>JAZKJV010007604.1:0-2400000 GCA_037367405.1 Ottelia alismoides | reverse complement strand
CACTATTTTTGTGGAATTTTTGGACTTAAAGTGATATTTTAAACAATTAGAACAAGTATCCAAACATTAAACAGTCCTGGCAAGGGCACCAAAAGACAATTACAAAACCCGGAGGGACTTTAGCACAAAATATCCAAGCCACGCACGTGCTATACACGCGCCTGGCAGGGACCTAACTATAATATCCGAAAATCTCAAGGGCTTGTATGCAAAATGTCCAAAATATTTAACGCTGATGTCAACGTTCTGGGACTAATTAGAAATAGCAAGACCTTAGAGGGTCCCTCTGCAAAATGCCCACACCTCACGTGAACTCGTCACGTGAGGTGACGTGGCAAGGGACCTGGATGAAATAGTTAAAAGCTGGGGGTCTTATCAGTAAATATTACAAATCTTTTAAGCGACTAATGAAAGTTTGTGTCCTAATAAAATATTACAAAATTGGCAGGGGTATCGTGCAAAATTACCCCCGCTAGGCGCGATCGGACGGCTGGGCGACTTCACTTGTCCACGTGTCAGCTGAAAAATGCCCGATACCTCTTCGTCGTCCACGGCCCAGATTAAGACATCCAGGATTGATCGAACGGCTGGGGATGCTCGTGATCCGACGGTGTCTGTGCGATCTGGGCGCTCCTCGTTGATCAGACGGCCCTGGAGGCAGAGGGAAGAACACGGAGGAGCTCCGGTTGGGTGAAGTTCTCCGAGCTCCTCCGTCCGGCTACGGCGACGATTGAGCTTGTAAACCGGTCGAGGGTGCTCCTGCAGGTGTCAGCTGACGTCTGGAAGCATCAAAAGCCACCGGCGTTCGCCGGTGGTCTCGCACGGAGGTGGCGGAGCTACAAGGGCCCAGGTGCTCCGGCGAGGGGGGCAAAATTGCTCCAGACGCTTCGATGGGCTTCAGTACCTGCACAAAAAGATTAAGGAGGCCGAGGGCAAAATGCCTCGACCTTAGGTGGCTCTCGAAGGTAGCGTGGAAAGCGAGATGTGGGCTCGCCGGAGTTGCGCTCCGGCGAGGTGATCTATGGAACGATTCGATGAGGGATTTGACGAGGGATTAAGAGCGAAAAGATCCTAACATTAATAGGAACGAGACGGAGATAAAAATGGGAATAGTGGCTGCCTCGATGGCCAAGGGCCAGAGGGTGAATACCTCACGGGGACACCCGCCGGAGGTGGGGGTGGAACGCGCCCAACTCGCGCGAATCCGCCTCCTCGAAGGTGTAGACCTGGAGCTGTCACCTCCACGGTGCTAGAGCGACTCCAAGGGGGGCAGGAGCTGGATAATTTGCGGTTCAAACCGGGGAAGGAAGTGACGGGGTTGTATTTGAAGAGTGGGGAGGCAGCTGACTTCGAGGAGGAGTCACGGGCGAGAGGAGGAGATCTGGGTAGATCTAGGAGGTCGGCGATGGAGGTGATGGCACAAGGAACAATTTCCATGAAGAGAGCGGCGGCAAAGGATGATCGGCGCGGCCTCGAAAAATCCGCAAAAGCGGGAAAAGAAAACGAGGCGCGCAGGGCTACAGGGTGTAGGTCAGACTATTGACCTTGGTCAACAGTCCTGGCCTCCTGGTTGGTCCACGTGGACCAACCAGGAAAAACCCTGGAAAAATGTTTTATTAATTAATTTAAAAATAGAAATAAGCCGAATGAAACTATGATTATAAAATGAAAAATATTTGTTATTTTATGTAGTATTTTATTACGATTTTTAATTTGTTTTATGAAATATATTTTTACAAGTTGCTTTTATACCCCTATATAGGTATATTATCTATATATTTGAGTATTTTATTTTTATTTAGGTATTTTTAATTTTATTATTTTTATTTATGATTTTCTAAAATTATAAAATACTTTATATACACAAATATATTTTTATTTTATTTTCTGATTTGTTTTGTATATTTAATAAATTATATGAGTATATTACATAGGTTTGTATATGAGTATTGTATCTATGTGTTCTATATACAAGTATTTTATTTTTATTTTTATTTTGGTTTTTATTCCACTTTTTATGTACATAATTATTATAAGTATATTTACAACATTATAAAAATATAAAATTATAAAAATAATAAATAAATAATAAATTGAATATTTTAATATGTACAAGTATACAATAGGGGTCCAACACTCAACTTTCAAACCGTAGCTCCGCCAAATGCAAAACCACCGCCATTAAATAGTTTATTTTCTTATATATACAATTAAAGGTGAGTATGCTGCATTTGGAGTTGTCGTTTGTGAGATACGGGTCTGGGAAGTTGGGATTCTAGATTTTTATTCAGACCATAACTTTTTATCTGTACATTATTTTTCTGTGAAATCAATTTTGTATTTTTCTTCATTAAATTATCTACAACTTTCATGTTCAAAGTTTCTTTATTTGATGTATAAAAAGTGGAACCAAAAATAGGTCCCAAAATGAATAAAGAATGAATAAAAGTATAGGTGTTTTATCTGTATTTCTGACCTTATCTCCCCCTACTTTATTCCTGGTCGACCTATTCATCATGATGCCTAGGTCTCGGGGGTTTCGGGTCATAAAATATTTACAATATTTTATTCTTTTTCTTTTCTTTTATTTATTCTATAATTTTGGCCTTAATTACAGTATTTTATACACTAATATAATGCACATGCATGGATGCTAAGATGATGATTTTAATGCTATTTACAGGCATTTGCTAGGGTTTTTGGTGCCAAAATGATAGAATAAAGATGATGAAATGTGGATTCATCATCCCCCTATACTTTACCTTTGCTAGTCCCTAGCAAACACTTATGCAATAAGTGCAAAAGAAACGGAAAGAAAAGAAAAAGAAGAACTTGGATTTAGTTCAATCATCAAACTTGTCTTCACAAAATCAAAGTTTGGAGCTTAAGTCGGACCCTGGGAATTTTAGTGCGGTCGGAACCTTAATGAGAACCAAATTTGAAATCCAACAACCCTTGAGAATCACAAGACTCTGTCCAAGTCTCCTCAATAGCCAGGTCAGAAATACTTCAACTCATATGCAAACTCTTATGACTATGAATCTCACTCGTACAGTGTAAGTGATATGTAGCTCCCCACCTCAGAAGTGACAAAGAAACAACCTCCCCCAACCTGGTAACTCTAATGCCTCGGTCTAGCAACTCTTTCCTCGAGAAGCGGGGTATTCCCTTCTAAGTTCAAGTGCAACCGGCTCAAGAAGAGGGGGAAGAAGTATAGACTTTTGGGAGCTCAACCAGTGTAGCTAAGTCTCCCGCTAAAAGCTTCATGAGATGTAACATGGATACCATAAGCTTTTGCTTTATTGGACTATATACACTCCGGTGGGGTTATTAAATTTTCAATCCGACCCACCACTTTTTTGGAGTTTTTTTTTTCAATTGCATTTGTACAACATATCTACATGGTGCAGCATATATACAAGAAATTTTCATCTTAAGCCAGTAGACTATCCCTCTTTTGAAGCTTTATTGCAACCCACGGCTTCTGTCTTTAGCCTTCATCACCACTAGACCAAGTTGAGGTGCACTTCCTTCACTAGAAGAAGAAGAGAGGTTCCGCCTAGAAGTACTACCCTCATATGCTACCCCAAGCCAAAGGAAACTGCCTCCTCACCACCTCATCCGTGGAGAGCTATGTGAAAGGTGCAGGTGTCCAAGTTAGGTCATTATCAACAAGAGTCGTGTGTGTGCTCCGAAATACTCTACTTAGGCAGTCAAGAATCCATTGAACCAAGTCCCGTGATCCTCAAAGAATTAAATCAACTAGACCTGAAGTACCTCAAACCCAGTTCCTATAAGGTTCCTGTTATTAGGTAGATTATAAGGTCCAATCAAGCTCCAATCTCCAGATTTTACTTAGACTTGTTCAACTATCAAACTCAATCCGAAAAATGCTCATGCTATGCTATGCAAGAAAATATTTTTGTGATGCAATTTTCAAGATGTTTTGAACTTTTTATTGATTTTTGAAAAGATGATGCATGCCTATGCATATGCATTTTTTTGTATTTTTCAGAAAGATTTTTCAAATGTTTTTGGGTTTTAGTTTTGCAAATGTTTTTGGGATTTTTGAAAACAAAAAGTTTTGGCTAAAAACTAGGTGAAAATATGTACACGGGAGTGCTTCTTATATATACAAGAAATGGATTTTAAGAATTTACAAGGGTAAGTGATCAATTTTATACATATATATAGGTAGTGGATTTTGGTGTGATGTAAATATTCCTTAAACTTATTTGACACAACTTTTCACACAGTTTTTGAAAACTATAGTCCAAAATAATTTTTACAAACATTTTACAAACATGTACACACATTTGAAAATCATTTTTGCAAAGGCTTTCAAAACAGTATAGATAGATTTTTCAAAATATTTTGCAACCATTTTTCAAACCATTTGCAAATCATTTTTCAAACATTTTATTTCACATAAAGAAAATAAATTTTACAAATCACACATTTTTACAAAGGTTGAAAACATGTAACAAAATATTTTCAAAATAGTTTTCAATAGATGTTCACAAAGATTTTCAAACTATTTTTCAAACATTTTGCAAAAAACATTTTCACCTGATTTATTAATCAGTAATTACAAAAAGAATTTGAGGAATGATACACCTTTTTATTAAAGGTTTTTAATGAATTTTTAAAGAATTGTTAGCCATATTATTAAGAAAATACGAAAGTACGAGTTATGGCTAAAGTATATACGTAGTATATACGACCCCCCTATACTTAGCTTGAGCTATGCCCTCATAGATCGGAGAGGAAAGAGAAGACATAACTCGTACTAAGTATAGACAAGTCTAAAGAATAAATGAATAAATGAAGGAATGAATGAACAAATGAGAAGTTGACCGTCCCCCCTATACTTAGGATCAAATAATCCTAAATATAGCAGACTGTACAAAATGCAGGGAGGGTCAAGGGTGGGAATGAACAGACCGTACTCAGATTGTCTCCCCCTATACTTAGGGTAAGATATCCCTAAGTATAGACAAGAAGAGGAGACAATGGAGAGGATCAAAGAATGGAGGAACTCGGGGTGCACGCCCCCCTATACTTAGGACAAAGTACGTCCTTGACGAACGCTCCCGCACCGTATGTTAATTCGGTCAAATTAATGTCCAAATTAATTAATGTGATTCGTTGCAGTCGGATACGAGAGGTTAATCAAAAACCACTTATGGATTAATCTGAAGTTAATTTTAAGCGGCAATATTTTTTTACTTGGTGGAAGTCCAAGGTCGATCTCAAGGAGGCATCTATCTCCTTAGGTGAATTTAAGCAATTATTCAGGCGTTGATTTTCAAGGAGTATTTTTTTTTGGTCTTTTTAATTCTTATGCAGACATGTGCAGACCAATCTTAGCCAATTTAACGTTAAATTTAATTGATGTATCAAATAAAGTCCAAAAATAATGAAAATTGGCCAGACAGTTATTTATGATGAAAATGACCTACACTAATTTTTTTGGAATTTTTCGATTTAAAATGAATTTACTATGAATTAAATAGACAGACAGAGTGATTTTCAGAATTTAATTTTTAATAAATATCAAATCACAATTTTTCCAAGAACTAAAATTATCCTAGGTGGTTCTTATGATAAGGCACCTAGGAAAATTGACAGGACTTAAATTTACTGTGAAATGAATTTACTAAAATTAATTTAAGAAAATCACTAAACAATTTATTTAGGCCTCGATATGCGTGCAAATGCTATGAAATTTTTATGGTGTGTTAGAAATGGTGTCCTTAAACTACTGTGAATTTTTGATAATTTTTGAAGGCACAGATAATTAATTAAAAATCAAAAGGCATCACTGGGCAAAATATGTCAACAATGAACCAATTAATTCATTAATAATTCAAATAAGCCTACAAAAATCATACACGTGTACTGATAGGCAGAGGACAAAATTTCCAACAACATGCAATTTTTAGAATCTCAAAATGATGAACAATGTACTCTATGGACACGTGCAAACACAAGGGCGTAAATGCAATACTAGAAATTGAAACTTCAAAGATTAAACATGCTGACAGAGACTAAAATGCAATTACCGATAACATGCAGGACTTGTATGCAATTTCTCCACGCAACACGTGCTCCTCACGTGGGGTCTGCTTCACAGGGACCTTTTTGTAATTTCCATAAGCTTCAGGGGCGTCTGTGCAAATAGCCCATGTCGCACGTGCTCCTCACGTGGCCGACCTAGGTTCGGAGGGCGTCGGAGGCTCGGAGCGAGGCTCGGGGGCTTCTGGAGGTTCGACTGAGGCTCGGTGAAGCTTCGAGTGGTCCGAGCCTATTTGTCGGGGAAGAGGCTCGGACTCGATGTCGTGGCGTGCTCTGAACCTTTGGATCAAGATCGATCCAAAGGCTATCGTTGATGGCGCGTGGCTCGCTGCGGGTCGTAGGATCACTGATCGATCCAATGGTGATGTGATGCTTCGGTTGAGTGGCGACGTGGACAGCTAGGGACCGTTCGATCAATATGATCGAACGGTGGCTGTGCTTCGTCCTCAGCGGTCCTCCGCCACCTGCGGAGGAGTTGGCGGGGCTCCGGCGAGGCAGGCTTGGCTCCGCCCGATCCTCCTGGTGTCGGTGACTGTCGATGGCGAGTCTGATGTAGCTCGAAAGACACGCGAGAGTACGGCGAAGCTTCAGGTGACTTCAGGAGTGGAAGAGGGGCGCTGGAGCACTGTGGCGATGAAGCTCAAAAAGAGCTCCGACGAGGTTCCGACCGATGATGGATGTGAGTGCCTACAGGTGTTTGGTCTATAGCCGAAGCGTGTGCGTGCTAGTGGAGGTGCGAGTGAGAGGCCTAAGGCGAAGTGTAGGTGGTACGGCGATGGTGCTCCGCCCAGGTGGCGGAGCTGGAGCTGATGGAAGGTGAAGTGAAGTGTCAGAGGATGTGAAGTACGGCGCGAAGGTCAGAGCTCCGCCGCGGAGCTCGACAAGGTGAAAGCGGAGCAAGGAGATGGCTGAGGGACGCGAATAAAATGGGAGAAATAAAAAGGAAAATCAAAGCGAAGATCAAACAAAGATGGAGGAGGTTACCTGGGGTTTGGAGCTCGAGTTGAAGCTCCAGGTCGTCGCTCGAGGGATCGGTAGGGTCCCGAGCTCAAGCAGCGTCACGGAGGGCGGCTGCGACACGGCGGTGGTGCCGTGGATCTCGCCGGAGAAGAAGACTGTCTTCGCTCAAGGATTTGCTCAATTTCTGTCACCAATCGGACGCTCCGAGCTCGAGGTTCCTCTCTGGGGTGGCGGATGGGTGTGAAGATGGTCGGTGATCGAGTATTTATAGGATGAAGTTGACGACCGGGCTGGTGACGAGGTGAGGTTAGTGGCCGTCGTGGGGCGAGTATGGTGGAGATGGTGGCGCTTGAGGGAGATGGCGAGGGAGAGGGATGATTGGAGGATGTCGTGGGGAGGTTGGCGGTCGGCGAGAGTGGCTGGTGTGCGGCCAAAAATAGAAAGGGGCAAGCCCCTCGCGCAAGCTCGAGAACGTGGGAGAGAGAGGCGCTGGAGGTGGAAGACACAATCCTCGCCGTTGGATCTTGTGATCCAATGGCGGAGAAGAAGGCGGGAAGGGGCGGGTAGGATTAGATCTGGGGTATGTTGATCAAGGGCCGTGGAGCTGCCACGTGGCGTCCTGTGGTCGCGGCGCTAACGGAAGACTCAGATGATCCCTGAGTCTGATCGGAAGGCTGAGAAGCGTCCAAGAAAGAGACGGTTCAGATGGAAGATCGGGGGGCGCGATCGAAGGACCCACAGTGCGCCACGTGTCAAGCTGTGGGCGCGGCGCTAATGGAGGGATCAGATGAAGCGCGGGGGAGATCTGACGGCAAGGAGAAGTGAAGCGCGTGGAAAGAACTGGACCGTTGGATTAAAAGCGAGATCCAACGGCGGAGGGCGCGGGCGGATGAGGCGATGGGCAGCGGGCCGCGTGGCGCAACCAGAGGGCGCCACGTGGCCTGCTGTGAATGGCTGGAGAAAGAAACACGTGTAGAGAGAAGACGAAGCCGAATTTGGAAAAACTCAAAACATGAAAGTTGTAGATCTTAATGAGATCTACAAGTTTCATGTTGACCAAAGACGGAGATAAGGTCAAATATGATACATAAATACAAGGATACATAAATGTACATATGTAGTATACAAAATGATCCAAAAACCCAAGTTTCTCATACAAGCTCCAATTTCAATGAAATCAGTCTCATTTTGAAGGTCTTTTAATGTATAGTATTCTAAAAGTGAGTAGACCTAATTCGGGGTTTGTATGAGGGCTTTATTTGTGTTTTAATGTACAAGGATTCTTAGGCAATTTGGGCTATTTTACAAGGGTGATTTTTAGCAATCTTCCCTATATTATTAAGGAATATATACATATATTATAGAGAAGAAGTTATTTTGATGAAGAGGTATTTTACAGGGGATTTTTGGCTTCTTATTTAAATGCAGATGAGCTGCTAAAATGCATGAATTATGGATGCATGCATGAGTGTTATTTATGCAAGATAAAAGGAAATATGCCTCTATTTTCTCAGGAACAAGGCTCTATTTTTGACTTTTGGAGTGATGAATAACAGATTCATCAACCCCCTATACTTAAACCTTGCTCGTCCCCGAGCAACTAAATGAAATGCAAGAGTGAAATGAAATTGGGTTCCATACCAAGGTCATGAACAAAAGTTAAAAATAGAGCTAGACTTGACCTTTGGATTAATCATGTGTCGGAACCTTATCGGGATCTGAGTTTAAGACTTAACAGACTTCAAGTTCCACAAGTCTTCTATTCAAGACTCCTCAACTCGCCTAATCAGAACAAGTCTACATACACAAACCCTAATGACCATGAATCCTTTCATGCAGTGTAAGTGATAAATGACTCCCCACCTCAGAAGTAACAAAGAAACAATCTCCCCCAACCTGGTAACTCTAATGCCTCGGTCTAGCAACTCTTTCCTCGAGAAGCGGGGTATTCCCTTCTAAGTTCAAGTTCAACCGACTCAAGAAGAGGAGGAAGAAGTATAGACTTTTGGAAGCTCAGCCAGTGTAGCTAAGTCTCCCGCTGCAAGTAACATGGTGACCATAAGCTTTTGCTTTTCTTGACTACATATACTCCGGTGGGGTTATTAAATTTTCAATCCGACCCACCACTTTTTTGGAGTTCTTTTTGGCATTTTTTTTTCAACAAACATGCCTTTGTACATACATGATGCAGCATAGATATAAGAAATTTCCTCTTGAGCCAGTAGACTATCCCTCTTTTGAAGCTTTATTGCAACCCACTGCTTCTGTCTTTAGCCTTCATCACCACTAGTCCAAGTTGAGACGCACTTCCTTCACTAGAAGAAGAAGAGAGGTTCCGCCTAGAAGTACTACCCTCATATGCTACCCCAAGCTAAAGGAAACTGTCTCCTTATCACCTCTTCCGTAGAGAGCCATGTGTAAAGTGCTGGTGCATGTTAAGCCATTGTCTCCAAGAGTCATGTGTGTGTTGTTAAGTGCTCTATTCAGGCTTGTCAAGATGACATATGAACATAGACTTGGAGACTTAAAGAATTAAGTCACCTGACCTGAAAAAATCTTAACTCAAGTTCCTATAAGGTTCCTCTGAAATTAGGTGGATTAAGGTCAAGTCATTTTCATCCTTAATATCTGCTCACAACTTGGTCCAGAACCCACTAGCTTTTCACTTTGCATAAGCAACTTATGCAAATGAGATGAGATGTCATGCTATGAAAATGCAAGACTCTTTTTATTTTTCTATGCAGAGATGATATGCAAGAGTAAATAAGAAGCCTATTTATTAAAGTTTTTTTTTTCGATTTTTACCCACCCGTAATTATTGTAATATATATACAAAAATACGTGAAAGTACGAGCTATGGGTAAAGTATATATGTAATATATACACGCCCCCCTATACTTAGCGTGTGCTATGTCCTCAGAGCACTAAGAGCGAGGAAAAGACATAGCTCGTGCTAAGCGTAGGAGAGCCAAAAAGGTATAGAAATCATCTCGCCCCCCCTATACTTAGGCTATGGAAGCCTAAGTAGAGAAGAAGATCAGAAATGGGGCGGATGCGGGAAAGAAGAGAAATGAATGAGTATACAATGCGGGCATCGGTCCCCCCTATACTTAGGCGAAGGTCAGCCTAAGTATAGGTAGGAAATGAGTATGAGGACCAATGTGATCTGGAGAATGTACAGTGAACCGACTTAGGTGACCCTTCCCCCTATACTTAGGATCTGGTTATCCTAAGTATAGTCTAAGATAGTGATCTGATGAGGCGGGGATGGGTTACTAAAGTCGCGGGAGAAAGGGTAGGTTGTACAAGAATGATGATATATACAGATGAATCGGTCTGAATCTTTCGAGATGCTGCGGATGGCTGGAGTTCACTGCTGCAAGGTCTCATACGCGGCTTGATGTGAATCTGCTGTATCTGTCTCACGCATGAATACAATCTCCTCGACATGGACTAACTGCTCATTAGATTCGACGAAGTGTTTCAACAGCTGCCCATTCACTAGGAATGTCGGTGCGTCATCTGCGAGATCTGAGATCTCGACACATCCACTATCATGCACCGTACGGACGACAAATGGTCCCGTCCACTTAGACTTCAACTTGCCTTGGAAAATCTTCAGCCTAGTATTGAACAACCATACCTTCTGTCCAGGAACAAAGGTCTTTCGTCTGATATATCTATCATGCCAACGCTTCACCTTGTCCTTGTACACCAAACTGTTGTCGTATGCTCGGTTTCTGACTTCCACAAGCTCATTCAGATCCATGTCTCTCTGTTTCTGACCCAGGTGTGTGTTCCAGTTGACCTTCTTTATTGCCCATTCTGATTTGTGAACTAACTCTGCGGGCAAATGGCACGGCTTTCCGAATACCATTCGGAATGGGGAGGTGCCTAACATTGTCTTGTAAGCCGTCCTATACGCCCAGAGGACTTGATCCAAGATCTGAGACCAGTCCTTCCTGTCCGGGCGGACAAGCTTTTGCAATATGGTTTTCACCTCCCTATTCGACACCTCAGCCATACCATTGGTTTGTGGGTGGTAAGGACTCGCGACACGGTGTTCGATGCCGTAGTCCTTCAGGAGTTTCTTCACCTCCCGATTCACAAAGTGGCTACCCCCGTCTGATATCATCATTTTGGGGATCCCGAACCTAGAGATTATGTTCTCTCTGATGAATTTACAGACAGTCCTGCTGTCTGCGGCTCGGGTCGGGATAGCCTCCACCCATCTGGATAGGTAGTCTACCGCAAGAAGGATGTATTCAAACCCGTGGCTGACAGGGAATGGGCCCATGAAATCGATGCCCCAGGCGTCAAAGACATCACAAATGATGACCGGCTGCATTGGCATCTCATCCTTGGAACCAACGGTTCCTCCCATTCTCTGGCAAACTGGGCACGACTTCGCGAAGGCGGTGGCATCGCGAAACAGAGTCGGCCAGTAGAAGCCACACTGAAGTACCTTCCATGCGGTCCTCTTCCCGGAGTGGTGTCCTCCTGCCTCTAAGCTATGGCATAAAGAAAGGACACTCTGGTATTCCTCCTGAGGAATACAACGTCTCCAGACACAATCCGGTCCTTCAAAGAAAAGGATCGGATCCTCCCAATGGTAGTGTCTAGCGTCCGACTTTAGTCGGTCGATTTGGCTCTTGGGCCAATCTTCGGGAACTTTCTTGGAGACAAGATAATTCACGATATTGGCGTACCACGGGAGTGAGTCGATAACAAAAATCGACTCGTCAGGGAAGGAGTCTCGAATTGGTGAAACCTCGGAAGTATTAAGATCTTCGAGACGAGAAAGATGATCGGCCACTACATTCTTCTTACCAGGTTTATCACGGATATCCAAATCAAACTCCTGGATAAGTAAAATCCAACGAAGAAGACGCGCCTTCGCGTCTTTCTTCTCCATCAGGTATCGTAGTGCCGTATGGTCTGTGAACACGGTTACCTTGGATCCGATTAAGTGGGATCTGAATTTGTCCAAGGCAAACACTACCGCAAGCATTTCCTTTTCGGTAACTGTATAGTTACGCTGAGCAGAATCAAGCACTTTGCTTGCGTAGTGAATTGCAAATGGGACGCCATCTCTTCTTTGTCCCAATACAGCCCCAACAACATAATCTGAGGCATCCGTCATGATCTCAAAAGGTAGAGACCAATCTGGGGCTTGTAAAATGGGTGCATCCATGATCATTCCTTGTAAAAGCTTAAAGGCCTCAAGACATTTGTGATCTACAATAAACTCCGTGTCTTTGCCTAAAAGCTCAGTTAGCGGTCAGGCAATCTTGGAAAAATCCTTGATAAATCTTCGATAAAATCCGACATGCCCAAGGAACGACCGCAACTGTTTTACGTTGGTTGGTGGCTGGAGTTGTCTGATCACGTCCAACTTGGCAGGGTCAACCTCCATTCCTCTCTTGGAGATGACATGCCCCAACACTATGCCCTCCGTCACCATGAAGTGACTTTTCTCCCAGGAGAGCACCAGATTGACTTCACAACATCTTTTGAGGACTCGGTCCAGATTCCTAAGGCAGGAATCAAAAGAGTCGCCGTGGACCGAGAAGTCATCCATGAAGACTTCCAGGAATTCGCCGACCATTTCGGCGAATACAGCAATCATGCACCTTTGAAAAGTACCTGGAGCATTGCATAGCCCAAAGGGCATGCGCCTGAAAGCATAGGTACCAAAGGGGCATGTGAACGTGGTCTTTTCCTGGTCCTCTGGAGCTATGGCTACTTGATTGTAGCCCGAGAATCCATCAAGGAAGCAGAAGAATTCTTTTCCTGCTAATCTTTCTAAGATCTGATCAATGAATGGTAGAGGGAAATGATCCTTCTTCGTCGCGGCATTTAAGCGTCTGTAATCCACACAGACGCGCCATGACGTGGGTATTCTCGTCACGATCTCCTCTCCGTCCTCATTGGTGGTCGTCTGAATTCCCGACTTTTTCGGGACAACATGGATTGGGGCCACCCACTTAGAGTCGGAGATTGGGTAAATCAAACCCGCGTCGCACCATTTTTCTATCTCTTTTTTCACCACTTCTCGTAAATTTGGATTCAACCGGCGTTGGAATTCACGAGATGGTTTGGCTTCATTCTCCAAGTAAATATGGTGCGAACACAGAGCGGGATTTATCCCATGGAGATCGGAAATGCTCCAGCCTATTGCCTTGCGGTTTTTCTCCAGGATCTCTAGCAAGCGAGATTCCTGCTCCTCGGTCAATTGCGAACTGATAATGACCGGAAATTTCTTGTCTTGGCCCGCAAGGAAGGCATATTTCAGTGTTGTGGGAAGAGGTTTGAGCTCAGGTATAGTGTGGTCATCTAAGAAATCTAGCTCAATCTGATCTGGTTCGGTGTTGGAAGTGGTTGGATCATTTTCTGTAATAGCTGCCACCAAGCGCGGCTCTGGAGTCGGATTGTCAAAATTTTCCATACAATCGGCAAACGCCTCGTCCGACTCGTCATCCTCATCTTCCGATTATCCTAAGGATGTAAGGACTGACAGGCCCCACTGGGCCTCTACGTCATCGAAGATGTAGGGCGATGCAGGTTCAGAGCTGTACTCGTTCCTCAGAATCTCACAGACTGACTCATGCACTGGATCATCTTCAAAGGAGATGGACACATTAATGCTGGCTGGGTTCTGTCTCCATGGCCCAACTACGTCTACATATTCACAGTCTGTCTCGGTAGAAGAGTACTCGGTGCTGGATTCGGAGTCCGGTCTCTGCCATCTCGTCTGCTTCATCTCCAATTCCTCATCTCCGCCGGGAGTTTGGAACTGAATCTTCCCAGTTTTATAATCAAATAAGGCCCCCGCAGTTCTGAGGAAGGGCCTACCTAAAATGATCTGGGAATCTCTCCAATTACGAGGGGTTTCCATATTCAGGACAGTAAAGTCCACCATGTATTCTTGCCCCTCGACTCTGATCACAATGTTCCTTAACTCTCCTTGGGACCTCTTAGTGGATTTGTCAGCAAACTGCAGAATAGCTCTAGATTTCCTAAGAGGTCCGAGATTAAGCCGCTCATAGAGGGCCGTGGGCATTAAGTTAATTGAGGAACCATTGTCCAGGAGAGTGCGTGCAAACGCAATGTCATCAACATGACTCTCTACATAGTGTGCACCCATGTCTCTTCGTTTCCGAGGAAACGAGTTCTTTATTGCACAAGTCGTGGCTATTGATAGAACGTGTTTCTCAACACGGCTTTTGATCTTCCTGCTAACCCTAGTAGGTGTGCATCTCACCTTAAGGTATTTTTGGAATGCAGGGGTGATTTCCACGAACTTGTCAAAAGGGATTGTGACCTTGATGTGTTTATTACAGAATTCAGCCATCTCAGGGTCATCTTTTTGGATTTTTTGGATTTTCTTCTTTCCACCCTTAAGAGCTTGGGGGAAAGGGATTATTAACTCAGGTTCTGGAACTGAAAGATTTTCATTAGCTGCTGGAACTGAGTTCTGAACAAGACTCTGACTCGGACTTTTACACAGACTCTGACTCGGACTCTGACAAACAGGAAAATGCTTGGGCGAAACCGGTGATGCTTCTTCCGCTTCTCCTGGATGGTCCTCCTCAGATGGAGGTGCGGGCTCATCGGTATCGTCTGACTCAAAGTGGATGCAGGAATGCTGCTTCGAGGACTCAGATGTCCTCTTCTTCTGTTGGGGATGGTGGTGGGGATGCTCCTCCTCTTCTTCCTCCGAATTCTCCTCAGGTAGATTCTCGGAGGTTCCTTCCTTTTGTGCCCGTGCCCGATCAGGTATGGTCACAGTCCTTCCGCTCCTGAGGGACATATGATTAACATTATCGTACGAAAGGATCTCATGTTCAGATAGATAATTATCTGAATAATATACCTGATCCCGAGGTCGGTTCTGGCCCTGGTGCATGCTGTTCGGATTGGCCTGAACCTGTGCAGGAATTGGGGTCCTTGGCGCCATTTGTTGGTCTTGGGCATGAGAAACCCGATTGATGTCGGTTCTCATATCCAAGTAATCATTTTGTATCTGTTGAACCCTATCAGACAGGGTCTGGATTGCCAAGGTGAGTGACTCCAATTCGGTGGGCTGGGCTTGCTGCGGTGTTGATGCCGTCCTATATTGGCCCTGCTGGCCATGCCGATACTGCTGCTGGTGAGACGGTGCTGGCCCCTGCTGGTAGGTGCGTTGCTGCGGCTGGTACCCATGATCAGGCCTGGACTGGTATCGCGGGACTGTGACGGGCCTGGTCTCTTGGTAGACTGGTGCGGGGCGGTGTGCCTGATCCTTCCCCATCTCGATTTGCCGGACTAGCGGGTCCCGGCTATACCAAAGCCCGTTAATCTCGTATACAGGCGGAGACTCCTCATATTCCGTGTCCACTGGTGGGGGTGCATGATGGTTCGGCTGGGTATAAGTCTTATCCCAGCTACTCTGAGACCCCGGTGCCTGTTCCTGTACAAGATGGACTCGGTGTACAGGTACAGGTGGTGCAGAAGGGGTGGGTAGCTTAATCTTAGCTACCTTTTCAGAGAGTTCCTCCACTTTCTTGGGAAGGCTTGAAAGAGACTCCATCTCCGCGACTCTCTTGTGGATCTGCTCGACCATGGTAAGCTTGTCGGCGATCATCCCCATGCTGGGGATGAGGTCCTCAGTCAGATCTCCAACAGTCCTTCTAGTTGTCTCATTGGATAGGATTGAGGGAGGCAACTGATAGGCCCTTGTGGCCTGTGACCTGCCGGTTTCTGCCATCTGCTCTAGGATCTTCCATGCAGCATGCTCATTTTTGTTCAGATAGCTTCCTCCACAGGCGGCACTGACTAACCCCTGCATTTCTGGGGTTAAACCACAGATCAAGGTCTGGACTAAGATCGCCTTTGAAATGCCGTGGCAGGGGCATTTCTGTACTAAGTCATTGAACCTGTCCCAAGCCTCATGGAACGGTTCGCAGGCTCCTTGAGCGAAGCTGGCGATCTTTGTTCTCATCTGATTAGTTCTACTGAGAGGGTAGAACTTCTTCAAGAAAAGGTCCTTGAACTGCATCCAAGTGGTACATACCACCCCTAAATTTTTCAGCCAATGAGCAGCCTTATCACCTAAGGCAAAAGGGATGGCCTTCAGCCGAATATAATCTTGGCCAACATTGGGATGGCTAAGATTGTTGCACACCAACTCGAAGTCACGGAGGAAAGTGTATGGTTCTTCATTAAGATTTCCGTTGAACTTCGGAAGCAGACTAAGAAAGTGGGGCTTCAACTCAAATGCCTGGGCGGGAATTGCGGGTGCCAACCAGTTCTGAATCTCGTTCTCCGCCGGGTTATAGGTATCGACCATTGGTCGGTCGATTCCTTCTGCTGCTATGATTTGTCCCATCCGTGCAGTGAGATCTGCATTCCTCTGTTCGGCATCAGCGAGGCGGGCAAGAATCTGTTTAATTTGTTCCTCATCTGGTGGAACTTTTGGCGACATCTTGTCCTCTAGTTCTGGGGTTTGGAAAATAAGACCGGTGTTAGAGGGCAAATCAAGGAAGGGATTACCGAGGCAATGATCTTCCTCGGTAATCTCGGAGGAGATAAAAGGGTTGGTTTGAGAGTAACCACCCTGAGCATGAGGAAACCAGGACTCAAGAGGGTCATGAATCCTGGGTGGTCCAAGGTGCGCTCGGACCGCGGAAGACGAGTTACTTGGGGGATTCATAGAGAGATCAGTGAATAGTGCGTCGAGATCTCCCCAATCACTCATCTTGATGAGGGAAGAAGATAGGATTTTACTCCTACCTGAAGCAAGCAACAAGAACAATCCAAGACCCTGGGTTCACACTCAACACAGTGAAGGGCTCAAAGTTGAGTCCAATTTATCTTGTAGTTTTTAAGTGTGATATTCAAGCCAAAATAGCAAGGATTACGCAGCCTAGAGGAAAGTCGGCTTAAAGCCGGATGCGTCTTCCCTGTCTATCCTGTCGCCTAAGATACCGTCGATCCTCCCTTTCTTTGCTCCTATCCGGAGTGGGGACTCAATGACGTTCCCCTATCTACCTGCACTGAGGCGGAGGCTGACAAAGCTTTTAGGCCTTGTCGCAGAGTACCGCTGGTTCGCCCCTATCTACCTGTGAGGGCGGAGGCTACTTGGTACTTGTCAAAGAGTTTAAAAATATCCCACTCGTGATAATTGCTAAGATCAGTTGGCTCGTGATATGGAAGGCGGGGATTTGGGCTCTGCCTTAAGGTGTTCACACACACTCAAGTACCCTCACTCAGCCTGAATACAAGGTCGGGGATTAATCTCCCGCAAACAATTTTCAGATTTTATATATTTTTTTTTGGTCAATACTGTTAGCAGTCCCGATTAAAGTTAAGTTATCACTGCAATTAATCCACCACAAAGCACGCCTATCGGACAGTCCCAATTTCCTTTTTAATTTAAGTGACAAAATCAGAGGGGGAAATCGAGAAAAGCCAATGCAAGTTGAAATCGATGATGCTTATGCTGAGTAGAGAATACTTACAGTGATCCCTTCGCTTTTTTTATGCAGGATGCAATACAGAATTGAAAACTTTACTCTACATGCAAATGCAAGCGATGAAAAGCCGCTCCTAGACAGGCAGTTCTATTAGCGTGAAGAACAGTTTAATTTGAACTAAGTCCTGCGGTCTAGGTGCGTCTTTTATGTGTAATGTGTGGTCCTATTGATTACGAGCACAAACAAGTCCTAGAGTGGCTCGAGGAGCCGCTAGTGCAAGCTAAATTACAATTCACCCACACAGCACACGGGACACAGTTCCACTATCTTTACATACGCGAGATCCCAAACGGGATCCGCTGGAAATGATGCGAGAAAAAATGTGGAAATACAATGAAATTACAGGTTCTCTCAAATCACTCAAACAAATTCAAATGCGTGTTCCTCGAAGCGTCTTCGACTCCGGTGTCCCTCGCACAAAAACAAGTTGAGGTCAGATCAAGAACGACGCAAAAATGCAGAAATTTACAAGACAGAGAAATATTCACAAGAAAAACCGGGGGTCAGACTACCCGGGGAAGGAAAATCAAACACTCAAAATTTTGCTAAAATTTATCCTAAGCCGTGCCTCCCCGGCAACGGCTCCATTTGACGAACGCTCCCGCACCCTATGTTAATTCGGTCAAATTAATGTCCAAATTAATTAATGTGATTCGTTGCAGTCGGATACGAGAGGTTAATCAAAAACTACTTATGGATTAATCTGAAGTTAATTTTAAGCGGCAATATTTTTTTACTTGGTGGAAGTCCAAGGTCGATCTCAAGGAGGCATCTATCTCCTTAGGTGAATTTAAGCAATTATTCAGGCGTTGATTTTCAAGGAGTATTTTTTTTTGGTCTTTTTAATTCTTATGCAGACATGTGCAGACCAATCTTAGCCAATTTAACATTAAATTTAATTGATGTATCAAATAAAGTCCAAAAATAATGAAAATTGGCCAGACAGTTATTTATGATGAAAATGACCTACACTAATTTTTTTGGAATTTTTCGATTTAAAATGAATTTACTATGAATTAAATAGATAGACAGAGTGATTTTCAGAATTTAATTTTTAATAAATATCAAATCACAATTTTTCCAAGAACTAAAATTATCCTAGGTGGTTCTTATGATAAGGCACCTAGGAAAATTGACAGGACTTAAATTTACTGTGAAATGAATTTACTAAAATTAATTTAAGAAAATCACTAAATAATTTATTTAGGCCTCGATATGCATGCAAATGCTATGAAATTTTTATGGTGTGTTAGAAATGGTGTCCTTAAACTACTGTGAATTTTTGATAATTTTTGAAGGCACAGATAATTAATTAAAAATCAAAAGGCATCACTGGGCAAAATATGTCAACAATGAACCAATTAATTCATTAATAATTCAAATAAGCCTACAAAAATCATACACGTGTACTGATAGGCAGAGGACAAAATTTCCAACAACATGCAATTTTTAGAATCTCAAAATGATGAACAATGTACTCTATGGACACGTGCAAACACAAGGGCGTAAATGCAATACTAGAAATTGAAACTTCAAAGATTAAACATGCTGACAGGGACTAAAATGCAATTACCGATAACATGCAGGACTTGTATGCAATTTCTCCACGCAACACGTGCTCCTCACGTGGGGTCTGCTTCACAGGGACCTTTTTGTAATTTCCATAAGCTTCAGGGGCGTCTGTGCAAATAGCCCATGTCGCACGTGCTCCTCACGTGGCCGACCTAGGTTCGGAGGGCGTCGGAGGCTCGGAGCGAGGCTCGGGGGCTTCTGGAGGTTCGACTGAGGCTCGGTGAAGCTTCGAGTGGTCCGAGCCTATTTGTCGGGGAAGAGGCTCGGACTCGATCTCGTGGCGTGCTCTGAACCTTTGGATCAAGATCGATCCAAAGGCTATCGTTGATGGCGCGTGGCTCGCTGCGGGTCGTAGGATCACTGATCGATCCAATGGTGATGTGATGCTTCGGTTGAGTGGCGACGTGGACAGCTAGGGACCGTTCGATCAATATGATCGAACGGTGGCTGTGCTTCGTCCTCAGCGGTCCTCCGCCACCTGCGGAGGAGTTGGCGGGGCTCCGGCGAGGCAGGCTTGGCTCCGCCCGATCCTCCTGGTGTCGGTGACTGTCGATGGCGAGTCTGATGTAGCTCGAAAGACACGCGAGGGTACGGCGAAGCTTCAGGTGACTTCAGGAGTGGAAGAGGGGCGCTGGAGCACTGTGGCGATGAAGCTCAAAAAGAGCTCCGACGAGGTTCCGACCGATGATGGATGTGAGTGCCTACAGGTGTTTGGTCTATAGCCGAAGCGTGTGCGTGCTAGTGGAGGTGCGAGTGAGAGGCCTAAGGCGAAGTGTAGGTGGTACGGCGATGGTGCTCCGCCCAGGTGGCGGAGCTGGAGCTGATGGAAGGTGAAGTGAAGTGTCAGAGGATGTGAAGTACGGCGCGAAGGTCAGAGCTCCGCCGCGGAGCTCGACAAGGTGAAAGCAGAGCAAGGAGATGGCTGAGGGACGCGAATAAAATGGGAGAAATAAAAAGGAAAATCAAAGCGAAGATCAAACAAAGATGGAGGAGGTTACCTGGGGTTTGGAGCTCGAGTTGAAGCTCCAGGTCGTCGCTCGAGGGATCGGTAGGGTCCCGAGCTCAAGCAGCGTCACGGAGGGCGGCTGCGACACGGCGGTGGCGCCGTGGATCTCGCCGGAGAAGAAGACTGTATTCGCTCAAGGATTTGCTCAATTTCTGTCACCAATCGGACGCTCCGAGCTCGAGGTTCCTCTCTGGGGTGGCGGATGGGTGTGAAGATGGTCGGTGATCGAGTATTTATAGGATGAAGTTGACGACCGGGCTGGTGACGAGGTGAGGTTAGTGGCCGTCGTGGGGCGAGTATGGTGGAGATGGTGGCGCTTGAGGGAGATGGCGAGGGAGAGGGATGATTGGAGGATGTCGTGGGGAGGTTGGCGGTCGGCGAGAGTGGCTGGTGTGCGGCCAAAAATAGAAAGGGGCAAGCCCCTCGCGCAAGCTCGAGAATGTGGGAGAGAGAGGCGCTGGAGGTGGAAGACACAATCCTCGCCGTTGGATCTTGTGATCCAATGGCGGAGAAGAAGGCGGGAAGGGGCGGGTAGGATTAGATCTGGGGTATGTTGATCAAGGGCCGTGGAGCTGCCACGTGGCGTCCTGTGGTCGCGGCGCTAACGGAAGACTCAGATGATCCCTGAGTCTGATCGGAAGGCTGAGAAGCGTCCAAGAAAGAGACGGTTCAGATGGAAGATCGGGGGGGCGCGATCGAAGGACCCACAGTGCGCCACGTGTCAAGCTGTGGGCGCGGCGCTAATGGAGGGATCAGATGAAGCGCGGGGGAGATCTGACGGCAAGGAGAAGTGAAGCGCGTGGAAAGAACTGGACCGTTGGATTAAAAGCGAGATCCAACGGCGGAGGGCGCGGGCGGATGAGGCGATGGGCAGCGGGCCGCGTGGCGCAACCAGAGGGCGCCACGTGGCCTGCTGTGAATGGCTGGAGAAAGAAACACGTGTAGAGAGAAGAGGAAGCCGAATTTGGAAAAACTCAAAACATGAAAGTTGTAGATCTTAATGAGATCTACAAGTTTCATGTTGACCAAAGACGGAGATAAGGTCAAATATGATACATAAATACAAGGATACATAAATGTACATATGTAGTATACAAAATGATCCAAAAACCCAAGTTTCTCATACAAGCTCCAATTTCAATGAAATCAGTCTCATTTTGAAGGTCTTTTAATGTGTAGTATTCTAAAAGTGAGTAGACCTAATTCGGGGTTTGTATGAGGGCTTTATTTGTGTTTTAATGTACAAGGATTCTTAGGCTATTTGGGCTATTTTACAAGGGTGATTTTTAGCAATCTTCCCTATATTATTAAGGAATATATACATATATTATAGAGAAGAAGTTATTTTGATGAAGAGGTATTTTACAGGGGATTTTTGGCTTCTTATTTAAATGCAGATGAGCTGCTAAAATGCATGAATTATGGATGCATGCATGAGTGTTATTTATGCAAAGATAAAAGGAAATATGCCTCTATTTTCTCGGGAACAAGGCTCTATTTTTGACTTTTGGAGTGATGAATAACAGATTCATCAGTCCTAAGTATGAAAAACTGTCTACAAGGGCGGCACCTTTTTTGATAGATAAAGAAGATAGAGATGGAAAAGGAGAAAAGAAGAAAAGAAGAAAATGCATTAATAGACGAAATCGTGATATGAACAGATGGACGTGTACAGCGAAAGATGGAATTGATCACCGTGTATGAGATGCAGATGATGTGAGTCAAAGAGTACATCACATACCAGAAGAATGGGGGCAACGTCAATGGTCGGCGGATCATGATCTAGATATAACTTCAGGCGTTGACCATTGACGCGGAAGGTAGAGGAAGATGACGGTTCGGATATGTCGATGCTGCCATTGTCATGTACCTTCCTAACCACATAAGGACCTTTCCACTTGCTCTGCAACTTCCCTGGGAATAATTTCAGCCTGGAATCAAACAACCATACTCTCTGATCTGGCTCAAACTGTTTATGGCTGATATGCGAATCGTGCCATGTCTTCACTTTCTCTTTATACTGTAGGCTGTTCGAAAAGGCTGTGTCTCTCAGTTCTTCCAGGGCTGCCAATTTTGCTCTTCTCTGGTCTCCTATACTCTCCGGATCTAAAAGTAACTCAGTGACTGCCCAAAAGGATTTGTGCTTGATCTCCACTGGCAAATGGCACGGCTTGCCATAGACGAGACGAAAGGGAGATGTCCCCAATGGATTCTTGAACGACGTCCGATAGGCCCACAAGACCGAGTCCAAAAGCTGTGACCAATCCTTTCGGTCTGGGCGGACAACTTTCTGCAAGATAGTCTTTATCTCCCGATTCGATACTTCGGCAAGACCATTAGTCTGAGGGTGATAAGGAGTGGCAACCCGATGGTCAATGCCGAACTCGTCTGCAAGGGCCCTAACTTTGTCATTGATGAAGTGAGACCCCCCGTCTGAAATCAAGACTCTAGGTACTCCGAACCGTGAAATGATATTTTTCCTCAAGAATTTGCACACGGTTTTCGCATCTGCTGCTCGGGCGGGGATGGCCTCAACCCATCGGCTGACATAATCTACAACGAGCAAAATATGCTCGAATCCCTGACTCTTAGGAAATGGGCCCATGAAATCAATTCCCCATGCATCAAAAACCTCACAAAAGTGAATGGGTTGCATGGGCATCATGTCTCTCTGTCCGCAGGTTCCCATTTTCTGACAGTCAGTACATCTCTTCACGAACTCATCAGAATCCTTGAAGAGAGTAGGCCACCATAGGCCGGATTGAAGCACCTTCTGTGCTGTCCTTTTTCCAGAATGATGTCATCCTGCCTCAAGCTTGTGGCAATATGTGAGGACGCTTTGCTGCTCTTCTTGAGGAATGCACCTCCTCCAGATACTATCCCCTCCTTCATGATAAAGGACGGGATCCTCCCAATGATAAAACTTGGCCTTAGCTAGGAAGGTCTCGAGTTTCTGTCTGGGCCAACCCTGAGGGACTGTCTTGGCAACAAGATAGTTTACAAAGTCAGCATACCATGGGAGTGAGGTGACAGCCAAGATCGCCTCATCTGGAAATGTTTCTGTGATAGGTGCACTGGGCTCAGATTCCTCAAGATTCTCCAATCTGGAGAGATGATCCGCCACCACATTCTTGACTCCAGGCTTATCCTTAATCTCAATATCAAATTCCTGGAGTAGAAGGATCCATCTGGTGAGACGTGCTTTGGCATCCTTCTTAGCCATTAAGTATCGGATGGCGGTGTAGATGGTCACTCTAGATCCGAGAATATACGATCGGTACTTATCAAGAGCGAAGACTACGACCAGCATCTCTTTCTCAGTCACAGTGTAATTCCGCTGAGCGGCATCCAAGGTCCGGCTGGCGTAGTGAATGGCAAACGGCAAACCATCCCTCCTCTGTCCAAGCACAGCCCCAATGGCAAAATCTGAAGCATCCGTCATGATCTCGAATGGGAGAGACCAATCGGGTGGCTGAAGGACAGGAGCTGAAACAACCATATTCTTGAGAGTTTCAAAAGATTCAAGACACTTATCATTGACAATAAACTCGGTGTCTTTTGTCAGCAAGTCAGAGAGCGGTCGGGCAATTCGACTGAAGTCCTGAATGAACCGTCGGTAGAAACCGACATGCCCCAGAAAAGACCGTAACTAACGCAAATTGGACGGCGGATTGAGTTTTCTGATGATATCCACCTTGGCGGGATCGACCTCCATTCCCCTGTTGGAGACGATGTGACCAAGGACCGTCCCTTGAGTCATCATGAAATGACTCTTCTCCCAGGATAATACAAGATTGACCTCAATGCAGCGCTTCAGCACACGGTCTAGGCAGTCAAGACAAGCGTCGAACCCGTCGCCATAGACCGAGAAGACATCCATGAAGACCTCTAAACAGTCACCCACCATGTCCGAGAAGATGGACAACATGCATCTTTGGAATGTAGCCGGAGCGTTACATAGACCAAAGGGCATCCGTCTGAAAGCATACGTCCCAAACGGACAAGTGAATGTCGTTTTCTCCTGGTCTTCGGGCGCAATGGCCACTTCATTATATCCAGAGTACCCGTCAAGGAAACAGTAATGACTCTTCCCAGCAAGCCGCTCGATAATCTGATCAATGAAGGGCAGCGGGAAGTGATCCTTCTTGGTGGCCTCATTCAATCGTCTGTAGTCCACACAGACCCTCCAAGAAGTTGGTACTCTGGTAGCGATCTCCTCTCCAGACTCATTAACAACTGTAGTGATACCCGTCTTCTTCGGTACCACATGTAAAGGACTTACCCATTTGGAGTCGGAGATGGGATAGATAAAATCAACGCTCCACCACTTGGAAATTTCCTTCATGACCACGTCTCGAAGATTCGGGTTCAGCCGTCGCTGGAACTCACGCGACGGCTTAGCGTTATCCTCGAGATAAATGTGGTGGGAGCAAAGATTTGGGCTCAGCCCTTGGAGATCTGCTATACTCCAACCGATTGCCTTGCGGTTCCTTTCAAGAACCTCCATCAGACGAGATTCTTGTTCTCCAGTCAAATCTGCTGAGATGATGACTGGGTGCATTTCTGGCTCACCCGCAAGGAATCCATACTTCATTGACTGCGGAAGAGGTTTCAGTTCTGGACAACTGGGAGGTGGCAGATCTGGCTTTTGATATGTCTGTGTAAATGCTACCAGGTCTGCATGGGAGAACTCTCGCTCTACATGAATTTCTGACGAAGGGCGGCCTGCTGAATCATCTATAAACTGCACTGGCTCGCACTCTGTCATGGTTGTCGGCTCAGAAGGAATCAGACAAGGCAAATAATCATCAAAGTCATCCCAGTCAATGTCTGAATCCGAGGGATCTGAAGAAGATGAACATGATTGAAATTCCTCAGCACCACTCATCACAACACTGTCAGCCTCAGATATATCCTCATCCAGGGATGTGCTCTCCCGGCTCTCGATTGCCATGAGCTTGAGATATAGTAAATCTGTAGGCAAGGCGAGGGTCGGCGCTACGGGATCTGTCCAGTTGGATTCATCATCAGTCATCTCAAAATCACAAACCTGGTGGATGTCTAGCTCTTCCTCTGTCATCTGCGCTGCTTCACTGGACTGCTCTGAGCATTCTAATTCTCTAGCCCTGGTTTCCTCGATCGTCTCTATTTGTATGGTCTCGCCCTCTACGCGAAAGCACACCTTCCCGCAATCATGGTCGGTCACCGCCTTGGCTGTGGCCAAGAATGGGCGTCCAAGTATGATGGGGGCATCGGTTACCGACTCAGGGATCTCCATGTCCAACACAACGAAGTCCATGGGGAATTTCAGGCACTGAATGGTAACGACCACGTCTTTCAATAACCCCTTCGGCCTCTTTATCGATCTGTCAGCAAACTGAAGGACTGTTCTGCTTCGAAGAAGAGGGCCAAACTCGAATCGCTTGAGTAAGGTTGCCGGAAGGAGGTTAATTTAAGAGCCGCTGTCTAATAGAGTACGATCAAACTGCTGCTCCTGAATCTCGCATCTGACATAGGGGGCTCCTGCGTCTGGTCGCTTGGCTGGCAGCTTGTTCTGGATGATGCAGCATGTGTCATGAGTGAGCATATGGATTTGATCTCTGTGCCTCTTCTTCCTTCGGACAGTAGTTGTATCTTTCAAGTTCTTTTTGAAGAAGGGGATATGCTCAAATGCTTCTCGTAGAGTCAGCTGAATGTGAAATCTGTCAATCATTTGATTGCC
The DNA here is from genome assembly GCA_037367405.1 of Ottelia alismoides. Classification (NCBI taxonomy): domain Eukaryota; kingdom Viridiplantae; phylum Streptophyta; class Magnoliopsida; order Alismatales; family Hydrocharitaceae; genus Ottelia; species Ottelia alismoides. The sequence goes on along the minus strand of JAZKJV010007604.1, from coordinate 2,374,145 downwards.
GAACTCTACCTGCTGGTTCTTTTTTGGGTTTTCTTTATTATTCCCCTTCGTTCGGCGGAGTGCTTCAGGGAAGGGGATTGTAGGGGCCTCCTCAGATGGAGGACTAAGAATCGGTTCCTGTGCCTGTGAAGAAGAAGGATCCACATAACCATCATCATGCAACACATATGGATCCGCAATGTGAGCAGAAACCTTTCCTTTATTCATATTTTTGTTTTTCATTTTGTTCCCACAGTCCTTGGGTACAAAATGTGGCAACATCACAGAAGGTGGCTAAACAAAAGTAGAGGTGGTGGTCTCAGTATCACCACCGGCACCTGTCTCTATGGCATCAGCACCGCGCTCTGGCTCGTTATCCAAAATGGTGGCATCAGCACCACCGTCTGCGACTGGTATCACGACGGCATCAGCACCGTCGTCCTGGACTTCATCATGGGTGGCATCAGCACCACCATCAACATCATCATGAGCGGCATCAGCACCGCTCCTCTGCTCCTCTGGCGCTCCTGATCCTGCCTCTGGTTGTCGCTCAGAAGAGGCACCACCGGCTGGCATCCTACCGCTCCTAGTAGTAACAAAATCAACATCATGATAGGAATAAGATATGTCACTCAAATAATCACTAGGAGAGGTATCCTCTGTAAACTCTACCTGCTCAGATTTCCTTTTCAGATTGTTCAGATTAGGTTCAATCTGAGCTGGTATGGCGGCCTTGCCTTTCATGATGTCCCTCATCTCCTGCCGGAATTCATCCATTTCTTGCCTGAAAGAGGCTCGCTGTTCAGATAGCAAGCGGGCAAGATCATCGAGAGCAGGGTTCTCAAAAGCGGGGACCTGAGAACCGGATGGTTGTCCCTGCTGGAAATGGGGCTGCTGCTGTTGTTGCTGATACTGAGGGGGAGGATGGTGATAAGAATGCTGAGGCTGTTGTCGCTGCCTCCACTGTTGTCCCTGATAGGTAGGACGAGGACCACTCTGAAACTGTTGCTGATGGGCATACTGGGGCTGCTGTTGTGGTTGCTGCTGGCTGCTCTGCTGTCCTTGGGCAGGGTTCTGCTGCTGGGATGAGGATTTACCATTGCCCCAACGGAATCCGGGGTGATCACGACGAATCCCGGGCTGAGGGTACCGGTCGTACCAAATCCCATTGACTTCCATCAATGGTTCCTGCTCAAAGGAAGGTGGAGGAAGAACGGCCAGTGGCTGCTCCGGCTGATAGACCACCATCTGAGTCTCCTGAGACGGCGGTCGCTCTGGATGGTACTGTAACAGTGGGACCGGCTCTGCCTGAATATGGTTCACCTGGCGATATGATGTAGAAGCCTGGCTGGAACTACTACTGCTGGAGTCAGCCCGTGACCTGGGAGGCTGATGGGAATGAGCCTGTGCCTCTTGAATGCATAAGATTTGAGTCTTCAGGTCACTCATGGTTTTGGTGAGAAGGTCCATTTGGGCAAGACCTTGGTTCTGCTTCTTCTCGAGGATCTCCATGTGGTCCAACTTCTCACTAATAATGCCCATGTCGGCTGCGGCTGATTCGGCTTGGGCTGCGGCTACCGACAATGTGTTAGGACCGGCATCGATGCGGGCGATCCTCTGAAATGATCCTGCTCCTTGCGGGGGCTTCTGGTGTGTGTAGACACGGGCTTGGGTCATCACTGTAGAATTTTCTGCCATGCCTTCGTAGATGGCCCAGACGTCGTCTTCACCCTTGGAAAAGTATGATCCACCGCAAGAGGCGTTGACAAGCCCCTACAGCTCCGGTGTCAGCCCACAGAAGAAACTCTGAACCAGATTGGGCTTGGATATATCGTGATGTGGACACCGGTCGATGAGCTCTCTGAATCGATCCCAGGCTTCATGGAATTGTTCATTTAGGATCATGACAAAATTGCTAATCATAGCTCTGGCTGCATTGGTCCGGCCGAGAGGATAGTATTTCTTCAAAAATGCGGTCCGGAGATCTGCCCAAGTGTCGACGAATTGCCCAAGATGCTTGAGCCAATATGCGGCTCTATCAACCAAAGAGAATGGAAAGGCAATCATCTTGATTGTGTCCTCGGTTATCAACTGATCATGGATGGTACTGCATATCATCTCAAATTCCTGGAGGTGGAGGTGCGGCTCTTCGGTCGGCAACCCATGGAACTTGGGTAGCAGCTGGATAGTGTGGGGCAGAAGCTCGAAATCTCCGTGGATTGGCGGGAGTCTGATCCACCGGTGAGTGAGGGATGCAGCTGGGTTGTGCAACTCCCTCATAATGGTCTGTGGCGGTCGCTCGGCGTCTGGATCGCCTCCTCCTGCATCAGGTCCTCCTCCTCCTCCACCTTCTCCGCCATCTCGGTTCTCTCTCATCTGAGCTATCTCCCTCATGAGATCACCCATGAATGTACCCTGATCACAGATCTGCCTCTGCATAGTCTCCAGGGATGCCAATAAGGAATTATTGATGGCTGCCTGATCGAATAGGAACGGAGGGTGCTCATGATCATCTGCATGCTCGCCTCTGTCTTCCATGGCTGGATTTTCTGAAAAAGCAAAAGAGGCCATCTCAGGTGCTGTCGAATGAGCTGAACACTGTGATGCACTGAATTCTGACACTCTTGGACTGATGGAAGGAGAATGAGAAGGGTGGTCGAGGGGGAACAGGGTGGATGTAAACTCAAGCTCGGAGAGCGGACTCTCCGAGGTATTCCTAGATGAATAAGGAGGAGTGCGGGATAGCGGTGCCGACAAGGTCGGCCTAAGAGATCTCCGTCCCATCATCTTGATTATTGGTAAGAGCAGAGGGGATTTAGAAGAAGAAGAGTGAAATGAGATGCAACAAAATTGCGCACGATTGTGCGGTGTTTTTGATCTTGACCTAAACAAATCTAGCAATCAAACACAAAGCAGGGATGAGTTCACCAACTCAACACGTGAAGCCGTGAAGGTTAGGCTCTTATCTTGTCAATTTTAGCTTGATTCAGGAATTTAGATTTTAACGAGTCCTTAGAACGCTACGCCTAAAGGAGAGAGAGTACTGCCGGAAGAGTATCCCGTACTTGTCCTCCTCCTGTGTAACCTGTAGCTTGCACTTTTTGAGGTCCTTGTAACCCTTCCTGGATCCCTACTCAGCCAAAGAATAAGAGAGGAAGCCAATAGGCGAAACCGATACTTCGGAACTCGCTCGCAACAGAATCACCCGTGAGCGTGCAAGAACCTACTCGGACGCAAGACGATGAGACAGACACCCCCGTGAAGGTGTGGCCTAGGCTCGATACTTCGGACAAGGTCGATGCTCTACACAATAGAGAGTCACCAATGTTGACCAAGCCCTACTCGTCCACGTACGATAGAAGCGCCAATACTTCGGAAATCCAGGCGATACACAAGGCAGCCACAAGCTGGGTTTTTGGCTCTAATCCTTACGAAGCGCTCACCTCACTTGGAAGGAGACCTTCCCATGAAAACTGAATACAAGTGAGGGTGTTACTCTCCCCAAGCAATGAATCCAATTACCGATTTTATTTTTGGTCAAGTTTTCTTAGCAGTCCCTTTATTAATTTTTTTGGTGTTATCGCTTCTTTTGAGTAGATTCAAACAAGCGCCTAACGATTTTTGTGTTTTCTTGATCCTACTTTGTCCAAAAACAGAGGGAGAATAGAGTCGGAAAAGCCGTGCAAGTTGACACAAAGATGGAAATCTCACCTTTGTGCCTAAATGATGGATGCTAAGTTAGAAGACTTACAGCGAATCCCAGCTCTCTCCATGCGGGATGCAAAGCAGAATTTTTAAACCTAATCTATATGCCGATATGCACAACGGAAATCGTCCTAGAACAGGCAACTGCTAGCGTGAAGAACCACAAGTCAACCTCCTATCGTCGATCCTAAGAGTCCGGTCTAGACCCTCCCCTCCTCTTCTCGACACATCGAGTTCAGGAGTAGCGCTTGATGGAGAGGGCTCGCGGCGCGGCGGATCTAAGAAAGGGGGCTAACTGTTTAATTAGTCTAAGTCCAAATACGAACTATAGGAGCATGCAAAGATAATTAGGGTGTTTGGACCTATTCTAATCGAATCAAGCAGGACCTAGAACTAAGAGCTCAATCCACAAAAGAAATGAAAAAGGAAAACAAAACCGGAAAATGACAAGCTAGAAAAACTCGTCAAAAACCGCGGTGAGCCCCCGGGTGAACAAACACCCGGAAATTAGGCCCGATAGTGTCCAAGAGTCCAAGTGTACCTGTATTATTACAAATTAATAGTCTCTCTCTCACAAAAATAAAAGTAAGCTAATCTAATCACTCTCCCTCACTCCTCCTGCTCTCTCCTGCCGGCGTGACCTAAGAAGGCCGGCTCCGCTTCCCAAGGATGCTCCGAATCACCTAAGCAATCCGCCTTGCTCCGCGGTCCCTCGCAAGAAGACAAGAAAAGAGACGGTCAGATAGCTCAACAAGATATTTCAAAAATGTAAGAGATGGAAAATAATGCTATGGTAACAATCACACAATCAAACAAAATGTGAACTACTCGCTGTTGCTCCCCGGCAACGGCGCCATTTGATAAACTCAAAAATCAACCGGTCTTGTGTTCCACACAAGGCGAGAACACAGTCGAAGTGTCGACCAATCAAAATCTGAATTTAATCAACAATTAACCCACACTAAAGATCAATAATTAGAAAAAGTGTGGAGTTAAAATTTATTTTTAACTCTGCACAAATGATTTAAAGGGAAAGTATGCAGAGAGTTCGAACACAGGGAGCAAGCAGGGTAATTCACAAAAATGTGCACAAGTATGTGTATGTGATGTGTCTACACTAAGAAAGCAAGGAGATTTTTATGGGTTTTTAATTTAAATTTTTTTTTAATTTTTAATTTTGTATTTTTATTTTTAATTTTCTGATTTTTATATTTTATATTTTATACTTCTTTTAATGTTGGAATTTCAAAGCAATGTAATAAAAGACAAGATGAAATATTTATAAAAATGAGTAAAAATTACCAAAAATTCAGAAATAAATTGTTTTTGAGATTTTTATGATTTTCTAATGTTTTCTTAATTTTTGGGGATTTTTCAAGGTGTTTTTGGTATTTTTAATTACTGCAATAAGTCAAAACAGTGAAACAAGAGCTGGCTGTGAGTAAAATGAGATTTAAAAATGGCAACCAGTACTCAAAATTTTTCACACCAATTTTCAAATCAAGCTACTAAAATATACAACAAACAGGAGCTGAGCTTGTATTTTTTGGAGTTTTCCTTAATTTTTTAGATTTTTTTTTGAAGTTTTTGAGTCTTTTCGAATTTTTAAGGTTTTTCTTTTGAGATTTTTAGTGATTTTTGGACTGACACTAAAATAGGATAAAATAGATACTAGGTAATTTTTTTTGGAATTTTTAGAGGTATTTTACTATTTTTTTGGTATTTTCTAAACTAGACAGTGCACAAAAAGCATGTTTTTGATTTTTAATAAATGTGAAAATAAAATAAAATAAAATCAAAAACTAAAGTGATAGCGTCAAAGCACACGTGTCCAGGAACTTAACACTATTTTTGTGGAATTTTTGGACTTAAAGTGATATTTTAAACAATTAGAACAAGTATCCAAACATTAAACAGTCCTGGCAAGGGCATAAGTGAAAATATTAAAACATCCAGTGGCATACATGCAATTTTCCACAAAAGTTTATACTGAATGTTCAATTTATAGCACCAAAAGACAATTACAAAACCCGAAGGGACTTTAGCACAAAATATCCAAGCCACGCACGTGCTATACACGCGCCTGGCAGGGACCTAACTATAATATCCGAAAATCTCAAGGGCTTGTATGCAAAATGTCCAAAATATTTAACGCTGATGTCAACGTTCTGGGACTAATTAGAAATAGCAAGACCTTAGAGGGTCCCTCTGCAAAATGCCCACACCTCACGTGAACTCGTCACGTGAGGTGACGTGGCAAGGGACCTGGATGCAATAGTTAAAAGCTGGGGGTCTTATCAGTAAATATTACAAATCTTTTAAGCGGCTAATGAAAGTTTGTGTCCTAATAAAATATTACAAAATTGGCAGGGGTATCGTGCAAAATTACCCCCGCTAGGCGCGATCGGACGGCTGGGCGACTTCACTTGTCCACGTGTCAGCTGAAAAATGCCCGATACCTCTTCGTCGTCCACGGCCCAGATTAAGACATCCAGGATTGATCGAACGGCTGGGGATGCTCGTGATCCGACGGTGTCTGTGCGATCTGGGCGCTCCTCGTTGATCAGACGGCCCCGGAGGCAGAGGGAAGAACACGGAGGAGCTCCGGTTGGGTGAAGTTCTCCGAGCTCCTCCGTCCGGCTACGGCGACGATTGAGCTTGTAAACCGGTCGAGGGTGCTCCTGCAGGTGTCAGCTGACGTCTGGAAGCATCAAAAGCCACCGACGTCCGCCGGTGGTCTCGCACGGAGGTGGCGGAGCTACAAGGGCCCAGGTGCTCCGGCGAGGGGGGCAAAATTGCTCCAGACGCTTCGATGGGCTTCAGTACCTGCACAAAAAGATTAAGGAGGCCGAGGGCAAAATGCCTCGACCTCAGGTGGCTCTCGAAGGTAGCGTGGAAAGCGAGATGTGGGCTCGCCGGAGTTGCGCTCCGGCGAGGTGATCTATGGAACGATTCGATGAGGGATTTGACGAGGGATTAAGAGCGAAAAGATCCTAACATTAACAGGAACGAGACGGAGATAAAAATGGGAATAGTGGCTGCCTCGATGGCCAAGGGCCAGAGGGTGAGTACCTCACGGGGACACCCGCCGGAGGTGGGGGTGGAACGCGCCCAACTCGCGCGAATCCGCCTCCTCGAAGGTATAGACCTGGAGATTTCACCTCCACGGTGCTAGAGCGACTCCAAGGGGGGCAGGAGCTGGATGATTTGCGGTTCAAACCGGGGAAGGAAGTGACGGGGTTGTATTTGAAGAGTGGGGAGGCAGCTGACTTCGAGGAGGAGTCACGGGCGAGAGGAGGAGATCTGGGTAGATCTAGGAGGTCGGCGATGGAGGTGATGGCACAAGGAACAATTTCCATGAAGAGAGCGACGACAAAGGACGATCGGCGCGGCCTCGAAAAATCCGCAAAAGCGGGAAAAGAAAACGAGGCGCGCAGGGCTACAGGGTGTAGGTCAGACTGTTGACCTTGGTCAACAGTCCTGGCCTCCTGGTTGGTCCACGTGGACCAACCAGGAAAAACCCTGGAAAAACGTTTTATTAATTAATTTAAAAATAGAAATAAGCCGAATTAAACTATGATTATAAAATGAAAAATATTTGTTATTTTATGTAGTATTTTATTACGATTTTTAATTTGTTTTATGAAATATATTTTTACAAGTTGCTTTTATACCCCTATATAGGTATATTATCTATATATTTGAGTATTTTATTTTTATTTAGGTATTTTTAATTTTATTATTTTTATTTATGATTTTCTAAAATTATAAAATACTTTTATATACACAAATATATTTTTATTTTATTTTTCTGATTTGTTTTGTATATTTAATAAATTATATGAGTATATTACATAGGTGTGTATATGAGTATTGTATCTATGTGTTGTATATACAAGTATTTTATTTTTATTTTTATTTTGGTTTTTATTCCACTTTTAATGTACATAATTATTATAAGTATATTTACAACATTATAAAAATATAAAATTATAAAAATAATAAATAAATAATAAATTGAATATTTTAATATGTACAAGTATACAATAGGGGTCCAACACTCAACTTTCAAACCGTAGCTCCGCCAAATGCAAAACCACCGCCATTAAATAGTTTATTTTCTTCTATATACAATTAAAGGTGAGTATGCTGCATTTGGAGTTGTCGTTTGTGAGATACGGGTATGGGAAGTTGGGATTCTAGATTTTTATTCAGACCATAACTTTTTATCTTTACATTATTTTTCTGTGAAATAAATTTTGTATTTTTCTTCATTAAATTATCTACAACTTTCATGTTAAAAGTTTCTTTATTTGATGTATAAAAAGTGGAACCAAAAATAGGTCCCAAAATGAATAAAGAATGAATAAAAGTATAGGTGTTTTATCTGTATTTCTGACCTTATCTCCCCCTACTTTATTCCTGGTCGACCTATTCATCATGATGCCTAGGTCTCGGGGGTTTCGGGTCATAAAATATTTACAATATTTTATTCTTTTTCTTTTCTTTTATTTATTCTATAATTTTGGCCTTAATTACAGTATTTTATACACTAATATAATGCACATGCATGGATGCTAAGATGATGATTTTAATGCTATTTACAGGCATTTGCTAGGGTTTTTGGTGCCAAAATGATAGAATAAAGATGATGAAATGTGGATTCATCACTGTCCGCCTCAAAGCCTTTCCCCTCGCCTTAGCCGATAAGGCACTTTACTGGTTGAGTCACTTGGGAAGGGAAATTTCTATATGGCACAATCTGAAGTCCACATTCCTGCGTCAATACTTTCCTCTGGGGAGGACAAACATGATGAGGAGTCAGATCTCCAATTTCACACATCATCCACATGAATCTTTTCATTAGGCATGGGATATATTCAAAGACCTTATGGAGAGATGTCCACATCATGAGATACCGATGAATGTGCTAGTTCAGAATTATTTCGGAGGACTCCGGCCGGACATACAAGGGCTAGTAAGTGCCGCATGTGGCGGCAACGATTTGAACAAGGATGTCGAGTCAGTCTGGGCCATCTTCAAAGGGATGGCTGAGAACTCGAGAGTTGTTGACTCTACTCGGGCATTTCAGAAAGCCCCTCAACCACCACATCACCGAGAGCATCATAAGGTGGTTAATATCGCAGAATCTGAATCCAACACCAACATGGTCTTTATTAGCGAGAAGTTAACGTTGGTGGATGTGATTCAAAAGCAAGTTCAGGACTTACAGCCGCTGCGAGAGTTGGAGAAACTCTCATCTCTACCTCAGCAGCTGAGTGATCTTTTGAAGAAGGTTTCAGAGCTTCAACTTCAGTACCAGCAAAGACAATCTTCTTCGACTGCACAACCTACACGGAGGATCTTACCCGCTCCACCCACCCATCAGATTCACTACGTACAGAGCGAGCCAGAGACTCCACAGATTGATTGGCATGAGGATCATTCTCATGCAAATCTCGATCAGATCACCAACGCTGCAGATATGGAGGTTGAACCGCAAGCCACTCTCGAGATTAACGATATTTGGTGTACTTCGATTCAGCCACCGAGTATACCGCATCATCAGCAGCAGTCGTACGATCATCCGCAGCATAGACATCTACATTTCCAGCACCGGCAGAATTACACGCAACAACAGTCTCACCAGCATGCTTATCAGAGACCACATTTGTATCAGTACCTTGCTAACCATTCACAGACATATCCTTATCAGGAGCAGCAACAGTCTTCCTTTACACCACAAAGATCCTCTCAGCCTTCCACCTCACAGCATTACATGCCAAGGCAGGAGAGAATAGAGATCCAGTGCCACGACACCGAACCTAAGATGTCTTCACAGGCCCAAGCACTAAATCAGATCATGGACATGCTGAGTACGCTCCAGATTGCGCATAAGACCGAGATGGAGCAGGTTAACCATCGTCTGGATGAGTTAACTGCACCGAAGACCACTCTTCCAGCCCATCCTCAGATGAACCCGAACAATAAGAGGAGGCATCCAGATCAGGTAGACACTACATGTACGATCTCTTTTCCTGAATTTTTATCTAACTTCATTCGTCTCAAGAGCGGTAGATCACCACGAGCACCTGCTGGAGTAGAGGAGAGGGCACTAAAGGAGCAGGAGCAAATCCATGAGCCGCAAGATTCTGATGCTGTGGAGGAGAACCAGCATATTGATTAGAACCATTACAAAAAACGGAGCGATGCCGATACATTTGAATGGACACAGGCGATTCAGACGATGACATCATGCCAGACCATGCATATACTCCCAACAAAAATATATCTTCCCCTGTTTTAGAGAGTTTTGTACAAAATTCTGAAACTCTCGATGTATAAGCTGATTCCAATATCAATAAAATTCTGATTTTCTAATTCCTGACATTGTTCCTTTTCCTGATGCTCTGTTTGGAAAAGGAAAGAAAAATAACAAAAAGAATGTTGTGACTCCAGAGACAGAAAGGTTACTAAAAGATCACATCTTTTTGAAGATCCCGCTTCATCATGCCTTAGATCATTTTCCTACGTTTAAGAATCAATTGAAAAACTGATGCACCATGCGTAGGAAAAAGAGATCCCGTACAGAAAAACATATTTTGACTAAGGCTACATCTTGTGCTATTCACAATAAGTTACTGAAGAAGAAGAAGGACTCAGGTGCACATTATGTCAGATGCAAGATCGCAAAAGCCGAATTCGATCACACTCTCTTAGATAACGGTTCCTCGATCAATTTGATACCCTCTTTTTTACTCGATAAGCTCGAGTTAGGTCCTCTTTACAAATCCCGCGCAATCCTTCAGTTTGCTGATACATCCATAAAGAGACCGAAGGGTATATTAAGGAACGTTATCGTAACCGTGCAGGGTCTGCAATTCCCAGTGGATTTTACGGTCATGGACATGGATTGCCCTACACAGTTACACCTTACCCTGATTATTCTCGGGATACCATTCTTAGAAACTACAAAGGCTCTTCGATTATGATACATGGAAGGTTTCTTTTCGCGCCGAGGGCGAGAAGGTACAAATAGAGATGGCGAGAGATTCCAACACATCTAGTGATGCATCTTCTGATTTCTTGAGTTCTTTAGCCACTTGCGACTACATGGATGAGGTCCGTCTAGACAAGCTCGAAAGATATCGAGTAGAGACCCAAGAGTGCTTAACAGAGGACGGGTCCGAGACTACGGTTGGCGATTCTTCAGAAGGTAATTTATATTTTAGTCTATATGATGAGAAGCAAGGGGATCAAACTTCTGAGGAGTTTATGGCAGATCTTTCAGATTCAAAGACTTTACACGATTCCTCCACTTCAGATGATCTAGAGACCGAATTTCATTTAGCTGAGTTGTTTTCCTCTGATCAGTCTGAGGATGAGCATAGTAGCAAGTCGGATGATGTTTTGAACATCTTCTGTAGTCCGACTCTAGAGCACATTGACATGGTGGATAATTAGAATGCCGACAAATCCACAACTGATACAGATCCCATTACTCATATGGATGATGCTTTAGCAGAATCAGAATCTACCTTACCAGAACTAAAGACATTGCCACCAATAATGAAATATGCTTTCCTTGCGGGTCCACATCGACAGTTTCCGGTCATTATCAGTTCATCTTTGACCGACGAACAAGAATCTCGTCTGATGGAGGTTCTTGAAAGAAATTGCAAGGCTATTGGGTGGACTGTATCCAATCTCCGTGGGATTAATCCTGCTTTGTGTTCTCATCATATCTATCTCGATCATGACAGCAAACCCTCCAGAGAGTTTCAACGTAGGCTGAATCCGATTTAACGAGAAGTTGTCAAGAAAGAGATTACGAAATGGTGCGACGCAGGTTCATTTATCCCATCTCCAACTCTGAATGGGTCAGCCCATTACATGTTGTCCCGAAGAAGTCGGGAATTCAGATGATTAAGAATGAGAGTGGAGAGGAGATTCCAAAGAGAGTAACCACGTCGTGGCGGGTGTGCGTTGATTATAGAAAATTGAACGCCGCGACGAAGAAGGACCACTTCCCTTTTCCTTTTATTGACCAGGTCATAGAACGGTTGGCAGGGAAGTACTTCTGTTTCCTTAATGGTTAATCCAGATACAACCAGGTAACAATTGCTCCTGAAGACCATGAGAAAACCACTTTCACATGTCTGTTCAGCACGTATGCCTTTAGACAGATGCCCTTTGGATTGTGCAATGCTCCTTCTACTTTCTAAAGGTGTATGCTTGATATTTTTGCGGACATGATTAGTGATTTTCTAGAGGTTTTTATGGATGATTTTTCGGTCTATGGTGAGTCCTTTGACGATTTTTTAGTGCACCTAGACCAGGTTCTTCGGAAGTATTGTGAGGTAGATCCTGTTCTATCTTGGGAAAAGAGCCATTTTATGGTTACACACGGGATCGTGTTGGGGCACGTCATCTCCCAACGAGGCATGGAGGTTGACCCTGCCAAGGTAGATGTCATCAAGCACCTCGAACCTCCATCCAACATCAAGCAGTTATGGTCATTTCTCTGGCATGTCGGCTTTTACCGACGGTTTATCCAAGACTTTTCCAAGATTGCCCGACCATTAACTGAATTATTAGGCGAAGACATCGAGTTCTTGTCAAATGATAAATGTCTTAACGCCTTCCTCATACTAAAAGAAAAGATTATCGGTGCTCCTGTCCTACAGCCGCCTGATTGGTCTTACCCTTCGAGATCATGACCTATGCTTCAGATTTTGCAGTCGGGGCTGTATTAGGACATAGAAGGAATGGACTTACTGTTGCCATCCACTATGCCAGCAGAACCTTAGACGATGCTCGATGTAATTACACAGTGACAGAAAAGGAGATGTTGGCAGTGGTATTCACTTTAGATAAATTCTGATCCTATCTTCTTGGCTCGAAAATCACAATACATACATATCATTCAGCTATCCGGTTTCTGATGGAAAAGAACGATGCTAAGGCATGCCTTCTTAGATGGATTCTATTACTTCAGGAATTCGATTTGGATATTAAAGATAAACCTGGGGTAAAGAATGTGGTAGCTGATCACCTCTCCCGATTACAGACAGATCAGCCTTCAGATGAATACATGCCAGAGATTGCAGAGAGATTTCCTGAGGAGAGCATCTTTGCAGTTACTAAACTTCAATGGTATGCAGATATAGTGAATTTTCTGGTCACACAAAAAAGTCCTCAAGGTTAGCCAAAAAATTCAAGTTGATAAACTAGTTTCTGAGGCACGATACTACCACTGGGAGGATCTGATTCTTTTTCATGAAGGACTGGATTGTGTTTACAAGCGTTGTATTCCTCAGGAGGAATATAATAGTGTCCTCAATTTGTGTCACTCTTTAGAAGCAGGGAGACATCACTCAGGGAAGAGGACAGCGCAGAAGGTACTTCAGAGCGGAATATGGTGGCCAACTCTTACTAAAGATGCCTGTACATTTATAAAGAGTTGTCCAGATTGTCAGAGAGCAGTAGGGACAGTCAGTGCTAGAGGTGCAATGCCGATGTGACCCATTATTATTTGCGAGATCTTTAACGCATGGGGCATAAATTTCATGGGACCGTTCCCTTCCAGCAGTGGCTTGAGTACATTCTTCTCGTTGTAGATTATGTTAGTAGATGGGTGAGGCTATACCCGCACGAACCGTAGACAGTAAGATAGTTTGCAAGTTCCTAAGGGAACACATTATTTCACGGTTCGGGATTCCATGTATTCTTATTTCAAATGGGGGTAGCCATTTCATTAATAAGGAGGTCAAAAAGCTAGTGAAGCAATACAACATTGGTCACAGAGTAGCTTCTCCTTACCACCCACAGACGAATGGCATGGCTGAAGTTTCAAATAGGGAGGTGAAATCAATTTTCCAGAATTTAGTACGACCGAATAGGAAGAACTGGTCAGAGCTTCTAGATCAGGTTCTTTGGGCATATCGTATTGTGTACAAAACTCCTTTAGGTACTTCACCATTTAGATTGGTTTATGGAAAGCCGTGCCATTTGCCCATAGAGATCATGCACAAATCTGAATGGGCTATTCGAGAAATTTTACTAGATACACAGAAAGTAGTAGCCAAGAGAAAGACAGATCTGAATGAGCTAGTAGATATTCAAAATCAAGCATACGAGAACACTCTCATTTATAAGGACAAAGTGAAAAATGGCACGACAGACATATCCGGCACAAGATCTTTGTCCCTGGGCAGAAAGTCCGGTTGTTCAATGCAAGGTTGAGAATTTTTCTTGGTAAATTAAAAAGCAAGTGGGAAGGACCTTATATAGTCAGAATGGTGCACGACAATGGAAGTATAGAAATATCAAATGTGTCACCTGGTGCAGAACCGTTCGTGGTTAACGGGCAGATGCTGAAGCACTTCGTCGAGATTACTAATCATCTGGCCCATACTGAAGTGATCTATTTTGTACAGGAATCATGATCATTCTTTCATTTCATCTCATCCTGTACAAATGCTTTTGAGCCATTCGATTTTTAGAGATCCACAACACTTGTATATTCTTCGTACACCACAATCATACCCATTTTTGCTCGTCTTCTATGCTTAGGACACCAGATCCTAAGTATGGGGGGATCGATTGTTCGTTGATTGACGTTTTATATTTTGTTCTGATTCTTTTGTATATCCTTTCTTCTCCACAAATCACTGGTCCCTGATTTTTGGATACATTCTTTTATATAGTTAGGATGCCTTCTCCTAAGTATAGGGGGGACCGAGTGATTTCGATGATCTCGCATTCTTTATTCCTTTTGATCTTTTGTTATATATTCTTTTCACTCAATCATCCCGTTTTTGCTCTCCCGTTGTACTTACGATTACCTGATCGTAAGTATAGGGGGAGGGTTGACTGACTTGTTTTTCATATATTCTTTTTCACCCACTTTTACTTAGCACGAGTTATGTTCTCCTTTTTCTCTTTTTGACGCTATGAGGATATAGCACAAGCTAAGTATAGGGGGTGCGTATATATTGTATATATACTTTTATCCATAACTCGTACTTTTATGTATTTTCTATATCTATAAAATCCTTAAAAAGTGGGTAAGGGTTAATTTAAAATCTATCTATCTATATATATATTACTTATAAATCCTTGTAAATAAGTAAAAGATGTCTAAAACTTGTATCTAAAATACATTAGATATTTAACTCAAATAAAATATATCATGTAAAATTCATGTACAAAAACGTGTGTATAAAAATAAGAAAATCCATAAAAAATACAAAGTCCTAAAAGTCATAAAAATTAGAAAAGCCTTAAAAAGCCATAAAAATGAGTAAAATTTAGAAAACTGACTCCACTAAAACATGGTTGCATATGTGTTCGCATTGTTCATAATAAGTCTGATTTCTGGAACTAATGATTGAGTCTAGTCTAAAGGATGGAGCTTGATCACGACTTTTAACTTCCATTGTGAGGAGCTTAGTTAGGATCTGGAATTTAGACTCTTCAGGTCTGTGACTTAAAATCTTTGGGTTCCATAAGACCATATTCGGGAAATCAAGTCATATGTGCTTAAGTAGACCATTTGGTGTCATCCGTACAACTCTACACCAGTGAACCAATCTTGAACACACGCACTCTGCACTTAGCTTGACTTGAATGGAGTTGCGAAGGGAGTACATCTTGGTAGTGCGTTTCTATCCTTGTCTTTGCGGCATTGAAGTCTAAAGACGGGAGAGATTGGGGCTGCGATAGTCACTTCGGATGATGGAAGGATCTCCTGACACAATTTTTCTAAGACCTCAAAAAAGGGACGGAACAAAATATTCTATATCCGTTGAGGCACAAAGAGATGAATGCAGTGCAAGCAAATTACAAAGTCAAATCAAAGAAGAAGCCACCAAATGCAAATACGACCACAATGTTCCAAGCTTCCACCAAAAATGCCTGCACATCTTAGTGGAGACTTAGCTACACCGGTTGAGCTTCACAAGGAGATGTGTCTACACTAGTCGCACTCCACTTCTTTTCTTATTCTTCTATCTTCTCCTTATATTCGATTGTGGACATAGCACGAACTAACCTCAGAAGGGAATACCTCCCTCCCCGAGGAAATAGTAGCTGGATGTGGAAGCCATAGAAGTGTATAGCCGGGATGGACAGTTTCTTCGTTTCTCTAAGCAGGAAGAGCTAAACCAATTCACACACTGTACAAATTGATTTCAAGAATGATAGAGTTTGCGATATGAATAAGTGAGTCTGAACTAGCCGATGAAGTGATCTCAGATAAGGAATTGTGGAACTTGAGGACTGTTGAGGATAAAATTCTAATCCTAGTTAAGGCTCCGACAAAATGCTTGTTTCAGGCCCGATCGAGCTTTGTCCTTTGTCTGTTCTCATGAATTGGTTTAGGAAAACAAATTCATTATAACTTTCTTTCTTTTTCACTTACTTTTTCAAATAAGTGTTTGCTAAGGGACTAGCAAAGTTTAAGTATAGGGGGTTGATGAATCCATGATTCATTAACTTTTCTGTCGTATTTTGTCTTAAAACCCTTAACAAATACATGTAAATATACATTAATTCCCATCTTTTATAAAAACTTCATTCATGAATAAATATTCACTTTTTAAGCATCAAAATCATGTAAATAAATAAAGAACAAAGAAAAGAAAATAAGGCAGATTGGAAATATGTATATATTTACAATATGACTTATAAATATAAATATAACTTCAAGGTATATTTATAACCTAACCCCCGAGACCAAGTCAGCATGTATTGATCGACAAATCAAGAAGTAGGGGGAGATAAGGAAAGAAAACCCTAAAAATAAATTAAAACACACTTCATGTACTTTCCACTATTTATCAAATAAATATAAAACTTCAATAATTTTTAATTAATTCATATTTACATATTTTTCAACACGCTCTTTTTCTAATTATTTCTAAAAATGTATATAAAAATATAAAAATAAGTAGGATTTTTACCCGGCAGACCCTATAATCTTTTGCAATTACCGCTACGACCTTCGAAACATCGTAATTCCTCCCTGGACCCCATAAACTTGCTCCGTCTTACCCCACGAACCCTGCCGTTAAATTGGCACATCTTGAGTTAACTCGGGTAGGTTAAAATTGAGTTAATCAAACCATATAAAATCTAATGGTTGGATCTTTTCTCTCATTCCTGTTCCTTCTTCTATCCTCTTTTTCATCTTCCCTTCACCTCCCTAATCCACCACTGAGACAGAACCTTAAAACACATCAACGTCGAGGGCACTTTAACATGGGAGGAGGTTCTCGGCCTGGGAGTAGTTCCAACGGTGCGCGGGGGGTGGGGGTCGGGAGGCCGTGCGTGAAGGGAAGGAGGTTTGCGGGGGTCGAGGGAGGAGGTGACCTGGGCTGGAGGGGGGAGGTTCTCGGCCTGGGAGCAATTCCATCGGTGCGGCGGCGCCGAGGGGGTCGGGGCGGCCGGGAGCGGGGGGAGGGGGGGTCGATCTGGGCGGATGTGGCGGGAGGAAGGGGGAGGCTTTCGATCGGGGCAGCCGGGGGCGGGGGGTCGATCTGGGCGCCGTGTTACTTTCCAAACAATATCGAAAAACCTTAAATCTTATACTAATATCGAGGACACCCAACAGAGAGGACCTTACATAGCAAGGTGGGAACCAGGCAAAACCTATATTTAATAAATATAAGATATAAATTAGCCACTCATAAATAAGCAATACCTGTCTTGAGCATCAGGAACAAGCAGCTTGGTCACCAATAATACAGATGGGGGCAACAGGCCAAATGCCAATACTATTGAAGGTTTTATTTGACCTGAACTTTCAGCCTTTAGGACAGATCTTACCATGTCAACATACCCATTCCTCTTATGCTACCTAACACCCCCACTCTTTAACATCAAATATCAAACAAACAATATAGGTGCAAGTATTGTCCATAAATAAACATTCTAACATCACCTGTCCAACTTGGACATGATTGTATTCAGGTAAAAGAAACATTCCCATCATATAGCTATCAAGTTCCAGCCCTTAGGTATAGATGCACAAAACTATGCTGATATGGTTTATCTACAACGAATGGTGATGCTATCACACTATTGGTGAATATCATCCTCGAAAATTTATGACATACTCTGCAGCTTGAAACATACAGCTGACTGAATTTAGCAGAAGAAACAATCCAGCTCAAGGTCAAATTATCTCGAACTCACCTCAGATCTAGTTTTGTGCTAGCAAAGGTCAAATTATCTTAAATCACCTCAGATCTACTGCATTGAGGATAGGAATGATACCGAATTACTTCGCAACAACCATCCGTAACCATTTAAAATAAGGCACTTCAATAAAATTTACACCAGTACCACACAACTTCGGGAATGAAACTGAATTTGGTATTATGATTGTTGCCAGAGTACATATGCATACCTGAGGAGGATTAATGATAGGGGTGCTAAGAAGGCTTCCATAGACACCTCCATCAGAAATTGTAAATGAACCACCGGCCATCTCATCGATGGATATTGTCCCATCATTGGCCTTCTTAGCAAGAGTATTGATCTCCTTCTCAATCTCAGCAAAGTTCATCTTGTGATAGCATCGAGGGGGGGTGCAGCGGCGCGCGCGGAAGGGGGAGGGTGCTGCGGCGCGCGGTGCAGGGGTGCAGCAGCGCGGGGGTTGGGGGTGTAGGGGTGCAGCGGCGCGCCGGGGAGGGGAGGGTGCTGGGCACGGGGCTCGACGGCGGGGAGCTGTTCGTCGGCCGGAGGGAAGAACATGGATGGAGGAGTTGTTCGCGGGGGGGTGGCGCTGGCGGGGGAGCGACGTAGGGGATCAACTCCTTTGAGATGATGAGTGGAATTAAATGTAGATTTGATAAACAAATTGGGTATAATATAAATGAACATAACAGAATCGGGTTAATTTTAACGGGTAAAAGAATGGGAGTTAACGACAGGGTTTGTAGGGTAAGGGTTAACAAGATTACGAGGTTGAGGGATGAATTACGATGTTTCGAAGGTCGTAGCGGTAATTGCAAAAGATTATAGGGTCTGCCGGGTAAAAATCCCTAAAAATATTACCCTGTATATATGCCTGATGAATCTGTGATCCATCACTCCAAAAGTCAAAAATAGATCCTTGTTCCCGAGAAAATAGAGGCATATTTTCTCTTATATTGCATAAATAGCATTCATGCATATATTCATAACTCATGCAGTTTAGCAACTCATTTGCATTTAAATAAGAAGCCAAAAATCCCCTGTAAAATACCCATGCACCAAAATAACCTCTTCTCTATAATATGTACTCCTTAGTTAATAACATAGGGAAAAAGGCCAAAACTCCCCTTTGTAAAATAGCCAATAAAGCCTGAGAACCCCTGTACACTAGAATGCAAATAAAGCCATCATACAAACTCCGATTTAGGTCTACTTACTCTTAGAATACTACACATTAAAAGACCTTTAAAATGAGACTAGTTTCATTGAATTTGGAGCTTGTATGAGAAAGATGGGTTTTTGGGCCACTTTGTATACTATCTATGTATATATATATGTATCCTTGTATTTATGTATCATATTTGACCTCATCTCCGTCTTTGGTCAACATAAAACTTGTAGAGCTCATCGAGATCTACAACTTTCATGTTTTGAGTTTTCCAATATCGGTCCCCTCTTCTCTCTACAAGGGTATTTTTCTCCAACCACTCACAGCAGGCCACGTGGCGCCCTCTGGTTGCGCCACGCGGCCCGGTTCCCCTCGCCTCACCCGCCTGCGTCCTCAACCGTTAGATCTCGCTTCAGATCCAACGGCCCAGCCTTTTCCACGCACGCCCCTTGCCTGGACCATCCGATCCTCTCCTGCATTAATCTACGCCGTTCGCTCGCGCTTCGCCCACAACACGCCATGTGGCTACACCACAGCCCTTCATCTCCGCGCCCCAGATCTAATCCTACTCGACCAGCTCCCCTCGATCGCCACCGTTGGATCACAAGATCCAACGGTGGAGACCTCGTCTCCTACCTCCGGGCACCCCTCTCTCCCACGTCCCTTGCCTTGCGGGAGGGGTGCCCCCTTTCTATTTCCGGCTACACGTCAGCCTCCCACTTCCACCGCTAACACCCCCACGACGTCACCCACTCGTCCCTCTCCCTCGCCGTATACCTCACGCTCCACCACTCCCACTAGAGTCGCCCCACGTCGACCACCAACCTCGCCTCTTCACCAGCCAACCCATCACCTTCATCTTATAAATACGTCGCCACCGGCAACGTTCACCCCCATCCGCCACTCCAGAGAGGTTCCTCGAGCTCCAAGCGATCCATTGGTGACAGCAATTGGGTGTGTTGTCGAGCGAAGACAAGGATTCGACTCCGGCGAGATCCACGGCAAGTTCCGCCGTGTCGCAGCCTCCACCGCGAAGCTGCACGAGCTCGGGACCCTATCGATCCCTCGAGCGAAGACCTGGAGCTCAAATCTGAGCTCCATTCCCCAGATAACCCCCTCCATTCGTCCTCCGATCTTCCTCTTGATTTTCTTGCTTTTCTCCGATTTTATTCGACTCCACCGGCCACCTTCTCCCCTCCAATCCACCTTGATTAGCTTCGTGTCGAAGCTCCCGTCCTCGCTGTCCCATCTGCACACTCCGACGACGCTTTACGCACTACTCCGACCAACAGCTCCGCCATTTGGCCGGAGCCCATCTCCAGCGCACCTCCTTCACACCGTAGGCCTCGCCGACCATCTATATCTCTCCACGAGCACTTGCACGCCTCGGCTATCTATTCTAACCCCTTGCAGGTCCACATTTCTTCATTGGCCGGAGCCTCACCGGAGCTCCCTTCGAGCTTCGTCGCCATCGAGCGTCACCACATCTCCAAAGATCCTGAGGCCACCGGAGGCTTCGCCGTAAGCTCCCGCATCTTCTGAGCTACTCGAGAACCTACGAAGAACTTCATCGACGCCTAGCGACCGAGGCGGAGCAGATTCAGCCACGCCGGAGCCCCGCCTTCTCCTCCGCAGGAGGCGAAGGGCCGTCGAGGAAGAAGCAGCAGCTGCCGTTCGATCAACCGATCGAACGGCCCTCACTTCGCCACGTGTTCCCTCACCGCGCCCGTCCTCAACCGTTGATCGCGCCTCAGATCTGACGGGCCCTCCAGTTGCCACGCGTCTTCATCGCCAACCCTTGGATCGACCTAGATCCAAGGGCCCGCAGCACGCCACGTCGACGAGTCCGAGCCTCGGCCTCCAAGCCTAGGCTCGGGCGACCCGAGGTTACACCGAGCCGCAGTCCGAACCTCCTGGGAGCCCGAACCTCGCTCCGAGCCTAGGCCGCCCACGTGAGGAGCACGTGCGGCCTGGGTAAATTGCACAGAATCCCCTGAAGCTTTCCAAAATTACAAAGAGGTCCCTGTGAAGCAGACCCCACGTGAGGAGCACGTGCCCTGTGGAGAATTTGCATAAGAGTCCACCATATTATCGGTAATTTCATTTTAGTCCCTGTCAGCATATTTGTTTATTGAAATTTTAATTTCCAGTATTGCATTTACACCCCTGTGTTTGCATGCATCCCTAGAGTGCATTTGTCATCATTTTAAAATTCTAAAAATTACATTTTATTGGAAATTTTGTCCTCTGTCTATTGGTACACGTGTCTTATTTTTGTAAGTTCATTTGAATTATTAATGAATTAATTGGTGAATTGTTGACATATTTTGCCCGTGACACCTTTTGATTTATAATTAATTCTTTGTGCTTCCAAAATTCATCAAAAATTCACAGTAGCTTAAGGACATCATTTTTAACATACCATAAAAATTCCATAGCATTTTCACGCATATCGAGGCCTAAATAAATTGTTAAGGGATTTTCTTAGATTAATTTTAATTAATTCATTTCACAGTGAAATTAAGTTCTATTAATTGTCCTAGGTCCCTTCTCATTAGAGCCACCTAGGATAATTTTAGTTCTTGAAAAAATTGTGGTTTGATATTTATTAAAAATTAAATACTGAAAATCACCCTGTCTGTTCATTTAATTCACAGTAAATATATTTAGTATCGAAAAATTCCAAAAAAATTAGTGTAGGTCATTTTCATCATCATTAATCATCTGCCCAATTTTCATGATTTTTGGACTTCATTTGATACCATAATTAAATTGAACATCAAATTGGCCTGCATTGTCTACATAAGTCTGCATAAAAAAATTAAAAGAAAAATTACTCCTTGAAAATCACACACTTGGATCCTTGCTTAAATTCACCTAAGGAGATAGATGCCTCCCTGAGATCGACCTTGGACTTCCACCAAGTAAAAAAATATTGCCACTTAAAATTAACTTCATATTAATCCATGAGTGGTTTTTGATTAACCCCTCGTATCCGACTACAACGAATCACTTTAATTAATTTGGACATTAAATTGACCGAGTTAACTAAGGGTGCGGGGCGGACATCAAAATGGCGCCGTTGCTGGGGAGGCACGGCTTAGGTTAATTTTTAGCAAATTTTTGAGTGTTTGATTTTCCTTCCCCGGGTAGTCTGACCCCTGGTTTTCTTGTAATTATTTTCTCCCATTTATTTTGCATTATTTTATCTTTGTGTAACTCTCTGACCTCCAATTATTTTTTGTGCGAGGACCGCGAGGAGTCGGCGACGCTTCAAGGACTTAGCATTTAAATTTTTGAGCGAAAGAGAGGCTTTGTAATTACATTCTATTTTATTTCTTTTTCTTTCGCATCATTTCCAGCGGTTCCCGTTTGGGATCTCGCGCGTGTAAAGATAGTGAAATTGTGTCTCGTGTGCTGTGTGGGTGAATTGTAACTTAGCTTGCACTAGCGGCTCCTCGAGCCACTCTAGGACTTGTTTGTGCTCGCAATCAATAGGACCACACAATACACTTAAAAGACGCACCTAGACCGTAGTACTTAGTCAAAATTAAACTGTTCTTCACGCTAATAGAACAACCTGTCTAGGAGCGGCTCTTCATCGCTTGCATTTGCATGTAGAGGATAGTTTTCAATTCTGTATTGCATCCTGCATAAAAAGCGAAGGGATCACTGTAAGTATTCTCTACTCAGCATAGCATCATCGATTTTCGTGCATCGGCTTTTCTCGATTTCCCCCTCTGAGTTTCTCACTTAAATTAAACAGGAAATTGGGACTGTACGATAGGCGTGCTTTGTGGTGGACTAATTAAAGTGATAACTTAACTTTAAAATCGGGACTGCTAACAGTATTGACCAAAAAAAAAGAGAATAAAATCTGAAAATTGTTTGCGGGAGATTAATCCCCGACCTTGTTTTAAGGCTGAGTGAGGGTACTTGAGTGTGTGTGAACACCTTAAGGCAGAGCCCAAATCCCCGCCTTCCATATCACGAGCCAACTGATCTTAGCAAATATCACGAGTGGGATACTTTTAAGCTCATTGACAAGTACCAAGTAGCCTCCGCCTTCGTGGGTAGATAGGGGCGAACCAGCGGTACTCTGCGACAAGGCCTAGCTTTGTCAGCCTCCGCCTGCTTGCAGGTAGATAGGGGCACGTCATTGAGTCCCCACTCCGGATAGGAGCGCAGAAAGGGAGGATCGGCGGTATCTTAGGCGACAGGACAAATAGGGAAGACGCATCTGGCTCTAAGCCGACTTCCCTCTAGGCCGCGTAATCCTTGCTACTTTTGCTTGAATATCACACTTAAAAACTACAAGATAAATTGGACCCAACTTTAAGTCCTTCACTGTGTTGAGTGTGAACCCAGGGGCTTGGATTGTTCTTGTTGCTTGCTTCAGGTAGGAGTAAAATCCTATCTTCTTCCCTTTTCATCAAGATGAGTGATTGGGGAGATCTCGACGCACTATTCACTGATCTCTCTATGAGTCCCCCGAGTAACTCGTCTTTCTCGGTCCGAGCACACCTTGGACCACCCAGGACTCATGACCCTCTTGAGTCCTGGTTCCCTCATGCTCAGGGTGGTTACTCTCAAATCAACCCTTTTATCTCCTCCGAGATTACCGAGGAAGACCATTGCCTCGGTAATCCCTTCCTTGATTTGCCCTCTAACACCGATCTTATTTTCCAATCCCCAGAACTAGAGGATGAGATGCCGCCAAAAGTTCCACCCGATGAGGAACAAATCAAACAGATTCTTGCTCGCCTCGCTGAAGCTGAACAGAAGAATGCAGATCTCACGACGCGGATGGGACAGATCATAGTAGCAGAAGGAATCGACCGACCAATGGTTGATACCTATAACCCGGCGGAGAACGAGATTCAGAACTGGTTGGCACCTGCAGTTCCTGCCCAGGCATTTGAGCTGAAGCCCCACTTCCTTAGTCTGCTTCCGAAGTTCAACGGAAACCTTAATGAAGAACCATACACTTTCCTCCGTGATTTTGAGTTGGTGTGCAACAATTTTAGCCATCCCAATGTTGGCCGAGATTATATTCGGCTGAAAGCCACCCCTTTTGCCTTAGGTGATAAGGCTGCTCATTGGCTGAAAAACTTAGGGGTGGTATGTACTACCTGGATGCAGTTCAAGGACCTTTTCTTGAAGAAGTTCTACCCTCTCAGTAGAACTAATCAGATGAGAACAAAGATCGCCAGCTTCGCTCAAGGACTCAGCGAACCGTTCCATGAGGCTTGGGACAGATTCAATGACTTAGTACAGAAATGCCCCTGTCACGGCATTTCAAAGGCGATCTTAGTCCAGACCTTGATCTGTGGTTTAACCCCAGAGATGCAGGGGTTAGTCAGTGCCGCCTGTGGAGGAAGCTATCTGAACAAAAACGAGCATGCTGTATGGAAGATCCTAGAGCAGATGGCGGAAACCGGCAGGTCACCGGACACAAGGGCCTATCAGTTGTCTCCCTCAATCTTATCCAATGAGACAACTAGAAGGACTGTTGCAGATCTGACTGAGGACCTCATCCCCAGCATGGGGATGATAGCCGACAAGCTTACCATGGTCGAGCAGATTCACAAGAGAGTCGCTGAGATGGAGTCTCTTTCGAGCCTTCCCAAGAAAGTGGAGGAACTCTCTGAAAAGGTAGCTAAGATCAAGCTACCCGCCCCTTCTGCACCACCTGTACCTGTACATCGAGTCCATCTTGTACAGGAACAGGCACCGGGGTCTCAGAGCAGCTGGGATCAGACTTATACCCAGCCGAACCATCATGCACCCCCATCAGTGGAAACAGACTACGAGGAGCCTCCGCCTGTATACGAGATTAACGGGCTTTGGTATAGCCGTGACCCGCTAGTCTGGCAAATCGAGATGGGGAAGGATCAGGCACACCGCCCAACCCCAGTCTACCAAGAGACCAGGCCCGTCACAGTCCCGCGATACCAGTCCAGGCCAGAACAGGGGTACCAGCCGCAGCAGCGCACCTACCAGCAGGGGCCAGCACCGTCCCATCAGCAGCAGTATCGGCATGGCCAGCAGGGCCAATACAGGACGGCATCAACACAGCAGCAAGCCCAGCCCACCGAATTGGAGTCACTCACCTTGGCGATCCAGACCCTGTCTGATAGGGTCCAACAGATGCAGAATGACTACCTGGACATGAGGACCGACATCAATCGGGTCTCTCATAACCAGGACCAACAAATGGCACCAAGGACCCCAATTCCCGCACAGGTTCAGGCCAACCCAAACAGCATCCACCAGGGCCAGAACCGACCTAGAGATCAGGTATATTATTCAGATAATTACTTATCTGAACATGAGATCCTTTCGTATGATAATGTCAATCATATGTCCCTCAGGAGCGGAAGGACCGTGACCATACCTGATCGAGCAAGGGCGCAGAAGGAAGGAGCCTCCGAGAATCTACCTGAGGAGAATTCGGAGGAAGAAGAGGAGGAGCATCACCACCACCACCGCCAGCGGAAGAAAAGGACATCTGAGTCCTCGAAGCAGCATTCTCGCATCCACCTAGAGTCAGCCGACACCGATGAGCCCGCACCTCCATCTGAGGAGGATCGTCCAGAAGAAACGCCACCCGTCTCGCCTCAGCATTTTCTTTTTGGTCAGAGTCCAAGTCAGAGTCTGTATCAGAGTTAGAGTCAGAGTCATGTCCAGAACTCAGTTCCAGCAGTTAATGAGAATATTTCAGTTCCCGAACCTGAGTTGGAGTCAATAATCCCTTTCCCCCGATCTCTCAAGGGTGGAAAGAAGAAAATCAAAAAAATCCAAAAAGATGACCCTGAGATGGCTGAATTTTGCAATAAACACATCAAGGTCACAATCCCTTTTGACAAGTTCGTGGAAATGACCCCTGCATTCCAAAAATACCTTAAGGTGAGATGCACACCTACTAGGGTTAGCAGGAAGGCCAAAAGCCGTGTCGAGAAACACGTTTTATCAGTAGCCACGACTTGTGCAATAAAGAACTCGTTTCCTCGGAAACGAAGAGACATGGGTGCACACTATGTAGTGAGTCATGTTGATGACATCGTGTTTGCACGCACTCTCCTGGACAATGGTTCCTCGATCAACTTAATGCCCACAACCCTCTATGAGCGGCTTAATCTCGGACCTCTTAGGAAATCTAGAGCTATTCTACAGTTCGCTGACAAATCCACTAAGAGGTCCCAAGGAGAGTTAAGGAACATTGTGATCAAAGTCGAGGGACAAGAATACATGGTGGACTTCATTGTTCTGGATATGGAAACCCCTCGTAATTGGAGAGATTCCCAGATCATTTTAGGTAGGCCCTTCCTCAGAACAGCGGGGGCCTTATTTGATTATAAGAATGGGAAGATTCAGTTCCAAAATCCCGGCGGAGATGAGGAACTTGAGATGAAGCAGACGAGATGGCAGAGACCGGACTCCGAATCCAGCACCGAGTACTCTTCTACCGGAACAGACTGTGAGCATGTAGACGTAGTTGGGCCATGGAGACAGAACCCAGCCAGCATCGATGTGCCCATCTCCTTTGAAGATGATCCAGTGCATGAGTCAGTCTGCGAGATCCTCAGGAACGAGTACAACTCTGAACCTGCATCACCCTACATCTTCGATGACGTAGAGGCCCAGTTGGGCCTGTCAGTCCTTACATCCTTAGGACAATCGGAAGATGAGGATGACGAGTCGGACGAGGCGTTTGCCGATTGTATGGAAAATTTTGACGATCCGACTCCAGAGCCGCGCTTGGTGGCAGCTATTACAGAACATGATCCAGCCACTTCCAACACCGAACCAGATCAGATTGAGCCAGACTTCTTAGACGATCAATCTATTCCTGAGCTCAAACCTCTTCCCACAACCCTGAAATATGCCTTCCTTGAGGGCCAAGACAAGAAATTTCCGGTCATTATCAGTTCGCAATTGACCGAGGAGCAGGAATCTCGCTTGCTAGAGATCCTGGAGAAGAACCGCAAGGCAATAGGCTGGAGCATTTCCGATCTCCACGGGATAAATCCCGCTCTGTGTTTGCACCATATTTACTTGGAGAACGAAGCCAAACCCTCTCGTGAATTCCAACGCCGGTTGAATCCAAATTTGCGAGAGGTTGTGAAAAAAGAGATAGAAAAATGGTGCGACGCGGGTTTCATTTACCCAATCTCCGACTCTAAGTGGGTGGCCCCAATCCATGTTGTCCCGAAAAAGTCGGGAATTCAGACGACCACAAACGAGGACGGAGAGGAGATCGTGACGAGAGTACCCACGTCGTGGCGCGTCTGTGTGGATTACAGACGCTTGAATGCCGCGACGAAGAAGGATCATTTCCCCCTACCGTTCATTGATCATATCCTAGAAAGATTAGCGGGGAAAGAATTCTTCTGCTTCCTTGATGGGTTCTCGGGCTACAATCAAGTAGCCATCGCTCCGGAGGACCAGGAAAAGACCACGTTTACATGCCCCTTTGGTACCTATGCTTTCAGGCGCATGCCTTTTGGGCTATGCAATGCTCCAGGTACTTTTCAAAGGTGCATGATTGCTGTATTCGCCGAAATGGTCGGCGAATTCCTGGAAGTCTTCATGGATGACTTCTCGGTCCACAGCGATTCTTTTGATTCCTGTCTTAGGAATCTGGACCGAGTCCTCAAAAGATGTTGTGAGGTCAATCTGGTGCTCTCTTGGGAGAAAAGTCACTTCATGGTGATGGAGGGCATAGTGTTGGGGCATGTCATCTCCAAGAGAGGAATGGAGGTCGACCCTGCCAAGGTGGACGTGATCAGACGACTCCAGCCACCAACCAACGTAAGGCAGTTGCGGTCGTTCCTAGGGCATGTCGGATTTTATCGAAGATTTATCAAGGATTTTTCTAAGATTGCCCGACCGCTAACTGAGCTTTTAGGCAAAGACACGGAGTTTATTGTAGATAACAAATGTCTTGAGGCCTTTAAGCTTTTACAAGGAATGATCATGGACGCACCCATCTTACAAGCCCCAGATTGGTCTCTACCTTTTGAGATCATGACGGACGCCTCAGATTATGCTGTTGGGGCTGTATTGGGACAAAGAAGAGATGGCGTCCCGTTCGCAATCCACTACGCAAGCAAAGTGCTTGATTATGCTCAGCATAACTATACAGTTACAGAAAAGGAAATGCTTGCGGTAGTGTTTGCCTTGGACAAGTTCAGATCTCACTTAATCGGATCCAAGGTAACCGTGTTCACAGACCACACGGCATTACGATATTTGATGGAGAAGAAGGACGCGAAGGCACGTCTTCTTCGTTGGATTTTACTTATCCAGGAATTTGATTTGGACATCTGTGATAAACCTAGAAAGAAGAACGTAGTGGCCGATCATCTTTCTCGTCTCGAAGATCTTAATACTTCTGAGGTTTCCCCGATTCGAGACTCCTTCCCTGATGAGTCGATTTTTGTTATCGACTCACTTCCATGGTACGCCAATATCGTGAACTATCTTGTCTCCAAGAAAGTTCCCGAGGATTGGCCCAAGAGCCAAATCGACCGATTAAAGTCGGATGCTAGACACTACCATTGGGAGGATCCGATCCTTTTCTTTGAAGGACCAGATTGTATCTGGAGACGTTGTATTCCTCAGGAGGAATACCAGAGTGTCCTTTCTTTATGCCATAGCTTAGAGGCAGGAGGACACCACTCCGGGAAGAGGACCGCATGGAAGGTACTTCAGTGTGGCTTTTACTGGCCGACTCTGTTTCGCGATGCCACCACCTTCGCGAAGTCGTGCCCAGTTTGCAAGAGAATGGGAGGAATCGTTGGTTCCAAGGATGAGATGCCAATGCAGCCGGTCATCATTTGTGATGTCTTTGACGCCTGGGGCATCGATTTCATGGGCCTGTTCCCTGTCAGCCACGGGTTCGAATATATCCTCCTTGCGGTAGATTATCTATCCAGATGGGTGGAGGCTATCCCGACCCGAGCCGCAGATAGCAGGACTGTCTGTAAATTCATCAGAGAGAACATAATCTCTAGGTTCGGGATCCCCAGAATGATGATATCAGATGGGGGTAGCCATTTTGTGAATCGGGAGGTGAAGAAACTCCTGAAGGACTACGACATCGAACACCGTGCCGTGAGTCCTTACCACCTACAAACCAATGGTATGGCTGAGGTGTCAAATAGGGAGGTGAAAACCATATTGCAAAAGCTTGTCCGCCCGGACAGGAAGGACTGGTCTCAGATCTTAGATCAAGTCCTCTGGGCGTATCGGACGGCTTACAAGACACCGTTAGGCACCTCCCCATTCCGAATGGTATTCGAAAAGCCGTGCCATTTGCCCGCAGAGTTAGTGCACAAATCAGAATGGGCAATAAAGAAGGTCAACTGGAACACACACCTGGGTCAAAAACAGAGAGACATGGATCTGAATGAGCTTGTGGAAGTCAGAAACCGAGCATACGACAACAATTTGGTGTACAAGGACAAGGTGAAGCGTTGGCATGATAGATATATCAGACGAAAGACCTTTGTTCATGGACAGAAGGAATGGTTGTTCAATGCTAGGCTGAAGATTTTCCAAGGCAAGTTAAAGTCTAAGTGGACGGGACCGTTTGTCGTCCGTACGGTGCATGATAGCGGATGTGTCGAGATCTCGGATCTCGCAGATGACGCACCGACATTCCTAGTAAATGGGCAGTTGTTGAAGCACTTCGTTGAATCCAATGAACAGTTAGTCCATGTGGAGAAGATTGTATTCATGCGCGAGACAGATACAGCAGATACACCTCAAGCCGCGTATGAAGCCTTGCAGCAATAAACTCCAGCCATCAGCAGCATCTTCGAAAGATTCAGACCGACTCATATGTATCATTCTTCCTGTATATCCTATCCTTTACCCCCACGATTCTAGTAACACATCCCATCCCCACATCATCGAGCCATTATCTTGGACTATACTTAGGATGACCAGATCCTAAGTATAGGGGGGAGGGGTCACCCGAGTCGATTCACTGTACATCCTCCAGATCACATTGGTCCTCATACTCATTTCCTACCGATACTTAGGCTGACCTGAGCCTAAGTATAGGGGGGACCGATGCCCGCATTGATACTCTTCCATTTCCCATCTTTTCCTCGTCCGCCCCATTTCTGATCTTCTTCTACACTTAGGCTGCCAGAGACTAAGTATAGGGGGGCGAGACGACTTCTATACTTTTTGTTAATTTTGGGTCTCCCACGCTTAGCACAAGCTATGTCTTTTTCCTCGCTCTTCGTGCTCTGAGGACATAGCACACGCTAAGTATAGGGGGGCGTGTATATATTACATATATACTTTACCCATAGCTCCTACTTTCGCGTATTTTTGTATATATTTTACAATAATTACGGGTGGGTAAAAATCGAAAAAAAATATAATAATAATAATAAATAAATAATATATATATATGATAATGAAAAGAGGCTTCTTATTTACTCATGCATATTATATCTGCATCCAAGAAAAAGAAAAAGAGTCTTGCATTTTCATAGCATGACATCTCATCTCATCTGCATACTTTGCATATACAAAGTGAAAAGCTAGTGGGTTCCGGACCAAGTTATGAGCAGATATTGAGGATGGAAATGATTTGACCTTAATCCACCTAATTTCAGAGGAACCTTATAGGAAATGGAGTTAAGATTTTTCAGGTCAGGTGACTTAATTCTTTAAGTCTGCAAGTCTATGTTCATATGTCATCTTGACAAGCCTGAGTAGAGCACTTAACAACACACACATGACTCTTAGAGACAATGGCTTGACGTGCACCAGCACTTTACACATGGCTCTCTACGGATGAGGTGATAAGGAGGCAGTTTCCTTTAGCTTGGGGTAGCATATGAGGGTAGTACTTCTAGGCGGAACCTCTCTTCTTCTTCTAGTGAAGGAAGTGCGTCTCAACTTGGACTAGTGGTGATGAAGGCTAAAGACAGAAGCAGTGGGTTGCAATAAAGCTTCAAAAGAGGGATAGTCTACTGGCTCAAGAGGAAATTTCTTGTATCTACGTTGCACCATGTAAATATGTTGTACAGGGGCATTTTGAAAAAAAAAATGCCAAAAAGAACTCCAAAAAAGTGGTGGGTCGGATTGAAAATTTAATAACCCCACCGGAGTGTACGTAGTCATGAAAAGCAAAGCTTATGGTCACCTTGTTACATCTCATGAAGCTTGCAGCGGGAGACTTAGCTACACTGGCTAAGCTTCCAAAAGTCTATACTTCTTCCCCCTCTTCTTGAGCCGGTTGAACTTGAACTTAGAAGGGAATACCCCGCTTCTCGAGGAAAGAGTTGCTAGACCGAGGCATTAGAATTACCAGGTTGGGGGAGGATGTTTCTTTGTTACTTCTGAGGTGGGGAGTCATATATCACTTACACTGCATGAAAAGATTCATGGTCATTAGAGTTTGTGTATGTAGACTTGTTCTGATTAGGTGAGTTGAGGAGTCTTGAATAGAAGACTTGTGGAACTTGAAGTCTGTTAAGTCTTAAACTCAGACCCCAATAAGGTTCCGACACATGATTAATCCAAAGGTCAAGTCAAGCTCTATTTTTAACTTTTGTTCATGACATTGACATGGAACCCAATCTCATTTCACTCTTGTATTTCATTTAGTTGCTCGGGGACGAGCAAGGTTTAAGTATAGGGGGTTGATGAATCTGTGATCCATCACTCCAAAAGTCAAAAATAGATCCTTGTTCCCGAGAAAATAGAGGCATATTTTCTCTTATATTGCATAAATAGCATTCATGCATATATTCATAACTCATGCAGTTTAGCAACTCATTTGCATTTAAATAAGAAGCCAAAAATCCCCTGTAAAATACCCATGCACCAAAATAACCTCTTCTCTATAATATGTACTCCTTAGTTAATAACATAGGGAAAAAGGCCAAAACTCCCCTTTGTAAAATAGCCAATAAAGCCTGAGAACCCCTGTACATTAGAATGCAAAAAAAGCCCTCATACAAACTCCGATTTAGGTCTACTTACTCTTAGAATACTACACATTAAGACCTTTAAAATGAGACTAATTTCATTGAATTTGGAGCTTGTATGAGAAAGATGGGTTTTTGGGCCACTTTGTATACTATCTATGTATATATATGTATCCTTGTATTTATGTATCATATTTGACCTCATCTCCATCTTTGATCAACATGAAACTTGTAGAGCTCATCGAGATCTACAACTTTCATGTTTTGAGTTTTTCCAAATTCGGTCCCCTCTTCTCTCTACAAGGGTATTTTTCTCCAACCACTCACAGCAGGCCACGTGGCGCCCTCTGGTTGCGCCACGCGGCCCGGTTCCCCTCGCCTCACCCGCCTGCGTCCTCAACCGTTGGATCTCGCTTCAGATCCAACGGCCCATCCTTTTCCACGCACGCCCCTTGCCTGGACCATCCGATCCTCTCCTGCATTAATCTACGCCGTTCGCTCGCGCTTCGCCCACAACACGCCACGTGGCTACACCACAACCCTTCATCTCTGCGCCCCAGATCTAATCCTACCCGACCAGCTCCCCTCGATCGCCACCGTTGGATCACAAGATCCAACGGTGGAGACCTCGTCTCCTACCTCCGGGCGCCCCTCTCTCCCACGTCAATTGCCTTGCGGGAGGGGCACCCCCTTTCTATTTCCGGCTACACGTCAGCCTCCCTCTTCCACCGCTGACACCCCCACGACGTCACCCACTCGTCCCTCTCCCTCGCCGTATACCTCACGCTCCACCACTCCCACCAGAGTCGCCCCACGTCGACCACCAACCTCGCCTCTTCACCAGCCAACCCATCACCTTCACCTTATAAATACGTCGCCACCGGCAACGTTCACCCCCATCCGCCACTCCAGAGAGGTTCCTCGAGCTCCAAGCGATCCATTGATGACAGCAATTGGGTGTGTTATCGAGCGAAGACAAGGATTCGACTCCGGTGAGATTCACGGCAAGTTCCACCGTGTCGCAGCCTCCACCGCGAAGCTGCACGAGCTCGACACCCTACCGATCCCTCGAGCGAAGACCTGGAGCTCAAATCTGAGCTCCATTCCCCAGGTAACCCCCTCTATTCGTCCTCCGATCTTCCTCTTGATTTTCTTGCTTTTATCCGATTTTATTCGACTCCACCGGCCACCTTCTCCCCTCCAATCCACCTCGACGAGCTTCGCGTCGAAGCTCCCGTCCTCGCTGTCCCATATGCACACTCCGACGACGCTTTACGCACTACTCCGACCAACAGCTCCGCCATTTGGCCGGAGCCCATCTCCAGCGCACCTCCTTCACACCGTAGGCCTCGCCGACCATCTATATCTCTCCACGAGCACTTGCACGCCTCGGCTATCTATTCTAACCCCTTGCAGGTCCACATTTCTTCATTGGCCGGAGCCTCACTGGAGCTCCCTTCGAGCTTCGTCGCCATCGAGCGTCAGCACATCTCCAAAGATCCTGAGGCCACCCGGAGGCTTCGCCGTACGCTCCCGCATCTTCCGAGCTACTCAAGAACCTACGAAGAACTTCATCGACGCCTAGTGACCGAGGCGGAGCAGAGTCAGCCACGCCGGAGCCCCGCCTTCTCCTCCGCAGGAGGCGGAGGGCCGTCGAGGAAGAAGCAGCAGTTGCCGTTCGATCAACCGATCGAACGGCCCTCACTTCGCCACGTGTTCCCTCACCACGCCCGTCCTCAACCGTTGATCGCACCTCAGATCTGACGGGCCCTCCAGTTGCCACGCGTCTTCATCGCCAACCCTTGGATCGACCCAGATCCAAGGGCCCGCAGCACGCCACGTCGACGAGTCCGAGCCTCGGCCTCCAAGCCTAGGCTCGGGCGACCCGAGGCTACACCGAGCTGCAGTCCGAACCTCCTGGGAGCCCGAGCCTCGCTCCGAGCCTAGGCCGCCCACGTGAGGAGCACGTGCGGCCTGGGTAAATTGCACAGAAGCCCCTGAAGCTTTCCAAAATTACAAAGAGGTCCCTGTGAAGCAGACCCCACGTGAGGAGCACGTGCCCTGTGGAGAATTTGCATAAGAGTCTACCATATTATCGGTAATTGCATTTTAGTCCCTGTCAGCATATTTGTTTATTGAAATTTTAATTTCCAGTATTGCATTTACACCCCTGTGTTTGCACGCATTCCTAGAGTGCATTTGTCATCATTTTGAAATTCTAAAAATTGCATTTTGTTGGAAATTTTGTCCTCTGTCTATTGGTAAACGTGTCTTATTTTTGTAAGTTCATTTGAATTATTAATGAATTAATTGGTGAATTGTTGACATATTTTGCCCGTGACACCTTTTGATTTATAGTTAATTCTTTGTGCTTCCAAAATTCATCAAAAATTCACAGTAGCTTAAGGACATCATTTTAACATACCATAAAAATTCCATAGCATTTTCACGCATATCGAGGCCTAAATAAATTGTTAAGGGATTTTCTTAGATTAATTTTAATTAATTCATTTCACAGTGAAATTAAGTTCTGTTAATTTTCCTAGGTCCCTTCTCATTAGAGCCACCTAGGATAATTTTAGTTCTTGAAAAAATTGTGGTTTGATATTTATTAAAAATTAAGTACTAAAAATCACCCTGTCTGTTCATTTAATTCACAGTAAATATATTTAGTGTCGAAAAATTCCAAAAAAATTAGTGTAGGTCATTTTCATCATCATTAATCATCTGGCCAATTTTCATATTTTTGGACTTCATTTGATACCATAATTAAATTGAACATCAAATTGGCCTGCATTGTCTACATAAGTCTGCATAAAAAAATTAAAGAAAAAATTACTCCTTGAAAATCACACACTTGGATCCTTGCTTAAATTCACCTAAGGAGATAAATGCCTCCCTGAGATCGACCTTGGACTTCCACCAAGTAAAAAAAATATTGCCGCTTAAAATTAACTTCATATTAATCCATAAGTGGTTTTTGATTAACCCCTCGTATCCGACTACAACGAGTCACTTTAATTAATTTGGACATTAAATTGACCGAGTTAACTAAGGGTGCGGGGCGGACATCAATGCCAAGAAATCCAGCTTTTAAATTGTCAAAATATCAACTTCCAAACATCATAACTTCTTCATACAAACTCCAATTTCACTCAACTCACCTTTAAAGTTCATAAAATAATATTCTCTAATTAATAGAGGTGGTTTCTTTGAATTCAGAGTCCGTTTGCAAAAAAAGTCGGTTTTGGGACCCGAAAATGGGGTTTCTAGGCTATTTATTTTATGCAGAACACATTTTTTTATTTTTATTAATTTTATAATTTCTAAAAAAAATTCATGATATCGTATTTTCACTCTAATTTATTTTAGAATTTTTGGAGCTTATTTATTATTTTAATAAAATCCAAAATCCTAAATTATAGGTAAAAATGAACTGGATAACTTATATCTATATTTATTAATATATGTAAATTAATTTACTAAAATCCCAAAAAATTCACACAACCTTATTTATTATTCTACTAATTATGAAAATATAAAATTAATATTTAGTTATTTATATATTAAATTAAAAATCCAAAACCTATTTATCTATACATATTTATTAACATAATATTTATATTTCGAATAATATTTATTATTTATAAAAAGTAATTATTCCATAATTTAGATAATTTAATTATTTACATTTCTTGCTTTTATACTTAATTAAAATAATGTTATTTATTATTTATTATATAATTTATAAGCTAATTTACGCATCTGGCCTACCAGGTGCT
Organism: Ottelia alismoides; assembly: GCA_037367405.1. Taxonomy (NCBI): domain Eukaryota; kingdom Viridiplantae; phylum Streptophyta; class Magnoliopsida; order Alismatales; family Hydrocharitaceae; genus Ottelia; species Ottelia alismoides. Next base: position 2,338,350 of record JAZKJV010007604.1, on the reverse strand, counting down.
AACACGTGTCAGCATCTGGTTCTTCTTCTTCAAGAAGGCTGTTAGCCATTCTGTTCTGAACAACCATCTTCACTTATTTTTCCAGCGTGCATCCTAACCCTCTCTGATGATCTAATCCATTGATTTGCTTCCCCTAACAACCAAGATTCTTGCCAACCCTTAGATCTAACTTGGGGATCACGACATCTACCTATATATACCCCCAAAGTTGGCAGTTCGCAACGAACTTTCCTAACCACCTGAGCTACCCAATTCCAGTGGCCGAACCCCTATCTTCCTCTCTTGATTCTGGCCATCCTAGGAGGTGACAGCTCCACTTCGTCGGCTCGTGTGGAGGAAGGGAGATCGGAGGAGGTTCCAAGGCACTCGTCAGCCCTTGCATCGCCACCGCACGCGCGTTCAGCTCCGCCAAAGATCGGCTGTCGTAGCAGCTACAAGAGGTAAATACACCTCTCTGTCCCAGATCTATTCCTTTATCTTTATCAAATTTCTTCTCGATCCTCGTGCCACGATTAGCGTGGCTAATCACACCATTAGTTAGTCCAACCATCTAGCTTAAACGCTCAACCAAATTCAATTCCAAAATAGTTTCAAATTCCACTCAAATTGTACTCCATTTCTTGAGTATTTTGCACACAAATTTCATCAAAGTCGCGAAACTCCATCTTCGATTTTGCAAACCTAAACTCGTGGCCGATTTCATCGCAAATCGAGCATGTATTTTCCTTAATTGCTGAACCAGCTTTCATCTAGAGTAGTTACGAGGTTTTTGGAGCCCTACATCATCAAGAAAATCCTCATCAAAGTTGGCACAACAACCTTCTATCAACCTCCAGGAGCAGAAGGTCACTAACTTCATCGAGCTTCCGCCACCGCTCTGAGCCATCGTCGCCTGAAGTCCACCGCGGGCGAGCTCGAGGGTTAGAGGAGCTAACCCTCTGGCCCCGTCGGAGGCCCAGATACACTTCCAGCTGCACGTGGAAAATCGGAGAAGACGCCATCTTCAGCAGCTGCGCAACCGCTCGAAGAACGGCTCAAGAACAGTTGAGCTACATGCTTGCGACACGTGGAGGCAACGGACGATCCAGATCACGTTTCAAGATCTAATCCTGACCGTCCATCTGAATCGGTAGAAGATTTGCACAATAAACCCAGAAGAGTTCTAAAATTCCCAAAAGCTTTAGAACTTTCCAGATATTACATTTAGGTCCCCACGCAGGGTCCTAATGTAAACTTTCTTGTTTTCTTTTGAAAACGGTCCCTGACCGAGGACCTTCTTGCATATTTTTTGTTTCCTTTTCTTGCAGTTATACCCCAGACCTATAGGGGAGTTTTGGACCTATTTTTTGACATAATTTTCCGTAGATTTTCTTGGGGCAGTTACACAACTACCTCCGCGAGGTTTTCAGTAATTTTCGTGTATTTTTGACGTGTTTTCATCGTGTTTTGATTCGTCATTGACTCCATTTTTATTTGTTCTTGTGTGTTGTTCGAGCCTGTTGCTCATTCCGTTTTACCTACTATATAATATCATCTATATTTCACCTATTATATCGTAGGCAAATTGTTTGAAAAATATCACCTTGAAAAATAAATAAAAAATGGAAAAAATATAAAGTCAAATAAAAATTTAAAAATCAAAATTCCCTAAAAAATTATCGTGTTTCCTCGATCGCTCTAAGAAGAGATAAAATAGTCACAAATATATTTTCTTTTAAAAAAATTCCAAATATACTATTCTGCCTCCTTGTGTTCGACCCAGGCACACTCACCTGGGCTAAATAATTAGTGTAAGGTTTTTCTTCAAAAACCGATCTTTGTTTGATCTACTAGGATCTCTTTGCGATTTTCTACACCGACAATCTTTTCTTTTAAAAAGCCGCAAACCGATTTTTAGCCGCATCAACTGTATTCAAAGAAAATGTTCAATACACCCTCTCTAGAAATGGTGTTAGATGTTGAGGTATTTAAGATCTCATACATATTGATGTATGTGGAACATCTATATCATAATAAACATTATGGATATGTGATATCTATTGATGATTATTTATGATATGAGATTTCTTCTCTTCACATAAGAAACCTTTGAAAGGTTCAAAGATTTCATAATTTTGATTTAGAACCAAAGTTTGAAGAAAGATGACATGATATTGATCTAACCTAGGTAGCTAGTACGTGTTAGATAAATTCAAAGATTACCTTACGGAGATATGAATGTCATTTCTATCTCAATCCTCCTAACACACCTAAACTTAATAGAGTTGTAGGGAGATACAATTGGATCATGTATGACATGATTTGATCAATGATAATTTTTAACATAATTACCTCTTAGTTTCCTGGTATATATGTAGTAGAGACTACATTATATATCCTTAATAAGATTCCATGCAAGTAAGCTGGAATCGAGCACTAGAGAGTGCTACTTCATTCGGAAAATAAAGAATGGCATTGGATACCTACTTTATGACCTTGAGATTCTTAAAAGATCTCATTTTTGAGAATGTGATTCTTAGAGAATGATTCTATGGAGAATCAAGATGAAAATGAAGTGTAGGAACTCATTTAATCTTGAGAAGATAATGAGGCTCTTGAAATCGGAAACTAAAAGGAAAATTAAAGATAAACCATTAATACCTCTTCAAATGAGTTTGACGATGTATTCCATTTGTCTGTTAAGTCTGACAATGATCAGACTTCATGCAATGAAGCTCCTAAGGATCATGACATGGAAAGATGGATGTTAGCAGTAAAGTCTAAAGTAGATTTCATAACAAGTGTTGTATATGGACCCTCAAGGATCCACCTATAAGGGCAAGACCCGTTAAGGTGTAAATGGATCTTCAAGAGAAAGAGGGAACTTAATGAGAAGGTAAAGACATTCAAAACACTGCTTGTAACCATGAGCTACACATTTCAAGAGAAGACATTGGTTGCAATGAGATTTGATCTTCAATGACCATGCTTAAGCTCATCAGAATATTGCTAACTATAGCTACATAACTTGGCCATGCATCTTTAAGATGTAAGTCAAGCTTGCATTCCTCTATGAATACCTCTTTGAGGATATTCACATGAAGTAGCCCCAGAGCTTCATGATTGAGGAAAGCAAGAAGTGCAAGCTAAAGAAATCTTTATATGGACTCAAATAAGCTCCTTGTAGTTGAAACATAGGATTTGATGAAATCTTCAAATGTTATAATTTCAGATGGAATCTTGATGAACCATGTGATGCTTAGTGGGAGTGCCATTTGTGGTCATCGTGCTAAATGTAGATAATATACTAATAAATTAGAATGACATAAGGATGATAATAAGTGTTTTATAGACTATCTATTCCATATCTTGAGATATGATCTCAAGGATACCTCCTAGATCTTAGTTTTGAAGTTTTTCAGAAGCAAAGAGAAGAGGATGTTGGGACTGTCACATTTGTAGTACACCTTGGACATATTCCATTCCCAGAAATTCCAAGAAATGCTTCTATCCCTTAAGATATGGTACTGACCTATCTGAAGGGATAACACCTCATGGAGTTGAGGAAGTGAATGCTAGAAGTGCTTCCACTTGTGCATCAGTTACGAGAAGCTGAGTGTATGCTAGATGTGTACAAAAGGCAGATGTCTATCATGCAGTGGGAGGAGTAAACTGTTACTAATCCAACTATGGAGATAAAACACATGATTGCAGTAATAACAGTATCTTCAAAGATGATGTAACTTAGAGATAATGATCTAAAAGTCTTATCTTGAAAAGTTTAAGACATTGTAAGACAATGATCTATAAGGGTCTTAACTGCAGATACCTTGGGAGATAGAGATCTCCATGAATAAAGGAATTATGATAAGGATTATGGGAATACTAGTTATAATAATTATTGAGCAATAGTGTCCAGGACACTATAAGTGCTTTAACAAGATTGAGTTTTGGTTGCATAAGATGCAACATTCGCATTGGATGCGAGCACTGTTAATGGGGTATATGCAAGTGCCGTAAAAGGACTTGGCATAGTCTTTTCAGAATAGAGTGATTGATCATCTTACCTAGCTATTTTCTAAATAGCCTATTATTGTCACATGAGTGTGGGTTTAAATGATTATCCCATTAATGGGTCTTTGGGATAGTGTGAGATTGTTGAACATGCAAGCCCACGACGAGCCATTATGCAATAAATGTTATTGCAAATATCATTCCCTGATCTGAAATGAAGAATAACTAATTAGCATAATAGGTCCATTAGTTAAATCAGGGTTCTGTACCATGGCCATCTTAATGATCATACAGCTGTTGATTCAATAATTGAATCATAGAGGCTAGTGCTTTGATGAATATCTAAAGAGTTAGGTTGTGGACTCATCAAGCACCGTCAAATGATTATTAAGAGATGATCACCAGTCTGAGGAGGAGATGGCAGTCCTCTCTCTGAAGGCTGATATCTAACCGACCTCTTGATGCAGGCCCTCTGCATAGGAATAGAGATTCATAGGTGTTAGATAAGTTAGGTTAAAGAGTTGACTAAACGAGATCGAGATAACCATAGTCATATATCGTATGCTATCATGATATAGGCACACATCCTCCGACTAGAGGCAGATGTGTTACTATATGTCTAAGTATGTGCATTTGGCATACAATAGGTTGATGACCTAATCAAGGTCTATACACCAGCGCGGTGGTGTGCACACAAGGCATATGAGTAATACAATCTCTCAAAAGGGATCATACATGTTCATCTACTGAACCGAAAGACATGAGATCACTCATGAGATATAGGGAAGAATCAAACTCGGTGCATGGTCGTCTCATTTGGAAGATTGACTGAATTTGTAGGTTTGATATATACTTTTGGAAAGTATATGATCAATATTTAGGTATGATATATGCTTTTGGAAAGTATATGATCGATACCGACTCAAAATGATCAAATGAGAAACTTACTGTAAAACTATGAAGTAGACAATGTAAAATTGATCTAATACTTTTGCTTTATTCTAAGTCTTCCAGTATACAGGATGTACATGTATTCGGAATACCTGAGGGTGATGTGATCATAAACGATTGTATAACCATGATGCTTCCATTCTAAGGAGTGATGAAACAGGTCTAGATTTTAGTGACTCCTCCTAGTAGAGAAGTAATCTGATCTTTGTTCAAATGTTGGACATTGATCTGAATGTGATTAAGATGCAATGAGAAGATTAGATTTACGGTCTTGATTTAATCAAGCATCTATGGGAGGCCCAAGATCTAGATTTGAGATATGATCTCAATATCCAAGTTCCTATACATGGAACAATACAATCACCCTGTCCTTATCTACAAGCTTTTGCAGAGAAAGCGCATTATCCTTGAAAGAGTTCAGGATAATTTCATTGTTGTTATTATATATCCCTGCATTGAGAAAATTGATAATTAAATGCGATTTAATTGTAATGAGTAATGTAAATTTGATTCATATTTTAAGGAGAGTTATCTTAGATAATTAAATGTGATTGAATTATCAAAGATGTAAATAATGTGAATATGATTCATATTATTTGGGCACATGAGAATTGAGATCCAAGATGATTAAATGTGATTTCATTATCATGAATATGTATAACGTGGATAACAATATCCATATTAATATTGTATATTATAAATGTGATTTATAATATATATGAGAGCTGTTTGTAATTTACATTTATTAAATTAAATGTTGATGTGAATTGGATTCACATTGGACATTGAATTGAAAATGTAATTTACATTTTATTTTGAGTTGTGAATGTGATTCACAAATTTCCAATGGCAAGATCGCAATATTCATAAAATAATTATGAATTATTTTTTTAGAATAATTTACAACAAGTGTTGTTGTAAATCTTGGATATTTCCATGGAATAATGTAATCTCATGAGATATCATGAGATTGCATGAGATTGCCACCAAGTCCCATATTATGCAAGGAGGAAATCTTCATTCCATAATCTCCATGATTGATTGATTTAATTTGGTATTAGATTAAATCATATTGATTTATCAATATATATTTAATCTAAATTTAATTCATTTTGGTTAGTTTTTTACCAAAAAATATTGTCCACTAAAAGAAACACAAATCAATGTAAGCTATTGGATTGAGATTCCTCGATCCCAAAATATTACAAAAGGAGAGGCATACCTTGCTCTTCTTGATTACAACAACACAATGAGAACATATGGCTCTCTCCCTCTCTCTTTCTCTCTTCACTCCCTCTCTCCCTCTCTCTCTTATGGTCGTCCCCCATGGATGCCCGAGAGAGAGTCTCCATCGCCGCAGCGTCATCGTTATGCTACCCGATCGTTTGCTCGTGGATCTCCATCTCCTTCAGTGCACCTCGCTCGTGAAGAAGATATGGGATCTTGTGTGTCGAGATCAGGAGATCCGTCTCTTGGATCATCAAGATGGATTGCGAGGTGTTTCATCAACATGCTCGCAAGCGTCTCCTCCGTCAGATCGGACTTGAGACAGGAGGTCTCTTCGTTTAGAACCTCGATCACAACCACGCTTCAAGAGGTAATCCTATTACTTGTTTTTGCTTTAGATGAAACGATCTGAGAAGTGTTCTTGGATCATGTGGTTTCGCCACATGAAAAATTTTAATTTCCGCTGCCTCAAGCAACTAGTGCGACTAGTCGTTCCCAATCGCATACGATGCGATACTCATGCTTCTGTGATGCGCTTAAGGATCTAACCATATCCTTCAGGAAGACCCGTTTCATCAAATCCATGAGTGCGGCAGGAGCATTCGTAAGTCCAAACGTCATCATCGAGAACTCGTAGTGGCCATATTTAGTGTGGAATGTAGACTTCATTACATCGGCTTCCTTGATCCTCAATTGGTGATATCCCGACCGCAGGTCAATCTTAGAGAACACCGATGCTCCCTGCAACTGGTCAAATAGATCATCTATCATGAGAAATGGGTAACGGTTCTTGATGGTTCCCTTGTTCAATTGCCTATAGTCTATGCATAGCGTTAGGGGTCCATCGTTCTTCTTCATGAAGAGGATTGCCGCTCCCCATGGTGATGTACTGGGACGGATAAATCCCTTCTCCAACAACTCCTGCAACTGTACCTTGAGCTCTTTGAGCTCATATGGTGCCAACCTGTATGGAGGGATAGAAATCGACTATGTATCTGGTAATAGCGTGATCTCAAACTCTATCTCTTGTACTAGCGATAATCCAGGCAGTTCGTCTGGAAAAATGTTTGGGAACTCACGTACAACTCAGACATCCTTTATCATCTGATCATGTGTCATCGAGTCTATCACGTAGGCAAGGTAGCCTACACAACATTGGGTAAGATGCTGTTGTGGCCTCAAGATGGAGATGCACTCAATCCCGCCATTAGATGTGCTCCTATCAAACTGAAACAACTCTAGGTAAGTGGAAGACCACTGTCTTCCCAAAACAGTCCAGACACGCATGGTGCCTCTCTAACCAATCCATGCCCAGGATGATATCAAAATCCTCTAATTGTATTAGCAAAAAAAGTGCGAGCATTTCATGTCCACCTATCTGCACAATCACATCCTCCACTGCCTGGCGGATGATGAACAATTGGCCCCTTGGGACCTTGATGTAGTACGAGGAAGCAACCTCCATCACCGACTTTCCTAACGTGGGTACCATATGATGTGCAAGAAAGGAATGTGTAGCCCTTGAATCAAACTGTGCATGTAAAGACGTCCCATGAACTGAAATCATACCTTTGACAACCGATCCAGAAGCATGGACCTGCCCTTGTGTTACTGGATTCAGCTGTCCTCACCGTGGTGCACTTGATCCCGCAATACTAACTGTCTGTTGTGGGGCTCGTTGGAAGTCACAACCTCCTTGACGGGATCCTGATCTCTGAAACTGGAAGGAAGATCCAGTTGGTCTTCCACTCTGTTGCTGCTGCGCGCTTGAGCTTCTGGTACGCAAAGTGCATTGTGCCTTGAAGTAGCCTGGTTGTCTACAAAGGTAACAAGTGCGACTATCTGTCTGTAAGAAGCTACCACCAGAAGCGTAAATGCCGCCCCCAAATCCACGGCCCTGTGTCTGCATAGGGGGCGAGAAGAAACTGAACTGCGTCCTGCCAAGGCCTGTCCCAAGGTAGGCGATGGTGCGAACCTACTAGTGGATGGTGTCGCCGCTGTCGGGTGGTGGTGACGGTCTCTACAGAATCGAGAGAAGTCCCGACGTGCAACCCGGCTAGGATGGGGTGGAGGTAACTCTAACAAACCCCCATGAAATCGACGCTGTGTAGCCTCCCACTTTGTTGCCTTTGCAGTAACCTCCTTAATGGAGGTAAGGTCCAAGGTGGAAAGTCTGTCCTGAACCTCCTCACGCATTCCTTGGATGAACTTTTGCAAGTTCTACTGTGGGTAAGCAGTCGTAGTAGGGGAATGGCGAGACAACTTTGTATATTGGATCATGTACTCTTGGGTCGTCATCGAACCCTATGTCAGTTCGGTAAACTCTCTCCTCTGATCCTCTACCCAATGGTCCGGGTAGAACTCTGCACGGAACTCGTCAAAGAAGACCTCCCAAGTGATGGGCTCAGTTAAGTGCTCCTTGGTGGCAATTCACCACCGCTCAGCATACCCGACAAGAGAGTACTCAGCAAAAGATACCCAAGTATCCTCGGGTGGACGTATCATCCTCAGAACCTTGAACACCTCTGACATCCAAAGCTCTGCATCATCAGGGGTGGTAGTACCGAAGAACTGCGGTACCTACACCTGTTGGTAAGCTGCGTAAGTTCTCTAATGCTTCTGCAAGGCATCTATATCCTCTGGTTGCTCAAGCTCCATAGAGAACAACAAGTCGACGCTCTCCTCCCCATCGTGAGAGGAACGATAGGAGGAGGAGTCCTGCTGTTGGAGTCCCTGCTCAAGTGCCTCTTAGCGCTGCTGGATCCCTTACATCGCCTGTACAAAGAGTGCTAACTGCTGCGCCACATCCTGGTCTACGCGCAGTGTCATGGTTGTGCACAAAGAACCAAGGCATTAGTACTTGCTTTTCTTGAGAAAGACACTATGAAGACATGTGGACATGGATGTAATCATGCTATTCGCATATGGATTCATGTTGGGTTAGAAAACTTCAACGCTATCAAATATTCGAATACCAATCAGGAATAATATACAAGGAAGGAAATGGAGTACCACAGATTTGATACCAAGCTGTGGTGCCCTAGGATCTGGGTACTCGTTAAACCCATTTCAACGCATATACATTTCCACATTTGAATACTTGACATTCACCAAAGAAAGGAGAAAATAGCACAAAACGTTGGAAATTTAAAATTTTTCATTTGCATTTGCCATGTTTGCAATCACATTTCATTTCCAATCATCAATTCCATGTTCACAAAATATAATAGATTTATGTTTCAAAAAAAATGTATCACATACATGCTTGCTACATTCCACGTCTCCCATGGTGTTACAAGTAAGATAAAACAGTAAAAGCTACAACAAAACTGTACCACAACAAGGAAGGCGAAGTTGCACAAAAGTGATGGTGCCTCCAACTGTTGCAAACCTGTGGATGCACACGTAGGTACGTTAAAAGCAAACATGCCCAATACGATTTAAACAAAACTACACAAAAAGAAATGCAGGACAAACATTAAATGTGCGCAAAAGAGAAATAAACATGGTAATTGATCTCACAAGAATCATATTTATTATTGTTATTGTTGTTTGATATGGATATAGATATGATTAACCAAGCTTCGGGGATAGTCTATGGTCTTTATTTTGATGAGACCTCATACTATGACTCTAAGGTAAAAAGAATATCTTAGGGTTGGGGTACCTCTGTAGGCATGCGGTGGGGTATAATGCATCCTAACTAAGTTCCCAACACGTCCACTAAGCCTCAATTCCGAATGATACTTCCTATTCACAATTTAGATTTCCATCCCCCGAATCATCGTGATAACCCAATCCTCCTTATACCCAGGAGAATTATATTTTATTACCAACTTCATATATCATATTTTCTTGGAACTTCCCTCTTAGTGCTCCCACTCGGAATACCAACTAATGTGGCCTACATTGGCCCGTACATGAGTGTTAACTCTAAGTGACAAGCGAAACACTAGTAAACCAACCATGACTACTTGGCCCGCGCTCGAGCACTGTGCTAAAGCATGCAAGTGCAGAGACCAACACCGCCAAACTAGCACCTTGGTGTACCAAGCAACATGTTCCCTAATCATCGCATCTACAATAGCAGTTGGGATCGCGGTCGTCTAGGCTTCACCCGGGGCGCCAAGGGTGCATGCCCCTTCCTTGGTGGCAACTACTCCACTACCCACATGCTATTAAGATCGCATCACCACGATATGGACTAGAACCCAACGGGAAAGGCATCTGCTGGACGCAAGTGTAAAAAAAATCTAGATTACCCCCTCCTACGATTATCGAGTCGATGCTCAAGATGTCTTTCAACTCATCGATGCTCACCGCATCTTGGCTACCTTAATTCAACTCATGCCCATTATCATATGTGTTGCCTATACAACACATGAGATTATGACTTAAGTTTATTCAACATCAATTGCAAATTATGGTGCTAGCATACGTTATAGCACTTCCTGTGCATCTAATCCTATTCCATGAAACTTAACGAGATTTGAACGTCATCCTTGATCCATGTGACATGTAATGCCAATTTCGGAATACTTGATCCCTATGATAAACGAATATAATCCATGGCCTCAGTGCATGATATATTTCACACAGTAACAAAACATGACATATTTATCATTTATAAACAGATCATACCATTTATGTGATAAAAAGAATGTGCCCAAAAAATGACTTTGCCTGTCAAGTATGGACTTTGGTTGTAATACAAGGTCTACTATATACTTAAAAAAATATGGAGGTCAAAGAAATAACAAGGACATAGTCCATGTATTATTGCTTATGGATATAAGATTCACGAGGTGAAATTGATGTTCAACTTAGCAGTAAAATGCTTCACTAGAGGCTGAATGTTGCATTTACGCAATGGAATTAAAAGTTGCATCCGATTTGATATTGGATGTAGTCTTAACACATATCAATGGTTCTTGTCGTTCAAAAAATGTTACAGAAGCTGGAAATTTAAGTTGCTCTTCTGATTATGATAAACTTCAACCTAATTCATTTTAACAAAAAAATGAAATATGGCCTTTGAGTTTGCATATAAACAGCCAAACTAGGGATTAGATAGCTTGACTTTAACAATAGATTAATCCAAGTCCCTTTTCCCCCACCTATCTAGACTGACGAATGTTTAAAGACTATAAATCCCCATTCCTGAGCCTTTCAAATGAAAGACACACGTGCAGAATGTCCAGAAACTTTGTTATGCATCCCAAGATTTATGTTAAACCAATTCTCCCATATGTGGTCTTTTCATAATAATAACAGTAAAAATACGAGGTCTGCTAAACCGGATACCATCTAGGTCAATCCGTTTCTCATGAGCGGTAACCTTAAGATGACAAGATGCGTACTGTATAAGATCATCCAATCAGGATTTATTTTTTATAACCAGGCGAGACCTATTGTGCGCAAGGTATTTCATTTGGGCATCAAGAGGAGAACATCTAAGTAAACCCGATATCCATGCAAAGCCGACAATTCAGAAGGATAAAATCGTATGAACCCAGCAACAAGAAGAAAGGGGACATCGTACCTTCTCTACACGAGTGCGGCTTCGGGTTGTCGATCCGCTGTGCTCCGGCAACCCTTGGTGAAGCAAAGGGAGGAGGAATGGAGGAAGGAAGGACTGGAGGTCGAAGGAAGGGATTTGGGGGTGTTTTGGGCGTGTTTCACGAAGGGGAAAGGGCTAGGTATATGGGTCCGACCCGGATTTGGTTTCGGGTTCGGATCCGAATGTGACATGTACCCCTCCTCACTAAAATGGTCACAACACGGGCTCCTGAAGTCGGATTTTTACGTTGTTGGACTCGTTGGAAAGCTAACGACGAGATCTATGCAATGGAATTCTCAAATAAATTTTTTAGAACACTAGAATGGAAGCATATTTGCAATTAAGCATAGATCCAATGGGATTTTGCAGTTAAGTACCTGCTCGGGTTTTGGGGTTTTCATACATACTAACCTGGATAAATAAACAGTGAAACTTCGATCATTTTACTCGAAGCTAATTTTATTTGATTAACTATTTCTCTCTTAGTAGTTTGTACATCAAAAACTTTTACCCACTAAGTCAGAGATCGTTATCATTCAACCACATCGCCCTCGCCAAAGCTCTGAGGCTCGGTAGAGCTGAGCCACCTACGAGGCACCTCAGGTCGCCACATGGCCCGATGCACCTACAACCGCTCTGCCTAAGCCTATCCCTCGTGCATGCCATACGTGTGTGGGATATGTAATTTGCAATCCAAGACCGTAAACTTCTACAAATTGCATTAACTCCTTCGTATATGTGTGTGCCTCACGTGCCGCGCTTGGGAAATTTACAAAGTTACACCATCGAGGTTCTCATATTGCAATAATGCCCCTATAAGGGTGCATTACGCATATTTTATATTTCTATTCTCTTTGTTTTTATTGAAATTATGCTCCTAGACTCTTTTATTAATAGATTGATAATTATGAACTCCAAATCGAGTATTTTCAGTTTCATTGTGTTGCTAATTTTATGCTCTTCGTAGTGGCATATTTTATTCACTGATTTGACACTTTATGAAGTAAGGCTGAATTTTAAATAAATCAATTGATCTTAATTAAAATTCCATTAATTGAATTATGAATCATCTTTATGCATAATTACACTGAAATTGATCCTCTTTATGTATTCTCAATGATTGGATTATTTTAGGTGTATTTTTGCTCTAAACATCATATTGCATAACATAGCATGATATCATCATTTTAATATATATAAAATGAAATAAAAATTACATATTGTGCATTCACTCCATGCACAACATTATGTTAGTTTTACAAAATTATTGTTTTCTGCACCATTTTATAAATATTTTACATTTGTTTGTCTTGTGCATTTTGTGTTGCATATCTTTGTGTTGTATATTTAGTCATGTCTTGCATCATTTTGTGATGTATCTTAATTCTACTTGCATTGAGAGACCTATCTTAATGAATTTAATTGCTCAATTTTTAATCATTAACTTTTTATTAATCGATGTGGAGGCTCATGTCCCTGTGTTCGACCTTGGTATGTTTGTCACGTAAAAACCATCGCCACATGTTCATGCTCGTGGTTAACATAGATCGATTTTTGCCTCTTGTGCTACAATAATACAACCATATTAAAGAGGTGATTTTGTGGTTTATCAGATGATTTCATTGCCGGGGGCATGACTCATTGTTGGCACGGAAAAATCACGAGGACGGAAATATTGATGATAAATAGGTCGTTGTCGTCCCCAAAATCTCGTGACAATAAAAAATATTTTTTTTATTTTGCTACTTATTAACCTGTATAGCGGACATGGTCGAACTCAGGGAGGCTACAATTCCCGAGGGTTATTCAATTAATCGAAAATCAATTAAGAGAAACATGAATCTCAAAGGACAATTATCCTTGGTTTTTGTGATTTTTTATTTTTTCAATTTTTTTTTTATTTTTAAAAACGAACAATATGCACAAACACAAGAAATATGCATACCAACTCTTTTTTTGTAATTTTTCAGTTTATCAAAAATGTTCAGAAAAATCCAGAGAAAATATTTTTGGGTTTTAAAAGTTTTGAAATGTTTTGAGAATTTTTGTGAAATTTTCAGATGTTTTTGTATTTTTCTAAAAATCAATCAGTGAAAAACATGAAAATGCGCACAGCTAGGAGTAATTTGCAACTTAAAAACATTTTAAGTGCCCAAAACTCCTGACAATTATTTTTAAGACAAACTAGAAGACATTATCTACAAACAGGAACTGGAATCAAAATTTTTACATTTTTGTAGACTTTTCTGTGATTTTTATAAGATTTTTGATGTTTTTCAATTTTTTTAGGTTTTATTAATAATAAACATGTGAAAGTTACTCAGAAATTAAAAGAGAATGAAATACAACTACTACATTTTATTTGAAATTTTTGGAATAATATTTAAATTTTTATAAATTTTGGAATTTCAGACAAAGAAAAATGACAATTTTTTGATTTTTTAATAACAAAAAATGATGACAAAATGAAATGAAAATTTTATGCTAGATGGATATGCACATCAGGAACATAGCATAATTTTCTCAGAATTTTTGGACTAATAAAAACATTTATTTCATTAGAAGAATCATGCAATGTCTGAAAATAGGGACTAGAATGTAAATAAGTTTTGTCTTTGACTCAAATAAATAATAAAAATAAGGCACAGGGGAGAAAGCTCAATTTATAACTATATCATGTGCGGGTCACGTGTTTGAGGCTCTGGTAGGGACTCTTTTGCAATTTTAAATACTTCAAAGGGCTTCTTCTGTAATTTTCGCAAATATATTTTTTTAACCCCACCTAGGGAGAAAAATTCACGTATATCCCTGATAAGGTATCTTTTTCGACCTATACGGTGGGGGAACTTTTTTTTGTTAAGTACCCCATGGAAGCCGCCTCTTGAATAGGCGGCTTCTGCCAGAGGAAGCCGCCTTTTCAAGACGCGGCTTCTATGCCAACGCCGCAACTTGGAAATGCGGCTCCGGGGTAATATTACATCCAGCGCGCGGCTGAGCCCTCCACGCATCCAGAAGCTCGGCCATCGCCTCCCCACCCACTGCTCCCTCCCAGATCGCTGCCCGTCGCCCCCGTCGCCCCATTTCCCCGCCTCCGTCGCCGTCGACTCCTCCGCCCCCTTCGTCTCTTCCATCGGACGGATCCTCCTTGTCCACTCCTCCTCCGGTTTGTCTACATTGACCTACGGTGAGCCTTTCTTTCATATAACTAACCCTATTTTGAGATTGTGTATAATGTGTTCGTCTCTCGCTACGTATAGGATGTCCATGGATATTTTATGCTTTTGTCACTTTGGAGGAACGATTAGAACATCCGAGAATGGCACAACGTATGAAGCTGGTCGTATGAAACCAATTAAGATAGCTCCTAACATGACGTTTGATGTCTTGTTGGAGAAGATCGTGTCGTTGTTCCGTCTTGATCGTACACGTTCCGTGGATTTGAAGTTGTTTCACAGAATGGAGGTGAATGGCAGTAGTTATGTGGCAAATGTTGAGTACGATGACGACATACAAGATGTTGTTGACTATGCAGGAATGATGGGTTCATCATATCGTCCAATTTTATATGTAACCCATCAAGAGGAGTCATCACCGAATGTCACTCGAGCCTTTACACCAGTCACCCGAGCTTCTTCACCTCTAACTCGTGGTCATGGTGTTGCTACCTTTGATATGAATGACACAATTACTCAGGAAATTGACCGCGTGAGTACCGATGAAGAGTTAGATTTGAATGACACCGAAGATGAAATGGAGAATGCTGAGGAATCTGAGGAACACATTGTTTCTGATATACCATTCTATAATGTCCGTGGTGGTGATGGCTATATCAGAAATGATGAGAGTGCCCACGATGCTGGAGAGGGACTTAGTCTTGCAGAGGAGTTGAGGAACGGGATGATCTTTAAGTCGAAAGCTGACTTGGTCTATTCTGTGAAGATGTTTCACATCAAGCGTCATTACAATTTTCATGTGCACGAGTCAGATAAGTCAGTTTGGGTTATCCACTGCAGCGAGAAAGAAAGAGGTTGTAAATGGCGTTTGCGAGGTCACCGGCGTCCACCAATAACAAAAATAAGTGTGGTTTATGCAAGGGGGATGGTCACAATAGGAGGAAGTGTCCAAATCGAAATTTACATGGTATTTCTTGAATATGTTGGTATCTTTTTTTATTATCACATGAATTCTTTGGCAAACTTATCCGTTGAAATTTTTATGCAGATGGAGCCGGGCCCAGCTGATCGTTCAGTCCTTCGCCAGCAACGCGAGCACTGTTCACGTGCAGTTTGGTTGGGGGATGTATGTATCAAGGTAATTTTTAACAGAGCTCCCTGCAGGTGCAGATGCAGATACGATCATCATACACGCACGTGCTTACATTTTACAGTTGATTGGAGGGATTATTTTTCCTGACAAGTCAGGGAACGAGGTGTCCTTGATTTACTTACCACTTTTGGAGGACTTAGCAGCGTGTGGAGCGTACAGTTGGGGATCTGCTTGTTTAGCCTACCTTTACAGACACATGTGCGTGGCTTCGAGGACAGACGCAATAGAGATTGGTGGCTCCCTCATCCTCCTGCAGCTATGGGCATGGGAACGATTTCCTCACATCGCACCGGTGGTGCATAGACGTCCGTTGTGGGGCGGTACTCCACTAGGTTGTCGCTGGAGAGCAGAGTTTGACGTCACATCAGAGCCTACCCATGTTGTACAACCTTACAGGGATGCATTTGATCTCCAGACTCCTGAGCAGGTACCATATTAACTAGAACTTTCTATCTTATTTAATTTTTGTCATGACACTACTTATGTAACCTTTATGTAACAGGTTATATGGGAGCCATATACCATTGAGATCATGAGCTCTCTCCCTGCATATTGCTTGGAAGGGCAGGATCTATACACTGCCAGGGTACCACTCATTCATTTCTGTATCGTGGAGTTGTACGTGCCAGATAGAGTCCTGCGCCAATTTGGTTCGGTCCAAGAGATCCCAGTGCTATGTGACACATCTACACATCTTCACAGCATTGATCTCCGAGGGAAGACATCCGTTGATTGGGTGCAATACCATGCAAACTATGTGCAGATGTGGAACAATCGACGTGACTATGTGTTGGCAACGACACCAATTGGCCATGGAGGGCATGATGTATCTGCGGATTATATGGCATGGTACAATCGCATCACACGACGATTTATAGGGAGACATGGATGCGTGCTCGATTTGGTGGTATGATAGCGTCATTTCCGTTGATAAATTTTTTGTATAGTGAAGATGTTGACTATATTTTTCCTTTTGCAGGCGACACGACTAGATGAGATTGTTCACCTTGTGGGACCTAATGAGGATGTGATCCGATTGGTGACAGACACTCATCGCCTTCTCGATGACTCTATCCAACGACAATTCAGGGATGGAGTCCATGAAGATGAAGAGGATGAGGAGGGGCAAACGACAGATGGCGCATCTTCACAGCAACAAGGACGAGGTAGATGACATGGACGTGTACGCAGAACTCGAGGAGGGCGAACACACCCCCATGTTGAGGACGTACAAGCTTCGGGGGTGGAATATCAAACTCCAGCTGTTGAACGCGAGACAGAAGGAATACAACACACTCCACCTGCACCGATGAGAGATAGACATCATAGCGAGGCTGGACCATCGCATCGCCATTCCCCATTACCTCCATTGGATTATGATGTAATGGTTGATGAAGAAATCTCACAAATTGAGCACATTGATCGTGCCAATCTATTGTCTACCTTCTCAGTTGAGCCCAGTACATCACTTCCTCAACAAGCCCCATTACAGCGTCATTACACACGAAGGAGGCAATACATTTGATGTTATATGACTTGTACTATAGAATAGTTCTTGTTTCATGTTGATGTAAACAATATAACTTTTAAGCAGTTATGTTGAATGTTAGACTTATGACATGTTACATGTAGTATACTTCTTGTTTCATGTGATGTTTCATGTTGACTTGTTTCATGTTCATGTTGAATTTTTCTCCACATGGTACATATTTAGCTAGCAAAACAGCAAGCCACGGACTGTGGCTTGTTGTTTCTGGCTACTGCCTAAGAAGCCGCATTTCCAAGTTGCGGCTTTGGCATGGAAGCTGCGTCTTGAAAAGGCGGCTTCCTCTGGCAGAAGCCGCCTATTCAAGAGGCGGCTTCCATGGAGTACTTAACAAAAAAAAAGTTCCCCCACCGTATAGGTCGAAAAAGATACCTTATCAGGGGTATACGCAAATTTTTCTTCCCACCTAGGGTTCCCTAGGTCTTTTCTTTCTCAAGCAAAGCAGAAGAGACTTAAGGGGGCGCCACCCAAGGGCTTTGAGGTGGCGTAGATGTGGCAGACGTGGCTGGAGCCTTCGGCGATCGGAGGCGACCGAGGGGCACGGACAAGGGGGTCGCTAGCGCAGGAGGATGGTGGTCGGTGATGGGAGCGCCGCCCATGGGTCACCGACATCGATGAAGGGCGATGCCAATGGCAGAGGAGCCTGGAAGGCGGGCTGGAAGGGTTGCTGATTCAGATCGGCGATGCGGGTTGCCGAGGGGCTCGGCGGCGATGGCACGGGGTGTGCCCACGTGACTGCAGGCGAGGGGGAGCGGTGGAGTGCGAAAGGCGGGCTGGAAGGGCTGCCGATTCAGATGGACGGTGCTGGTTGCCAAGGGGCTCGGCGGCGATGGCGGCGGAGGCGCGGGGGCATGCCCGCGCGGCTGCAGGCGATGGGGAGCGGTGGAGCACGCCGCCAATCACGGCAATCTGGAGGCGTTGTCGATGGAGGACTGTTGGGCACGCACTGTTGGCGTGTACGGGAGGGGCGCGTGTAGGAGGAGAGTCAACGGCAACGGTTCGCGGTTGTGGGAGAAGCACCAAATTCTTTGTTTCTCGAAAGAGATGGGCAATATGCATAGTTATCCCAATGCTCTTCACCATATTATTAAGGTGACATTATATTGCTCATAGTGTAAATTATATTTCACTATTGGTTGTTGTTTTAAACGATAATTTGCTAACTCCATATATGTGGGGGGTATAGGTATTGAAGACCGAATTGAGAACGCAAGTCGGAGTTTTGATGTTGAAAGAGTTCTCAATTTTTTATTCTAGTTGCATTTTCTCATAATATTGGGATGCATTGTAAATGGAAAGGGGACTCAGATTTTGTAGTGAGGTCACTGGGTTAGCATGCCTTATGCGTTGAAAGCTTATAAGGGAAAGACTTTCAATGTATTAAAAATACATGAACATCTTGATTTAAAATAATTTGAATTATTTATATTCCTTATTCGTGATTATTTGTTAAAGTGTATTCCTTTAATTTCAAATTAAATCTCCCAATCCACTTAACAATCTTCTTTACAATATATAATAGGCCCATACAAATTATTCGGATTAGATCCATAATTTCGAACTCTTACTTCATATAGATTGCACATAGTATGTGCTCCTGTCTATGATTTATAAGAACCCTCAAACAAAGGATACCTAAGAGTTAATCAAGAAGTGGGATAAGAATAATTTGGTTGATCATTTATACCTTTTTGGATATTATTTATTGTGTTTTAAAAGAAACTTAGACATTGAATCAAATCATGACTACATTATGAATTTAAATGAGATGTATGAAGATTTGAATTGATCTCTTTATACATTAAGGTCCACCAAGTACATTATGAAGATATAATATCCTTCTAGTGGTGCAATGGTTGCATATGATAAAGGGAAGCATGACCGGATGTGTGTATATTGGAAAGGTCTGATCAATGAGACGAAGAAAGATCAATCTGTTGATCAATCTTCTAATGATTCGAGTGTTGGACATGCGAACCCATGACGAGCCATTATGCAATAAATGTTATTGCGAATATCATTCCCTGATCTAAAATGAAGAATAGATAATTTGCATAATAGGTCCCTTAGTACAATTAGGGTTATGTACCATGGCCATCTTAATGATCATACAGTTGTTGATTCAATTATTGAATCATAGAGGCTGGAGCTTAGATGAATATCTAATGAGTTAGATTAAGGACTCATCAAGCACTGTCAAATGATTGTTAAGAGATGATCTCCAGCTTGTGTATGAGATGACAATCCTTTCTCAGTTAGGCTGATATCTGACCGACCTCTTGATGCAAGTCCTCCGCATAGGAATAGAGATTTGGAGGTGTTAGATTAGTTAGGTCAAAGAGTTGACTTAACGAGATCGAGATAACCAAAGTCCTATATCGTATGCTGTCACGATACAGGCACGCATCCTCTGACCGGAGACAGATGTGTTACTATATGTCTGAGAATGTACATCTGGCAGACCAATAGGTTGATGACCTAACCAAGGTCTATACACCGGCACGCTGGTGTCCATATAAGGGCATATGAGTAATATGATCTCTCAAAGGGATCATACAGGTTCATTTACTGAACTGAAAGGCATGAGCTCACTCATGAGATATTGGGAAGAATCAAATTCTGTGCACGGTTGTCTCGCTTTGGAAGCTTGACTGAATTTGTAGGTTTGATATATACTTTTGGAAAGTATATGATCAAAACCTAGGTATGATATATGCTTTTGGAAAGTATATAATCGATACCAACTCCTAATGATCGAATGAGAAACTTACTGATAAAAACCTTGAAGTAGACAGTGTAAGTTGATCTAATATTTAGGGTTTATTCTGAGGCTTCAAGTATGTAGGATGTACAGGTATTGGGAATACCTGAGGATGATGTGACCATAAATGATTGTATAACCATGACACTTCCATTCCTAGGGAGTGATGAAACGGGTCTGGATTTTAGTGACTGCTCTCAGAAGAGAAGTAATCATATCTTGGTCCAAAATGTTGGACATTGATCTGAATGTGATTCAGATGTAATGAGAAGATTAGATTTGTGGTCTTGATTTAATAAAGCATCTATGGGAGGCCCGCAATCTGGATTTGAGATATGATCTCAATATCCAAGTAACTATACGTGGAACAATACAATCGCCATGTCCTTATCTCCAAGTATGCGCATTATCCTTGAAAGAGTTCAAGATAATTTCATTGTTGATATGTGTATCCGAGCATTGAGAAAAATGATAATTAAATGTGATTTAATTATCATGAATAATATGAATTTGATTCATATTATAGGAGAGTTATCTAAGATAATTAAATGTGATTTAATTATCAAAGATGTGAATAATGTGAATGCAATTCATATTATTTGGGCACACGAGAATAGAGATCCAAGATGATTAAATGTTATTTAATTATCATGGATATGAATAATGTTGATAGCAATATCCATATTAGTCATATATATTATAAATGTGATTTATAATATATAAGAAAGAGCTATTTGTAATTGACATTTGTTAATTAAATGTTGATGTGAATTGGATTCACATTGGACAATTAATTGAAAATGTAATTCACATTTTATTTTGGGTTGTGAATGTGATTCACAATTTTCAAATGGCAACATTGCAATATTCACAAAAATAATTATGAATTATTTTTGTAGAATAATTTACAACAATTGTTCTTGTAAATCTTGGATATTTTCATGGAATAATGTAATCTCTTGAGATCTCATGAGATTGCATGTGATTGCCACCAAATCCAATATTATGGAAGGAGGCAATCTTCATTCCATAATCTCCATGCTTGATTGATTATGATTTATATTGATTTATCAATATAGATTTTATCTAAATTAAATTAATTGTTGTTGGTTTTTACCTACACAAATCTTAGCCATTAAAAGAAACACAAATCAAAAAGAGCCATTGGATTTGTGTTGCCCATGGATTGAGATCCATGGATCCCAAAATATTATAAAAGGAGAGGCACCCCATTGCTCTTTTTTACAAAAGAGAACATAAGTCTCTTTCTCTCTTTCTCTCTCTACATGCCTACTCTTTCTTCCTCTGATGTGGTCGTCCACCATGGATGCCCTAGAGAGGTTCTCCATCACCACAGCGTTGTCGTTATGTTGCCCGATGGTTTCCTCGTGGATCTCTGTCTCCTTCAGTACGCCTTGCTCGTGAAGAAGACGTCAGATCTCGTGTGTCGAGTTCAGGAGATCCGCCGCTTTGATCATCAACATGGATTGTGAGAAGCACACGATTCATCCCCGTGCTCGCAAGCGTCTCCTCCGTCGGATCGGACTTGAGACAGGAGGTCTCTTTGTTTAAAGGCTCGATCTCAACCACGCTTCAAGAGTTAATCCTATCACTTATATGTGGTTTAGACGAAACGATCCGAGAAGTGTTCTTGGATCATGTAGTTTCATTGCATGAAAAAAATTGTAATTTCCGCTGCATAGAACAACTAGTACGACTAGTTGTTCTTCGTCGTATTCGATAAGATGCTCATGCTTCCGTAATGTGCTTGAGGATCTAACCATATCCTTCATCGAGATATCTAATGTACAAAAAGATGGATGCCTACCATCGCTACTTATTGAATGGAGTTTTCAATGGTCGGCTAATAAACTCAATTATTGTCGCTGTAGTGACCTCCTACGAAACCCATCTTCAGACAACAATTAACCCATAAATATATATAGTAAGGCAAATAAATGTGTGGTGTTAGAATTTATTTTATAACTCTACAAATGTCTGTATAGTGCATGTATTTGTAAAGTGTCAACACATGGAGCAAGTGATTGATTGGAAAAATGAATTCCAAGATATGTGCTCTTCCTCTTATCTAAGTGTGTTTGTGTGGGTTTTAATTTTATATATATATATATATATATATTTGGATTTTAATTATCACATTTTTAGTAGTTTTTAATTTTATAATTATTTCTTTTTATATTTTATATTTTAATTTTTTAAATAATTAATATAAGAATATATATAACTATTATACAATATAAAGTAATTCAATTATAAATACAACTAAAAATGAAACAATAGCATAATTAAATATTTTTATGTTATATATATATATATATTTCTACTATCTTTGTGATTTTTGTAGTATTTTTTCTAAATTTTATATATTTTTATAGTAAACAATATCCCTAAACATGAATTAAATAAATAGGTCGAATTGATTTGGAGATTAAAAATTACAAAAAGTGTCCTAAATTTTTCAAATCAATTTTAGTATATAGTAAATAATATATAAAAATCACATAATAGAAAACAATTTGGAGTTTTTGGGGTTTTTTATATTTTTATAAAGTATTTTAGAGCTTTATAAGTTTACTCTTTATCTATATTTAGGGATTTTTGTTCTAGAGATACAATATAAAAATATATAATTTTATTTGGAATTTTTCAGAATGGTTTGATATTTTTTTGCTATTTTAAAAATAAAACAGGGGTAAAATGTGATTTTATTTATTTTGAAAATATAAATAAAATCCCATAATGCAATTATAAAAATATGGCATGAAACAACTAGCAACATACACTTAACCCTATTTTTGTGCATTTTTTGGAGTAATGAGATATTTTTAATAAATGAAAAACAACCACAAAATTTAACTAATTGACAAGGGCATATTTGCAATAAACAATAAAGGCATAAATAAATACGCAAATAGACCAAAATATTACAACTAATATATATTGTTTACAAACAAAAATGAAATTAAAAAACCTGCAAGGGCTTAAGTGCAAAATTGACACCTCATGTGGGACCTTACATGGAGTGACATGGATTAGACCTATGTGTGAGTATTAGAAATGGGAGGGGTTATAATGCAACTTTTTTACAAAAGTTATTGACTAATAAACAAAATTATATAACTAAAACAAATTGCTACAAAAAGTGGGGTATGATGTATAAATTACCCCAATGGCATCGGATCCAATGGTTTTGGGTGTGTCACTTACCATGTAGCGGCTCCAGGTGGCACGATGGCGGTTCGTCGATGCGGTCGAGATTAAATATCTAATCAAGATCCTACGCCTAAGGCATCATTCATCAAACAGTCCATGTGCAGGCAAGAGTGACCACAAGATTTGACTGTTGAACGTGTATTTGAGAGAACACCCCATGTACTCGATAGGATCAAGTTTGTATCGGTCCTCCTTCGCTCCCACATTCTTCTAGAATGCTCATGGTAGGTGCGAAATGGATCCGGGGATCCTCCTATTTAGATGATGCTCTTAGTAAGCTCCTAGAGTACCAACAATTGCTGACGAGGTCGAGGATGAAGGGCAGCCCGTGGTGATCTCTCTTTGGATAAAATCAACTCGCAAGGAATCGTTTGATCCTCCAGAACTAGTAGAAGATTGAAGCATGCAAAAAGGTTGGTTGTGAGAGTCTCGATGGGAAGGAATGAGGCAGTGCTGAACGCAACGTATGTCTCCGATGAGGTGGTGGAGAGGAGATGTAGATCTCCTTACCCATGACGGATTTGGGTGAATGAACGTGCCTAGGATGTAGCAGAGGCAAAAGGGGGTGGCCAAAAGCGAGTTGGGGCAAAGTCGAGTTACGATGAAATGTTCGCCAAAGTGGAGCTCCAAGAAACTATGAAGGTAAATATATAAGCTATGATGATGATCTAAAATTAATCTAAAAGCATTAAACAAAAACCTACCAGGCTATCTAGAAAGCAAGAGAAAGAACCTCAAGCAGCCGAGACACCATGAGATAATACTCAAGGTGGAGCACTACCGGAGATGGTGGAATCCACCTCCAGATCGATTCTCGATCTTCCAATGGCTGGGGGAGGTAGTTGTACCTTCCATAAAAAAAGGGGAGAAGACATGGAGTAGAACAGATTCAACATTAAGCACTCGATTTAGTGACGCAATCCTTATGGAGGCTATGGAACGTGAAAGATGGTAGATCGAGGAGAATAATTGGTTGAAGAATCAATACAAATCAATGAAAATATCAATTGGAGAAAAAGGGAGAAGTGCAGATCAAACGAGGTCTTACATGTTGCAGGCATAGGGTTGAAGCGTTAACCAAGGTCGACTCTTAACTCAATATGGTTGGTCCACGTTGACCAACCTAGAAACAGGAATATTAATAAATAGTAAATGAATTATTTAAATTTAAGTTAGAATTATTTAAATTTAAGTTATAAATTATTTTTTATTAATTTTTGTAGAATTTTAACATGATTTTTATTTATTTCAACAATTTAATTTATTACAAGTTACTTTTTAGGGTTTTATTTTAAGGTATATTATCTCTATTTTGTATATTTTATGTTTATTTTGTAATATTTTTTTATTTTACATAATTAGTTTATATATTTATAACTTATATTTTTATAAATAGATATATTTTTGTTTTATTTTTCTTATGAAGTTTGTGCACTTAAATAAATAGAGGTATATATTATATACATATAAGTATAGTATATTCATCTATGTATTTTGTATCTATCTATTTTAGTGTATTTTTATGTTATATTTTATTTTTATTTTTTCATGTAATATAAATAGTATCTACAACAATTTAAGAAATATAAATTTAGTAATAGATTCAAATAATTAAAGAATAATTTCTACTTTTATTTATATACAAGTATATTGTACAATAGGGGTCTAAAATCTAACTTTGTGTCTTAACTCCAAATAAATGAGACCACCTTCATTAAATAACTTATTAAAAGTTATATGAAATTAATGGTGATTTTTATACATTTGGAGTTGATATGGAGAAGATGCATGTTTGGGAAGTTTGAGTTATGGTCTTTTATTTTGAGTATAATATGTACAACTTGTAATATTTTTTGTGTGAAATCAATTTTATAATTTTCTATGTACTTATATCTACAACTTTGATGAAAATGTTTCTATATTTGAGTTATAAATAATAAAGAGTAAAATAGGTCCCAAAAATTCAATATTAAAAAAATAAAAGAATAGGATTTTTTAATGGATTTTTGGTCCTTATCTACCCTTATTTATTCCTTTTCGTCCAAGTCAATTCCTGACTTAATCTCAGGGTTCATGTCATAAAATACCATTTGCACTTTATTCTTTTTCTTTTCTTTATTCTAAAATTTTTGTAAAAAAACTGCATTTTATATACAATAAATAAAATAAATAATGATAGTTATTTTGTACAAAATAATGTGATTTACATACAATTAGCTAGTGTTTTTTCAGCCAAAATGATAAAATATATGCGATGAAATGGAGATTCATCACCCACATATAACTTGCCTTTGCTAGTCCCTAGTTAACACTAATGTAGTAAGTGTAGAAAATAAAACAAAGAATGGAAATGGAAAGATTTTGGATTGATTTTAGTTTTCAAATTTGACTTTACAAAATTCAAGTTTTGAACTCAGTCGGACCTTTGGATTTTATATGTGGTCAGGACCTGATTGGGAAACATATTAGAAACACAACAACCTTTATGAAACTATGCTTAAGTCTTCTGAGTATCCAGGTCAAAACAAATCAAATCATACGAAAACACTTATGACTATGAATCTATCGTGGATAGTGCATGTGATATGTAGCTCTCCTCGGCTTAAGGGATAAAAGTTTGTCTTCTCCAACATGGTGACCCTAGTTCCCCAATCCAACAACTCTTTTCTTCAGAAGAGGGGTATTACCTTCTAAGTTAAAGTACAATTAGCTCGTGGAGAGGTGGATAGAAGAATGGACGGTAACCGGTGTAGCTACATATCCTAGGATGTTTGGCCAGTATAGCCAAGTCATCTAGCTGCAGGATCACATACATATGACTTTGAAGATCAAGCTTGATTTTAACTATACACGTTTATACATTGCGACAGGAATTTTATTTTCAATCAAGCCTGTCAACATTTTTCGATTTTTTGATTTTGTAATTTTTTTAAATACTATATACAATAGCATTTACATATGTATTTTTTCCTATTGAGCTAGTAGACTATCCCTCTTTTGAAGCTTTATTGCAACCCGCAACTTCTATCTTTATATCTCATGGCTACTGGATTGAGTTGGGGTACAATGGCCATAAATGTGTGATTTTCCTATGTTTCCATGTGCGTGTGTCTCATGTCGGTAACTCCTTCGGTAACTCCTTCCCTCTACTGCTTCAACTAAGGTGATCAAAGTGTAAGGTGTAGGTATGCAAGATAGGTAATTATCAACAAGAATCATGTGTGTTCTACAAAATACTCTACTTAGGCAGTCAAGATTACACGGAACCAAGTCTCATAATCTCAAAGAATTAAGTCAATAGACCTGAAGTACCTCAATTCTAATTCCTATGAGATTCCTATAATTAAGTATATTTATGGTCCAACCAAGCTCCAATCTTTGGATTTTATTTAGACGTGTTCAATAATCAAACTTAATTCGAAAAATGAAAATGTTATGTAAAATACATGTAAAATATCTTTGTGATGCAATATTCTAATTTTGATCGTTTTATGGATTGTTTAAATAATTTTGCATGGTTTTATGCTATTTTTGAAAAAGATTTTGCAGATGTTTTTGTTATTTTTGGTTTTGCAATTTTACGATTTTTTCAAAATAAATGATTTTAGAAAAAAAGTAGGTACAAATATTTACATGAGAGTGCATCAATTATTTACAAGAATTATGGTTTAAAGGATTTACACAAGAGATAAGTCAGTTGTTTATATATATATATATATATATATATATCTGTTTGTGTGTGTGTATAAAGAGAGAGAAAGTTGGTGAAATAGTCTGTTTATTAGGATGATGTATATGTTCCTCATACTTATTTGAAAACATTTTTTCAAACAATTTTGAAATTAAAGTTCAAAATAATTTTTGCAAATAGTTTTCAAACATTTACAAACATTTTAAATCCATTTGCAAAGACTTCTCAAATAGTATATAATGATTTAAAAATATTTATGCAACCATTTTCAAAACCATTTGCAAATATGTTTTCAAAAAAATTTTATTTTACATCAAGAAAAGAAATTTTATAAACAAACAATTTTATAGAGATTGAAAACTGGTACAAAATATTTTACAACTAATTTTCCAGAGATTTTTAAAATAGATTTCAAACTATTTTTCAAACATTTTACAAAACATTTTTACTTAATTTATTAAGCAGTATATATAAAAGAATTGGAGGCATAATGTACAACTTTTATTAATTTATTGAATGAATTTTATATGTATATATAGTATTTTAGCCATACTTATTGAAAATAAAAAAGTACGAGTTATGGCTATGACCCCCCCATACTTAGCTTAAGTTATGTCCTCATAGATCATAGAGAAAAAGAGAAAACATATCTTGTACTGAGTATAGAAAAGCCTATACTACAAGGCCAAAATAAAGACTAAAAGAATAAATGAATAAGAAGTCAACTGACCCCCTATCTATATGTACATGCATGGAGGGTCGAGGGTGGGAATAAACCAATCGCACCCAGTCTGTCCCCCCTCATACTCATGGTAAGATGTCCCTAATTATAAATAAAGAGAGTAGATAGTGAAGCGGATAAAAAAAGAAATCAATAGAAAGAAAAGAAAATACATGTGGAGAACGTACACATCACTCCCCAGATATTTTGGGATAAATAGCTCTAACTATAGGCAACAACAAGAGTGATGAAACAAAATAAAGAATGAACATTTGACGTATACACCCTCTTATACTTAGGTCAATGTACATCCTATGTATAGCAATGAGGAAGGGGTGACACCTTTATAGAAGAAAAAGAAAAATAAAACGAAAACAAGAAAAGAAGAAAGATCACTCAACTCATCCCCCTCCCATATATTTCGAACAAAGTATGCCCTAAGAAAGGCAAAACACACGGAATGAGGTGGATGAGCAAAAATGGTAAATGGATAGGAAAAAAAGCAGATGTACAAAGAGGTGGATGTACAGAGATCAACAAGGTCAAAAGCATACATTCTTGTGTGATCATTGAGGAATGGATCTGACAAGGTGCAGGATGATATCAAGGTCATCAGTAGAAAGAAACTTATCAGGATCGACCTGATGGAGATCCTTAGCAATCTCAAAGCGGAATGGCACGTGCTAGTCATTGGAAGTAGTGTGGTCATGGTTGGTCTAGGAAGTTTCCAATAAGTCAACATCGAAAGGACCAAACTCCTTGTTGAAAGAGTAAGGTCAAATTTGACCTCTCAGTCTCTACTAAGTTTTCCCTCCACTCTATAGTGCCTATAGTGTAGATACCGCAGATGTCATCAATTCATCACGACTCGCTGGAAGGAGAAACTCCAAGGTATATGCCTTTTGAGTCTTCCTCACCAAAGAGGAATCCTTGAGTCTCAGTCTTATCCATCAAAAAAGAAATCTTTATGATATCAATATCTTGTTCATAATCCTCGAGGTTGGCTATCACAGGCATGCTATCATGGGAAGCGGGTCTCTGGTCAACAGTGAGTGCAATGACGAATCTCCATTTCATTACCTTTATTCTATCATTTTGGACATAGAAACCTTAGCTAATGAATGTAAATACCCTTAATTTACACAAGTTAACATTCATTCTTTATTATATATATATATATGTATTGAATAAAACATTGTTTTTAATTTCAAAATTATAGAATAAAAAAAGATAAGAAAAAGAATAAAATGCTAAAGGTATTTTATGACCCTAAACCCCGAGACCTATGCATCTTGATGCCTAGTTTGACAAGGAATTAAGTATGGGGAGATAAGGGCCAATAATACAATAAAAATCCCTTTTATTTATTCGTCATTTATTCATTTCTGAATCTATTTTATTTTCCATTATTTATACCAAAAAATAAACTAACCTTGAACATGAAAGTTGTAGAAAATAACATATTGAAAAATACAATTTTGATTTCATACAAAATAATACACAATGTACAAATCATACTCTAGATAAGATTCAAAAATCCTAACTTCCCAGACCCATATCACATAAATAAAAAATAAAAATATATCAAAATAACCTTTAATCGTATATAAATTTTAATATGCTTTTTAATGAAGGTGATTTCATATTATTTTTAAGTTAAGGCGTGAAAGTTAGGTTTTGGACCCTTATAAATATCCGTAGTATTTATTCGCTTTCATTTTTATAATTTTGTATTTTTATAATTTTTTCAATATTATTTGTTACATGTTTACATATTAAAATTAAAATAAACCATCTATAAGACACTAAAATAAAATAAAATACAAAAATATATAGAGGGATATACAAAACATATACCTATACAATATACACTTATATTTATTTAAGTGTAAATAACATATCAGAAGAATGTATTAAAAATATATTTATGTATATAAAAATAAGTTATCAATATATAAAATAAAAATAAATTAATAAAATCAAAATTACAAAAATAAAAATATACAAAACAAAAATGAATATACCTATAAATAAACAATTAAAAAATAATTTGTAATAAATAACAACAAAAAATAAAACTAATAAAATACTACATAAAATAAAAACAGATTTTAATTTTATAATTAAAAATTAATAAAATCATTTACTAATGTAATTAATCAAATTCGAATAATATATGCACTTTTGTCATGTAGTGGAGGACATGGATCAATCAAGCCCCAGGTATTGTTGACCTCCGATCATCTACCCCTGGAGCCTCTAATGCCCATCAGACCTATCTTCTTCCCCATTTTATTCCATTTTTCATGGTATTTTCATCAATCCATCGACCTTAATTCCTTAAAAATAATCATCATTGATATTCCATGAATCATGCCGGGCCTGCAAATCTACTGTACATATCGTGAGTTCTTTCCAAACTACCCGTCAAAAAGGGTGCATCCACTTGTGTATAATTAAGACCTTTGACCTACTGATCAATATTTTGCCACTGTTCCGAGCATTAGATCCACTACACCTTGGTCTAGAAAGCATCCCTGTGATAGAGGGAGATCCCCTTAGGTCTGGAGCGGCTTGTGGAGGAGGACGTGCACCCACCCACAGTGGTCGTCGCTGGCTACCCTGCTCCTT
The DNA here is from genome assembly GCA_037367405.1 of Ottelia alismoides. Taxonomy (NCBI): domain Eukaryota; kingdom Viridiplantae; phylum Streptophyta; class Magnoliopsida; order Alismatales; family Hydrocharitaceae; genus Ottelia; species Ottelia alismoides. Next base: position 2,307,709 of record JAZKJV010007604.1, on the reverse strand, counting down.
GCCTTTGCCGACAGGTATAAGATCTGCCTTTTTTTCTTTTAGATAAAGTTAGCTTAGTTTTTTAATTCTTGCATCTAGTTTTGCATTTTTATTATCATATTTAGATTAAACTGCCTAGATCATGGTTCGTTGCAGCGGACCTATTCTCTATCATGATCTTTCCCTAAAATTTCCCTATGCACCACTCCCCATCATTCAACCAGATCTTCTTTAGATCCAATCAACCACTTGTCGGAGCTGCTTCCGCCAAGCGCCACGAGACACCCATTTCATGCTTAATAAGGTCAGGGCATTTTGCCCTCGATCCTTTTTGCTTCTTGTGCATGTTAGATGGCCAAAGAACCTGCTGGGACAATTTTAATCCTCTACATAGGTATTTGCAACCCTTAAGCTCCTTCGCCCATACGGGAGAACTCCAGTGATCGTCGGTGTATCTTGATGCCCCCTACAAATATAGGACCTTGCCAAGAGACCTTGGGGATATTCTATAGCCTTACAGCACATCGGAGATGGGAGATTTCACTAGTGGAACCTCGCTTAGGCAAGGCTTCTTCCATGTTCTTCGACCATCCCTCTCTGTCGTTGGATCATGCCCAGTTCTTCTAGCAGCGTAGCCATAGTCCGATCAAACCTTGCATGCACCGTTGATGTCATTCATGGGTTCTAATTAAAATCGTATATCATTGAACCGGTATCCGTCTACTAGATGGTGACATGCGGCAAGTGGAATAAGCACAACCATTCGATGGCACGCAAGGAAGGGGTAAATTTCATACATAGCCTCATTATTTTTATTTAGTTATTAGTCGTGTAAATAAAATAGTCAGTGAAAATAAATTAGTAAAATTTCATGCATACCCTTGTATTTATTTCATATTCCATTTAGGTCCATGCTAGGTCACCCCACGCATCATCCATGCAAGGTAACCATTTTGCATTGTTGCCCCTGTTACTTTTAGTATTTACTTTTAGTCCAATAAAATGTAGTATACATTATATTTTTAGAAAAATTGCACAAAATCTCTCATACTCTATTTTATTCGCATAGATGCCCCTACTACGCCATTGCTTTATGTGTGTTTGTTGTATTTATTTAAATTATCTATTTTGCTTCAAAAATCACATGAAAATAGGTATATGCTCCTAATTTCTTGTAGTTTCATGCCATATTCTCATTTTCATTTTTAAACCTTTAATTATTTATTAAAAATGAATGAGCACGTTTTCCCCTACCCGCTTTATAAAATAGCAGAAAAATAGAAAATCATTTTGAATAATTCCAGAAAAACTATATGTTGTCTATTTTTTCATATTTTAACTACAAACCAAAAATTTCTATAAATGGAAAAATAAACACAAAAAAATCAAAACACTACAAAATCATTTATAAAAATATAAAATATCTCTAAAAAATCTAAAAATGTGTATTTTTTTCCCTTAATTTTCTTTATATATTTCTATATGTAAAAAATTGATTTGTGTAATTTCGAATCTTATTTGCTATTTTTAGTATTCAAGTCAATTTTGGCTTATTATTTAATCCTTGATTTGAGATCTTTTTAACTTTAAAAATCCATAAAAATTACCAATAATTCTAGAAAAATCATAAAAATAGTAGAAAAATATATAAAACCCCAAACAACTAATTATATGTATTTTATTTATCTTTAGTAGTAGTTATAATTATATTAATCTATATGGCATATATAACATTTTATAATTTATTATCTACTACAAAAATTATAATAAAATTAAAGATCAGAAAATACAAAATTTTAAAATAAAAAAAATTACAAAATTTAAAAAATATAGAATTTAAAAACTCACAAAAATATAGAATGAATGACATGTTTTTACATAATACGCTTTGATTAACAATAACCATAGGCTACCAGTTTTGCTCTTTGTCGTTCAACCTTTACATGCTCAGCTTGTATACATTGAGTTGTAGAGAATAATAAATTTTAACTCACACTTTGTGCTATTTTTTACTTGATTTATTCGTGGGTTAATTATAGATTGACCTAGGTTTTATAAGTGGCCATCTCAGTGATGTTAAATCAGTTTGATTAGCCGAACCTTGCAAAAATCTGTGTCATCAAATGGGGTCATTATCAGGGTGCAATGTGCGTAGCCTATTGTGTCATTTATTTTGTACAACCATTCTGATTATTCATTGACTCATAGATAAAATTACCGAATTATCTTTGCTTAAACATATTTATTTATTCTTTGTGTAGAATCATTTTGATTACATTATTTGATTATCCATGCTAATATACCTCTTTGTGAATTTGTTGTGAGGGCCCACTACATGAGGATGCCTACTTAAGAGGTCGAGGCAGCCAAGCTTGGTGAAGACTACTTTTCACCCTTTGATAAGTTGGAGAGGAAGCAAGTGAAGCAAAGAGAGAAGACTTACCTCAAAAATTACTTATTTATCTATTTATTGGTGAGAGAGAGATATAATGAATTGTAATAATTAAGACTTGGACACAACTCTTTACAAGGAGGTATAGTTCCCAGGTGTGTATTCACCTAGTGGACTTATCGTAGTTTTCCATGCTTATCACCTTATTTTGTTTTGTTTCACAACGTTTTGATTTTTTAACTTTTTTTCTATTTTCGTGTGTGCATGAACCCTTAGATTATAGAATGCTTGTCTCGATAATTAGGTCCAAATAAAAATAAGAATGCATGTACATATAGTCTGTTACATTTAGATCTAATCAAATAAATACATGTTAGTTATTTGGACTCAAACCCACACGCCGTGAGACACATCAAATAACGCTAGCAGGACCCGTTGTGGCCGACACCGAGATGTCTCCAAGATTGGACATTAGGGTTTATCTCTAAATAATTAACATATGGTTAGCTATTGTTTAGGGTGATTTTGTCGATTGTACACCATCATGTAGATAGGTTTAAAAATTTTGTTTTGTATATTGCATGAGAGAGCTGGGAAGCACTAAAAGTCCTCTAACTCAACATGTACCATTAGATTCCACGGTGAGGTTTCCATCATCGAATTGACTTGTATAGGTTTTTTTCACTATGTCATTCTAATTTTGAGCACCTAAGACTTAAATGAAAATCTATAAAAATGTTAGGCACTTCTATGCAAAAAGATCCAAAAGAAAGTGAAAACCAAGAAAAAATTAAAACAAGGGCACTACTTAATAAACTTTGACCTTAATTAAAATCTGTAATGGATTATCATTGTCTTGGTTTCATAAAGCCCTCATGGTTTTAAGATAACTTATGAGGGGACCAAAACCCCTCACATGAGCGAGGCATGACCCTATAAGGATTAGAGCCAAAAACCCAGTCTTTAACTACCTTGTGTATTGTCTGGATTTCTGAAGTAATGGCACTTCTATCTTACGTGACCGAGAAGGTCCTTGTTAACAATGGTGTTCCCACCTTGTGTTTAGCACTGGCATGGCTAAAGTATTGTTCTTATGACACACCATCACGATTGTGTCTCATTGATTTGCATTCGAGTAGATCATTGCATGCTCACGGGTGATTCTGTTAGGAGCATGGTCCAAAGAAGTTGTTTTGCCTATCCGCTTTCTCTCTCTATTTCACTGGCTGAGTAGGGATCTAGGAAGGATTACAAGGACCTTAAAAAATGCAAACTATAGGTTACAAAAGAGGAGGGCGAGTACATGATACTTTTCTGGCAGTACATTCTCTCCTATAGGGTTAACGTGCTAAGGAGTTGTTAAAAGATATGTCTGAAATAAGAAATCTAAAAATGAAAAGATAATAAATAGCAACTCCTTCACGGCTTCACATGGTGTGAGTTGGTGAACCCAATTTTGTATTATGTTTGTATGGATCTAGATTAAGGTTCAAAAATCATGTCTCGTGCTCTTACGCAAAGTTTTTACATATGTATCTTCCTTTTTGACCCCCCTCCCCCCCCCCCCCCCCCCCGCTCCATTCTATCCTTTCTACTGTATTACACTCCTTTCTATTCCTCATTAATTGACATACCTTTCCTCTTGCATCGATCTCCTTTTTGCTCTGTGATGGCGGTCCATACAAGGTTTAGTCAGGACCCCACCGATACCCACATCTAATCCATAGACTCGACATAATCAATAATTTGAAGCGATTCCTGAGAACCAGTACACCGTGCAGATCAATATCCAGACACCTCATCTTCTTTCCATCATCTTTGACCACCCAAAAAACTAGGACCACTCTTGTCCCACATCTGGCTTTGTGAAGGAAGTCAATTTCAGTCTACATCTTTTTATCCATTCACAAAACTCAGGGATTGACCCTAACTCTAGATTCATAGTGGAAACTGGGTTCAATTTTAAGTGGTCTCATTGGTATTCATTCACATTTTAGATAGAAGCCAACCCCAGTCTTGGATCCCAACACAGATTCATCTCCTTGGAGCCAGATCCAGAAGTGTCTCCCAAGGAAAGGGAAAGGGGCAACACCCTCCACGTCGTGAGCAGGAACATATGCCAGATCATATCAAGTTAAATGCTTAGTTTTTGGCATCCATCCAAGTAATACAACAACAAATGACCGAGAAGCCCCTAACATAGACAGCAATTTAGGATATGTCGAATGTTGTTATGAATAAACTAGAAGGAGGAGGAAGAGGAAGAGGAGGAGCCAGAGCCTATGATGACCCTCTTGAGGAAGAACAAGAACCTAAGAGGCAAAAACCCACACAGAAGGAGACATACAATCTTGGACATTGCCATATGACCGACTGGATCATTATTCTACCAGTACATGCTTACTTTGAGCTCAATCCCAGTTCCTTTCTCTTCCACCATCTTTCCCCAGGAACACCAATGAGGAGTTGTACATTCACCTATAGTAGTTCTCACGCATCTTCGTAACTACCCACTACCCTAATGTTCCCTTCAATGTAGTGAAAATGATGGTGTTCCCCTTCAGCTTGCAAGATAAGGCCCTATAATGGGTCAATCATTTGGGAAAGGATGTGATGACTTTGGAGGAACTAAAATATGTCTTCCTTCATAAATTCTACCCTCTCGGTCAACTCTATCAGATGCGATACAGGATTAGCAACTTCTCCCAGGGTGACCATGTGTCTATTCATGAAGCCATGGAGAGATTTGCGGACATTTAGAAAAAGTGCCCCCATCATGAGATACTAAGGACGAGTATGGTCCAACACTTTTTCAGGGACCTAATGTAGAAAGACAAAGTCTCGTAGACACAACCAGTGGGGAATCTCATGTTAACAATGATGACAATGTGTTCTGGTAGAACTTTGAAGAAATGGCCGAAGGAAAGGCTGGCCTCTCTTCATCTCGCACATATTAGAGACAACCATAGGTTCTCTAGTAGAAGTACACATGGTAGCATCGCGTGAGGCAGAGAGAGATGGAACTCCAACCTTAGTATCATCGGCGACCATCTCTCAAAGATTGACATTACCCAGAAGCGATCATATTGTCTCGAGAAGCTTGTTGTGATCGAACAGAGGATAGAACACTTACATAAGTTGGATCATATCACTAAGAAGTTGGAACTGCTGGTGAGCACCATCAGTTCTGTTCAGTCGGCAACACCATCTTCAGAGACTCCTACTGAGAAGAAGGATGAGACATCACTGCAACAGTCGCCTCAACCGAGTCAGTAGCCACCGACCATCCACCACATGTACTTTGTGCAAGTTCCTGAATAAGGCCCGCTACAACAACAGATGGTGGTTTACCAACCGATCTTCCTTTCCTCTTCTGATCCAACATTCCCACCATCATTGATTCATTAAGTCAACGGTATAGGGAGTAACGATACACAGCTAGCTCATCCTATCAGAAAATCACAGAGCCACCCACCAGCCAACAAGGCTTATCACCAACATCAGGGAGGTCATTATAGACAGTCCTCTCAACCTCTACCTCAGTATCACTAGCCTCAACAGTACCTGAATCATTGGAGGCAGAATAAACAATATTCATAGCTGCAGTACCATTAGCCACAAACGTACCACAGGTATGTGGCTACACCACCTCAGAATTATCCTACTCCTCCATATCGACATTAGTAGCTTCCTCCACCTCCTAAACATTTTCAGCATTCTCAGACTTAGCACCCCAATAGTCAGTAACAACGTGGTCTACATGATGATATATCTCAGGCAACTCAATTGAACCCGACCCTGGACTGCTTGGCCTAACTCGAAAAGGGTCTAACAGAAATGATGAAGAATCTTAACAACCTGACTGCCACCAAAACTCCCATTCCGACCTAGGTTGAAGCGAATCCTAGTAACTTTAAGCATAAAGAGCACGTAGAATGTGATATCTAGTCTGAACCTATAGAGTCATATGGTTGTAATATTGCTTTATCTATGTTGTCACTCTCAGGAGCGATAGGACTTTGTCTCCATCTGTCACAAGGCAAGGAAAGAATAAAGCTTTGACAGGTGAATCATCGTCTTCTACATCAACAGTTCTAGCTACTGGATCGGGTGAGGAAGAAGAAGAAGGAGGAGTTGTGCCAGCTGCCATCCATCTCCACTGCCACGAGCAAAAAGAACAAAAACATTAGAAAATACAAAAATACCCGAAAGATGTTTGCAGTCGACATGAAGTCACGCTAGCCACGGAGGAGCTACTAGCAACAGTCGATCCCACACTAGCTAACAGACCAAAGACCACGCTTTTTGCTTATCTACGAGCAATTGCATCTTCGTCTCCAACTTTTACTCCTTTTTGTGATAGGGGTGTATAGAATATTAGGGACATGAATTTTATTGTAAATAAGAACACTATTTCTGATTTCCGCCTGGTGAATATTTCTTTTCCTGATGCAATAGAAAAATCCAAAAAATTACAAAAGAAAAAGTGCATTATATGATCATGAGTTGTGGATATTATTAATAATCTAACCATTAAGATTTCTTTGATGAAATCCATGGAATAGATGCTCGTTGTAAGGAAAGGTTTGAAGGAGGCATGTACAAGCAAGCGTCGACCACCATGTAACAGTAGATGCCAACAGGTTGAGAAGCACATTATCATCATGGCCATAGTCGCATCCACCAGCAAATCCTGCAAAAGAAGCAAGACAAAAGAGTGCCTTTGATGAGATGCTAGATTTTTGACCAAGTCTTTGAGCGAACCTTACTTGACAGTAGTTCTTATATCTACCACTCGCCCTCTTAATTATTGCAAGATTTCAGACTAGGTACTCTCAAGAAGAAACAAATCATCCATCAGTTTGCTAATCTATCCATTTAGCGACCCAAACGTCTTTTGGACAATGTTGTGGTGAAGGTGCGGGACATGCAGTTTCTAGCTTATTTTTTGACATGGACTCTCTCGCAACCATACTCTAGACTCCTATAATTTTGGGCCTGTCATTCCTATGCACCGCAGATATCGTAGTAGATTATGGATATGGAAAAATCACTTTCAACTCAAGCAACAATGGAGTTACAATAGACATGATCATCGAGCCAAAAGTCATAACTGATGAAGGTCATGAAGCATCGCTTGAAGCATACTATGACTTCACTACAGAGATCAGAGACACACCACTCTCTTTGAATTACCCATGAACACTGTAAATCCTCTCTCTTATGGAGGACCTAGAAAGCTCAGTCGGCACGAGCTCCTACGATACTTGGGAAGCAGAATCCAATTTGTTTATGTATCTTTTTGATTCAGATGATTCACTCTAGCCCAAACATAATGGACTTACTATAGATCAGTTAGGCATATCATCAGAAGATCAACAAGATACTGAGATGAGCACTACCTTCAAGGTTCAGGTTGTTCATCCTCAAACCAGCACAATTTCAAAAGTAAACGAGAAGTTATACATATTAGAACCTAAATTAAAGATAATTTTTGCAGATCTTAAGTATGATTTCCTTGCAGGTGAAGAAAACATGTATCCAGTCATCATCAGCAACAGACTGACCCTTGTGTAAGAATCACAACTCCTCGAGTTTCTAGAGTAAAACTAATGGGCACTTGGTTGGCATGTTTTAAATCTCCGCGGTATAAATCCAACTTTGTGCTCACACCACATCTATTTGGAAGAAGATGCCAAGCTGTCCCAAGAGTTTCAAAGAAGACTGAGCCTGAATCTAAGGGACATCATCATAAAAGAAAACATGAAATGGTGTAACGCATGCTTCATTTATCCCATCTTCGACTCCAAATGAGTGAGCCCACTGCATGTAGTTTCGATGAAATAAGGGCTCATTATGGTTACAAATGATAGAGGAGAGGAGATATCTACTCAGCTACCGACATCCTGGCATGTATGTGTTGACTATCGCTGCCTGAATGCAACAGCTAAGAAGGACTACTTCCCCTTCCTATTAATTGATTAGTTATTGGAAAGATTGGTTTGCAAGGAGTTCTATGGGACAATGGAAAGACAAGGCGCCCTATGCCATTCATTATGCCAACAAAATATTAGATGAAGCTCAAAGAACATATATTGTGATAGAGAAACAATTCCAGGCTATGGTACGCACCATTGGGAAGTTCAGATCTTATCTGCTTGGATCAAAAGTCACTATCTACGCTGACGACTCTGCTATTTGATACTTAAAGAAGAAGAAGGATGCAAGGCCTAGACTGATCAGATAGATCCTTCTCCTACAAATGTTTGATTTGGAAATCAAAGGCACACCTTGGATTTATAATGTGGTAGCAGATCACCTCTCCAGAATGGAGCATCAAGACCCTCCACTAAGCAGTGCACTGATCACAAACACCTTTCCCAACAAATCAATTTGGTAGGTAGATGTACTACCTTGATATGCTGAAATTGTGAACTACCTAATTTTTGGCATAGTCCTACAAGACTGGACGAAGATCAAGAAGGACAAAATCATGTTCCAGATCCATTTTTACCTATGGGAAGATCCACTTCTATTATGGGAGGGAGCATATTATATTTGGTGATGGTGTATACCTCAGGAGGAGCATCATAGTGTCATCGAGCACTATCACTCACTTGAATTTGGTGGAAACCACTCTGGAAAATACAATGGCAGCAAAAGTATTGCAATGGGGACTCTGGTGGCCAACGTTATTTAAAATTGCTGTAGTATTCATCAAATGCTCCAATGACTATAAGCGATTGAAAGGTACATTTACAACTAAAAATTCGATGTCCCTGAAGATCATTCATACTGCGGATGTATTCAATGCTTGGGGCATTGACTTCATGGGACCCTTCCCTAACAGTTAGAGATACGAGCACATCCTTCTTGTCGTTGATTATGTTAGTTGTTGAGCTGAAACTATCCCCTCTCGAGTAGAGGACAGTCGTACAATGTATTCCTTTCTAAAAGAAAACATCATCTCGCGATTCTGTATTCGAAAGATACTTGTATGAAATAAGGGGATTCACTTCATTAATAGAGAGGTCAAGAAATTAAGGGAGTACGACATTGAGTACCCAGTCACATCTCCTTATGATCCTCAAGAAAACGATATGGAAGAACTATCCAATAACGAAATCAAGATGATACTCTAGAATCTTATCAAGCAGGATAGGAAAGATTGGTCCCAAATTTTGTACTTAGTCCTTTAGGCATTCAAAACCTCTTACAAGACTCTGTTGGTCTTTTTGCCCTATTGTCTTATATATGGGAAGCGATGCCATATGCTGGTATAATTGATTTATAAATCATTGCAGGCAAGCCATGCCATCTGACGGTAGAATTAATTCATAAATCATTGTGGTAAACATTTATAATCTGGACTCTCATCAAGGTGATCAGTAAAGAAAATAGGATCCGAACAAGCTCTTGAAAATCTGAAACTATGCATATGATAATACATTGATGTACAAGGAGGAGGTTAAATGTTGGTATGATAGCACATCAGACGAAAGACCTTCGAGATCGGACATAAAGTGTCTATTCTATGTAAAGTTGAAGATCTCCTCGGGAAAAATAAGAATCAAACGGATGGGGTTGTGTCGAGTTCAAGAAGTGCATAACAATTGAAGTATTGTGATATCAAAATTGTCTCCTAACTAACAACCAATTGTCGTCATTGGTCAGCTACTGAACCCTACCTCGAGCATGACACGTTCTTGGTTGTTGTCGACTCTATCCAAGTACTATGAACTGAAGGAACACCCACAACCGTGGCAGCATCACAAGATTCATATAATGTCACCCAAAAACTCTTCCTTTAAGCTTTCATACTCTTATTTTCTTCTTTCTACTTCTTATTTTCATTTTTTGTATCTAAAAAATTATGTGTGTGTGTATACGTCTGTGTGTGACTGTGGGTGTATATGTCACCACTTTTTGTCAGACTTCTATACTTAGGAGTTACTTTGTCCTAAGTGTGGAGGGAGTACACCATGTTTGCTTTATTCTTTCATCCTCTCCATTGTCTCCTCTTCTTGTCCATACTTAAGGATATCTTACCCTAAGTGCAGGGGGAGACAGTCTGCCTGACTATGATTTGTTCATTCCCACCCTTGACCGTCCCTACCTCGACTTCTCATTCATTTATTCATTCCTTATTCATTTATTCTTTAGACTTTTATACACTCAATATGAGTTACGTCTTTTCTTTTTCTCTTGGCTTTATGAGGACATAACTCAAGCTAAGTATAAGGGGTTGCATATGTTGCATATATACTTTACGCACAACTCATACTTTCATATTTTTAATATGGCTAAAATATTGTATAAAATACTATCATATACTATAAAAATCCATTAAAATCACTTAATAATAAGATGTTGATTATTCCTCAACTTCGTTTTGTTTATATATTCATAAAAAAATCAGGTAAAAATGTTTTGCAAAATGTTTGTAAAATAGTTTGAAAATCTATTTGAAAAATCTTTCGAAAATAGTTTGAAAGATAAAATATTTTAAAATATTGTAAATATTTTGTTTGTAAAAAAATCTTTTCTTTGTGTGAAATAAAAATGTTTGAAAAACTATTTGCAATTATTTTTGAAAAATGGTTGCAAAAAGGTTTTGAAATATATATATATATATTTGAGGAATATATACATAACACCAAAAATCTTTGTTAACTGTATAAATATATTTATAAAAATGATTATGCATCCCTAGAAAATTCTTAAATATTTAACTCTTGCAAATATAAGACGCATCCCCATGTAAATATTAGTACCTATTTTTATCCAAAACTGTTTGTTTTCAAAAATTACAAAAACATTTGTGAAACCAAAAATACGAAAACCAGTTGCAAAACATTTCTTGAAAAAATGCATAAAAAATTGCAAAAACTTTTTCAAAAATCCATAAAAGTTCAAAGTTTGACAAAATTGCATCACAAGGATATTTTTACCATTGTAGGGAGCATTGGCATAGCATTCCCATTTTCGGATTGAGTTTGGTAATTGAACAAGTCTAAGTAAAATTCGAAGATTGGAGCTTGATTGGACCATAAATCTATCTAATCACAGGAACCTAATAGGAACTGGAATTAAGGTATTTCAGGTCCAGTTGACTTAATACTTTGTGAATTGTGAGACTTGGTTCAATGGGTTCTTGACTGCCTAAGTAGAGTATTTCGGAGAACACGCATGGCTCTTGTCGATAATGACCTCACTTGAGCATCTGCACCTTTCACTTGATGCAACTCAGTTGGAGAGGTGAGGGTATTGGATCTTCTAGTATGAGATGCTCACAAGTGGAAACATTTGTCCTCATCTAGGAAGTGAAGTGCACCCAAACCCGTCCATTGGCAGTGATGTCTAGAGACAGGAAAGTGTAGGTTTTAATAATGCTTCAAAAGAGGGATAGTCTACTGGATCAAGAGGAAAAACTCCTTATGAAAATGCTATTGTATATAGTATTTAAAAAAAAGTAAAACTCCAAAAAAGTGGACAGGCTAGATTGAAAATAAAATACCTGTAAGAGTGTACATATCTGTATAGTCAATAAGAAAGCTTGAGCTTCAAAGTCATACCAAGTGAGCTTGCAGCTAGATGACTTGACTACATTGGTCTTGCATCCTAGGATAGGTAGATACACTGGCTACCATCGATTTTTCACTTCACCCCCTCTTCTTCAGCTAGTTGTCACTTGAACTTAGAAGGGAATACCCTGTTCCTCGAGGAAAGAGTTGTTGGACTGGGGAATCATTGGGTTGTCATGCTGGAGAAGTCATTGTCTTTGTCATTTCAGTTGAGGAGAGACACTATCTCATACACTATACAAGTAAGATTCATTGTCATAATGCTTTGCATATTAAAGGAAGTATTCTGACCTGGGTATTACAGAGACTTGAGCAGAGTTTTGGGATTCTCGAAGGCGATTGTATTTCAAATCTGACTCCTTATAAGATTCTGCACCCATTAAAATTTTAAAGTTCCGAATTGAACCCCAAACTTTGATTTTGTGAATACATGTTTGATTATTAAATTTAATCCACCTTTTTTCTTTTTCTTTTCCTTGTTTTTCATTTTATATACTTATTGCATAAGTGTTTTCTACGGACTAGCAAAGGCAAGTAAAAGGGGCTAATGAATCTCCATTTCATTACCTTTATTCGATCATTTTGGCCTTAAAAACCATAGCTAATGCACGTAAATACCCATAATTTATACAAATTAACTTTCATTCGTTGTTGTATAAATACTGCATAAAACACTAATTTAATGCCAAAATTATAGAATAAAGAAATGAAAAAAAGAGAAAGAAATGCCAAAGGTATTTTGTGACCCTAAACCCTAAGACATAGGCATCTTGATGACTAGGTCGATACGGAATAAAGTAAGGGAGATAAGCGCCAATGATACAATAAAAATCCCATTTTTATTCACCATTTATTCATTTTTGGACCTATTCCATTTTCTATTATTTATACCTCAAAAAATGATACGATAAAAATCCCATTTTTGATTCACTATTTATTCATTTTTAGACCTATTTCATTTTCTATTATTTATACCTCAAAAAAACAAACATTGAACGTTAAAGTTGTAGATAATAATGTATAGAAAAATACAAAATTGATTTAATAAAAAATAATAGATAATGTACAAATTATACTAAAATTAAGATTCCAAAATCCCAACTTCCCAGACCCATATCACTCAAATAAAAACTAAAAAATATATTAAAATCACCTTTACTTATATATAACTTTCAGTAAGCAATTTAACTAAGGCTCGTTTCATATTTTCTTGGAGCTACGGAATGAAAGTTAGGTTTTGGACCCCTATTGTATAATATACTCAAATAAAATATTTATTTTATTTATTCTTTTTATTTTAATAATTATATAATATATAATTTTGTTAAGAATATTTAGAACATATGTACATATTAAAAATAAAATAAAACCATAGAAAACACTAGAATGAAACAAAACACATAAATATATAGATGAATATACAATACAAATACCTATACAATATACACCTATATATATTTAAGTGTAAATAACATATTAGAAAATTTGAATACAAATATATTTATGTATATTAATAAGTTATCAATATATAAATTAATAAAATAAATTAATAAAGTCAAAAATAAAAAATAAATTAAATTAAATACATAAACATAGACAAATACCTATAAATAAACCCCTAAAAAATATGTAATATTAAACCAAAAAAATAAATAAAAAATAATACAATACTAGATAAAATAATAGACATTTTTTATTTTATCATAAAAAATAATAAAATCGCTTATTATATTTTAATTGATTAAACTTTAATAATATATGCAATTTTACCCGGTAGTTGCTGAACTGGACCAATCGGGCCAAGGGATTGCTGACCTCTGGTCAACTGCCCCTCGCACCTCTGACTCTCATCATACATGTCTCTTCCCCCATTTTCTTCCCTTTTTCAAGTCGTTTCATCAATCCATCATCCCTGATTCCTTCATAAAAATCATCATTGATATTCCATGAATCACACCATGCCTATAAATCTCATGTAAATATCGCAAATTCATTCCAAACTGCCTGTCAATAAGGGTGCATCCACTTGTGTATAAATATACCTTCGACAACGTTCTCCATTTTGGTAAATGTTTTGAGCCTTAGAGCCCCTATACCATGGTCTATAGTGCTTCCCCATGATAAAGGGAGATCCCCTGATGTCTGCAGTAGCTCGTGGAGGAGAAGTTGCACCCACGGTGGTCGTCATCGGTCGCCCTGCTCCCTACCTTCGTCGGTTGGTATAAGAGATGCTTTTATTGCCTTTTCGATAGAGAAGCTTTTATTCCCTTTTAGAACTACCTAGAACGTGGTTTGCTGGAGCTCCTATTCACTGTGCCCCGCCAGTTTCCGACCCACTATTCGCCATAATGATCTTTCCCTCGCACTTCCCTACACACCACTCCCCATCACACACCCAGATCTTCCTAGGATCTCGAGTTCATTTGCCTCCAATAAAGCACTAGCCTGAGTTGCTTCCGCCAAGCACCACCATATGTCCAATTCACTCCTAATAGGATCGATGTGTTTTTCCCTCAACCACTTTTGCTTAAGTGCAGTTTAGACGGACAATGAACTTGTTGGGGACCATTTGGATCCTCTACGTGGGTACCAAGCCCCTAAGCTCCTTCGTCTCTACATGAGAACTTCGGTGATGGCTTGAGTATTTTGACGCCCGCAGCTAATTGAGGACCTCGCCTGGAGAACATAGATATATTCTGGAGCCTTAGAGCACTTCAGATATGGGAGATTACACTGGAGGAACCTTGCTCAAGCAAGGCTTCTTCCATGTTCCTCGATCGTCCCTCTTCGTCGTTGGATCACACCCAATTCTTCCAGTAGCGCAACCACCATCTGATCAAATGTCGTTTGCATCGTTGATCTCATACCTGGGATCCAATCAAAACTATTCATCGTCCAACTGGTATTTGTCATCCAGATGGTGATACGTGGCAAGTGAAATAAGCACAAATGTCCCATGACATGCGAGGAAGAGGTAAATTGCACACTTAGTCCCATTCTTTTTTATTTAATCATTAGTCATGTAAATAAAATATTCAGTGGAAATAAAGTGGTAAAATATATATAGCCCCATGTGTTTATCTTGTATTCCATTTATGTCCATGCTAGATCACCTCACGTGTCGTCCCACGTAAGGTGGACAATTTAAATGGATGCCCCTGTTACTTTTTGTATTTATTTTTAGTCCAATATAATGTTATATACATTGCATATTTTTGGAAAAATTGCACAGAGTCCATAGCATTTTATTTTATTCACATCTATGCCCCTACCAGGCCCATATATTTTTGCTTGCTTGATGTATTTACCTAAATTATATATTTTTATCCAAAAATCATAAAAAATAGGTCTCCTGATTTCTTGTATTTTTATTTTGCAATTTTGTACCTTTTTGAATTAATTAAAAATGAAATGAGCGTGTTTTTGCCTCTACTTATTTTATAAAATACCAGAAAAATAGAAGCGTTGAAAAATTACAAAAAAATATGTTGTTTATTTTGTGATTTTTTTACTCTACGCCAAAAATCCTTTAAAATGTAAAAAGAAAACAAAAGTCCCAAATTCCAAAAATACTTTATAAAAATCTATAAAATCATTAAAAAATCCAAAAATATGTATTTTAATTTATTATTTTTTATATGATTATCTATATATAAAATTTTATTTGGATACATCTGTATCTTATTTGTTATTTTTAATATCCAAATAAATGTTGTCTTATTATTTTTTCCTTATTTAGGATCTTTTTGACTTTAAAAATCTATAAAAATTAGCATAAAATTTAGAAAAATCTTAAAAAACATTAGAAAGATATATAAAACCCTAAAATATTTTTTTATTTATTTACCTTTACTAGTATTTATAATTATATTACTCTACATGGCATATATAACCTTTTATACTCTATTATTTATTTTAGAAAACTATAATAAAATAAAAATATTAAAATATTTAAAGAAAATACAAAATTATAAAATCAAAACAAAATTAAAAATACAATATATATATATTATATTTGTAAAATTAAAAAACCCACAAAAGTATAGAATGATTGACATGTTTGTATATAATACGCTTTGATTAAAAATAATCGTAGGCTACCGATTTTTCTCTACATGGTTCGACCTCTTCATGCTCACTCACTATAGATTGTGTTATAGTGAATAATAAATTTTGAATCACATTTTGTGTTATTCATTGCTTGATTTATTCATGGATTAAATGTTGATTGACTTAGGTTTCGTAAGAAGTCATCTCAACGATGCTAATTTAGTTTGATTAGTTGACCCTTGCAAAATCCATGTCATCATGAAGTGATCAACACATCACTCTTGATATTAGAATTGAAGTGAATCTCTCTAAATCCATAATAAATAACAGCTCTCGTAGAGTCGATGAAAGGTCGTCCCAAGATGATAGGAGGATGCTCCACATAAGTGGAGGTCTCAGTTGGCAATAAGACAAAATCAACAGTGAAGCCCATGCCCTAAATTTGAATGACAACGTTTTCTAAAATACCCTTCGAACTTTATTGATCAATCAACAAATTGGCAAATCGTTTGAAAGGCCCTAGAAGAATAGACTATACCAATGAGAAGGGTATTATATTAACGGAAGCACTGACGTCAAGGAGAGTGTTATCACAAGAATAGTTAGAGACAGTGCAACTCATAAGAGGTATAACAATGTTCCCTTTCCTAGTGTGTAGAAAGTGAGTGATGGCATAGACAATGGCCATGTTAAGAATTTGTGGGTTAAATATGCTCCTTCACTTTATATTCTTCGTTTTAGGAACAGCTAATTGGGTCATGGCCTTGTGAAATGGGGCATCAATAATTTCGTGAGTAGTTGCCACAACTTTAAATTTAGACAACATTTTTTAAGATTTTGGATCTACTCGATACAAGTGAGTAGATTATAATCATCAACTACACAAGGATGACTAAGAATAGTCTGTACAATGTCATCCTTAGGGTTAAATGTGGGAACTGTTGTGTGAGTGTGTGTGGTCAAAGGATTTGTCATGGGTGCCCCATCCTCACAAACTTACTCGATTGTGTGTCTCGCGTAATATTTTTGGACTTTTAAAAATTTCCCATTTTTTTGTATTTTGGGAGATTGCAAGATCTCATGGACGTCGTCAAATGAATGCATAATATAGAAGATAAAGAAAGATTGTGGCTTATATTTAGGCTAGTGAGGTCATTTATCCTCGAATTCATGTGCTTCACTAATCCGGTCATGTTTTCAAGAGGTGTGTTCATGAAAGGTGATTCCAAAATCTCTATATCGTGTGAGTGATGTGATGGTGGTGTTGGTGGGTAAAAAATAAAATCTATAGAAAAGTTGAAAATGAGGATTATCAAAATGCAAGGGTGGTGGTGGTGGGTAAAACTAAAAATCTAATGCTCGAAATTGTGGATTAGGCATTTATTTACAAAAAGAAGAGTCAGGAACATAGTCCTTCTTGAAAATTGAGGTTGACTAGTTGGAAGGTATGAGGGATCTGCAAAGTCCGGATAAAAAATACTGTAGTCGGCCATCTTTGAAACAAAAGAAATCAGGAGAACACAAAGGTCAAATAAAAATATGTGAGAAAAGTCACAAATACGCAGATAAGATCGAGTATACATACAAACAAACAAATATACACAAAAGAAACCCCTCAATTCATCAATTCAACGCAATGATGATTTTGGTGATTAGGTATTTTTATTTTTTAAATTTGAGTTAGGTGAATTTCACAAAGTTGTACAATCACATAGGAAGGACTAGGATTGGGATACTACTCCTTACTGTGTACTTCTAAAATAAATTGCGAAGACAATGAGGGGGTTGTTATCCCCGAGACAATGATTTTTCTTTTTAATTTTAGATTCGAGTAATCTTATTAGTCCCAATTTTATTGGTTATCACTTTTTGTATTTTTAGTTCAAATGCAGGGACCTAACGAGGGATCAACTCTTTTTAGCTCCTTGGAGATCAAAATCAGAGGGAGAAGGTGGAAATGCAACACAAGTTGCAAAACTATGATCGATGCGCTGATAAAAGACCCACAATGATTCCTAATGCTCTCCATGCGGATGCTAAGCATAACTAAAACCTAATTATATGCAAATGCAATACAATGGAATCACCCTTCAGTAGAACATTCTATTAGCGTGAAGCACCATATGCTAATTTCCTAGATAAGAAACGAAAATAAGGTCTTGGGAACCTCTTGGTGCCCACCACAATGGGTCCGGCAAGCGTTGTATGATGTTCCATGCAGTTCACAGTCTCTAGTCCAAATAGCCAACTATTACAATTTGACTAAGTCCAAAAGCGAATCTATAGGTACATGCAAATATATTAGGGGATTTGGACCATAATCTACCGAGTAAGCAAATCCTCATATAGGTATTAATCACACAAAACAAATATAAATAAAGAAAAAAATAGAGAAACATAAAAGACATGAAAACGCGATAAAAATGATAAGGCCTCCAAGTGAACAATATCTTGGGCAATTGACCTCATGAAGTATGAAGAGTAATGGAGAGTTCATGTTATTACAATAATTGTGTCTCTCTCACATAAAAAAAACAAAAATAGAAATGGCACTATCTTGAAAAAATTCTTCCTAGACTTAACTTGTCTCTTTCTCTTGCCGGCTAGGGTTGAATAGCCGTCTACGAATCACGTTGGTGCACAGGCGCTCCTAGGAGAGCCTCCATTGATCGGTGGTGCCTCACAACAAAGTCAAATAAGAAGGTTGATTAGACAGGTTAAAATTAATATCACATGAAAATGAAAATAAATAAATGAAAAATATAGACATAAGATACAAGAAGACACAAATAAAGACATACAATCTATATGGTGTTGCTCCCCAGCAAGAATGCCATTTGTTGAAGCTGATTCTGCGAGGGTTAGCTAATCAAACTCAATTAGTGTATCTATAGAGACTACTCATGAAACCCAACTTCAGACAACAATTAACCCGTTAATAAATATAACAATGCAAATAAACGTGTTGAGTTAAAATTTATTTTATTTTACTCTACAAAATGGGTGTATAGTGCAAGTTTGCGCAAGAGTGTCGAACACAGGGAGCAAAAGGTAGATGGTGAAAATGAATTCCAAAATTTGTGTTCTTCTTCTTGTCTAAGAGTTTTTGTGTGGGTTATATATATATATATATATATATATATATATATATATATATATATATATGGGTCATATGTGGCTGCCCCCTAGGGGCAGCCAACATGGCTGCCCCCGCCTTATTTGGGCAAATTTTTTTATTTCATTTTGAAAAATAACACCATTTACATTCATCCCTATATCCCTCCTATATACCATTCGAATTTCGTCAGAAACAGAGACTCCTACGGCCTCCATCCGGACAGTAATTTTTTAACGGTAACAGGATTTTTTTAAATCGATACCATCGAGATGGAGGCCGTAGGAGTCTCTGTTTCTGACGAAATTCGAATGGCATGTAGGAGGGATATATGGATGAATATACATGGTTTTATTTTTCAAAAAAAATAAAAAAATTGCCGAAAAATGGGGCGGGGGTAGCCATGTTGGCTACCCCCAGGGGGCAACCCCATTTTTTCCTATATATATATATATATATATATATATATATCGGACTTTAATTAATTTATTTTTTATTGTTTGAACTTTTTAATTTAAATTTTCTTTTTATATTTTTAAATTTATATTTTCTTTTTCCTTTTAAATAACTAATATAGCAATATATACAACTATAAATACAAAAAACACTAATACAATTCTAAAAACAACTAAATTTAAAAAAAATGAATTAGATATATTTAGGTCTTATATAATTTTATACTATTTTTATGATTTGTGGAGAATTTTTGCAAATTAATATATATTTGAAGTAAAAAATTCTTATAATAGGTATTAAATAAATATGACAAATTGATTTGGAGATTAAAAGTAGCAAAAAGTGTCCAAAATTTTCAAATCAATTGTAATATATAGTCAATAATATAAAGAAAAGTATCGAACAAAAAATATTTTTTTTATTTTGGGGTTTCTTATATATTTTTAAAAAAGATTTTGGAGCTTTTCAATTTTTAGACTTTTATTTTTCTATTTTTATGTATTTTTTTGTCTAGAGAGAGAATACTAAAATACAAAAAGTGTTTTTTTTTCAATTTTTCAGAAAGGTTTGATATTTTCTTGTATTTTATAAGTTAATAGGGGCAATATGTGTTCTTTTTTATTATAAGAAAATAGGTAATTTCCTAAACTGCAATTTTAAAACATATGACGTGAAACTACAAGAAAGTGTGCACTTAACCCGATTTTTGTGTAATTTTCAGATTATAACGAAATTAAACCTTTAAAAGATCAATATGAGGATGAAGATCATTTAACAATGATCTGGCATCAAATCTTGGACACTTATCTGTTGATTTGATCAATAGACTAGTAAGAGATGAAACTTTAGAATGTCTAAAATTTCAAAACTTACATACTTATGAATATTGTATTCAAAAGTGGAAATTGTCCAATGCACCCTTCTCTAGGAATGGTGTAAGATGCCAAGATATTCAGGATCTCATACATATTGATGTATGTGGATCATCTGTACATAATAATCATTATGGATATGTGATGTCTGAAGGAAGATAAAATGAATTTGATCTAATCTAGGTAGCTGGTACCTATTAGATGATTTCATGGAATACCTTATGGAGAAAGGAATATCATTCCTATCTCATTCCTCCTGACAAACCTAAACTCAATAGAGTTGTAGGGAGATACAATTGGATCATGTGTGACATGATTTGATCAATGATGAATTTTAGCATAATTACCTCTTAGTTTCCAGGTATATATTTCATAGAGACTACAGTATATATCCTTAATAAGGTTCCATGAAAGTAAGATGGAATTGAGCACCAGAGAGTGCTACTTCATTAGGAAAGTAAAGGATGGTATTGGATACCTACTTTATGACCTTGAGATTCTTAAAAGATCTCATTTGAGAATGTGATTCTTAGAAGATGACTCTCTTGAGAATCAATATGAAAATGAAGTAAAGGAACTTATTTAATCTTGAGATGATAATGAGGCTCCTGAAATCGGAAACTAAAAGGACAATTAAAAATGAAACAATAATACTTCCTCAAATAAGTTTGAGGGTGTATTCCACGTGACAGTTAAGTCTGACAATGATCAGACTTCATGTGATGAATCTCCTGAGGATCATGACATGGAAAGATGTATGTTATCAATATTGTCTAAAGTAGATTTCATATACAAGTGTTGTATATGGACCCTCGAGGATCCATCTATAAGGGTAAAACCCGTTAGTTGTAAATGGATCTTCAAGAGAAAGAGGGAACCTGATGAGAAGGTAGAGACCTTCAAAGCACGGTTCGTAGCCATGAGCTACACATCAGAAGAGAAGACAATACTTGGGATGAGACTTGCTCTTCAGAGACCATGCTTAAACCCATCAGAATCTTGCTGACTATAGCAACAAAACTTGACTTTGACATGTACAAGATGTAAGTCAAGATTGCATTCCTCTATGAATACCTCTCTGAGGATATTCACATGAAGTAGCCACAGGGATTCATGGTTGAGGAAAGCAAGGTGTGCAAGCTAGGGAACTCGATCTGTGGACTCAAATAGGCTTCTTGTAGTTGGAGCATAAGATTTGATGAAATTATAAATGTTATAATTTCAGATAGAATCTTGATGAACCTTGTGAAGCTTAGTGGGAGTGCCATTGTGTTCATCATGCTAAATGTAGATGATATCTGAAACATTTGAATTGATATAAGGATAATAATAAGTGTTTTATAATCTGGTTGTTCCATAACTTGAGATATGATCTCAAGGATACCTCTTGGATCATAGTTCTGAAGGTGTTCATAAGAAAAGGGAAGAGGGTATTGGGACCATCACATTTGTAGTACACCTTGGACACGTTCCAATTTCTGGAAAATTCTTAGAAAGGCTTCCTTCCTTTAAGATATGGTATTGACCTATCTAAAGGGATAGAACCTCAAAGAGTTGAGGAAGTGAATGTTAGAACTGCTTGCATTTGTGCATCAGTTACGAGAAACTGAGTGTATGCTAGATGTGCACAAAAGCCAGATGTCTGCCATGCAGTAGGAGTAGTAAACTATTACTAATCCAACTATGGAGATAAAACACTTGATTGCAGTAATGAAAATATCTTCAAACATGACAAAACCTAGAGATAGTGATCTGAAAGTCTTATCTTCAAAAGTTTAAGACTTTGTAGATAGTGATCTATAAGGGTCTTAACTGTAGATACCTTAGGAGATAAAGATCTCCAGGAATAAGGGTATTCTGATTATGGAAATACTGGTTATAATAATTATTGACTAATAGTTTCAAGGACACTATAATTGCTTAATCAATATTGAGTATTGGTTGCATAAGATGCAACATTCGCGTTGGATGCAAGCACTGTTACTTAAAGATATGCAAGTAGAGTAAAAGGACTTGGCATAGTCTTTTGGGAACAGAGTGATTGATCAGCTTACCTAGCTATTTTCTATATAGCCTATGATTGTCACATGAGTGCGGCTTTAATTGATTAGCCCATTAATGGCTCTTTGGGCAAGTGGGAGATTGTTCAACATGCAAGCCCACGACGAGCCATTATGCAATAAATGTTATTGAAAATATCATTCCCTGATATGAAATGAAGAATAGATAATTATAATACTAGGTCTCTTAGTACAATTAGGGTTATGTACCATGGTCATCTTAGTGATCATACAGTTGTTGATTCAATAATTGAATCATAGAGGATGGTGCTTGGATGAATATCTAAAGAGTTAGATTGAGGACTCATCGAGCACCTAAAATGATTATTAAGAGATGATCTTCAGCCTGAGTAGGAGATGGCAATCCTTTCTCATTTGGGCTGATATCTAACTGACCTCTTGATGGAGGTCATCTACATAGGAATAGAGATTCGAAGGTGTTAGATCAGTTAGGTCAAAAGAGTTGACGTAATGAGATCGAGATAACCAAAGTCCTGTATCATATGTTGTCATGATATAGGCACACATCCTCTGACCGAAGACAGACGTGTTACTATATGTCTGAGTATGTACATTTGGAAAACCAATAGGTTGATGACCTAATCAAGGTCTATACACCGGCGTGCTGGTGCGCATGTAAGGGCATATGAGTAATACGATCTCTCAAAGGGATCACACAGGTTCAGTTATTGAACCGGAAGACATGAGCTCACTCATGAGATATTGGGAAGAATCAAATTCCGTGCACGGTCATCTTTCTTTGGAAGCTTGACTGAATTTGTAGGTTTTATATATACTTTTGGAAAGTATATGATCAAGACCTAGGTATGATATATGCTTTTGGAAAGTGTATGATTGATACCGACTCCTAATGATTAAATGAGAAACTTACTGATAAAACCCTAGAGTAGATAGTGTAAAATTGATATGATACTTCAGATTTATTCTGAGTCTTCTAGTATGCAGGATGTACAGGTATTGGGAATACCTGAGGGTGATGTGATCATAAACGATTGTATAACCATGACGCTTCCATTGCTAGGGAGTGATGAAACGGGTCCGGATTTTAGTGACGCCTCTCAGTAGAGAAGTAATCTAATCTTGGTCTAAATATTGGACATTGATCTGAATGTGATTCAGATGCATTGAGAAGATTAGATTTGCGGTATTGATTTAATAAAGCATCTATGAGAGTCCCGAGATCTGGATTTGAGATATGATCTCAATATCCAAGTCACCATACGTGGAACAATTCAATCGTTCTGTCCTTATCTCCAAGTATCTGCGGAGAAAGTGCATTATCCTTGAAAGAGTTCTGGATAATTTTTTATTGATATATATATCCGAGCACTGAGAAAGTGGATTATCAAATGTGATTCAATTATCATGAATAATATGAATTTGATTCATAATATAGAGAGAGTTATCTAAGATAATTAAATGTGGTTTAATTATTATGAATAACATGAATTGGATTCATATTATAAAGAGAGTAATCTTGGATAATTACACTTGATTTAATTATCATAAGATGTGAATAATGTGGATATGATTCTTATTATTTGGACACATGAGAATAGAGATCCAAGTTGATTAAATGTGATTTAATTATCATGGTTATGAATAATGTGGATAGAAATATTTATATTAATCATATATTATAAATGTGATTTATAATATATAAGAGAGAGCTATTTTTAATTTATATTTATTAAATTAAATGTTGATGTGAATTGGATTCACATTGGACATTGAATTGAAAATGTAATTTACATTTTATTTTGGATTGTGAATGTGATTCACAATTTTCCAATGGCAAGATTGCAATATTCAAAAAATAATTATGAATTATTTTTGTAGAATAATTTACAACAAGTGTTGTTGTAAATCTTGGAGATTTCCATTGAATAAAGTAATCTCTTGAGATATCATGATATTACATGAGATTGCCACCAAATCCCATATTATGGAAGGAGGCAATATTCATTCCATTATCTCCATACTTGATTGATTTAATTTGGGTTTAAATCATATTGATTTATCAATATATATATTTAATCTAAATTAAATTAGTTATTGTCGATTTTTTACCAACAAAATCTTGGCATTAAAAGAAATACAAATCAATGTAAGCCATTGGATTTGTCTTGTCCATGGATTGAGATCCATATGTCCCAAAATATTATAAAAGGAGAGGCACCCTTTGCTCTTCTTGGTTATAACAACACAATGAGAACATAAGTCTCTCTCTCTCTCTCTCTCTCTCTCTCTTTCTCTCTACACGCCAACTCTCTCTCTCTCATGTGGTCGTCCACCATGGATGCCCTAGAGAGATTCTACATTGTCGTTGCATCATCGTTGTGTTGCCTGGTGGTTTGCTCGTGGATCTCCGTCTACTTCGGCGTGCCTTACTCATAAAGAAGATGTCGTATCTCATTTATCGAGATCAGGAGATACATGGCTTAGATTATCAACATGGATTGCGAGAAGCACATGTCTCATCCACACGCTCGCAAGCGTCTCCTCCGTCGGATCAGACTTGAGACAGGAGGTCTCTTTGTTTAGAGACTCGATCGCAACCACGCTTCAAGAGGTAATCCTATTACTTGTTTGTGGTTTAGACGAAATGAGCCGATCATGTGGTTTCGTCACGTGAATTTTTTTTTAATTTCCGCTACATCGAGAAACTAGTGTGATTAGTCGTTCCCAATCGCATACGATGCGATCCTCACACTTCTGTGATGTGCTTACGGATCTCACCATGTCCTTCGGGTTCAGAAATTATCTTTGTTATTTTTAGATTTTAATTCAGGCAATTTATCTTGTCACAAGTCCTTAGGGGAGAGAGAGTACAGTCGAAAAAGTATCCTATACTTGTCCTCCTCTTATGTAACCTATAGTCTGCACTTTTTGATGTCCTTGTAACCCTACCTAGATCCCTACTCAGCCAAAGAAATAGAGGGAGGAAGCCCATAGGCAAAACCAATACTTCGGAACTCGCTCGCAACGGAATCACCCGTAACCATGCAAGAACCTACTAGGACGCAAGATGATGAGACAGACACCCCCATGAAGGTGTGTCCTATGCTTGATACTTTAGACTAGGTCGATCCTCTACACAACAGAGAGCACCATTGCCGACCAAGCCCTACTCGTCTACGTATGATAGAAGCGCCAATACTTCGGAAATACAGGCGATACACAAGGCAGCCACATACTGGGTTTTGGGCTCTATTCCTTACGAAGCCGCTCAACTCACTGGGAAGGAGACCTTCCAATGCAATCTGAAAACAAATGAGGGCTTTGCTCACCCGAAGGCAATGAGTCCGATTAACCAATTTTATATAGGTCAAGTATTTTTAGCAGCCCCTTTTTAAAGTTTTTTGTGTTATCACTTGATTTGAGTAGGTTCAATACAAGTTCCTAACGATTTTATTTTTTCTCGTATTCCTAATTGATCCAAAAACAGAGGGAGAAGGTCGGCAAAGCAATGCAAGGCGATGCTAAGATCGAAATCTACCTTAGTGCCTAAATGATGAATGCTCAGTTAGAAGACTTACAGTGATTCCCAGCTCTCTCCATGCGGAATGCAAAACAAGAATTTATAAACCTATACTAAATGTCGATATGCACACGGAAATCATCCTAAGCATGCAATTCCTAGCGTGAAGAACCAAATGCTAAACACACAAAGTGAAACCTAAAGTCTGATCTTGAAGCCTCCTCGGTGCCCACCACAATGGGTCCTGCAAGCACTGTATGGAGAGCTCTCATGGAGTGCGTATTCAAACTTCGTGTCAAGTAATTAATTAATTCTACGTCCAAACGTAAAGACTATAGGTGCATGCAATGGTTATTAGGTGTTTGGCCATAGACTACACGATCAAGCATGCCTAAAGACTAAGGGCTCATTCCACAAAATAAATGAAATAAAATCGAGAAACAAAAGGAAAAAATGCAAAGAACAACGACAAAACTGTGGTGAGTCCCCAAGTGAACAAACACTTGGAATTTAGGCCTGAGTGTCCAAAGACCTGTGTACCTATATTATTACAAATTAGTAGATAAATAAATCTCTCTCACTAAAAATTAACCTAAACTATCCTCTTTCTCTCTCAAGAGCCTCCTGCTCTGTCTTACCAGCTAGAGTAGAATAGCCAACTTCGCTTTCCAAGGTTGCGTAGAATCACCTAGGCGATCCTCCTCGGTCCGTGGTCCATCGCAAGAAGACAAGAAAGAGATGTCAGACAGTTCACAATTAATGATCCAATATAAAGATATAATCAAAAATGGCTAAGCAAATAAAAAGACAAAGGTCTACTCTACAAGCCGATGCTCCCAGACAACGGTGCCATTTGAAAAACAAGAAGATGGGAGTCGCTAAGTAATGGCCTGACAATTCAGGCTCGTTGTTGCTGAGGCGACTACTCAAACCTTCTCGTTGATCAACAATTAAACCACACAAATTATCAAGCAATTAAAAGAGTTAATATTATACCATACTAAGAATGTATAGTGGCAAGCAAGTAGGGGTCGAACACAGGAAGCAAGGCGTAGAGCAAGCGAGATAAAGAAAATTACACACCCAATATCCTTTCACACACTTAGCCAAGTGGAAACTTTGTAGTGGGTTTTAAATTTTATATATTTTTCATTTGATTTTATATTTTGATTTTTTATTTTCTGATTTTGTATTTTATTTTTATATTTTATGTTTTTATATTTTCTTTTTCTTTTATAAAAATATAAAAATATATAAGATATATATGCACAAGAGAGATGAGAGAGACAAAAATAGGTAAAAATATTCAAAATATAGAAATTAAAATGTTTTTGTGCTTTTTATGTTTTTCTAATTTTTTTTATTTTTCTATTTTTTTCTAATTTTTCTAGCATTTTTTAATTTAATAATTCTCAAAACAGTGAATAAAATTAATGGTCGAAATTAAAATGGAGATGAAATATATCAAACAGTATCAAAAATTCTCCAAACTAATTTTAAACTACAGATAATACAATAGAGAAAACTTAGGAACATAAAACACATTTTTTAGATTTTTATGGATTTTATAAATTTTTATGAAGGTTTTTAGAGCTTTTCTAATTTTATGAATTTTCTTTTGTTTTTTAGTGGTTTTTGGGATGAATGTAAAAGATGCGGAAACACACAAAATATTTTTTTGAGAATTTTTCAAAAATGTTTTATAATTTTTATGTATTTCTAATGTAAACAGTGACGAAAATGCATGTTTTTGAATTTTTATAAACAATAAAATGCAATAAAAATGCAAAATAAAAAATATGACGTGAATGAACAGTGAAACAAGAAGCTATGCCTATTTTTTGAGGATTTTTTACGATTTTATAGATACATGAAATAAATGCAAACAACAAAGAGAAATCACACTATTAACAAGGGTATATTTGCAAATAGTTAAAAGCGTGAGGGCCGAAGTGTAATTTTTCTAGAAATATTAAATGCATACAAGAAATTTCAGGGCAAATAATAAATATACAAAGCTGCAGGCCCTTCCCTGCAAAATTGCCAAAAGACACATGCCAGAGCACACGCGACTGTGAGGGAATGATTCACAATTAACAAAAACCTAGGGGCTAGATTGCAAAATTACGAGAAAGTTTACACTTAAGATAAAAGTTTCAGTAGCGAATGCAAATAACTAAACCTACAAGGGTCCCTTTGCAAAATGACCACTCCCCTCATGCGCACAAGCACGTGAGGTGATGTAGTCGGGACTAAAGTGCAGATAATAAAAAGGCAGGGGGTTTTTGGAATTTTGACAAGACTAATAAACTGCATATGAAAGTTTAATCACATTAATAACTACAAAAATGGTCGGGGTTAAAAGTACAAAATACCTAGCGGATCGGACGATAGATGTCTTGCACTTATGCCACGTATCGTGTCCACGTACGCCGATGCCAGTTCGCGATCAACGACGGAGATTAGAACGTTGATGAAGATCAGACGGTGTTGGATGGCGAGATCCGACGGCTAGCGTTGAGCTGGAGCATCGGCCTCGATCCGACGACGGAGAGTGACGATGGATGAACAGGGACGAACCGTTGGTGGGACGATCTTTCTCGCACTCGATCAGCCTCGCTCGGCGTGACCTCATGCTTCAAAATGGCTGGGGTGCTTCCAGCAGTGGTCCTCTGTTGGCTGGAAGCTCCAAAAGGCTCCGACGTGGATAGGAGAGCGAACAAAAGGACGGCGGAGCTATGGTGCTCCAACAACCTCAGCCCGCTTGCAAAATGAGCTCCAGGTTCCTCCGGTGACTCTGGACCTGCAAGAAAGGGTGAAGAGGAGCACGGGCAAGTTGTCACGACCCTCCAATGGACAAATAGGGGTGGTTGGTGGTGTGGTGGCGTTCGTCGACGGTCGGCGAAACTCGAGGCACGACCAGATGTGAAACGACGGGATTTTACGACGACCAAGGTGAGATACGATGAGAGGGATGTGTGGCAATGATCTACAGTAGTCCTAAGGGCTCGAAAGAGTACAAAAGAAGGGAGAAAAGACACACCAAGGTGATGCCTGCAGATGGCTCCGGCGACACACTCCGACGAGTGGATCCGACCCGATTCAACACCTCCTCGAAGTAACTTATTCCTGCTATCACCAGGAAGGTCGCCAAGGTCCTAGGTCTAGGTTTGAGCAGTGGAAGAGTAATAAAGGTCAAAGGAAGGTGTCACGACCCCGATTCCCGGGCCGTCGGATCCTCCCATATCCGGATCCGGTTACTCAGCAGTAATTTATTCAGTAATCACAACTAACATTCAGAAACAGACTGCAAATAAAAATACTCAGAAGAAAGTATTTCAACACTTTTCCATTCACAAAATAAAGTTAAGATGATACATTGTCCCACTATAACCATTTACTTGTACATCAGCCTGAAAGGAAAATATACAAAAGATTACTAACTACCTTAAAGAGTAAAGCTATTGTGGTTGGCTGGATGTCTAGTATGTAAGATGGATGAATTTTTAAAGTCCTTGCGATGGCTCACCGACACCTTTTGGGTTTTCCACAAATCATAGGATAAAAATTAGCGAATGCTAAGTAACGAAGAAGAGAAAAGCAAACAAATTGTGTAATTTTGCAAAACTTGTTATCACAAAAGGTTTCATTCCTTCTTTTTAATTTAAGTCTTATTCCTTTCTATTCCACGTCAAGGATTAGCCCAGAGGAATTACCTCACCACTATAAGGACTCCGAAGCTGTGGACACTTAGGGATTGGAGATTGCATTGATCTTGGTAAGCTTATGCCGCCGCACGTCGCCTCAACAAATCCTCCAATACTACCCTGATAATTTTCTTTTATTAAATAGGGTGTCAACCCTCAGCCTGGAAAAATAAATGAGCACACCATCCTCGAGGACTCGGTTGCTTAAAACCTCAGGCTAACATTCAATCATATAACCTAGCGGCTTTAAATACATATTATCGTGACTCAGCTGCTATTGAACCACCCGTGCCTCCACATGGCACAACCACATCTTCCGTCGTTCAATCCGAAGATATTGTCTCCCAGTATCACGCGTTGCAAAACATTCATTTCGTGCGCACTTATCATAACAGGGCAACCGTGTACCACCAAGGTAGGGAAACGCCAATACAGGTTCCTTCCGACAAACCTGCAGGTTGCATGCCCGACCTGTAGTTCTACTCCCAATCATCCTTAACGTGACACACACAATCCTTTTCAGGATCCAATTCAAACCACATCAAATCCCATGATGTAATTCTTTCGTTAAGTCTTCGATTTGCGTAATCAGTAATAATTAGTATTGACACACATATATATTATTCATATGCATATAGACTCGTATTTATGCCTATTTTAACTCCCAAACCCTAACTTTCAAAGCCACCGCATCGATTTGATGCTTAAACCATATTTTAGTGGGAATTACAAAGCAACTGTTCAGACTTTCTCAAAAACAACCAAAATTAGGGTTCTTTATAGCACAAAACATAAAATCAGGAATTTCAATAATCTCGTTTGAAAATCCAACAGCAAAAGGAAGAATTTCATTACCTAATCGAGCTCTCTCTCGTGTATGCAATGCTTTATCGTGTTTTTTTTAGAAAGGCTATTTTAAGGCTCCTGAAAAGATCGAATTTCATTTTTGTATCAAAACACTAAGAACGTGTCAAGAACGCGAAGAACGAACGAAGAGCGTGAAGAACACGAAGAACGCCAAGAACATATTTTCTCTTAAAATTTTGGCAGAGTTTCCCCTTATATCGGGACATATTTCTCGGAAAATTTCGGCAGAGTTTCCCCTTATATTGGGACATATTTCTCGAAAAATTTCAGTAGAGTTTCTCCTTATATCGGGACATATTTCTCGACAAATTTCGACAGAGTTTCCCCTTATATCGGGACATATTTCAAAATAAAAACGAAAAGAGTTTCCTCTATAAAATCAATCGAGAGGAAAATAAAAACGAAACTGAAAGAATATACTCAAACAACAAGAGATGAAGATTCGATAGACACCACGCATCTTAGGTGAGTGAACGTGTGATGAATCACAGGGTCGCTGACGTGCATAGCCGCCCGCACCTAAGTAGGGTATTACACAGATTTCTCCGTTAAAATAATTATAAAAGCATAATAGAAAGAACATAGACGATGGAGAATCGGTAGACACCACGCATCTTTGGTGAGGGATCGTGTGACGAATCACAAGGTCACTGACGTGCATAGCCGCCCGCACCTAAGTAGGGTATTACACAGATTTCTTCATCAAAATAATTATAAAAGCATAATAGAAAGAACATAAACGTTGGAGAATCGGTAGACGCCACGCGTCTTATATGAGGGAACGTGTGACGAATCACAGGGTCACTGACATGCATAGCCGCCCGCACCTAAGTAGGGTGTTACACAGATTTCTCCTCGAACCACAAAAGGAAAACGAATCGGAAAGAAACATGAATCAAGAACAATACTGGAAAGAACAAGAGGATGAATTGAAAACCTAGCTTACGAAGCAAACTAAGAGAGGATCATACCTTTCTCCTCCTCGTTCTCCCGGCAGCGCTTCGCTAGCTCTCCTCCATCGCCTCCCACTCCTCCTCCCGACCTCTCGACCCTAGCCCTTGGGGTGGTGGTGGTAGTGGAAGTCGTAGAGAATGAATGGGTAGGGGGTCTATTTATAGGCTCCTGAAAACCACTAACAACGGTTAGAAAACCATGGTTTAGACCTTAACCATGGTTTAGCAGCCCATGGTTTTGACCCATGGTCAAAACTTATCCCAAACTTGGGGCTTAAGTTAGAACATTCTAGAGGATTCTAGATTCGTTGATGGCGCTTAATTAACACTAATCATGATTAACTTTCACTAATCTTGATTTAGAGGCTTATGCTTATCTCTTGCTAACTATTGATTAATGTGTGCTAATGATCATTAGCGGTTTTCAATCCGTCATTAGTTTCTTTAATAATATTTAATTAGTCTTAATGACAGTCATTATGGGTTAATGACATCTTAGCCTTCCTTCTCTTTCTTCCAAAGATTATAACAATTCGAAATGAAGTTCGATTCACACGAAACCAAGTTCAAGGCTTTACAATTATAACAACCTTAAAGAAATTCTCGTCCTCGAGACTAGAAATGCAGGCATAACAACCTTAAAGAGGATTGAAACCATAACAGCCTTAAAGAGAATGAACATCATTTCATTTATAATGAACATATACATAATACATAGTGTTATCATTCAAACAAGTACGGGTATTTCTCTCTCATTTCTGCCTCAGGTTCCCATGTGGCTTCTTCAAACTCTTGGTTCCGCCACAATACTTCAACCAGAGGCACCTCTTTGTTTCTCAACTTCTTGATATACCTTTGAAGTATTTGCACAGGTGTATCTTGGTATGTCAAGTCTGGCTCAACATGTAAATCATCATAACTTATCTTATGCTCCGGATCTCTAATGTACTTTCTCCTATTTGATACATGAAATACATAAAGTATTGCCGAAAGATGTGGAGGAAGCGCAAGTCTATAGGCAACTTTTCCAATCTGTTGAATAATTTCAAGGGGACCCACGAATCTGGGTGCTAACTTCCCACGCAAGCCAAACCTCTGAACACCCTTCATAGGTGATACTTTGAGAAATACAAAGTCACCTACCTCAAATTCAAGGTCTCTTCGCCTGGTATTACTATAACTTTTCTGGCGACTCTGGGTAGTTAATAGTCTTTTTCTAGCAAGCTCTACAGCTTTCCGTGTCTCCTGAAGTCTATCTGGATCATAAAGGTTCTTTATTCCAACCTCTTGCCAACACAAAGGAGTAGTACACCTTCGTCCATATAGTGCTTCTAATGGTGCCATGTCAATACTTGTATGGTAACTATTATTGTAGGTGAATTCTGCAAGAGGCAAATGTTTAATCCATGATCCCTTCCATTCTAAGGCACATGCTCATAGCATATCCTCTAATGTCTGAATCGTACGTTCTGACTGACCATCTGTTTATGGATGATATGTTGTGCTTAAGCATAATTGTGTACCTAAGGCTTTCATGAAGTTCTCCCAATAGTGTGAGGTGAATCGTGAATCTCGATTACAAACTACTTCCTTTGGGATACCATGGAGGCGAATCACATGTGTAATATATAATTCAGCAAGCTGGTCTAGAGTGAAAGATAAGATTATCGAAATAAAGTGTGCTACCTTTGTCAGACGGTCTATTATAACCCAGATACTATATTTACTATCAGTCATCTGAGGTAAGCCAGTAACGAAATCCATGGAAATGCATTCCCATTTCCATTCAGGTATAGGGACGAGTTGCAATAATCCCGGTGGCTTTTGGTGTGAAGCCTTTACATGCTGGCAGGTGAAACATGAATTCACAAACTCAGCAACATCTTTATTCATTCCTGGCCACCAAAAGTATGAATGAAGATCCTTATACATCTTTGTAATTCCTGGATGAATAGATAATCTTGAGCAGTGCGCTTCTCGTAAGATGTCTTTCCTTAGTTCAGGTGCGTTTAGTACACAAACTCTGTGATGGTTATACAGAAACCCATCTTGTATCTGGAATCCCTATATCTCATTCTTCTCTAGTTGTTGTCTCAAGTCTTTTAGGACTGGATCATCCTCCTGTCCTTTCTTTATTATATCCCAGATCTCTGGTTTGTATTGGTGAGGAATAGTTATAGTATCAGAACTACTATCAAATGGTTTCCATTCGCTTAACGTTGATAGTAAACTCCAAAAGTGGATAGCACTTACCAACCCAGGTGAATAAGTTCTTCTACTAAGGGCATCTGCTACGACATTCCCCTTACCAGGGTGGTAGGAGATAGTGCAATCATAGTCTTTCAACAACTCTAGCCACCATCTCTCTCTCATATTGACTTCCTTCTGATCAAATAGATATTTCAAGCTTTTATGATCAGTGAAGATTTCAAAAGTAATACCATAGAGGTAATGTCTCCATATCTTTAAAGCAAAAACTACAGCAGAGCTGTCGTGATGCATACGCAACTACCTTACCATGTTGCATAAGAACTACCCCAAGTCCTTCTTTAGACACATCAGTGTACAGTGTGAACCCTTCACTCCCAAAGGGTAGAGTAAGGATTGGTGCAGATGTTAGGCATTCTTTCATTGTCTGAAAACTAGCTTCACATCTATCAGACCATAAGAATGGGACCTCCTTCTGAGTTAGTCTAGTCGTTGGCAATGCTATTCATGAAAAGTCCTTCACGAATCTTCTATAATATCCAGCTAAACCCAGAAAAGATCATATTTTAGTGACAGTCTTCAGACGTTCCCAACTCATCACCGCACTAACCTTTGTAGGATCAACTGATATACCTTCCCCAGAAATAACATGGCCTAAGAAAGATACTTCAGATAGCCAGAAGTCACATTTGCTATATTTAGCATGCAGTTTGTTCTTCCTTAGAGTTTCAAGTACATGTCTGAGATGGTGTTCATGTAGGTACTTATCCTTGGAGTAAATAAGCACATCATCAATAAAGACTACTAGAAAGTGATCTAAGAACTGCTTGAATACTCTATTCATGAGATCCATGAAGGTTGTTGGGGCATTTGTTAGTCTAAAAGGCATAACTAAGAATTCATAATGCCCGTATCTAGTTTGAAAAGCTGTCGTAGGAATATCTGTGTCTTTAATTTTCAAATGATGGTATCCAGATCTTAAATCAATCTTGGAATACACAGTTGAACCCTGTAACTGATCAAAGAGATCATCTATTCTTGGCAGTGGATACTTATTCTTTATTGTCCTCTTGTTTAGTTGTCTATAGTCAATGTACAACCGCATTGACCCATCCTTTTTCCTAATAAATAAGACAGGTGCACCCCATGGTGAAGTACTAAGACGAATGAATCCTTTATCTAACAGTTCTTGCAATTGTACCTTTAACTCTCGTAACTCAGCCGGTGCCATCCTATACAGAGGGATAGAGATAGGATAAGTATCAGGTATAAGAGAGATTTCAAATTCAATCTCTCGCTCAGGTGGTAATCCAGGTAATTCCTCTATAAATACATCAGGAAACTCGCACACTATAGGTATATCTTCCATTATTCTTTTCGACCCTGATGTAGTGGATACATAAGCTAAATAGCATTGGCACCCTTTCTCTAACAATTGTTGTGCCTTCAAAGTGGAGATATATTCGACATTATCATTGGATGTCTTTCCAATGAACTGGAACTCTATCGAGTTAGGAAGGTGAAATGTTACTGTCTTCTGAAAACAGTCAAGACATGCATGATGCCTTTCTAGCCAATCCATCCCTAGGATAAGATCCAAATAATTCATTTCGATAAGTAGCAGATAAGCAGGTGAGTGATGTCCTGCAATCTGTCCCACACTATTGTCTAAGATCTTCTTGAATTATGATTGACCTCCTAGTTCCAACTAAAATAATGGTTTTGTGCTTATATCAGAATCTCATCCTTATAGTAGGAATCAAATATTCATCTTCTTCTTCTTTGTTTTGGTGTTCCTACGAAGTGCCTCCTCCACTACTCCTCTAAATGGAGTAGGAGCAACCAAATTTTATGGACCGATGGTATCTAGACTCTTTCTTATGAGGATGAATAGAACCCTCAACTCTATTATCTGCAGGTCTGGATGACTTTGATCTCTCATAGTAATAGTGTCTTCGCTCTAATGCCTATTACCTTTGACCCATCTCA
Organism: Ottelia alismoides; assembly: GCA_037367405.1. Classification (NCBI taxonomy): domain Eukaryota; kingdom Viridiplantae; phylum Streptophyta; class Magnoliopsida; order Alismatales; family Hydrocharitaceae; genus Ottelia; species Ottelia alismoides. The sequence goes on along the minus strand of JAZKJV010007604.1, from coordinate 2,271,975 downwards.
TGGGTCATCACTGTTGGACATGTGAGCCCACGACGAGCCATTATGCAATAAATGTTATTGCGAATATCATCCCTGATCTGAAATGAAGAATAAATAATTTGCATAATAGGTCCCTCTGTACAATTAGGGTTATGTACCATGGTTGTCTTATTGATCATTCATATAGTTGTTGATTCAATAATTGAATCATAGAGGTTGGTGCTTCGATGAATATCTAAAGAGTTAGATTGAGGACTCATCAAGCACCGTCAAATGATTGTTAAGATGTGATCTCCATCTTGAGTAGGAGATGGCAATCCTTTCTCACATAGGCTGATATGTGATCGACCTCTTGATGCAGGTCCTCTGCATAGGAATAGAGATTCGGAGGTGTCAGATTAGTTAGGTCAATGGGTTGACTTAACGAGATCGAGATAACCAAAGTCCTATGTTGAATGCTGTCACAGCATAGGCACGCATCCTCTGACCGGAGACAGATGTATTGCTATATGTCTGAGTATGTACATTTGGCAGACCGATAGGTTGATGACCTAACCAAGGTCTATACACTGGCGCGCTGGTGTGCATGTAAGGGCATATGAGTAATACGATCTCTCAAAGGGATCATATAGGATCACTACTGAACCGGAAGACATGAGCTCACTCATGAGATATTGGGAAGAATCAAATTCCGTGCACGGTCGTCTCGCTTTGGAAGCTTGACTGAATTTGTAGGTTTGATATATACTTTTGGAAAGTATATGATCAAGACCTAGGTATGATATATGCTTTTGGAAAGTATATGATCGATACCAAATCCCAATGATCAAATGAGAAACTTAGTGATCAAACCCTGAAGAAGACAGTGTAAAATTGATCTTGATCTTCGGGTTGACCATGGGTCTTCCAGTATGCAGGATGTACAGGTATTGGGAATACCTGAGGGTGATGTGATCATAAACGATTGTATATCCTTGACGCTTCCATTCCGAGGGAGTGATGAAACAGGTCTGGATTTTCGTGACTCCTTCTAGTAGAGAAGCAATCTGATCTTAGTACAAGTGTCGGACATTGGTCTGAATGAGATTCAGATTCAATGAGAAGATTAGATTTGCGGTCTTGATTTAATCAAGCATCTATGGGAGGTTCATAAGATCTGGATTTTGAGATTTAATCTCAATATCCAAGTCACTATACATGGAACAATACAATCGCCCTGTCCTTATCTCCAAGTATCTGCGGAGAAAGCACATTATTCTTGAAAGGGTTCTAGAATAATTTCATTTAATGAAATGCATATCCAAGCAAGAAGGACTTGATGATTAAATTGGATTTAATTATCAAACACTAATATGAATATGATTCATATTGTGAGAATAATTATCCAAGATAATTAAATGGGATTTAATTATCAAGGATTGAAGAATGTGGATAATACTATCCATAATATTTGTGTATTATAAATATGATTTATAATATACATATATTCAAGAGAGAGAAATTTAGTAAATAACATTTGTTAATTATTAAATGTGGATTGGATTCACATTTGTTAATTAACTGGAAATGTCATTTACAAATTAGTTTGGGTTGTGAATATGATTCACATAATGTTCAATGGCATGATTGAAATATTCACAAATTAATTTGGAATTAATTTGGTGAATAATTTTGTGATAATTGCTATTACAAAATTAATTAAGAAATAATAAGATAAAATAAAAAGGAGGCAAAAACAACCACCTATAATAAAGGTGGCGTCACCTATGAATTATTCATAGGTGACACACCCTTAAAATAGGGTGGTTATTTGACTCCCTTTTTTATTATCACGTTATCTCTTGATGAATTTATTTATGTTAAATTAAATTATGTTGATAATGTTGCAACATATATTTAATTTTAATTATAAATAAACGTTGTTGGTTTTAACCAACAACAATCATAGCCATTGATCTTACATAGACCAAGCCTAGCCGTTGGATCTATGAGTCCATGGATTGAGATCCAATGGATCCTAAACTAATATAAAAGGAGGGCTAGGGTAGCCATCCAAGATATATCATTAAGAGTTGTACAAGGTCACAACACTCTCTCTCATATTCTCTCCCTCTCTCTTTCTCTTCTCCATTTAGTGGCTGTCCACTTTGTGTTGAGAAAGGAGAGACTCTCGGGTTCTTCTTCGACGACTCGTGGATCTCCATCTTCTTTGGAGTTGCTTACTCTAAAAGAAGATGACGGATTTCGTTTGACGAAATCGGGGGAGCCATCGCTTGGATCTTCATCAAGGATTGCGGGAAGGAACGCGATTCATCATCGTGCCCGCAAGTACGTTCCTCGTGGATCGGACTTGAGACAGGAGGATCTCTACTTTGGGATCTCGCAATCACAACCATGCTTCAAGAGATATTTCTTATACTTGTGGTTTGATGAAACGATCCGAGAAGTGTTCTCGTGATCATGTGGTTTCATCTTTAGATTTAAAGATTTTTAATTTCCGCTGCATCTAGCGACTAGTGCGACTAGTTGCTCCGATTGCATATAATGCGATCGACACGCTTCCGTGATGCGCTTAAGGATACTCAATATCCTTCAAGTGGTATCAGAGCCATAGGTCGAATAAGGTTTTGGTTATGATCCATAGACCTTAGACGATTTGGTTCTTGAAAGGGTTGCGAAATTTTTACTGCATTTCAATTTTCGTTCCTCTGTATAATTGATTTTTTCGACACTGTTTAAATTGTTTAAACACGAAATTTACAATTGGATTTTGTTTCCCATTAATTAAGGAAACTATAGAACTTGAGTTTACTAAATTTGGACTTCATTTGCTCAAGATATGGCCTTTTGAATATGCCTATATTCACTGTTGCGGGAACTGCGGATTTAAACGTCATTAATGAGATAATTACGATTTTAATCCGACTCGGAATGCGTGAATTATCATTTGTGTTCTTTAATAAATCAAATAGGCAATCTTTGGAAACTGAGTTTGCAATTTTTGGATTTAAATTGATCAAGATAAGTTAATTTTAGTGATTGGGGGTCACTGCTGGAAATTGACATCTTGGATCATGAACCTTATGATAAGTCATTCAATTATCATGATGAAAATTAATTGTTAATTTTCTGGAATAATTAGTGATAAATATTTGTGAAATATTTAAAGAGATAATTATTTCATTTAATGACATTTGCCTAAACTACAATGATGAGATAATAAATCTTGATTATTGGTTCATCAACAAACATTGATTTCATGAAAACCATAGTTTATCCTACAATCGTTGTAGGACAACATTTACATGAAAAACCCTCTTGCTTGAATAGGATTGGGGATTTGTCTAGCAAATCTCCTTACAATATAATCAAAAATTGTTTTGATGTATATTATATGGTATAATTTCGGTTGAAATACCGATGAGCATCTCAAAGTACATGATGATCTATCTGGTATTATCCTTTCCCGAGGCGGATGTGGTGCCTAGTCGGAGAGCATTGGGGTCACGGGTTGCAACGTATGTGGTCCGTCCCACTCTCGTCGGTACTGGCCATGACAGCGGGTAGGGACTGTATAATGCCGGAGAAAGTCAATGTGTATTTTTCTAATTATTAAAATTCGAATAATACGTACTTTGAGAATATACCTACCATTCAAGTAAAAAAATCAAGTTTGTTGATTGATGATTGGATTAATGATTAATTTAATATGATTAAATTAATTATATCCAATAAACACTCTATTTTGAATAGATGTGTATTTCCCTTGTAAGAATTAATTATGTGAATATGATTCACGATAATTAATTACAATTTGAATATGAGGTGGAGGATCACATAAGTGACATCCATGGTCTCCCGTCAAGGCGAAGGGTTCCCTCGCTAGGGATTGTATGTAGGAGACGCCTGTCCAAAGTGACAGATCCTATATGCAAGCGCATCTGGATCGGGCTCTTTACTTCTGGAAAGAGTAAGGCCGTATGCGTAGTGACCCCAATATCGAGTCCTCATATTATTGGGGCGATATTGGATTGCGCATAGCGAGTGCTAATCCTGTTGACGGTTGGTTCAATTAACAACGGGTCAACATCATCTTAGGGGTGGTGGGCTCGGGTGTTAAAGACCGAATTGGGAATGCAAGTTGGACTTGCAAGGCGGAATGAGTTCCCGCTTCTTTTTATCGGAGTCGTAAGTTCTCATATTATTGGGATGCGACAAAGATAGGAAAGGAGATCCCAGATCTTGCTAGAGATATAATGGTAAGAATATCTCTTACATTGAAAGTGATTAAGGGAATGAACTTTCATTGTTGACAAGGCAAGACAACTTTGATATAAAAATTCATAAATCAAAGTAAAATATGTATATATAATATATATACCCTTATGCAAATTTCTTATTTCAGATAATCCTTCATTAAACACACTCAAAGTTATACTCAATGATAACCAGTAAAATATCATGGATTAGACTCATGATCCAGATATTGTACTTGTAATTGGACACATAATGTATGTGGTTGCAATGTGCAAGTTTCCTCGACATAATGAGGAATGACAATTAAATAAGACAATAAGACATCACCTTAGGGTTTGTATGTCTCTATACTCTTGATCTTTCATCGAGTGTACTTTGGAAGTGACATGTCGATGGTGATCGTAATTGTCGAATAATCCTTATAAAATCAAAGAAGATATTTTGGCATACATATGTGCTCTAGACATTTAATCTTGAATGACAAGGTACTTTGCATTACGCAGAATGGTAGCTCGAGAGAGATGATGTATTCGAAATGTTTGAATGCCTACCTGAACCTAAGTCTCTAAGAGTTAAGATGTATGTAGATATGATGAATGTCATCATTCTACTATCTATACTCAAGTCATTCATGAAGCTTCATAATAATCATTTTGAATGAATTTAATGAAGCATGTATAAATGTTGAAATGCTCTTGTATTGAAATCCTTTGAATTCAACATAAGAGATTCTTTGTCTTGAACAATGGTTGATTATTGATGAAGAGAGCACAGTGGAAGCATGGGTCAGACCCGAGTAAGAAGAAAGTCAAAGAGTTGACCTACTTCTGTGACTTCCATATCACATCCAAAGAGTTGGATGAAAGCCAATGCTGCAAAAAGTTGATGTGTTGATAGTATGACTATCAAGTCTATCTAAAATCCTTAGTGAAGGACTCAGATAGAGCATCAGAATAATCTACATATAATCATTGACTCTGACTTTCTTATTTCATAAGATAAAAGTCTGACAATTGTATCACAATCTTCAAGTGACATTTGCAATTAGTTGCATATATATATATATATTAGAAGATTAGAAATTTGATCTTAAGGTTTAGTAGTCATCTACAGGGATATTATTGTAATTGTTGCAGCAATCTCTGTTGGATAGATAGACTTCATATTCTCAGTGGGAGAGTCCTAAGTCTTGGAGAATGTCTCTATGACCTAGATAGTAGAGTACACTCATTGTTTGTTTCTAAATGTTGGAAATAAACATGAATTCTGAGATAGAACTATCATAAAGAGTTATGATGGAAATATTTCAGATAGTAATCTAACATCTATTGGACTCCACAAAATTAGAAAATTAATGAATGGTTCATTAAGATTTCTAATACTGAAAATCAAACCTCATAAGATCAATAGGAGGATGAAGATCATTTAACAATGATCTGGCATCAAGCCTTGGACATTTGTCTGTTGATTTGATCAATAGACTAGTAATATATGGAATTTTAGAATGTCTAAAATTTCAAATCTTACATACCTGTGAATATAGTATTCAAAGAAAAATGTCCAATACACCCTTCTTCTAGGAAAGGTGTAAGATGTCAAGGTATTCGGTATCTCATACATATTGATGTATGTGGATCATCTATATCACAGTGAACATTATGGATATGTGATATCTATTGATGACCATGTATGATATGAGATTTCTTCTCTTCACATGAGAAACCTTTGAAATGTTCAAAGATTTCACAATTTTGTTTACAACCAAAGTTTGAAGAAAGATGAAATGAATTTGATCTAACCTAGGTAGCTTGTACCAGTTAGATTAAATTCAAAGAATACCTTATGGAGATATGAATATCATTTCTATCTCACTCCTCCTGATAAACCTGAACTCAATAGAGTTGTAGGGAGATACAATTGGATCATGTGTGACATGATTCGATCAATGATGAATTTTAGCATAATTTCCTCTTAGTTTCCAAGTATATATGTGTAGTAGAGACTACAATATATATATATCCTGAATAAGATTCCATGCATGTAAGCTGGAATCTAGCACTTGAGAGTGCTACTTCATTAGGAAAATAAAGGATGGTATTGGATATCTACTTTATGACCTTGAGATTCTTAAAAGATCTCATTTCTGAGAATGTGATTCTTGAAGGATTGAGACTCTTGAGAATCAAGATGAAAATGAAGTGAAGGAACTCATTTAATCTTGAGATGACAATGAGGCTCCTGAAATCGGAAACTAAAAGGATAATTAAAGATGAAACATTAATAACTCTTCAAATGAGTTTGAAGATGTATTCCATGTGTCAGTTAAGTCTGAGAGTGATCGGACTTCATGTGATGAAGCTCCTAAGGATCATGACATGGAAAGATGGATATTAGCAATAAAGTCTGAAGTAGACTTCATATACAAGTGTTTTATATGGGCCCTCGAGGATCCACCTATATGGGTAAGACCCATAAAGGTGTAAATGGATCTTCAAGAGAAGAGGGAACCTGATGAGAAGGTAGAGACCTTCAATGCTCGGTTCGTAGCCATAAGATACACACCGGAAGAGAAGACATTGCTTGCAATGAGACTTTCTCTTCGGTGACCATGCTTAAAATCATCAGAATGTTGCTAACCTTAGCTACACAACTTGACTATTGCATCTTCAAGATGTAAATCAAGATTGCATTCCTCTAAAGAATACGTCTCTGAGGATATTCACATGAAGTAGCCCCAGGGCTTCATGTTTGGGGAAAGTAAGGTATGAAAGCTAAAGAAATCCATCTGTGGACTCAGATAAGCTTCTTGTTGTTGGAACATAAGATTTGATGAAATTATAAATGTTACGATTTCAAATAGAATCTTGATGAACCATGTGAAGCTTAGTGGGAGTGCCATTCTGTTCATCGTGCTAAATGTAGATAATATCCTAATCATTTGGAATGATATAAGGATGATAATAAGTGTTTTATAGACTGGCTATTCCATACCTTGAGATATGATCTCAAGAATACCTCTTAGATCTTAGTTCTGAAGTTTTTTAGAAGCAAAGAAAAGAGGGTATTGGGACTGTCACATTTGTAGTAGACCTTGGACATATTCCATTCTTGGAAATTCCAAGAAAGGCTTCCTTCCCTTGAGATTTGGTACTGACCTATCTAAAGGGATAACACCTCAAAGAGTTGAGGAAGTGAATGCTAGAACTGCTTGCACTTGTGCATCAGTTACGAGGAGCTAAGTGTATGCTAGATGTGTACAAAAGCCGGATATCTGCCACGCAGTGGGAGTAGTAAACTGTTACTAAGCCTACTGTAGAGAAAGAACACTTGATTGCAGTAATAACAAAATCTTCATAGATGACAAGATTTTTAGAGATAGTGATTTCTAAGTCTTATCTTCAAAAGCTTAAGACTTTATAGAGATCTAAAAGGTCTTAACTGTGGATACCTTAAGAGATAGTGATCTCCCGGAATAAGGGTATTCTGATAAGGATTATGGAAATATTGGTTACAATAATTGATCAATAGTGTCAAGGACACTATAACTGCTTTGACTAGATTGAGTATTGGTTGCATAGGATGCAACATTCGCATTGGATGTCAGCACTGTTACCTAGGGATATGCAAGTGCCGTAAAAGGACTTGGCGTAGTCTTGCGGAAACAGAGTGACTGATCAGCTTACCTAGCTATTTTCTAAATAGCCTATGATTGTCACACGAGTGTAGGTTTAAATGATTAGCCCATTAATGGCTCTTTGGGCAAGTGGGAGATTGTTGGACATGTGAGCCCACGACGAGCCATTATGCAATAAATGTTATTGCGAATATCATTCCCTGATCTGAAATGAAGAATAAATAATTTGCATAATAGGTGCCTCTGTACAATTAGGGTTATGTACCATGGCTGTCTTAATGATCATTCATACAGCTGTTGATTCAATAATTGAATCATAGAGGTTGGTGCTTGGATGAATATCTAAAGAGTTAGATTGAGGACTCATCAAGCACCGTCAAATGATTGTTAAGATGTGATCTCCAGCTTGAGTAGGATATGGCAATCCTTTCTCACATAGGCTGATATCTGACCGACCTCTTGATGCAGGTCCTCTGCATAGGAATAGAGATTCGGAGGTGTCAGATTAGTTAGGTCAATGGGTTGGCTTAACGACATCGAGATAACCAAAGTCCTATGTTGAATGTTGTCATAGCATAGGCACGCATCCTCTAACCGGAGACAAATGTATTGCTATATGTCTGAGTATGTACATTTGGCAGACCGATAGGTTGATGACCTAACCAAGGTCTATACACCAGCGCGCTGGTGTGCATGTAAGGGCATATGAGTAATACGATCTCTCAAAGGGATCATACAGGTTCACTATTGAACCGGAAGACATGAGATCACTCATGAGATACTGGGAAGAATCAAATTCCGTGCACGGTCGTCTCACTTTGGAAGCTTGACTGAATTTGTAGGTTTGATATATACTTTTGGAAAGTATATGATCAAGACCTAGGTATGATATATGCTTTTGGAAAGTATATGATCGATACCAAATCCCAATGATCAAATGAGAAACTTAGTGATCAAACCCTGAAGAAGACAGTGTAAAATTGATCTTGATCTTCGGGTTGACCATGGGTCTTCCAGTATGCAGGATGTACAGGTATTGGGAATACCTGAGGGTGATGTGATCATAAAGGATTGTATATCCATGACGCTTCCATTCCGAGGGAGTGATGAAACAGGTCTGGATTTTAGTGACTCCTTCTAGTAGAGAAGCAATCTGATCTTAGTCCAAGTGTCGGATATTGGTCTGAATGAGATTCAGATTCAATGAGAAGATTAGATTTGCGGTCTTGATTTAATCAAGCATCTATGGGAGGTTCGTAAGATCTGGATTTTGAGATTTAATCTCAATATCCAAGTCACTATACATGGAACAATACAATCGCCCTGTCCTTATCTCCAAGTATCTGCGGAGAAAGCATATTGTTCTTGAAAGGTTTCTAGATAATTTCATTTGATGAAATGCATATCCAAGCAAGTTGGACTTGATGATTAAATTGGATTTAATTATCAAGCACTAATATGAATATGATTCATATTGTGAGAATAATTATCCAAGATAATTAAATGGGATTTAATTATCAAGAATTGAAGAATGTGGATAATACTATCCATAATATTTGTGTATTATAAATATGATTTATAATATACATATATTCAAGAGAGAGAAATTTAGTAAATAACATTTGTTAATTATTAATTGTGGATTGGATTCACATTTGTTAATTAACTGGAAATGTCATTTACAAATTAGTTTGGGTTGTGAATATGATTCACATAATGTTCAATGGCATGATTGAAATATTCACAAATTAATTTGGAATTAATTTGGTGAATAATTTTGTGATAATTGCTATTACAAAATTAATTAAGAAATAATAAGATAAAATAAAAAGGAGGCAAAAACAACCACCTATAATAAAGGTGGCGTCACCTATGAATTATTCATAGGTGACGCACCCTTAAAAATAGGGTGGTTATTTGACTCCCTTTTTTATTATCACATTATCTCTTGATGAATTTATTTATGTTAAATTAAATTATGTTCATAATGTTGCAACATATATTTAATTTTAATTATAAATAAATGTTGTTGGATTTAACCAACAACAATCATAGCCATTGATCTTACATAGACCAAGCCTAGCCGTTGAATCTATGAGTCCATGGATTGAGATCCAATGGATCCTAAACTAATATAAAAGGAGGGCTAGGGTAGCCATCCAAGATATATCATTAAGAGTTGTACAAGGTCACAACTCTCTCTCTCTCTCTTTCATATTCTCGCCCTCTCTCTTTCTCTTCTCCATTAAGTGGCCGTCCACTTTGTGTTGAGAAAGGAGAGACTCTTGGCTTCTTCTTCGACGACTCGTGGATCTCCATCTTCTTTGGAGTTGCTTACTCTAAAAGAAAACGACGGATTTCATTTGACGAAATCGGGGGGAGCCATCGCTTGGATCTTCATCAGGATTGCGGGAAGGAACACGATTCATCATCGTGCCCGCAAGTGCGTTCTTCGTGGATCAGACTTGAGACAGGAGGATCTCTACTTTGGGATCTCGCGATCACAACCACGCTTCAAGAGGTATTTCTTACACTTGTGGTTTGATGAACGATCCGAGAAGTGTTCTCGTGATCATGTGGTTTCATCTTTAGATTTAAAAATTTTTAATTTCCGCTGCATCTAGTGACTAGTGCGACTAGTTGCTCCGATTGCATATGATGCGATCGACACGCTTCCGTGATGCGCTTAAGGATACTCAATATCCTTCAATCACTACCATAGTCGCTAATTGTCTAGACACGTCTTGGTTTGCCATGATCTTGTGATAAATCTAGGTCAAAGGTCAGATCTTATTAGCATGATGTACATAAGGGACAATGGCCTGTGAATGGTACTGCAGTCAGTTATTAAGATCTAAGGATCTTAATACAACCTTAATTTTCTGAATACCATTTACAGTTGTCAATTACTAAATAAATTACTGGAGTAACCAAGCTATGATACCAATCTGTCGCGACCCCGATTCCCGGGCCGTCGGATCCTCCCATATGTGGATCTGGTTACTCAGCAATAATTTATTCAGCAATCACAACTAACATTCAGAAATAGACTGCAAATAAAAATACTCAGAAGAAAGTATTTCAAAACTTTTCCATTCACAAAATAAAGTTCAGATGATACACTGTCCCACTATAACCATTTACATGTACAACAGCTTGAAAGGAAAATATACAAAAGATTACTAACTACCTTAAAGAGTAAAGTTACTGTAGCTGGCTGGATGTCTAGTACGTAAGCTGGATGAATTTTTAAAGTCCTTGCGATGTCTCACCGACAACTGTTGGGTTTTCCACAAATCATAGGATAAAAATTAGCGAATGCTAAGTAACGAAGAAGAGAAAAGCAAACAAATTGTGTAATTTTGCAAAACTTGTTATCACAAAAGGTTTCATTCATTCTTATTAATTTAAGTCCTATTCCTTTCTATTCCACGTCAGGGATTAGTCCAGGGGAATTACCTCACCACTATAAGGACTATGAAGCTGTGGGCACTTCGGGATTGGAGATTGCGTTGATCTTGATAAGCTTATGCCGCCGCATGTCGCCTCAACAAATCCTCCAATACTACCCTAACAATTTTCTTTTATTAAATAGGGTCTCGACCCTCAGCCTGGAAAAACAAATGAGCACACCGTCCTCGAGAACTCGGTTGCTTAAAACCTCAGGCTAACATTCAATCATATAACCTAGCGGCTTTAAATACATATTATCGTGACCCAGCCGCTACTGAACCACCCGTGCCTCCACATGGCACGACCACATCTTCCGTCATTCAACCCGAAGACATTGGCTAGCGGTACCATGCATTGCAAAACATTCATTTCGTGTGCACTTATTATAACAGGGAAACCGTGTACCACCTAGGTAGGGAAATGCCAATAGGGGTTCCTTCCGACAAACCTACAGGTTGCATGCTCGACCTGTAGTTCTACTCCCAGTCATCCTTAACATGACACATACAATCCTTTTCAGGATCCAATTCAAACCACATCAATTCCCATAATGTAATTCTTTGGTTAAGTCTTTGATTTGCATAATCAGTAATAATTAGTATAGACAGACATATATATTATTCATATGCATATATACTCGTATTTATGCCTATTTTAACTCCCAAACCCTAACTTTCAAAGCCACCGCATCGACTTGATGCTTAAACCATATTTTAGTGGGAATTACAAAGCAATTGTTCATACTTTTTCAAAAACAGCCAAAATTAGGGTTCTTTATAGAACAAAACATAAAATCAAGGATTTCAACAATCTCGTTTGAAAACCCAACAGCAAAAGGAAGGATTTCGTTACCTGATCGAGCTCTCTCCCGTGTATGCAAGGCTTTATCACGTTTTATTTTTAGAAAGGTTATTTTAAGGCTCCTGAAAAGATCGAATTTCATTTTCGTATGAAAACGCTAAGAACGTGTCAAGAACGTGAAGAACGGACGAAGAACGCGAAGAACACGAAGAACGCCAAGAACATATTTTCTCTTAAAATTTCGATAGAGTTTCCCTTATAACGGGACATATTTCTCGGAAAATTTCGGCAGAGTTTTCTCTTATATCGGGGCATATTTCTTGGAAAATTTGGGCAAAGTTTCCCCTTATATCGGGACATATTTCTCGGAAAATTTCGGCAGAGTTTCCCCTTATATCGGGACATATCTCAAAATAAAAACGAAAAGAGTTTCCTCTATAAAATCAATCGAGAGGAAAATAATAACGAAACTGAAAGAATATACTCAAACAACAAGAGATGAAGAATCGGTAGACACCACGCATCTTAGGTGAGTGAACGTGTGATGAAACACAGGGTCACTGACGTGCATAGCCGCCCGCACCTAAGTAGTGTATTACAAAAATTTCTCCATTAAAATAATTATAAAATCATAATAGAAAGAACATAAACGATGGAGAATCGGTAGACACCACGCATCTTAGGTGAGTGAACGTGTGACAAATCACAGGGTCACTGGCGTGCATAGCCGCCCGCACCTAAGTAGGGTATTACACAGATTTCATCATCAAAATAATTATAAAATCATAATAGAAAGAACATAAATGTTGGAGAATCGGTAGACACCATGCGTCTTAGATGAGTGAACGTGTGACGAATCACAGGGTCACTGACGTGCATAGCCGCCCGCACCTAAGTAGGGTGTTACACAGATTTCTCCTCGAACCACAACAGGAAAACGAATCGGAAAGAAATATGAATCAAGAAGAAGACTTGGAAGAACAAGAGGATGAATTGAAAACCTATCTTACGAAGCAAACTAAGAGATGATCATACCTTTCTCCTCCTTGTTCTCCCGGCAGCGCTTCGCTAGCGCTCCTCCCTCGCCTCCCACTCCTCCTCCCGACCTCTCAACCCTATCCCTTGGGGTGGTGATGGTAGTGAAAGTCGTAGAGAATGAATGGGTAGGGGGGTCTATTTATAGGTTCCTGAAAACCACTAACCATGGTTAGAAAACCATGGTTTAGACCTTAACCATGGTTTAGCAGCCCATGGTTTTGGCCCATGGTTTTAGCCAAAACTTATCCAAATATTGGGGCTTAAGTTAGAACATTATATAGGATTCTAGATTCGCTAATGACGCTTAATTAATACTAATCGTGATTAACTTTCACTAATCGTGATTTAACTTTCGCAGCTTACGCTTATCTTTTGCTAACTATTGATTAGTGTTTGCTAATGATCATTAGTGGTTTTTTAATCCGTCATTAGTTTCTTTAATCTTGTTTAATCAGTCTTAATGACAATCATTATGGGTTAATGACATCTTAGCTTTCCTTACTTCTCTTTCTTCCAAAGATCAGAATAATTCGAAATGAAGTCCGATTCACACGAAACAAATTTCATTGGTTTTCTCTTGACGAGCTGGATCTTATTATATAGGATCCGAGATATGCCAAGTTCAAGGCTCTACAGAAGGTGAGGGTAATTTTTATGCTACTTGATAGGTGGCTCCCAAGAATGATGTGAATTGGGCACATCGACGATCTGCGCCCCAAGGTTTCACCTGGGCGTGCATGACAAAGAAATGAGAATTAGAAGTCTAGAAGGGTGCATAACGAAATAGTGTAAGATTCGTCCTCAAAAAATACGAGAAGTTTGGTCAAAATTTCAGTTCTGACAAGAACAGGACGGGGGTCAGAGAGTTGACCGACGGTCAACTCTCCGGCCCTCCTAGTTGGTCCACGTGGACCAACTAGGAAAAATCCGAAAAACAATAGTAAATTAATTTAAAAATAGCAAACGAATTTATTAATTTTTGTTTATTTGATAAAAAAATTTTATTATTTTATGAAGTATTTTATTATGATTTTTATTTATTTTTTAGAGGTTCAAAATTACAAGTCACCTTTTATGGCCTATATAGGTATATTCTTCTATATATTTTATTTTATTTTTTTATTTTTATATTTAATTTCATTAATTGGTTTATTATTTTATAAATTTATAATTTAATTTTATAAACTTGAATAAAATTTTATTTTATTTTTATGAATTATTTTGTACAATTAAATAAATAGAAGTATTAATTATATTGGTTTAAGTATTGGTAATTCATCTATGTTTTTGATACAAGTATTTTATTTTTAAGTTTTCTTTGTGTTTTTATTCCTATATTAATACACAAATTTATTGTAAATAATATTTATAAAATTATAAAAATATAAAATTACAAAAATAAAGAATAATAAATAAAATGAATATTTTAATCTGTACAAGTATACAATATGGGTCAAAAACCTAACTTTCAAATCGTAGCTCCAAAAAATATGAAACCACCTTCATTAAATAGCTTATTAAAAGTTAATACAATTAAAGATGATTTTGATATGTTTCAAGTTTTATTTGAGAGATACAGGTCTGGGAAGTTGGGATTTGAGAAACTTATTCAGATCAAAACTTTTTATTTGTAGATTATTTTTGCATGAAATAAATTTTGTATTTTTTTCGTATATAATTATCTACAAATTTCATTTACAAAGTTTCTTTATTTGAAGTATAAAAATTGGAACTAAAAATAGGTCCCAAAATGAATAAAGAATGAATTAAATAAAAGGAATTTTTATTGTATTTTGGCCCTTATCTCCCCCTACTTTATTCCTTGTCGACCTAGTCGTTGAGATGCTTAGGTCTCGGAGTTTCAGGTCATAAAATATTTGCAATATTTTATTCTTTTTCTTTTATTCTTTATCTATAATTTTGCCCTTTAAAAACCGTATTTTATACACTATTTACACAATGATGCATGAATGATAAAATGCCTAAATTAAGCCTATTTAGACGCATTTACTAGGGTTTTAAGGCCAAAATGATAGAATAAAGATGATGAAACGGAGCTTCATCACCTATATGATGCAAGTAAACCGCCCTCAGATGATAGCTTTTATTACAAGAAGAACTAGTGTTAACTAATCAGAAGAGAGACCTGAGTCCGGTCTTGGAAATTGCTTGGTTCCCGCCATAACAGGTCCTGCTAACGTTGTATGCGACTTCTCATGGCATGTGGTTTCTAATCCAATTAAGTGAACTTTTTATTTGACTAAGTCCAAATGTAATCTATAGGAACAAATATTCTATTAGGGTGTTTGGACCTTAATTCTACTGAGCTCAACCAAATTATTAAAGTAATCAATAAGTATTAAGGTGATGGAAAACAAAACTAATGAGGTCCCCCAAGTGCACCGACACTTGGCAAAACAGACCCCGCAACAAATGAATGTCCTTCTACAAGAGTTCTAATTCAAGAAATAAATAAATGAAAGTCTATGCAGTTTTTCTAAAATGCTTGGTCTCATTCAAATCTTCTTCTCCTCCTCTACGCTATCCTATGGCTCGGTGAAGGATCAAACTTCTCCGCTTCGCTTGGGTGCGGTGGCTCTCCAAAAAACTCACCCTTGTTCATCAAGTCCTCGTAAGAAAGAGAAGATAAAGAATGTGTAAGAAACACAATTATAAAAATAAGCACAAATGAATTAAATAAATACCGTGAATATGGACAATGAATTAAATGCGGTCAAATATAGAAAAAAAATTACAACCAAGAATAGTAGGTCAAAAGAGAAACCTAACTACCCTCGTTATGACTCTCCGGTAACAGCTCCATTTTGTTAGAGAACTTTTCTTGGGTTTTAATTAGATTAATTATGATCAAGTCATTGCAACCTAATAAAGAATCAACAAAAAACTTATTTTTTCTCAAACTAAATTAATTACAAAAATATAGCAAGAGATTTTACAATTTAATTTACGCATATAGCAAACATAATCAAACTCAAGGAGGCTACAAATCTCGAGGGTTATTCAAATAATTGAAAACTCAATGAAAAAAATACAAAATCCAACTGTGAACTATCTTGGTTTTCTTGGAATTTATATCCTTTTATTTGTTTATGATTTTTTATTTTTCATATTTTTATTTTCTGATTTTTTCATGATTTTGATTATTTTTATATTTTTGAAATTCTTAATTTTTCAAAACAATTAAATTTTCAAAGCAAATTTATATACGGAATAAATGCATTATTTGGATTTTTCAAATATGATAAAAATGATAAAAAAATGCTTAAGGGAAATATTTTGTGTTTTGATGATTTTTTAATATTTTTATAATTTTTCAAATATTTTGGATTTTTTGGATTTTGAAAATGAATAAAAATAGGCATAAAGTAAAAAGTGAATTTTAGGACTATTTTCCAAGTTAAAGGTATCAAGCAAAATAAAAAATTACTACATTTAGTTTTCCTAAAAATTATAATGAATTATCTACAATTAGGATGCGGAATAATTATTTTTTGTTTTGTCTACAAGTTTTTATGCTTTTTCTAAGATTTTTGACATTTTACAATTTTATTGAGTTTTAAATATATTTATGCATGAAATTAGCATAGAAAAAATGGACAAAAATAAAATTAATCTATTTTTTGGAATTATTTTTGTAATATTTGAATTTTACGATTTTTCAAATATCGAATAATGAAAAATGGGAAGTTATTGTTTTTATAACAATAGTAAATGGAAATAAATTGCGATGAAAAACTACATTATGAAGAGATACACATCAGAAGCATAACTTGAATTTTCAACAATTTATTAAGCACGAAAAATATTTATTTTAATGATAAAAGCATGCAAACCAAGTCTAGAAGTGCAGGACTGAAATGCAAATGTTTATTGTTTTTGCATTAAAATATAACAATAAATAAATGTAGGTTTAAATGTGTAAATTACCCAATGTACGTGTGCATAGCACGCGACCTAAAGCTGGCAGGGGTGATTTTCCAATATTGGAAATGTCTGGGGGCTTCAAAGTAATTTTCCAAAAAATTGCTTTTCAATTTTGGGTTGACAGGGTTCTTCCTTCATTCTGTTCACACCAAGGGAAAGGGGGGCGCCACCTCTCCCTCTTCTCCTCCAAGTTGAAAGGGCTATGACAGCTAGATGGGGGTTGGCTTTGCGCAACCCGCGGAATAGCGATCAAGATCTGCTGTAGGGACGACGGAGGTGGAAGCATGTGTAGGTACACATGATGGAGATGGCAGATCGGGGCTCCTCACGTAAGGGTGCATTTTGCCAGTGGATGGACAGTAATGGCATGGAGTGGATGAGGGGGCAACACACTCCCCAACGATCGGCGAGGGTGGGAGATATGGCGTGGTTGCAACGGAACTGGACGACGACAACGTGAATGCTCTCTAGATGCAACAATGTTCTGCTGCCTAATTTTATATCTATTATTTTTATTTTTTGGCAAACAACAATTGAGAAGTTTTTCTATTCTTTTTTTTAAATCTTATGTACCTGCAATAAAATAGATACGAATACTGACATGAGCACGATGGTTCGTTCAAAAAATAAAATAAAATAAAAACAAAAATGTGAATGGTTTGGATCGGAAAAAATGGGATATTAGAATTGTGTCTCCGGTCACCGTGCGTGACCGGAGTTGAGATATCGTGTGAGATAGAATATGAATGTGGGTAGATCGAGATGTGGATGTGAAAACAAAATCGGGGATGGATCAGATCGGATGTGATAGAATAGTGATTAGGATTAAAAACTATTATCTAAATTAAAAAATGAAATTAAAATTACAAATTCCAACTAAAATTAACCTAAACGAGAGATGAAAAATAAATATTTGGATCTCACCAAATGGGAGCAGATAACGACGCAATGGCCTCGACGAAGATCGCCTTGTTGTCACCGGACGGCTCGGAGGCTAGGCACCCTTCTACCACAAGATGGCTCTTGGAGAATAGGATGCTCTCACCAAAAGATTGATCAAGTTGGAATGAGGGAGGATGAGCCAAATAAATAGATGGAAAAAATTGAAATTCAATTTCAAAATTTGAATGGAGAGGAAAAGAAGGGAGGAGGTTAATGGTGGATAAAATTATTTACATAATTAATTAATTAATTTTTTCTCGTCACCTTATTAACTTTAATAATAACTGTTAATTATTTAATTTTTTTGTGGTTATTTTAGGAAATCAACTCTATACATATACTATATACATATGGTGTGTTATATACATAATTAAATAAGGAAATTAGTCTATTTTGTTTTAATTTTTTATTTTTATTTCAAATAATTATTAAAAAATACTTACAATTATTTACAAATGTAATATTTATAAAAATAAATAATTAAAAATATATTCAATAAATAAATTGTAAATTTGCAAAAACCAACCCAGAAAACCATCTTTCAAACGGTTACTTTAAAAATTATAAAACACTTGCCATTTTAAAGGTACTTTAATTTGAAATATGGTGGAAGTGAGTTTAATTAAATTCGAGTTCTTATGGAGCCAAAAATATCCTTTCATTTATCGCTTTATAGCTTTTTCCGGATGTTGTTACTTTTATTCTGTACATAATTTTATTTTGCAATTATTTTATTATTTAGTTAACACGTTTTAACAACTTTTGTTTTGAAAAATTTTTATTTTGAGGTCAATTTACGGACAAATAAAATAGTGTAATTTTATACAAATATACACATAATAAATTCAAAAGTATTAACAAAGTATTTTTTTGAATTTTCTGATTAAACATCCTATCTCCCCCTACTTTATTCCCAATTGATCAGGTCAAGTCTTAACCTTCTCTCGGTGTTCGGGTCAGCCAGTATCTGTTACATATATACATAATTTTTTTATTTCTCCTTTATTTAGTTATTTATTTTAGGTTAAAATAATAATCTATATGCACTATTTACACACAAATGCAGGTTAGTAAGAATATGTATTTATTAATATATACAGGTATCTTATAAGGGATTTTAAGCTAAAATAAATGAATAAAGATGATGAAATGCATACTCTTCATTATGGTACCAACCTATTTGAAGTGATAGCACTAAGGAGTGGAGGAAGTGAATTCTAAAACTATTTTCCCTTGTGCATCAGTTACGAGAAGCCGGGTGTATGCTAAATGTAAACAAAATTCATATGTCTGCCATGCAGTGGGAATAGTAAACTATTACTAATCCTACTTTGGAGATAAAACATTTGATTGTAGTAATAACAATATCTTCAAAGAAGACAAGACTTTACAGATAGTGAACTCTGAGTCTTATCTTCAAGAACTTAAGACTTTATAGATAGTGATCTTAAAAAGGTCTTACCTGCGGATACCTTAAGATAAAGAGATCTTCAAGAATATGGGTATTCTGATAAGGATAATGGAAAATACATACTAGTTGTAATACATATTGAGTTGTAGTGTCATGGACAC
Organism: Ottelia alismoides; assembly: GCA_037367405.1. Taxonomy (NCBI): domain Eukaryota; kingdom Viridiplantae; phylum Streptophyta; class Magnoliopsida; order Alismatales; family Hydrocharitaceae; genus Ottelia; species Ottelia alismoides. The sequence continues at coordinate 2,252,354 of JAZKJV010007604.1, read as the reverse complement.
TATATATAACAAGATTGACTATTGGTTGCATGAGATAGATGCAAAATTTGCATTGGATGTGAGCATTATTGCTGGGGGATATGAAAGTACTATAAAAGGAATTGGTGTAGTCTCTCAGGAACAGAGTGACTGATCAGCTTACCTAGCTATTTTAAATAGCTTATGATTGTCACATGAGTATGGGTTTAAAGATTAGCCCATTAATAGTTCTTTGGGCTAGTGGGAGATTGTTGGACAGGGGGCCCACGATGAGCCATTATGCAATAAATGTTATTGTAAATATCATTCCATGATCTAAAATGAAGAATATTTATTTTCATAATATGTCCCTTAGTACAATCAGGGTTGTGTACCATTGCCATCTTAATGAGTATACAGTTGTTGGTTCAATTGTTGAATCATAGAGGCTAGTGCTTGGTTGATATCTAAAGAGTTAGATTGAGGGCTTATCAAGCACCGTCAAATGATTATTAAGAGATGATCTCCATCCTAAGAAGTAGATGAAAATCCTTTCTCTAAAGGTTGATATCTAATCGACCTCTTGCTGCAGGTCCTCTGCATAGGAATAGAGATTCAGAGGTGTTAGATAATTTAGGTCAAAGAATCGACTTAACTAGATCGAGATAACAAAATACCTATGTTGTATGTTGTCACAATATATGCATGCATCCTCTAACTGGATACAAATGTGTTGCTATGTATGAGTGTGTACATTTGCCAGACCGATAGGTTAATGGCCTAATTAAGGTCTATACACCAATGTGCTGGTGTGCATATAAGGGCATATGAGTAATACGATCTCTCAAAAGATTCATATAGGTTCATTACAGAATCGAAAGACATGAGCTCACTCATGAGATATTGGGAAAGATTAAATTATGTGCATGATTCGTCTCGCTTTGGAAGCTTGACTGAATTTGTAGGTTTGATATATGCTTTTGGAAAGTATATAATCAATACCTAGGTATAATATATGCTTTTGGAATGTTTATGATCGACACTGACTCATATCAAATGAGAAACTTCATGATAAAACCCTGAAGAAGACAGTCTAAATAAGATCTAAAATTCATGTTTAATCTACGTCTTCCTGTATGCAATATGTACATGTAGTAGGAATACCTGAGGTTGGTGTGATTGTAAACGATTGTATAACCATGATGCTTCCATTCCGAGGGAGTGATGAAACAAGTCTAGATTTTAGTGACTCCTATGACTAGAGAAGTACTCTAATCTTGGTCCAATTGTTGGATAGTGAGCTGAATGTGACTTAGATGCAATGACAAGATTAGATTTAGATCTTTGATTTGATCAAACATCTACGGGAGGTCCCTAAGATCTAGATTTGAGATGTGATCTCAATATCCAAGTCACTGTGCATGGAACAATACAATCGCCATGTCCTTATCTTCAAGTATATACGGAGAAAGCGCATTGTTCTTAAAGATTTCAAGAATAATTTCATTATTGATAATGTATCCGAGCATTGAGAAATGGATAATTAAATGTTATTTAATTATTATGAATAATATGAATTTGATTCATATTATTTAGACATATAAGGAGAGTTATCTAATATAATTAAATGTGATTTAGTTATCAAGAACGACAATAATGTGAATGTGATTCATGTTATTTAGGCACATGAGAATAAGAGATCCACGAGGATTAAATATGATTTAATTATCGAGGATATTAGTAATGTAGATAGTGTTATCCATATCATTTGTATATATGTTATAAATGTGAATTGTAATATACTAGAGAGAGCTTGATGTAAATAGTATATTGAAATTAATTATTGATGTGAATTAGATTCACATTGGAAATTAATTGGAAACATTTTACATTTTATTTTGGGTTGTGACTACGATAAACATTTATTAATGGCATGATTCATAAAATAAATTGGAATTATTTTTGTGAAATATTTACAACAAATATTGTTGTAAATAATTAAGGGATTATGTGAGATTAATTAATCTCACATAATTGGAAGGGCAACCACCTTCCATATGTGGATTGTGGACGACAAACTTGACTTGGCCAAGTGGTCATCCCCACGATATGTGGAAGGTGGGTTGCCACCTTCCTTATCCCTTGATTGATTATTAATTTAATAAAATTATTTATATAAATATATTTCTATATTTAGTTTGATTAAATTAATTATTTGGTGTTGTGTTTCTACAAGAACATCATAGACATTGAATAGAAAAATAAATAAGTCTCAACCATTGATTTTGTGTTTCACATAGATTAGAATCCATGGACTCCCAAAATATTATAAAAGAAGAGGCAACCCTAGTGTTAGCAAGGGATCTCCAGGTTTTGAATTATTGAATTATATACAAGTCGTTGCAACCTAAATAATCCCTCAACAAAAATTTTTTCTCAATCCAATAATTACAGAAAATATAGAAAGATAATTTTGGCAATTTAATTTACCTGTATAGCAATAAGATCGAACCTAGGAGGATACAAATCCCGAGGGTTATTGTAATAATAAAAAAATCAATTAAAAGAGAGAAGAAATTCAAATGCTAACAATTTTGGTTTTTTATGAGATTTTTATCTTTTTAAATTATTTTATTTTATTTATTTTATTTTTTTTTATTTTCTGATTTTTAGTTTTTATTGGTTTTTGGTTTTATGATTTTTAAAATTTTCAAAAATATAATTTACAAAGAAAGTGCATATACAAAGATAATGAAATGCTATTTTTAAAAAAAGTAAAAATTATAGAAAAATTCCAAAAAATTTTGCTTTAATATGTCTTCACTATTTATAGTGATTTGGGGGAGATTTTTCGAATTTTTAAGGTTTTAAAAATGAATTAAAATAATAGAAAATAAAATAGTGAATAGACAAGAATACTTTTCAATTTAAAAATAACTAATGAAATCAAAGTTGCTGGATTGATTTATCCTAAAAACTATAGCAAATTATTTATTAGAAGGAGTGAAATCACAATTTTTAGATTTTTCTATGATGTTATATAATTTTTTATAATATTTTTAGTATTTTACATTTGGTTTTAAAAATAATTAATGAGTGAAATTTTCAATGAAAATAAAACACACAAAAATAAAAATACTCTATTTTTTGGTATTTTTACGCAATATTTAAATTTTTATGATTTTTCAAATTTCAAACAATGAAAAATGCAATATTTTTGTTTTTTAATAATAACAAATAAAAATAAAATGCAACGCAAATTTATAAAATGAAGAGGAACAGAACATGAGTCTAACTTGAATTTTGGAGAATTTATTGACAATAGATGATATTTATTTCAACAAGAAAAAAACATTCAAATTAAAGTCTAGACAAATAGGGACTAAAATGTAAATTTTCATTATTTTTGCATAAACAAAATAATTATAAATAAAAGCAAAGTAAAGAATGCAAATTACCTAGTAAATGCTTGCAAAGCACGTGACTTGGGTCTGGCAGGGTTCTTTTTTCAAAATCATAAACTTAGAGGGTCGTAATTGCAATTTACCCAAGTTTGCATGCATAGCAAGTATGGTTTTTAAGAGGGGCTTGTTCGTTTATTCGTGCCCTAACAAAAGGAAAGGGGGCATCGCCCCTTTCTTCCTCTCGCTCAAGAATGTCAGCGATGACGTTGGCATTTGGTTCCTCGGGTGTGGTCGGCGATCTTCTGTGACACAGAGGGGGGTTGCTCAAGAGGTGGCGACGACACAATTCTGGTGGAGGTGGTTCCTACCACGGGGTTCTACACGGAGTAGCGGTGATCGTGTGCATGGTGGATGGTGGCGGGCCTCGCGAGCAGAGCTGGCGGTTCTCCAGGGATGGTGTCTTCTTCGAGAGGTGGTGATGGATGGGGAAGGAGGCAGATTGGTGGACAAAGATGGCGGTGATGAGATGGACTATGTCCTTTAGGCAGAGATGGCAGACTGGGCTAAATGGCTAGGGGGCAACACACACCCCTAACGATCGGTGGTGGTGCTTGGTGAAGAGCAGCTACAGCTAGGGTGCATCCGGCAAGTGATGGTTGTTCTGTAGGTTGACTCGAAGGTGAAAGTCGCGGGCTTCGAGGGGAGGTGATGCGCGACGACGCAGCTCTGGCGATGATTGGTGATGGGCGACACACGCTGTTGTGCTCCCCAAGTGGAGGACCTTATTCCAGATGGCAATCCTCAAGGTGGACTCACTCTAGGCGGTGACGATGACGTGGTTGGTGGTCAACAACAACGAGAAGGGAAGAGATGGCAAGGTCTTGCGATGGGTACGACGATGCGGATGGCGGATCTCCTGGCAGGGAGGAGGCCGGTGTAGTGGGGCTGCCGTCCCAGCTTTATTATTTTTTACTTTTTTATAGAAATCAACTGATTTTTTTGTATTTTTTGAAATCTTTGTGCCTACAATGAAATCAAATACAATGACCGACTCAAGCCTTGATGAGGACCGACTCGCTATCACCGAACGCTTGGGAGGCTAGGCACCTTTCGGCAACAAGAATAATTTTGGAGATTAGGCTCCTCTCCCCAAAGATTGATCAAGTTCGAATGAGGGAGGAGGAGCCAACTAAAAAAATGAATTTGAATTTTAAAGTTTGAATGGAGAGAAAAAGAAGGAAGGAAGTTAATGGTAAGGTTAATAGGTATACTATTTACATACTTAAATAAATAAATAAATTATTTTCACCAATTCATTAAATTAAATTATAAATGTTAACTATTTAATTTTTTTAGTGTGGTTATTTAAGGAAATTAATTATATACATATAATATATACATATGGTACATTATACACAGTTAAATAAGGATATTTATTTATTTATTGTTTCCAAATTTTGAATTTTTATTTTAAATAATTATTAAAGAAATATTTACAATTATTTACAAATATATTATGTATAAAGATAAATATGAATAAATATATACAATAAATAAATGGTAAAATTGCAAAAACAACCATAGAAATCCATCTTCCAAACCGTAACTCCAAAAATTATGAAATCTTGCCATTTTAAAGATATTTTAATTTAGAATATGATGGAAGTGAAAATTTGTTTCAATTTGAGTTCATATGAAGCCGGAATTGGTCTTCAATTGTCTCTTTACAACTTTTTCCTAGTGTATTTACCTTTATTATGTACATAATTTTATTTTGCAATTATTTTTATTATTTAGAAAACATTTTTATTTACAACTTTTGTTTAGAAAATTATTTAATTTGAGGTCAATTTATGAACAAATAAAATAATGTAAGTTTTATACATATATATAGAGAATAAATTCAATATAAAGAATGACAAAATACAAATATGTTTTTTCTGAGTAAAGACCCTATCCCCCCTACTTTAAACTAGGTCGGTCGGGTCATGTATTGACCTTCTTTCGAGGTCCGGGTCATCATGTATCTATTGCATATATACAGTCTTTTATTTTCTTTATTTTTCTTATATATATTAGGTAAAAATAATAATATTGTACAATATTTACAACAGATGCATGTTAGTCAAAATACGAATTTATTAATATATACATGTGTTTTAAAAAGAAAAAGAAAGGGAAAATAAAGATATTAGTACAATTTAGAGTGTTAAACTGATCTTCATAAGGTTGTACTATGGAGCTCTGTCAGTTCTTTGGATTATTAGTTTGGCGGAACCTTATTGGGAAATGGATTTAAAACCTAACAGCATTCAAGTTCCATAAGACTCCTATTTAGGTCGCCTCAACAGTCAGGTCAGATATATACACAAACTCTGACAACTATGAATATTTACTTGTACAGTGTAATTGAATTATAGCTCCCCATCTCAAAAGAAGAAAAGAAACAACCTTTCTCAACAAGGTAACTCTAGTCCCCAAATCTACCAACTCTTTCCTCGAGGAGCGAGGATATTCCATTCTAAGTTCAACTACATCAAGCTCGAGAAGAGCAGATGGATGGAGAAAAGAATGTATGGTAACTAGTGTAGCTACCCATCCTTGGATGCAAGACTAGTGTAGCCAAGTCATCCAGCTGCAAGCTTACAATAATTTTACTTTGAAGCTCCTTTTTAAAAATTTATATATACACTCCAGCAAGCATTTTATTTTTCAATCAGGTGATGAGTTGTGCTTTCCCTTACTTTAATTTATGTGAATTATTATGTTAAATGTGTTGTTATGTTGTAGGCGAGTAATCGGAATCAATAAAGAAAATAATCACTTAAATATTTAATTCAATTAAATTGAGTGATTTTAACTTTGTTTTACTTGGACAAGTCCCAAGGTCGAACTTGAGGAGGCAAAGGATTAACCTAGATTAATGTCTATCAAATTTCATGTGTGGTTTTCTAGGTGGAATATTTTTGGTATTTTTAATGCAAATTTTGGTTGCAAATGAAATTATGATCGATTTTAAAGACTAATTTTCAATTAAAAAGAGTCCAAAAATTAGTAACTTGGTCGATATGTAAATAATGATGAAATATATATATACTATGATTTTTTAGAATTTCGTATATAAAATAAATACTTTATGAATTAATGAATGCAGACAGTGAGATCTCTAGTAATTAATTATAATAAATATTAAATATATTTATTTTCAAGAAATAAAATTATCTAAGATATATCACTAGATGTTCTATCTTAGAATAATCCTAAACCCTAAAGCTATTGAATCTAATACCTATTAAAAATTAAATATTGAAACACAGAAAGTGATTTTACAGAGCAAATTATGCATTCAAATGCGATTCTTTTTTTGGCATAATGTAAATATCAATTATTTCTATTATCAGTTACTTTTTGGAATTTTTTGAGAAATTGTTAATAATTATCTACGAATTTTAGAGCATAAAATGGGCAAAATATGCGAATTTCTGTAAAAATATTAAATATTAATTAACCAAAGACTATAAAAATGTCACAAGCATGCCATATGTAAAGAACTAGTTGGGAAACATCCTCTAATTTTTAAATAATAAATTATGCAATAAAGTTGTTTAAATAACGACTGAACACAGGGGTCTGTTTCCAATTACAATAAATTAAATAAATAAGAAACTATAGAGGAAGGACCTAAGAGTAATTACCAAGAACTTTGATAGGAGTTTATGCAAAATTTCCAGGAACACGTGCTCCTCACGTGTCCATGGGCTGGCAGGGGCCTTCTTCTGTATCTGGCAGAAGTAGGAGGGAGTCTTCGCAAGATTCACTACCCTTGATGTGTGAAGCATTTAAGGGGGCTTTGATCCTCAATGAAAGAGATGCAGAGATCCTTGGTTGAGGCGGAGCTCCATCAGCGACTGAGAGTAATAATTCGATAAAGAACAGGGGCCTTTGGGAGAGGCTACGTTGGGGAAGAGAACCGGAGCAAACTCAGTGTAGGTAGTGGAGGAGTTGTGCCTTCTGAAGGCACGACGGACGATGGAGTCAATGGATGACAAGGGGCTTCCCAATTGTCGATGAAGAAGCTAACGGTGTTGGAGAATGCCTCCTGCGATGTTGGGCCTTGAATGATGTCGAAGAAGCGAGCGATGGTAGAGCGTGTCGGAGAAGAACTGGAGATATGCAGAGGTGTTTGCTCGACGTCATTGATTGCAGAAGCTCGGTGAATATGTGCAGGTGATGTATAGCGGAGGCAAAGGTGGAGTCGTTGGGTGGAATGATGGCTCGACAGCGTAGCAGGTACCCAGAGCAGGATGCAACGCTTACAATGAAGCTTGGAAGCTTCGAATCTCGCCATTGTAGGGGCACCAGACTGTCACCATCGGTGTCTCCTATGTATCGGCAGATGTTTCATAATGGATGTGGCAGTAATGCTTTAAAAGGAGAGGAGAGGCGATGCAGGGAGATTTGGGAAGGGATTTAATGAGGGAAGAATCAGATATGGAAATCTATTTAGGAAGCAAATCGATAAGGCGGTGGTCGGCGGTGATTTTAGAAGAAGATCGGTTGATTAGATTGTGATTAGGATCGATGATCGTGGTATCTCGATTAGGCAGCAAGCAATGATGGTAGGGTCAAATCAAGGAAGGTGGCGATACCTAGGAAGGAAGGTGGAGGTGGAGCATGTGCAGGGTGCATATACTGGTGGCACATCGCGGCTCCAGGACATGCCACCTGTCAACCTTAAAAAATTCAAAAATCAAATACAAAGAAAAATCTAGAATAAATAGTAAACGACCTCAGATCGAAAATTTTTCTTCACAAAAGTTTCTCATCTCAATGAGATCTACAACTTTTATGAAAGGACAAAAACCAAATAGGTCGTTGGTGCAAAACAATTTTTTGAGGTACTCTATGTACATAGAACACCTTGATTTTTGGTTTTTCTAATTTTTTAATTTTTAAATAAGATAAAAATCAAGAAATTTTACAATAGAATCAAAGTTAAATATTTACACATTGTTCTATTTTTTTAGATTAATAGAGAAATAAAATACGAAAAGGGGGACTTTTGTATACACAGTTAGTGAAGACTCGAACTCAGTTAGTTTCTTTGATTTCAAGCTTATTTTAGACTTTGATTTTTATGCATTTTAATAAATATCTTTCATCAAAGAAAATAAATGAAAAATAAATAAAATAAAATGATTTAATTATGTACATAAAATAATAGGTCAAAAATCGCTAAAATACACAATGTACAAAAGAGGCCCAAAACCCAACTTCCACATATAAGCTCCGATTCACTTGAACTTGCTCTTTTTTTAAAGTAATTGAATGTACATTAGTTCAAAATATGTAGGATCAAATCGAACACTATATGAGGAAGATATCAACATTTTAGTCCGATAAATCTGGAACTAGGGTTTGGGTTTCTCGTCCATTTATCGATGTCAGCGATTTTTTTTGCATTTTTCGTTTATTTTTGTTAGTGATATGTACACAGTGGAGGTAGTTTTAGGTCATTTGGAGTTATCATTAATTAGTTAAAAATCATGGAAGTTAGCCTATTTTCCATGTCAATTGGGTTGTGATTTTTGTCTTCTTATTTTATGCAATTATGTGTGATAAAAGGCAATTATAATTTATATATAAATGAATGCTAATTATGCAATATAATGGATAGAATGCAGATGAATTTTGGGGGTTTGAGATTAATTAATGTCTTTTAGAGTGATGAATCCAAGATTCATCATATCCCTATACTTAAACCATGCTCGTCACTGAACATATAAAGAAATGCAATGAGGTGAAATGAGATGGGTTCCATACCAAGGCCATGAGCAGAAGGTGAAAATGGAGCTAGCCCCAACCTTTGGATTATTAGTTTGGTGGAACTTCTGTGATAATAAGGGTTTTAAAATTAACAACCTCCAAGTTCTACACATCATTTTCACAATTTCATCTCATAAGTCATCTTAGATCAATCCTCCTCCAAAAGCATACCTCAACATTGAACAATTGACTCATGTGTGTGAAAGGTTTTAACTCTTCCCATCCAGAATGCCAGACTACCATACAAACCTCTCCTCCAATAACTCATCCTCGGGGAGTCATGTATTTTCTTCTAAGGTCTGTCCTGATGTGTTCACAATCTAAAAGAGGGAGAAATTAGAATAAGGGAAAAGAACTTTAGGGTGGCCAGTGTATTCATCTCTCCATGTGAATATGACAAGTTTAGCCAAGTCTCCACCAAGATCTGTAGGTTTTCTTGAAGCTTGGACATTTTGGTCAAATATTTGTTTACGAACTAGCTTCTTTTGTTTGGATTTTTGGTAGCTCTATATGGATCTCGTTGTCACCTATGGATATGGAATTTTTTTCTGTACATTTTTTGTGGTCTTTTAAAAAAAATTTCCCAGTTATACATCCCTTTTTAATGGTTTATGTCAAAACGTACTCCGATCTTTAGATGTCCATGCTACAGAAAATAAACTCACAGAATCTTCCAACACCATGTCTAAGTTGAGCTAAGTGCTTAGTGCGAGAGTACAAATTAATTCCCCATTCAAGAGTCGTACCCATATTGAGGCGACCAGGTTAGACACTAAGAGTCAAACTCTGCACATTGTCATTTGGAACTCGAATAATTAAGTCAAAGACCTGAAGCTTCTAAAATTCTCTTTCTTGGTGAAGTTCCTCTGAAAATTAGGTGGATTAAGTCAAGTCCAGACTAGTCTTGATTTCTTCTCATAACTCAGTTCAGAACCCAAGGGCTTTCACATATGCATGAAATACTAGAAGAAGTGCAGATGTGTGAAATGCAAGAACATTTTTTCGAATTTTGTGACTTCTTTTTTTAATTTTTTTGAGATTTTTTTGATGCAAGATTTTTTATGCAAAAATAAATAAGAAGCCATTTTTCAAAATTTTTTTGTTGCACACAATTGGACACAATCAGTGTTACTTGTAAAACTCGTTTTTTTTTGTTTTTGTTTCTTTTCTTTCATTTTTTGATTAGGTTACCCACCCTGTAGATACATATAGACTTACGTGAAAGTACGAGCTATGTGTAAAATATATACAGAATACACACACACCCATATACTTAGCGAGTGCTATGTCCTTAGAGCACAAGAAGTGTAAAGAAGACATAGCCCGGGCTAAGCATAAGAGAGTAAAAAAAAGAAGAAAAATATAGATCGGCCCGCCCCCCTATACTTAGGATGTGAATAGTCTAAGTATAGAAGAAGAGCAAGAATGAGGTAGATAATGGGAGAAGCGGATGAAGAAAGTATAAATAGTGGGCATCGGGTCCACATATACTTAGGCTCTGGTCAGCCTAAGTACGAAAGAAGGGTGGGGGTCCGATGAGATCTTGAGAATGTTCATTTGAAATGTGTGAAGAATAAAGATGATCTGTACAACATGTATCTGATGCTTCTCTTCATGTAGGGTATTCTAATTATTCTTCAATGTGCTCACTCTACATGAAGTTGATGACCTCGATCTGGGCTAACTGTTCTATAGAATCTATATATGGCTTCAACAATTGCATGTTTACTAGAAAAGTTTGTGCACCGTCTTTGAGTTTAGCAATATCAACACTTCCATTAGTATGCACATTGATAACAATGAAGGGACCCATCCATTTTGATTTGAATTTCCAGTGAAAAATCTTCAACCGAGCATTTAACATCCACACTTTCTACCAAGGAAAAAGGTCTTATGCCTAATATGTCTATCATGCCATCTTTTGACCTTGTCCTTATGGATCATATGGTTATCATATGCCCAGTTTCGGATTTCAATTAGCTCATTTAGATTCAAGTCACGACATAACCTCCCAAGATGACAACTCTAATTAATCTTCGTGATTGCCCACTCAGATTTGAGAATTAATTCTACAGGTAAATGGCATGGTTTGTCATAGATCATCCTAAAAGGTTAAGTACCGAGTGGAGTATTATAGGCTATCTTGTAGTCCCATAGAACCTGGTCCAAAAGTTGGGACCATTTCTTCCTATCAGGATGAACCAACTTCTGAAGAATCATATTCGCCTCTCTATTAGAAACCTCTACCATGACATTTGAACAAGGATAGTAAGGATTGGCTATTCTGTGTTAGGATTTATATTCCTTAGACAATGATCTCATTCCTATATTCACAAAGTTACCACCCCCATCAAAAATCAAAACCTTTGGGACCCCGAACCTTGCAATGATATTATCCTTGATAAACTTACATACAATCTTGTTATCTGCAATTCGGATCAGGATAGCCTCCACCCAATCTTGACAAATAATCAACACTAATAAGATGTACTCATATTCATTGCTATTGGGAAAGGGACCCATAAAATCAATTCCCCATACGTCAAAAACATCACAGAAAATCATTGATTGCATGGGCATTTCATCTTTATATCCAACAATCCCTCCCATTCTCTAACAAATTAGGCACGATCGAATAAAATCATTGGCATCTTTAAACAAGATCGGCCAGTGAAATCCACATTGGAGTACCTTTGAGCGGTTTCTCTTTCTCGAATGATGTCCTCCAGCTTCATGAGTATGATAATGTATGAGGACACTCTGGTATTCCTCTCGAGGAATACACCTTTGCCAGACACAGTCCGATCACTCAAAGAAAAGGAGCGGATCGTCCCAATGGTATTTCCTTGAATTCAACTTTAGTCGATCAATATTGTTCTTAGGCCAACCTTAGAGAACTAGCTTGGAGACAAGATAGTTCACTATGTTGGCATACTATGGGAGTGAATCAGTAGCACAAACTGACTCGTCCGGAAAGGTCTCTCAAATTGGTTCAATGTCAGGATTATCATTATGCTCAATCTAAGAAAGGTGATCAACTACAACATTCTTTATTCCAGGTTTATCTTTAGTTTCCAAATCAAATTCCTGGATTAATAAGATCCATCTTAGAAGATATTCCTTTACATCTTTCTTTTCCATTAGGTACCTGATTGCTATGTGATCAGTGAAAATTGTCACCTTGGAGCCTAATATATATGATCTGAATTTTTCTAGGGCCCAAACTACCGCAAGCATTTCCTTTTAACTCATTATATAATTTCTCTGTGCAGGATCCAAAACTTTACTCGCGTAGAGAATCGCATATGGTATCCCATCTCGTCTTTCTATGAGCACAACCTCGACAACAATATCTGATGCATCTATCATGATCTCAAAAGGAAGAGACCACTCGGGAACTTGTAAGATCGGTGATTCACAAATGTTCCTTTCCAATAGCTCAAAGGCTTCTAGATACTTGTGATCAACAATGAACTTGGTGTCTTTCCCTAAGAGCTGAGTCAGTGGGCGGGCGATCTTTAAAAAATCATGAATAAATCTTCTATAAAATCCAACATGCCCTAAGAATGATTGCACTGACTTTACGTCGGTTAGTGGCTCAAGTTTCTTAATCACATCGATCTTGGTAGGGTCAACCTCCATTCCCTTTTTGGAGATGATGTGCCTTACTAGATACCCTCTGTCATTAGAAAGTGACTTTTCAACCTAGAGAGTAATAAATTAACCTCCCTATATCTCTTGAGGACTCGATCCAAATATGGTAAACATGTATCAAATGAATCACCATGAGCCAAGAAGTCATCCATGAAGACTTCCATGAAGTATCTCACCATTTCGGCAAATATAACGATCATGCACCGCTGAAATGTACTCCAGGCATTGCAGAGCCGAATGACATGAGTCTAAACGTATAAGTGTCGAATGGACATGTAAATGTGGTCTTTTCCTGATCCTTTGGAGCTATGGCTACTTTTATTGTAGCCTGAGTACCCATCAAGAAAATAGAAGAACACTTTTCTTGCAAGTATCTCCAAAATTTGATCAATGAATGGTAGAGGAAAGTGATATTTCTTGTTCGCAGCATTCAGGCATCTGTAGGCGATAAAAACGTGCCACAATGTGGGTACTCGTGTAATGATCTTTAACCCCTCCTTGTTGGTGACCATCTGGATTCCCGACTTCTTTGAAACAACATGAAGCGGGGCCACACACTTGGAGTCAGAAGAAGGGTATATAAATCTTGCATTGCACCATTTCTCGATCTCTTTCTTAACTACTTCACGGAGATTAGGGTTTAATCTTCTTTGAAATTCATGAGAAGGTATTGCGTTATCCTCAACATATATTTGGTATGAGTATAGAGCATTGTTAATCACCACAAGATCTGACAAAGTCCAACCAATGGCCTTGCGATTTCGTTCAAGGAATTCAAGCAATCTAAACTCTTGATCTTCAGTTAATGATGAGCTAATGATCATAGTAAATCTCTCTTTGGGTCGTGCAAGAAATTCATATATGAGTGTAGGAGGAAGTGGGTTCAACTCAGGTAATTTTGAATCATCAATTCAATCTGGCTTAATGGCATCAGAGTTCGTCTCGGTGTTGGATGATGGCTGATCACTTTGTGATGTGGTTGCTATCAACTCTAATGAATGTGTAGTCGTATCCCAAAAATAATGTGGTAATTCGTCCAAAGCCACGTTCGATTCATCATCTACACTCCTTGATTGTCCTGAAGAAGATGGAACTAACAAATGCAGAGGGATCTCTATGTCATCAAGAGTGAATGTATATGTGTCTCTAAGTAACTTTGGTATCTTTGTCTTTAAGTAACTTTGGCATCCCCAATAACGACACCATCTGACAAGTCAGGATTTCCCTTACATTATTTTCATGAATTATCATCTTAAATTTTTAGTTTCATTGTAGGATAGTAATCAGAAACAATCAAGAAAATAATCAATCAAATATTTAATTTAATTAATTATAGTGATTTTATGTCAAGTCCCAAAGTCGATCTCGAGGAGGTAAAGTAACAACCTAGATTAAGTCTATCAAATTTCATGCTTGGTTTTCTAGGCAAAATATTTTTGGTATTTTAATGCATTTTTTGTTGCAAATGAAAATGCGGCCAGTCTTAAGGTCGAAAATGTAATTTTCAATTAAATAGAGTCCAAAAATTACGAAACTTGTTCGAGATGTAAATAATGATGAAATATACATACTGTGATTTTTTTGGAATTTTTAGATGTAAAATAAATATTTTATGAATTAGTGAATGCATACAGTGAGATTTTCAATAATTAATTATAATAAATATTAAATCTATATGTTTTTAGGAAATAAAATTATCTAAGATATATCACTAGGTGACCTATCTCAGAAAAATCTTATACCCTGAAAATATTAAATTTAATAAGTATTAAAAATTAATCATCGAAACACATAAAATGATTTTTATAGACAAATAATGCATGAAAATGCAATTCTTTTTTGGCACAATGTAAATATCGATTAATTATATTATCCATAACTTTTTGTAATTTTTTAACAATGGTTAATTATCTACAAATTTGAAAGCGTAAAATGAGAAATTATGCAAATTTTCGTAAAAATATTAATTATTTATTAACCACAGACCATAAAAATCACAAGCATGCCATAATGTAAATAAATAATTGGGAAACATCCTATATTTTTTTAAATAAAAAAATGATGCAATAATGTTGTTTAAATAATGAGTGAACACATGGGTCTGTTTGCAATTACAATAAAATAAATAAACTAGAAAGTGCAAATGAAGGACCTAAGAGTAATTACCAAGAACTGTGATGGGAGTTTATGTAAAATTTCCAAGAACACGTGCTCCTCACATGTCCATGGGCTGGTGGGGTCCTTCTTATGTATCTGACAGAAGTAAGAGGGCATCTTCACAAGATTCACCACCCCTCACGTGGTGTGAAGTACGTGAGGGAGTCCTCAACAAGAGAGATACATAGACCTTTAGTCGAGGCAGAGCTCCATCAATGACTCAGAGTAATGATTCAATGAAGAATAGGGGCCTTCTGGGAGAGGCTATGTCGAGGAAGAGAACAAGAGCGAACTCAGTTCATTAGAGAAGGAGTTGTGCCTTCTGAAGGCACGATAATCAGGGGAGTTGTGGGACGGCGAAGGGGCTTCCCAGTTGTCGATGAAGAAGTTCACGGTGTTGGAGAATGCCTCTTGTGAAGCTGGGCCATGAATGATGTTGAAGAAGCGAGTGATGGCGGAGCGTGTTGGAGAAGAACTAGAGATAGGCAGAGGTGTTGGCGCAACATCTACATAAGCTCAATGAATATGCATAGATTATGTACAGTGGAGGCGAAGGTGGAGTCATTTGGTGGAATGATGGCTCAAGGGCATAGCAGGTACCCAAAGCAGGAAGCAATCACGATAAAGGTGTGACATTTCAACGAAGCTTGGATGCTTCGAATCTCACCATTAGAGGGGCATCGGGTTGTCACTACAGATGTCCCCTATTCATGCATGTAGTGTATTGGTTGATGTTTCATGATGGAGGTGGCAGAGATGCTTTAATATGAGAGGAGAGGCGGTGCAACGAGGTTTGGGGAGGGATTTGACGAGGGATGAATCGGAGATGGAGATCTATTTAGGAAGCAAATCGAGAAGGCGGTAGCCATTGGCGATTTTAGAATGGGATCGGTTGATTAGATTGCGATTAGGATTGGTGATGGTGGTGGCCCGATTAGTTAGCGGGTGGTGATGGTTGGGCCAAATCAAAGAAGGTGGTGGTGCCTGGGAAGGACGGTGGGGGTAGAGCACGTGCAGGGCGCGTGCATAGGAGGCACGTGCATGGCACGCCCAGGCTTTTTTTCTTTTTTTTTCAATATTATTTTTTATTTTTTAAAATTAATTTTAATTTTTTTAATAAAATTAATTTTAATTTTTTTAATAAAATTAATTATAAATACCTCCCAAAGTGGGAAACAGGTGGAGGCTCCAGGAGCTGCCACGTGTCAATTCTAGAAAATTCAAAAAAATCAAATACAAAGAAAAATTCGGAAATTGACCTCGGATCAAAAAATTTTCTTCAAGAAAGTTGATCGTGTCATTGATATCTTTTTATGAAGGGATGTAAACCAAAATAGGTCATTAGTGCAAAGCAGGTTTTTTGAGGTACTTTATGTACATAGTACACCATGATTTTTGGATTTTCTAATTTTTTAGTCATTTATAAATAAGACAAAAATCGAGATACCAATAAAATCAAATATAAATATTTACATATTGATCTGTTTTTTTTATTAATAGAGAAATAAAATAATAAGAAGGGGACTTTTGTATAGATAATTATTGAAGACTCGGACTCAATTAGTTTCTTTGATTTCAAACTTATTTTAGATTTGGATTTTTATGCATTTTAATAAAATTTTAATCAAAGAAAATAAATGAAAAATAAATAATACAAAATTATTTAATTATTTACATAAAATAATAGGTCAAAAATAATTAAAATACTTAATGTACAAAAGAAGCCCAAAACCCAACTTTCACATGTGAGCTCTGATTCACTTAAACTTTGTCTTGTTTTGAAGATAATTGAATGTACATTAATTCAAAAGTGAGTAGGATCAAATCGGACACTATATGAGGAAGATATCAACATTTTAGTCCGACAGATCTGAAACTAGGGTTTGAGTTTCTAGTACGCTTATTGATGTTAGTGAGCTTTTGTATTTTTCATTTATTTTTGTTAGTGATATGTGCACAATGGATGTGGTTTTAGGTCATTTGATGTTGGCATGATCAAGTTAAAAATTGAGGAAGTTATCCTATTTTCCATGTCAATTGGGTTGTGATTTTTGTCATCTCATTTTATGCAATTATGAGTGATAAAATGCAATTATTATTTATATACTCATGAATGTTAATTATGCAATATAATGGATAGAATGCATATGAATTTTGAGGGTTTGAGCTTAATAAATGTCTTTTAGATTGATGAATATGAGATTCATCACCAGGACTATCCACTTTTGGAGATTCTGCATTTTTACTTTCTTTTTTCAGATGTATACAAGATGCAGCATGTACATAAGGAGTTTTTCCTCTTGAGCTAGTAGACTATCCCTCTTTTGAAGCATTATTGCAACTCCATAGCATCTTGTCTTTAGACCTCAATGGTACTAGATCAAGTTTAGATGCACTACCCTTCCCCAGAGGAAGACAGATGTTCCCACTAGTTGTTACATACCTGTGTGCTACCCCAAGCCAAGGATTCTACCTCCTCACTACTGTTGGACATGTGAGCCCCGGGCGAACCATTCTTACAATAAATGTTATTGTATCAATAAAAGTTATTGATGTTTCACTTACTTTCTGAAATTAAATGAATGAATGCACTATAAGGTCCCTCTGTAAAATTAGGGTTATGTACCATGGCCATCTTGATGATCATATAGTTGTTGATTCATTAAATGAATCATAGAGGCTGGTGTTTGGATGAATATCTAAGGAGTTAGAAAGAGGAATCATCAAGCACCGTTAAATGATTATTAAGAAATGATCTCCAGCCTGAGTAGGAGATGGCAATCCTATCTTACATAGGATGATATCTCGCCGACTACTTGATGCAGGTCCTCTACATGGGAATAGTGATTCGAAGGTGTCAAATTAGTTAGCTTAATAGGTTGACTTAACGAGATCGAGATAACCTAAGTCCTATGTTGAGTGATGTCACAGCATAGGCACGCATCCTCTGACCGGAGACAGATGTATTACTATATGTCTGAGTATGTACATTTGGCAGACCAATAGGTTGATGGCCAAACCAAGGTCTACACACCGGCGAGCTGGTGTGCATATAAGGGCATATGAGTAATACGATCTCTCAAAGGGATCATATAGGTTCACTTATGAACCGGAAGACATGAGGTCACTCATGAGGTATTTGGACAGATCAAATTCCGTGCATGGCCATCGTGCTTTGGAAGCATGACATGAATTTGAAGGTATGATATATGCTTTGGGAAAACATATGATCGATACCAACTCCCAATGATCAAGATTGAGAAACTTGGTGATCAAAACCTGAAGAAGACAGTGTAAAATTGTTCTTAATCTTCAGGTTGATCATGGGTCTTCCAGTATGCAGGATGTACAGGTATTGCAAATACCTGAGGGTAATGTGATCATAAACGATTGTATAACCATGACGCTTCCATTCCGAGGGAGTGATGAAATAGGTCTGGATTTTAGTGACTCCTCTCAGTAGAATAGCAATCTAATCTTGGTCCAAATGTTGGACATTGGTCTAAATGAGATTCAGATGCAATAAGAAGATTAGATTTGCGGTCTTTTTAATCAAGCATCTATGGGAGGTCCGTAAGATCTAGATTTGAGATTAGATCTCAACGTCCAAGTCGTTGTACGTGGAACAATACAATCGCCATGTCCTTATCTCCAAGTATTTACGGAGAAAGCACATTATTCTTGAAGGGGTTCAAGAATAATTCATTTGATGAATTATGTATCCAAGCAAGAAGGACTTGATGATTAAATGAGAATTAATTATCAAGCATAATAATATGAATGAGATTCATATTGTGAGAATGTTTATCTAAGATAATTAAATGGGATTTAATTATCAAGGATTATAGAATATGGATAGCACTATCCATAATATTTGTATATTATAAATATGATTTATAATATATATCAAGGAGAGAGAAACTTTTTAAATAATATTTTTAATATTGTGGATTGGATTCACAATAATTAATTAATTGAAAATGTAATTTACAAATTAGTTTGGGTTATGAATATGATTCACATATTTTTCAATGGCATGATTGAAATATTCACAAATTATTTTGGAATTAATTTGGTGAATATTTTTGTGATAATGATTATTATAAATTCGTTATGAAATAATAGTATAAAATAAAAGGGAGATAAAAACCACCAAATGAGGTGGTGTCACCAATGACATAGTCAAAGGTGACACCTCCTCATTTTTAGGGGGTGATTTGTTATCTCTCCTTTTTATTATATTGTTATCTCTTAATAATTGATTTATGTTAAATTAAAATATGTTGATGATAATACAACATAATTTTGATTTAATATAAATTAATGTTGTTAGTTTTTAACCAACAACAATCATGGACATTGATTAATACATAGATCAACTTGATCGTTGGATCTATGTGTCCCATGGATTGAGATCCATTGGATCCCAAACTAATATATAAGGAGGGCTAACCTAGCCTTTCAAAGGTACATAATCAAGAGTTGTACAAGGTTACTACTCTCTCTCATTCTCGCCTACTCTCTCCTCTTCAAGGTGGTCGACCATCTTGTATTGAGAACCAGAGTCTCTCGTCTTCGCCTTCAACGACTCGAGGATCTCCTTCTTCTATGGGGTTGTTTGCTCTAAAGGAAGATGACGGATTTCATTGGACGAAATCAAGGGATTTGTTGCTTGGATCTTCATCGAGGATTGCAGGAGGAACGCGTCTCATCATCGCGCCCGCAAGTGTATTCTTCGTGGATCAGACTTAAGACAGGAGGATATCTTATTTTATAGATCTCGTGATTATAACAATGCTTCAAGAGGTATTTCTTATACTTTGTGATTTTATGAAACGGTCCGAGAAATATTCTCATGATCATGTGGTTTCATCACTTGATTAAACTTTTTAATTTCCGTCGCATCTAGCGACTAGTGCGACTAGTTACCCCGATCGCATATGATGTGACTGACATGCTTCTGTGTTGCGCTTGAGGATTCGCAATATCCTTCAAGTGGTATCAGAGCCAGGTTGAAAAAGGTTTTGGATACGATCCATAGACCTAGGACGACTTGGGTTTGAAAGGGTCGCGGAAGTTTTGTCGCATTTCAATTTTCACACCTCTGTCTAATTGGAATTTTTCGGTACTGTTTAAATTGTTTAAACACAAAATTTGCAATTGGATTTTGTTCCCCATTAAATCAGGAAACCATAGGATCTGAGTTTGTGCAATTTGGATTTCATCTGCTCAAGATATGGTCCTTTGAATAAACATGTATTCACTGTTGTCGGAACAACAGATCTGAACGTGATTAATGAGTTAATTAATGTTTTGATGTGCCTTGAAATGCATGAAATATCACTTTGGTTCTTTCATAAATCAAATTATCAATCTTAGAAATTTAATTTTGCAATTTTTGTATTTAAATTGATCAAGATAAATTAATTTTAGTGATTGGGGGTCACTGTTGGATTTTGACAATCTTGATCATGAACCTTGTGATAAGTCATTCAAATATGATGATGAAAATTAATAGTTAATTTTATGAAATAATTAGTGATAAATATTTGTGAAATATATAAAGAGATAATTATTTCATTGAATGACATTTTCCTAAACCAAGATGAAAAAATAGAGGATCTTCATCATTAATTGGTTGACATGAAATCATCAACAAACATTTTTTTTTGTGAAGAACCTTAGTTTATCCTACAATAGTTGTAGGACAACTCTTACATGAAAACCCTCTTGCTTGAATAGGATTGGGGATTTGTTTAGCAAATCTCCTTATAATATTATCAAAATTGTTTTGATGTATATTATATGGTATAATTTCGGTTGAAAAACCGAAGAGCATCTCAAAGTACATGATGATCTATCTGGCATTATCCTTTTTGAGGTATATATGGTGCCTAGTCGGAAAGCATTGGGGTTGCGGGTTGCAACGTATGTGGTCCGTCCCACTCTCGTCGGTATTGGCCATGACAGAGGGTAGGGACTCGATAATGCCGGAGAAGTCATAGTGTATTTTTTCTAATTATTAAAATTCAAATAATACGTACTTTGATATTATACCTACTATTCAAGTAATAATCAAGTTTGTTGATTGATAATTGGATTGATGATTAATTTAATGTGATTAAATTAATTATATCCAATAAACACTCTATTATGAATAGATGTGTATTTCCCTTGGAAGAGTTAATTATGTGAATATGATTCACGATAATTATTTATTACAACTTGAATATGAGGTGGAGGATCACATATGTGACATCCATGGTCTCCCGTCAAGGCAAAGGATTCTGTCACCAGATGTTGTATATAGGAGATGCATGTCCGAAGTGACATATCCTATATATGATTTATTTAGATCGGATTCTTTGCTTCTTGAAAGAGTAAGGCCATATACGTAGTGACCCCAATATCGAGTCCTCATATTATTGGGGTGATATTGGATTGCGTATGGCAAGTATTAAGCATGTTGACAGTCGGTTCAATTAACAACGGGTCAACATCATCTTAGGGGTGGTGGGCCCGGGTGTTAAAGACCGAATTGGGAAATGCAAGTTGGACTTGCAAGGCAGAATGAGTTCCCGCTTCTTTTTATCGGAGTCATAAGTTCTCATATTATTGGGATGTGACAAAGATAGGAAAGAAGATCCCAGATCTTGCTTGAGATATAGCGGTAAGTATATCTCTTACTTTGAGAAAATAAGGGAATAATCTTTCAAAGTTGACATAGCAAGATGAATTTGATTCAAAATGCCTTAATCAAATAATTCTTAAATTGAATATATAATCATTTATATATTCTAATATAGTGCATTCTTAATTTCAGAAAATGAAGTCCATGAGCCCACTTAGCAAGCTCCTGGAGGTCAACCAGTTGATCGGACCGAATTATTCGGATTGGATCCGAAATTTGGATCTTGTTCTTTCTGCGGAGCGCATCTTGTATGTGCTATCCAAGGACAAGATCACAAACCCCAAGACTGCGGAAGATAAATCATATAATGAGAAATATGATGAAGACCATAATCTGGCAAGGTGTTATATCCTTGGGTCATTGTCCAATGTGCTTTAGAAGCAACATGTGGAAATGAAACATTGCCAAGAGATTATGATGAATCTGAAGGATATGTTCGGTGACATAAACCGCACACAGCGTTACAACGTGATGAAAGAACTTATTCGCTGCAAGATGCAGGAAGGGACCTCTGTCAGAGAACACGTACTCAAAGTGTTTGGGTACCTCTCTGAGTTGGAAATCCTGGGAGCCTACATGGATTCTGACATGCAGGCTGATTTTATTCTCCTGTCGCTCTCTAAGTCTTTCAACAACTTTATCATGTATTATCACATGAGCAAAGGTGATTTTACTAATGTTGGGTTGTTAGCTGCATTGAAATCTGCAGAAGACGTTATGAGGAAGGACGACCCCTCTGCTAGTGCAATGGTTGCACAAGTGAGAGGAAAGCGCGGACGGAAGCAAGGTTCTCGGAAGGGCCCAGCCTAAAAAAGAAAGAAGAAGAATCAAGGAGTTGGTTCATCTTCTAGTGCTTCCACACTAATGACATCGAAAAATACCGATGTCTGTCACTACTGCAAGAAACTGGGACACTGGCAGCGTAACTACCCAGATTACTTGAAGTCTGCTGACAAAGGTAAAGCTCCAGCAGGTATGAAATCTACTTTCATCATTGAAACTAGCTTTCTCGTTGGACGAGAAGGAAGTTGGGTTCTAGATTCTGGTGCTTCTATTCATGTATGCAATTTGTTGCATTTGTTTCAGGAAATTAGGAATCTGGAGCAAGTGGAGATAGTCATCTAGATGGGATCTAATGCAAGTGTTGCAGCAGTCGCCATCAGGACGTGCAGACTATCATTATCTAATGGTCGAGTCCTAGTACTTAAAGAGTGTCTTTATGTACCTGAAGTCAGGAGGAATTTGATATATGTATCTAAGCTTGTTAGACATGGATACTCCTTCCTATTCTGTAATAAGTTAGTCATTAATCAATATGATAAATTTATTGTGGAAGGTGTTCTGACTTCTGGTGGACTCTATGAATTGTGAATTGATGAATGTGTCATGAATATCACTACCACTGATAATAAAAACCCTAAAAGATTCAGGGAGAATGAAAATCATTCGAATATGATTTGGCATCAAAGGCTTGGTCATTTATCTGTTGATAGGATCAATAGATTGATAAAGGATGGACCTTTAGATTTTCTACAGTTTCAATCTTTACCTACCTGTGAACATTGCATTCGAGGTAAAATGATCAGGATGCCTTTCCGTAACAAGGTTACGAGATGCGAAGGTATTCTTGACCTAATACATACTGATGTGTGTGGTCCCTTCAGTACCGCGACTAAAAATGGATATCGATATTATTTGACATTTATTGATGACCATTCCCGATACGAGTTTATCTTTCTACTACATCATAAATCTGAAGCCTTTGAAAAGTTCAAAGAGTTTAAGGCTTTGGTTGAGAACCAAACCGATAGGAAGATTAAACAGATTTGATCTGACCGAGGTGGTGAGTACCTATCAGATGAATTTAAGGAATATCTTAAAGAGAATGGAATTGTCTCCAATCTCACTCCCCCTGGAACTCCTCAACTTAATGGTGTTGCTGAAAGACGCAACAAGACCATCATGGGCATGGTCCGTTCAATGATGAGCAAAGCATGTTTACCTCTTAGTTTCTAGGGATATGCAGTAGAGACTGCAATATATATCCTGAACAAGATTCCTAGCAAGTCTGTACCCAAGACTCCTCACAAGCTCTGGTATGGTTCCAAGCTTAATGTTAAACACTTGAGGGTTTGGGGATGCTTGGTCCATGCGAAGAACGTGTACACAAGTAAGCTAGAATCTCGCACTCGTGAGTGCTACTTCATTGGATATGTTAAAGATGGTATTGGATACCAACTTTATGAACCTGAGACCCAAAAAGTTTTTGTCTCTAGGGATGTGAAATTTCTAGAGAATGATTTCCCTAAAGGTCAAGATAGAAATGAAGTAGAGGAACTCATTGAATCCCCTGAGGATTCTAAGATTCCTGAACTAGAAACTGAAGAGATAAATAAGGATGAAAACCCATACCTCTTCGAAGGAGTTCGAGGGTGGTTGCACCACCAGAAAGGTACGGATTCCATGTGTCAGGTGAGACTGACAATGATCCTTCTTCATTTGATGAAGCACTTGCGGATCATGACATGGATAGATGGATTCTAGCAATGAAGTCAGAAATTGACTCCATGCATAATAATGGTGTATGGACCCTAGAAGATCCTCCTAAACGGGTAAAACCCATTAGGTGTAAATGGATCTTCAAGAAAAAGAGGGGACCTGATGGGAAAGTAGAGACTTTCAAGGCACGGCTCGTTGCCAAGGGCTACACACAGAGAGAAGGCATCGACTACGATGAGACGTTCTCTCCTATGGCCATGCTTAAGTCCATCAGGACACTACTAGCTATAGCTGCATCTCTTGACTACGACATCTGGCAGATGGACGTCAAGACAGCTTTCCTTAATGGATACCTCGAGGAAGATATCTATATGGAGCAGCCCGAGAGCTTCATAGTTGAGGATGGAAAGGTATGCAAGCTAAAGAAATCCATCTATGGTCTCAAACAAGCTTCTCGCAGCTGGAACATCAAATTTGATGAAACCATAAAGAGTTATGATTTTGGCAGAATCCTGATGACCCTTGTATGTACAAGAAGCTTAGTGGGAGCGCCATTGTTTTCATCGTGTTTTACATAGATGATATCCTTATCATTGGGAATGATACATGAATGATGACCAGTGTGAAGATTTGGCTATCCCATACCTTCGAGATGAAAGATCTTGGAGAAGCCTCTTACATCTTAGGCCTGAAGTTGTTCAGAAACCGAGAAAAGAGAATATTGGGATTATCACAACATGGATACATCAAGAAAATTCTTGAACGATTCCATATGGATAGTTCCAAGAAAGGATTCCTCCCCTTAGGACATGGTATCCATCTGTCCAAAGGGATGGCTCCTCAAAGTGTTGAGGAAAGGAAGGCCATGGCTGGATGCCCCCACGCATCAGCTGTAGAAAGCTTGATGTATGCCATGATGTGTACTAGGCCAGACATCTGCCATGTAGTGGGAGTGGTAAATCGTTACCAATCCTGCTATGGAGAGAAATACTGGAATGCATTAAAGAACATATTCAAATATCTAAGACGAACGTAAGATTACATCTTGGTCTATGGGGATGGTGATCTCCAAGTCTTAAGATATACAGATTCAGACTTCCAGTCGGATATTGATGATCGAAAGTTGACATCAAGGTTTGTTTTCCTGTTGAACGGTGGTGTTGTGAGATGGAGAAGCAAGAAGCAGGACACTACGGCGGATTCAACAACATAAGCCGAATACATTGCTGCATCGGATGCTGCAAAGGAGGCGGTGTGGTTGCGCAAGTTCATCTTGGAGCTTGGCGTAGTTTCCTCTGATACTCTCATCACGTTACTCTGCGATAACACAGGAGCCATTGCCTAGGCAAAGGAACCCAGATGGCATCAAAAGAGCAAGAACGTGGAAAGGAAATACCACATCATTAGGGAGATTCAAAAGCGTGGTGATATAATAATCACCAAGGTGGCCTCTACCGACAACGTTGCTGATACTCTTACCAAACCTCTGACACAGAAGGTTTTTGACCAGCATGTAATGAGTATGGATTTACAGATTGTACCTGAATGGTTCTGAGGGCTAGTGGGAGATTGTTGGACATGTGAGCCCCGGGCGAACCATTCTTACAATAAATGTTATTGTAATATATATGTTTATCAATAAAAGTTATTGATGTTTCACTCCCTTTCTGAAATTAAATGAATGAATGCACTATAAGGTCCCTCTATACAATTAGGGTTATGTACCATGGCTATCTTGATGCTCATATAGCTGTTGATTCATTAAATGAATCATAGAGGGTGGTGTTTGGATGAATATCTAAGGAGTTAGATAGAGGACTCATCAAGCACCGTCAAATGATTATTAAGAAATGATCTCCAGCCTGTGTAGGAGATGGCAATCCTTTCTCACATAGGCTAATATCTGACCGACCTCTTGATGCAGGTCCTCTGCATGGGAATAGTGATTCAGAGGTGTCATATTAATTAGGTCAATAGGTTGACTTAACAAGATCGAGATAACCTAAGTCCTATGTTGAATGTTGTCACAGCATAGGAACGCATCCTCTGACCGGAGACAGATGTATTACTATATGTCTGAGTTTGTACATTTGGCAGACCAATAGGTTGATGGCCTAACCAAGGTTTACACACCGGCGAGATGGTGTGCATATAAGGGAATATGAGTAATACAATCTCTCAAAGGGATCATACAGGTTCACTTATGAACCGGAAGACATGAGCTCACTCATGAGGTATTGGGACCAATCAAATTCCATGCATGGCCATCGTGCTTTGGAAGCATGACATGAATTTGAAGGTATGATATATGCTTTTGGAAAGCATATGATCGATACCAACTCCCAATGATCAAGATTGAGAAACTTGGTGATCAAAGCCTGAAGAAGACAGTGTAAAATTGTTCTTAATCTTCAGGTTGATCATGGGTCTTCCAGTATGCAGGATGTACAGGTATTGGGAATACCTGAGGGTGATGTGATCATAAACGATTGTATAACCATGATGCTTCCATTCCGAGGGAGTGATGAAACAGGTCTGGATTTTAGTGACTTCTCTCAGTAGAGAAGCAATCTAATCTTGGTCCAAATGTTGGACATTGGTCTGAATGAGATTCAGATGCAATAAGAAGATTAGATTTGCGGTCTTGATTTAATCAAGCATCTGTGGGAGGTCCGTAAGATCTGGATTTGAGATTAGATCTCAACGTCCAAGTCGTTGTACGTGGAACAATACAATCGCCATGTCCTTATCTCCAAGTATTTACGGAGAAAGCACATTATTCTTGAAAGGGTTCAAGAATAATTCATTTGATGAATTATGTATCCAAGCAAGAAGGACTTGATGATTAAATGAGAATTAATTATCAAGCATAATAATATGAATGAGATTCATATTGGAGAATGTTTATCCAAGATAATTAAATGGGATTTAATTATCAAGGATTATAGAATATGGATAGCACTATCCATAATATTTGTATATTATAAATATGATTTATAATATATATATCAAGGAGAGAGAAACTTTGTAAATAACATTTTTAATAATGTGGATTGGATTCATATTAAATAATTAATTGGAAATGTAATTTACAAATTAGTTTGGGTTGTGAATATGATTCACATATTTTTCAATGGCATGATTGAAATATTCACAAATTAATTTGGAATTAATTTGGTGAATATTTTTGTGATAATGATTATTACAAATTTATTAAGAAATAATAGTATAAAATAAAAGGGAGATAAAAACCAGCAAATGAGGTGGTGTCACCAATGATATAGTCAAAGGTAGTGCCCCCTCATTTTTAGGGGGTGATTTGTTATCTCCCCTTTTTATTATATTGTTATCTCTTAATAATTGATTTATATTAAATTAAATTATGTTGATGATAATACAACATAATTTTTATTTAATGTAAATTAATGTTGTTGGTTTTTAACCAACAACAATCATGGCCATTGATTAATACATAGATCAACTTGGTCTTTGGATCTATGTGTCCCATGGATTGAGATCCATTAGATCCCAAACTAATATATAAGGAGAGCTAACCTAGCCTTTCAAAGGTACATAATCAAGAGTTGTACAAGGTTACTACTCTCTCTCTCTCTCATTCTTGCCTACTCTCTCTCTCTCTCTTCTTCAAGGTGGCTGACCATCTTGTATTGAGAAAGAGAGTCTCTCGTCTTCGCCTTCGACGACTCGAGGATCTCCTTCTTCTTTAGGGTTGCTTGCTCTAAAGGAAGATGACGGATTTCGTTGGACAAAATCAAGGGATTCGTTGCTTGGATCTTCATCGAGGATTGCGGGAGGAACGCGTCTCATCATCGCGCTTGCAAGTGCATTCTTCATGGATCGGTCTTAAGACAGGAGGATCTCTTGTTTTAGAGATCTCGTGATTACAACCACACTTCAAGAGGTATTTCTTATACTTTTTGGTTTGATGAACCGATCCAAGAAATGTTCTCGTGATCATGTGGTTTCATCACTTGATTAAACTTTTTAATTTCCGCCGCATCTAGCAACTAGTGCGACTAGTCGCCCTGATCGCATATGATGCGATCGACATGCTTCCGTGATGCGCTTGAGGATTCGCAATATCGTTCAACTACCTCCTCCATGAAAAGCTATGTGTAGAGTGCTTGTCCAAGATAAGCCATTGTCTAGAAGAATCATGTGTGTGTTGTTAAATATTCTACTTAAACTAATCAAGACAACATGTGAACATAGTCTTATGGACTCAAAGAATTAAGTCACTAGGACCTGAAAAGTCTTAACTCTAGTTCTTATAAGGTTCCTCTGAAATTATGTGGATTATGGTCCAACTAAGCTCCATTCTTCAATTTTATTCCAGTCTTAGTTTAAATGTCAATATTATCCTGAAAAATGCATATGCAAATGCAAGAAATATATACAAAGCAATTTTTTAGAAAGATTTTTTAAAAAAAATAGTAAAATATATACAAGTATATACATGGATTATAATTTTTTTATAAGAGGATTTCTTGCTTTTTATGTTTTGTTTGTTTTTGTTTGTTTTTTTTGTTTTTTATTATTTTGTAAAAATGGAAGGTGACCAAAGTCTATATACAAGCACATTTGGATTTTTGGGTATTTATATCCATGTCCCAAAAATAATCATATTCGAGTTATGTCTAAAGTATACAATATATATGACACCCCCTATACTTAGCTCGAAATATGACCTCATAGTGATCAAAGATCTGTAAAGGAAGATATAACTTGTCCTAAGTATATAAAAGTGAAAAGAACACTATAAAACAATGGCTCAAAGAACGAATAGAAGTCAATGATCCCTCATATACTTAAGATTAACTAATCCTAATTATAGAAGACTGTACAAAAGGGGAAAATCGAGGAAAAGAATTGACATACTAAACGGCTTGTCTTGCCCCCTATACTTAGGGTAGAATAGCCCTATGTATAGATTATCAACAAGTTGGGGGACAAACGAGAGATCAGAAGAATAGAAGAACGCAAAAGAGATGGTATGAACAACATCACTCCCCCTATAATTAGGGCAAAGTATCCTTAAGTACAAACAACAGCAGGAGTGATGAACAAGACAGATATGAATGACACAAATCATCCTCCCCCCATACTTAGGATAGAGTACATTCTAATTATATCACATAGATACAAACAAGAGGAGAACGATATCATGGAAGAAGGAAGGATCTAATCAGGATGAAACACATATGTACAAGGTATACATTGTTGAGGTTCCTCTCTACAAGCGCTAGAGTTTACACCCCTAGTTGGCGCAAAGGCTAGGACAATGAAGTATCAAGGTTCAGGACGACATCTATAATGTGAATACCGTACTATAATTATTGTCTCGGAGTGAGAACAACAACATAGTCAACAGTACAAACGACGGCAACCAGATAAGAAATCAAATAGGTGTCTGCTACCGGATAAATAGAAGAGAAAGTCAAGTCAGGCACTGGTAGCACAAACAATCTTTGAATTATGGTCAGAGTGGAGTAAATGGTTGGAGCTGAAAAAAAGAACATGGATAAGGAAGGATCTGTCATGGAATCCTCCACATCAATCACCATCTCGAAAATATATGGAAAGTAAGGATCATGAGACTCAATAAGAAAGCGGATATCCGATGCATGTAATGAAGAGATATCAGGTATAACACCGAATAACTCAAGGGTGGCTCATCATTGCGAGGGTCATTGGGGATAGAAGAAATATCAAACACAGAAAGATTGGAAGTATTGGAAGAATCAGAAAACTCAGAATAATCAGAAGACTTGGTCCCATGATTAGACAGATCGGATGCACAACCAAGGAGTGAAATCGAGTACAGAGAACACACCACCCACAGATAATCCTCGGGAAGAAGTGAGAAATCAGGATGATTCGAGTAAGAAAATGAATGATCAAAGATAAACAATGAGTTCTCTCTTGAAGTAAAAGAAAAACCATCCAATGGATCAGGATGTGTAAGCTCATAGAAATCTAGGTCCAGATCAAAGAGATCATTATTCTATCAAAGTGTAGAGATCCGAGCTGCATCCAAAGGACTGATGCACTCTGAAAGAAGAGATCTTGTAGTTCCCACCATAATGAGGAATTGAATCAGAATAGGGTGTGATGGAGGGGTTAAGGAGAATGTGATTGCTAATGATCTATAGAGGATGATCGTAACTAACTCAACACCAAGCACAAACAAATATAATGGAAACCTCCAATTGACCAACTCAACGCAATGTGAAGACCTTGAATGTTCGGTCAATTATCTTGTAAAATTTAGAGTTAGGTAATTAAACACAAAGTTATACAAACACATAGGAAGACCTGGGATTGGGGCACTAATCCTTAGTGTGTACGTGACAAATAAAATGTGAATACAATGAGGGAATTGCTCTCCCAAGTTAATTATGTGAATCAATTATGTTTAATTTTAAGGGTCCAAGTGATATTACCAATCCCAATATTTAATTTTTCAATTTTCTCATATTTTTGAATAAAAACACGTCTAACGTATTTTTCAATTTCCTTTATTCCTATATCCACAAAACAGAGGGAGGAAAATGAAAAAGCCAATGCACGATTAAATACAATGATGCATGCATGAGTTAAAGATGGGTACCTTGTCACCAGCACTCTACATTGAGGATGATCCATGTAGAATTTAAATATAGAAAAATAAACTAACCTATATTATGCAAGTGAACCATCTTAAGATGATAGCTTCCATTACGGGAAGAACTGGTGTTAACTAATCAGAAGCGAGACTTGAGTCCAATCTTGGAAGTTGCTTGGTGCCCGCTACAACGAGTCCTGCTATCTCTGTATGCAACTTCTCATGGTGTGTGGTTTTTAATCCAATTAAGTTCACTTTTTTTGACCAAGTTCGAATGTGATCTATAGGAAAATATATTCTATTAGGGTGTTTTGACCTTAGTTCTAGCGAGCTCAACCAATATAATTAAAGCAATCAATACGTAGCTCACGAAATCCGCTTAAAACAAAGGAAAAATAAGGCAGTGAAAACAAAATCGGTGAGGTCCCCTAAATGCATCCGTACTTGGTGAAAAAGATCTGCAACAAATGAATGTCCTTCTACAAGAGTTTTTAATGACTGAAATGCTAAACATAAAATTAAGTCTAATGCTCCAATTAATGATCTTCTTAGAATCTTCATTTCCTTCTCCTACGCTCTCCTACGGTTTTGGGGAAACTCAAGCCATCTCCACTTCACTATAGTGCATCAATGCTCCTAAGAAACCGCTCCAGCTCGTCAGGCCCACTTAGAAAGAGAAAATGAAAAATGTGTAAGAGACACAAATATAAGATATAAGTAAGAAAACATAAATTAAATAAAATGAATATGGACAATTAAAGAATGTAGAAAAATTATAAAAAGATTACAACCAATAATTGAAGGTAAAATGCAAAACCTAACTCTCGCTTGCAATGGTGCCATTTTGTTGGTTAGGTATTTTTTAGGGTTTTTATTTATGAAATATAAATGTGATGTCATTGCAACCCAAATAATCCCTCAACAAAAAATTTATTTTTTTCTCAAGCCAATAATTACAGAAAATGTAGCAAGAGAATTTTTGCTAATTAATTTACTTGTATAACAACTTGATCGAACTTAAGAAGGCTACAAATCCCGAGGGTTATTCTAATAATCAAAAATCAATTTAAAAGGGAGAGAAATTCAAATGCTAGATATCTTGGTTTTCTATGAGATTTTTATGTTTTTAATTCAGTGTTTCTTTTATTTTTAAATTTTCTATTTTCTGATTTTCAGTTTTTATTGGTTTTAGTTTTGCAATTTTTTAATTTTCAAAAATATAATTACAAAGGAAGTTTATATACAAAGATAGAGAAATGCTATTTTTCATTTTCAAAATATAGTAAAAATAATCAAAAATATCAAAAGATTTTTTTGTTTTAATAAGTCTTTATTGTTTTTAACAATTTTGGGGAGATTTTTCGAATTTTTAGGATTTTTTTAAATGAATAAAAAAGGAGAAAAATCAAACAATGAATAGATAGGAATATTTTGCAATTTAAAAATATCAAATGAAATCAAAGTTGCTGGATTTATTTTTCCTAAAAATTATAACAAATTATTTACTAACATGAGGTGAAATCATATTTTTTTGCCATTTTCTATGATTTTCTATAATTTTTATAAGAATTTAGTATTTTTTGGTTTTCAAAAAAAATAATGATAAAAACAAAACTACTCTAATATTTTTGGAATTTTTGATCCACTATTTTAATTCTTATAATTTTTCAAATTTCAAATAGTGAAAAATGCAAATTTTTATTTTTTAATAATATAAAATAAAAATAAAATGCAATGTAAAATTTATACAATGTCGAGGAACACGGCAAGAGTCTAACTTGAATTTTGGAGAATTTATTGACAACAAATGAAATTTATTTCAAGAAAAAAAACATTCCAATTAAATCTAGACTAACAAGGACTGAAATGTAAATTTTCATTATTTTTGCATAAAGTAAAATAATAAGAAATAAAAGCAGGGTAAAGAATGCAAATTACCTAATAAATGTGTTGGGTCTCGTAGGGTTCTTTTTGCAAAATCATAAACTTGGAGGGGTGTAATTGCAATTTAGCTAGGTGTGTGCGCAACACGTGCTAGAGGCTTTGGAAGAAGGGGCTTTATCATAATTTCAGAAATCTGGAGGGTCCCAAAAAAATATGGTTTTTAATAGGTGCTTCTTCTTTTGTTCTTGCCCTAGCAAAACGAAATGGGTCTCCAACCCTTCCTTCGTCTTGCTTAAGAATGGCAGCGGCAGCGGCTGGTGTTTGGATCCTCAAGCGTGGTTGGCGATCGTCAATGGAACATAGGGGGTTATCTTCAGGAGGTGGCGACAACGCGGTTCTGGTGGAGGTGGTTCCTATCATGGGGGTGCTACGCGGAGCAGTGGTGATCGGGTACACAGTGGATAGTGGTGGGCCTCGCGAGCGGAGCTGGCAGTTCTCCAAGCATGGTGTCTTCTCCGAGAGGTGGTGACAGACAGTGAAGGAAGCACGCCAGTGGACAAAGATGGTGGCGATAAGATGGTCGCTATCTTTGGGAGGAGATGGTGGACTAGGTTGAACAACTAGGGGGCGACACACGCCCCCAACAATCGGCGGTGGCCCTTGGCGAAGAGCAGTGACGGCTAGGGTGCAGCCAGCAGGAGATGGCGGTTATGCAGGTTGACTCGAAGGTGAAAGTCACGGGATTCGAGCAGAGGCGCAGCACGACGACGCATCTCTGGTAATGCTCGGTGATGGGCGACACACGCTGTTGTGCTCCCCAAGCGGAGGAGCTTCCTCCAGATGGCAGTCTTGGAGGTAGCCTCGATCCAGGCAGTGGCGATGATGCGGTTGGTGGTCAGCAATGACAGCAAGGCGGAGATGGCGGGGTCTTTCAATGGGCGGCATGATGTGGACTAGGGTTGGGCATTGGGCCGGGCCGGCTCGATCCGATCCAAAACCCGACCTGTATAACCCGACCCAAACCCGAACTCAAAATTTAATGGGCGGGTCGTGGGCCTTAAAATGAGCCCATATTGATTATCGGGCCGAGTTTGGGCCTGATAAGGTCCAAACCCGTTAGCCCGATAGCCCAACCCATTCTAAAGCAAGTATATTCGTATCTAGTACGGTATAATTATATCAATTATATTCATGTTCATTCCAAATACCATGTTCTAACTTTCATATCCTTATTCGAGTGTAGAATAAATGCTTAGACACATTAATAATTATATCTATTAGTGGATTGAGGATATTATTACATTAATATAAAAGATTATTACATTAATATGCAAGAATGGAATCTTTGTCCTCAAGTATTAGAGCATGTACAACTATAAGTAACCAATCTGTATTGGGTCATAGTGCACGCATCTACAATAGAATGGTGATTTAAGTCACCATATTTTTACCACATTTCTATTTCCAACATACAACTAATGTTAAAATCACAAATTGGTTAGCATGCTTATAGTTTTAAACATGCACACATGCATAAGAAACAACCACACAAATGCAAGAAGAATGGAAGACATGATATTGGTATACATAGGTGTTAAATTGGGTCGTTCCAACTCGAACCCGACCCATTTTGTTTGGGCCGGGTTTAGGCTTGGGCCTAATTTTTGAAAATAAAATGGGCCGAGGCCCGACCCATTAGCTCATATACTTAAATGGGCTTGGGCTGGGCTAACTCAAACCCGACCCGACCCGGCCCGATGCCCAACCCTAATGTGGACGGTTGAGCTCTTGGTAGGGAGCGCTGCCGTCCCAACTTTATTTTTTTTGGAAAACAATAGCTGATTTTTTTTATTTTGAAATCTTTGTACCTGCAATGAAATCAAATAAAAAGATCGACTCGAGCATGATGATTCGGTCCAAAAAATCAAACAATAATCAATAGTTGAGAGAGTTCCTTCAGTATTGATAGATTAGAAAAATATCTCTGGTCACCGTGCGAGGTCGGAGGTGAGAGATCTTGAGAGATTGAACGTGTGTAGGTTGAGATGTGGATGTGAAATCCGAATCGGGGGTAGATCCAATCATGATGAACAATGATTAGCAACTATAAACTATGATTACGAATTAAAAAATGACTATGAAATAAAAACTAAAATTAACCCTAAAATTATCTATATGAAAGATTAAAATGAGAAATAAAATAGATCTCACCATGGGAGTGGATGGAAGCTGTGATGGTCTCGATGAGGACCGATTCGTTGTCATCACACGACTCGGAGCTAGGTACCTTTCTACAACAAGAATGATCGTGAAGATTAGGCTCCTCTCACCAAATATTGATCAAGTGAGAATGAGGGAGGAGGAGCCAAATAAAAAATGAATTTGAACTTTAAAATTTGAATGGAGAGAAAAAGAAGGAAGGAAGTTAATGGTGGGATTAATAAGATACATTATTTAAACAAATAATTAATTAAATTATTTTATATTTTTTATTAAATTAAATAATAAATGTTAGTTATATTTTTAGTTTGGTTATTTAAGGAAATTAATTATATGCATATAATATATACATTATATACATTATATACATAGTTAAATAAGGAAATTAGTTTTTTATTATTTTAAATTTTTTATTTTTATTTTAAATAATTATTAAAAAAATATTTACAATTATTTATAAATACATTATGTATAAAAATAAATATGGATAAATATATATAATAAATAAATGGTAAAATTGCAAAAGTCACCCCTAGAAAATCATCTTTCAAACCGTAATCCCAAAAATTATGAAACCACTACCATTTTAAATACAATTTAATTTAGAATATGATAGAAGTGAGTTTGATTCAACTCGAGTTCATATAGATCTGGAATAGGTCTTCAATTATCGCTTTACAGCTTTTTCCGAGTGTAGTTACTTTTATTATGTACATGATTTTATTTTATAATTATTTTTATTATGTAGAAAATATTTTTATTTACAACTTTCATTTAGAAAATTATTTAATTTGAGGTGAATTTATGGACAAATAAAATAGTGTAAGTTTCATAAAAATATATAGAGAATAAATTTAAAATAAAGAATGAAAAATATTTACAAATATTTTTTTCCTGGGTGAAGATCGTATCTCCCCCTACTTTATTCCTAGTCAATCAGGTCAAATCTTGACCTTCTCTCGGGGTTTGGTTCAGCATGTTCTATTGCATATATATAATCTTTTATTTTCTTTACTTTTCCTTTATTTATTTATTTATTTTAGGTTAAAATAATAATATATGTACAATATTTACATACAAATACAAGTTAGTAAGAATACAGATTTATTAATATATACAGGTTTTTTATAAGAGATTTTAAGCTAAAATAAACGAATAAAGATGATGAAATACATATTCATCACTTAGCTCTTCTTTTTACAACACTTTACAAGTCTCTCTTTTTGTCTCATTCCTCATACACACCCCATCTCTCCCCTCTTAGTGACCATCCCCCTTGTGCCCTAGAGAGAGTCGTCCTCGACACCACATTGTTGTGCCACTGCTTCGACCATTCGTAGATCTTTGTCTCCTTTGGTGCATCTTGATCATGAAGAAAATGTCGAATCTCGTGAGATGAGATCAGGAGCTTCACTGCTTGGATCATCAACATTGATTGCGAGGAGCATGCATTTCATCAACGCGCTCGCAAGCATCCCCTCTATTTGATCGAACTTGAGAAAAGAGGTCTCTTCTTTTGGAGACTCGACCGCAACCATGCTTCATGAGGTAAACCTTGTTTATGTTTTAGATGAAATGATTTGAGAAGTGTTTTTGGATCATGTGGTTTCATCCGTTAAAAATTTTTAAATTACGTTGTCCCGAGCAACTAATGCGACTAGTTACTCCCGATACCATACGGTGCGGTCCTCACACTTCCGTGATGTGCTTAAGGATTTTCCCATATCCTCTAAATTTTTACAACAAGTAAATGCAATAAAATTTCTTAATTAAATCTCTTGAAACTTC
Organism: Ottelia alismoides; assembly: GCA_037367405.1. Lineage (NCBI taxonomy): Eukaryota > Viridiplantae > Streptophyta > Magnoliopsida > Alismatales > Hydrocharitaceae > Ottelia > Ottelia alismoides. The sequence goes on along the minus strand of JAZKJV010007604.1, from coordinate 2,215,648 downwards.
AACAATTCCTTTTGCAGCTCCTCGCAACAGGAGCTATCAACTCCTCATCTTCACATTTCTCGAGCATCCTCGACCGTCGTGGGCCTTATCAACAGATTTGCCATCGATTGAGAGTGAAAGTTGAAGATACTATTATGTTTTTGATGACACAATTAACATGTTCTCATTGATGTATCCATTCCATAAATATGACAAAACCTACATGCCACTGCAAGGGCGGCAGATTGTTGGAGTTTCATGTTTGGTTAATTCTCGTTTAGTTTTAGATTTATTTAATTCTCATGTGGTTATCTCAATATTAAATATATATATATATATGGTACAAATCTTTTAGGTATGACCTATGAAGGATATAACGAACAAGGGTCCCAATAACAGCCAACTTTCAAGACTTCACATTGCAATAATGTATCTATCTAATTATCTCAATTACAAATTGATGTTTATTATTTTAGATATTGAATATAATACACATATTTTAGGTATGATCTATGTAAGATATAGCGGGGAGGTGTCCCAAAAACAACAACCAACTTTTGGGACTTTAGGTTGCAATAATTTCTTTATTTAGTTATCTCAATTACAAAATTAGTGTTTATTGTTAGATATTGAATATAATGCACATATTTTAGGTATGATCTATGTTGGATGTATTGAGGAGGGGTCCTAACAATAGAAACCAACTTTTAAGACTTCATGTTGTAATAATTGATTTATCTAATTATCTCAACTACAAATTTATTATTTACATTTTTAGATATTGAATGTAAGGTTTATCTTTAAAGAATGAACTATGCGAGATATAACAAGAAATGGTACTAATAAGAGAAATCAGGCTTTGGAGCTTTAAATTGTAATAAGTTCTTTATATAATTATATCATTCACAAAATTATTATTTGATTTTTGTGATATTGACTATAAGGAAAATCTTTCAAGTATGGGCCACATAGGGTATAACAGGGACAGGTTGCAACATGTTCAACTAGGTCTTGGAGCTTCATGTTGAAATAAGTTGTTTAACTAAAAGACTATTTCCAACAAATAATATTTATCTTATGTGATATTTAATACAACATATTATTTCATGTATGATCCTTATAAGATATATAGAAGCTTCGGGTCATACACAGTTTACAAGATCGTCATTTGCTGGTTCTTCAAGTCAATTTTACTATATGCCCTCTCAACTAACAACTCCTACTCAATACAATTCAGAAGCTCTTCAAAGCCAAGTTATTTTCTAGTGTTCTCCAAGTTGAGACAATAGAATTTGGGAGACAGTTCTTTGGTATTCCCATGATAATACCACAACAACCTCTAGATCCACCTCGAAGACCAATAGTAGGAGTAAGGATCAATGACCCTACAATTATTCCATTAGAGCCACCACAACAGTCAACCGTTGAAAGAAGCACAATGGATCAAATTATTCAACCACTTGAACCTCCATGGAAGTTATCAACTATATCGTTGCCTCCTAGGCACCAACACATTCTGAAAAGAATATCAAGCGGAAGAAGCAAAAGAAATCAACACATGAAGATAGTCATAAGATGACGGGAGAAGGTCGCAAAGGAAACGACGGATGAGAAGGTGGAGGAGGATGCCTAAGCGGGTTTCTAAAACGATGGAGATACTAGAATATTGTAAAATATTCTAGAATATTTAATGGAAAATTGTAAAATCTTTCTTTTGTGATTTTAGTAGAATATATCAACTTTTTTGTAGTGATTAAAATTATTATGTGGAATGTTGGTCTTATAAATGTCATGATCAATTACCTTGATATCCAGTTTCTAATTAGATATTTACATTATAAAATATAAAGAAACTTTAGAATATATCTAATAAGTAATATTATATACTTAAATAATAAATAAATAGTTAAAATTTGCACAAGAAAACATACAATAATAATGATATATTAGACGTACAAAAGTATATCAATAAAGATTCATTGGTTTATTTGTACAATATTCTGTACAAAATATATTAGTATTGTTAAAAAAGTATATCGTTATTAATAATTGAATAAATGGTACAAGATCGTTATTCTACTAACTATCTAGCATACAACCATATAATATATTATTATCGTATAAAAATTTATATTTAATACTTGTATAAACAATGTAGAGTTATTTGTAAAATTAGGAGGTCTTACAATTAAATTGGGAGGACAAGGGAAAGTTATGCAAAATTGGAAGGACAAGGGAAAAATATACAAAATTGACCAAGTCAACACCTAAGATGCCGATTTAGAGAGCCAAGTCTGAATCAACACATGAGGTTTGCCAATTTGGAATGTTCTCTTCAAATTAGCATCTTAGGGGTTGATTAATACATAAATTTTTAATTATTAAATCATGATATAATTAATTTCAAATATTTTAATAAATTTTTAAAAAAATCCTCCACATGCAAAATATGAGGGAATATTGATATGCATGGTGGGTAAGGTTGAATTCCGCAATGCAATTGGTAGACACGTCCGCCCATGACGATAAATATCCATTCTTAACAAACACTAGACTTTACATGTTATTATCCCGTACATGATGTCTTGCCAACTGTGATATATTGCCAAACCCATAATCGATCAATCGCATGATTTGCATCCTTATCATCAACCTAATACCGTGAATTATTCCAAGTTACCATCCAACAAAAAACAATAAATGAAAGAAAGATGAAAATATCCAAAGAACCACATATACCCATAATATGTATTCCAGATATTTATCACGTATCTGTAGGAGTAGCATTTAAGTCGATGAGTATCATAGATATATCATATAGTCGTAAGCAGTTAATCTTTCCCTGATGATCAAACCTCAAGCTCCAGTCTTTAACTTGCTCCTTATCCTATATGAGATGAGATACTACCTTACACACCCATTCCATGATACGATATTATTTTGTGACATCTAGATCTAACAACCTGATAGATCTATTAACTTAATCAAAAATAGACTTAAGATACTAAATAGTTACCGAAAGCCATTGCAGCAGAAATGAAGGGATGAAGATGGGATTTCCTTTTCCTTCTCAACAATTGCCTAACATGCTTGAGTAATCGATCCTCTTGCATTCATTAGTTGAGGGAGAGGGGACTCCAATCCATGTATATAAAACATGATGGTTACCTATCCATTAAGGTAACCACCAAAGGCAACTTCTCAAGAGATGCATCCCTTCAATATTAATCATGAGCCACAAAATAAGAAATAAAAAATATGTTGGCAACTACCATATTTGGTAGTTGCATACATAATATTTCTTACATTCTCCCACTTGGCTCATGTAACAAAATTATTGCTTTACACTTGTCTAATTAAGCTCTATTAATATGAATCTTGGCGGTAGATACCTTTCAAGCAGATATATCCTTCCAAGCATTACAATACCAATAGTTTGCTCAACATGACAAATCTTTATGTGTTAATATCCAGATATTAACACGGGTCCTTTCTTTATGTCTGTTCATTAATTGCATGCTACTGAAATATAACAGACAATAAACAAGCAGATCATTATACCAAACTTAAGGTGTACACACATGGATGTATTGATATTATTATAAGGTAGTAGATAGGCCCATTTCAGTTACATGATTGATGAATACACTAGGTGGCAAACCCTTTGTCATAGGATCCGCAATCATGTACTTAGTACCTATATGTTCAATAAATACTAAATGATCTCTAACTTTCTCTTTAACAACAAGATATTTAATGTTGATTCTCATTCCGGCACGCGTATACTTGTTGTTAGCAAAAAATACGGCTGGAGAATTATCACAATGAGTCTTAATGGTCTTGAGATTGAATCAACTATCTTAAGACCCGCAATGAAATTCTTTAGCCAAAGTGCTTGTGTAGTAGCCTCGTGACATGCTACGGATTCAGCTTCCTTGGTACTTGATTTGACAAGTGATTGTTTCACACTTCTCCATGAAATAGCACCTCCAACAAGCAGAAAAATGTATCCAGAGGTAGATTTTCTATCCTCCTTACTTCCTGCATAATCTGAATCCGAATAGCCAATGACTTTTAAGGAATCTGAATGCCGGTAGATTAGCATAAAATCCTTTGTTCCTTGCAAATATCGCAAGACCTTCTTTGCCGCTATCCAATGGTCCATGCCTGGATTGTTTTGATGTCTACCCAACATTCCAACTGCAAAACGTATATCTGATCTAATGCATGTTTGGGCATACATTAGACTCCCAATGATAGATGTATATGGAATGTCCTTCATCTGTTCCTTTTCTAAATTATTTTGGGGACATTTAAATGAAAAAAATTATCTCCTTTTACCATAGGTGCTGGGGTAGGAGAACAATATTTCAAACCAAATCTTTCTAATAATTTTTCAATATAGGCCTTTTGAGACAATCCAAGTACTCTATGAGATCTGTCTCTATGAATTTCAATGCCAATGACATATTTAGCATTGCCCATATCTTTCATTTCAAAATTATTAGAAAGGAACATCTTTGTATCTCGCAACATCCCAAGGTCATTACAAGCAAGTAAAATATCGTTTACATAAAAGAATAGAAAAGCATATTTACTCCCACTCGTCTTAAGATATATACAATTATCAACAATGTTCTCAACAAAACCAAATGAAGTTATTGCATTGTTGAACTTAATGTACCATTGACGAGATGCTTGTTTTAGTCCATATATAGACTTCCTTAACTTACAAACCAAATGCTTGTTATTATCTAAAATAAAACCCTCAGGTTGTCTCATGTAAACATGTTCATCCAAGTCTTCATTAAGAAAGGCCGTTTTCACATCCATTTGGTGTAACTCTAAATCATAATGAGCTGCCAATGCCATGATTATTCGCAATGAGTCCTTTCGTGATACCGGAGCGAAAGTCTCATGGTAATCTATGCCCTCCTTTTGAGTGAAACCTTTAGCCACAAGTCAGGCCTTATATCTCTCAATGTTGCCTAATGAGTCCTTTTTAGTTTTAAAGACCCATTTGCAACCAATGGATTTCGCTCCTTTGGGTAGCTCTACCAAGTCCCATACTTGATTTGCACTCATAGAATTCATCTCCTCCCTCATGGCATTGTACCATTGAGTAGAGATAAGACAATTCATGGCTTGTAAAAACGATGTTGGATCCTCTAATATACCCATGTCATAGTCACATTCTTGTAGATATGTTATAAAATCTGATGAGATTGTAGATTTGACAACTCGACCAGATCTAGTTGTAACAACACCTTGTTGAACACTTGGTGCTATTTCAAACTTGATTCTCAGGTAGTGGAGGATTCACCATTGGTTCAACTAAAGGAATATCTTGGACTAGAGGAACAACAATGTCTTGATGTTGTGACTCATCCAAGATATCATGTTGAATATTTTGCTCCTCCCTTTCTAGTGGTATAACAAGATCCGGTAATTCATCGAGTATGATTTCTTTAACTACCATCCTGCTCCCACTTTTCTCGCTATTTTCCAAAAATATAGCATTCCTTGATTCTACAATACTCGATTCCCTATTTGGACAATATAATCTGTAACCTTTTGAGCCTTCTGGATAACCAACGAAGTATCCACTTGTAGTCTTCATATCCAATTTTTTCTCATGTGGGTTATAGATTCTAATCTCAGCATGACAACCCTAAATGTGTATGTGTTCCAATTTTGGTTTCCATCCCTTCCAAAGCTCAAATGGAGTGAATGGAACTGCTTTTGATGGAACTCTATTTAATATATACACGGTTGTCTTTAGAGCTTCACTCCAAAAGGATAAAGGCAATGAGGAGTTACTCATCATACTTCTAACCATATCCATTAATGTGCGATTTCGTCTTTCGGCGACACCATTTTGATCTGGCTCATCAGGCATTGAAAATTGATGTTCAATGCCTTCATCCTTAAGAAATCGCACAAATGGTCCAAGTTTTTGTTCTCCTCCAACATACCTACCATAATACTCACCATCTCTATCTGATCTCACAATTTTAATTTTCTTTTCTAATTGTCTCTCTACTTTTATTTGATAATCCTTAAAAGCATTTATAGCTTCTGATTTTTCAAATAAAAAATAAAGATACACGTAACGTGAGAAATCATCTATGAATGTGATGAAATATTTTTGACCACTAAAACATTCCACAGGAAACGGACCACATATGTCAGTATGTATAATTTCTAAAAGATTAGCACTTCTCCTTGACCCTTTAGCATGTTTGTTGGTATGTTTTCCCTTAATACATTCCATACAAATACTAGAATTAGTAAAATCTAGAGTATCAATTACTCCATCATTTACTAATTTCTTGATCATTTCAATGGAGATGTGACCTAATCTTTTATGCCAAAGCATTGATGATCGATCACTATTACATTTTCTCTTTTTACCAATTACATTGCAAACAAGGAGATTGTTTTCAAAATGTGGATCTAAGTGTAATTTATATAAATAGTCCACTAAGCCACCTGTACCAATCAATTTGTCATTCTTAAACATTTGGAAAGATGTACTTTCAAATGAAATCTTGTATCCAAGATTACAAAGTCTAGATATTGAAATTAAATTTCTAGAGAACTTGGGTACAAAAAATACATTTTCCAAATCAAGTATATGACCAGTTTCCAAAATGAGCCGTTGCGTCCCAATCGCTTCAACATGTGAAGTCATGCGATTTCCCATATAAACGCTTTGCTCATTTTTTAGTGACATCCTTGTTTTCAGAAAGCCTTGAATGGAGTTGGAAATATGGATTGAAGTACCAGAATCAATCCACCAAGTATTAATAGGAACATCAATGAAATTAGATTCATGACATACATGACATTCAACAATCGAAACAGAATTTAGGACATTGAATTGAGTAGACATGAAAGTTGAACTATCTGCAATAAATCATAACGAGACAACCACAATAAGCAAATAACTCAAGCATAAAACTTAATTCAAAATACTAACTTATTTAATATTTTGAGAAATCAATGTTCTATCACTACAAGACTTGTTGTGGCTAAAGAATTGTAATATACAATTGATTTTTCTTAATAAACGAGACAAATAAATTTTCGAATATTCACTAGAAATTCCGTACCTGTGGGCATTAGAATAACTAACAAAAAAATTATTTTTCTCATTTAAAAAATATGTCCAATTAACCCCGTCACTTAATGTAAGTATTTCCATTGTTATCCTAAATGTTGTGGCTACTCTTGGATAACTAACCAATAATTACTCATTACAAGAAATGATATGTACAATACGAACCGATCAGATGCTGTGGCCACTCCTCCCGATTCAATTATACATACTTATCCGAATACCTTTGAATGGAGTTAATCAAGCAATCTCCACTATGTAGATGCAATTTGATGCCATTAGTTCAAATAATTGGACTTTACCACTTAATGTAATTATTAACATTGTTATCCAAGATGTTGTGGCTACGGTGCCATTTGATGAACGTGAAATTCGCCTCTATAGTAATGTGGAATTAATGTCATAGTACAGGAGGCGAATTCGGTTCAGCAAAAACCACGATCTTTGAATGTCGTGGAATATTTTAACTTGGCAAGTCTACCAAGGTCGAACACAGGGACACGGCTGCTTAATTCAGTTGTTGAATTTTGATTCATGAAGGCACAATGTCAATTAATTTCCATTTCAGGTCCTTATGCAAATTATACAAATTACAAAGCAATGCGAGGATGCACGATTTTTTTAATGGTTTTTATGAAATTATAAAGTGATGCATGAGAATAATGCAAGAGAATATGTATGCTAAATAAAATATCACAATTATACCATAAAATATGAACATCATGATAAGAATAGAAATCAGTGTCAATTTAATCACATCAATAAACGTGATCATCAAATCCAAGCAAAGACAAGGAGAGCAGGGGCCCAATTTGCACATAAAAATTCACTTTAATTAAAACAGAAGCAAATGAGACAATTAAGCATGCTAAGATGAAGAGGAAAAAATAAGGATCAAAAGACACTAAAATCATGCAATTTGGATCTACGATGCTCAAGTTATGCTAAAAATAGTGCAAGGGCATAATTGTAATAAAAATGCAATAAAGATAAAGGGTAAATATTGCATTTAGGTACCTGGGGGGACCTAAATGCAATTAATGAAAACCGCCTGGGCCCATCTGCAATTTTTCCATGCGCGCAGGGACCTTTTTGTAATTTCCAAAACCCGGCGGGGCATCCCTGTAAAATACCCCAGGTGCACATGTGCCGCACGCGCTTGGAGGACCAAAATGCAATTCTATAAAACCTCGGGTCTTTTCTGTAATTTACCCAGCACCTCACGTGCTAGGCACGCGAGGGGCTAGGCTCGGGTCAGGCCTGTGGCTCGGGCCACGTGGCTGCAACTAGGGGCTCGCGTCGAGGCTCGGTAGAACCCGGGCCTGTAGCCTCGGTTGGAGCTTCGGGTACCACGTGTCTCTATCGCGACCGTCTGATCCATCTGATCGGGCGGCAACTGTGTGTCATCCTCCTCCGCAGGTCACCGAAGAAGGCGGGGATCCGATGACCTGCCATTCGCTCCACCGTCGTGTCTATGAGCTTCTGACGGTCGGGGAGGACAGCTGGGTGACTGGCGAAGATCTCTGAGCAGGCACGGAGCTCCGAAGGTGTCTGGAGCTGCTCGGCGAAGCACTGACGTCGGAGGAGGGGAGCTTGAAGGTTCTCCGACATGAGGTCCGTCTATTGAAGATACCTGCAGGGGTTAGTGATAGTTGAAGCGTGCGGCCATGATTTGTAAAGTGCGTGAAGTGAAGTGGGAGCCGACGGAGGTGGAGAAGGTGGTGGCTCAGGTGAGTCCTCCGCCGTGGGGACGGAGGAGTGGAGTCGGAGCATGGTGAGGTTCTGACGGAAGGGAATGAAAGAGCGAAGGTGGCTGATGGCTGGTGAAGCTAAGGGGATGGTCAAACGGAGGTGGAGGTGATTGTAGGAAGGTGGGAAAATTGGAGAAATTCAAGAAAAAGAAGGGGGTAGAGAAACCTCATCGGGGAGGTGAACCCGATGGCGGAGAGGCCTGTGCTGGACCTCGAGGAGGTTCGGGGATCTTCGCCCAGTCTGTTCAGCCGTACCAGAGAGCTCGGAGGTGGCCGGAGCCACCCGGACACGGTGATGCTCCGCCGTGGGTCGACACCGAGCTAACCTCATGATCGTCTCGACGCTCCGCCCCTCCACTGTCACCGGAGGGACGGAGGAAGCTAGAGGAAGGCCCAATAACGGTGAACTCCTGGCTAAGGAGGCGGAGGATGGCTTAAAAAGGCGGAGGGGGTCGGACGGTTATGTGGTAGGAGGGGGTTTCGAAGGGGGTTTTAATGGTGGAGCAGTGATGATGGTGGTGTATCAATGGAGGCGCGAGGAAGGTGGATCTACGGACGACGTGCAGGTGGCGTTACGAGAGGAAATGGTGAATGGAGATAACTTCCAAAATAGGAAGGGCGAGTGATGAATCCACGATTCATCGCCTTTATTCTTTTATTTTAGCTTCATTTTCTTAGTCAAACACATGTAAATACCCATTAATTTCATAATTTTACCATTTTGCATGCATTTGTTAAAATGCATTTTTAACACTTTTTGTACATAAATAAAAGAATAAAGAAGAAAAGAAAAAGAAAAGAAAAATAAAGGATGTAGTTATGCAATAAATACAGACTGACCCAAACCCCGAGAGAAGGTCAAGACTTGACCTGATCGACCAGGAATAAAGTAGGGGGAGATAGGGTCGTTTGTCAGAAAAATCAAAAATATCTCGTAAATATTTTTCATGTATATTTATACAAAACTTACATTATTTTATCTGTACATAATGTGACCTCAAACTAATTATTTTCGTAAATAAAAGTTGTAAATAAAATTGTGTTGTAAATAATAAAAATATTTGTAAAATAAAATATTGTATATATTGCAAATAATTACACCCAGAAAAAGCCACAAAGTGATAATTGAAACATCAATTCCGGCTCCACACAAGCTCAAATTGAACCAAACTCACTTCCATCGTACTATAAATTAAATTATCTTTCAAATGGCTGTGGTTTCATTATTTTTGGAGTTATGGTTAAAAAGTCGATTTTCTGGGGTGTTTTGTGCAGTTTTCCTATATATTTGATGAACATATTTATTTATATTTATTTTTATACATAATATATATTGTAAATATTGTTTTCATTAAAAAAAATTATTAAAAAAATAAAAAACTAAAAATTAAAAAAAATCCTTTATAAAAATTATTTCCTTATTTGCACCTATGTACATTATATTATATGTATATAATGTATGTATACAATTAATTTCCCTAAATAAAAATTACCAAAAAAATTAATTATCTCACATTAATTAATTTAATTTATTTAATTACGAAAATCATATGTAATTATTTAATTTATTGGATTTATTTGAATTCATCTGATTTGATAACTTACCTTTTATGTGAAGATTTGATTTTGTGCCTTAAATAGCCACCATTAAGGTGGTTAATTGATTTTTGGGAATTATTTAATTTATTTATTTTAATTAATTACGAAATTCGTTTTTAATTAATTATTTATTTTATTTATTCAATTATTTTATTTAATTAACCAATAAACACTTTCCTCATTTGTGAATATCTTCCATTTTTGATTTTCTTCTCTTTTTAATGGGCTCCTCCTCCCTCATTCACACTTGATCGATCTTTGGCGGAGAGGAGCCCAGTTTCCGAGAGGTTTCTTGTTGAAGAGGGTCCTAGCCTCCGATCCGGTCGGTGACAGTGATTTGAGTTTCGTCGAGGCCATCATGGCGTGTCCGAACCCCAAGGTGAGATCCATTTCATTTCTTATCATTTGTCGTAGGTAAATCGTAGGTCTAGTTAGTGCTTAGGTTTTATTAGATTTTAGACATTAAAAATCCCAAAAATTTCCTCCACATATTTTCCGATCCGACACCGATTTCCATACCCTTTTCTCGATCTCTACAAATTCACGTTCTACCTCGCACAACCTTCCACCTCCGACCATGCACATGATCGGAGACACGGATCGATCTTCCATATCGCAAGATCCGTCCACTCACTTACTCCATTTTTGTTTATAAATAAATAAGAAAATAAAATAAAAAAATTACAAAAAATATTTTTCCTGTTAATCTGACATTTATTTTTGCAGGAAAAAGTAAAAAAAATCAATTCTTCTTCTATCTAACATTTGTTTTGCAGGATATAACAAAAATAAAAAAATAGTTGTTTCCCTATCTCTAACATTTGTGTTGCAGGAAATACAAAAGAATAAAAAATCTGTTTACATTATGTTTTAAAAAAATATAAATTTATTTCAGTTTTTACATACTCAGAAAACAAAAAAAATTAAAAAAAAGAAGAAAAAAACTACAGGTCATGGGGGCATCTCGCCCAGCCCCGCGCCTTCACGCCCAGTGCCTCCACCTGCTTCATCAGGCGGCGGCGCCGCCCCGCGTTCTCCGCCGGATCCCCGCGTCCCTGCAACAGCCACGTCAACACCCTCCACCACCGCGCATCCGCACGCGCTCAGCCGCGCGAGGCCGCCGCCCGCTCCGCTGCCGAGTCCCCTTCCAGATCTGCGTGCCCCCGTGCGGCATCGCAGATCTCCAGTCCGTCGGCGCCTCCGACCCTGCGAGCCCGACCTCCGCCCTTCCGTCCGTTGTGCGCCGCCCGCGCACTCCCTAGTGGCGCGGCCGCCCATCCTCCATGCGCGAGCGCCGCTCCAGCGGCGCGGCCTTCCGCCGTCCCTGTGATTTGAGAGAGACGAGTAGGGGGGCGGCACCCCTTTGAGAAGAAAAGAAAACAACGAAGGGCACAAGAAAGCCCTAATTGGGATTTTAAAAAAATATATATTGGAAAAGTTACAGGAAAAGCTTCAGGAAGTTTTTAAATTTGCGAAAAGACCCCTGCTCCAGAAGGTCATGTGCCATGCACATGTTACATGGGTAAATTCCAAAGTTACTCCTGCAGTATATTTATTTTAATATTTTTAAAGGGAGAAACTTTTTGCATAATTACATTTCAGCCCCTACTGTTTAGAACAATAACTTGCAGGACTTCTTTGAATGAAATAAATAGTTTTCATGCTCTAAAAATCTTGCAAAAGTTTGTGTAAGCTCCTGCTGTAGTGTACTATATTGTTTAAAATTTTCATAGCATTTTGACTTTATTTGATATATTTAAAAAATCAAAACATTGTCTTTTTGCATATCTCAACTTTGAAAATTCATAAAAATCGAAAAAGTGTTTAAAAATTCCATAAAAATTTCTGTAGGTGTATTTTGTTGTGCTTTATTTTCAGACCAATTTTTGTGCTATTTTCACTTATAAAAACCACTAAAAAAATTAGCTTTCGAAATTTGACTACTTAGTTTTTAAATCGTGCTCCTTGTGTTCGACCCTGGTTGTTATACCAGGTAAAAAGAATAGCGAAAAGCCGCTTACATTTCTTCATTGATTTTTATATTCTCTGAGTGGTTTTAATTATTTTTCTCGTTGACCGATTCTTGTGGTTGAGAACGATGAAACTTTGATATTATTTATTCCTCTCTTAACCGCATCGAAATTCATGTCATCAGAATGGCGTCGTTGCCGGGGAGCACGGCTTTGTAGTTATTTTTCTATTTTTGTCTCTCTATATTATAGTTGTTTTCTGACCTTTTCTCTCTAATTTTTTGTGCGAGGTACTGCATGGACAATTTGGAGTTTACTTTTTGAGGACCCGCACAAGAAGAAGAGTAGGAAGGAGAAGAAGATATTTTTTTATTTGAGAGAACAATTATTCTTGTAATAATTTAGGACTCTAAACTTGCGGACTTGGACTTTTCTTGGGGTCTGTTTCGCCAAGTGCCGGTGCACTTGGGGGACCTCACTGCTGTTTTCCGTGTTTTTGATTTCACGCCTTAACTTGCTATCTTGATTCGCGTAGATTTGGCCCCTAGACGTAGGATTTTTGTTGATTGTGACGTAAAATTTCTAAGGCCCAACACCTAATAGAATATCTGTTCCTATAGAACGTAATTGGACCTTACTAAAATTCACTGAAAAAGTTAGTTTAATTGGATTTGAGACCATGTGCCGTGAGGAGTCACATACAACGCTGGCAGGACCCGTTGTGGCGGGCACCGAGTGACTCTCAAGATCGGACTCCGGACTCGATTCGGTTAACTAACTATTGTTCTTCACGATCAATAGAAGTTGCTTGTCTAAGGCCGATTTCTTCGTGCATCATATAGTTAGTTTATATTCTGTCTTTAATTTTATGCGCGGATCATATTGCATGTAGAGTGCTGGAGTAAGGTACGCATTTTCTATCTCTGCATGCATCATTGTGTTTGATCGTGCATTGGCTTTCTCGATCCCTCCCCCTGTTTTTGGACTCAAATTAATCAGAGGAAATCGGAAAGCTCGTTAGGCGTTTATTCTTGAAAATATCCAAAAAAATCACAAAATCCAAAATTAAAAAAAAATTGGGACTGCTAATTGAACTTGACTCTAAAATCAAACGTAATTGATTCACTTCATTGTATTGGGAGAGCAATTCCCTCATTGTTTGCGCTTTTACTCGCTCGCGTACACACTAAGGAGTAGTGCCCAAATCCTATTCAAGCCTCCTAAGTGTTTGTGCAACTTTCGTTGATCACCTTAACTCTAAAATTGAAAAGATAAAGGACCGAATCTCACGGTCTTCACTTTGTGTTGAGTTGGTGAACTGGGGGTTTGCTTTGTGTTTTGTATGTCTTTGGTGTGAGTCGGTTACAATCATCTTCCTTTATCATTAGCAGTCACCTTCTGTCTCTAACCCACCCTCCCTCCCTTCTATCTCTCTCTTCGTTCCTGCCTTTTCTTTCTTTCACTCCCTTCTATCCCTCCATCCCCCCTTCAGTTTCCTCTCATCACGATGGGCCACTTTCCATTCCAGCCGAATTTTGCGGCTTCTTCATTTCACGCCCATCACTCACGTTCATTCTCTCGAGAGGTCGGAACCCCATCCGACTTCCCATCTTCTCCCTACCCACCCTCCCATTTGGGACGTGCTGTGAGTGACACCCACAGAGACCAGATTGACCAAACACGAGACATGGGTGTTCACATTACTGAGATGAGAGTGCATCCCATAGGCAACCGAATGGGGCAGTTGCGAGCTTTAGATGACTTGTATCCTAGGACATTGGATGAGTACACAGATCATGAAGTCCAGTCCGCTTCTACCTTGAGACCCTTTGTTCTGGATTTAGAGTTAATTGATCTACTGCCTAAGTTTTTTGGGGAAATGCACGAGGAACCTTATTTGCATATTGATGAATTTGAGGATTTTTGTGTATCACGATCATATTTGGATATCACTTCTGAGGACATGATGCTGATTACCTTCCCATTTACACTTTAGAGTAGAGCCAAGAGTTGGCATAGACGATTGGGAAGGAAGATTGCTACATGGGGAGATTTACGATCATTATTTTTGAAGAAATTTTACCCCCAGTGTAGAGCAGAGATGATGCGATCATGTATTCGTGAATTTTTTGTTAACCCCCAAAAGCTGTTGAGAGATTCATGGTTGAGGTTACGAGAACTTTTGAGGCGATTTCTAGATCATGGATTTTCGATGACTGACCTTATCCATATCGCCATGAAGGGGAGGACCGCAGAGCAAATATCATATGTCATTACCTCGTGTAGTGGTTCACACCATTGTCCCGACTTGGATTTTGTTGAGACCATCTTGGATACACTTTCTGATCTTGCATATACACCAGATGATTTATTTGGGACAACACATGACGGAGAGATGACAACTGTTGAGTGTGTGACACACCATGCTGATCTTGATAGCACACACAAATCAGAGGATATGGATGCTACTACTTCTCATTTGATGGATGTGTTGCCTACTGTTATGAGTTCCCAGAGCCGGACATTGGTTGATGACCAATTGGATTTACAATCAGATTTTGAGCCAGTTCTGCTCTATCACGTAGAAGATTCGTCGATTCTAGATCTGCTGGGATCCCAAGAGATAGAGGAGGAACCCACATCTCAGCCATCCTCTGATTCTTTCCAGTATCCATACATAGTTGATACAGTGTCTTGTCTTCAGGAGATCTTCTCAGATTCGGAGATACATTTGGATTCATCTCAGCATAGAGAGTTTGATGAGGGACCGAATTTGGATTTTACAGAACTTGATAGTCTCGTACTTGAGCCATGTGTCCTCCCATTTGATGAGGTCGATACATTTTTAGAGGACATGACATTTGACAGCATTGATCCCAACTTCCCTGATGATTCGGCATTACTCCCTGAGGGTTATCTGCGGGAGGATGCCATGGACCATATAAACTCGGTTTCACTTTCTGGGAGTGCATCCGATCTGTCGGATCACGAGACCAAGTATTTTGATATTTCTGATAATGAATTTGATGATTCTCTCCTCGACGACCCTCGCGAGGATGACCCGATCTTTGAGGTATTCGATGATTTCACTGATCTGTCTACATTCCATACATCGGATATCAACCTTTATAGTGAGTCTCCTGATCATGATCTTCCATATCTATTTGAGACGGTGATTGACGTGGAGGATTCACTGATTGATCCTTCTTTCTCCACGTTTGACTTCTTCGGTTCTGCCCTTTCACTCCATACAGATCTTGAGCCGACGATTTCTTTTGTGCTACCGGAGCCCGACTTCATCTGCCCATATCTTGATCCGGTAGCAAACACCCGCCTGATTGATTATCTGGGTGATATCATCAACTCTGTTGACCCTCCTGACTTCGTTGTTGTTCTCCCACCGAGAGTGCAACAACAGTACGGTATTTGCCTGACAGATGTCGTCCTGAACCTCAACACTGCGTTATCCTAACATTTGCGCCCAGCTAGGGGCGTAAACTCTAGCGCTCGTTGAGAGGCACCTCAACATTGATCACATATGGTTATATCATTCTGTCCATATCATACATTCTTTCTGTCTCACACCCCATCTCCATCTCATGATTATTCCATACTTAGGGTGTACTTTACCCTAAGTATAGGGGGGTGTCAGACGTGTGATTATTCTTTTGATTCTTTTTATCTCTGTTTTGCTGCCTATACTTAGGGATATTTTACCCTAAGTATAGGGGGGGTAAACCCAGTACATTCTACCCCTCGGTTTTCCCTTTGTGTACAGTCTGCTATACTTAGGATTACTTAATCCTAAGTATAGGGGGATCACCGACTTCTATTGATTTTATTCTTTTATTCGTCGTTGTAGTATACTATTCTTCTCACTTTATCTATATGAAAGCACGAGTTATGTCTTTATTTCCAGCTCTTTGATCACTATGAGGACATAGTTCGAGCTAAGTATAGGGGGGTGTCGTATATATTGTATATATACTTTAGCCATAACTCGTACTATCATATTTTTAATATGGCTAATATACTGTGTAAATACTAAAAAAAACCAATAAAGAGATGCAGAAAGTTCCTCAAAAATTTTTCTAGTACATACTGATAAATAAATCAGGTTAAAATATTTTGAAAAATATTTTGAAAGTAGTTTGAAAATCTTTTGAAAACCATTTGAAAAATGTTTGAAAAATATTTTCAACCTTTGTAAAAAGTTTGCACCTTGTAAAAATTTTTCTCTTTGTGTGAAAAATTTTTTTTTTAAAAACTATTTGCAAATGCTTGGAAAATGGTTGAAAATTTATTTTGAAAAATTTATATATACTGTTTGAAAAATGTTTGCAAAATATTTTCAAATGATTGTAAAATTGTGTGAAAATTATTTTGGACTATAGTTTTGAAAATTATTTGTAAAATTATTTTCAAATAAATTTGAGGAATATATGCATCACAAAAAAAATAATAATTAAAAAAAAGAATAAATAAACTAAAAAAAACCAACTATGTATATGCTTGTATAAATTACTCAAGTTGTAAATCCTATCTCATGACTCTTGTAAATAATCGACTCACTCCTTTGTAAATATGTGCATATAATCCCTAACCTTTATCTTTAAAAAATATTTTGTATAGACTTGTATATATTTCTAACTATTTGCAAAAAAAACTTTTGCATGTGCATCATTTTTCAAAAATCCATAAAAATTTCAAAATTTTGAAAATTGTTTCACAAAAAGATTTTGTTTTCTCTATGCATTGTACATATTTTCTTGCATTGGCATGTGCATTTTTCAGGATAGTCTTGATGATTAAACTAAGTCTGGAATAAATTTGAAGAATGGAGCTTAGTCGGACCTTAATCCACTTAATTTCAGAGGAACCTTATAAGATTTGGAGTTAAGACTTTTCAGGTCCTAGTGACTTAATTCTTTGGGTCCACACGACTATGTCCACATGTCATCTTGATGAGTCTAAGTAGAATATTTAACAACACACGCATGATTCTTTCAGACCGTGGCTTATCTTGGACAATGCACTTTACACGTAGCTCTTCATGGAGGAGGTGGTGAGGAGGCAGTTTCCTTTGGCTTGGGGTAGCACATGAGGGTAGTACTTCTAGGCGGAACCTCTCTTCTTCTTCTAGTGAAGGAAGTGCGTCTCAACTTGGTCTAGTGGTGATGAAGTCTAAAGACAGAAGTTGTGGGTTGCAATAAAGCTTCAAAAGAGGGATAGTCTACTGGCTCAAGAGGAAAATTTCTTGTATATATGCTGCACCATGTAGATATGTTGTACAAATGCACTTGAAAAAAAAAGAAAAAAAAAAGATAAAAAAAGATAAAAAGAAAAAAAGAACTCCAAAAAAGTGGTGGGTCTGATAGAAAATGATAATCCCACCGGAGTATGTATATAGTGCAAATAAGCAAAAGCTTAAAGACTCATGGATTCCATCTCATGAAGCTTGCAGCGGGAGACTTAGCTACACTGGTTGAGCTCCCAAAATTCTATACCTCTTATTCCCCCTCTTCTTGAGCCGGTTGCACTTGAACTTAGAAGGGAATACCCCGCTTCTCGAGGAAAGAGTTGCTAGACCGGGGGATTAGAGTTACCTTATTGAGAGAGGTTGTTTCTTTGTTACTTCTGAGATGAGGAGCTATATCCACTTACACCGTACAAGTAAGATTTCATAGTCACAAGAATTTGTGTATGTAGACTTGTTCTGATCTGACGATTGAGGAGACCTGAATAGGAGTCTAGTGGAACTTAGAGTCTGTTAGGTTTTAAATCCA
This sequence comes from Ottelia alismoides, assembly GCA_037367405.1. Taxonomy (NCBI): domain Eukaryota; kingdom Viridiplantae; phylum Streptophyta; class Magnoliopsida; order Alismatales; family Hydrocharitaceae; genus Ottelia; species Ottelia alismoides. The sequence goes on along the minus strand of JAZKJV010007604.1, from coordinate 2,197,443 downwards.
CATCCCATTAAGGTTCCGACACACTAATAATCCAAAGGTCCGACAGAGCTCCAGACTACATTTTTATGAAGATAAGCTTAAAAGTCAACATTATTCTAACTTCTTTCCTTTTTCTTTTCTTTATTTTTATTTTCACTTATTTTTCAAATAAGTGTTTGCTAAGGGACTAGCAAAGGTAAAGTATAGGGGAATGATGAATCCACGATTCATCGCCTTTATTCTTTTATTTTAGCTTCATTTTCTTAGTCAAACACATGTAAATACCCATTAATTTCATAATTTTACCATTTTGCATGCATTTGTTAAAATTGCATTTTTAACACTTTTTGTACATAAATAAAAGAATAAAGAAGAAAAGAAAAAGAAAAGAAAAATAAAGGATGTAGTTATGCAATAAATACAGACTGACCCAAACCCCGAGAGAAGGTCAAGACTTGACCTGATCGACCAGGAATAAAGTAGGGGGAGATAGGGTCGTTTGTCAGAAAAATCAAAAATATCTTGTAAATATTTTTCATGTATATTTACACAAAACTTACATTATTTTATCTGTACATAATGTGACCTCAAACTAATTATTTTCGTAAATAAAAGTTGTAAATAAAATTGTGTTGTAAATAATAAAAATATTTGTAAAATAAAATATTGTATATATTGCAAATAATTACACCCAGAAAAAGCCACAAAGTGATAATTGAAACATCAATTCCGGCTCCACACAAGCTCAAATTGAACCAAACTCACTTCCATCGTACTATAAATTAAATTATCTTTCAAATGGCTGTGGTTTCATTATTTTTGGAGTTACGGTTAAAAAGTCGATTTTCTGGGGTGTTTTATGCAGTTTTCCTATATATTTGATGAACATATTTATTTATATTTATTTTTATACATAATATATATTGTAAATATTGTTTTCATTAAAAAAATTATTTAAAAAAATAAAAAATTAAAAATTAAAAAAAATCCTTTATAAAAATTACTTCCTTATTTGCACCTATGTACATTATATTATATGTATATAATGTATGTATACAATTAATTTCCCTAAATAAAAATTAACAAAAAAATTAATTATCTCACATTAATTAATTTAAGTTATTTAATTACGAAAATCATATGTAATTATTTAATTTATTGGATTTATTTGAATTCATTTGATTTGATAACTTACCTTTTATGTGAAGATTTGATTTTGTGCCTTAAATAGCCACCATTAAGGTGGTTAATTGATTTTTGGGAATTATTTAATTTATTTATTTTAATTAATTACGAAATTCGTTTTTAATTAATTATTTATTTTATTTTTTCAATTATTTTATTTAATTAACCAATAAACACTTTCCTCATTTGTGAATATCTTCCATTTTTGATTTTCTTCTCTTTTTAATGGGCTCCTCCTCCCTCATTCACACTTGATCGATCTTTGGCGGAGAGGAGCCCAGTTTCCGAGAGGTTTCTTGTTGAAGAGGGTCCTACCCTCCGATCCGGTCGGTGACAGCGATTTGAGTTTCGTCGAGGCCATCATGGCGTGTCCGAACCCCAAGGTGAGATCCATTTCATTTCTTATCATTTGTCGTAGGTAAATCGTAGGTCTAGTTAGTGCTTAGGTTTTATTAGATTTTAGACATTAAAAATCCCAAAAATTTCCTCCAAATATTTTCCGATCCGACACCGATTTCCATACCCTTTTCTCGATCTCTACATATTCACGTTCTACCTCGCACAACCTTCCACCTCCGACCATGCACATGATCGGAGACACGGATCGATCTTCCATATCGCAAGATCTGTCCATTCACTTACTCCATTTTTGTTTATAAATAAATAAGAAAATAAAATAAAAAATTACAAAAAATATTTTTCCTGTTAATCTGACATTTATTTTTGCAGGAAAAAGTAAAAAAAATCAATTCTTCTTCTATCTAACATTTTTTTTGCAGGATATAACAAAAATAAAAAAATAGTTGTTTCCCTATCTCTAACATTTGTGTTGCAGGAAATACAAAAGAATAAAAAATCTGTTTACATTATGTTTTAAAAAAATATAAATTTATTTTTTTTACATACTCAGAAAACAAAAAAAATTAAAAAAAAAAGAAGAAAAAAACTACAGGTCACGGGGGGCATCTCGCCCAGCCCCGCGCCTTCACGCCCACTGCCTCCACCTGCTTCATCAGGCGGCGGCGCCGCCCCGCGTTCTCTGCCGGATCCCCGCGTCCCTGCAACAGCCACGTCAACGCCCTCCACCACCGTGCATCCGCACGCGCTCAGCCGCGCGAGGCCGCCGCCCGCTCCGCTGCCGAGTCCCCTTCCAGATCTGCGCGCCCCCCGTGCGGCGTCGCAGATCTTCAGTCCGTCGGCGCCTCTGATGAATACCCATTCATCACTCTTTATTCTTCTATTTTAGCTACAAAAACCTTTTCAAATACATGTAGATATGTGTAAATACAATTAATTACCAAAAGCATGCATTGTGTAAAAACCTATAATTAGCATGTTTTTGTGCACAAAATAAAAGAATAAAGAGCAAAAAGAAAAAGAGGGAAATATTTAGAATAAATATTGAGCAACCTAACCCAAGGGAGGGCTCAGCATGGGCCTGACCGCATAAAAGCCAAGTAGAGGGAGATAGGGGCTCACATATGTATATATTTGTAAATAAATAAAACTATATATTTTCCTCACCCAAAAATATGTTGTGAATATTCTTGTCTATATTGTGTATATTTAAGAACTATTAAAAACAAAATAAAAAGATAAAAATCAAAAATCCAAAAATACCCCTTCACCATGTGTATAAACCACACCTTTGTATTTATTCAACCTTGTAAATAAATTCATTTATTTTCTAAACTTTTTGTACAAATTCTATGTTACATATTGTAAATAAAATAAATAAAAAGAAACACAACAAAAATCAAATAAAAATCACAAAATGAAAAATACAAAAATACATTGTATAAATACCATGTATATAAGTGTATTCAACCATTTATTTCACCCTTGTATATAAGTGATAAAAATAAAATAAAAATATTCTTTTATTCCATATTTTATGTTGTAAATAAATAAAATACAAAATGAGCATAAAAACACATAAAAATAACAAATAAAAAATCAAAAATAAAAATCCATGTAGTGTACATATACCTATATATAGAGCTAACCTATTTTTATTTCCAAAAATTAAATAAAAATCACCAAAAAATAGAAAAAAATAAAAGAAAAATATTTCATGTTTTGAGTTTCTTTTAATTCGGCCTATTTCTACCCTAAAATAAATAAACAAAATTCGGTACACGTGGCAGAGCCTGACTGGTCCACGGGGGACTGTTGACCCCGGTCAACTCCCCCGCGACCTCCTTCCTATTCTGGACAACGCGTGCCACCCCATCTTCGCCGATTTACCCACGCTTCTCCAGGCTGTCCCCCACTCATCCCCCGCGCCCGGATTCTTCTCCGTTCATCCCTCTCCCTCGCCGGATCCTTCGCCATCAAATCTACGCCTTCCTTTGCTGTCAGCCCTCAACCCTAAACGCCCCTGTCACTCTATATAACCACCATCTCCGCCGCCTTCGCGCGCCATCTTTGGCCATTCTCCTCCTTCCCAGTGACCTCCATTGGCTCCGCAAGAGTGACAGCGAGCGTCAGCCCTTGTTGCAGTGAGGCGAGGAGGCGTATCCATCGATCCGGCGATCTTCGCCGTTCTTGCTCCGCCGCCAGCGTTGAGCATCGAGCTTCAGGCCTTGACGCCCTTCGAAGCTACGACCCGGAGTTAGCCACGCTCCAGCACAGTCTACTTCAGCCATCAGGTAGTTGATTAGTTCTTTTATTTCGTTTAATTTTAGATTACGCCCAATTTGCATCTCCGCCGCATTCTTCCGATTCCGTCCACCTCGCGTATCATCTCGATCCTCCGACCCGACCATCATCTCCGCCAGACCTCTCCGCACCTTCTTCACCCCTCCACACAACCCAGATCGCACAGGATCTGGGAACCGAGCTCCTTCGCCGGCCACCTTCGCCGGAGCTCGCCATTCCGACGCACAGCCCACCTACACGCCACCTAACCGGGTCGAGGCACTTTGCCCTCGACCCGCGAGTCTTCTGGTTTGCTTTTCAGGTCGAAACGAGGGCGTCTGAGGCCCTTCGCCATCCAGCCAGGAGACCCAGCTCCGCCGGCCTTGTTCGAGCTCCTCGGAGCTTGGTTTGACCGTCGGAGACCACCGGCAGACGCGGGAGCCTTCCGCGATTCTTCTCCGACCTACAGAAGGCTCACCGGAGGGCCTTAGCGCACGCACGAGCCCGGCGAGTCTCGCCGGGGACCTGTTCTTCGAGGACCCTCCATCGCCGTCCGATCTTCCTCATCGCTCCAGGTCAGATCTTGACCGTCCATTCGAGGAGCTGCTTCAACCGTCCGATCCGAGGAGACGCCATCTGGAGCGCCCACCAGCCGCAACCGTTCGATCTACACGTGGCGCGCATCCAACGCTTCATTAATAAAGGGGTAAATATCATAGGGCCCCCTCGTAGTTTGTCCATTTCTTTTTAGTCCTGTAATTTTTTAATTCAGTTGTTTATTTTCTGGGTTATTTGCATCAAGGACCTCGCGCTTAATTTTATTTACATTTATACCCCCGCCAGTAGTGAACCACGTGCTTCGTCACGTGTTACTTTGGGTTATTTGCAATATGTGCCTTGTAGTTCTGGATGTTATGCAATGAATGAAAAGTTTTGTTTATTTGCATATATACCCCTGTGAGCATTGATTTTGCACATGTGCGAATTATTTTGGGTAAATTGCAACATAAGCCCCTGGACTTTTAATACGAGTTATTAATAGGTCCTTGGAACTTATTTTTATTACATTTAGGTCCTTGAGTGCCCCAGGCACGTGCTTGGCACGTGACTTCTTGGGTATTTTGCACCAGGACCCCAGAACTTTTGGGTATTTGCACATAGGTCCCTGTGCACAGTGCCCCACCTTCATTTTTGAATAAAATATCAAACGACCTCCAAATCCAATGAGATTTTGACACATGGCTCCTGCCATGGTGTAGGAATTTCTATGATTTTTGGGGACATTTTTGATTGCATTTATTATTTTTAAAAATTCAAAAACACTTATTTTTGCTACTGTTTGACTTTAAAAACACCAAAAAAATATAAAATCACCTTTAAAAATTCTAAAAAAATTAGACATTGTTGTTTACTGGTTGTTTGATTTTCTAGCCAATTTTGGCTACTTTTCATCATTTAAAAACCCTAAAAATTGAAAAACCCCTAAAAACTCATAAAAATTGTAATAAATAAATTAAAAATCCAAAAACAATAATTAGGGTGCCTAAATTTTCCTTGTTCTTCATAGATTATAGGAAAATTACCTCCAGGGCTTAGTGAGACTCTTAGATATTTTATTTTTGAGTCTAAAGCCTTGCTGGACAGTCCCCTTTGTTTTTCACATTGTTTGATTTTTAATAAATAATTTGTCCATTAGAAAAATTCCAAAAATTCACCAAAAACAGTAAAAAACATTTAAAACATAAAAACCATTTTTCCTTGATTTTTGCATCATTTTTGTGTGTTGTATAAATTGTTGAAGTCCCCTTGTATTCACATTCTTTGATTTTCTTATCTCTTAAAAAATCTAAAAAATTGTAAAAACAAATAAAAACCATAAAAAAGATTCTTTTGGATTCTGACTACATCGTAGGCCGCAAGGCCAATCTGTGCTCCTTGAGTTCGACCCTGGGAGCTATACCAGGTTAATCCTATAGCTAGATCGCTCTATTGTGTGCTTGCTTGTTTTATCTTATTTGAGTGATTGATATTTTTCTTGATTGACACGTGCTGAGTGACTGAGGTCGCAACGACCTAATTTTCATACCTTTACCTCTGTCATTTGGCCGGTCATCAGAATGGCGCCGTTGCCGGGGAGCACGGCTTTGTAGTCAGTTTTCATTCTTAGATTTTTGTCTCTCTACATTATTATTGTTTTCTGACCATCTCTCTTTGATTTTTGTGCGAGGTACTACTTGGACGACTTGGAGTTACTATTTGGAGGACCCGCGCAGGAGGAAGAGAGAGAGGCGAAGAAGATTTTCTACTTAGAGAGAGAGAGAGAGAGAACATTATTTTTGTAATAACTTAGGACTCAAACTTTGGACTTGTGGACACTTGTAAACTTTGCGGGTCTGTTTCGCTGAGCACCGGTGTGCTCGGGGGACCCATCTGGATTTTCGCGGCTTTTATCGTGGTTTTTATAGCTAGCTGCCTTTTCCGGTGTTTACGCGGTTTTCTCGAGCCCCTAGACATAGGAATTTTGATTGATTGTGACGTAGATTTTTAAGGCCCAACACTTAATAGAATATCTGTTCCCATAGAACGTAATTGGACCTTAATAAAATTCACAGAAAAAGTTAGTTTAATTGGATTTGAGACCACGTGCCGTGAGGAGTCACATACAGCGCTGGCAGGACCCGTTGTGGCGGGCACCGAGTAACTCCCAAGATCGGACTCCGGACTCGATTCCGATTGGCTAACTATTGTTCTTCACGATCAATAGAAATTGCTCATCTAGGACTCGGGTTTTCCTCGTTGCATCATTTAGGTAGTTTAATTCTGTATTTAAATTCTGCGCGGATCACTTGCATGTAGAGTGCTGGAGACAAGGTACGCATTTCTATCTCTGCATGCATCATTGATTTCGTCGCGCATTGGCTTTTTCGTTCTCTCCCTCGGTTTTTGGCTTAATCATCAGGAGAATCGGAAAAACCGTTAGGCCGCTTGTATTTATTTTGAAAAAAATTAAAAAGAAAAACAAAAAAAATTGGGACTGGATAACATTATTGACCTTAAAAGACACTCACATTAAAAATTTGTCTTGGGGAGAGCAACCCCCTCATTGTTTGGTTTGATTGTGCGAGAGAGTGACCCGAACACTAGGTCAAGCCCTCCGGTGCTCATCTCGACTGATTACCGACTCTTCTGTGCGGGACAGTCGGTTGAGAGAGTATCGGGTATCCCAGCAGGTCACGTAATCGCTCTGATATCTTGTGTGTTCACCAAATAAAATTGACAAGATAAATTGACCGATCTTTCACGGTCTTCAGATTGTGTTGTGTTGGTGAACCGGGGGTTTGCTTGCTATCATATTTTCTCCAGATCCCATCCGCCCAACTCGCCAAGATCAAGATGATGGGTAGACGATCTCTTAGGCAGCCTCTGGCTGCACCGCTTTCAGGCGCGTCTACTCCATCATCTAGGTTGGCCCGTGAGAGTCGAGACCAGCTCTCCGGGCCCGAGTTCGATTCCACCCTGTTCCCCTCGACCCCCTTTCTTTTGCCACTGAGAGACATGAGCCCGAGGAAAGACGAATTGATTTAACAGAACCTGAGTTAGGCTCATCTGATTTTGCAGACATCCCTATGGCTGGAGCCGGAAGTTCAGACGATCGCCAGCCCGAACATTTTGTCTTAGACCAGGGGGCGATCAACTCCACCCTGATTGCGTCATTAGAGACGGTTCAGCAGCAGTTACGCGATCAGGGGGCATTTATGATTGAGATGAGAAGGGAGATGGAGAGACTCCGAAGAGAGCGAGAAGAGCCGAGCGAGCCTGAGGACATTCCTGATGCTGATGCAGAGGCAGCAGCCGCAGCCGCAGCTGCCGCAGCGGCAGCCGCAGCCGGAGGAGGACCACCGAGAACGATGCGGGAACTACACAACCCCGGATCTACACTGATGCACCATTGGGTGGTGGTACCGGCCATCGTGGGGGACTTCAAGTTCCCTCCGAACACCCTGCAGATGCTTCCTCACTTTCATGGACTTGCCACTGAGGAACCCCATCTCCATCTCCAGGAGTTCTTGATGATCTGCAGCACTGTCCACGACCGTCATGTGGACCAAGATACGATTCGAATGATGGCCTTCCCTTTTTCACTGGCAGATAGAGCAGCCGCCTGGCTGAAACATCTAGGGAAGTTTGTCTACACCTGGGATCAGCTCCGCACCGAGTACTTGAACAAGTACTATCCCCTCGGGCGGACGAATGCAGCGAGGGCCCTGATCAATAACTTCTCCATGCTCCCTAATGAGCAATTTCACGAAGCATGGGAGAGGTTCAGAGAGCTTCTGGATAGATGCCCACATCACGACATCTCGAAGCCGAACCTAGTTCAGAGCTTCTTCAGTGGGATGACACCAGAGCTTCAGGGTCTGGTGAATGCTTCTTGCGGCGGGTCCTACTTTGCCAAGGACCACAACCAAGTCTGGGCCATCTACGAAGAGATGGCAGAAAATTACATGGTGATGTCCCAGACTCGGTTGTACACTCAGAGATCTCAGCAGCCGCCAGGACCCGTGCAGTATCAGCGGATAGCACGGGTTGATGCAGGTCCATCCAGTTCATCCACAGTTGCGGCCGCACAGGCAGAGTCGGCCACTGCGGACATGGGGATTATTAGCGAGAAGTTGGACCGCATGGAAATCATAGAGAAGAAGCAGTGCCAGGGCATAACTCAGATGGAGCAAATGGCACAAACTCTGAGCGACATGAAGACCCAGCTCTTGTGTCTTCAGGAGGCACAGACGGCTCCTCAGCCCCGTCTTCTGTCGCGAGGTGATTCCGGCGGCAGCCGCAGCTCGTCCCAGCGCTCCAGCTCCTTGCAGCAGCCTAGACAAGTTCACCTTGTACAGGCGGAGCCGTACCAGCAGCAGCAGCCCTCCTACCAGTCACCACCATCTCCAGACTTACAGATGGTGGTATATCAGCCGGATCAGCCTCTGGCAGCACTGCCACCAGACCCCTTTGATGCTGAGCCGTTGATGGACGTCAACGGGATTTGGTATGACCGTCCTCAACCTGGAATCCGACGAGACCATCCCGGATTCAGGTGGGGGAATGGGGGTAACCAGTCCCAACAGCAGCCAGCCGGTCAGGGAGGGCAGTACTCCCAGCAGAGAGATCACCAGCAGCCCCCTGCATACCAGCCACATCAGCCATCATCCTTCGTACCTCGTCCCTATCAGCAGCAGGGACAGAATTGGAGACGTGAGCAGCAGGCTCACCAGCAGCAGCATCATTCCTCTTACCCCTCTCAGCCACAGCAGCACCAGGTCCAGCAGCCTCATTACCAGAGAGGCAACCCGTCGGGCTCCCATGAGAGCCCAGCCACGGATGAGTTAGCCCGCCTCTTCACAGAGCAGCAGGCTACATTTAGACGGGAAATGGACGAGTTCCGCCAGGAGATGCGGGACCTGATGAGAGGGAAGGCCGCCATCCCTGCACAGATCGAGCCGAATCCGAATAGCTTGAAGAGGAAATCTGAGCAGGTAATTCACACTGAATTTGCCACTCCTAGTGACCCATTTGATGATACATCTTCGGATTTATTTGATGCTGATTTTGTCACACTTAGGAGCGGTAGAAGACCAGCAGGCGGCGCCTCATCTGAGCGACCACACGAGGATCCATCTAGAGCGCCAGATGAGGAAGAGGAGAGCGGTACTGAAGCCGCACATCATGATGACGGTGGTACTGATGCCACCAGAGATGCTGATTCCACCGGCGGTACTGAGGCCGCCATTTCACCACATAGAGGAGGTGGTACTGACGCCACCAGCAGAGCCGAGCCAGCCAGCGGTACTGAGGCCGCAAGACGTCTAGAGCCAGCTAGAGGTGGTACTGAGGCCACCAGTATTCATGTTGATAGAAATGTTGTCTTTCCTCGCATGAATGTATCTCCGAACTCTGATTTGAATAAAGGAAAAGGTTTAGTTTTTTCTGATCCCACTGTGGTGAATGATTTTTGTGAGGATCCGGTCATCGAACCGTCTAGGCCTATTCCTAGTCCTTCATCTGGGAAGGACCCTGTGATCCCCTTTCCTAGAGCCCTTGAGTTGGGGAAGGGGAAGAAAAAAGAAAAAGATCCAAAAAAGAGAGAGCAGGAGGAGTTCAGCCAGAGCATGATAGACCGATTTCACATCCAGCTGACCCTCAATGAGGCTTTGCAACACATCCCTCTTCTTCAGCGATCCTTGAGAGATAAGACCACAGTCAGAAGGACGAAGAGGAACAAGACCGCAGAAATTCATGTGTTGACCAAAGCCACGTGTTACGCGATCCAGAACCATCTGCCGACTAAGAGGCCAGATCTAGGGGCCCCGTATGTCAGATGTCAGATTAGTGAACAGAGGTTCAACCGTACTCTCTTAGATAGCGGATCGTCGATCAACCTTCTACCGGCAGCCCTTCTCGACCACTTAGAGTTGGGCACTCTTGTACAGAGCAGGACATACCTTCAGTTTGCTGATCGGTCTGTCAAGAGGCCAAAGGGGTTGCTGCGAGACGTTGTCGTCACGATTCAGGGTCTGCAATTCCCCGTGGACTTCGTAGTGTTGGACATGGAGACCCCTGACTTGTTGACCGATTCCCCCATCATCCTCGGTCGCCCGTTCTTGGCCACAGCCAAAGCGGTGACTGACCATGACAGTGGGAAGGTATTCTTTCGCGTCCAGGGCGAGAGTATACAAATAGAGACGGTTAAGGACCACAGAGCCAGAGCTAGATCCCGCTCACATGGCAGTACAGATTCAGAGCAGCTGACAGACGCAGGACTAGACATCCACCAGGACTGTGATTTTGTGATCACAGATGATGAGGCAGCATGGGCAGATCCTGCAGCACAGACCATCCTCTCATATTCAGATACAACTGATGCAGAGATGATAGCAGAGGATAGTCTGGAGAGCACAGCCTTGGTTCAGGATACTATTGAGTCAGCAGAGTCGGACCTTGATCGCGACACGATTTCTAGTGATGGTGGTACTGAGGCCACCTTGCTCTATGGTGGTGCTGATGCCACCTTGCTCTACGGTGGTACTGATGCCACCAAGTCTGATATAGATCCCTCGGATTCAGAATCTGATTGGGCAGATTGTGATGATCAGATGCCAGATCTGGATCCACCTGAGCCTTTAGATGAGGAGGAGGTAGAGGCAGAGCAGAACAGAGACAATGTAGAGGACCCGCCTTCTCCAGATCCAGTTTGTGAGAGTTCTTTATCATTCTCCCAGGCAAATTTGGCAGAATTATCCGCATACACACATCTTCTTCAGAAGCCAGATTTGCCAGCACCCAGCTGTCCAGAGCTAAAGCCGCTCCCTTCTTCGCTGAAGTATCGATTCCTTGCGGGAGAGTCTGAGATGTACCCAGTCATCATTTCTGCAGATCTGACTGGAGAACAAGAATCCCGTCTGATGGAGGTTCTTGAAAAGAACCGCAAGGCAATTGGATGGAGCGTAGCAGATCTCCATGGGATTAGTCCCTCGTTGTGCTCCCACCATATCTATCTTGAGGAAGGGGCGAAGCCGTCGCGTGAGTTCCAGCGGCGACTGAACCCCAACCTAAGAGAGGTTGTCATGAAGGAAATATCAAAATGGTGGAGTGCAGATTTTATTTATCCCATTTCCGACTCCAAGTGGGTCAGCCCCTTGCATGTGGTGCCCAAGAAGACGGGCATCACTACTGTGATCAGTGAGTCGGGAGAGGAGATCGCTACACGAGTACCCACCTCTTGGCGGGTCTGTGTTGACTACAGGAGACTCAACCAGGCCACCAAGAAGGACCATTTCCCCCTGCCCTTTATAGATCAGATCATTGAGAGACTGGCAGGGAAGAGCCATTATTGCTTCTTAGATGGGTACTCGGGCTACAACCAAGTGGCCATCGCTCCTGAGGATCAGGAGAAGACCACCTTTACCTGTCCCTTCGGTACTTACGCTTTTCGACGCATGCCATTTGGGCTATGTAACGCCCCTGCGACTTTTCAGAGATGCATGCTGTCAATATTTTCGGACATGGTAGGGGAGTGTTTGGAGGTCTTCATGGACGACTTCTCGGTTTACGGCGACGGTTTCGATTCTTGTCTTGACTGCCTAGACCGGGTGCTCCAGTGATGCATTGCTACCCGCTTAGTTCTATCTTGGGAGAAGAGTCACTTCATGGTGACTCAAGGGACGGTGCTTGGCCACATCATCTCCAACAGAGGCATGGAGGTTGATCCAGCCAAGGTCGATGTCATTAGAAAACTCACACCGCCGTCCAATTTGAAGCAGTTACGGTCATTTCTGGGGCACGTTGGTTTTTACAGGAGATTCATTCATGATTTCAGCAAGATTGCCCGACCGTTGACTGATCTCTTGACGAAAGACACCGAGTTCCTTGTCGATGACAAGTGTCTTTCGTCCATTGAGACTCTCCAGCAGTGTGTAATAGAGGCTCCTGTCCTTCAGCCACCCGATTGGTCTCTCCCATTCGAGATCATGACGGACGCCTCCGATTTTGCCGTAGGGGCAGTGCTAGGACAGAGGAGGGATGGAGTACCATTTGCGATACACTATGCTAGCCGCACATTGGATTCCGCCCAGCGGAATTATACAGTCACAGAGAAGGAGATGCTAGCAGTGGTGTTTGCTCTCGATAAATTCAGATCATATATCATTGGATCCCGAGTGACCTTGTACACAGATCACACCGCCATCAGGTACCTCATGGCAAAGAAGGATGCCAAGGCTAGATTGACTAGATGGATCCTTCTACTCCAGGAGTTCGACATTGAGATCAAGGATAAGCCTGGAGTCAAGAATGTGGTGGCGGACCATTTATCCCGATTAGAGCAGCCTGAGGAGACAGAGCAGATTGATCCCATTTGTGATACCTTCCCAGATGAGGCGATCCTTGCTATCGCTTCACTCCCGTGGTATGCCGATATTGTGAACTTTCTCGTTGCTGGGAAAGTCCCACAAGATTGGCCCAGGCAGAGGCTTGAGACCTTCCTTGCGAAGACCAAGTCCTACCACTGGGAGGATCCCATCCTTTACCACGAAGGAGGGGATAGCATCTGGCGTCGGTGTATTCCTCAGGAGGAACACCATAGTGTCCTCACTTACTGCCACAAGCTTGAGGCAGGGGGACATCATTCTGGGAGGAGAACGGCACAGAAAGTGCTCCAATCCGGCTTGTGGTGGCCTACACTCTTCAAGGACTCTGATGAGTTCGTGAAGAGATGTACTGACTGTCAGAGGATGGGCACTTGTGGACAGCGTGATATGATGCCGATGCAGCCCATTCACTTCTGTGAGGTTTTTGACGCATGGGGCATCGATTTCATGGGTCCATTCCCTAAGAGTCAGGGATTTGAGTACATTCTGTTGGCCGTAGATTACGTTAGTCGTTGGGTTGAGGCTATCCCCGCCCGAGCCGCAGATGCAAAGACAGTTTGCAGATTTTTGAAGAAGAACATCATCATGCGGTTCGGGGTTCCACGAGTTCTTATTTCTGATGGGGGATCTCATTTCATCAACGACCAGGTGAAGGCACTTGCTAGAGAGTTCAGTATAGACCATCGTGTTGCCACTCCATACCATCCACAGACAAATGGTCTAGCTGAAGTGTCGAATAGGGAGATCAAGAATATTTTGCAGAAAGTCGTCCGCCCTGACCGAAAGAATTGGTCACAGCTTTTGGACTCGGTCTTGTGGGCATATCGGACGTCTTTCAAGACTCCATTGGGTACATCTCCCTTTCGCCTCGTTTATGGCAAGCCATGCCATCTACCTGTCGAGCTGAGGCACAAGTCACTCTGGGCAGTCACAGATATTCTTATGGATCCAAATGGTATAGGAGACCAGAGGAGGACAGAGTTAGCCGCCTTGGAAGAGCTTAGAGATGCAGCTTTCTCAAGCAGCCTACATTATAAGGAGAAAGTCAAAGAGTGGCATGATTCTCATATCAGCCACAAACATTTTGAGGTTGGACAGAAAGTATGGCTGTTTGATGCAAGGCTTAGATTATTTCCAGGGAAGCTACAGAGCAAATGGAAAGGACCCTATTTGGTCAGGAAGGTACACGATAACGGTAGCGTTGATATATCTGAGTTATCTTCTGAGAGTACCTTCCGAGTGAACGGCCAGCGGCTCAAACCATTTCTAGATCATGAGCCGCGGGACGTTATTATTGCTGCTATTCATTTTGCGTGAGATGTGGTCTTTTGACTCACATCTTTTACATCTCACGCCTGATTTTCACTGTTCCTCCGCCTGTATAGATCCAGTTGTCCATATCATTCTATTCTTTAGTCCCACGTCCCATCTTTCATCTTATGATTATGCTATACTTAGGGTGTACTTTACCCTAAGTATAGGGGGGATGTCGGACCTGTGAGTATTCTTTTCATTCTTTCTGCTCTTGTTTTTGCTGCCTATACTTAGGGATATTTTACCCTAAGTATAGGGGGGGCAGATTCTGTATATTCTTCACTCGGCTTTCCCTTCATGTACAGCTTTCTATACTTAGGATTAGTTAATCCTAAGTATAGGGGGAAACCACCGAGTTCCTCTCATTTTATTCATTTATTCGTTCCTGTACTTAGCCATTCCTTTTCACTTCCCTTTTACTAAGCACGAGTTATGTCTTCTTCATCGCTCTTGATCACTCTGAGGACATCGTTCGAGCTAAGTATAGGGGGGGTGTGTATATATTTCATATATACTTTAGCCATAACTCGTACTTTGTGTGAGTGTGTTAATAAATAAAATGGCTAAAAATCACAAAAATTAAAAATTTTTCATGTACATAAACCTCTTTTATTCTTGCACATACATAGCTAGTGTACAAAGTATTTTTGTAAAAATGATTTCAAAAATCTTTTGTGTAAATATGTTGTATCAAAATTATGTATATAGTACAAATTTTTTTCAAAATGTTTTGAAAATCAAAAGTTTGCAAAAATCTTGTGTAAATGTGTGTAAATATCTTTTTGCAAAACTTGCACTTCATGCATCATTCATTCATAATTTCAAAACATTTTTCAAAATTTTTGCATGATTGTAAAATATTTGTAAATAGCATCTTTTGTACATATATGTATATAGTTTTTCCTGGACGAGAGTTGACATTTAAATTAAGCCTGGAATTAAATTGAGAAATGGAGCTTGAATAAGATCTTAATTCACTTAACTTCAAGAGGAACCTTGTAGGACTTAGGGTTAAGGCTTTTCAGGTCCATAAGGACTTAATTCTTTGAGTCCACTAGGCTATGAGTATATGTCATCTTGATAAGCCTAAGTAGAGCACTTAACAACACACGCATGACTCTCAGAGACAATGGCTTAACTTGCACCTGCACTTTACACATGGCTCTCCATGGATGAGGTGGTGAGGAGGCAGTTTCCTTTGGCTTGGGGTAGCATATGAGGGTAGTACTTCTAGGCGGAACCTCTCTTCTTCTTATAGTGAAGGAAGTGCACCTCAACTTGGTCTAGTGGTGTTGAAAGCTAAAGACAGAAGCTGTGGGTTGCAATAAAGCTTCAAAAGAGGGATAGTCTACTGGCTCAAGGAGAAATTTCTTATATATGCTGCACCATGTAGATATGTTGTACAGAAGTTGTTGAAAAAAAAAATGCAAAAATGCAAAAAGAACTCCAAAAAAGTGGTGGGTCGGATTGAAAATTTAATAACCCCACCGGAGTGAAAAGCAAAAGCTTATGGTATCATGTTACATCTCATGAAGCTTGCAGCGGGAGACTTAGCTACACTGGCTAAGCTTCCAAAACTCTATACTTCTACCCCCTCTCCTTGAGCTGGTTGCACTTGAACTTAGAAGGGAATACCCCGCTTCTCGAGGAAAGAGTTGCTAGACTGAGGCATTAGAGTTACCAGGTTGAGGGAGGTTGTTTCTTTGTTACTTCTGAGGTGGGGAGCCACATATCACTTACACTGCATGGAAAGATTCATAGTCATTAGAGTTTGTGTATGTAGACTTGTTCTGATCTGGTTTATTGAGGAGTCTTGCCCATAGATTGGTGGAACTTGGAGGCTGTTGAGTTTTAGGCTTAAGTCCAAATAAGGTTCCGACACATTAATAATCCAAAGATCTGATCGAGCTCCATATTTCAATTTAATGAAGGAAAATTTAATAAGTCAACCTTGATCCATGCACATTCTCTTTTTCTTTTTCTTTTTCTTTCTTTTTCACTTCTTTTTCAAATAAGTGTTTGCTAAGGGACTAGCAAAGTTAAAGCATAGGGGGTGATGAATACCCATTCATCACTCTTTATTCTTCTATTTTAGCTACAAAAACCTTTTCAAATACATGTAGATATGTGTAAATACAATTAATTACCAAAAGCATGCATTGTGTAAAAACCTATAATTAGCATGTTTTTGTGCACAAAATAAAAGAATAAAGAGCAAAATGAAAAAGAGGGAAATATTTAGAATAAATATTGAGCAACCTAACCCAAGGGAGGGCTCAGCATGGGCCTGGCCGCATAAAAGCCAAGTAGAGGGAGATAGGGGCTCACATATGTATATATTTGTAAATAAATAAAACTATATATTTTCCTCACCCAAAAATATGTTGTGAATATTCTTGTCTATATTGTGTATATTTAAGAACTATTAAAAACAAAATAAAAAGATAAAAATCAAAAATCCAAAAATACCCCTTCACCATGTGTATAAACCACACCTTTGTATTTATTCAACCTTGTAAATAAATTCATTTATTTTCTAAACTTTTTGTACAAATTCTATGTTACATATTGTAAATAAAATAAATAAAAAGAAACACAACAAAAATCAAATAAAAATCACAAAATGAAAAATACAAAAATACATTGTATAAATACCATGTATATAAGTGTATTCAACCATTTATTTCACCCTTGTATATAAGTGATAAAAATAAAATAAAAATATTCTTTTATTCCATATTTTATGTTGTAAATAAATAAAATACAAAATGAGCATAAAAACACATAAAAATAACAAATAAAAAATCAAAAATAAAAATCCATGTAGTGTACATATACCTATATATAGAGCTAACCTATTTTTATTTCCAAAAATTAAATAAAAATCACCAAAAAATAGAAAAAAATAAAAGAAAAATATTTCATGTTTTGAGTTTCTTTTAATTCGGCCTATTTCTACCCTAAAATAAATAAACAAAATTCGGTACACGTGGCAGAGCCTGACTGGTCCACGGGGGACTGTTGACCCCGGTCAACTCCCCCGCGACCTCCTTCCTATTCTGGACAACGCGTGCCACCCCATCTTCGCCGATTTACCCACGCTTCTCCAGGCTGTCCCCCACTCATCCCCCACGCCCGGATTCTTCTCCGTTCATCCCTCTCCCTCGCCGGATCCTTCGCCATCAAATCTACGCCTTCCTTTGCTGTCAGCCCTCAACCCTAAACGCCCCTGTCACTCTATATAACCACCATCTCCGCCGCCTTCGCGCGCCATCTTTGGCCATTCTCCTCCTTCCCAGTGACCTCCATTGGCTCCGCAAGAGTGACAGCGAGCGTCAGCCCTTGTTGCAGTGAGGCGAGGAGGCGTATCCATCGATCCGGCGATCTTCGCCGTTCTTGCTCCGCCGCCAGCGTTGAGCATCGAGCTTCAGGCCTTGACGCCCTTCGAAGCTACGACCCGGAGTTAGCCACGCTCCAGCACAGTCTACTTCAGCCATCAGGTAGTTGATTAGTTCTTTTATTTCGTTTAATTTTAGATTACGCCCAATTTGCATCTCCGCCGCATTCTTCCGATTCCGTCCACCTCGCGTATCATCTCGATCCTCCGACCCGACCATCATCTCCGCCAGACCTCTCCGCACCTTCTTCACCCCTCCACACAACCCAGATCGCACAGGATCTGGGAACCGAGCTCCTTCGCCGGCCACCTTCGCCGGAGCTCGCCATTCCGACGCACAGCCCACCTACACGCCACCTAACCGGGTCGAGGCACTTTGCCCTCGACCCGCGAGTCTTCTGGTTTGCTTTTCAGGTCGAAACGAGGGCGTCTGAGGCCCTTCGCCATCCAGCCAGGAGACCCAGCTCCGCCGGCCTTGTTCGAGCTCCTCGGAGCTTGGTTTGACCGTCGGAGACCACCGGCAGACGCGGGAGCCTTCCGCGATTCTTCTCCGACCTACAGAAGGCTCACCGGAGGGCCTTAGCGCACGCACGAGCCCGGCGAGTCTCGCCGGGGACCTGTTCTTCGAGGACCCTCCATCGCCGTCCGATCTTCCTCATCGCTCCAGGTCAGATCTTGACCGTCCATTCGAGGAGCTGCTTCAACCGTCCGATCCGAGGAGACGCCATCTGGAGCGCCCACCAGCCGCAACCGTTCGATCTACACGTGGCGCGCATCCAACGCTTCATTAATAAAGGGGTAAATATCATAGGGCCCCCTCGTAGTTTGTCCATTTCTTTTTAGTCCTGTAATTTTTTAATTCAGTTGTTTATTTTCTGGGTTATTTGCATCAAGGACCTCGCGCTTAATTTTATTTACATTTATACCCCCGCCAGTAGTGAACCACGTGCTTCGTCACGTGTTACTTTGGGTTATTTGCAATATGTGCCTTGTAGTTCTGGATGTTATGCAATGAATGAAAAGTTTTGTTTATTTGCATATATACCCCTGTGAGCATTGATTTTGCACATGTGCGAATTATTTTGGGTAAATTGCAACATAAGCCCCTGGACTTTTAATACGAGTTATTAATAGGTCCTTGGAACTTATTTTTATTACATTTAGGTCCTTGAGTGCCCCAGGCACGTGCTTGGCACGTGACTTCTTGGGTATTTTGCACCAGGACCCCAGAACTTTTGGGTATTTGCACATAGGTCCCTGTGCACAGTGCCCCACCTTCATTTTTGAATAAAATATCAAACGACCTCCAAATCCAATGAGATTTTGACACATGGCTCCTGCCATGGTGTAGGAATTTCTATGATTTTTGGGGACATTTTTGATTGCATTTATTATTTTTAAAAATTCAAAAACACTTATTTTTGCTACTGTTTGACTTTAAAAACACCAAAAAAATATAAAATCACCTTTAAAAATTCTAAAAAAATTAGACATTGTTGTTTACTGGTTGTTTGATTTTCTAGCCAATTTTGGCTACTTTTCATCATTTAAAAACCCTAAAAATTGAAAAACCCCTAAAAACTCATAAAAATTGTAATAAATAAATTAAAAATCCAAAAACAATAATTAGGGTGCCTAAATTTTCCTTGTTCTTCATAGATTATAGGAAAATTACCTCCAGGGCTTAGTGAGACTCTTAGATATTTTATTTTTGAGTCTAAAGCCTTGCTGGACAGTCCCCTTTGTTTTTCACATTGTTTGATTTTTAATAAATAATTTGTCCATTAGAAAAATTCCAAAAATTCACCAAAAACAGTAAAAAACATTTAAAACATAAAAACCATTTTTCCTTGATTTTTGCATCATTTTTGTGTGTTGTATAAATTGTTGAAGTCCCCTTGTATTCACATTCTTTGATTTTCTTATCTCTTAAAAAATCTAAAAAATTGTAAAAACAAATAAAAACCATAAAAAAGATTCTTTTGGATTCTGACTACATCGTAGGCCGCAAGGCCAATCTGTGCTCCTTGAGTTCGACCCTGGGAGCTATACCAGGTTAATCCTATAGCTAGATCGCTCTATTGTGTGCTTGCTTGTTTTATCTTATTTGAGTGATTGATATTTTTCTTGATTGACACGTGCTGAGTGACTGAGGTCGCAACGACCTAATTTTCATACCTTTACCTCTGTCATTTGGCCGGTCATCAGCCTCCGACCCTGCGAGCCCGACCTCCGCCCTTCCGTCCGTTGTGCGCCGCCCGCGCACTCCCCAGTGGCGCGGCCGCCCATCCTCCATGCGCGAGCGCCTCTCCAGCGGCGCAGCCTTCCGCCGTCCCTGTGATTTGAGAGAGACGAGTAGGGGGGCGGCACCCCTTTGAGAAGAAAAGAAAACAACGAAGGGCACAAGAAAGCCCTAATTGGGATTTTAAAAAAATATATATTGGAAAAGTTACAGGAAAAGCTTCAGGAAGTTTTTAAATTTGCGAAAAGACCCCTGCTCCAGAAGGTCATGTGCCATGCACATGTTACATGGGTAAATTCCAAAGTTACTCCTGCAGTATATTTATTTTAATATTTTTAAAGGGAGAAACTTTTTGCATAATTACATTTCAGACCCTACTGTTTAGAACAATAACTTGCTGGACTTCTTTGAATGAAATAAATAGTTTTCATGCTCTAAAACTCTTGCAAAAATTTGTGTAAGCTCCTGCTGTAGTGTACTATATTGTATAAATTTTCATAGCATTTTGACTTTATTTGATATATTTAAATAATCAAAACATTGTCTTTTTGCATATCTCAACTTTGAAAATTCATAAAAATTGAAAAAGTGTTCAAAAATTCCATAAAAATTTCTGTAGGTGTATTTTGTTGTGCTTTATTTTCAGACCAATTTTTGTGCTATTTTCACTTATAAAAACCGCTAAAAAAATTAGCTTTCGAAATTTGACTACTTAGTTTTTAAATCGTGCTCCTTGTGTTCGACCCTGATCGCTATACTAGGTAAAAAGAATAGCGAAAAGCCGCTTACATTTCTTCATTGATTTTTATATTCTCTGAGTGGTTTTAATTATTTTTCTCATTGACTGATTCCTGTGGTTGAGAACGACGACACTTTGATATTATTTATTCCTCTCTTAACCGCATCGAAATTCGTGTCATAAGCGAGACTGGTTGGCAAGGTGAAACGGTCGGTGCCGGGGGTTACGTGAGGTAGGAGACAATGGGAGAGCCGTTGGATCTTACGATCCAACGGTTGGGATAGGAGCGCAGGTGAAGGGTTCCGATTAGACCTTAGGTTTAGATCCAACGGTGGAGCATTGGGCGATGATGAGCGGCTCGGATGGAAGCTTGGGTGAGATCTAACGGCGAGGGGTGACTGGGTGACGTGGCACTTAAGTAGGCGTAGGATGGGCGCGTGATCGAACGGTGGAGGTAGAAGGGAGACGTGGAATGCGCATGGTCGTGGGATGGAGAGTGGATCGGAGGGCTGGCGTTGAGGCGCTAGTGTGTGGCTCAGATTTGATCTGGGGGTTAGATTGTACGGTGGAGATTGGAGGGGTGACGTGGTAGGTGGAGGGACGTTGGATGGGTGCTGGATCGAGTGGCTGAGGGCGAGTCGCGGGGTAACGGTCGAGATCAGATCTGGAATCAGATCGGATGGCTGGGAAGTGGTGCGGCAATGAACGGTAGAGATTAAGGCGGGGCGGAGCTGATCCAACGGCCTAGGAAGGGCGTCGGGTGGCGTGAGATGGAGCGGGCCATGTGGCGGCTCCAGAGAGCGCCACATGGCCCAATGAGAAAATTTCAAAAGATAATTACAAAGATAATTAGAAAAGAAATAGTTAGAGGCCGAATTTGGAAAAAGTCAAAACGTGAAAGTTGCTCTTCTCGACGAGATCTACAACTTTCATGTTGGTGAAAAAGCCAAAAGAGGTCATTTGTATAAAAAGTATTTTTGGGAGTATTTTTAAGGGGATAAAAATACCGAGTTTGCGGTTTTGAGATGTTTTTGTATTTTTTAGTGTTTTTAATGGTCAGAGAATTATAGACAATTATCTTTTATAATTTTTAGGGGTTTTTGAGGATAAAATTATTACAGGAAAATAAGGGGAATTAAATACAATGAATTAGGGGTAAAATATACATAATGTAATACATTATAAGAACAAGGAATTAAAGGTGATTTTTATTGGATTGATTAAGCAAGGGGTTTAATTTGCAGCTTTTAGCATGATGAATACGAGATTCATCATACCCCTATACTTAAATCATGCTCGTCCTCGAGCATGTAAAGAAGAAGGAGTCGGATTAATTCCTGACGGTGCCCGTGAAATTTTCAAGGCTTGATCTTTCGAAGACCCTTGACCTAAGTGATCCTAAAATCCCAGGTTTATCCAAGCCTTAGTCAGAAGGAATCCAACTTCGCTGATTATCAGTCTCTCTTTTTGTACATATAATATAAGGATATGACATTTAGTGTACTGCATTTCATGAGAGCCGAGTCGTTGCATCACTCAAAGTTCCAGTCCCAAATACTCTCCTCTAGACCTAATCCTCAATACTTAGGGAATAAGTCTATTCTTGCTTCAGTCAATCATCTCATTAGTTTGTCAGACTTGAAATGTTGATGGATGGCCAGATGATGGGGGTGATGGGATTGTGTCTATTTTTCTCACCCTCACATTGGAACAAGGGGCCTCTCAAGTGCCTTTTTACTCAACACATGTAAAAATTTGTAAATTGTTGACCAATGCGTCTGTCAAGAGAGTTGGAGTCGTCTGCACTTGTTTTTCTGGGAGTACACCGGGTTGTGTCTCTTTTGAGTATCTAAGATATCTTCGACACCCAGACTTGTAGCATTTACGATGCAGAGCCCTTTTTTGGTGTCAGCCCAACTCCTGGTCCTAATTAGCGTTTGGTCCAAGTGGACACTTTGAAAATGTTTGGGAGCGCTCGCCATTGGTGGAAGCCCATCTATAATTTGACTTTGATGATTGAGCTTTTTCTTTGACATTTCATTGCTTTTGTTGGCTAGCTCCACTGCTTTTACCAAAAGTTGGCGCACACTGGTCAACAATAATCATTAAGTTTCATCACACCCTGGCACTTTTAGGTAAATATCAAGAGATAGCATATGAATTATGTTCACATACTATCTAGGGTTTTTGCTGACACTCAGGTTTTCTGAAGTCTTCATTAACTTTATCCCATCCTCGAATATCCTCAGATCGGGTCTAAACTCTAATCTCTGGTTCTAGTTCCTCAAGTGATATCTCAACTCAGCTCATCAGTCATGCAGTTGTGGAAGTGGCTGTGCTGGTCATATTTTTCTTGAATGTAGAGATTAAGAGTGCAATATAGCGCTCAAAATCTTTCAAACAAGGGAAGTGTGGATATTTAAGTCTTAAAAACCCTAATGACTAAGGCATGTTAACTTAGATTCTCAAGATCACAGAAATCAAGTGTCCTAAAAAATCCTCAAACCTTGAGTGAATGTGAATGTGTCAGGAATACACCAACTCCTTAGGTTAGTGAATTTTTGTGTGATTTTTGGCTTTTGCAAATTTTTATTGGTTTTAAATATATATATTTTTTTGATTCCTTGGAGAGACAATGACTGACCCAGGCTCAAATAAATAAAAGTATCCACTCTCAGCCAGTATGGGTGTAAGTGCGGGTCGAGACCCGTGATCCTTAAGGACGGTGCCATATGTGGTGTCCTTTAAACCACCCACTCTGCTAAGGGAGACCGAAGTTCCCTCACTGAAAATTGTCTACTAAGCCTAGTAGTCAGAGTCAACTTCTAAGAAAGATTTTTAGTTTTTCAATTTTTTTTTGAAAAAGGGTTATTTACAAAGATTAATCCCTCAAATTTTTAAGAAAACATTTTTACAAGATTTTTACAAAACTCAGTTCACAGGTTTACCAAAACCCAGCCCGAAAACAAAATTTCAAAAAAAAGTTTTAAAAAAATACGAGTTATGGCTAAAGTAAATATACAGTAATATACGGTATACCCCCCTATACTTAAAATTTGCTATGTCCTCATAGCACAAGTGCCATGAAGCCAAAGCTCGGTTCAAATATAGGGTGACATATCAGAACTGAGGAGGTGGAATCCCTCTATACTTAGGTCAAAATAGGCCTACGTACAGGAAGACAGAATGAGGGAGGGATGAGTAGGCAGGCCCCCCTATACTTAGGCTACTAATAGCCTAAGTTAGGTCTGTGTTAGGGGGGGTTTATGATACAAGGGTGAGGGGGAGGGGGTTACGCGAAAAATATACACACACAGAGAGAGACAGAGAGAGAGAAAGAGTGAAATATACAGGGGGCAGGTGGGAGAGTGAGTGTGTGCAAGTGTAGGTGTGTGGGGGGGGTAAATATTTTTTTGTGTAGAAAATCCAAACTGAAAATAAATATGCAGATGCAATATTTTTTTTACAATATGCAATGCAGGCTGATAAAAATCCTCAAATTTCTTCCAAATATCTTTTGCGACCTCTTCAGCGGAAGCTCCCGACTTCACGCCTCCAGGAGGATCAAGCGTCCTCGATCATCATGGGCCCTGCCACAAAAGAGAAAAGTTAGTCACACCGAGAAATTAAATCAGTCGATATGATGCATGAAATTTATGCATGAAATGGGGACCTAAAAAAATTTTCCGAAATTATTCAACAAATAAAATCAAAATCCAAAAATCAAGCAAGTTATATCCCCAGTAACGACGGCATTTGATGAACATGAAATTCACCTTTATAGTAATGTGGAATTAATGTCGTAGTACAAGAGGCGAATTCGGTTCAGCAAAAACCACGATCTTTGAATATCGTGGAATATTTTAACTTGGCAAGTCTACCAAGGTCGAACACAGGGACACGGCTGCTTAATTCAGTTGTTGAATTTCGATTCATGAAGGCACAATGTCAATTAATTTCCATTTCAGGTCCTTATGCAAATTATACAAATTACAAAGCAATGCGAGGATGCATGCATTTTTTTATTGGTTTTTATGCAATTATAAAGTGATGTGTGAGAATAATGCAAGAGAATATGTATGCTGAATAAAATATCACAATTATACCCTAAAATATGAACATCATGATAAGAATAGAAATCAGTGTCAATTTAATCACATCAATAAACGTGATCATCAAATCCAAGCAAAAAAAAGGAGAGCAGGGGCCCAATTTGCACATAAAAATTCACTTTAATTAAAACAGAAGCAAATGAGACAATTAAGCATGCTAAGATGAAGAGGAAAAAATAAGGATCAAAAAGAAACTAAAATCATGCAATTTGGATCTACGATGCTCAAGTTATGCTAAAAATAGTGCAAGGGCATAATTGTAATAAAAATGCAATAAAAATAAAGGGTAAATATTGCATTTAGGTCCCTGGGGGGGCCTAAATGCAATTAATGAAAACCGCCTGGGCCCATCTGCAAATTTTCCATACGCGCAGGGACCTTTTTGTAATTTCCAAAACCCGGCAGGGCATCTTTGTAAATACCCCAGGCGCGCACGTGTCGCACGCGCCTGGAGGACCAAAATGCAATTCTTTAAAACCTCGGGGTCTTTTCTGTAATTTACCCAACACCTCACGTGCTAGGCACGCGAGGGCTAGGCTCGGGTCAGGCCTGTGGCTCGGGCCACGTGGCTGCAACTAGGGGCTCGCGTCGAGGGCTCGGTAGAACCCGGGCCTGTAGCCTCGGTTGGAGCTTCGGGTACCACGTGTCTCCATTGCGACCGTCCGATCCATCTGATCGAGCAGCAACTGTGTGTCATCCTCCTCCGCAGATCACCGGAGAAGGTGGGGCTCCGGTGACCTGCCATTCGCTCCACCGTCATGTCTATGAGCTTCTGAAGGTCGGGAAGGACAGCTGGGTGACTGGCGAAGATCTCTAAGTAGGCGCGGAGCTCCGAAGGTGTTTGGAGATCATCGGCGAAGCATTGACGTCGGAGGAGGGGAGCTTCAAGGTGCTCCGACATGAGGTCCGGCTATTGAAGATACCTGCAGGGGTCAGTGATAGCCGAAGCGTGCGGCCGTGATTTGTGAAGTGCGTGAAGTGAAGTGGGAGCCGGCGGAGGTGGAGAAGGTGGTGGCTATGGCGAGTCCTCCGTCGTGGGGACGGAGGAGTGGAGTCGGAGCGTGGTGAGGTTCTGACAGAAGGGAATGGAAGCGCGAAGGTGGCTGATGGCTGGTGAAGCTAAGGGGATGGTCAAACGGAGGTGGAGGTGATTGTAGGAAGGTGGGAAAATTGGAGAAAATTCAAGAAAAAGAAGGGGGCAGAGAAACCTCATCGGGGAGGTGAACCCAGTGGCGGAGAGGCTTGTGCTGGACCTCGAGGAGGTCCGGGGATCTTCCCCCGGTCTGGTCAGCCGTACCAGAGAGCTCAGAGGTGGCCGGAGCCACCAGGACACGGCGATGCTCCGCCATGGGTCGACACCGAGCAAACCTCATGATTGCCTCGACACTCAGCCCCTCCGCTGTCACCGGAGGGACGGAGGAAGCTAGAGGAAGGCCCAATAACGATGGACCCTTGGCTAAAGAGGCGGAGGATGGCTTAAATAGGCAGAGGGGGTCGGACAGTTATGTGGTAGGAGGGGGTTTCGAAGGGGGTTTTAATGGTGGAGCAGTGATGATGGAGGTGTATCAATGGAGGCGCGAGGAAGGTGAATCTACGGATGACGTGCAGGTGGCGTTACGAGAGGAAATGGTGAACGGAGATAACTTCCAAAATAGGAAGGGCGAGACTGGTTGGCGAGGTGAAACGGTCGGGAGCGGGGGTTACGCGAGGTAGGAGACAATGGGAGAGTCGTTGGATCTTACGATCCAACGGTTGGGATAGGAGCGCAGGTGAAGGGTTCCGATTAGACCTTAGGTTTAGATCCAACGGCAGAGCATTGGGCGATGATGAGCGGCTCGGATGGAAGCTTGGGTAAGATCTAACGGCGAGGGGTGACTGGGTGACGTGGCACTTAAGTAGGCGTAGGATGGGCGCGTGATCAAACGGTGGAGGTAGAAGGGAGACATGGAATGCGCATGGTAGTGGGATGGAGAGTTGATCGGAGGGTTGGCGTTGAGGCGCTAGTGTGTGGCTCAGATTTGATCTGGGGGTTAGATCGTACGGTGTAGATTGGAGGGGTGACGTGGTAGGTGGAGGGACGTTGGATGGGTGCTGGATCGAGTGGCTGAGGGCAAGTCACGAGGTAACGGCCGAGATCAGATCTGGAATCAGATCGGATGGCTGGGAAGTGGTGCGGCAATGAATGGTAGAGATTAAGGCAGGGCGGAGCTGATCCAACGGCCTAGGAAGGGCGTCGAGTGGCGTGAGATGGAGCGGGCCACGCGGCTACTCCAGAGAGCGCCCCGTGGCCCAATGAGAAAATTTCAAAAGATAATTATAAAGATAATTAGAAAAGAAATAGTTAGAGGCCGAATTAAGAAAAAGTCAAAATATGAAAGTTGCTCGTCTCGACGAGATCTACAACTTTCATGTTGGTAAAAAAGCCAAAAGAGGTCATTTGTACAAAAAAGTATTTTTGGGGGTATTTTTAAGGGGATAAAAATACTGAGTTTGCGGTTTTGAGATGTTTTTGTATTTTTTAGTGTTTTTGGTCAGTGAATTATAGACAATTATCTTTTCTAATTTTTAGGGGTTTTTGAGGATAAAATTATTACAGGAAAATAAGGGGAATTAAATACAATGAATTAGGGGTAAAATATACATAATGTAATACATTATAAGAACAAGGAATTAAAGGTGATTTTTATTGGATTGATTAAGCAGGGGCTTTAATTTGCGGCTTTTAGCATGATGAATACGAGATTCATCAATACCTTTGAATGGAGTTAATCAAGCAATCTCCACTATGTAGATGCAATTTGATGCCATTAGTTCAAATAATTGAACTTTACCACTTAATGTAATTATTGACATTGTTATCCAAGATGTTGTGGCTACTCTAAGATAACTAGCCAATAATTACGCTTTATCAAAGTAAAACAATGTACAGGTATTGTGGCTATTCCTCCCAATCCAGTTATACAAATCAAACCGAAATGGCATCAAACAAACTTAATAAAGTAATAAAGAATGGTAGTAAAGTGTGTGGTTAGTACACAAGTGTACTAAAGTGGTACTAAGCATACAGTATTATCAACAAGTCCGTATAAATAACTGATAGTGCAACGATATAAACATCATACACTTTATACAGTTTATGTGTACTAATCTGGTGTATACAATAACCAAATTGTATACACTTCCAAACAAGTCTCTATCAAATAACGTCACATTATATACAAATCCAAGTGTCAAGATCCCAAAGAAAACTTGATATATAAAACATCTCAACAGTAATACTAAACAAGGATGCTTGTTCTTTCACCATCAATGTCCATTTTAATGGGAAAAAATAAAAGAATATGGTATAAGGCCTTTGAAACACAGATTTGTTGCTGTCTCTGAAAAATTCCAGAGTTGATAATAAAAACCAATACAAAAGACTATCGATTTTGAAACACAAATCTTGTCGTTAAAAGAATTCCATAGCTCTGATACCAATTGATAGATCTAACAACCTGATAGATCTATTAACTTAATCAAAAATAGACTTAAGTACTAAATAGTTACCGAAAGTCATTGCAGCAGAAATGAAGGGATGAAGATGGATTTCCTTCTCCTTCTCAACAATTGCCTAACATGCTTGAGTAATGGATCCTCTTACATTCATTAGTTGAGGGAGAGGGAACCCCAATCCATATATATAAAATATGATGGTTACCTATCCATTAAGGTAACCACCAAAGGCAACTTCTCAAGAGATGCATCCCTTCAATATTAATCATGAGTCACAAAATAAGAAATAAAAAATATGTTGGCAACTACCATATTTGGTAGTTGCATACATAATATTTCTTACAATGCTACCTTACACACCCATTCCATGATACGATATTATTTTGTGACATCTTGAGAAATATTGGGACGACGTCCCAAACTTATACATTGTTCCACATTCATCCCATGATTGCTTATTTGGTAAAGCAAACGCTCTAAGCCTGAAGGTAAAGTTATCGGGACTTGGAAGGCAAACACATTTTGCATAGACGTCGAGTTTGCCCTCATCATGGTCGACTGCACGCCCATTAATGACAAGCTTGTTAGAAATACTACTTTTTAGATTAAGAAAAAATACGGTCTTTGTTCGAAACAAGTATCAACTAAGATCGGATGAGAAAGAACAGATGAGTTTCATGTCGGGATCACAACGATACCACTATTTAAAGCTAACAGCATTTCTAAATACAAAGGGTTCGTTTGATTGCAGGGTTAGCATGATTGGGTTGGGGTACTATTCACAAGGGTATCCCCTCCTTACAGTTTACTATTCACCCAGCCCAACCCAACCCTTTACAACCATGCAACCTAGTGCATGCACGGGGACAACTATGGGAATTCAATGCTCGTCTTCCCCCACTCCATTTCACCCAACCCAAAGGGTTCGTTTGGTTGCAGGGTTGGGCAGGGTTGGGTTGGCCCAACCCAAGGTACCCATCCTTCCAACCCTCCCAATCCTCCTCACAGTTTACTATTTACAGTGGTACCCCAACCCAACACAACCATGTCCAACCCTGCAACCAAACGAATCCAAAGGGCATGTTTGGTTGCTGGGTTGGACTGGGTTGGATTGGGGTACACCGGTGTATCCCTCCTTCCAACCCTCTCAATCCTCTCACAGTTTACTATTCACAGGGGTACAATTTACTATTCACAGAGGTACCCCAACTCAACCCAACCCAATCCAACTCAGCAATCAAACAAGCCCAAAGTGATGCTTTCATGCGGATCGAATTCTCCTTCTCTCTCTAACATGGCATTGAATTCCCATAGTTGTCCCCGTGCATGCACTAGCGTGCTCGTCTTCCCCCACTCCACAACTTCAATAATAAACAAAACTCCAGATCAACCGGTATATCCCTGATCTCCTTTACCCTTTCCTTCATCCCAGGTATCCCACTACCCTATACATTATCTATTTGGGAAGCTCGGCTTCTAGCACTATGAATCCCACAGTACTACCGTCCCAGGTATCCCACAATACATCTACCCACAATCAAAAACCGTCTGACCTATTCATATAGAATCTTCGTCGTCAGCCTCCTCATCTAAATTCGTGCATGCACTCAAAAGTAAGAACCATTGGCACCTTGTACCGTTATTTACGGGGAACTAGATTTGTATCGTTGGAGCGACAACCTCTGCAGATGTTGGTTGGTAGGAAGAATTCAAAAAACACACAGATAGAAGGAGGAAAGCCCTGCCTACACATAAATCAACATATAATAGGGTAAATTACTCAAAAGTCGCTGAACTATACACTCAATTTCAACCTCGTATCCAAACTTTAAAAAGTAACAATCTAATACTTTATCTATTAATTTGTAACAATGATGTTTTAAGTTAACGGAAACTAATATCCACCGTCAAATTTTTAGTTCCCTGGTCAAAAATACCTCTACTTGCATATGTGGACAAAAAAAATCCCAAAATTTGTCAGTCTTTCCTATTTTCTTGAGATACAGATGTTGTTGACTCTTCCAAGCTAGACTGCACGACACAATACCCTCCCTGTGGACTCCTTCCTCCCCTTCCGCTATGCAATCTCTGTCATTCTTCGACCACTCTCCTTTTTTCCGCCATTGTATGCATATCCTCGTCCAGTCCTGCTCCTAACAATCCCTCACCCCTCTCCTCCATTATCTGCCCTCTGTTGCATCAACATCCTTGACTCCTTTACTAATTCCGTCTGCATCGATCTGAGGGTAGCATTCATATGCACCCCACTACCTCAAGATGTGCAACTCAGGAGAGGAGCGATGACCATGATTGTTGTGGCAACTCATGCATAAACAAGAAGACCGACTTCTTCCAATGCGGGTGGTGCAGGCAGATGTGTTGATTGGGGCAAATATGCTACGGGGTTCAGTGAATGGATGTTATGTCCAGCAAGGACCGTTCTGGAAGGTTTGGGAACACACTACAACAAAATATGCATAATTTGACGGTTATATATGCAAATGTCGATTTTAATATTATTATATTCGACATTTGTTACATGTCGAAATGCAAAGAGCATTTTCGACTTTTGCTGGAGGAAAGGGTAAAATAGACATTTACTACACGTCGTCCTATATCAAAAACCCTAATCTCTTTTGTCTTTTCCTCCCTTTTCCTCCCGAACCCAAGACCACACCGCCTCTTTTCTTCTCTTCTCCCCCCGACGCCCCACGCGCAACCCTCTCCTCCTCCGCAAAACCCACTCCTCCTCCTTGACGCCCCACGCCAGCACCGTCAGCATCTCAGGTATTTAAATATCGTATTCCTTCTCACAGTCTTTAATCCTTGTTTCTCTTATTTCTGTCGACCACGCAACCCTAATCTCGTCCCTGTTCTCCGTCGCAGCATCAGATATCTAAGTTTCAGTAGGTTTTTTGAGCCATGGAGATCCTCGTTGGATCTCCGACGGAGGTGGGCACCTCCCTCCGACGAGATACGTCGGAGCTTCACCTTCTCCAGGATCCCGAGGGTGGCTGCCGGCACCGCTGACGACGACCTGGCGAGCGACGCGAGCTCGGACCTCTTCGAGATCGAAAGCTTCGCAACGACATCAGGAGGGCCAGCATACCGGCGACGGGAGTCTCTGGACGAGACTCCAGCGGCGGGATCGTCGCCAGCGATGGCTTCCGAATGCTACCTGCCGAGCGAGGTGAGTGTGCAGTGGAGCATGACGACGGAGGAGGGGGGCTTTGACTGGAGCAGCGTCACCAACTTTTCGAGTGCCGCGTCGGACCACGGCGGCAAGGCCGTGGAGGAGCCCGGACTGACCAGGTCGCTCTCGGCCCGGTTGAACCAGCCGGTTCAAGGATCGTGATCCGGATCTTTGTCAAAGGTGACTGTGAGGGCGAAATAGCAGTTAGGTTTGTGTACATTTTTGAATCTCTTGTTTATTTCTTTGTTTTAAAAAGAACTTAATTAAATTATGGCGACCAAATTGACCAAATATGGTGTGGTTTGGTCATTGTTATCATGCATTGTAACATATATATTAGTCTCGGATGTGACAGTGTGCTCGGATGTGTATGGTCCTATATATTAGTCTAGTGGTACTTTCCATAATATCTTCATTGCTGACACTTTTTTATCACTGAAAGAGAGATCTCAAAACATCTAAACATAAGAAACACATTTACCTTCCTCAAATCTCCACTTAAACACAAGGTAATATTGCTTTTGTGCAGATATGCAAATGAATGCATCAAGCCGCCTGCGCATGGGCATATAACGATGTGACAAAGGGATCAGTGCTCGAAGGTGCCATAGATTATCATAATTCATTGATATTGGAAACACATTTCCTCTCTTTTTCCTTTGTTTAAGGTTCTAACTATGGTACTTCGCGCAGATGATTACTTCCTAACTAGACTGCCCATTGTGAAATTGAGGCTCGCACAAGGAGATGTCCGACTAGCAGTAACTTTAAACCGCATATTTGGATGAAGAATCTGCTTCTTTGTTTTTCATTTCCGGAGCTTTTTATATATCAATATGTTCTTTCAAAGCTTACGGATATGGGCATATAAAGAACAACATGTTTTTGCAAGGGAAATTGATCCATCCATTTTCTTTTCTCTTTTATTGTTTTGTTGATTGTGATTTATTTTACCCAGAGAAAAAACATTGGAAGGTCTAACAAAAAAGATTCATGGAAGAATCATGCTTCAAATTCATTCAAAATTGAAGGAGAAAGCATCAAAACCCGGATCGGGTTTTCAGCAGCCTCCTCCAACGCCATGGGGATTCGATACAGGTCCTTCTCAAAGTGCCCCTCCTTCCCATTTTAGAGGATTCGCTCCTCCTCCATCTGGTAAATCACCATTTTTATTCTATTATTATATTAAATATAATATAATACTATATTATATTATATGGGATTAAGTTGCCAAAGGATTTGTTTCACCCCATCTCCTCCCTAACTTTTTCCTTTGCTTGGGCAATTAGAAAGCGATCCCCACCTCATATTTTGTAGGAGAAGACTTTGTATATTATAAACTCTATCATGAACGAGCTGATTTTATGGACCTGTCATTATTGGGATGCTTCTATTTAATTTGTTGCTGATATTCATTTCGAACTACATGAAAGCTTTGATGTTTTAGAATTGTATTCCTGCCACCAGGAAAAAATGGCAGTAATGTTTTATTATATACATTAAGTCCAAACTTGCTGGTGCATTTTTTAATATATGACTTTCTCTACATTTCTTTTTGGTGCAACACTTAACCTCCTACAATTTTAGATTTCTAGGAATATGACGAGTTGTCTCGTATAGTTATTTGTACAAATTAAGATTGGCATTCAAATGTTAATGATCATATGATCATTACTTTTGCAGCTGGGCAAGTTGCCAGTGCTTGGGAAATGACAATGAAGCTGAGATAAGACATATTCATAGCAATTGCATTGCAATGATGACTGCAATCTTTATGGCTCTTTGCTGTGGTTGGATGCTACTTCTTCATACATAGCTTATGTGATATCAAGTGACGAGTTGGGTCTAGTGGAATATGATTTGATGTTACAATTATAATGCTAATGCACATTATAATGCTAATGCACATTATAGTTTCATATGCTCTAAATGTTATAGCTATTTATGTTTTTCTTGAACTGTTGTAATTACAAAAGTTTAATATTTCATCATTTATTTTAGAAGCAGGACCATCCCGAAGTGTGCGTCGTAGAGGAAAGACACGTGGAATAGAGTTGGAGAAGTTGAGCTGCAATGGGGCATAGGATCGTTATCGAAACTAATCCCTATAGCAGGAGGCCAACAGATAGAGTGCAAGCAAAACATCTTAACCCTGATAGATTCAACAAAGGTAATTTAGCAATGCTTTTTTTAATAATAGTTTTGGTGCTTTTACATATTTTAGCTTTTGTGTTACATCATTTATGTTAAGGAATATGCCCGTACCAACTTCTTTAAGCTAAAATAGTTTGCAGTTTTCTATTGTGTTACAGGATTTATGGTTATGAACGTCGTAATGATGGAGCTATTGTTAAAGGCATGCAGTTTTCTTTTGGTTGTGTACTAATTCCATGTTTGAAGTGGTCCAGAGTTAACAACCTTCTTATGCCTTGCAGTTATACTGATTGGAAAGTTGGAAGATGGAACCATCTTTACCAAGAAGGGATACAATGATGAAGATCCATTTGAGTTTAAGACTGATGAAGGTATTTGCACTTGTCTTTATTTTTCTGGAGAGTTGTTTTTCTAGAGAATTCTGAAATTAGTTTATGTGATAGTCGGCTCTTTTAAAATCCTTAAAATGCTTCTGGAATACGGGTTGGGCACGTGTTCAATATGCACATCAAACCCGTTCTATCACTGCTTCATTGTTTCACTAATTCATCTGAACGATTTTTTCAGAGATTATGAGGCAAATCTGTGAGGAAGGAGGGTGTGGAGGACGAAGGATGTGGTTGCTGACACCTTCCCTGTTGGTTGTACATTGATGAATCCAGTGAATCCAAGAAGGGTGTGGGGAAGGGAACTGCCTGGAGGAAGGCACCAAAGCCTTATTTTTGGAAGTAATTTGACTGTTGTCATTATTACAGGTAAGCACAAGATTATCACAACAACCACTTAAAGAGTTCTCATACTGCAATTATGGATGACTTCTTATCCATGTGAAAATGGAACCATCGACGGTCAAGGCACGATTTGGTGGGACTAGTTCAGAAATGGCAGTTTAGATTATACACGCCCTCATCTGGTTGAGCTAATGAGTTCCAGTGAGGTTGTCATTATGGACATCTAAGATTTCAGGATAATAAATGTTGCATTAACTCTGGTTTTCATGGTTAAACAGCCAAGTCCTGATACAAGATGTGACAATACTTGCCCCACCTGACTCTCCCAACATTGATGGGATTGGTAAGTGCTTATGTCTTTTACTATTTGAAATGACCTCTCCCTTAATTTGTGAAAACAAGATAAATGTCCAGTTGTGTTTTTATTTAAAGTGCTGATAACACTTTGCCCAGCAATCTTGTTGTGGATGGAATTAGCTACTTGTGGCAATCTTGTTGTGGATGGAATTAGCTACTGGTGTTGTAGTTTATTTGAATCTTTTCAAGGGATAAGCCCATCTATTTTGTCAGTATTTCAGAGTGTAGTGCATTTCTTCAAGAACAGTTTTTTTAATGTTGAATAGAGTAGTATTTTTCATTTATATGCAACATTCAAGGAGTTGCGACGAGTGAGAAATAGGGTGAAGATGCTTTCAAGAGGAACAAAGAAAAAAGTGTTTGGAGGAAACTATCAAGCATGTCCTGCTTCTTTGGATAAGTATAAGCATGGTGTAATATTGATGAAGGGTGTGGACTGGAAAATGCTCTAATGCAATATTACGAGTGATATTCCGAATTTCTTGGCAAGCTTGTCACATTTAGTTTTGTTGTAAGTAACCTTTTAATTATGTGGAAAACTATAGCATGATCAATGCCATGACTTCATGAAGCAAATTACAGGGACTTGAGAGAGAACGTGCTCAATCAATATATTCCAAAGGCTCTTCAGGATAGAGTAGCAGATGGAACATTGATGCTGCGGTTCATTTATTTATTGAGATCTTGATAATAAGATTACGACCTGCCCACCGAATTCTTACAGACAAGCTAACCCTCTAATATGATTCTCAAATTTCAGTATGGGAAACATCAAATATGGCTGCAATGATTTCGAATCTTGTTCACCACGTAGAAAGGACGCAAAAAAGGTTGCCATCACAGTTGCGGGATCAGTTTGCTCGGCATTGTCTCTATTAATAATTGTGATGGTTTTGCGTGGATTAAAGAGGGGCTATTTTAGTGGTGCGTACCTTCAACGTGACTTTGAAATAGTGAATTTGTCATTATTTATCATCTACACACTATGGAAAATGGAACTCGTTTTTTGTTGCTTTCGTTGCAGGTTTCATTAAAAAAAATTTGGACAGTGAAAACAAAGAGCCAAAGGAAGTAAACAAAGAGGTGAGATTGCTTCCAGGGACATATTTCCACATGGAGAGTAGGGAATTCACATACGATGAGCTTGTCATAATCACAAAAGACTTCAGCATTGAAATTGGCAAGGGAGGGTTCGACTCAGTATACTATGGAGTTCTGGAAAATAATGCCCCTGTAGCTGTTAAGGTGCTATCCATAGCTTCGTGTCAGGGTTCTAAGGAATACCATACCGAGGTAATGGTTTTATTTAGTTGCAAATGATAGTTCAAACGAATAAGAGAATTTTCTCCATTTTGACCTTCTTGTCATTTCATTATTTTATGATGAAAAGCTTCTGCCCTTGTGGTATTTTTCAAAATTTACAATCACTGCATTTCACAAAATTGGATTCGTAAATCGATGCAGGCCAGTGTCCTATCCAGAATCTATCACAAGAATTTGGTATCACTAGCAGGTTATTGCAGTGAAGCATCCCATTTGGCGCTTGTTTATGATCACATGGATGGAGGAAGTCTGGCCGATCATCTTTTTTTTTGTCAGTTTTCTCATCTGTTTCATGTACATAAAATATATAATGGCTTTGTTAAGCAGAAAGATACCTGTAGCAATTCCAAATTACAGTGTTTGCATTTTTTTGAATACTTCATGATCAGTAGGGTCTAACGATTGTCGAAAAATAAACCACAGATGTTATTCAGGAGACCCGCAAACTGAATGCATGGAGAAAAGAAGGCAGTTTTGATGCGCGAGCTGATGACGGTTAAGACGATGATGTTATTTACAACAGGTAGCAAATGCCATGGCTGCTAAAGCCAAGTTGCTGATGCGCGAGCTGAAGATGGTGAAGGCGGATCTTGCTTTCTCGAGGGAACGATGTAAGCAGCTCGAGGACGAGAACAAGATCCACAGGGAGAGTAGCAAAAAGGGAGATCAGCCTGAAGACGATGATATGGTATATACATATATGTCACCCTTAGTTACAAAACTCTAACTAACAGATTAGACTGTAATCAAGAGGTCATTGTCATCGATCCAGGCTATACATATACTTGATGACTTTCATTGCTTAACCTATCTTTCTCACTCAGATTGGCCTGCAACTCGAGACTCTTGGCAGAGAAGGCTCGTCTGGCTAACGAGAACTCTACATATGCCAGAGAGAACATATTCCTAAGGGAGATTGTGGAGTACCACCAACTAACCATGCAGGATGTTGTCTATCTCAATGAGGGCATCGAAGATCTGAAGAAAATCATTGTTGATGAATCTTCTGAAGATGAGGATACGAGGAAGATGAAGATGACGAGGAAGATGAAGAATCCGAAGAGGATGATGAAAGCATGAGTATAAAAGATGAATCGAGACC
Organism: Ottelia alismoides; assembly: GCA_037367405.1. Lineage (NCBI taxonomy): Eukaryota > Viridiplantae > Streptophyta > Magnoliopsida > Alismatales > Hydrocharitaceae > Ottelia > Ottelia alismoides. The sequence continues at coordinate 2,160,556 of JAZKJV010007604.1, read as the reverse complement.
AATCTTATCAATCTTCAGCGAACTATTTATCTTATCATTATGTCTAGTGTTAAGAACTAAGATATAAGAAGCATTTTGTTTATACTTGACTTTTATGGACCTATTGAAACCTGTAATTTGAGGATCTATGTTGATAGTGCAATAATATTTCAAAGTTCCAAGTTAGAGGTTAAATATAGCAGCTCACGTGCATGAAGCAATTTATTGCAGCTACAGGTTTTGCATGGAAAGATAAAAATCGACATTTAAACCTATATAAAAAACGACGGTTGCAAATTATACATCGGCTTTTCCTATTAATTTCAATGGATAAACATCGGATTATTAGGCAAATGCCGACGTTTATGCGTCGTATCAGCCATCAAACTCGACATTTATTTCGGGCATTTTACGTAATTCGACGTTTCAATTTAGACATCCACATACCCCAAAATAGACGGGCCTGGATCGACGTTTTACTTCGACGTATGTATACGTCGTTTTTCGTGAAAGTCGACGTTTATGAAGCCTTATTTCGACGTTTACAAACGTCGGCATAGGTCAAATCTGCTGTAGTGACAACTGCAGCAAGAGCTCCATTTGTATATATGAGATGTACAATTATGCCTAGCTTAATTACTTGATTTAAGCTAAGTGCATACTGAGTTCCATTTGGATCAATTTGTAGTTAAATTACTTGATTTCATTATAAAACATATATGATTTGTATTTGGAGACTTCATAACCACTTTTGACTTGAGGGGAATGAGATATAGAGATTGTTTCATTGTATACAAAAAATTCTATTCAAATTAAGGGAATATAAATGCAGACATTTGACCTTTACAACATCTATAACAATTCATATTCAGTTTTTTTATATCGATTGATGTCAATTAGAATTGCCAATATAGCAACAAGGAACGGTGAAAGTTCCACAAGAAGTTCGAAGAAAGTTGAGGTCGATGTCATGTGCCGGAACAGTTTTGAATCATCTTCTTCTGGGAATAACAGTTTCAGAGCTTCTCCACGTGCTGATACATAGTATTCCACTGTCAAGTGCTACCGAGGAGTTTCTTTGTGTGTCGACACGATTATTAGGGTCTGTCTGATACTGACCAGAAGCTTCTCCATATGCATGCACCACGATTAAGGCCTTCCCGGTGTCGTCGAGGAGCTACTCCATATGCCAGCACCACAATTAGGGCATGCCCAATGCCATCGAGGAGCTACTCAATGTGCCAACACCACGATTAGGGCATGCTCGGTGCCATCAAGGGGCTACTCTATGTGAACACAAAAGGTTAGGTTTTGTCCTCAACAAAGAGTGGAGGGTTTTTTCATCCACCCAACTGAAAAATTAACGATGGTTATTAATTTCCGTTAACTTAAGACGACATTGATACAAATTAAAGGTTAATGTATCACATTGTTACTTTTTAAAGGGTATGAGATTGAAATTGGGTGTATAATTTGAGGACTTTTATCTAATTTACTCTATTATATAATAAAGCAGTCAAGCACACATAACCAGACATCCAAACAAACTGAAACCCCTGCCATTAACTCCCCCGCCACCACTTCCCAATCACAGGCCTCCTTCGTGCCCGCTTGACTTCCATTCTCCCCGCATTTACTTCCCCTCCAACAACCCCTCCTTCCACTTCACCTTCACCAACAACCCCCCCCCCCCCCCCCCCCCTCGCACCCATTTATCCACTACCATCCATCATGGCATCGTCGAATAGGCACTGGCCAAGCATGTTTAAATCGACGCATTGCAACACCCACCACCTCCAGTGGCAGCACGACGTCAAGCCTTCCTCGCTTATCTCCAATTCGTGTCATAGGACAGGTTGGTCACGATCCTCTGCTTATTGCTCGGAGATATTCAACGAAATGAGAGCGTCCTGTATGTTTCAGAAGAGAGAGCGCCGGAGCCCAAGCCGAGGTGGAACCCGAAGCCCGAGCAGATCAGGATCCTGGACGCTATCTTCAACTCGGGGATGGTCAACCCACCAAGAGATGAGATCAGGAGGATTCGAACTCAATTGCAGGAGTATGGTCAGGTGGGGCTAGAGGAGGGTTAGAAAATCCCATCTTTTCTAATCGAAATGTGATTTCCTAAAAGCCCGGCCGTCAATGACGGGCTTGTCTCCTTATAACTGGTTTTTATCTGTTCATTTTTATTGGATAACTTTTAGTCAAACTCGATGTAAGATCAACTGACCATGCAAATCTATGTCATTAGCGACATCGTTCTTGTACTTGCAATGATTTTTCTAAGCAACAAAAGTCTTTAAAAAAATGTTGGTCCTATATATGTTCAGGTCGGAGATGCAAACGTGTTCTACTGGTTCCAGAACCGTAAGTCGAGGAGCAAGCACAAGCTGAGGCACCTCCAAGCAGAAAGGCAGCAACAACAACGATCCAGCAATGCACCGCAGACGGCTGCCACCCCCATCCATACCACCTCCTCTTCGTCTTCCTCGGAGAGGTCGGGCTCTTCCAAGGCCACGGTGACTGTCACGACGTTGTGCGTGACGGCAGTGGGGAACACGAGCACGGAGCTGTGTGGGGAGCCTCTGGTGGCGGCGTACCTGTCGAGCTTGATAGCGGGAGGTGGAGGACACAATGGAAAGAGATAGTTAGCAGTGACGAAGGGAAGGGTGGCGGTGGGGAGGCGAAGCTGGTGCTTGAGAGCGTGTTTAATAATCGTTGCGGTGGCTGTGAAGTCAGACGGGATGCCGTGCCCGTGGCGTCGGCAGACTGTAGTGCAGGTGTTCCCGTTGCTCCCCCTGCCATGTCCAGCCCCATGAGTGGTGCAACTCAAGGTATGAACAACATGTCTCGTGTGATTTTAACCTTGTGTTCTGCAAGATATGAATCGAAATTGTCAACCGGTAATGATAATTTAATATCTAGACGGGGAAAGTGCGAAGGGTAACTTGATAAGATGTAATTTTGTGACGGGTGATCTGGATCAGTAAAAACATGTCAAGTCATCTACGAAATATGGTCTATCGAAGGTGAGGGAACGTGTTTGCATTCTGTTCAACTCAGTGCACGTGATCTCCCACTCGCTTTCCTGTAACTCCCTTTCCCATTCCCTTGACCATCATTTAATGCCCCCACGACAACTGTTACATTGATTTTACCTTTTGAAGTTATGTTGATTTGAAAAGAACATCTATGTATGTTGGTCTGTATTAACCCTTGTTTTCTCGTTTTGGCGACGATGAAAAGGAGACGATGGGGTGATCGGAGGTCGTGGCGTGGAATCGACAAGATCCGTGGTGGTGTTCATCAATGACGTGGCGTTCGAGGTTGAGGCGGAGCGTCTCAACGTGAGGGCAGCCTTCGGCAACACAGCCGTGCTACTGCACTCCTCTGGCCAGCCTGTGATTGTGGATCAATGGGGGGTCACACTTCAACGCCTTCACCACGGAGCTTCCTACTACTTGGTATCTATTCCTCTCTAAAGCTTACAATCCTACTTTTTTTGCTATGATCTTTGATGATTAAGGTTTATAGTGACATGTATTTTTAAATCTATCTCTATATCGTCCATGATTAAATATATAAAATCGTATTTATCTGTTATAAATCAAGATTTATATTTGTATTTAATGACTAATAACATATATGTTGTTTTATTGCTAGCAATAATTCATATAAGAACGTTTACTTGTTGTCCATGCCAACAAATATTAATACCAATCATTACTAATAGTAACTATGATCAGAATACTTTCTGATAATAAAGCCTAACATATAGCACTTGGTATTTGCTAGCAACATAGCAAGGGACATGCGTTTGTCGCTTATTTCAAATAGCAATTGTGATTTTGCTGTTGGATAGAAATTTAAACAAACTTAAAGTTGAAATTTTATGCACGTCTCAGAGTAGGTCAATCAATTACTTCGAATATATGTACCATTATAGAATATATACTTCTGAAAATGACTAATCAAGATTATGCATGTGAATTAAAATGGAAGTTGCACGGAACACCTGATCCTTCTAAAGAGTAGAATGTGCATACATAATTTACTATTCAAAAAACGTGCGCATCGGCTACCACTTTATGACTGATTAGATTTTTTCTCGTGAAAAGTAACATTAGAATAAGATGATGACATCAGGATTATCAGCTAATATATACTATTTACGGCACTTATTTCTTTCACAACTTTCAAATCAATTGACTACAAAAGAAAGACAGTAATTTTACTATGCGAACATTTGTGAAGCGCGATCTCTTCTTCGATCCAATCATTATTTCAAATATTAGGCCCTCTTTCTTACTGAAGTTTATTACAAATTGGCAATAATCATTGGGTTGGAGTTGTTCTAACTTATATCTGTTTGGAATAATGGTGCAGGTTTAAAGGTGGAGGTTTGTTTCAGTAAAAAGATAAGGGAGGGAGTCCATAGTTACTGATAGAGCTGGTAATTTGTATTTGTTCTTTCTCGATTCAGTGTATGTTGGTGTATCGATCAGTGAGGATATACAAGTTCTTTTTATATAAATAGGAGAAATGAATGCATTTCTTACTCATTACATCTTTGTTGATTCGAGCAATAATGGTGTTCATACGAAGATGGATTGTAGACATCGTACCGTTGAGATTAGATTTGCCAATGTCCATCTATGTAGGTTTTTGTGCATAAAATTAGTGGACTAAGCGTATGCCTGCATGTTAAAAGGAAATGCTTAATTACTTAATTCAATTTAAATATATAACAACAAATGTTGTTCGTTATAAATTAACTTTTCTCCAAATACAATCCCCACCCGACCCCTGACCACCCAACCCCCACCGCCACCACCTGACCCCCACTGTCGTCGACCCCCAAAGCCTCACGCACCTCAACATCCCCCACCAAGGACCGCGACCCCCATCGCCAACCCCCACCAGCGACCACGACCTTCGACCGCCAGTGTCCCCGACCTCTGATCGCCAACGTCCCTGACCTCCAACCACCAACAACCACGACCTCTGATCGCCGACATCTCCGACCTCCGATCGCCAGCGTCCCCGGCCCCCACCGCCAACCCCTACCAGCAACCACGACCTCTGACCGCACCCACCAGGGCCCCGAGGACAAGATGCATCCTCTCCCCTGTCGGTATGGCCCGCATACCTTCACCTGTGCCGAGTACGTCAAGTAGGTTGCACCTCATCTATTTTGGGAGGAGTGCCCATCAGGTGTTCGAGATTTTGCACCACTAATTTTTATTTTTAGACAACAATATCATGCCAGTTCTGGAAGGAGAATTTTCGAACGATGCATTGCAGGTATCTAACCACCCGCTATCTTCTTTATGGCCTCTCGAGAGCTCGTCTAGGAGGGGTTTTATTGTGCGCATTCCGAGATTTTCATTGTTGTCCGGATGGTAGAGAGGGTAGCATCTCAAAAAGAGTGTGCCTCTCTTGTGAAGAATGGTGTACCTTATTGTAAGATGTGATAAACACAAAATTGAGAGCGGTCGTATTGACTCACAAGGCGAGTCAACAGTCGGTGTCTTGACCACCACAAAATTCTGTATTTAATCAACAATTAACCCACACTACAAATCAACAATTAGAAATAAATGTGGAGTTAAAATTTATTTTTAACTCTATACAAAATGTATAGCAAGCAAGTATGCAGAGTTCGAACACAGGGAGCAAACAAGGTAGAGCAATCAAATGTGTATGTGTATGTGAGTGATGTCTACACTATGCAAGCAAACCATTTTTGTGGGTTTTTTAATTTTTATTTTTTTTAATTTTTTTTAATTTTTTTAATTTTTAATTTTGTATTTTGATTTTTAATTTTCTGATTTTTATAATTTATTTTTTTTAATATTGGAATACTAATACAATGTGATAAAAGAGAAGATAAAATATTAACAAAAATATGCCAAAATAGCCCAAAATTCAGAAATAAAATCTTTTTGATATTTTTATAATTTTTTTACTGTTTTTGTGATTTTTGGGTATTTTTCAAATTGTTTTTGGTATTTTAAACACTGAAATAAAACAAAACAGTGAACAAGCTATTGGCTGGGGGTAAAATTGAAATTAAAAATATCAGATAGCCACAAAATTTTCCCCAACTATTTTTCAAATAAAGACAATAAGAACATGAGGCCACAGAACTTGAGTTTGTATTTTCTGAGTTTTCTATGATTTTATATATTTTTTTGAAGTTTCTGTGTATTTTTGAATTTTTAAGGTTTTTACTTTGCAATTTTTAGTGATTTTTGGACTGGCACTAAAAGAGGACAAAACACACAAAATATATGTTTTTTGGAATTTTTCAAAACATTTTTATAATTTTTATGTATTTACTAATGCAAACAGAGAAATAAATGCATGTTTTTGATTTTTAATAGATGTGAGATGTGATAAAAAGGTAATGCAAAAATATGGCATGCAAATGCAAGTTACCAGGAGCTTAAGTTTAAATTTTGAGAATTTTTGGAATTAAAATGATGCTCCAATTAAATAGAATAAGCACACAAAAATGGAAGGCCTAGCAGGGGTATAACTGTAAATAGGGGAAACTCCAGTGGCCGACAAGCAATTTTGCCACAAAATTTGTGCTGAATAAAATATTTTCTAGATTAAAAAGAAATATCCAAACCCGCAATGACTTCTCTGTAAAAATCCCAGACCCACGTACGTCGCACACACGCTTGGGAGGGGCACAAATGAAATACTCAAGAGCTCAAGGGGCAAAGTTGCAAAAATAACAGAAATTAATTAACTACAGATAAAAGTTTGGGCACCAAACTTAAGTAAGACAAAACCCGAGGGCCCCCCTGCAAAATTGCCAAGTCACGTGCTTGAAGCACGTGACCTGGCAGGGGCCTACGTGCAATAAGTACGAGCACGAGGGTGCTATCCCTAAATATTACAAAAAGGTTAAGACATCAAATGAAAGTTTATGCATCTAATTAGTAATTACAAAATTTTGAGAGGGCAGGGGAGCGAATTACCCACTCCATGGCGCCATCGGACGGTGGGCAAAAGCCACTTATCCACGTATTGCACAGAGACGCGCCGATACCCCTTCAGTTCGACGGCCTAGATTAGATGACGGAAGGGCGATCGACGGCTGGGAGCGGCGCAAGATCCAACGGATTCTGGGCGTATGCGAGGAACACTGCAAATCGGACGGTGCGGAGGGCTTCTGGAAGATCACCTAAAGAACACGGCTCGGAGCTCCTTCGACCGGCTCGCCCTTACTGCTCCAGCCTCCTCCTCTGCTTCAGAAAGGCTCCAAAGGTTCCTGGAAGGTCCCCTGACCCGGCGGCTAGGCTAAAATGGGCGGAAGCGCCCCGGTGCGCCGCCGCGAGGTCAGAGGCGGAAGGTAGCTCCGGGCTGCTTGTTTGGCCGCAAAAATCGACTCCAGCTGGAGTCTCTCTGACTCTGGGACCTGCAATAAACACAACAAACCCAGTAGATGGTCCAAAGACAAAGGCGAGATGATTGGGTGGCGTATGGTGCGGAGATGAAGTGGTCACCGGAGCCCACGAGCTCTGGCGAAGTGTTTGATGGCGAAAACTCGAATGATTGATCGATGGAATGAACCAGTGAATGCATGAAACGAAACCTACGACTACCATCTACTGAAACTACAAAAGAAATAAACGAAAAACGACCTCGAGGGCTGGGAAGCCCAAGGTTGAACCTCGACGGCCAAGTGGCCGGAGGTGGCTTGGAACACGCCGCAAGCTAGTGGATCACCTCGACAAGGTAGAGGATCTTCCTCTGTCATAGGGAACCCCGTAGCAAGCCCTCGAAGGTATTAGTTCAAGCCAAAGCGGTTCAAAGAAGAAGAGAGGACTGGAGGGTGTTTTGAATAGTTGATGAACACAGCTCCTTGATCGAGGATGAACAGGCGAATCGATGGCTCAAAGTCCGAAATAATCGAAGGGCGTGTAGGACCATTGAACAATGAGCAAAAGTCGTGAAGACTCTAACATGATTTGGTGAATGATTGACACGCAAAAAAATCCAAGAAGATGGGTGCTTACACTAGTCCAGCGGTCTCAGACCTGGGGTCAAGGAGTTGACCCCCGGTCAACGGATGGCGTGGCCTGATTGGGCCACGTCATCCGCAAAAAGATAAAAATTGAAATAAAAATCTTCTAAATTCTATTAAAAATAATAAATGATGTAATTAATTTTAGGTTATTTAATGAAAAATGTTTATTATTTTATAAAGTATTTTATTCCGATTTTTAATTATTTTTATGAGGTTTATTTTTACAAGTTACTTTTTACACCCTATCTAGATATATTACCTATGTATTTTAGTATTTTATTTTTATTTGGTATTTTTGATTTTATTGATTTTTGTCTATTATTTTATAAAATTATGAAATACTTTTATACAGGTAAATATATTTTTATTTCATTTTTCTGAATTATTTAGTATATTTAATAAAATATAAGTATAAAATATACAGGTATAAGTATAGGTAAGGTATCTATGTATTTTATTTACATGTATTTTTATTTTGATTTTTCTATGTATTTTTATTCTGGTTTTAATATACATATTTATTATAAGTAATGTTTACAAAATTATAAAAATATAAAATTATAAAAATAATAAATAAATAATAAATTGAATATTGTAATCTGTACAAGTATACTACAAGGGTCCAAAACTCAACTTTCAAACCGTAACTCCGAAAAATACGAAACCACCTCCATTAAATAGATTATTTTATGCTATATATACAATTAAAGGTGAGTTTGGTACATTTCGAGTTTTCATTTGCAAGATACGGGTCTGGGAAGTTGGAGTTTTGAAATCTTATTCTGATCATAACTTTTTATCTGTACATTATTTTTCAATGAAATCAATTTTGTATTTTTCTATATAAAATTATCTACAACTTTCATGTACAAAGTTTCTTTATTTGATGTATAAAATGTGGGACCAAAAATAGGTCCCAAAATGAATAAAGAATGAATAGAAGAATATAGGTATTTGACCCTTATCTCCCCCTACTTTATTCCTGGTCGACCTATTCATCAAGATGCCTAAGTCTCGGGGTTTTGGGTCATAAAATATTTACAATATTTTATTCTTTTTTTTTTCTTTGATTTATTCTATAATTTTGGCTTTAATTACAGTATTTTATACACTATTTACATGCACATGCATGAATGCTAAGATGATGGAATTAATGCTATTTACAGGCATTTGCTAGGGCTTTGATGCCAAAATGATAGAATAAAGATGATGAAATGTGGATTCATCATCCCCCTATACTTTACCTTTGCTAGTCCCTAGCAAACACTTATGCAATAAGTGCAAAAAGAAAAAGAAAGAAAAGAAAAAGAAGAAGTTGGATTTAGTTTAAGTATCAAACTTGTCTTCACAAAATCAAAGTTTGGAGCTTAAGTCGGACCTTTAAAGTTTTAGTGCGGGCGAAACCTTAGTGTGAACCGAATTTGAAATCCAACAGTCCTTGAGAATCCCGAAACTCTGCTCAAGTCTCCTCAATAGCCAGGTCAGAAATATTTCAACTCATACGCAAACTCTTACGGCTATGAATCTAACTCGTACAATGTAAGTGATGGTGGCTCTCCCCAACTGAAATGATAAAGAGACTGACTTATCCAATATGACAACCCAATGATTCCCCAATCCAACAACTCATCCCTCAAGGAGCGGGGTATTCCTTTCTAAGTTCAAGTGGCAACCGGCCCAAGAGGAGGGGGTGAAGAGAAGAATAGACGGTAGCCAGTGTAGCTACCTATCCTAGGATGCAAGACCAGTGTAGTCAAGTCATCCAGCTGCAGGCTCACACGATTTGACTTTGAAGCTCAAGCTTGCTTATTTGACTTTACAACATATGTACACTCCGGCAGGCATTTTTATTTTTGTACAGGCCTGTCCACTTTTTTTTGGAGTTTTTGCTTTTGCATTTTTTGAATACTATATATAGCAGCATTTACATAGGAAGTTTTTCCTCTTGAGCCAGTAGACTATCCCTCTTTTGAAGCTTTATTGCAACCCACGATCTCCTATCCTCGAAACTCATCATTACTGGACGGGTTGGGGCACACTTACCTCCCTAGAGGAGGACAAATGTTTCCACCTGTGTGCGTCTCATACTGGCAAATCCAACCTCCTCACCACTCCAACTGAGTTGAGCCAAGTGAAAGGTGCAGGTGTCCAAGTTAGGTCATTATCAACAAGAGTCGTGCATGTGCTCCGAAATACTCTACTTAAGCAATCAAGAATCCATTGAACCAAGTTCCGTGATCCTCAAAGAATTAAGTCAACTAGATCTGAAGTACCTCAAACCCAGTTCCTATAAGGTTCCTGTTAATTAGGTAGATTTAAGGTCCAATCAACCTCCAATCTCCGGATTTTATTTAGACTTGTTCAACTATCAAACTCAATCTGAAAAATGCTCATGCTGTGCAATGCTATGCAGAAAATATTTTTGTGAAGCAATTTTCAAAGAGTTTGAACTTTTTATGGATTTTTGAAAAGATGATGCATGCATTTTTTGTATTTTTCAAAAGATTTTTCAAATGTTTTTGGATTTTAGTTTTGCAAGTGTTTTTGGGATTTTTTTGAAAACAAAAAGTTTTTGGCTAAAAGTTAGGTGAAAACTATGTACACGGGAGTGCTTCTTATATCTACAAGAAGTGGATTTTAAGAATTTACAAGGGTAAGTGATCAAGTTTGTACATATAAATAAGATGGATTTTGGTGTGATGTATGTATTCCTCAAACTTATTTGACACAGGTTTTTCAAACAATTTTTGAAAACTATAGTCCAAACTAATTTTTACAAACATTTTTACAAACATGTACACACACTTGAAAATCATTTTGCAAAGGTTTTCAAAACAGTATAGATAGATTTTTCAAAATATTTTTGCAACCATTTTTCAAACCATTTGCAAATCATTTTTCAAACATTTTATTTCACACAAAGAAAATAAATTTTACAAACCACACATTTTTACAAAGGTTGAAAGCATGTAACAAAATGTTTTCAAAATAGTTTTCAATAGATGTTCACAAAGATTTTCAAACTATTTTTCAAACATTTTGCAAAAAAAATTTCACCTGATTTATTAATCAGTATATACAAAAAGAATTTGAGAAATAACCACATCTTTTTATTAAGGATTTTTAAAGAATTTTAAAGAATTATTAGCCATATTATTAAGAAAATACGAAAGTACGAGTTATGGCTAAAGTATATACGCAGTATATACGACCCCCCTATACTTAGCTTGAGCTATGTCCTCATAGATCGGAGAGAAAGAGCAGACATAACTTGTACTAAGTATAGGCAAGTCCAAAGAATAAAGAACTGATGAATGAATCAATGAATGAGAAGTCGACCGTCCCCCCTATACTTAGGATCAAATAATCCTAAGTATAGCAGATTGTATAAAACGCAGGGAGGGTCAAGGGTGGGAATGAACAGATCATACTCAGATTGTCTCCCCCTATACTTAGGGTAAGATATCCCTAAGTATAGACAAGAAGAGGAGACAATGGAGAGGATCAAAGAATGGAAATACTCGGGGTGCACACCCCCCTATACTTAGGACAAAGTACGTCCTAAGTATGGAAAGCTGTCTACAAGGGTGGCACCTTTTTGTTAGATAAAGAAAATAGAAAAGGAAAAGAAGAAAAGAAGAAAAAAAGAAAAAAGATCTGAAAATGGAAGGAGAAATCATGAGAATGTACACATCACTCCCCTATACTTAGGGTAAAAGAAGCCCTAAGTATAGGCAATGACAGGAGTGATGACACGGAACAAAGAATGAATACTCGGCTCGTCCACCCCCTATACTTAGGACAAAGTACGTCCTAAGCAAGGCAAACACGAGAATGGGTGGCCGAGCAATACGGAAGATAGACAGAGAGTGACGGGAGAGAATCTACAATATAAATGGATGATCATAATAAGGTGGAAAGCAAACCTTCTTGCGGGACCGCTGAGGGATAGATTTGATATGGTGTATGTCGACATCGGGGTCCACAGTGGACGGAGGCCGATCAGGGTCGACACGGTGAAGGCCCTCAGTGGAATCGAATCGGAAAGGGAGAACTGATCAATGGAAGCAGTATGGCTAGGTTCTCCCTTGGTGGTCCTATGGTGTGAAGGCACAAACGGGTGAGTGGAAGAAGTACGACTAGGTCCGGCCTTAGAAGTCTCACAGATGTCAAAGTGGAATGGGACAAACTCATCATCCTCGGAAGAAGTGTAATCGGAGTCGTCCTGCGAACGCTCGTCCAGGTCAAAATCAAAAGGAACAAAATCATCAGTGGAAGTATATGAACTCAGATCGTCCTCAAGAGTCTCCCCTGGATCATCTTTTTCATCAAGAGGCCAAAAATTTTTAACATTCGCATCATAACCGACCTCAATCACTTGTGAAGGACCAGGCACGGACTTATCAGTGGAAGAAGTCAAACCAGGTCCGTCCTGTCTAGTCTTACCTAGGTCATTTGTTTCCTTAGGAGGTCTCTCAAAATAATAGGCAACATCATAAGCGTCCTCAATCATCTTCACTTGTGAGTGACCGGGAACGAACTTATTAGTGGAAGTAGTCAAACCGGGCCCGTCCAGTCTAGTCTTGGAATCTGCCCTCCACTCAAAAGGTTCAATCACATAAATACTTTGGATTTCATCAACACATCGCCACACACCCGGAGGAGGAAACTCAAGGTCCATGCTTTCCGATTTCCTCCCCTTTCGGGGGATCCGTCGGGTCTCATCAACGGTCGCTAAGGAAGCATCTCTAGTATCATCTGATCGGTCACAGGCCTCGGAGTCAGCTATGACTGGTGAAGGAACATCAGGTGCAGGTCTCTGATCAACTATGGGTGCGGTGATCGCTACTTCGCTCTCGTCAACAGGACGGAAGCGAATCTCTCCTGATCCATAGTCGATAACGACCCTCGCAGAGGCGAGGAATGGTCATCCCAGGATGATTGGAGATGGCTCCCCTGTTGAGTTCTCCATGGGAAACACGACAAAATCAACATTGTGGCTCGTGCCCTGAATAGAAATGACGGCGTTTTCAAGGATACCCTTCGGCCTCTTAATAGATCCATTAGCAAACTGAACGATCATCCTGGTTTTCTTAAGAGGCCCTAGGTGAAGAGACTGTACCAACGAGAAGGGTAATATGCTAATAGACGCACCGCCGTCTAGAAGAGTGTAATCACAAGTATAGTCAGAGATGGTGCAAGTGATGAAAGGGGTAGCTGTGTTCTTCTTCTTGGGAATGGGACGGTGTGTGATGGCGAGGGCAGTGGCCATGATCAGAATATGATGCTCAGATCTGCTCCTCCGCTTTCTCTTCTGGGGAAGAGGAGCAGATAATTGGGTCATGGCCTGCTGAAGTGGGGCATGGATGATCTCATGAATAGTGGCCACCACTTCGGGTTCAGACAACATTTTTTTGAATTTTTGGACCTCCTCCATACAAGGGAGGGAGTCGGAATCAGCATATACAGGAGGCATGCCAAGAGCAGTCTGTACAGCGGCATCCTCGGGGTCAAAGATGGGACTTGGTGTGAATGGTTGTGTGGTCAAGGGTTCTGTCAAGTGGACTCTCTCCTCACGGTATGAATCGACCAAGTGTCTCCCGAACTCTTTTTGTATTTTTAAATTTTTCTCATTTTTTTATATTTTGGGCGATTGCAAGCTCCCATGATCACCCATAAGTGAAGCCATATTCCCGACGAAAGGAGCATTAATCTGATTCTTACTCAAGAAAGCAAGTTCATCATTCATCAAATCAATGCGCTTTGTCATCTGATTCAAGATATCACTCATAGAGATCGAGGGAGGTGACTCCATCAGGTCAGACTCGGGTGGATGTGACGGTGGAGATGGATAATACAGAGGTGGGGGTGGATGTGGGTAGAAGTCCGAGTCGTGATACTGTGGCTGAGGCGGGTATGTACAAAAATCAGAAAAAATAGGAGGAGGATCCTCCTGATAAAAGGGAGGTGGACCGGCTGGAGTGAGTGAGGGATCCACAAAGTCCGGATAAAATACGCTCCAGGCGGCCATCTCGAAACAAGAGGAAAATGATCGGGAGAACACGACGGTCAAGTCAAGAGATGTGAGAAGAAAGGCGCAAATACACATAGAAGATCTAGACTGCACACAAACAACCACAAGTAAACTCACACAATACAAACCCTCAATTCACCTACTCAACTCGGTAGAGACCAAAAATTCGGTCTTTTAATCTTGTCTGTTTTAGAGTTAGGTGAGAAGTCCAAAAGATTGCACACACACTTAGGGGGCTAAAATGGGATTTGGGCACTAACCCTTAGCGTGTGCGCGAGCAATGTAAAAGCGAAGACAATGAGGGGATTACTCACCCCAAGACAATATTTTTCTTTTTGATCTTTTTTTAGGGTCAAGTAATATTAGCAGTCCCAATTTTATACATTATCATTTTTTGGATTTTTAATAAAAATGTACGATCCTAACGGGGATTCAATTCCTTTAAGCTCCTAGGTTGGCAAAATCAGAGGGAGAGTCGGAAAAGCAATGCAAGCGGTAAACAATGATGAATGCTAAAGTGTAAATGCTCACCTTGCCTCCAGCACTCTACATGCAAGGATGCTAAGTAGATTGAAACCTAATCTATATGCAAATCCAAAGCAGATGGAATCGCCCTAAGTTCAGAAATTGCTATTAACGTGAAGAACCACAAGTCGGTCACCGATCCTCAATCCAAGAAGTCCGGTCTATACTCACCCCTCCTCTTCTCGACAAGTCGAGTTCAGGAGTAGCGCTTGATGGGGTGGGCTCGCGGCGAGGCGGATCTAAGATGATGAAACGACTGTTTAAAATTTTGACTAAGTCCAAACACGACTATAGGTACATGCAAAATATATTAGGTGTTTGGCCTTAATCTATTGCAAGCAATCCTAAATCAAAGGGCTCAATCACACAAAGTGAAGAAAACAAAACCGGAAAACAAAGTAAAAAAATGCGATGAAGAACACGAAAAAGCCGCGGCGAGCCCCCAGGTGTACAAACACCTGTAAATTAGGCTCAACAGTCCAAAGTGTCCTGTGGTACCTGTTGAAGGATATTGTGAATCCTTAAGCGCATCACAGAAGCGTGTCGATCGCATCGTATGCAATCGGAGCAACTAGTCGTACTAGATGCTAGATGCAGCGGAAATTAAAATTTTTAACTTAAAGATGAAACCACATGATCATGAGAACACTTCTCGGATCGTTTCATCAAACCACAAAGTACAAGGAATACCTCTTGAAGCGTGGTTGTGATCGCGAGATCCCAAAGTAGAGATCCTCCTATCTTAAGTCCGACCCACGGAGAATGCGCTTGCGGGCACGATGATGAGTCGCGTCCTTCCCGCAATCCTTTGACGAAGATCCAAGCGAAGCCGAAATGCTCTCCTTCCTAATACACAAAGTGGACGGCCACTTGAATATTAAGGAGAGCCCACACGAGAATGAGAGAGAGAGAGTAGAGTTCTTCAACTCAAGAATGTTGCAACTTGGAAAGGCTACCCTAGCCCTCCTTTTATACTAGTTTAGGATCCAATGGATCTCAATCCATGGGACACATGGATCCAAGGGCTATGCTTGGTCCATGATAAATCAATGGCTATGATTTGTTGTTGGTTAAAACCAACAACATCAATTTAAATATTAATTAACTAAGAGATAATATGATAAATGAAATGGAGCTAACCAACCTCCTAAAAAAAGGGGGGGCGTCACCCATGAACCATTCATGGGTGACGCCACCTATGAAGGTGGTTATTTGCTCCATTTTATTTATCTTATTATTCCTTAATTAATCACAATAAATATTCACCAAAATAATTCCAAATTAATTTGTGAATATTTCAATCATGCCATTGAATATTGTGTGAATCATATTCACAACCCAAACTAGTTAGTAAATTGCATTTCCAATTAATTAACAAATGTGAATCCAATCCACATTATTAATTAACAAATGCTATTTACATAAATTCTCTCTCTTATTATATATGTATATTATAAATCATATTTATAACACACATATATCATGGATAGTGTTATCCACATTCTCTTAATCCTTGATAATTAAATCTCATTTAATTATATTAGATAATCATTTTCCCAATATGAATCATATTCATATTCAAGCTTGATATTAAATCACAATTAATCATCAAGTCCTTGCTTGGATATTTCATCAAAAGAATTATTCTTGAACCCTTTCAAGAATAATGTGCTTTCTCCGCAGATACTTGGAGATAAGGACAGGGCGATTGTATTATTCCATGTATAGTGACTTGGATGTTGAGATATTATCTCAAATCCAGATCGAACGAACCTCCCACAGATGCTTGATTAAATCAAGACCGCAAATCCAATCTTCTCATTGACTCTGAATCCCATTCAGACCAATGTCCAACATTTGGACTAAGATCGGATTGCTTCTCTACTGAAAGGAGTCACTAAAATCCAGACTTGTTTCATCACTCCCTCGGAATGGAAGCGTCATGGATATACAATCGTTTATGATCACAACACCCTTCAGGTATTCCCAATACCTGTACATCCTGCATACTGGAAGACCCATGATCAACCCGAAGATCAAGATCATTTTATACTGTCTTCTTCTGGGTTTAATCATTAAGTTTCTCAATCTTGGTCATTGGGATTTGGTATCGATCATATGCTTTCCCAAAGCATATATCATACCTTCAAATTCATGTCATGCTTCCAAAGCACGACGACCATGCATGGAATTTGATCGGTCCCAATACCTCATGAGTGAGCTCATGTCTTCCGGTTCACAAGTGAACCTGTACGATCCCTTTGAGAGATCATATTGCTCATATACCCTTATATGCACACCAGCTCGCCGGTGTATAGACCTTGGTTAGGTCATCAACCTATTGGTCTGCCAAATGTACATACTTAGATATATAGCAATATATCTGTCTCCAGTCAGAGGATGCATGCCTATGCTGTGACAACATTCAACATAGGACTTAGGTTATCTCGATCTCGTTAGGTCAACCCATTGACCTAACTAATCTGACACCTCCGAATCACTATTCCCATGCAGAGGACCTGCATCAAGAGGTCGGTCAGATATCAGCCTATGTGAGAAAGGATTGCCATCTCCTACTCAGGCTGGAGATCTCCACTTGACAATCATTTGACGGTGCTTGATGAGTCCTCCATCTAACTCTTTAGATATTCATCCAAACACCAGCCTCTACGATTCATTTAATGAAACAACAGCTATATGATCATCAAGCTGGCCATGGTACATAACCCTAATTGTACAGAGGGACCTTATAGTGCATTCATTCATATTATTTCAGAAAGGGAGTGAAACATCAATAACTTTTATTGATAAACTTAAATATTACAATAATATTTATTGTAAGAATGGTTTGCCCAGGGCTCACAAGTCTAACAATCTCCCACTAGCCCTTAGAACCATTCAGGTACAATCCGTAAACCCATACTCATTACATGCTGGTCAAAAACCTTCTGTGTCAGAGGTTTGGTAAGAGGATCAGCAATGTTGTCGGCAGAGGCCACCTTGGTGATGATGATATCACCACGCTTTTGAATCTCCGGAATGATGTGGTATTTCCTTTCCACGTGCTTGCTCTTCTGATGGCACCTGGGCTCCTTTGCTTGGGCAATGGCTCCAGTGTTATCGTAGAGTAATGGGATGGGAGTATCAGAGGAAACTACGCCAAGCTCCAAGATGAACTTGCGCAACCACACCGCCTCCTTTGCAGCATCCGATGCGGCAATGTATTCGGCTTCTGTTGTTGAATCCGTCGTAGTGTCCTGCTTCTTGCTTCTCCAGCTTACAGCATTACCGTTCAACAGGAATACAAACCCTGATGTCGACTTTCGATCATCAATATCTGACTGGAAGTCTGAATCTGTATATCCCAAGACTTGGAGATCACCATCCCCATAGACCAAGATGTAATCTTGCGTCCGTCTTAGAAATTTGAATATGTTCTTTACTGCATTCCAGTGTTTCTCTCCATAGCAGGATTGGTAACGGCTTACCACTCCCACTACATGGCAGATGTCTGGCCTAGTACACATCATGGCATACATCAAGCTTCCTACGGCTGATGCATAAGGGCATCCAGCCATGGCCTTCTTTTCCTCAACACTTTGAGGAGCCATCCCTTTGGACAGATGGATACCATGTCCTAAGGGGAGGAATCCTTTCTTCGAACTATCCATGCGGAATTGTTCAAGAATCTTCTTGATGTATCCATGTTGTGATAATCCCAATATTCTCTTTTCTCGATTTCTGAACAACTTCAGGGCCTAAGATGTAAGAGGCTTCTCCAAGATCTTTCATCTCGAAGGTATGGGATAGCCAAATCTTCACACTGGTCATCATTCCTGTATCATTCCCAATGATAAGGATATCATCTACGTAAAGCACGATGAACACAATGGCGCTCCCACTAAGCTTCTTGTACACACAAGGTTCATCAGGGTTTTGCACAAAATCATAACTCTTTATGGTTTCGTCAAATCTGATGTTTCAACTACGAGAAGCTTGTTTGAGCCCATAGATGAATTTCTTCAGCTTGCATACTTTACCGTCCTCAGCTATGAAGCCCTGGGGCTACTCCATATAGATATCCTCCTCGAGGTATCCATTGAGGAAAGCCGTCTTGACGTCCATCTGCCAGATGTCGTATGTCAAGAGATGCAGCTATAGCCAGCAGTGTCCTGATGGACTTAAGCATGGCCACAGGAGAGAATGTCTCATCGTAGTCGATGCCTTCTCTCTGTGTGTAGCCCTTGGCTACAAGCCGTGCCTTGAAAGTCTCTACTTTCCCATCAGGTCCCCTCTTTCTCTTGAAGATCCATTTACACCCAATGGGTTTTACCCCTTTAGGTGGATCCTCTAGGGTCCATACACCCATTCTTATGCATGGAGTCAATCTCTGACTTCATTGCTAGCATCCATCTATCCATGTCATGATCCGCAAGTGCTTCATCGTATGAAGAAGGATCATTGTCAGTCTCACCTGACACATGGAATCCATACCTTTCAGGTGGTGCAACCACCCTCGAACTCCTTCGAAGAGGTATGGGTGTTTCATCTTCATTTATCTCTTCAGTTTCTGGTTCAGGAATCTCAGAATCCTCAGGGGATTCAATGAGCTCCTCTACTTCATTCTTGTCTTGACCTTTAAGGAAATCATCCTCCAGAAATTTCACATCCCTAGAGACAAAAACCTTTTGGGTCTCAGGGTCATAAAGCTGGTATCCAATACCATCTTTAACATACCCAATGAAGTAGCACTCACGAGTGCGAGATTCTAGCTTACTTGCGTCCACGTTCTTTGCATGGACCAAGCATCCCCAAACCCTCAAGTGTTTAACACTAGGTTTGGTTCCATACCAGAGCTCATGAGGAGTCTTGGGTACAGATTTGCTAGGAATCTTGTTTAGGATATATATTGCAGTCTCTACTGTATATCCCCAGAAACTAAGAGGCAAATGTGCTTTGCTCATCATTGAACGGACCATGTCCATGATGGTCCTGTTGCGTCTTTCAGCAACACCATTAAGTTGGGGAGTTCCAGGAGGAGTGAGATTGGAGACAATTCCACTCTCTTTAAGGTATTCCTTGAATTCATCTGAGAGGTACTCACCACCTCGGTCAGATCGAATCCGTTTAATCTTCCTGTCTGCTTGGTTCTCAACCAAAGCCTTAAACTCTTTGAACTTTTCAAAGGTTTCAGATTTATGACGTAGCAGGAAGATAAACCCATATCGCGAATGGTCATCGATAAATGTCAAATAATATCGATATCCATTTCTAGTCGCGGTATTGAAGGGACCACATACATCAGTATGTATTAGGTCGAGAATACCCTCGCATCTCGTAACCTTGTTACGGAAAGGTGTTCTGGTCATTTTACCTCGAATACAGTGTTCGCAGGTAGGTAAAGATTGAACCTGTAGAAAATCTAAAGGTCCCATCCTTTATCAATCTATTGATCCTATCAACAGATAAATGACCAAGCCTGTGATGCCAAATCATGTTTGAATGATTTCCATCCTCCCTGGATCTCTTGGGGTTTCCATTATTAGTGGTAGTAACATTCATGACACATTCATCAATGCACAATTCATAGAGTCCACCAGAAGTCAAAATACCATCCGCAATATATTTATCATAACGGTTTATGATTAATTTATTACAGAAAATGAAGGAATATCCATTTCTAACTAACTTAGATACATATATTAAATTCCTTCTGACTTCAGGTACATAAAGACACTCTTTAAGTACTAGGACTCGACCACTAGATAACGATAGTCTGCATGTCCCGATGGCGGCTGCTGCAACACTTGCATCAGATCCCATCTGGATAACTATCTCCCCATGCTCCAGATTCCTAGT
The DNA here is from genome assembly GCA_037367405.1 of Ottelia alismoides. NCBI lineage: Eukaryota > Viridiplantae > Streptophyta > Magnoliopsida > Alismatales > Hydrocharitaceae > Ottelia > Ottelia alismoides. The sequence continues at coordinate 2,140,115 of JAZKJV010007604.1, read as the reverse complement.
TTCCTGAAACAAATGCAACGAATTGCATACATGAACAGAAGCACCAGAATCTACAACCCAACTTCCTTCTCGTCCAGCGAGAAAACTAGTTTCAATGATGAAAGTAGATTTCATACCTGCTGGGGCTTTACCTTTGTCAGTAGACTTCAGGTAGTCTGGGCAGTTACGCCGCCAGTGCCCCGGCTTCTTGCAGTGGTGACAGACATCGGTCTTTTTCGATGTCATCAGTGTGGAAGCACTAGAAGATGAACCAACTCCTTGATTCTTCTTCTTTCTCTTCGAGGCTGGGCCCTTCTGAGAACCTTGCTTCCGCCCGCGCTTTCCTCTCACCTGTGCAACCATTGCACTAGCAGAGGGGCCGTCCTTCTTCATGACGTCTTCTGCAGACTTCAATGCAGCTAACAGCCCAGCGTTTGTGAAGTCACCTTTGTTCATGTTGTAAGACACAACAAAGTTGTTGAAAGACTTAGGGAGCGATAGGAGAATGAAATCAGCTTGCATTTCAGAATCCAAGTACGCTCCCAGGGTTTCCAGCTCAGAGAGGTACCCAAACATTTTGAGTACATGTTCTCTGACAGAGGTCCCTTCCTGCATCTTGCAGCGAATAGGCTCTTTCATCACATTGTAACGCTGTGTGCGGTTTATGTCACCGAACATTTCTTTCAGATTCAGCATAATCTCTTCGCAATTGTTCATTTCCACATGTTGCTTCTGAAGCACATTGGACAATGACCCAAGGATGTAACACCTTGCCAGATTATGGTCTTCATCATATTTATCATTATATGATTTATCTTCATCAGTCACAGGGTTTGCTATCTTGTCCTTGCTTAGCATGTAGGAGATGCGCTCTGCAGAGAGAACAAGATCCAAATTTCGGATCCAATCCGAATAATTTGGTCCGGTCAACTGGTTGACCTCTAGAAGCCTGCTAAGTGGGTTCATGGACTTCATTTTCTGAAATTAAGAATGCACTATATTAGAATATATATAAATATATATTCATTTTAAGAATAATTTGATTAAGGTATTTTAAATCAAATTTGTCTTGCTAGGTCAACTTTGAAAGATTATTCCCTAATTGTCTTTCAAAATAAGAGATATACTTACCGCTATATCTCAAGCAAGATCTGGGATCTCCTTTCCTATCTTTGTCACATCCCAATAATATGAGAACTTGCGACTCCGATAAAAAGAAGCGGGAACTCATTCCGCCTTTGCAAGTCCAACTTGCATTCCCAATTCGGTCTTTAACACCCGGGCCCACCACCCTAAGATGATGTTGACCCGTTGTTAATTGAACCAACCGTCAACAGGATTAGAACTCGCTATGCGCAATCCAATATCGCCCCAATAATATGAGGACTCGATATTGGGGTCACTACGCATACAGCCTTACTCTTTCGAGAAGCAAAGAGCCCGATCCAGATGCGCTTGCATACAGGAGCTGTCACTTCGGACAGGCATCTCCTACATACAATCCCTGGCGACGGAAACCCTTCGTCTTGACGGGAGACCATGGATGTCACTTATGTGATCCTCCACCTCGTATTCAAATTTTATAATTAATTATCGTGAATCATATTCACATAATTAATTCTTCCAAGGGAAATACACATCTATTCAAAATAGAGTGTTTATTGGATATGATTAATTTAATCATATTAAATTTAATCATTAATCCAATCATCAACAAACATGTCTTTTACTTGAATAGTAGGTATAATCTCAAAATACGTATTATTCAAATTTTAATAATTAGAAAAATACATATTTTCTGTCTCCGGTATTATACAGTCCCTACCCGCTGTCATGGCCAGTACCGACGAGAGTGGGACGGACCACATACGTTGCAACCCGCAACCCCAATGCTCTCCGACTAGGCACCACATCCGCCTCGGGAAAGGATAATACCAGATAGACCATCATGTACTTTGAGATGTTCATCGGTTTTTCAACCGAAATTATACCATATAATATAAATCAAAACATTTTTGATTATAAGGAGATTTGCTAGACAAATCCCCAATCCTATTCAAGCAAAAGGGTTTTTCATGTAAAAGTTGTCCTACAACTATTGTAGGATAAACTATAGTTTTCATGAAAGCAATGTTTGTTGATGAAACAATGATCAAGATCTAATATCTCATCATTGTAGTTTAGGCAAGTGTCATTCAATGAAATAATTATTTCTTTAAATATTTCACAAATATTTATCACTAATTATTCCAGAAAATTAACAATTAATTTTCATCATGATAATGGAATGACATATCACAAGGTTCAAGATCAAAATTGTTAATTTCCAGCAGTGACCCCCAATCACTAAAATTAACTTATCTTGATCAATTTAAATCCAAAAAATGCAAACTCAGTTTCCAAAGATTGCCTATTTTATGTATTAAAGAACCCAAGTGATAATTCACGCATTTCAAGGCGGATTAAAACCGTAATTATCTCATCAATTACGTTCGAATCCACAGTTCCCGCAACAGTGAATATAGTCATATTCAAAAAGCCATATCTTGAGCAAATAAAGTCCCAAATTTAGTAAACTCAAGTCCTATGGTTTCCTTGTTTAATGGGGAACAAAATCCAATTTAAAATTTCGTGTTTAAACATTTTAAACAGTACAGAAAAAATTCAATTAGACAGAGGTGCGAAAATTGAGATGCAGTAAAAATTTCGCAACCCTTTCAAGAACCAAATCGTCTAAGGTGTATGGATCATATCCAAAACCTTATTCAACCTGGCTCTGATACCACTTGAAGGATATTGTGAATCCTTAAGTGCATCACGGAAGCGTGTCGATCGCATCGTATGCAATCGGAGCAACTAGTCGTACTAGATGCTAGATGCAGCGGAAATTAAAATTTTTAACTTAAAGATGAAACCAAATGATCACGAGAACACTTCTCGGATCGTTTCATCAAACCAAAAAGTACAAGGAATACCTCTTGAAGCGTGGTTGTGATCGCGAGATCCCAAAGTAGAGATCCTCCTATCTTAAGTCTGACCCACGGAGAATGCGCTTGCGGGCACGATGATGAGTCGCGTCTTTCCCGCAATCCTTTGACGAAGATCCAAGCGAAGCCGAAATGCTCTTCTTCCTAATACACAAAGTGGACGGCCACTTGAATATTAAGGAGAGCCCACACGAGAATGAGAGAGAGAGAGAGAGTAGAGTTCTTCAACTCAAGAATGTTGTAACTTGGAAAGGCTACCCTAGCCCTCCTTTTATACTAGTTTAGGATCCAATGGATCTCAATCCATGGGACACATGGATCCAAGGGCTATGCTTGGTCCATGATAAATCAATGGCTATGATTTGTTGTTGGTTAAAACCAACAACATCAATTTAAATATTAATTAACTAAGAGATAATATGATAAATGAAATGGAGCTAACCAACCTCCTAAAAAAAGGGGGGGCGTCACCCATGAACCATTCATGGGTGACGCCACCTATGAAGGTGGTTATTTGCTCCATTTTATTTATATTATTATTCCTTAATTAATCACAATAAATATTCACCAAAATAATTCCAAATTAATTTGTGAATATTTCAATCATGCCATTGAATATTGTGTGAATCATATTCACAACCCAAACTAGTTAGTAAATTGCATTTCCAATTAATTAACAAATGTGAATCCAATCCACATTATTAATTAACAAATGCTATTTACATAAATTCTCTCTCTTATTATATATGTATATTATAAATCATATTTATAAACACATATATCATGGATAGTGTTATCCACATTCTCTTAATCCTTGATAATTAAATCTCATTTAATTATCTTAGATAATCATTTTCCCAATATGAATCATATTCATATTCAAGCTTGATAATTAAATCACATTTAATCATCAAGTCCTTGCTTGGATATTTCATCAAAAGAATTATTCTTGAACCCTTTCAAGAATAACATGCTTTCTCCGCAGATACTTGGAGATAAGGACAAGGCGATTGTATTATTCCATGTATAGTGACTTGGATGTTGAGATATTATCTCAAATCCAGATCGAACGAACCTCCCACAGATGCTTGATTAAATCAAGACCGCAAATCCAATCTTCTCATTGAATCTGAATCCCATTAAGACCAATGTCCAACATTTGGACTAAGATCGGATTGCTTCTCTACTGAAAGGAGTCACTAAAATCCAGACCTGTTTCATCACTCCCTCGGAATGGAAGCGTCATGGATATACAATCGTTTATGATCACATCACCCTTCAGGTATTCCCAATACCTGTACATCCTGCATACTGGAAGACCCATGATCAACCCGAAGATCAAGATCATTTTATACTGTCTTCTTCTGGGTATAATCATTAAGTTTCTCAATCTTGGTCATTGGGATTTGGTATCGATCATATGCTTTCCCAAAGCATATATCATACCTTCAAATTCATGTCATGCTTCCAAAGCACGACAACCATGCATGGAATTTGATCGGTCCCAATACCTCATGAGTGAGCTCATGTCTTCCGGTTCACAAGTGAACCTGTATGATCCCTTTGAGAGATCATATTGCTCATATACCCTTATATGCACACCAGCTCGCCGGTGTATAGACCTTGGTTAGGTCATCAACCTATTGGTCTGCCAAATGTACATACTTAGGTATATAGCAATATATCTGTCTCCGGTCAGAGGATGCATGCCTATGCTGTGACAGCATTCAACATAGGACTTAGGTTATCTCGATCTCGTTAGGTCAACCCATTGACCTAACTAATCTGACACCTCCGAATCACTATTCCCATGCAGAGGACCTGCATCAAGAGGTCGGTCAGATATCAGCCTATGTGAGAAAGGATTGCCATCTCCTACTCAGGCTGGAGATCTCCACTTGACAATCATTTGACGGTGCTTGATGAGTCCTCTATCTAACTCTTTAGATATTCATCCAAACACCAGCCTCTACGATTCATTTAATGAAACAACAGCTATATGATCATCAAGCTGGCCATGGTACATAACCCTAATTGTACAGAGGGACCTTATAGTGCATTCATTCATATAATTTCAGAAAGGGAGTGAAACATCAATAACTTTTATTGATAAACTTAAATATTACAATAACATTTATTGTAAGAATGGTTCGCCCAGGGCTCACAAGTCTAACACCTGTATTATTACAAAATTTGGAGTCTCTCTCTCACTTAAATTACAAAATAAATACAATAAACAAATGAACTAGAACTGTCTTCAAAATCCTCTCCTAGCCTGCCTTCGTGCTAAGTCAAGACGCCTCACGTGGGTGCACAGGTGCTCCTGGAAGAGAGCTCCTCCCTCGATCCGCGTTCCTCGCAAGAAGTCAAACAAGAGAAGGGTTAGACAATTCAAACAGGAAATATCAAACAAGAAGCAAAAAAATAGAAATGCAATAATGTGGACAAGTATCACAATCACAAAACGCAAATGACCTACGCGCTGTTGCTCCCCAGCAACGGCGCCATTTGATAAACGCAGAATTGAGAGCGGTCGTATTGACTCACAAGGCGAGTCAACAGTCGGTGTCTTGACCACCACAAAATTCTGTATTTAATCAACAATTAACCCACACTACAAATCAACAATTAGAAATAAATGTGGAGTTAAAATTTATTTTTAACTCTGCACAAAATGTATAGCAATCAAGTATGCAGAGAGTTCGAACACAGGGAGCAAACAGGGTAGAGCAATCAAATGTGGTGTGTGTGTGTGTGTATGTGAGTGATGTCTACACTATGCAATCAAACAATTTTTGTGGGTTTTTTAATTTTTAATTTTTTTAATTTTTTTAATATTTTTATTTAATTTTTAATTTTGTATTTTGATTTTTAATTTTCTGATTTTTATAATTTTATAATTTATATTTTTTTAATATTGGAATATAAATACAATGTGATAAAAGAGAAGATACAATATTAATGAAAATATGCCAAAATAGCCCAAAATTCAAAAATAAAATCTTTTTTGATATTTTTATAATTTTTTACTTTTTTTGTGATTTTTGGGTATTTTTCAAATTGTTTTTGGTATTTTTAAACACTGAAATAAAACAAAACAGTGAACAAGCTATTGGCTGGAGGTAAAATTGAAATTAAAAATATCAGATAGCCACAAAATTTTCCGCAACTATTTTTCAAATAAAGACAATAAGAACAATAGTCCACAGATTTTGAGTTTATATTTTTCTGAGTTTTCTATGATTTTATATATTTTTTGAAGTTTTTGTGTATTTTTGAATTTTTATGGTTTTTACTTTGCAATTTTTAGTGATTTTTGGACTGACACTAAAAGAGGAAAAAACACACAAAATATAATTTTTTTGGAATTTTTCAAAACATTTTTATAATTTTTATGTATTTCCTAATGCAAACAGAGAAATAAATGCATGTTTTTGATTTTTAATAAATGTGAGATGCGATAAAAATGCAATGCAAAAACATGGCTTGTAAATGCAAGTTACCAGGAGCTTTAGTTTAAATTTTGAGAATTTTTGGAATTAAAATGATGCTCCAATTAAATACAATAAGCACACAAAAATGGAAGGCCTAGTAGGGGTATAACTGTAAATAGGGGAAACTCCAGGGGCCTACAAGCAATTTTGCCACAAAATTTGTGTTGAATAAAATATTTTTTAGATCAAAAAGCAATATCCAAACCCGTAATGACTTCTCTGTAAAAATCCCAGACCCACGTGCGTCGCACGCACGCTTGGGAGGGGCACAGATGAAATACTCAAGAGCTCAAGGGGCAAAGTTGCAAAAATAACAGAAATTAATTAACTGCTGATAAAAGTTTGTGCACCAAACTTAAGTAAGACAAAACCCGAGGCCTCCCCTGTAAAATCGCCAAGTCACGTGTTTGAAGCACGTGACCTAGCAGGGGCCTGCGCACAATAAGTACGAGCACTGGGGTGCTATCCCTAAATATTACAAAAAGGTTAAGACATCAAATGAAAGTTTATGCATCTAATTAGTAATTACAAAATTTTGAGAGGGCAGGGGAGCAAATTACCCACTCCATGGCACCATCGGTCGGTGGGCAAAATGTTAGCAATGTGAGCCCCGGGCGAACCATTTCTACAATAAATGTTATTGTAATGAATAAATTATCAATGAAAGTTATTGATTATTTTTTTCACTCCCTTTCTGAGATTAATGAATGAATGCAATATAGGGTCCCTCTGTACAATAAGGGTTATGTACCATGGCCAACTTGATGATCATACAACTGTTGATTCATTGGATGGATCATAGAGGCTGATGCTTGGATGAATATCTAAGGAGTTAGATAGAGGACTCATCAAGCATCATCAAATGATCATTAAGTGATGATCTCCAGTCTGAGTAGGAGATGGCAATCCTATCTCATATGACTGATATCTGACTGACCTCTTGATGCAGGTCCTCTGCATGGGAATAGTGATTCAGAGGTGTCAGGTTAGTTAAGTCAATGGGTTGACTTGACGAGATCGAGATAACCAAAGACCTACGTTGAATACTATCACAACATAGGCATGCATCCTCTGACTAGAGACAGATGTATTGCTATATGTCTGAGTATGTACATTTGGCAGACCAATAGGTTGATGACGCAATCAAGGTCTATATACCGGCGAGCTGGTGTGCATGTAAGGACATATGAGTAATGCGATCTCTCAAAGGGATCATACATGTTCACCTGTGAACCGGGAGACATAAGCTCACTCATGAGGTATTGGGACTGAACAAATTCCATGCATGGTCGTCGTGCTTTGGAAGCATGACATGAATTTGAAGGTAAGATATATGCTTTGTGAAAGCATATGATCTATACCAAATCCCAATGACCAAGATTGAGAAACTCAATGATCTAACCCCTGAAGATGACAGTGTAAAAGTGATCTTTATCTTCAGGATGATCATAGGTCTTCTAGTATGTAGGATGTACAGGTATTGGGAATACCTGAAGGGTGATTTGATCATATACGAATGTATAACCATGACGCTTCCATTCCGAGGGAGTGATGAAACATGTTTGGATTTTAGTGACTCCTCTCATTAGAGAAGTGACCTAATCTTAGTCCATGAACTGGACATTGATCTGAATGAGATTCAGATGCAATGAGAAGATTAAGTCTACGGTCTTGATTTGATCAAGCATCAGTGGGAGGTCCATAGGATCTGGATTTGAGATATGATCTCAACATCCAAGTCACTATATGTGGAACAATACAATCGCCCTGTCCTTATCTCCAAGTATTTGAGGAGAAATAGCATTGTTCTTAAATGGTTTAAGAACAATTCCATAAGATCTAAGCGAAGATAATTTGATAATTAAAAGTGTTTTAATTATCATGATGTATGAGAAATTATCCAATATGATTAAATGTGATTTAATTATTTTGGATAAGAATAATGTGGATAGAAATATCCAATTATTCATAATATATTATAAATGTGATTTATAATGTATTAGAGAGAGTTAATAATAATTTATATGTGTTGATTAATTATGATGTGTATTGGATACACATTGTGTAATTAATTGACAATATGAATTACATGTTGTTTTGGGTTGTGAATATGATTCACAATTTTTCCATGGCAAGATTGCAATATTCTCAAAGATAATTTTGAATTATTTTTGAAGAATAAAACCCAATAAATTTGTTGCAAATAAATAAGAGAGATTTCATGGAGATATGCAATCTCATGGATTTCCATGAGATTGCAATCTCCATGCAATCTCATGGGCGGCACACCATTCCAATATGGAATGTGTGGGCGCCCACTTGGAAGGCACATGGAGATGAAATCTCCATGTGTCTTCTCTCCTTATTTGTTGGGTTGATTTAGGAATGAATTATATTTGATTTTGTCAAATATATTTTAACCTAAATTTGTTGTTTTTGACAACAACAATCTTAGCCATTGGATAAACATAAATCAATCTCATCCATTGATTCTATGTGTCCCATGGATAGAGATCCATGGATCCCAAAACCCTATAAATAGAGAGGCATACTTGGATCTCTATTTACACATGCTATTGTAGCACAAACTCTCTCTCTCTTTCTCATACTCGACAACCCTCTCTCTCCCTCTCTTCTTGGTGGCCGTCCACCTTGGTGGAGAGAATCGTCGACGCCCGCACCATCGTGCTGCCGCTTCGACTCTCTGCGGTTCTTTGTCTTCTTGGAGTGCTTCACTCACGAAGGAGATGTTTGATCTCGTGCGACGAGATCAGGAGCAACCGCGCTTGGATCAACTTGGATTGCGAGGACACCGCGACTCATCTCCGCGCTCGCAAGCCGTTACTCCAACGATCGGACTTGAGACAGGAGGTCTCTTTTCGTAGAGACTTGATCAACCACGCTTCAAGAGGTATTGAATTATACTTGCTGTGGTTATAGATGAAACGATTTGAGAATGGTTCTCGGATCATGTGGTTTCATCGGATTAAAAATTTTTTAAATTCCGCTGCACCGAACAACTAGTACGACTAGTCGCTCTTCGTCGTATCCGATACAACGATCACGCTTCCGTGATGCGCTTGAGGATTTCTCCATATCCTTCACAAAAGCCACTTATCCACGTGTTGCACAGAGACGCGCCGATACCCCTTCAGTTTGACGGCTTAGATTAGATGACGGAAGGGCGATCGACAGCTGGGAGCGGCGCAAGATCCAACGGATTCTGGGCGTATGCGAGGAACACTGCAGATCGGACGGTGCGGAGGGCTTCTGGAAGATCACCTGAAGAACACGGCTCAGAGCTCCTTCGACCGGCTCGCCCTTACTACTCCAGCCTCCTCCTCTGCTTCAGAAAGGCTCCAAAGGTTCCTGGAAGGTCCCCTAACCCGGCGGCTAGGCCAAAATGGGCGGAAGCGCCCCGGTGCGCCGCCGTGAGGTCAGAGGCGGAAGGTAGCTCCAGGCTGCTTGTTTGGCCACAAAAATCGACTCCAGCTGGAGTCTCTCTGACTCTGGGACCTAAGGCGAGATGATGGGGTGGCGTATGGTGCGGAGATGAAGTGGTCACCAGAGCCCACGAGCTACGGCGAAGTGTTTAATGGCGAAAACTCGAATGATTGATCGATGGAATGAACCAGTGAATGCATGAAACGAAACCTACGAATACCAGCTACTGCAACTACAAAAGAAATAAACAAAAAACGACCTCGAGGGCTGGGAAGCCCTCGGAGGTATTAGCTCAAGCCAAAGCGGTTCAAATAAGAAGAGAGGACTGGAGGGTGTTTTGAATAGTTGACAAACACGGCTCCTTGATCGAGGATGAACGGGCGAATCGATGGCTCAAAGTCGAAATAATCGAAGGGCGTGTAGGACAATTGAACAATGAGCAAAAGTCGTGAAGACTCTAACATGATTTGGTGAATGATTGACCCGCGAAAAATCCAAGAAGATGGGTGCTTACACTAGTCCAGCGGTCTCAGACCTGAGGTCAAGGAGTTGACCCCCGGTCAACGGATGGCCTGGCCTAATTGGGCCACGTCATCCGCAAAAAGACAAAAATCTGAAATAAAAATCTTCTAAATTCTATTAAAAATAATAAATGATGTAATTAATTTTAGGTTTTTAATGAAAAATGTTTATTATTTTATAAAGTATTTTATTCCGATTTTTAATTTTTTTATGAGGTTTATTTTTACAAGTTACTTTTTACACCCTATCTAGGTATATTACCTATGTATTTAGTATTTTATTTTTATTTGGTATTTTTTGGTTTTATTTATTTTTGTATATTATTTTATAAAATTATAAAATATTTTATACAGGTAAATATATTTTTATTTCATTTTTTTGAATTGTTAGTATATTTAATAAAATATAAGTATAAAATATAGAGGTATAAGTATAGGTAAGGTATCTATGTATTTTATTTACATGTATTTTTATTTTGATTTTTCTATTGCATTTTTATTCTGGTTTTAATATACATATTTATATAAGTAATGTTACAAAATTATAAAAATATAAAATTATAAAAACAATAAATAAATAATAAATTGAATATTGTAATCTGTACAAGTATGCTACAAGGGTCCAAAACTCAACTTTCAAACCGTAACTCCGAAAAATACGAAACCAACTCCATTAAATATATTATTTTATGCTATATACAACTAAAGTGAGTTTGGTACATTTCGAGTTTTCATTTGCAAGATACGGGTCTGGGAAGTTGGAGTTTTGAAATCTTATTCTGATCATAACTTTTTATCTGTTATGTTATTTTTCAGTGAAATCAATTTTGTATTTTTCTATATAAAATTATCTACAACTTTCATGTACAAAGTTTCTTTATTTGATGTATAAAAGTTGGGACCAAAAAATAGGTCCCAAAATGAATAAAGAATGAATAAAAGAATATAGGTATTTGACCCTTATCTCCCCCTACTTTATTCTGGTCGACCTATCATCAAGATGCCTATGTCTCGGGGTTTTGGGTCATAAAATATTTACAATATTTTATTCTTTTTATTTTCTTTGATTTATTCTATAATTTTGGCTTTAATTACAGTATTTTTTACACTATTTACACATGAATGCTAAGATGATGGAATTAATGCTATTTACAGGCATTTGCTAGGTTTTTGATGCCAAAATGATAGAGTAAAGATGATGAAATGTGGATTCATCAATATGCTCTTTAAAAGGATGATGAATCTGTGATTCATTACTCTAAAAGTTGAAAATAAAGATTTGTTCTGGAGTAATTAGCTGCATATTTCTACTTATATTGCATAATTAGCATTTATGCATGCGTAAATAATATCTGCATTTGAGCATTCATATTTCCATCAAATAAGGGAGCCTAAAAATCACTTGTACATATTCACATGTATATAACTAAATTCACCTATTTGTATATATATTTTACTAACCCCAAATCCAATAAATCAACTCTGTAGTGTATATATTACTAACACTAATTAAATAAAAATATCATAAAATACTAACTTGTAAATTTGACCAATAAAACCCGAATCTAAGTTTGAAGCTAGGAGCCTTAAAATGCGCATATCTCTCATACAGTGTCCGATTTAGATCTACTCCCTTTTAAAGTAATATACATTTAAAGACCTTCAAAACAAGACCAATTTTATTAAAATCGATATCGTATATGAAACTTGAGTTTTCGGCCCCTATTGTATATTGTAGATATTGACCGTTTTGCCCTTATATTTTATCTTTTTTATTTTCCTAATTATTAAAAATCCAAAAAAAATTAGATTAAGTTGTAAATATTTCTTTCATATTTTCTCTATTTTTATTTTATTTTTCACTTATTTAAAAATGATAAAAATGCAAAGAATAAAATCCGGTATTTTATACCATAAGGTACCTCCCAAAAATATATTTTGTATAGATGATTTCATTTGAATTTTAGCCCTTCGCGAAAGTTGTAGATCTCATCGAGATGAGAATTTTTCATGCTGACCACTTTTTGATTTAACTCATTTTTTCTTTTCTATTTTCCTTTACATTTATTTTTGAATTTTCTGGGAGCGACAAGTGGCGTAGTATCCTACTTATTTACTTATATTATATTATATTTTTCTCTCCCTCTTACTTCTTCTTTTCTTATTCCCCACTCCAAGTCACCACGTCCTCCACCATCCCTCCATCTTCTCCATCTCTTTTCTAACTCCCTCCTCTTTATATTCGTATCTCATCCTCCATTTTTCTTCATCCGCCATAATCGAGAGAGAAAGGGAACCACCAGCTCATCCTGCTCGATGGTGACAACGATCGAGTAAGTCTTTGATGCGACGACAGTTTCCATCGTATTTGGCGAGATCCGAGGTAGAGAGATCGACCTCGTCGCAGCTGCATCCAAGATGCATAGCTTCTCCGATTTTTTGCCAAGTCGGATCGAGGCCGAAACGATGAGAGGCGCACATCGCAACTCCACCTGGCGAAATCTCAAGTAAGTATTCTCTCCTCTTCCTTGCCATTTTATTTTTTATCTAACGATTTTTTTATCTTATTTCTTCATTGCATTCTCACCATCAATTTATTCAATAATTAGCAATCATCACGCACACACCCCTTTTCTTCCTTACATTTTATTTGCTGTTTACAAAAAAAATTACAAAAAATTACAAAAAATAAAAAAAAAAGAGGAAGCAGCAATAGCACCCGCCGTCGTCGCCTCCCCTTTGGCTATGCTCGCCCTCCAGCCGCCCACGACCGTCCGGTCCAGCCGCACGGAGGTCCTGCGGTAGCTGCGTCGACCACGCAGCCGCACAACGCTCCTGTTCGGCCAACCGTGTGTGACTCCAACGGCTGGCCACTACAGGTCGTGCCGCCATGTGTGACTCCAACCCGCCTCCCTGCCGTACCGCCCCAGCTCTGATCCTCCACGCAACTCCTCCAGGCGCGTCGCCGTTCCAGCCCGCGACCGCATGCCCTAGCCGCCCTTCAGCCAGGCACCACCCGCGCTCCGGTGCCGCTGCCCTCACGGTGGCGCCATACCCCTCGTCATTGATCCATCCGCCAGTAGCAGTCGACTGCCGACCTCGTACCGCTCGTTGCATGCACTGCCCTGACCTTCTACCCTTTGCCTCCTAGCCGCTCCCCACGCCCTTGTCGCACGTCAGCCTCCGTGCCGCACGCCGTCCTCCTCGTCGCACCCGCACCGCCGCCTTGGCCGCGCCCGCCATACTCCTCTTTAGCCTAGTTTGGGTGACAAGAAAGGAAGTCAAAAGCCCATGTCGATTTTATTTTATTTTCTTTTTCTTTTGTTTTGTAAAAAGTGCATAGTCAGTCTGTTAAGTTTCTTTATTTGCAAAATCATCCATTAGCACATTTCAGTTCATTTATTTCGTATTCTGTATTGCAAAGACAAACCTGACTTTATGCATTTATTTGATAGATATCTTGCATCATTTAATTTAATGAAAAATAACACTTTGATGAGCAACTAATACTTTATCATTCTGATATTTATTTATATTTTTGTGAGCATCGGATTATTTATTAAAAATCAGAGATTGAAATTGAGTACTATTTTGTCCATCTATGCTCTAAAATTCGCATAGACATATTTCTTGCTCTGAAAATTGTGAAAAAATTATAGATGATGCCTCTAAGTGCTCTTTACTAATTGTCTAAGTTTCATCAAAATTAGATTTGTCTTTTGCAAAAATAAATTCCTTAGTAATTTAGGTAAATGATTTTTAATTAAATCCACGAAGACCATTTTTAAGAAATTTCAATTCTCCTAGATTCGTAATCCAAATATCTATTTGCGATAATTATTTCTTTGGATAATTTTATTTTGTGGATTTATTAAAAATTAAATACTCACATTCACTCTATTTTCAGTAAAAAAATTATAAAATTCATAAAGTATCAGAAAATTCTTAAAAAAATAGTGTATCCACCTTTCATCATGTTTAACTTCCAGTAAATTTTTCATAATTGTTGCATATCATTTGCATGAAAATTACATAAAAAACATTCTTCATTCATCATATCATTGCATATCATTGCATATCATTGCATATAAAAAAGTTTGCATTTTTCATTTGTGCATCTTAAATCCAAATTTTCCAAAAAAATACATTCTGCATTCGTCGTCGGATTAGGTTTTTAGGAAAAATACAAATTGGCTTATTTGGATTACTTTTGTATTAAAATTTAATTTGGCTAAGTTGTTATTTTCTTGTTAACTTAATTCAATCACATTTGTGCACTTGTATTTTTTATTGCATAAAAAAATTAAAAAAATCCCACTTGATATACCGTGATCTAATCCCTCTAACTTGATCTAAAGTTGTTCCTTTGCCTCCTTGAGTCGACCCAGGGCTTGTCCAGGTTAAACAAACATAAAACTGTACTTAATTTCATTAGACGATTCATAGATCCATGCAATTAATTTTTGATCGATCTGCATTTATGTGATTGCAATGAAATCGTTAATTCGATACTATTAAATGGGTAGATTCTGGGACAATCAAATGGCACCGTTGCCGGGGAGGCAAACGGTCTAGGATCACTTTAAAAAATTAGATTTATGTTTTCCATTCACTCAGGTAGTCTGACCCCCGAGCCACCTTGTAATTATCCATTTTTTCCTTAATTATTTTTCTGTTCATTTCTGTATTTATTTTGATATATCTCTGACATAATTTTTATCTTTTTGTACGAGGGCCCAGTGGACTTGGAGCGGCTTTCTTGAAGTCGATGCATCTCGAAGCGCATTGGCGGCTGACGATTCGTGGATCAAGTCGGCTGTTGAAATGCCAAAAAGATTTTCATTTTCGTTAATTTGTAAAAAAATGCATTTCCAACAGTTCCCATTTGGGATCTCGCCTGTGTAAGTGAATAATAAAAACGTGTCCCCGTATGCTGTGTGGATTTCTTTGCGTAGAATAGGACGTGCATTTGCGGCTCTTAGAGCTATTTTAGGACCTGTTTGTGCTCGTAAAATTCTAGGACAACACTTCTCACATAAAAGGCATTCTTAAACCGCAGACTTTAGCCAAATCTAACATGTTCTTCACTCGCTAATAGAACTGCTTGTCTAAGAGCGTGATGAATCTACGTTTCATCATCTTTATTCTATCATTTTGGCCTTAAAAAGCCTAGTAAATGCATGTAAATAGTGTTAATTTAAGCATTTTATCATTCAAGCATTATTGTACAAATTGTGTATAAAATGTGATTTTTAAAGCCAAAATTATAGAATAAAGGAAAGAAAAGAAAAATAATAAAATATTATGACCTAAAATCCCAAGACCTAGGCATCTCGATGACTACGTCGATAAGGAATAAAGTAGGGGGAGATAAGGGCCAAAATACAATACAAATTCCCTTTTATTTAATTCATTCTTTATCCATTTTGGGACCTATTTTTAGTTCCACTTTTTATACTTCAAATAAAGAATCTTTGAACACGAAAGCTGTAGATAGTTAAATATAGAAAATACAAAATTGATTCCACCGAAAAATAATGTACAGATAAAAAATTATGATCTGAATAACATTCCAGAATCCCAACTTCCTAGACCTGAATCTCTCAAATAAAAAGTCAAAAGATATCAAAATCACCTTTAATTGTATATAATTTCTCATAAGCTATTTAATGAAGGCCGTTTCATATATTTCAGAGTTACGGTTTGAAAGTTGAGTTTTGGACCCTCTTATATTTATATCGATTAAAATATTCAATTTATTTATTATTCATTTTTTTATAACTTTATATTTTTATAATTTTGTAAATATTATTTATAATATATATGTATATTAAAATAGGAATAAAAATACAAGAAAATACAAAGATAAAATAATTGCATAAAATCCCAAAATCCCAACTTCCCAGACCTGCATCTCTCAAATAAAAACTCGAAAGGTATCAAAATCAACTTTAATTGTATATAATTTCTCATAATCTATTTAATGAAGGTGGTTTCATATTTTTCAGAGTTACAGTTTGAAAGTTGAGTTTTGGACCCTTCTTATATACTAATACCGATTAAAATATTCAATTTATTTATTATTCATTATTTTTATAACTTTATATTTTTATAATTTTTTAAATATTTCTAATATATATGTATATTAAAATAGGAATAAAAATACAATAAAATACAAAATAAAATAATTGCATATAATACATAGATGAATTACCTATGTCTATACCTTTGTAGATAGTATATATTTATTTGATTCTACAAAACACTTCAGAAAAATAAAATAAATAAATAGAAGTCCATGAAAATAAAGTATAAATTCATAAAATGAAAACAAAAATAATAAAATTAAATATACTAAAAATAAAATATAAAATACATAGATGAATATACCTGTATATAAACCATAAAAGGGAAACTTGTAATTTTTAGTCTCGAAAAAATTAATAAAAATCGTAATAAAATACTTCATAAAATAATAATTTTTTATTTTATAACCTAAAAATAATAAAACCATTTATTATTTTTAATCGATTTAAAAATCTTTTTGCCAACTAATTTTCTGGTTGGTCCGACCAGAATCCTTCGTTGGTTGACCTCGGTCAACTCTCTGACTGAGGTCCGGCTCTTATCAGATTGTGGTTTTTTGATGTTTTCTCCAATTTTTGGAGAACGCATCTTTCACCATCTCATGTTGAAGTCTTCTCGACTTTTGCTCACCATGAATCGAGGATTCACATAAGGTTCTTCTCGGTCTTTGGATCGCTGGCGTGCTCCAGATCCCTCGTTCTTTTCGCCACTTCGTAAACCATTCAAAAGGGACCCCCGACCTTCTTGGCCCATTTGATCACTCTTCTACCCCTAAACCCTATATCTAACACCCGAGCCTCCTTCATGGTGACAGTAGGAACTGGACGCGCGTCTTGGGAGGGCCAGGCGGTATGGAATCGACGCGTATCCCCTCGCCGAAGGTCTCACCGGAGTCATCTTCCAGCACCGCATTGGTGAGAATTTTTCTCCCTTGTCCTTCTCTTTAGCCCTTAGGATAGCTGTAGATCTACTCCGTGTTTCCCCCTTCAACGCATCTCGCTCAATCATCGATGAATCACTCGAATTTCACGTCTGACCGGCATCGAGTTTCGCTGACCGATGACGACCACCATTTCACCGTCCCACGCCTCTGCTACGTCACCGCGGGGTCGAGGCATTTTGCCGTCGACCCTCTCACCCCTTTTCTGCAGATCTGAAGGTCGATAGCGCACACTTGGAGCGTTTCTGGACCCCTGCCGGAGATACCTAGAGCGCTTCCGCTCCTCCGCCTTTGCCTGCCACCTCCGGCGATCATCGTCCAAATTTGTCGCCTCCAACAGCTAGAAGACGACCTCAAGAACCTCCGTGGCCATTTTGGAACCTCCAGGAGTCGCAGAGGAGGTAGATTGGGGGCGGGGAACCTCGGCTTGCCAGAGTTCTTCCCCGTTCATCCTGATAGCCTCCCTACCGTCGGATCTCGCTCGGCCGCCCAGATCCTCCAACTGCCGTACGATCAAGCCGCGTCCTCCACCATTGATCCTCTCCCGCAGGTCTAATCGCAACCACTCATCCACGAAGGGGTATCGACTAATGCGGGCGTGCCACGTGTCCAAGTGAAGGACGCTAACCGTTGGATGCGCTAAGGTGGGGGTAATTTTGCGCTCAAACCCCTGCCAGTTTTTGTATTTATTAAATAACATTAAAACTTTCATCTGCCGCTTTAATCATTTTGTAATATTTACGACTACGCCCCCGAACTTTTCATATTTGCATCCAGGTCCTCGGCCAGGTCACCTCACGTGCGCGTGAGGGGGTCGGCATTTTACAAGGGACCCCCTGTGGGCTTTGTTATTTCTTGTTAGTCTAGGATCTATTTTGTAACGTTTTATTATTTTTGGAAAAATTGTATTTAAGTCCCCTCGGATTTTTATTAATTGTTTCTAGGTCCCTGTCAGGAGCATGCGTACACACGTGAGGTCAGGAATATCTGCATGCATACCCCTAGGTTTTTGGCTATTTGTGATTGGTCCTGTAACTGTGTTAACTAGTTATTTATTTTTTGGAAAAATTGCACTTTGGCCCTAGATGTTCGGATATTTACATATATGACCTTACTAGTAGTGTAGTTTCTCTTGGTTGTCTCTATTTATTTAGTGCATTTATAAAATTCGAAAAATCACCAAAAAATAGGCATACATTCATGTTGCATTGTGCTTCCATGCTACATTTTTATTTTGCATTTTTATTGCATTTTAATATTTATACAAATTCAAAAATATACATTTTTAGCTCTATTTGCATTACAAAATACATAAAAATTATAAAACTTTTTTGAAAAATTCTAAAAAATTATATTTTGTGTGTTTCTGTGTGTTTTAACTCTAGAATAAAAATCATAAAAAAATACAAAAGAAAACTCCTAAAAATTAGAAAACCCCTAAAATCTTTATAAAAATGTAAAAAATCCCATAAAAATCCTAAAAATATAATTCTTATCTCTAGAGTTTCTCTGTTTCATCATGTTTATTGTATAATTAATTTTAGGGAATTTGGACTGTGTTTGATATTTTTCATCCTCATTTTAATTTCGGAATTGCATTGTATTCACTCTTTTCAGTATTTTTGACTTTAAAAATACCAAAAAAAATTAAGAGAAACCTTGAAAATTATAAGAGCATTAGAAAAAGATAAAAAGTATAAAAATATTTTATTTCGTGAATTTTGAGTATTTTTGCCTATATATATTCCGATCTTATCTCTCTTGTGCATATATATCCTTTCTAGCTCTATCTCCTTATTAAAAAAAGGAAATATAAAAATACAAATTATAAAAGAAAATACAAAATTATAAATTAAAAAAATCAAAATACAAAATATAAAAAAAGAAAAAAAATAAATAAAAAATTATAAAATAAAAAACCCACAAAAAGTTCAATTTGGCTAAGTAATTCACAAGACATAGGGTGCTTGACTTCTATCTAGGCTGCTTTATTCCCTTGCTTCCTGTGTTCGACCCCTACTTGCTTGCCACTATACATTCTTAGTAGGTTATAATAAATCTTTACTCTTGGTCGTAATTGTTTGATTATTTGTGTGGGTTACTTGTTGATAAACGGGAAGGCTTGAGTAGTCGCCTCAGCGACAGTGTGCCCGATTTGTCAAGCCATTACTTAGCGGCTCTCATCTTTTCGTTTTCCAAATGGTGCCATTGCCGGGGAGCATCGGCTTGTAGAATATACCTTGTCTTCTTATTTGCTTAGCCATTTTTGCTTATCTCCTCCTATTGTATAATTGATTATTAATTGTCTGACATCTCTTTCTTGTTTTCTTGCGAGGGACCACAGACCGAGGAGGATCGCCTAGGGGATCCTGAGCAACCTTGGGAAGCAGAGCCAGCTATTCTATCCTAGCCGGTAGGAGAGAGCAGGAGGAACTTGAGAGAGAGAGAGAGAGGATAGTTCGTCTTTTAATTGTGAGAGAGAGAGAGAGAGAGAGATTTTTGCCTATTAATTTATAATAATACAGGTACCCTGGACTTTGGACATTCAGGCCCAACTTCCAAGTGTTTGTTCACTTGGGGGCTCACCACAGTTTTGCCGCATTTTCCTCGCTTTATTTTATTTTGTTTCCCGATTTTGGTTTTCTTTATTTTTTGGAATGAGACCTTAGTATTTATGCTTGCTTGATCGTGTAACCTAAGGCCAAACACCTAATAACCATTGCATGTACCTATAGTCTTCTCGTTTGGACTTAGAAATAATTAATTGTTGGACACATAGTTCAGAACCACTGCGCCACGAGAGTCTCCGTACAATGCTGGCAGGACCCATTGTGGTGGGCATCGAGGAGATTCCAAGATCGAACTTGATGTTTCGCTTTGTGTGTTTAGCATTTGGTTCTTCACGCTAGCAATTGCCTGCTTAGGGCGGTTCCGTGTTCATATCGACATTTAGTATAGGTTTATAAATTCCTGTTTTTCATCCCGCATGGAGAGAGCTGGGAAGCGCTGTAAGTCTTCTAACTAAGCACTCATCATTTAGGCACTAAAGTGAAATTTCCATCTTAGTGTCGCCTTGCATTGCTTTACCGATCTTCTCCCTCTATTTTTGGATCAATTAGGAATCAAAGAAAATACAAAATCGTTAGGCGCTTGTATTGAATCTACTCAAAATAAGCGATTACACAAAAAAATTTAAAAAGGGACTGCTAAAAATACTTAATATAAATAAATTAATTAATTGGAGTCATTGCCTTGGGGCAAGCAAAGCCCTCATTTATTTTCAGGTTGCATTGGAAGGTCTCCTTCCCAGTGAGGTGAGCGACGTCATAAGGATTAGAGCCCAAAACCCAGTCTGTGGCTGCCTCGTGTATCACATGGATTTTCGAAGTATTGGCGCTTCTAACATACGTAGACGAGTTGGGCTTGGTTGACAATGATGACTCTCTATTGTGTAGAGCATTGACCTTGTCCGAAGTATCGAGCATAGGCCACGCCTTCACGGGGTGTCTGTCTCATCATCTTGCGTCCGAGTAGGTTCTTGCACGCTCACGGGTGATTCCGTTGCGAGCGAGTTCCAAAGTAATGGTTTCGCCTATCGTCTTCCTCCCTCTATTTCTTTGGCTGATAGGGATCCCGGAAGGGTTACAAGGACCTCAAAAAGTGCAGATTACATGATACAAAGGAGGAGGATAATTACGGGATAATT
This sequence comes from Ottelia alismoides, assembly GCA_037367405.1. Taxonomy (NCBI): domain Eukaryota; kingdom Viridiplantae; phylum Streptophyta; class Magnoliopsida; order Alismatales; family Hydrocharitaceae; genus Ottelia; species Ottelia alismoides. The sequence continues at coordinate 2,118,957 of JAZKJV010007604.1, read as the reverse complement.
TTCTAGCAGTACTCTCACTCCTATAGGCGTAGAGCTCTAAGGTCTCATTACAAGATTATTGTCTGAATCCAAATCTAAAAATCACAAAGATAATTGCCGAACCTTCACGGCTTCACGGGTTGAGTTGGTGAATCCATTGCTTTGAGGTTTGATTGCTTAGTTTCATTAAGGTCAAGATCAAAAACATCGCGCATTTGCGCAGTTTTGCTTCCCTCACCTTTGACCCCCACTCATTGTGAGCTTTCTATTGTTTTCACTCCCTTTGTTTCTTGTTGGCCTCCGTATCTTTCATCCACATCGATCTTCTGCTTGACCCTCGAGATGACGAGGAATGGACAATTTAGTCGAGACTCTGTCGACACCCACATCGGTTCCATCCGCTCACTGATGAATCCATGATTCATTAACTCTTCTGTCGCATTTTGTCTTAAAACCCTTAACAAATGCATGTAAATATTCATTAATTCACATCTTTTATTCAAACTTCATTCATGAATAAATATTCATTTTTAAGCATCAAAATCATGTAAATAAATAACGAACAAAGAAAATAAAATATGGCAGATTGGAAATATGTATATATGTACAATATGACTTATAAATATAAATATAACTGCAAGGTATACTTATATCCTAACCCTCGAAACCAAGTCAGCATGGATTGGTCGACAAACCAATAAGTAGGGGGAGATAAGGAAAGAAAACCATAAAAATAAATTAAGACACATTTTATGTACTTTTCACTATTTATCAAATAAATATAAAACTTCAATGATTTTTAATTAATTCATATGCAACATTTTTCACCAAACTCTTTTACTAATTATTTCTGAAAATGTATATAAAAAAATAAAAATAAGTTAAAAATATTACCCTGTATATATGTCAAGAAATCCAGCTTTTAAATTATCAAAATCTCAACTTCCAAACATCATAACTTCTCCATACGAACTCCAATTTCGCTCTACTCACCTTTAAAGTTCATAAAATAATATTCTCTAATTAATAAAGTGGTTTCATCGAATTCGGAGTCTGTTGGCAAAAAGTCGGTTTTGGGACCAAATGACAAACGAGGTTTCTGGGCTATTTAATTTATGTAGAACATATTATTTATATTTTTATTAATTTTATAATTTCTAATTATTTTCATGATATTTTATTTTCACCCAAATTTATTTCAGAATTTTTGGAGCTTATTTATTATTTTAATAAAATAAAAACCCTAAACTATAGGTAAAAATGAACTGGATAACTTATACCTATATTTATTCATATACGTAAATTAATTTATTAAAATCCCTAAAAATTCACACAACCCTTATTTATTATTCTAATAATTAATAAAATATAAAATTATTAATTAATTAATTATTTAGTAAATTTAAAAAAACCAGAATCTATTTATCTATACATATTTATTAATATAATATTTATATTTAGAATAATAGTTTTTATTTATAAAAAGTACTTATTCCATAAATTAGATAATTTAATTATTTACATTTCTTGTTTTATACTTATTGAAAAAAACACTATTTACTATTTATTATTGAATTTACAAGAAATTAACTCATCTGGCCAACCAGGTGCTGACATGTGTCAGCACCTGCTTCATCTTCTTCAAGAAGGTTGTTAGACTTTCTGTTCTGACCAGCCATCTCCAACCAGTTATCCGGCACACATACTAATCTCTTCCGAAGATCTAAACCCTTGGATACACTCTCCTAACTACCAAGAATTTCGGCCACCCTTAGATCTAACTTGGGGATCACGATATCTACCTATATATACCCCCAAAGTTGGCAGTTCGCAACTAACTCTCCATAACCAACTGAAACACCAGTTCCCGTGGCCGAACCCCAATCTTCCTCGCCTCGCTCCGCTCATCTAGGAGGTGACAACTCCAAGCTACGGTGCCCGAGTGGAAGAAGGACCTTCGAGGAGGAGTTCCAAGGCGAAGCTCCGCCTTGCATCGCTACCTTGCGCGCGTCCTGCTCCGGCGAAGATCGACCATCGCAACAGCTACCAGAGGTAATACACCTCTACATTCATAGATCTTTACATCCACCTTTATCAAATTTCTTCTCGATCCTCGTGTCACGATTAGCATGCCTAATCATATCATTAGTTAGTCTAACAAACCATCTTAGACTCTTAATCTTAAAATCATTCGAAGTCATTCATAACTCGAATCAAATCTGGTTTTCATTTTTGTAACAATTCTCGCATCCACTTATAAATCTGGAAACACCATATTTGAGCTTGCAAAAACTTAATCCTTTGGCCGATTTCTCGTGAATCGAGCACGCACACTTCTTATTTGCAGGTTCTTCTTTCATATGGAGCAATTACGAGGTTTCTGGAGCCCTAAATCATCAAGAAAATTGTAGTTCAAAGGAGGTGCATCAACCTCACATCAGCCTCCAAGAACCGTGGACCGCCACCTTCATCAAACCTTTCGCCGCCGCTCTCATTCGACTTCGACCGCCATCCACCGCGGGCGAGCTCGAGGGTTAGAGGCGCTAACCCTCTGGCCCCGCCGGAGGCCCTAGAGCGTCGCCAGTTGCGTGTGGAAATTCGAAGAAGAAGCACTTGTCAGCCACTCGCGTCAGCTACCTGAAGAACTCAAGAACATCCAGTGCACAGGCTGTTGACGCGTGGCAACCTACGGACGGTCTGGATCACATTTCACATTATAATCTCCACCGTTGAAACTGAACCGATGGAAGAATTGTACATTAAACCCAGTGGAGCTCCAGAATTTCAGCCTAGCTCTCGAACTTTCCAGATATTACATTTAGGTCCCCATGTAGGGACCTAAATGTAAACTTTCTTGTTTTCTTTTCAAAACAGTCCCTGACCGAGGACCTTTTTTGCATAATTTTTGTTTCTTTTTCTTGCACTTATACCCCTGGCCTATAGGGGAATTTTGGACCTATTTTGACATAATTTTTCGTAGTTTTTTAGGGAAGTTATGCAATTACCTCAACAAGGTTTTCAATAGTTTTTTGTGTATTTTTGTCGTGTTTTTATCGTGCTTTGATTCATCTCAAATCGACTTCGTCTTGGTTTGTTTTTGTGCGTTGTTCGAGCCCGTTACTCGTCCCGTTTCACTTACTATATAGTATCACATAAATTTCACCTATATTTCACCTATTATATAGTAGGTAAATTGTTTGAAAAATATCACTTTGAAAAATAAATAAAAATTGGAAAAATATAAAATCAAATATAAATTTTAAAAAATAAAAATTCCATACAAAAAATGTCGTGTTTCCTCGATCACTTTAAGAAGAGATAAATTAATCACGAAATATATTTTCTTCTAAAAAATCAAGATATCCTATTCTACCTCCTTTTGTTTGACCCAGGCACACTCACCTGTATAAATAATTAGTGTAAGGGTTTTCTTCAAAAAACCAATTTTTGTTTGATCGACTAGGATCTCTTTGCGGTTTTCTACACCGACAACTCTATCACATTAAAAGCCGCAATCAGATCTTAGCCGCATCACTCACCTTCTCCAATAATTCAGGGTGATTCCCGAGAACCCGATTTGAACTCCGTAAACCGATCTCCAGACTCCCCACCTTCTTTAATAAATCGGGATCACTCTTGTCCTGAACTCTGTCCGTTTTGGATGGCCATTGATTTCACTCATACATCGCCATCCTTAACAAAGTTTTGTGTTGACCTTAACACATAATACTTTTCTCCATCTGGTGCTGCAATTCAGATTGATCGGGGCATTCTTCCACGTGCAGACCGAGAGCCCGATCCCGGGCCAATAAGTCAAGCAGAATTTGAGATGGCTGGTGGAAGGGGAAAGGGACCGCAACCCCCACCCGAAGATGAAGTCAACACGGGGGAAGGGTAGTACTTAACCCAGAATGATGTCAATAGTCAGTTTCTTGCATCCATCTAAGCGATCCAGTAGTAGTTGACCAATCAAGCCCTGGCCCAGACTGCCTTCCAGGATATATTGAATGATCTGAGGAGGAGGGCCGATGCAAGAGATGGACGAAGGGAGGATGAGCAAAATCATGACCAAGAGTTCAATCTTGAGCATGGATTTTCAGTGCAAGGACCCGAATTTGACAGAGAGGATGCAGGACCTCCGCTGCCGAAGCCTACCTTAATGCAAACATACAACCCTGGAGCCGGGTGTATCACTGAGTGGATCCAAATTCCACAAATCCACGCCCACGTCGAGCTGAAGCTGTAGTTTTTGTCTCTGCTTCCTACTTTCCATGGTAACACCACTGAGGAACCATATATCTATCTCAAGAAGTTTGGCCGCATCTTTGCTACTGCTCACTACCCTGGACTACCATTGGGAGTAGTCAAGATGACTGCCTTTCCCTTCAGCCACCAAGATAAGGCTTTATACTGGGTCGACCACTTAGGGAAGGTAGTCACAACCTGGGAGGAGCTCAAGTCTGCCTTTCTTCACAAATTCTACCCTCTCGGTCGTCTGAATCAGATGTGTGTCCGTATCTCCACTTTTTGCCAGCAACCCCATGAAACTATTTATGAAGCATGGGAGAGATTCAAGGATATCCAGGAGAAATTTCCCCACCATGAAATCCCAAAGACAAGTCTTGTACAATACTTCTTTGGTGGGCTCACACTTGAGAGCCAAAAACTCATCGATGCCGCTTGTGGCGGCTCACATTTTAACAAAAGATGAGGACGTGGTATGGAACATCTTTGAGTAAATGGCTGAAGGAGAAGCCACTCAATCCTCGTCCCGAGCGTACATGAAGATGCCGACCGCTATCAGCAAGCCCGTGAACATGGCTTCTCACACCGAAGACAAGGATGAGAGATCCAACTTGAGCATCATTGGGAGCCATCTGTCTAAGGTGGACATCATCGAGAAGAGGTCGCAGGACCTCGAAAAATTGTCTGTGATAGAGAAAAGGACCCAAGGTTTGGAAAAGCTCGATATGATTTCCCGACAACTGGAGCAGCTCGTTCGTGCCTTGAACGCCAACATGTGCAACGCTGTGTCTATCACTGCCAAGCCGATCGCTGAGAAGGAGCCTGCACTGCATCAAACCCCTCAGCTGACTCCACCGCAACCCCAACCTATTCAACACGTGTATTACGTGCAGGTTCTGGAGCAGCCCCCATAGCCTCAGACACAGATGGTTACTCCGAGCAGCTCTCTCCATCCCCGCCACTGATAAAGGAAATCAATGGTGTATGTAATAATGAAGCGCAACTGACCCATCCTCAAGGACATTCCCAGGGTCAGAACATGGGCAACAAGCCCTATCACCAACCGCAGCAGGGTGGGAGACCCTTCCAACCATCGTATCAGTACCAACCTCCGTCTCAGGGAAACACCTAGAGGCAGAATTATCAGCATGGTTCTCAACAGTTCGGATATCGCGTTCAAGGATATCATCAGCAATCGGCTGCTCCCTATCACTAGCAGAACTCACAGTAATCCTCCTACCCTCCTCTTCACCAATCCTCTCAGGGTTACCAGTCACAGTCTCATCCTTCATACCAGTACTCTAGGCCCCAGGAAGGGGATTCTTCTGAGATGGCACCAGTTAATCCAGCCCTTGCCTGTCTCGAACAGTTGATGAAAAACATGGCTGAGATGAACTAGAAGATCGATGACTTGACGGCAACGAAAATGACCATTCCTGCTTAAGTCGAAGCAAACCCGAACAATTTCCGACGCAAGTAGCAGGTAGCTGGCAGTGCCCAATCCGATCCAGGTGAATTAATTTGTTTTTTATCTAATGTTGTTACTCTTAGGAGTGGTAGGACACTCCAACCGCCTGCGACAGTGAAGGGAAAACATCTTTCATCTGACGGGGAATCGTCAGCCCGGCCAACGCAAGGGCCAAGAAGTATTTTTGGAGAAGCACCACCAACCAGAAATCACAAAAAAATGAAGAAAACAACAAAACACAAAATGATAGCAGCAACCTTGGTGGAGATAGGACAGCATTGGAGATGTCTGCACCTTCCCCAGAACCAGCTCTTGACAGAAGGAACCTTGCATCTGCAGCGAGTCCAACACCAGCACCTGAAGCTGAGCCCGTCGTTTTTGTTCCACACATTGTAGATGATTCCTTTTTGCCATCTACCTGTACACAACAATATGGACACTATTTTGAATGACATTTTGTGGAGATTCTGTAAATATTCCTTTCCCAGAAGTAATAAAAAACACAAAAAAATGAAAATTTTGAAAAATGCTTTGTCTGATCCTGCCATCATAGAAATCATTCAGAATTTAGTATTGAACATGCCATTGATGAAAGCTCTTGAGTACATGCCAACTGTAAAGAAATGATTGAAGAGTGCATGCGCCACCAAGTGCATGCCTCACCCTCATAATTCTAGGAATAAAGGTGGCAAGACTGAAAAGCATATCCTCACAATGACCACAGTTAATGCCATCAGCAACCTCTCGGATAAGAAGCCAGATATGAGAGCACCTCTTGTGCGTTGTCAGATGTTCAATCAAGAATTTGAACGAACACTGCTCGACAGGGGATCATCTGTCAACCTAATGCCAATCTCATTGCTTAAAGAATTCAGGCTAGGACCGCTCAAAACTACAAGGATGATTCTGCAGTTCGCAGATAAATCAGTTAAGCGGCCTAGGGGTCTGTTGGAGGACATAGTACTCACAGTTCAGGGGAAGCAGTTCCCGGCCAATTTTGTGGTAGATATGGACATCCCCGCTCCATTACTCCTAACCCCAATCATACTTAGACGACCATTCCTGCGAACATCCAACGCAGTGGTGAATTATGGGACTGGGGAAATTACTTTTGGCACTGGCAGCGAAATAATCAAGAGCTGACAGTGATCTGTATGAAGAGGTAGAACAGAGTACGGTGCACACCGAACAGATGAACGAATCACCACCTGAATTAATAGCTGAAGTCACTTTGGAAGCAGCTCAGACCCCGCCAGAGTTGAAACCATGTCCTCCTATATGAAATATGCCTTTCTTGCAGGAGAACCTAACATGTACCCGATCATTATCAATGCACATCTGATCGAAGACCAAGAATCTCGTTTAATGGAGGTTCTTGAACGCAACTGCAAGGTGATAGGCTGGCGAACTTTGGATCTCCATGGGATCAAACTATCACTATGCTCCGATCACATTTCCCTGGAAGAAGATTGCAAGCCCTCTCGAGAACTCCAGAGGAGATTGAATCCTATCAGCGGTAGGTTTTTAGGAAGGAAATCCAGAAATGGTGTGACACGGGATTTATTTATCCCAACTCCGAGAGCAAATGGATGAGCCCTTTGCATGTTGTGCCAAAGAAATTAGAGATCAACATTGTAAAGGATCACAAAGGAGAGGAGATCGCAACCAGAGTACCCACCTCTTGGCGAGTATGCGTGGATTACAGAAGACTTAATCTCGCCTCCAAGAAGGACCACTTTCCTTTACCCTTCATCGACCATATCTTGGAGAGATTGGCCGCGAAGGAATACGTATGCTTCTTGGATGGATACTATGGGTATAATTAAGTTGCTATCACTCCTGAAGACCAAGAGAATACCATGTTTACCTGTCCCTTTGGTACATATGCCTTCAGACGGATGCCGTTCGGGCTCTGTAACGCCCCAACCACTTTTCAAAGGTGTATGCTAGCAGTTTTTGCCGACATGGTGGACAAATTTCTTGAGGTCTACGGGGATTCATTCGATCAATGTCTGGATTATCTAGACCGAGTCTTACGGAGGTGCTGTGAAGTTAATCTTGTACTCTCGCGGGAAAAGAGCAACTTCATGTGACCGAAGGAATCGTGCTGGGTCACGTTGTTTCTAAAGGTGGCATGGAGGCTGACCCATCCAAGGTGGATGTAATTTCTAAACTAGAGCCACCTACAACAATCAAGCAAGTCAGGTCATTCGTGGGCCTTGTCGGTTTTTACCGACGATTCATCAAAGATTTTAGCAAATTGGCGAGACCGTTGACTGAGTTGCTCGACAAGGAGAATGAATTCATTATAGATGACCATGTGATCCTTGCCTTTAATTGGCTGAAAGAACTTATCACACATGCCCCTGTCTTGCAGCCACCGATCTGGACTAAACCTTTTGAGATAATGACCGATGCGTCAGATTATGCCATTGGTGTTGTACTTGGACATAGGAAAGATAATGTGCCATTTTCAATTCACTACGTTGGTCGAATGCTCGATGAAGCCCAACAAAACTACACTGTCACCGAAAAAGAGTTGCTAGCGGTAGTCTTTGCCTTGGAGAAGTTCGGATCCTATCTTCTAGGATCCAAAGTGATTATCTACACTACCCATTCAGTCATCCGGTATCTATAGCAGAAGAAGGATGTCAAACCACATCTTATTTAATGGATCCTTCTCCTCCGGGAATTTGTCCTTGAAATTAAAGATAAACCTGGGGTACATAATGTGGTGGCCGATCATTTGTCACGGCTTCATGAGTCAGAATCTCCTGAGCTGAGCCTGCAACCAATCACAGAAACCTTTCCAGACGAGGCAATTCTGTCAATCACCTCGCTTCCATGGTATGCAGGCATTGTGAATTATCTCGTGACCAAGAAAATCCCACATGATTGGCCTAAATTGAAAATAGACAGATTCTTGTCTAAAATCCATTTCTACTAGTGGGAGGATCCATACTTATTTTGTGAGGGGGCAGACTGTATCTGGAGAAGGAGCATTCATTGGGAGGAAGTTCCAAGTGTCCTCGCTTTATGCCATGATCAAGATTTTGGAGGACATCATTCCGAAAGATGAACGACAACGAAAGTTCTTCAGAGTGGCCTCTAGTAGCCTACACTATTCAAAGATACAGATGAGTATGTCAAATGTTGCACTGACTGTCAGAAGATGGGTGGAACTATAGGAATGAGAGACACAATGCCCTTGAAATTCATTCAGATATCAGACATTTTCAATGCATGGGGCATCAACTTTATGGGCCCATTTTCCAACAACTAGGGTTATGAATATATTCTGCTTGCCATCAACTATGTAAGTCGCTGGGTGAAGGCTATCCCTGCCTGAACCGCCTATAGTAGGATTGTCTGTCGATTTTTAAGAGATCACATCATAGCACAGTTCAGGATCCCCAAGATTCTCATATCTGATGGTGGTAGTCATTTCATAAACAGAGAGTTGAAGAAGCTGACTCAGGAATTCTACATTGAACATCGTGTTGCTTCACCTTACCACCCGTAGTCCAATGGCTTAGTTGAATGTTCAAATAGGGAGATCAAGACAATTCTACAGATTCTTGTACGTCTGGATCGCAAGAACTGGTCTCAGCTGCTTGATTCAGTTCTTTAGGCTTACAGAACAGCGTACAAGTCACCCTTGGGAATGTCTCCCTACCACCTTGTGTATGGCTAGCCATGTCATCTGCCTGTTGAACTCATTCACAAATCTCTATGGACCATAAACATCTGTAATTTGGATTCTGAGAGAGCAAGAAAGAACCGAAAATTGGATCTGAACAGATTATTGGAATTCAGATATTATGCATACGACAACAACCTAATGTACAAGGAGAATGTCAAAACATGGCACGACAAGCATATCCGCCGCAAGTCCTTCGAACCGAGTCAGAACGTGTGGTTGTTTGATGCGAAACTAAAGATCTTTCCAGGTAAATTGAAGAGCAAATGGACTGGGTTGTTTCTAGTTAAGCATGAGCATGATAATGGAAGTGTATTGATATCTAATCCGTCAGCTGACGCACAATCATTTGTAGTCAATGGATAGGTTCTGAAGCCTTACCTTGAACATGATACATTCTTGTTTGTTGTTGACTCTATTCAAGTAATCTATAGGGATAAGCCTGATATTTCCAAAGCAGTAGAGGAAGACAAAGCAGAGCAAAACATTTTTGAATGATTTTTCTTCTTTTCTTCTTTTCCTCCTCTTCGATCTTATTCCACCGACATGATGTCATCCCCTTTATCATTGCTACACTTAGGATGCACTTTATCCTAAGTGTAGGGGGGATGTACATCCCGAGTTGTTCATATTCCATCTCTGATCTCTTTTCTTCTTTTCCTTTTCTATATTCTTGATCTATCAGAAAAGTGTCGCCTCTTTTTGTCAGTTTTCTATACTTAGGACATACTTTATCCTACATATAGGGGGTGTGCACCTCGAGTATTTCTATTCTTTGATCCTGTCCACTGTCTCCTCTTCTTGTTTATACTTAGGTATATCTTACCCTAAGTATAGGGGGAGACAGTCTGAGTATGATCTGTTCATTCCCACCCTTGACCCTCCCTGCTTTGTGTACAATCTGCTATACTTAAGATTATTTGATCCTAGATACGGAGGGGGTGATCGACTTCTCATTTGTTTATTCATTCATCCCTTATTCATTTATTCTTTATACTTTTCTATACTCAGTACGAGTTATGTCTTCTTTTTTCTCTCCGATCTGTGAGGACATAGCTCAAGCTAAGTATAGGGGGTCGTATATACTGTGTATATACTTTAGCCATAACTCGTACTTTCGTATTTTCTTAATAAATATGGCTATTATTACCTATAAAATTCATTAAAAACCTTATAAAAGGATGAGATCATTCCTCAAATTCTTTTTGTACTTACTGATTAATAAATCATGTGAAAATAATTTTAGCAAAATGTTTAAAAAATAGTTTGAAAATCCTTGTGAAAATCTTTTGAAAACTATTTGGAAAAAGTTTTGTTACATGTTTTCAACCTTTGTAAAAATATGTTGATTGTAAAATTTATTTTCTTCGTGTGAAATAAAGTGTTTGAAAAATGATTTGCAAATGGTTGCAAAAATATTCGAAAAATCTATATGTACTGTTTGAAAAACCTTTGCAAACGATTTTCAAATGGGTGTACATGTTTGTAAAAATGTTTGTAAAAATTATTTTGGACTATAGTTTTCAAAATTGTTTGAAAAACCTTTATCAAATAAGTTTGAGGAGTACAAACATCTCATTTAAAACTCTTTATATATACATATAAAATTGACCACTTACCCTGGCAAATTCTTTAAAATCCACTTCTTGTAAATATAAGATGCATCCCCGTGTAAATATTTATACCATGATTTTAGCCAAAATATTTTTTTCAAAAATCCCAAAAACATTTGCAAAATTAAAAAACCAAAAACATTTGAAAATGTTTTTTGAAAAATCCAAAAAAATGCATGTGCATCAACTTTTGAAAAATCCACAAAAAGTTCAAAACCTTTGAAAATTGCATCACAAAAGTATTTTCTGCATTATGCATAGCATTTGCATAGCATTTGCATTTTTTGGATTGAGTTAGTTGAACGAGTCTAAGTAAAATCCGAAGATTGGAGCTTGATTGGACCTTAAAATCTACCTAATAACATGAACCTTATAGGAGATAGAATTGATGTAGTTCAGGTCTAGTTGACTTAATTCTTTGAGGATCATGAGCCTTGGTTCAATGGATTCTTGACTGCCTAAGTAGAGTATTTCGGAGCACACACACAACTCTTGTTGATAATGACCTAACTTGGACACCTGCACCTTTCACTTGGCTCAACTCAGTTGGAGTGGTGAGGGGGTTGGATTTGCCGGTATGAGACGTACTCATGTGGAAACACTTGTCCTCCTCTTGGGAGGGAAGTGCACCCCAACCCATCTGGTGATGATGAGTTTCAAGGACATGAGATTGTGGGTTGTAATAAAGCTTCAAAAGAGGAATAGTCTATTGTCTCAAGAGGAAAAACTCCCTATGTCAATGCTACTGTATATAGTATTCAAAAAAATGCAAAAATTGAAAACTCCAAAAAAGTGGACAGGCCTGTACAAAAATAAAAATGCCTGCCGGAGTGTACATATGTGTCTAGTCAAATAAGCAAGCTTGAGCTTCAAAGTCAAATCATGTGAGCGTTCATCTGGAAGACTTGACTACACTGGTTTTGCATCCTAGGATAGGAAGCTACACTGGCTACCGTCCATTCTTCTCTTCACCCCTCCTCTTGAGCTGGTTGCCACTTGAACTTAGAAGGGAATACCCCGCTCCTCGAGGAATGAGTTGTTGGATTGGGGAATCATTGCATTGTCATATTGGAGACGCCAATCTCTTTGTCATTCTAGTTGGGGAGAGCCACTATCACTTACACTGTATGAGTCTGATTCATAGTCGTAAGGGTTTGCGTATGAGTTGAAGTATTCTGACCTGGCTATTGATGGGACTTGAGCAGAGTTTTAGGGTTCTCGAAGGCTGTTGGATTTCAAATCCGGTTCTCATTAAGGTTCCTCCCGTACTAAAATTCCAACGGTCCGACTTAAGCTCCAAACTTTAATTTTGTAAAGACAAGTTCGATAATTAAATTCAATCCATCTTTCTTCTTTTTCTTTTCTTTGATTTTCTTTCCTGCACTTATTGTATAAGTGTTTTCTAGGGACTAGCAAAGGTAAGTGTAGGGGGATGACGAATCTACGTTTCATCATCTTTATTCTATCATTTTGGCCTTAAAAACTCTAGTAAATGCATGTAAATAGTGTTAAATTAGGTATTTTATCATTCATGCATTATTGTACAAATTGTGTATAAAATGCAATTTTTAAAGCCAAAATTATAGAATAAAGGAAAGAAAAGAAAAAGAATAAAATATTTTAAATATTTTTATGACCCGAAATCCCGAAACCTAGGCATCTCGATGACTAGGTCGACAAGGAATAAAGTAGGGGGAGATAAGGGCCAAAATACAATAAAAATCCCTTTTTTTTAATTCATTCTTTATCCATTTTGAGACCTATTCTTAGTTCCACTTTTTATACTTCAAATAAAGAAACTTTGAACATGAAAATTTTAGATAATTAAATATAGAAAAATACAAAATTAATTCCATCGAAAAATAATGTACAGATAAAAAGTTATGATCTAAATAAAATTCCAGAATCCCAATTTCTCAGACATGTATCTCTCAAATAAAAACTCGAAAGATATCAAAATAACACTTTAATTGTATATAATTTCTCATAATCTATTTAATGAAGGTGGTTTCATATTTTTTGGAGTTACGGTTTGAAAGTTGAGTTTTGGACCCTTCTTGAATTCTTATACCGATTAAATATTCAATTTATTTATTATTAATTATTTTTATAATTTTATATTTTTATAATTTTGTAAATATTATTTGTAATATATATGTATATCAAAATAGGAATAAAAATACTAGAAAACACAAAAATAAAATAATTGCATATAATACATAGATGAATTACCTATGTCTATACCTTTGTAGATAATATATATTTATTTGATTATACAAAACACTTTAGAGAAGTAAAATAAAAATATATATAAGTCCATGAAAATAAGTTATAAATTTATAAAATGAAAAAAAGAACTAGATATACAAAATAAAAATAAAATATTAAAATACAAAGATGAATATACCTGTATATAAGCCATAAAATAAAAACTTGTAATTTTTAATCTCGAAAAAATAAATAAAAATCGTAATAAAATACTTCATAGAATAATAAACATTTTTTATTTTATAACCTAAAAATAATAAAATCATTTATTATTTTTAATCGATTTAATAAATCTTTTTGCCAATGAATTTTCTAGTTGGTCCACGTGGACCAACCAGAATCCTTCGTTGGTTGACCTCGGTCAACTCTCTGACCGAGGTCTGGCTCTTGTCAGACTGTGGTTTTTTGACGTTTTCTCCTATTTTTTGAGAACGCATCTTTCACCATCTCATGTTGAAGTCTTCTCGACTTTCGCTCACCATGCATCGAGGATTCACGCCTAGGGTTCTCCTCGGTCATTGGATCGCTGGCGTGCTCCAGAACCCACGTTCGTTTTGCCACTTTAATCGGTCTTCCACCCCTAAACCCTAGATCTAACACCCAATCCTCCTTCCTGGTGACAGAAGGAACTGGACGCGCGTCTTGGGAGGGCCAGGCGGTGTCGAATCGATGAGTATCCCCTCGTCGGAGGTCTCCCCGGAGTCATCTTCCATCGCCGCCTTGGTGAGGCTTTTTCTCCCTTGTCCTGTATTCTCTTTAGACCTTAGGATAACTGTGGATCTACTCCGTGTTTCCCCCTGCAACGCATCTCGCTCAATCATCGAAAAATCGCTCTATTTTCATGTCTGGCCGACATCGAGTTTTGTCGGTCGACGACGACTGCTATTTCACCGTCCCGCGCCTTTGCTACATCACCGTGGGGTTGAGGCATTTTGCCCTCGACCCTCTCGCCCCTTTTCTGCAGGTCCGAAGGCCGATAGTGCACACCTGGAGCGTTTCTGGACCCTCGTCGGAGATACCTGGAGCGTTTCCGCTCCCCCGCCTTCGCTTGCCACCTCCAACGATCATCATCCAGTTTTGCCCCTCCAGCAGCTAGAAGACAACCTCAGGAACCTCCGTGGCGATTTTGGAACCGCCAGGAGCCATGAAGGAGGTAGATCAGGGATGGGAACCTCGGCTTGCCCGAGTTCTTCCCCGTTCATCTCGATAGCCTCCCGCCGTCGGATCTCGCTCGGCCGCCCAGATCCTCCAGCTACCGTACGATCAAGCCGCGTCCTCTTCCGTTGATCCTCTCTTGTAGTTCTAATCGCAGCCACTCATCTGCGAAGGGGTATCGGCTGATGCGGGCGTGCCACGTGTCCAAGTGAACGACGCCAACTGTTGGATTCACTAAGGTGGGGTAATTTTATGCTCAAGCTCTCGCTAGTTTTTGTATTTATTAAATAACATTAAAACTTTCATCTGCTGCTTTAATCATTTTGTAATATTTACGACTAGGCCCTCAAAGTTTTCATATTTGCATCCAGGTCCTTGGCCACGTCACCTCACGTGCCTGTGCGCGTGGGGGGGTGGGCATTTTACAGGGGACCCCCTGTGGGCTTTTTTATTTATAGTTAGTCCTGGATCTATTTTGTAACGTTGTATTATTTTTTGGAAAAATTGCATTTAAGTCCCCTCGAATTTTTATTAATTGCTTCTAGGTCCCTGCTAGGAGCGTGCGTACGCACGTGAAGTCGGGAATATTTGCACGCATACCCTTGGGTTTTTGGCTATTTTTGATTGGTCCTGAAACTGTGTTAACTAGTTATATATTTTGTGGAGAAATTGCACTTTGGTCTTGGATGTTTGGATATTTACATATATGCCCTTGCTCGTAGTGTAGTTTCTCTTTGTTGTCCCTATTTATTTCGTGCATCTATAAAATTTGAAAAATCACCAAAAGATAGGCATACATTCTTGTTACATTATGCTTCCACGATATATTTTTATTTTGCATTTTTTAGTGCATTTTAATATTTATAAAAATTCAAAAATATGCATTTTTAGTATATTTGCATTAGAAAATACATAAAAAATTATAAAATGTTTTTGAAAAATTCCAAAAAATTATATTTTGTGTGTTTCTGTGTGTTTTAACTGTAAACTAAAAATCATAAAAAATACGAAAGAAAACTCCTAAAAAATAGGGAACCCCTAAAATCTTTATAAAAATCTTAAAAATCCCATAAAAATACTAAAAATATAATTCTTGTCTCCGGAGTTTCTTTGTTTCATCATGTTTACTGTAAAATTAATTTGAGGAATTTTGGACTGTGTTTGATATTTTTCATCCTCATTTTAATTTCAGAATTGCATTGTATTCACTGTTTTCAGTATTTTTGACTTTAAAAATACCAAAAAATTAAGAAAAACCTAGAAAAATTATAAGGACATTAGAAAAAGATAAAAAGTAAAAAATATTTTATTTCTTGAATTTTGAGTATTTTTGCCTATATATATCACTATCTTATCTCTCTTGTGCACATATATCCTTTCCAGCTCTATCTCCTTATAAAAAAAGAAAATATAAAAATACAAAATGTAAACAAGAAAATGCAAAATCAATAAATTAAAAAAATCAAAAATAAAACATATAAAAAAATTAAATAAAAAATTATAAAATTAAAAACCCACAAAAAGTTTAATTTGGCTAAGTAATTCATAAGACATAGGGTGCTTAACTTTGTGTAGGCTACTTTATTCCCTTGCTTCCTGTGTTTGACCCCTACTTGCTTGCCACTATACATTCTTAGTATGGTATAATAAATATTAACTCCTGCTCGTAATTGTTTGATTATTTGTGTGGGTTACTTGTTGATAAACGAGAAGGTTTGAGTAGTCGCCTCAGCGACATTGAGCCTGATTTATCAGGCCATTACTTAGCAGCTCTCTTATTTTCATTTTTCAGAGCGGCTTTCTCGCTTGCATTCCATTTAGTGTAAAAATTTCAATTTAGTATTGCATCCCACATTGTAGAGAGCTGGGGGCACTGTAAGTCTTCTTACTCAAGCATTCATTATCATTTTTTCGATCGCATCGGTTTTTCCGATTCTCTCTCTCTGTTTTTCTAACCTAGGATAAAAGAATCGGTACTGATCGGTAGACGTGATTGCTTGTGTGGATTAATTACATTGACAAATAATCTCTAAAATCAGAACTGCTAATTGAATTAGATAAAAAAATGACTAAAATTAACTCTTGTTTGCGGGAGTGTAACCCCGACCTTGATTGCAGGCTGAGTGAGGGTACTAGAGTGTGTGCACACCCTAAGGAAGAACCCAAGTCCCCGCCTTCCATATCACATACCAACTGATCCTAGCGAATATCACGAGTTGAATTTTTTCAGGTTCATTGACTAGCACCAAGTAACCTCCGTCTGTTCGTAGGTAGATAGGGCTCATCAACTTGGGATAGGAGCGAAGAAAGGGAGGGCATCAGTATCTTAGGCGAGAGGTTAAACAGGGAAGACACATCAAGCTTTGAGCCGACTTCCCTATAGGCTTCATAACTCTTGCTATTTGTCTGAAAAATCACACTTAAAAACAAATAGACTAATCAGACTCGGTTTCAGGTTCCTTCACTGTGTTGAGTGTGAACTTGGGGTTTGCTCTTCCATTTGTTTTTGTGTCTGTCAGTGTGTGTTATCCTGTGTAATTGCACATTTTCTACCTCGTTCTGCTTACATTCATCCTTTCCTTTTTAAAATGTCGGGATATTGGTCCCCATACCCTGAGACCTCTGGTCATTCCTCCCCGACCATATATCATTCATCTTCGCCTTCTCCTTCTTCTATGTATCCTCTGCCACCCACAAGAGACCCTTACCCGTGGTCGGTTCCACCTCGACCCGATTATGAAGTCATAACTTCGACTGACTCCTCCACTTCTTCTCATTTCTCACCTACTCCATATTCTAACACTGCAGACCCACTTCCATGTTGGGCTGACTATCCTTATTCTCGAGAGCTTGCTAGAATCAATGAACCATACGAAGAGCATTTCACTGCTGAGACAAATGACTGACATGATTACTTGGTTGATCGAACATACCGAATGGAAAGGCATGCACCTAATGATCTTCCTGACTTGATTGACTTTAGCGATCAAGCTTACATTGACCATCCCTCTTCCCAATCATTTTAGATAGTCTGCACATTCACAGGATTGAACTCATGGATTCAATCTACGAACCCCCTCTTTATAGACTCCATCATGTGAGGTTTCGACTAGTGTTGCCATTCAGATGGTCCATACTCGACCCAGAATTACATGCCAGAGTCTAGGTATGTTGAGTATGAGACCCCAATATCTCAACAATATCCTCCAATTGAGCAGAACTCTCCCATGATTTTTCATGAGAATTTTGTGGAGGATGACATCTCTAGACTTATTAAGAAAAATGAATCATTTGGTAACGAGTTGAGAGATGTCATGGAAATATTGCACTCAATTTCTGCCAGCCTGAGTATGAAAGTGGAAAAGGAAGTAAGTAGATTCGATGTTGAAATTTGAGCGAGCATTAGGGAACCCACAGATTTTGTATAGCTGGAGTCCATTCTACCTCCCTCTTCTACTAACCACCTGCCCTCCAATCCGGAGTCTGATCATTCATCCATCAAAAATACCAAAAAAATTGAAAAGCTAAAAAATAACATAAAAAATAAAAATGACTTAAAAAATTGAACCCTACCCTAAGGGAAGCACTCGATGAAGAACTGATTTTTAATCTTCCCTTAATAAAGGCCATAGATCACTTTCCCGACCTTAAGAGATTTGTAAAGAGTAAATTGATGCCCAATAGACTGGGTACTAGAGAATAAGGAATGAGAGGCACATAGTGTCTATGGCCATCTCCTTACTGATGGGGAGAAAGACCAAGAGCCGTAGAGTAAAGCGGTTGCCTAGGGTCAAATGTAAAATCAAATACACTATATTTACCCATGCAAGAATCAATGATGACTCTCCGATAAATATCCTCCTGACCTCTGTGTTAAGACAAGCTCAAACTCAGGCCAATCGGAAAGTCGAGAGATTGTTCAGCTGGTTGATCGAACCATCAAATGGTCTAGAGGAAATATTTCAGTCATCATAACTTTCCAAGGTGCTCCACTCCAGGTAGACTTCATGGTCATTGACATTGAGCACCAAGGAGAGTTCACCCAGTCTCCTATTATTCTCTAGAAGCCGTTCTTAGTCTTGTCTAAGGCGACTATAGAGTGTGAGACTCGGGAAATCAATTTTACAGTATTGGGATTGCCTCGACCTCACCCATTCTTTGATACCCTTTACTCCAAGGTGACCCACACATCCGCTGACAGTCGTAACCATCGAGAGGTAGATGAGTCCCACCTCTCTGGTACACCTGAGAGACCAACTATCCGGACAACCGTTGGTTCTGAGACTCTCCACACCTCCACTTCATCAACTACTTGCACCACCACCATGACAGCTTCTAAGGAGGAGTCACGACCATAAGCTATCATTGAGTCGGACACGACCTTTGTTGATTGCCTTGACCATTTTGATGATCCGACACAAGAGCCCAATAATGCCAAGCCAACTGAGATCGCTAGCACCTTCCTGAGACGTGTGCTGACCCTTCAGGAATATTACAATCTAAATGGTGACTCGGCTGATGAGGAAAACATGGTCCGCACCACACCACGTCCTGGACCTTCAAAGGAAACAACCAAGACTAAATTGACTCCACATAAAACACAGTTGCTCCCTCTTCTAGTCGGCTATCTAGTGAGAGGAAGTCGAGAATTGATTCCTCGAGGTGTTCCCCCAAACCTCTCAAGGCGCGTCACTGAGCTCAAGCGAACCCTCCACCGTGCACCACCTTGTTTCTGCTGCTCATACCACCCCCATTCTCTTCCTCCCAGTCCTCTAAATACTTCGTCCATATCCATTCATCTCATTCTTGTACAATGAGGAACCAGATATCCTATATCTATTATACGCCGGAGACCTCCACCCGACTCATCCCTTTGCCCATTCCCACTTTCAATGCTCTCTAGAGCATCTTATTTTGTCTCTTGACGTGTTCCTACAGGAAAGAACCTAAAAGGAGGCCATAGCGAGGCCTGTCGAGCCAAAAAGAAAGCCCTAGGTTGACGTGCTCCACCAGACCAAATCAATACCTCTCGCACCATTTTGAAGAACCCCACTTGTGCAGAAGGACACCAGGAGGCTCTTGAAGTGTTCACGAGCCGGAGAGGAGCCGTCCATTTCGTGATTTTGGGAATCGAAGCTAAACCATGCCTTATTCTTCGTGTTTTCTTCCAGTTGGTCTTTGAGCTGTCCGATCGTGCCAAGGCGTCAGGTGGAGCAGTAGCTGTCCGATTTGACTCATCTCAACCTTCAGATCAGCTACTAGGATTTAATCTCAGCCATCCATCGCGAAGCATCATCGGCCGCGTAGGAGTTGCCATGTGGTTAAGTGGGCGCTTGTCAACTATTGGTTCCATGCTTTTGGGAGTAAGTTGCTAAATATGTGCCCACTTTTGGTTTTTTTTGTTTAGTCCTGTAAATTAATTAAGTAGTTTAAACTTCAACATAATTTACATTTGAGACCTTGTACTTATTTATATTTACATTATTGTCCCTTTCCATCTCACCTCCTGCGCCGTCCCACATCAGGCATGCATTTTGTAGAAAATCTCTTACGACTTCTGTATTTTGCTTTTAGTCCAAAAACTCTTAATTCCAGTTATAACATTTTGGAAAAATTGTAGAAACAACCTTGCTATTTATTTAATTAAATAAACGCCCCTTCTAGGACATTAAATTTTGTGGTAATATTCTATTTATTTTAAATAGAATTTGTGCTTTGATGAATCTCCATTCATCACCTTTATTCTATCATTTTGGCCTTAATAATTTTAGCTAATGCAAGTAAATAATATTATTTTATACAAATTAACATTCATTCATTGTTATATAAATATTGTACAAAATATAGTTTTTAATGATAAAATTATAGAATAAAGAAAATAAAATAAAAATAATAAAATGCCAAAGGTATTTAATGACCCTAAACCCCGAGACCTAGGCATCTTGATGACCGTGCTCACAAGGAATAAAGTAGGGTGAGACAAGGGACAATAATAGGATAAAAACCCTATTCTTTTATTAACCATTTATTCAGTTTTAACACATAATAAGATAAATATTTTTTTTAATGAAAATTGTAGATAAAAATGTAAATAAAAATAAAAAATTGCTTTCATACAAAAATAATATACAATGTTCTTTTTAGACTCTAAATAAAACGCCAAAATCCCAACTTCCCAGACCCGTATCTCCAAAATAAAAACTTAAAATATATAAAAACACCTTTATTTGTATACAACTTTTAGTAATATATTAAACGAAGGTGGTTTCATATTTTTTTAGAGTTAAGGTGTGAAAGTTAGGTTTTGGACCTCTATTATATAGTTTACTTATAAAGAATATTTCATTTTATTTATTATTTTTTAATAATTTTATAATTTTATAATTTTGTAAATATTTTTATAACATTTTTAATTTTTAAAAATAAATTAAAATCATAAGTAAAATATCAAAATAAAATAATGTATAAAAGTACATAGATGAAAAATATAATACTTATACATATATGTTATACACATGTAGTTAATTAAATGTATAAAATACATCAGAAAAATATAATAAAAATATATTTATGTATATAAGAATAAATTATAATTTTTAAAAATAAGAAAAATAAATTATTAGTATAAAAATACTAAAAAAATAAAAAACTCAAAACATACGTAAATATACTTATAAATAAAACCCCAAAAACTAACTTGTAATAGATAAACTATAAAAATAGATAGAAATAATATTAAAATATCGAAGAAAATAATAAACAATTTTTATTTTATAATTTTAATTAAATTAATTCATTTAATATTAATTATCTATTTTATAATAATTTCTGGGGAAGGTTTTTCCTGGTCGGTCCACGTGGACCAACTAGATTGAGTCTACAATTGACCTTGGTCAACTGTCCATCCCCTACTCTAGTTTCTGTCACACCTAATGTTTAGACCCATTTTATCTTTTTTCCCCAATCGATGTAATCATCGATTTGGGTTGCTCTCTCTTGCATTTCGCTTCCCCGATTCTCGCTTAATCACGTAAGTGTGATTTTTTATTAGAGAACTTCTAATTCGAGCATGCTCCCTCGTTCTTTGGCCCATGTTCATCAACTGTATATAAACCTCCTCCAAAATTTTTAGAATCCCATTTTGACCATTTTTTCTCCCCTTCTTGCGCCCATTGTCTAGAACCTAGTGACAAGAGGTTTGCTGGGAATCTAAGAGGATCGAAGGAGCAGTTGAGATGGTTTATTCCACATCTCCGACCACCTTGGCCATGAGGTTTTCATCTCGTGGGTTTCGACCAAATTGAGGTAATTTTCCTTGCTTTGTAGTTATATTTTAACCTTAATTTCAATTTCCTGTATTTGTTTTATGTTTTAATCACGTGGTTTCACCTAGACAATTTTGTTCGTAGTTCGTCGGAGGCAATCTCCGACGAACAACCTCACTGTGATTTTGCCATTTTACGACCAACTTTCCACCTTGCCAATCATTTCGCCTGCTTCCACTCACCCAGATCCCTCATGGATCAGGACATCAGATCTCCCTTCTCCGCTGACCGCTGGAGCGCTCCACCCGACACTTTTGCCCATTCCTCCTTCTGATGCACTCCAGAGTATTTCTTTTTGCTGCGATTGATCCCTGCAGGAAATAGCAAAGAAAGGAGGCCTCTCGTACCTCATCGAAGTAGGAAGAAGCAACCTAGGTACGCCTCCATCCAATCCATTCATGCCTCCTTTCCACTATCAAAAGGGTTGAAGCAGTTTACCCTCAATCCCACAACCTTCTTATGTAGGTCGTGAAGCTTTAAATCCAGTTGAAGTAATTTTGAGGTTTGCCCTACCAAGCTCTGCCGACCTCTTAGGAGCCCTCTAGCCACCCCCAGAGCATTTTAAAGACTCTAGAAAATAAAGTACCCTGCTAGGAAGCATCCGGGCCATTTTGGAGCAGTAGAGCATGTCAGAATCGGAGGAAGCTCGCCTCATTGGAGCTTCCTCCTTGTTCTTCCCTATCCCCTCTTCGTCGTAGGATTAAGTCCACCTCCCATTTTTGATTGGCACCGTCAGATAGCCAGCTCCACACCGGTGATCTCTTGTAGGGGATCTAATCCTAGTCGTTCAAGTGCGAACTATCATCGTGCATTTTGAAGCTGATACATGTCTTACTGGATTGCTAGCCACTGTTGGCTCATGCCTTTTGTTGGGTATTTTGCATTCTAAACCCACCAACTTTTGTATTTAATGTTTAATACTCAAACTTTCATTTGCCTTCATTACATTTTCGTAAAATTTGCAAAAAAGACCCTTGCACTTTTTATATTTACAATCTAGTCTAGTCCACATCGCCTTACGTGTCGTCCTACATGAGTTGGCATTTTTGCATGTATACCCATCATATATTTTAATTTAATTTTGGTCCATATTTTTTTTCCAGTTATATTATTTTGGAAAAAATAAGAAAACACATGCAAGAGCCTTACTGTACCCACTTAATGGTCTACTGGTAGTACAATATGTCTACCACAGAAAAGACCAG
This sequence comes from Ottelia alismoides, assembly GCA_037367405.1. NCBI lineage: Eukaryota > Viridiplantae > Streptophyta > Magnoliopsida > Alismatales > Hydrocharitaceae > Ottelia > Ottelia alismoides. The sequence continues at coordinate 2,095,999 of JAZKJV010007604.1, read as the reverse complement.
GGTTCAAATCCCACTCTTGTAGGGGTTGCATTAGGTAGTCGACGACCAACGTAAAAAAATAGTCGAATCTTTCAACATGGGTTTGAGAAAGAATCCATGTAGCCGACCCTACTTATAGTGGTAGAAGGCTTAATACATTTATTTATATTATTTTGGAAAACTTGCATAAAGCACTTACATTGAATGTTAGTTACATATATGCCCCTAGTAAAGCATAGATTTTTTGTGAATTTGTTATATTTATTAAATATAGTGTCCATGCTCTGACAATTACCAAAAAATAGGTTTAATCTCATGCTAGGATATATTTTCATATTTTATTTAGTTTTGCCTTTTAGGAATTCTACTTTTTGCAGGAATAAAAAAGGAGCACAAATATTCCCTATTTGTTGTATAAAACACCAAAAAAGTATAAAAATATTTTGAAAATTTACCAAAAAAATATGTTTTGCTTATTTAAGTATTTTGAGCCTTCATATCAAAAATCACTAAAAATAAAAAAAATACATAAAAAGCGCCAAAATTCTTTGTAAAATACCTACAAAATCCTCAAAATTTCTGAAAATATTAAATATATTTTCTAATTTTCTTTATTTATTTTTTAAAATTTATTTGAATACTTTTTGACATCATTTGTTATTTTTAATCTTCATTTTAATTCTACTTATTTATTTAATCTCTGATTTGGGATATTTTTTATTTTTAAAAATACATAAAAATTAACAAGATCCTTAAAAAATAAAAAATAATAAAAAATCATTTAAAACCTAAAAATATATGATTATGTAGTTTTATTTATTTTTAGTTGTTTTTATATATACTGTACTCTATATTATATATTGCCTTATATACTTTACATATCTTCTATAAGAAGAAAAAGGAATTAAAAATTTAAAAATATAAAAAGAAAAAATAAAAAATAAAAAAAACTAAAAAATATAAATATAAATATATAAAATATATAAAATAATAAACACACAAAAACAAATAGACAATAGAAGCACACATTTTTGCATTTATGTACATCATTCTCCCGTTTGCTCCCCGTGTTCGACCTCTATAGTACTTACACCTATACACAAACACTGTAGAATTATAATAAACTTTAACACCACATATTTTGCTTTTCATTGATTTATACATGTTGTGTGTTAATTGTTGATTTATCAGGGTTTCATGAGCGGTCGCCAGAACGACTTCGTCTTCGCCTTATGAGGACTTATTTGACCCTCGAAAAATCCTGGTTATGAAATGGTGCCATTGCCGAGGAGCAACTCATTATAGATTGGTTTTTTACCTGCATCTTATTGCTTATCTTTATTTACCTTTATTTCTTTGATTTCTACTTGATAATATTTGTTGAATTGTATAAGCACCTCTTCTTCGTTGATTTTGCTGCGATGTACCGCCAATCGAGGGATGGGCTCTCTAGGAGTGCATGTGCACCCACAAGAGGCGGTGTCACTTTCCTGAGCTAGCTGCCAGCGAGCATCAATGGAGGCTTGAAGGATTTTTCAAGACATTCAAATTTTTGTCTTTCATTTTATTTATTTGTGTAATTCAAGTGCGAGAGAGACATTATTAATTGTAATAATTCATGACTCTTAAGACTATGCCCTACTTCACGAGGTCCAATGTCTGAGGGATTGCTCCCTTGAGGGCCTCATCGGTTTTTATCATGGCTTTCTTGTTTTTCTTTTTATTTATTTCAAGATTTTTTTTCTTTGTTTTGTGTGGTTAAGCCCTAGTTTTTTATAGGATTTTATTGCTCGATAGAGTTAGGTACACACCTAATTATATCTGCCTGTACCAATAGATTCATGCTTAGACTTAGGAAAAAAATTAATTATTAATTATTGGATTTGAGACCACATGCCAAGAGAGGTCACATATAGTTCTTGTAGGACCCATTATGGCGGGCACCGAGTGGCCTCTAGACCGAACCCTGGTCTCATTTCTAGATAGCTGACATTTTGTGCTTTACATTAATCACAATTTCTGCGCTTAGGGCGACTTCATTGGCTTTGCATTTGCGTATAGATAGGTTTCAATTCTTCTTAGCATCCTTACATGAAGAGAGATGGAGGCAAGGTAAGCATTTCTACTAAGAATTCACCATCATTTTCGCTTGCATTGTTTTTTCAACTCTCTCCCTCTGATTTCGATCACCTAGGATCTAAAAGAATTGACCCCTCATTAGGATCGTGCATTTTCATTAAAATTACAAAAAAAAGTGATAATAAAAAAACTTGGGAATGTTAATATTATCGACCCTAAAATAAATCAAAAGAAAAAACCTTGTTTGGTGAGAGTAACCCCCTCATTGTATTTGTATTAATTTGCTCACATACATCTTAAGGTTAGTGCCCTAATCCCAAGCCTTAAGTGATTGTGCAATTTTGTATTCTCACCTAAACTCTAAAACATATAAGATATAAAGACCTAGATTTTACAGTCTTTACCGTGTTGAGTAGGTGAATTGAGGGGTTTTGTATTGTGTATAGTTGTTTGTGATTTTTTGTGTGCATTGATCTTCTCTGTGTATTTGCACCTTTTTCTCGCATCTCTTGATTTGACTTCGTGTTCTCCCGATCATTTTCCTTTTGTTTCGGAGATGGTCGACTGGAGTGAATTTTATCCAGATTTTGTGGATCCTTCGTAACTCAGCCATGACCGGTCCCAAGACTGGGTAAATGAGGAGGGTTGCGTTAGGTAGCCGACTGCCAGCGTAAAATAGTCGGAGACAACTTCCTAAATATGTTTTTTAAAATACTATTTAGGAAGTTACCTCATGACAGTCAGATCTTTTCAACATGGATTTAAGCAAACATACAGATTTCATTGGGGCATTTTCTACTTACGATGCGTTGCATCTCCCGAATGCAATGAAAAGTTGGCAACGGTCGCTACATCGCAGCCTGGATGTATTTCAAAATGTACAAGGATTCTCGCATGAGGAACGTATGTGGGTAATTAAGATAGTTCCGTTGCATTACCGCCCGGATGCAGTACAAAATTTGCAAGGGTCTCGCATAATGGACGCATGTGAGAAAAGAAGTTAGTCTAAAAGAGATTGCAACGAAAGCTGCATATTGGTAGTTGGAATATTTGCACTTTAACTAGAAAATTGATGGAGATGGTGGATATGATGGAAAGAAGGAAGATTCATATACTATGTCTTCAAGAGACTAAATGGGTTGGAGAGAAAGAAAGGGAGATTGAGAAGAATGGTGTTAAACTTTGGTATTCAGGTAAAGATAAGGGTAGAAATGGTGTTGGGGTGGTTGTTCATAAGGATTTGAAGGATTGTGTGGTTGAGGTGCAAAGATTTGGGGATCAGATTATTTTACAAAAATTTGTGCTTGAAGAAGAAATTCTGAATATCATCTCAGTTTATGCACCACAAATTTGTTTAGATGAAAGGACTAAACAAGCTTTTTGGGAGTATGTGATTAAGATTTTACAAGAAACCCCACAAAGAGAGATGGCTTGCATGGGTGATATCTTAATGGACATGTGGGAAAAGATGCTTCAGGTTATGCTAGTGTTCATGGAGAACATAGTTTTGGGGATAGAAATGAAGAGGGAAAAGTCATTCTAGATCTTGTAATAGCGTATGATCTTTTCATAGTAAACACTCTCTTCAAGGAATGGAAGGAACATTTAATTACTTATAAGAGTGGATCGACTAGAACAAAGATAGATTACTTTGTGTTGAGCAAAAGAGATTGGTTGTGTTGTAAAGACTACAAAGTAATCCCAGGAGAGATCTTGACAACTCAACATCGCTTGTTAATCTTGGATGTACAATGAAAAGGGCTGGTAAAGAAAAGGAAGGTTCCTAAGATCACTAGAACTAGATGGTGGAATCTTCCACTGGAGCAATCAAGCTTCAGGGAGGAGGTTTTAGAATACTTATCTTTGGATTGTAGCGGAAGTGCAAACGAGATGTGGGATGCAATAGCATCTTGTATCCGAAAGGTAGCCAAAGAGATGCAAGGCGAATCAAAGGAAGGAGTTCCAAGTCAAAAGGAGGCTTGGTGCAGGAGTGAAGTGATGCAAGAGAAGCAAAAAAATAAAAGAGAATGCTTTAAAGCTATGTCTAAGGATAGAACGGTGGAAACTGTCACAAACAACAAATTAGCGAAGAAGGAAGAAAAGAAGGCTGTAAGCGAAGCTAAGTCAAAAGCTTATGAAGTTTTGTATAAAAATCTCATCTCTGAGGAGGGGTAGAAGGATATATTCAGGTTGGCCAAAGCAAGAGAAAGAAAAACCAAAGACTTTTCTCAAGTGATATGCATTAAGGACGAGGATGATCACATGCTTGTTACTCAGAAGGATATAGAGACTAGATGGGAGCAGTACTTCCATAAACTTTTCATTGGGGAAGGAAATAGAGAGATCACTTTGGACAATCTAGTTAGTAGTGAAAGTTACTTGAATCATGCAAGCTATAAACGGATACAAAGAAAGGAAGTAGAGGAGGCTTTAAAGGTTATGAGACATGAGAAAGTTGTAGGACCGGATGGCATCCATGTGGAAGTATGGGGAGTTTTAGGAGAGCGTGGTTTGACTTGGCTTACAAATCTATTCAATGTTATTTGGAGAAGCAAGAAAATGACTAAAGATTGGAGGAGGAGTATCGTGGCACCTCTTTATAAGAATAAAGGAGACATTCAAAATTCTTCAAATTACAGAGGTATCAAGCTAATGAGTCACACTATGAAAATTTGGGAACATGTATCAAAAGGTTGAGGCAGGTTTCCAATGTAAAAGAAAATCAATTCAAATTCATGCCAGGTCGCTCAACTATTGAAGCCTTCCATTTGCTGAGGAGAACAATGGAGATTTATAGAGATAAAAGGAAGACCCTTCATATGATTTTTATTGATTTGGAGAAGGCTAATGATTCAGTCCCATGAGAGATATTGTGGAGAGTTTTGGAGAAGAGAAAAGTACCTGTCCTTTACATTAACCTCATAAAGGACATGTATGATAGGACTATATCTTGTGTAAGGACCACGTCTGGGAAGACTGCCTATTTTGACATCAACATTGGTTTACATCAAGTTCATATTTCAGTCCATTTCTTTTTACTTTGATTATGGACGAGTTGACAAGTCACATTGAAGATGAGTTACCTTGGTGCATGTTATATGTTGATGATATTGTGTTGATTGAAGAGACTAAGATGGAGTAAATGAGAAGCTTGGGGTCCGTAGACATGAGTTGGAGACTAAAGGATTTCGTATAAGTAGAGGTAAGATGGAATATATGGAGTGCACGTTTGATGGAAGCAATGGTGAAGGAATCGATGTGAAGATTGGTGACAATAACATTCAGAAGAGAGATTCTTTTAGATATCTAGGATCAATTTTGTAACATGATGGGGAAATTGATGGAGATGTTACTAATAGAATAAATGCAGGCTGGTTAAAGTGGAGAGGAGCCTCTGCTGTTCTTTGTGATAAAAAAATTCTTTTAAAAATTAAAGGAAAGTTCTATAAAATATCCACGAGACCTACTATGCTCTATGGATATGAATGTTGGCCTGTGAACTATAGACATGTGCAGAGAATGGCTATAGCATAAATGAAAATGCTAAGGTGGATGTGTGGAGACACACACGTAAAGATCGGATTCTGAATGATGCAATCAGAAAGAAAGTTGGTGTAGCTCCGATCGAGGATAAGATGCAACAAAACCAGTTAAGATGGTTTGGTCATTTGCAAAGAAGATCAGAAGATGCACCAATTAGAAAATGCTAGTGTTGGGATGTTGAGCCAGCTAAGAGAGGGTGAGGATGACCCAAGAAGTGTTGAAAATAGACTATACAAAGGGATCTTAATTTTTTTGTATATAAGATCGGGATTGACCCGAGATATATCTGAATGGAGGAGAAGAATCCATTTAATTACGGGAAAAGGGTTTGTTGTTGTTGTTGTTGTTTGCGGATCCTTCATACCCCTCTAGTTGGTCCACTTCCTCTTTTCCAGGAGGACTTTGATTCTGATTTTTGTACATATCCTCCCAACCTATTATTTCAGGTATGGGATGTTGACTTTGACATACTACCATCACCCTCACATTTTGACAATCCACTTTTTCAGGAGGACTTTGCTCTGGAGTTGGATTTTTACCCACCACTACCATCCCTATCTTACTCACCTGATACTGAAACTTTGGAGTCACCTCTCATGAAGACCTCTCTTGAGTACATGACTCAGTTAGTGGATCAAATGAATTCGAGGATTGACGACCTCACTAGCATAAATAAGAACCATATTAATGATTTACCTTCTGGATTTATGGATCATTTAAGGACATCCATGAGAGCCAACAATCGCCAAAAATACAAAAATGAGAAAAGTTTAAAAATACAAAAAGATTTTGAGAGACACTTTGTTGATTCAGACTATTAGGAGAAGGACCACCTTCCAGATCACTTGCCTATACATTCACTCTCCCCCTGTACCACCTTTGACCCTAAGGATGATAGTGTACAGATTGTTCTTCATCGTCCTTGTGTAGATGTTGATTCCTATCTCCTCCCTTGTATGGAGGAGATCCAAAAATTCAAAAAAATGTTGACCAAACCTGAAGTGGTGGCTACTATTCATGAGATCATTGATGCCCCACTTCACCAGGCCATGACTCAATTATCTGCTCCTCAACACAAGAAGAGGAAGCAAAGAAGCAGATCTGAGAATCATATCTTGACCACGACAACTACCCATGCCATCACCCACCACCCTTCTTCTAGGAAATGGGACACTGCTATACCATTCATTAGATGCATTATCTCTGACTATTCATGTGATCACACTTTCCATGATGCTGGTTCTTCAATTAGAAAAATACCCTTCTCGTTGGTATAATCTCTTCACTTAGGTCCTCTTAAGAAAACCAGGATGATTGTTCAATTTGTTGATGGATCAATAAAGAGGCTGAAGGGTATTTTAGAGAACATTGTCATTTGGATTAAGGGCATGAGATACACTGTTGGCTTTGTTGTATTGCACATGGAGATCCCTACTATTGGGGAGCACTTTTTAATCATCCTAGGATGACCCTATCTCGCTTCTGCAAGAGTCGTTATTGATTACAAATTAGGAGAGATTCACTTCCGTCCTGATGATGAGAGCACTGTAGTCATCAGTACACTTACTACCGACCAGAGAGCTACACTTGATGTGACTACACCCAACTTAGCTGACCTTGAGGCCTATGACCTATGTACTGATATAAGAGAAGTTTCCTTTATGATTGATGATGAGACCCCATATTTTATATGCAGGAAGGAAGACTCAGAAAGCATATACCTTGGAGTTCCCTCTTCTCGTGATTGGTGATGTGTTGATGACATCCATAGGATTTACACAATTGATACCTTTTAGCGGAGGGCAGACATAGTAGAGACTGAGGCTGAATTTGATCTTATTTCATTAATTAATAAATTCGGGCCTTTTGATGATGATGATGATCCAATTGAGGCTCACCAGGCTGGACTTGACATGATTACTTCAATTGATGAGTTCGAGCCTTTTCACTTTGATATCTATGAGACAACCCAGGTTGGAGATAAACACACTTCTTCCACTGAGAAATTCATGACTTCTCACCTTAGGATTGTTGACGATCTTCACCAGGTCGATCCTGATCGGTTTAGGTCTTATGAAGACCTTGATATCAACCTACACCTTGTCATATTCATTACTTAGAGATCGTGCAAGAAGGTTCGGTTTCTTCCTTCTTGATCCTTTGTATATCCATCTCTTTGTATATCGTTTTACCTCTGTCCATCCACTATTTTGCTTATGCACCCCATCTCCGTGTGTTGCCTTGCTTAGGACACATTTTGTCCTAAGTATAGTGGGGGTGGACGAGCCGAGTGTTCTTTCTTCATTCAGTTTCATCACTCTTGTTATTTCGTATACTTATGGCTCTTTTACCCTATGTATATGGGGAGTTATGTGTATATTCTTTTCACGTATTTTCTCTTTGATCCTTTCTTCTATCGTCATCTATCTTTTTCTTCTTTTCTTCTTCTCGTTTTCATTTTTATTTTCTACCAAAAAGGTGTCGCTCCTTTTATACCGCTATTATACTTTGGACGACTTTGTCCTAAGTATATGGTGGTGTGCACCCCGAGGTTTTCATTTTTTTATCCCTTCCACTGTCTCCTCTTCTTGTCTATACTTAGGGATATCTCACCCTAAGTGGGGGGGGGGAACAGACTGAGTTGTGATTTGTTCATTCTCACCCTCAACCCTCCCTACCTAGTTTACAGTCTGCTATACTTAGGATTATTTGATCCCAAGTATTGGGTACGATCTACTTATCATTCATTCATTTCTTCCTTATTTTTATTTATTTTGTATTCGTTATTCTTTAGACTTTTGTATACTCAGTACGAGTTATATCTTCTCTTTTTCTCTCTGATTTATGAAGACATAGCTCAAGCTAAGTATGGGGGGGGGTCGTATGTACTTTGTATATACTTTAATCCATAAGTCCTACTTCGTATTTTCAATAAGTGTGGCTAAGATAATGTATACACTATATATACTTTAAAATTCATTGACATCACTTAATAAAAAGATTTGTATTATTCCTCAAATTATTATACATACTAACTAATAAATCAGGTAAAAATATTTTTAAAAAAGTTTTTAAAAATCATTTGAAAATCTTTTTGAAAAATCTTTTGAAAACTATTTGGAAAATGTTTTTTTCAAATATTTTCAACCTTTGTCAAAATATTTTATTTTTAAAATTTTCCTTTCTTTGTATGAAATAAAAATGTTTTGAAAAACTATTTGCAAATGGTTTTGAAAATGGATGCAAAAATATTTTAAAAATCTAGATATAATGCTTGGAAAACCTTTGAAAAATGATTTTCAAATGTTTGGAAATGTTTGTAAAAATTAGTTGCAAAAATTATTTTGGACTATACAACAACAACAACAACAAAGCCTTTCCCATAATTAAGTAGGGTCGGTTACATGGATTCTTCGCCTCCATTCAGAGCTATCTTGGGTCAATCTCGTACTTATATCCAAAAAACTAAGATCCCTTCGTATAGTCTCTTTCCAACACTTCTTGGGTCGTCCTCACCCTCTCTTAGCCGGCTCAACATCCCAACACTCACATCTCCTAACCGGTGCATCAGTTGACCTTCTTTGCAAATGACCAAACCATCTTGGACTATAGTTGTCAAAAATGTTTGAAAACTCATTTTAAAATAAGTTTGAGGAATATATACACCACACAAATTCTTTATTAACTGTAAGTGCATATTTATAAAAAATAACAACATATCACTTATTTAAATTCTTAAAAACCCAATTCTTGTAAATATGAGATGGATCCCATGTAAATTTGTACTATATTTTATTCAAAAAACTTTTGTTTTGAAAAATCCCAAAAAACATTTGCAAAATATTTTAAAAAAATGCAAAAAATTTCCAAAACCATTTTCAAAAATCCATAAAAAGTTCAAAATTTGAAATTTGCATCAAAAAAATATTTTCAGCATTGTGCATAACATATGTATTTTCCGTAGTGAGTTTGATAATTGAACAAGTCTAAATAAAATCTAGAGATTAGAGCTTGGTAGGACCTTACATCTACTTAATCATAGGAACTTTAGAAATGGAATTGAGATACTTCAGGTCTAGTTGGCTTAATTTTTTGAGATTAGTAAGACTTGGTTCAATGTCATCTTGACTACCTAAGTAGAATATTTTGAAGCACATGCACGACTCTTGTCAATAATGACCTAACTTGGGCACCTGCACCTTTTACTTGGCTCAACTCCGTCGGAATGGTGAGGGGATTGGATTTACTGGTATGAGACACATACGTATGGAAACATTTGTCCTCATCTAGGGAGAGAAGTACACTCTAATCCATCCAATAGCTGAGATGTCTAAATATAGGAGAGTGGAGTTGCAATAATGCTTCAAAAGAGGGATAGTCTTCATGATCAAGAAGAATAAGTCCATATGTAAATGTTGTTGTATATAGTATTTCAAAAAATCAAAACCTCAAAAAAAGTTGACATGCCTGATTTAAAATAAATGTCTACTGGGGTGTACATATTTGTATAGTTAATAAGCAAGCTTGAGCTTCAGAGTCATATGTATGCGAACCTGTAACCTAGTGACTTGGCTACACTAGTCAAGCATCCTAGGATAGGTATCTACACTATTTTAGGCTACCGTCCATTCTATTCTCTACCTCCTCTTCTTGAGCTGGTTATACTTGGACTTATAAGAGAATACCCAGCTTATCGAGGAAAGAGTTGTTGGATTGGGGAATCATTGGGTTGTCATATTGAAGAAGTCAGTCTCTTTGTCATTTCAGTTGAGGGGAGCCACTATCACACATACTGTACAAGTGAGATTCATAGTCATAAGGGTTTACGTATGAGTTCAAGTATTCAGATATGGCTATTGAGGAGACTTGAGCAGAGTTTTGAGATTCTTGTAGGGTGTTATGTTTCAAATCCGATTCCTAATAAGGTTCCGACTGCACCTAAAATCCAAAGGTATGACTTGAGATCCAAACTTTGATTTTGTGAAGACAAGTTTAAGAATTAAAATCAATCCACTTCCTTTCTTTTTCTTATCCTTATTTTTCATTTTATGCACTTACCGCATAAGTGTTTTCTAGGGACTAGCAAAGGCAAGTATGGGGGGGTGATGAATCTCCATTTCATCACATTTATTTCTATCATTTTAGCCTTAAAAACCCTATCTAATGCATGTAAATAGCATTATTTTGTACAAATTAACATTCCTTCTTTGTTGTATAGACACTTTTATAAATATTATTTTTAATACCAAAATCATATAATAAAGAAAAGAAAAAGAATAAAATGCCAAAGGTATTTTACGAACCCAAACCACGAAACCTAGGCATCTTGATGGTTGGTTCGATTAGGAACAAAGTAGGGGGAGATCAGGGCTAATAATAGAATAAAAACCCTATTCTTTTTATTAATAATTTATTTAGTTTTGACACATATTTTATTCTTTATTTTTTATACCTCAAATAAAGAAACTTTGTACATGGAAGTTGTATAAAAATATAAATAAAAACAAAACTGATTTCATACAAAAATAATATACAATGGTCTTTTTAGACTCTAAATATTAAGCCAAAATCCCAACTTCTCAGACCTGTATCTCCTAAATAAAAACTCAAAATATATCAAAATCACCTTTAATTGTTTTATAATCTTTGACAAACTATTTAACAAAGGTGGTTTCATATTTTTTTGAGTTGGACCCCTATTGTATAGTTTACCTATATAGAATATTCATTTTATTTATTCTTCATATTTTTACAATTTTATATTTTCATAATTTTGTAAATATTTTTTTATAACATTTACACATATTTTAAATAAAATAAATCCATAAATAAAACAATAAATAAAATATTATATAAAAGTACATAGATGAATTTACAATACTTATACCTATATATTATTCACTTATATTTAATTAAGTGTACTAAATACATCAGAAAAATATAATAAAAATATAGTTATTTAGATAAAATAGGTTATAATTTTATAAAATAAAGAAATAAAATAAAAAACCAAAAATACAAAATAATAATAAAATATTTAAAAATTGGTAATAACTATAAATAGAACCCTAAAAACAAACTTGTAATAAATAAACTAAAAAATATAAATAAAAATGTTATTAAAATACTACTAAAAATAATAAACACTTTTTATTTTATAATTTTATTTTAATTATTTCATTTACTATTTATTATCTTTTTTACAAATCATTTCTGGGGAAGGTTTTTTCAGGTTGGTCCACGTGGACCAACCAAATTGAGTCTACGGTTGACCATGGTCAACAGTCCGTCCCTAGGCGTAGCTTCTGACGCACCTATTACTTTGACACATTTTCTCGCCTTTTTCCCAATCGATATAATCATCTATTTGGGTTGCTCTCTCTTTCATTTCTCTTCCTTGACTCTCGCTCAATCACACAAGGGTGATTTTTTAAATGGAGAACCTCCTCTGTTCATCACCTATATATAAACCCCCTCTGTTCCTCCTTTTTATTTTTGAATCCCATTTTGGCTGCTTTTTCTCCTCTTCTCTACCCCAATAGATAGAACTAAAGGATATGGAAAAATCCTTAAGTGCATCACAGAAGCGTGAGAATCACATTGTATGTAATCAGGAGCGACTAGTCGTAGACAACAAAATTTAAAAATTTTGAATGATGAAACCACATGATCTAAGAACACTTATTGGATCGTTTCATCTAAACCACAAATAAGTATTAGGTTTACCTCTTGAAGTGTTGTTGCGATCGAGTTTCTAAATAAAGAGACTTCCTGTCTCAAGTTTGATCCAACAGAGGAGATGCTTGCGAGCACGTTGATGAAACATGTACTCCTCGCAATCTATGTTGATGATCCAAGTGACGAATCTCCTGATCTCGTCTCACGAGATTCGACATCTTCTTCACAAGTGACGCGCACCGAAGGAGATGGAGATACACGAGCAAACGACCCGATAGCATAACAGTGATGCGGTGGCCATGGCGACTCTCTCTAGGACTCCATGGTGGATGACCACAATAATAGAGAGAGACTTGGCACATATATATATATATATATAGAGAGAGAGAGAGAGAGAGAGCTTGTTTTCCATTGTCTTTGAGAAGAACTAGGGTTGCCTCTTCTTATATAGTATTTTGGGAGTCCATAGATTACAATCAATGGGAGACACTATTTAAATGGTGAGATTGATTTGTGTTTTATTCAATGGCCATGATCTTTGTTGCTTAACAAAGAAAAAAATTTAATTTACATTAAATTAAATATATATTGAATTATCATCAACATAATTTAATTTAATTTAATCAATAGAGATAAGAGGATAAACGAGGAGTCCACCTTCTAAAAATAGGGTGGACAGGGATGGGCGTCCACCACACATTGAAGGTGCCTCCATTTATTTTAAGTGAAAATTTATATCTGACATAATCCTCTAAATATCTGCAATAATAATTGTTGCAAGCTTATTCACACAAATAATTCATAATTATTTTGTGAACATTTTAATCATGCTATTGGAAATTTGTGAATAACATTCACAACCCAAAATAAAATGTAAATTATATTCTCAATTAATTGTCCATGTGAATCCAATTCACATCAACATTTAAATTGCAAATGTCATTTACAAATATCTCTCTCTTATATAATATAAATCACATTTATATTACATATGAATTATATGGATAGTGCTATCGACATTATGGATATACTTGATAATTAAATCACATTTAGTTATTTAAGATCTCAAATCTCATGCACTCAAATAATATGAATCTTATTCACATTATTCATGATAATTAAATCACATTTAATTATCCATTTCTCAATGCTCATATAATATGAATCACATTCATATTTTTTACAGTAATTAAATCATATTTAATTATCTATTTTACTCAATGCTCAAGTATAATATCAATAATGAATTTATTCTTGAACTCTATCAAGAGTAATGCCATTTCTCCACGGATAATTGGAGATAAGGATAGAGCAATTGTATATTCCACATATAGTAACTTGGATATTGAGATCATATCTCAAATATAGAACTTGCGGACCTCCCATAGATGTTTGATCAAATCAAAACCGTAAATCTAATCTTTACATTGCATCTGAATCATATTCAGATCACTATCCAACATATGGACTAAGATCAGATTACTTCTATATTGAGAGAGTTTCTAAAATCCAAACTCGTTTCATCACTGCCTAGTAATGGAAGCATTATGGTTATACAATCGTTTATGATCACATCACCCTCAAGTATTCCTAATACACGTACATCCTGCAAGATGGAAGACCTAGAATAAACCCAAAGTTTTAGATATTATTTAGACTATATCCTTTAGAGTTTTATCATTAAGTTTCTCATTTGATCATTGGGATTCAGTATTGATCATATACTTTCCAAAATCATATATCAAACCTTACAAATTCAGTCAAGTTTCCAAAGTGAGATAACCGTGCACAGAATTTGATCCTTCCCAATATCCATGAGTGAGCACGTCGTTCAGATTAAATGTTGAGAGCACATATGTATGCCAAAAACATCCTCTTAGATTTTATAAGGATTATTTAACAATTATGAGCATCAACGAAATCATACTTTTGAAGTACAGTCAATGAGAAATCAAGACTATAGAGACACACAAATCCTAGATTGTTGTCGTATTATCTATTTAATTGTCATTCCTTATTATTATGAGGAAACTTGCACATTGCAACCACATACATTATGTGTCCAACTGGATGTACAAAATATGGATCCAATCCATGATATTTTACTAGTTATTATTGAGTATATTATTGAGTAGATTTAATAAGAATTATTTGAAATAAGAAATTTTCATAAATATATATTACTTTGATTTAGGAATTTTTATATCAAAGTGTCTTGCCTTGTCAACATTGAAAGTTCATTCCCTTAATCACTTTCAATGTAAGAGTTATACTTAACATTATATCTCAAGCAAGATCTGGGATCTCCTTCCCTATCTTTATTACATCCCAATAATATGAGAACTTGCAACTCGGATAAAAAGAAGTGGGAACTCATTCTGCCTTGCAAGTCCAACTTGCAATGCCAATTCGGTCTTTAACACCTAAGCCCACAACTTCTAAGATGATGTTGACCCATATTTAATTAACCAACCATCAACAGGATTAGAACTCACCGTGCACCATCCAATATCTCCCCAATAATACGAGGACTTGATATTGGGGTCACAATGCATACATCTTTACTCTTTCATGAAGCAAAGAGCCCAATACAAATGCACTTGTATGCATGAGATGTCACTTCGAACATGTGTCTCCTACATACAATCCCTAGTGACAGAACCCTTCACCTTGATGGAAGACCATGGATGTCACTTATGTGATCCTCCATATCATGTTCAAATTCTAATTAGTAATTATGAATCATATACACATAATTAATTATTCCAAGGAAATTGCAACTCTATTCATAATAGAGTGTATAGTTGGATCCAATTAATTTAATCGTACTAATCAATTATCAATCCAATCAATCAACAAAGAAACAATTTTTTCTTAGTTGTTACTTGAAGAATGGTATAATCTCAAAATATGTATTATTCGAATTTTAATAATTTAAAAATACATCATGATCTCTTCAAGCATTATCCTTTCCTTACCTGCTATCATGGACAATACTTACGGGAGTGGGATAGACCACTCACAAAGCAACCTGCTACCCCAACAATCCTTGACTAGACACCATATATGCCTCAGGTCAGGATAATGCTATTTGAACATTTTGTATTTGAGATGATAATTGTTCTTTCAACCGAAGTTATAACATATATAATAATCACCAGAATCTTTTTGATATATCATGAGGAAATTTGCAAAATAAATTAGGAAGTAACAATGTTTGTTGGGATTGATATAACCAATTGTAATCTAGATCATATGTAATCAATTTCGGTTAAGGCAATGTCATTCAGCGAAATAATAATCATATTTAATTATTTCACAAATATTATCAATAATTATTTCAGAAAATTAGCCATTAATTTCAAATATTTAATTGATTGACAATCACAAGGTTCATGATTAAGATGTAATTTTCAGCAGTGAACCATACTTACTAAAAATAGCATATCTCAATCAATTTAAATCCAAATTACACAAAATAAGTTTTCAAAGTTTGTTAATATAATTATAACAGAATCCAAGTGATAAACATGCATTTATCGGCATTTTAAAACTGTAATTAACTCTTTAATTTCGTCAAGATTCGCATCCCCAAAATAGTGGATATATATTCACTAAAATGATCATAAATGGAGTAAACAAATTCCGAATCATGCAAACTCAAATCCCAAGGTTTCCTTATTAATGAGGAACATAATCCAAATGATAATCCTGAGTTTAAACACTTTTAAATAGGATGAACAAATCCCAAAAAATAAGGATGCGTGAACAAAATACAATGAAAGTTTGCACAACCAAAAATGGCCAATTCATCTTCGGTTTAAGGATCATATCTAAACCTATGACCTATGGATCTAATACCACTTAAAGGATATGAGAAAAATCCTCAAGCGCATCACAGAAGAATGAGAATCGTATCATATGCGATCGGGAGCGACTAGTCGTACTAGTTTCTCAAGGCAGCAAACTTTAAAAATTTTGAACGATGAAACCAAATGATCCAAGAACACTTATCAAATTATTTTATCTATACCAAAATCAAGCATTAGGTTTAACTCTTGACGCGTGTTTGTGATCAAGTCTTTAAATAAATTGACCTCCTATATCAAGTCTGATCCGACGGAGGAGATGCTTGTGAGTGCATTGATGAAACACATGCTCCTCGCAATCCATGTTGATGATCTAAGCGGTGAATCTCCTGATCTCGTCTCACAAGATCTGACGTATTCTTCACTAGCGAGGAGTACCGAAGAGATGAAGATCCATGAGAAAATGATCTGGCACATAACAACGATGGTGACAACGATGACGACTCCCTCTAGGGCACCATGGTGGACGACCACAATGAGAGAGAGAGACTTGGCATGTAAAGAGAGAGTGGGAAATATCTTGTTTTCCATTGTCTTTAAGAAGAGCCAGGGTTGCCTCTTCTTATATAGTATTTTAGGAGTCCATGGATCATAATCCATGGGAAACACGAAATCAATGGTTAGATTGATTTGTGTTTTTAATCAATGAATATGATCTTTGTGTTGGACATGCAAGCCCACGGTAAGCCATTAAGCAATAAATGTTATTGCAAATTCCATTTCATGATTTGAAAAGAAGAATAACTAATTTGCATAGTAGGTCCTTTAGTATAATTAGGGTTATGTACCATGGCCATCTTAATGATCATATAGTTGTTGATTCAGTTGTTGAATCATAGAGGCTAGTGATCAGATGAATATCTAAAGAGTTAGATTGATGACTCATCAAGCACTGTCAAATGATTATTACGAGAGGATCTCCAGCCAGAGTAGGAGATGGCAATCCTTTCTCTAAAGGCTGATATCAAATCAACCTCTTGATGCAAGTCCTCTGCATAGGAATATAGATTCATAGGTGATAGATAAGTTAGATCAAAGAGTTAACTTAACAAGATTAGGATAACTAGGAATTATGTCGTATGCAGTCACGATATAGGCACACATCCTCCGATCGGAGATTGATGTGTTACTATATGTCTGAGTATTTATCAAGGTCTATACACCGATGCGATGGTGTGCATGCAAGGAATATGAGTAATACGATCTCTCAAAGAGATCATACATGTTCATTTATTGAACAAGAAGACATGAGCTTGATGAATCCATGATTCATTAACTTTTCTGTCGCATTTTGTCTTAAAACCCTTAACAAATACATGTAAATACTCATTAATTCTCATCTTTTAACAAAACCTCCTTCATGTATAAATATTTACTTTTAACCATCAAAAGCATGTTAATAAATAAAGAACAATAAAAGAACAAAGGAAAATTGAATATATGTAAATATATACAATATGACTTAAAATATAAATATAACTGCAAGGTATATTTATAGCATAACCCCCGAGACCAAGTTAGCATGGATTGGTCGACAAACCAAAAAGTAGGGGGAGATAAGGAACGAAAACCTTAGAAAAAAATTAATACATACTTTATACACCTTCCACTATTTATAAAATAAATATAAAACTTCAAAGATTTTTAATTAATTCATGTGTATATATTTTTCATCAAATTCTTTTCTTAATTATTTCTAAAAATGTATATAAAAATATAAAAATAAGTTAAAAATACTACCCTGTATATATACCAAGAAATCTAGCCTATAAATTGTCAAAATCTCAACTTCTGAACATCATAACTTCTTCATACAAATTCCAATTTCACTCTACTCTCCTTTAAAGTTCATAAAATAATATTCTCTAATTAATAAAGTGGTTTCATCGAATTCGGAGTCCATTTGCAAAAAGTCGGTTTTGGGACCAAAAGACAACGGGGTTTCTGGGCTATTTATTTTATGTAACAAGCATTATTTACAATTTTCTTAATTTTATAATTTTTAAATTATTTCATGATCTTTTATTTTCATCCTAAATTATTTCTATATTTTTGGATCTTATTTATTATTTTAATAAAATCAAAAACCCTAAATTATAGGTATAAATGAACTAGATAACTTATAGCCTTAATTATTTAAATATCTAAATTAATTTATTAAAATCTATAAAAATTCACACAAACCTTATTTATTATTCTAATAATTAGGAAAATA
This sequence comes from Ottelia alismoides, assembly GCA_037367405.1. NCBI lineage: Eukaryota > Viridiplantae > Streptophyta > Magnoliopsida > Alismatales > Hydrocharitaceae > Ottelia > Ottelia alismoides. The sequence continues at coordinate 2,077,636 of JAZKJV010007604.1, read as the reverse complement.
TAGAATTAGTTTTTAATTATTTATTTATTAAATTAAAATTCTAAAAACTATTTATAAATACATATTTATTAATATAATATTTATAATTCAAATAATATTTATTATGTATAAAAAGTAATTATTTCATAAATTAGATAATTAATTTATCAACATTTCTTGTATTTATACCTATTTAAAATAATATTAAATGCTATTTAATATCTATTTTAGAAGTATTTGACATATATGGGCCAACCAGGTGCTGACACTTGTCGGCACCTGGCTTTTCTTCTCCAAGAAGCAGTTCTACCCGCCTGCACAGACCGGCCTTCTTCCTTGATTTATCTCGCGCGCATCTCAACACTTCCAATTGATCTAAACCACTGATATTAATCTCCTAACAACCAAGAATGCCGCTAGCCCTTCGATCTTGACTTGGGATGCACGAAACCTATCTATAAAAGGGCCCAAAGATCCACCATTAAAACCCTTCCAACTAACCTGAAGCTCCAGCTCCAATATCCGATCCCCCATATTTCAAGCCTTGTACCGACCATCCTCGGTGGTGACAGGACCTTGGAGAAGCCCCACGTGGAGGAGGGAAGTCGGAGGAAGAGTTCCAAGGAGGTCTTCTTCCTTGCATCGCCGCTTCGAGCCATGTTCCGCTCCGGCAAGGTCGTCCGTCGAGCTTCAGTCCAGGTAATACACCTAGACTCTCCACAGACCTATCCCTCCATTTTCTTCATTTTCTTCCTCGATCGTCATGTAGCTATTAGCGAGGTTAATCGCGTCATTAGGACGCTTAACAATTTAGGTTAGATGCTCACCAAATTCCCTTCTCAAACTCATTACGAATCGCATTCAAATCGCGCATCATTTCACCGCCATCCTCACACACTTCACAATAAATCTGGAAACTTTATTTTTTGCCATGTTTTGATCTTGTAATCTTTAATCCATAGGCCGATTCCTCGAGAATCGAGCACGAATATCTTTTATTTGCAGATCAAACTTTTATTAGGAGCATTTGCCCACACATCTGGAAGTCTTGCTCATCGTTAAAATCCACTTCGAAGAGGAGATGCCAGACTGAAACACACTCCAGGATCTGTAAACCGCCATCTTCCTCGCGCCTCCGCCGTCGCCTCGAGTCGTCGCTGCCAACTACCTACCACAAGCGAGCTCGAGGGGTGGAGGAGCCACCCCTCTGGCTCCGCCGGAGAGCACCATTCGCCAGCGTTTGACCGTGATAATTCGGAAAAGTCGCTCCCTTCGTCAGCCCTCTAACAGAATCAAGAATAGCCAAGAACAGGGCGACGCATAGGTGTGCGCCACGTTTCACGAGCACAACAGTCAGATCAACGCGGGCAAAATCTAATCTGAGCCGTCGATAGAGAATCGGTGGAATTTTTGCACACTTAAACCAGCAAAGTTTCCAGAATTAATTAGCGCTCCCAAGGTTTCCAGGTATTGCATTTAGGTCCCTCCGCAGGGACCTAAATGTAAAACTCTATTTTGTTTTCAAAACAGTCCCTGAAGGACCTATCTGCAGAACAATTTAAATAGTTTTTTTACACTTATGCCCCTGGGCTGTAGGGGTTGTTTTGACCACATTTGACCTTGTTTCTCGACGATTTCTTTAGGGTAGTTACACAACTACCCCATCTAGCTTGTATTAAAGTTTTGTGAGTTTTTGTTGTGTTTTCGTTGTGTTTTGATTTTTCGAAAACCGCATTCATTTTGTTTTATTTTCTTGTGTTTGTTCAAGCTCGCTGCTCGACCCGCTTCCACCTACTATATTGTATCACCTACATATTTCCACCTATTATGTAATAAATAAATATTTTGTAAATAATATCCCTTTGTGAAAATTAAATAAAAATTTGACAAGATTAAAATCAAATAAAAAAATAAAAAAATAAAAAAATAAAAAGCGTTTCTCTTTTCTTTGATAACTTTTAGAAGAGGTAAAATAAAATTGCAAAATCTTTTCTCCGAAAACAATCAAGATCTTCTATTCTGCCTCCTTGAGTTCGACCCAGGCACACTCACCTGGATAAATAATTAGTGTAGGTTTTCCTTCGGAAAAATGAATTTTGTTTGATAGAGTGAAGATCTTGTTTTCGCGGCTTTTTCTACATCGACCACGTTTCTTTAAAAAAGTCACGAATATGATTTTTAGCCTTATCAAAATGGCGCCGTTGTCGGGGAGGAGTTAGACCACTTTGATTTTTTTGAATTCTTTGTGATTTTATTTTTTCTCTTCTTTTTGTTTCGTTTTTCGTAGATTTTTCGTACGGTTTTTCGTACGGCTTTTTTCTTGATTTTCTTCTTGTTTTGTTTTCGTAGTTTCTTACGGTTTTTCTTACGGTTTTCTCGGCTTTCTTCTCGATCGATTTTGTACAGCTTTTCGTACATCTAACTAGTTTTACAGGTCCTGCAGGATCAACCGGCTTCTTCGGAAGTCGAATCAGTTGAAAGAGCAGAGGCCGGCTCCTTCTTCACGAGTCGGCTGCAGAGGGCAGATTTAGTTAGCTTAAATTTTTTAAAGAGAGAGGAAGGGAGAGAAACTGTAATAGATAATAAACAAACCCCCCCATTTTCTTCGGGGTCTGATTCGTCGGATATTGTGTATTCGGGGGATCAGAGCACCCACCGGGGTTTTCTCGCCTTATCGGTTTTTCTGCGGCTTTTTCGATAGATGCATGTTTAGGTGTTTTTATTCTATCTGATTGTGCTTATGTAGATAGTTTTAGGACTTGCAACCTAGCTGCTGATTTAAGGATTCAGAAAATAAAAAAATTAGACATTTGTTTGAAAATACTCAAAAAAATTATAAAACCACAAAATAAAACCGGGACTGCTAAAATATATGACTTTAAAAACCGTAAAACGATTCATATGATTTGGGAGAGTAATCCCCGCCATTTCTCAGAGTGTGCGAGCGAGAACCGACACTTAATCTAAAACCTGATATCTTTCAACATACTACTAAGTTCATACATTGAATCACTGCTTTTCAGTGGGTACACTCGGGTAGCCAGAAACGGTCCGAGTTTACTTAGCAGAGTGGGGGATTTAGAGGGCACCGCATAAGGCTCCGTCCTCAAGTAACGCGGGCCGAAATCGGTCTGTGTACTTGCCACCATACTGGCTGAGAGCAAGTGGTTCTTTGTAAGGACTCGGGACACTATCACGGGAGATAAAGCGGGCACCTATCAGCTCGAACAACGCATGATAACCGCACTATTTGTGTGCTAATTACAACCCTAAAATCGACAAGATAAAAAGACCGAACTCTTACGGTCATCATCTGGTTGAGTTGGTGAAAAATGGGGTTTGCTTTGTGTTTGCTTGCGAGGCGTGAGTTTCCGCGGCTTTCGCATTTTCCTCTCTTTTTGAATCGTACATCATGCTCTCTCGATTAAATCTCTTGACATCGAAGATGACGTCTCGATGGCTTTTCTGCTCAGACTCCGTGAGCTTTCGACCATCCACCGTCGAGCGTACATCTTCACAAGTTCGGGATGACCCTCTTCCCGAGCTGGTCCCATTTGATCTCGAGGAGAGTCAGCCCAGACTCCCTCGCCTCCTGGCCAGAAAATTGAGACAGACCCTCATCTCAATAAATCATCTCCAGCTGAGTTTTCACTGAGTGCTTACGAGAGTTTCTCTTTTCCAGACAAATCGAAGCCGATGGCTTGCGGTAAAGCACCTACAACAGACGAGAGGCCAGCAGCTGAGGAACAAGAGGAAGGAAGAACAGACGCCGCAGATGTTACCGCAGGAATTCTCGATACGCTTCAACAGATGAATCTACAAATCCGAGATCAGTTTAGAATAGAGAATGAGTTGCGGGCTGAAATAGCCGCGCTGCGAGCAGGGGTCGGGAACCAATTACCGCCTGCGGTTCCCGCGACTTTACGGGACGAGTATTACCCGTGTGCTAGAATGCTCCACCATTGGATTCGGCTACCGCCGAATCAAGGGCCATACGAGCTGAGACCGTCCTTCATTTCTTTGCTTCCCAAGTACTATGGGAATGCCACAGAGGAGTGGTTCACATTCTTACAGCAGTTCGAAATGATTTGCGGTATGGCTTGCTATCCAGGAGTCACACAGGAGGTCGTACGCCTCAAGGCCTTTCCCTTTGCCCTAGCCGAAAAGGCTCTTTTCTGGCTGAGTCATCTGGGGAAGGAAATCTTTACATGGGACGATCTGAAGTCCACCTTCCTGCACAAATATTTCCCTCTAGGAAGGACAAACATGATGAGGAGCCAGATCTCCAACTTCACGCAACTCCGCACGAATCATTCCATGAGGCATGGGATCGATTCAAGGACCTTACGGAGAGAGGCCCGCATCATGAGATCCCGATGAAGGTGCTCGTACAGAACTATTTTGGAGGACTCCAGCCGGAAATACAGGGGCTTGTGAGTGCCGCATGTGGCGGCAGTTACTTGAATAGGGACGCCGAGTCAGTCTGGGCCATCTTTGAAGGGATGGCCGAGAATTCAAGAGTCGTAGACTCTATTCGGGCATTTCAGAAAGCCCCGCAGCCACCACATCATCGAGAACATCACAAGGTGGCTAACATCTCAGATTCCGAATCCAACACCAACATGGGATACATTAGCAAGAAGCTAACGTTGGTGGATGTGATTCACAAGCAGGTCCAAGACCTACAACCGCTGCGAGAGTTGGAGAAACTCTCATCTCTACCTCAGTAGCTGAGTGATCTGTCGAAGAAGGTGGCTGACCTTCAGCTCCAGTATCAGCAGAGCCAGTCTTCTTCGACCATACAACCCGCACAGAGGATCTTACCCGCTCCGCCCACCCGTCCGATCCACTTCGTATAGAGCGAGACAGAGACTCCGCAGCTTGATTGGCATGAGTATCAGTCTCACGCCAATCTCGGCCAGATCACCAGCACCTCAGAGATGGAGGTGGAGCCGCAATCCACTCTCGAGATCAATGGGATTTGGTATACTCCGATTCAACAGCCGAATATACCGAATCAGCAGCAGCAGTCGTACGGTCATCCGCAGCATGGACGTCTAAATTTCCAGCACCGTCAGACTTTCACGCCATAGTAGTCTCACCCGAATGTTTATCACCAGAGACCACATTCATATCAGCACCCTGCTCATTATTCACCGAATTATCCTTATCAGCAGCCGCAATAGTCTTCCTCCACACCACAGCGATACTCCCAGCCTTCCACCTCTCAGCATTACACGCCAAGGTAGGAGAGAGGAGCAAGCCAAGACCACCACACCGAACCAGAGATGTCTTCACAGGCCCAGGCACTCAACCAGATCATGGACATGCTAAGTACGCTCCAGATTGCATACAAGACTGAGATGGAGTAGGTTAACCGTCGTCTGGATGAGTTAACCGCGCCGAAGACCACTCTCCCAGCCCAGCCTCAGATGAACCTGAATAACAAGAGGAGGCATCCAGATCAGGTAGACACTACAAGTAAGATCTTGTTTCCTGAATTTTTATCTAACTTCATTCGTCTCAGGAGCGGTAGATCACCACAAGAACCTGCTGGAGAAGAGGAGAGGGCACCAAAAGAGCACGAGCAGATCCATGAGCAACAAGAGTCTGAAGTCGAGGAGGAGAACCCGCAAGATGATGAGGACCACTCTGCAAAATCAAGAGACGGGAGCGATGCCAACACAACAGATATGGACACTGGCGAATCAGACGATGACATCACGCCAGATCAGATAGAGAGCCCCGAGAAAAATCTTTCTTCTACAGTCTTAGAGAGTTTTGTAAATAATTCTGAGACTCTCGATGTACAAGCTGATTCCACAATCAATAAAAATTTTGATTTTCTGACTTCTGATTTTGTTCCTTTTCCCGATGCTTTGTTTGGAAAAGGAAAGAAAAATTCCAAAAAGAACATTGTTTCTCCAGAGACCGAACAATTACTAGAAGATCACATCTTTCTGAAGATTCCACTTCACGATGCCTTGGATCATTTTCCTACGCTCAAGAATCAGTTGAGGAACAAATGTACTATACGTAGGAAAAAGAGATCATGAGTTGAGAAGCATATTTTGACCAAGGCAACTTCGTGTGCAATTCGGAACAAGGTTCCCAAGAAGAAGAAAGATTATGGAGCTCACTATGTCAATTGTCAGATTGAAGACACTACATTCCATCGTACTCTCTTAGATAATGGTTCCTCGATCAATTTACTTCCATTTTCTTTGCTTGATAAGCTCAAGCTAGGTCCTCTTTATAAATCATGAGCGATACTTCAGTTTGCAGATTGATCTATAAAGAGACCTAGAGGTGTGCTGAGGAACATTATTGTAACCGTTCAGGGCTTGCAGTTTCCAGTGGACTTTATTGTCCTAGAAATGACGTGCCCTACACAGTTACACCTCACTCCAATCATTCTCGGGAGACCCTTCTTGCAGACAACAAGAGCACTCTTTGATTATCATGTTGGGAGAGTATCATTCCGCACCGACAGTGGAGAGATACACATTGAGATGAAGAGAGAATGTAGCTGTCCTGGATCAGTAATGTCATTCACTTCAGAGGACACCAATCTCGCAGAAGATTGTCAGCACATAGATGAGACACAATTTCCGGATCTTGAGAGTGTTTATTTTAATATCCATGATATCCTATACGAGGATAGGGTAGATCATCTGGTACCTAGTTCTTCAGATGATTGTTCACATACAGAGACAGATTTCATATCAGATTCATATGAGCAGTCATCTGCAGTAGACATCTCAGTGCCGCAGATTGAAAGTACACATATTACAACGCAAGAGTCAATCGACTACATTGCACAGATCATACAGTCTATTCAGCGTAGAGAGTCGGATGGTGTGATGCTTACATATATAGAAACCTTCTGTAGTCCGACTCCAGAGACGCATATTCCAGAAAAGAGAGCTATGCCATGTACAGAGTTTACTTACAGAGGAAGCTCTACTTTTTCAGCCAACGATCAGTACGCGCAGAAAAAGCAGAAAATTCAATATGATCCTGGCTAAGGTGATCTATTTTGTACAGGAATCATGATTATTCTTTCATCTCATCCTGTACAAATTCTTTTGAGCCATTCGATTCTGGAAATCCACAACACTTGTATATTCTTCGTAGACCACAATCGTCCCCATTTTTGCTCGTCTTTTATGCTTAGGATACCAGATCCTAAGTATAGGGGGGGACCGATTGTTCGCTAATTTACGTTTTATTTTTTGTTCTCATTATTTTGTATATCCTTTCTTCTCCACAAATCACTGGTCTCCGATTTTTGACTACATTCTTTCTATACTTAGGATGCGTTATCCTAAGTATAGGGGGGACCGAATGATTCCGATGAGTTCGTATTACTTATACCTTTTCAACTCTCGTTATTTATTCTTTTCACTCAGTCATCCCATTTTTGCTCTGCCGTTATACTTACGATTACCAGATCGTAAGTATAGGGGGAGGGTTGGCTAACTTGTCTCGTATATTCTTTTCACTCACTTTTACTTAGCACGAGTTATGTCCTCCTTTTTCTCTTTTGACTCTATGAGGACATAGCTCAAGCTAAGTATAGGGGGTGCGTATATATTGTATATATACTTTCATCCATTACTCGTACTTTGATGTATTTTCTATATCTATAAAATCCATAAAAAGTGGGTAAGGATTAATTTAAAATCCATTTATATATTTATCTATTATTTATAAAATCCTTGTAAATAAGTAAAATAAGTTTAAAACTTGTATTTAAAAGCCGTAACTAAAATATGTACTTAAAATTCATATAATATTCACTTAAAAACTAATTTATTAAAATATGTGTAAAAATCATTTAATCCTTGTAAAAATCCCTTGTAGATAAAATCTGTAAAATACATTAGACACTTAACCCAAATAAAAAATATATATCTTGTAAAACCCGTAAATAAAAAGGACTTGTTTATAAAAAATCAGAAAATCCGTAAAATACAAAACCCTAAAATACATAAAAACCGCAAAAGCCGTAAAATTCATAAAATGAGTAAAAATCAGAAAATATACTTCACAAAAACATGGTTGCATTTGCATTTGCATTTTTCAGAATAAGTTTGATTTCTAGAACTAAAGATTGAGTCTAGTCTAAAGGATGGAGCTTGATCACGGCTTTTAACTTCCATTGTAAGGAGCCTAGTTAGGAACTGGAATTTAGACTCTTCAGGTCTATGACTTAAAATCTTTAGGTTCCATAAGACCATGTTCGGGAAATCAAGTCATCTGTGCATAAGTAGATCATTTGATGTCATCCGTATAATTCTACACCAGTGAACCAATCTTGAACACATGCACTCCTCTAAGCTTGAACACATGCACTCCGCACTTAGCTCAACTTGTATAGAGTTGCGAAGAGCCGTACATCTTGGTAGTGCGTTTCTATCCTTATCTTTGCGGCATTGAAGTCTAATGACGGAAGAGATTGGGGTTGCGATAGTTGCTTCGGATGAGGGAAGGATCTGCTGACACAATTTTTCTAAGACCTCAAAAAAGGGACGAAACAAAAGATGCTATATCCGTCGAGGCATAAAAGGATGAATGCAGTGCAAGCAAATTACAAAGTCAAAGCAAAGAAGAAGCCACCAAATACAAATACGACCACAATGGTCCAAGCTTCCACCAAAAATGCCTGCACATCTTAGTGGAGACTCAGCTACACCGGTTGAGCTTCACAAGGAGATGTGTCTACACTGGTCGTACTCCACTTCTTTTCTCATTCTTCTATCTTCTCTCTATATTTGATTGTGGACATAGCAGAACTGAACTCAGAAGAGAATACCTCCCTCCCCGAGGAAATAGTAGCTGAATAAGGAAGCAATAGAAGGGTAAATCCGGGATTGACGGTTTCTTCGGTTCTCTAAGCAGGAAGAGCTAAATCAATCCATACACTGTACAAGTTGACTTCAAGGATGATAGAGTTTGCAGTAGGGATAAGTGAGTCTGAAATAACCGATGAAGTGATCTTGAATAAGGATTGTTGGAACTTGAGGACTGTTGAGGATAAAATCCTAATCCTAGTTAAGGCTCCGACAAAATGCTAGTTTCAAGCCCGATCGAGCTCTGTCCTTTGTCTGTTCTCATGAATTGGTTTAGGAAAACAAATTCATTCTAACTTTCTTTCTTTTTCACTTACTTTTTCAAAATAAGTGTTTGCTAAGGGACTAGCAAAGTTTAAGTATATGGGGTTGATGAATACATGATTCATTAACTTTTCTGTCGTATTTTATCTTAAAACCCTTAACAAATACATGTAAATACTCATTAATTCTCATATTTTAACAAAACCTCATTCATGTATAAATATTCACTTTTAACCATCAAAAGCATGTAAATAAATAAAGAACAATAAAAGAACAAAGGTAGATTGAATATATTTAAATATATACAATATGACTTAAAATATAAATATAATTGCAAGGTATATTTATAGCATAACCCCCGAGACCAAGTCATCATGGATTGGTCAACAAACCAAAAAGTAGGGGGAGATAAGGAAAGAAAACCTTAAAAATAAATTAATGCATACTGTATACACCTTTCACTATTTATAAAATAAATATAAAACTTCAAAGATTTTTAATTAATTCATGTGTATATATTTTTCACCAAACTCTTTTCCTAATTATTTCTAAAAATGTATACAAAAATATAAAAATAAGTTAAAAATACTACCTTCTATATATACCAAGAAATGCAGCCTATAAATTGTCAAAATCTCAACTTCTGAACATCATAACTTCTTCATACGAACTCCAATTTCACTCTACTCAACTTTAAAGTTCATAAAATAATATTCTCTAATTAATAAAGGCAGTTTCATCGAATTGGGAGTCCGTTTGCAAAAAGTCGGTTTTGGGACCAAAAGGCAATGGGGTTTCTGGGCTATTTATTTTATGTAACACACATTATTTGCAGTTTTCTTAATTTTATAAATTTTAAATTATTTCATGATATTGTATTTTCACCCTAAATTATTTCATAATTTTTGGACCTTATTTATTATTTTTATAAAATCAAAAACCCTAAATTATAGGTGTAAATTAACTAGATAACTTATACCCTTAATTAATAAAATATCTAAATTAATTTATTAAAGTCTATAAAATTCACACAAACCTTATTTATTATTCTAATAATTAAGAAAATATAAAATTAATTTTTATTTATTTATTTATTAAATTAAAAATCTAAAACCTATTTATAAGTACATATTTATTAATATAATATTTATAAATCAAATAATATTTATTATTTATAAAAATTAATTATTTCATAAATTAGATAATTAATTTATCTACATTTCGTGTATTTATACCTATTTAAAATAACATTAAATGCTATTTAATATCTATTTTAGAAGTATTTGACATATCTGGGCCAACCAGGTGGTGACACTTGTCGGCACCTGGCTTTTCTTCTCCAAGAAGCAGTTCTACCCGCCTGCGCAGACCGACCTTCTTCCTTGATTTATCTTGCATGCATCTCAACACTTCCAGTCGATCTAAACCGCTGATATTAATCTCCTAACAACCAAGAACGCCGCTGGCCCTTCGATCTTGACTTGGGATGCACGAAACCTATCTATAAAAGGGCCCAAAGATCCACCATTAAAAACCTTCCAACTAACCTGAAGCTCTAGCTCCAGTATCCGTTCCCCCATCTTTCAAGCCTCGTACCGGCCATCCTCGGTGGTGACAGGACCTTGGAGAAGCCCCGCGTGGAGGAGGTAAGTCGGAGGAAGAGTTCCAAGGAGGCCTTCTTCCTTGCATCGCCGCTTCGAGCCGCGTTCCGCTCCGGCAAGGTCGTCCGTCGAGCTTCAGTCCGAGTAATACACCTAGACTCTCCACAGACCTATCCCTCCATTTTCTTCGTTTTCTTCCTCGATCGTCGTGTAGCTATTAGCGAGGTTAATCACGTCATTAGGACGCTTAACCATTTAGGTTAGACGCTCACCAAATTCCCTTCTCAAACTCGTTACGAATCGCATTCAAATCGCGCATCATTTCACCGCCATCCTCACGCACTTCACAATAAATCTGGAAACCTTATTTTTCATCATGTTTTGATCTTGTAATATTTAATCCATAGGTTGATTCCTCGAGAATCGAGCACGAATATCTTTTAATTGCAGATCAAACTTTCATTAGGAGCATTTACCCACACATCTGGAAGTCTTGCTCATCGTTAAAATCCACTTCGAAGATGAGATGCCAGACTTAAACACACTCCAGGATCTATAAAGCGCCATCTTCCTTGCGCCTCCGCCGTCGCCTCGAGTCGACGCTGCCGACCACCTACCGCGGGCGAGCTCGAGGGGTGGAGGAGCCACCCCTCTGGCACCGCCGGAGAGCACCAGTCGCCGACGTTTGACCGGGATAATTCGGAGAAGTCGCTCCCTTCGTCAGCCCTCTAACAGAATCAAGAATAGCCATGAACAGGTCGACGTACAGGTGTGCGCCACGTGTCATGAGCACAACAGTCAGATCAGCGCGGGCAAGATCTAATCTGAGCCGTCAATAGCGAATCGGTGGAATTTTTACACACTTAAACCAGCAAAGTTTCTAGAATTAATTAACGCTCCCATGGTTTCCAGGTATTGCATTTAGGTCCTTCCGCTGGGATCTAAATGTAAAACTCCTTTATTTTGTTTTCAAAACAGTCCCTGAAGGACCTATCTGCAGAACAATTTAAATACTTTTTTTACGCTTATGCCCCTGGGCTGTAGGGGTTGTTTTGACCACGTTTGACTTGTTTCTTGACGATTTTTTTAGGGTAGTTATACAACTACCCCATCTAGCTTGTATTAAAGTTGCATGAGTTTTTGTTATGTTTTCGTCGTGTTTTGATTTTTTCGAAAACTGCATTCATTTTGTTTTGTTTTCTTGTATTGTTCGAGCTCGCTACTCGACCTGCTTCCACCTACTATATTGTATGACCTACATATTTCCACCTATTATGTAATAAATAAATCTTTTATGAAAAATATCCCTTTGTGAAAATTAAATAAAAATTTGAAAAGATTACAATCAAATAAAAAATAAAAAATAAAAATAAAAAGCAGTTCTCTTTTCTTTGATAACTTTTAGAAGAGATAAAATAAAATTGAAAAATATTTTCTCCGAAAAAATCAAGATCTGCTATTCTGCCTCCTTGAGTTCGACCCATGCACACTCACCTGGAGAAATAATTAGTATAGGTTTTCCTTCGGAAAACTGAATTTTGTTTGATAGACTGAAGATCTTGTTTTCATGTCTTTTTCTACATCGACCACGTTTCTTTAAAAAAGCCGCGAATCTGAATTTTAGCCGTATCAGAGCTCACTCATGAGATATTGGGAAGGATCAAATTCTATGCACGGTCGTCTCGCCTTGGAAGCTTGTATGAATTTGTATGGTTTGATATATGCCTTTGGAAAGTATATGATCAATACCTAGGTATCATATATGCTTTCGAAAAGTATACGATTGATACTGACTCTCAATGATTAAATGAGAAACTTAATGATGAAACCCTGAAGGAGACATTCTAAATGAGATCTAAAACTTTGGGTATAGTCCTGGTTTTCCAATATGTAGGATGTACTGGTATTAAAAGTACCTAAAGGTGATTTAATCATAAACTATTGTATAACCGTGTTGCTTCCATTCCTAGGGAGTGATGAAACTGGTTTAGATTTTAGTGACTCCTCTCAGTAGATAATGAAGGATATGGGAAACTCCTTAAGCGCATCATGGAAGTGTGAGGATTACATGGAATGTGTTTGGTAGCGACTAGTCGCTCGAGGCAGTAGAATTTAAAATAATGTAAACGATGAAACCACATGATCCAAGAATACTTCTCAATTTGTTTCATCTAGACCGCAAACAAGCATTAGGTTTACCACTTGAAGCGTGGTTGCGATGAAGTCTCTAAACGAAGAGACCTCTGATGAACCTCGATCTCATCATGTTAACATTCCCATATTAAGGCCCTAGATTAAATTAGTGTCAATGAAAACTAGATAAATTATTGTATATATATCCAAATCTTTGAATAAATTAAAAATACAAAAAAATAACAAAAGCAAAAATTGTAGTGTTTTATACCTCTAGAAATGCTCACAAAAATATTTCTCACTATATTTGACCTCTTTTGCATTTTTGATCAACACAAAACTTCTAGATCTCATCAAGATCTACAATTTTTATGTTTTGAGTTTTTCCAAATTCAGCTTTATTCTTCTCATTTTTTGTTATTTTTTGCTAAATAACCTGATTTGGGCTACGTGGCTCTCTCTAGTTGAGACATGTGGCGCGCTTCTCTTTGCATCACGCGCCTTGCTTATCCACCATTCTTGCGAGAGCACTCCAGCCCCCTTGCTGCATCTATGGTGACAACATGGACCAACAAGTCGAACTATGACGAGCGTCCACCGTCGGCGAGATCCATAAGGCTCAACCTCTTGCTGCAGTCGCACCTCATTACAGTTGCTTGAGCTTCAAGGTTCCTGTGCCGGACATTTCGAGGCGATAATCAGATTGGAGCGTAGCTCCTCTAAACCAAGCACACCCGCAGATAAAAACTCAGGTCCCTCTCCTTCCTTTGTTTCCCTCTTACCATTCTCTGCTGGACATCCTCTTCTTATTCAAACTACTTCTGCTGCTATTATTATCTACTTTCCATGGTCTAATCTTCCATTGTCTCCAAAGTCAACCTTCAACATCCATTACCCCACTTCGAATCCTTTCATTTCTCTCTACCCTCTTCGCATTCACGATTCTTTTAGGAGAGACCCGAGCTCTGATCCTCTCTTGGTAACAGTGAGAGAAAGAGCCAGCCATTGAAGGACAAACAACGTCCACAGGCGAGATCAAATGTGTATCTTCTCTGAAGACCTTGCTGCAGCTCTACGCAGTTGTGAAACTCGCAAGCTCCTCTAGTGCCTCGCGCAGCCCCTGCCCAAGTGATGCTAAGCGCCTGTCAGTGAGCTCACCAACCTCGATCATCCCCAGCAACCACTTGTGCATGCGTCTCTAGCAGCAGTGTCACGATCCCAATTCCGGGCCATTGGATCCTCCCATGTCCGGATCTGGTTACTCAGCAATAATTTATTAAGCAATCACAACTAACATTCAAAAACAGACTGCAAATAAAAATACTCAGAAGAAATTATTTTAACACATTCCATTCACAAAAAAAAGTTCACACAATACATTGTCTCACTATAACCATGTACATATACATCAGCTTGAAAGGAAAATACACAAAAGATTACTAACTACCTTACAGAGAAAAGCTACTGTGGATGGTTGGATGATTATGTTACCTGGCGGGATTATTAAAGTGCTTACAATGGCTCACCGACACTTGTTGGGTTTTCCCTAAATCATCGGATAACAATTAGCAAATGCTAAGTAACAAAGAAGATAAAAATAAACAAAAATGGTGTAATTTTGCAAAACTTGTTGCCATAAAAAGTTATATTCCTTCTCATTAATTTAAGTCATATTCCTTTCTACTCCACATCATGGATTAGTCTAGGGGAATCCTACCATTCTTGGACTCCGAAGCTGTGGACACTTCAGGATTAGAGATTGAATTGATCTGGTAATCTTATACTACTGCACGTCGTCACAACCAATCCTCCAATACTACCCTGACAATTTCCTTTTCTTTTATTAATCATGGTCTCAAACCCTCAACCTGGAAAACAAAGGAGCACACCATCCTCGAGGACCCGGTTGCTTAAAATCCCAAGCTAACCATTAATCACATAATCTAGCATCTTTAAATACATGTTATCGTGACCCAGCCGCTATTGAACCACCCCTGCATCCACATGGCACGGCCACAACTTCCATCATTCAACCTGAATATATTGGCTCCCGTTACCATACATTGCAAATCGTTCATTTCGTGTGCAGTTATCCTAACAGGGCAACCATGTAACACCTAGTTAGGGAAACATCAATACAGGTTCCTTTTAACAAACCTATAGGTTACATGCTCGACCTATAGTTCTACTCCCAGTCATCCTTAACGTGACATACGATCCTTTTCAGGATCCAACTCAAAACACATCAATTCCCATGATATAATTCTTTCGTTAAGTCTTCAATTTGCATAATCATCAACACTTAGTATAAACTCACATACAAATTATTCATATGCATATATACTCGTATTTATGCTTATTTTAACTCTCAAACCCTAACTTTCCAAGCCACTGCATCAATTCGATGCTTAAACCTTATTTTAATGGGAATCACAAAGCAACTTTTCATACTTTCTAAAAAATAGCCAAAATTAGGATTCTTCATAGCAAAGAATATAAAATAAGAAATTTCAACGATCTCGTATGAAAATCTAACAGCAAAAGGAAGGATTTCGTTACCTAATCGAGCTCTCTCACACGTATACAGTGCTTTATCGTGATTCTTTTCCAAAAGAAAGATTTATAGCTCCTGAAATGATCGAATTTCATTTTCGTATCAAAAACACTAAGAATGTGCCAAGAACACAAAGAATGCGAAGAACACACGAAGAAAACAAAGAATGTGAAAACATATTTTCTCTTAAAACTAGGCATAACTTCCCCTTATATAGGGTGATATTTCTAGGAAACTTTCGGTAGACTTTCCCCTTGTATCGTGACATAATTCTATAAAAATTTCAGCAGAGTTTCCCCTTATATCGAGACATATTTTAAAATAAAAACGGAAAGAGTTTCCTCTATAACATCATCAAGAGGAAAACAATCAAGAAAATAAATGAATATACTCAAACAGCAAGAGATGAAGAATCGGTAGACACCACACATCTTAAGTGAGGGAATGTGTGACGAATTACAGGGTTCACTAACATGCATAGCTGCCCGCACCTAAGTAGGGTATTACATAGATTTATCCATCTAAATAACTATAAAAGCAGAATTGAAAGAATATAAACATAAGTGATAGAGAATCGGTAGACACCACACGTCTTAGGTGAGTGAATGTGTAACGAATCACAGGGTTCATTGACATGCGTAGCCGTCCGCACCTAAGTAGGGTGTTACACAGATTTCTCCTCAAACCACAACAGAAAATGAATCAAAAAGAAAGATGAATCAAGAACAAAGATTTGAAGAAAAGAGGATGAATTGAAAGCCTAGCTTACAAAGCAACCTAAGAGAGGATCATACCTTCCTCCTTCTCATTCTCCCAGCTGCGCTTCGCTAGCGCTCTTTCCCCGCCTCCCACTCCCTGACCTATCAACCCTAACGCTTAGTGTGGTGGTGGCAGTTGAAATCATAGAGAATGAATGGGTAGGGGGGGGTATATATAGGCTCCAGAAAATTGCTAACCATGGTTAGTAAACCATGGTTTTGCCCTTAACTATGGTTAGCAGCCCATAACTTATCCCAAATTTAGGGCTTAAGTTAGAACATTCCAGAAGATTCTAGATTCTCTAATGATGCTTAATTAACGCTAATCATGATTAACTTTCACTACGATTTAACTGTCACGTCTTATTCTTATCTTTTTCTAACTATTGATTAGTGTTCGGTAATGGTCATTAGTGGTTTTCAATCCGTCATTAGTTTCTTTAATCAAGTTTAATTTGTCTTAATGATGGTCATTATGGGTTAATGATGTCATAAACCTCTTTACTTCTCTTTCTTCCGAAAATCATGAAATTCCAAACAAAGTCCAATTCATACGAAACAAATTCCGTTGGTTTCCTCTTGACGAGCCGGATCTTATGATATACGATCCGAGAGGGACCAAGTTCTTGGCTTTACAATTATAACAACCTTAAAGGAAGTCTCGTCCTCGAGACTAGAATTACAGGCATAACAACCTTAAAGAGGATTGAAACCATAACAACCTTAAAGAGAATGAACACCATTTCATTTATAAAGAAGACATACAACACATATTGTTATCATTTAAACAAGTACGAGTATTTTTCTCTCATTTTCACCTCAAGTTCCCATGTGGCTTCTTCAAACTTTTGGTTCCACCATAATACTTTTAACTAGAGGTACCTCTTTATTCCTCAACTTCTTGATATCTCTATCTGTATTTCCACAGGTATTTCTTGGTATGTCAAGTCTGGCTCAATGTGTAAATCATCATAACTTATCTTATGATTTGCATCCCTAATGTACTTTCTCAGATTTGATACATGAAAACATCATGAATTGCCAAAAGATGTGGAGGAAGAGCAAGTCTATATGCCACTTTTCCAATCCGCTGAATGATTTCAAAGGGACCCACAAACATGGGTGCTAACTTCCCATGCATACCAAACCTCTGAACTCCCTTCATAGGCGATACTCTGAGAAATACAAAGTCACCTACATCAAACTCAAGGTCTCTTTGTCTGGTATCACTATAGCTTTTTTGGTGACTTTGAGCAGTCAATAGTCTTTATCGAGCAAACTCTACAACTTCCCGTGTCTCTTGCAGTCTATCTAAATCATAAAGGTTCTTTTATCCCGGCCTCTTGCCAATACAAAGGAGTAGTACAGCTATGTCCATAAGTGCTGCAAATGGTGCCATGCCAATATTTGTATGGTAACTGTTGTTGTATGTTAATTCTGTAAGAGGCAAGTGTTTCAACCATGATCCTTTCCATTCTAAGGCACATGCTCGTAACATATCCTCTAAAGTCTGAATAGTACATTCTGATTGACCATCTATTTGTGGATGATAAGATGTGCTCAAGCATAGCTGTGTGCCTAAGGCTTTCATGAAGTTCTCCCAATAGTGTGAGGTGAATCATGAATCTCGATCAGAAACTACTTCCTTTGGGATACCATGGAGACGGATCACATGTGTAATATATAACTCATCATGTTGATCTGGAGTGAAAGATAAATTTATTGGAATAAAGTGTGCTACCTTGGTCAGACGATCTATTATAACCTAGATACTATCTTTACCACCAGTCGTATGAGGTAATCCTGTAACGAAGTCCATGGAAATGCTTTCCCATTTCCACTCAGGCATGGGGAGGGGTTGTAACAATCCTAGTGGCTTTTGGTGTGGAGCTTTTACCTAATGGCAAGTGAAATACGAATTCACAACCTCAACAACATCTTTCTTCATTCCCGGCCACCAAAAGTATGAATGAAGATCCTTATACATCTTCGTTATTCCTGGATGAATAGATAATCTAGAACAATGAGCTTCACGTAAGATGTCCTTCCTTAGTTCAGGTGTGTCTGGTACACAAGCTCTGTGATGGTTATATAGTAACCCATTTTGTATCTTGAATCCCTCTATCTCATTCTTCTCAAGTTGTTGTCTCAAGTCTTTAAGGATTGAATCATCCTCTTGTCCTTTCTTTATTCTATCCCAGACCTCTGGTTTGTATTTGTGAGGAAAAGTTATAGTATCGACACTACTATCATATGGTTTCCATTCATTTAAGTTGATAGTTTACACCAGAAATGGATAGCACTATCCAACCCAGGTGAATAAGTTCTTATACTAAGGGCATTTGCTACAACGTTCCCCTTACCAGTGTGGTAGGAGATAGTGCAATCATAGTTTTTCAATAACTCTAGCCACCGACTCTGTCTCATATTGTGCTTCTTCTTATCAAATAAATATTTCAAGCTTTTATGATCGGTGAAGATTTCAAAAGTAATACCATAGAGGTAGTGTCTCCATATCTTTAAAGCGAAAACTACGACAGCTAATTCAAGGTCATGTGTTGGGTAGTTCTTCTCATGTGTCCTGACCTATCATAATGCATACACAACTACCTTATTATGTTGCATAAGAACTGCCCCAAGTCCTTCTTTAGATGCGTTAGTGTACACTGTAAACCCTTCATTTCTGGAGGGTAGAGTAAGGATGGGTGCAGATGTTAGGCATCTTTTCAGTGTTTGGAAATTATTTTTGAATGCATTGGACCATATGATTGGAACTTTCTTCTGAGTCAGCCTAATCATTGGCAATGCTATTTGTGAAAAGTTTTTCACAAATCTTCTATAATATCCAGCTAATCCCAGAAAAGATCGTATTTGTGTGATAGTCTTCGGGCATTCCCAGCCCATCACTGCACTAACCTTTGTAGGATCAACTGATATACCTTCCCTAGAAATAACATGGCCTAAGAAAGACACTTCAGATAGCCAGAAGTCACATTTGCTATATTTAGCATACAGTTTGTTCTTCCTTAGAGTTTCAAGTGCCTGTCTAGGATGGTATTCATGCAAATACTTATCCTTGAAGTAAATAAGCACATCATCAATAAAGACTACTACAAAGTGATCTAAGAACTTCTTGAATACTCTATTCATGAGATCCAAGAAGGCTTCTGGGGCATTTGTCTATCCAAAAGGTATAACTAAGAATTCATAATGTCCATATCTAGTTTGAAAGGCTGTTTTGGGGATATTCGCATCTTTTATCTTCAACTGATGGTATCCAGATATTAAGTCGATCTTGGAATACACAGTTGAACCCTATAACTGGTCAAAGAGATCATCTATTCTTGGCAGAGGATACTTGTTCTTTATGCTCTTCTTGTTTAGTTGTCTATAGTCAATGCACAACCGCATTGACCCATCATTTTTCCTGATAAATAAGACAGATGCACCCCATGGTGAAGTACTAGGATGAATGAATCCTTTATCTAACAATTCTTGAAACTGCACTTTTAGCTCTCGTAACTTGGCTGGTGCCATCCTATATGGAGGGATAGAGATAGGCTGAGTATCACATATGAGAGAAATTTCAAATTCAATCTCTCGTTCAGTATATAATAAAGGTAGTTCCTCTAGAAATACATCAGGAAACTCGCACACTATAGGTACATCTTCCACCATTCTGTCTGACCCTGATGTAGTGGTTACATAGGCTAAATAACCTTGGCACCCTTTCTCTAACAACTGTTGTGCCTTCAAAGTAGAGATATATTCGACATTATCATTGAATATTTTTCCAATGAACTAGAACTCTATCGAGTTAGGAAGGTGAAACGTTCTTGTCTTCTAAAAACAGTCAAGACATGCATGATGTCTTTCTAACCAGTACATCCCTAGGATAAGATTAAAGTCCTCCATCTCGATTAGTAGTAGTGAAACATGTAACTGATGTCCTGCTATCAGTACTATACGATTATCCAAGATTTCTAGGATTGTAAATACTTGTCCTCCTGGTCCCTTGATCAGATAGGACTGTTGTACTTCTATTGGTATCTTACCTAATGTGGGTACTAACCGTCGAGAAATAAAAGAATGTGAAGCACCGGAATCAAATAAGGCACGTAATGAAAAGCCATGAATAGTAATGGTACCTCGTACGACCGTGCCTAAGTTGTAGGCTTGTTCCTCAGTGATTATATTGAGTTGGCCATTAGGAATAGGCAAGCTAGAACCTGCAACACTTTGTGGTGGTTGCTGTGTAGGAGATGCTCCTTGTGAACCACGACCTCTGCCTGTCTTCCTCCACGTGTTGCTTCATTGCTCGAGGTGGATGTTATACTTTAAATTGGGGTTGTTTTAAACCCCGACCCTCTCAACTTAGGAAAATCTTTCTTGAAAGTAGTAACACACACGTGCTCCTGTTTGAGCTGAAGACCTAGCCACAGAGGTACTAGCTCCTGCTGCTACGTCGCAAGGATGTAGTGGAGGTCTAGAGAAACCCCTTCTTCTGGATAATTCCTGGCCCAAAGTCTGTGGCAAGCTTATACTAGACACAATTGGATGATAACGACTGTCTCTTCGATTATAATTCGTCTTACATTTGGATGGTCCACCAGTAAAGTGAAAGTTTCTTCTTTAGCGGTTTTCATCCCTCTCCATCTCAATATGAGAGGCGATGTCCATGGCTTCATCTACAGTGGTGGCTCTAAAACTTGCAAGCTTCTCTCTCAAATCTCCCTGAAGATCGCTAACAAATTTGGTAAGACACTCTTGTGATGAAGCTTCTAGAGCTGGGGAGTAACGTAGCAATTCTATAAAGTGAATATGATAATCTCATACATTCTTGGATCCGTGGGTCAAAGATGCCAACTCCCTCCTTTTCAATTCTTCCCAATGGTAGGGACATCAGCGAGCTCGGAAACTTTCTTCAAAAACATCTCATAGAATATGGTCTACTAATTTCTTGGAAATGGCTCTCTACCATCGTCTTTCATAGTCTGCTATGGAGTAATCAGCGAAGTGCACCCAAGTGTCTGCTGGTGCGTGTATTATTCTCAACATCCTGCTAACATCATCAAGCCATAGTTCTGCCTCAGTAGGTGTCTCTATGCCTTTAAATCGAGGAATATTTCCCTTTTGGTAATTATCTAGTAATGTTTGGTGTCTAAGAAGGGCCTTCTCCATTTCTCCTTTATATGGGGTAGGAGCAGACTCAGTTGAAGGATGGTAACTAGATTCTTCCACATAAAGATGGAAAAAACCTTCAATCCTAGCATCCACAGGTCTGGATTTCTTAGGTCTCTTAGCTTGTGTATTGAGCCTCTCTTCTAACGCTTCTTGCTTTTGCCCCATTTCTTGCAGCATTATCATCATAGCCGCTAATTTCCTAGACATGTCTTGATCTGCCATGATCCTGGGATGAGTTAAGGCCAAAGGTTAGGTCCTAAACATTTTTTTGCATGATGTACATAACAGATAATGATCTGTGAATGATACTGTAGTCACTTATTAAGATCAAAGGATCTTGAGGCAACCTTAGTTTCTAAAAAACTCTCATAGTCATCAATTACTGAGTAAATTACTGGAGTAATCGAGCTCTGATACCAAACTATCACGACCCCAATTCCGGGCCATCGGTTCCTCCCATGTCCGGATCTGGTTAATCGTCAATAATTTATTCAACAATCACAACTAACATTCAGAAACAGACTGCAAATAAAAATACTCAGAAGAAATTATTTTTACACTTTTACATTCACAAAATAAAGTTTACATAATACATTATCCCACTATAACCATTTACATATACATCAGCTTGAAAAAAATACACAAAAGATTACGAACTACCTTATAGAGAAAAGCTATTGTGGCTAGTTGGATGACTATGTTAACAGGATGGATTATTAAAGTCGTTACAATGGCTCACCAACACCTGTTGGGTTTTCTATAAATCATTGGATAACAATTAGCAAATGCTAAGTAATATAAAAGAGAAAAAGTAAACAAAAATGGTGTAATTATGCAAAACTTGTTGTCATGAAAAGTTACATCCCTTTGATTAATTTAAGTCCTATTCCTTTATATTCCATATCATGGATTAGTCCAGGGAACCCCAGCATTATTGGACTACGCTATAGACACTTCGGGATTGGAGATTGCGTTGATCGGTAAGCTTATGCTGCCGCATGTCGCCTCAACCAATCCTCCAATATTACTTGACAATTTACCTTTCTTTTATTAATCAGACTCTCAAACCCTCAGCCTAGAAAACAAAGGAGCACACCGTCCTTGAGGACTCGGTTGCTTAAAACCTCAGGCTAACCGTTAATCACATAACCTTGTGGCTTTAAATACATGTTATCGTGACCCAACCGCTATTGAACCACCATTGCCTCCACATGGCACGGCCACATCTTCCATCATTCAACTCGAATATATTGGCTCCCGATACCACGCGTTGTAAATCATTTATTTCATGCGCACTTATCATAAAAGGGCAACCGTGTACCACCTAAGTAGGGAAATGCCAATACGGGTTTCTGTACCACCTAAGTAGGGAAACACCAATAGGGGTTTCTTCCGACAAACCTACAAGTTGCATGTCTGACCTGTAGTTCTACTCCCAGTAATCCTTAACGTGACACACGATCCTTTTCAGGATCCAACTCCAAACACATCAATTCCCATTATGTAATTATTTCATTAAGTCTTTGATTTGCATAATCATCAACACTAAGTATAGACTCACACATATATTATTCATATGCATGTATACTCATATTTATGCTTATTTTAACTCCCAAACCCTAACTTTCCAAGACACTGCATCAATTCGATGCTTAAACCTTATTTTAGTGGGAATCACAAAGGAACTTTTCATACGTTCTCAAAAATAGCCAAAATTAGGGTTATTCAGAGCAAAGAACATAAAATTAGAAATTTTGACGATCTCATATGAAAATCCGACAGCAAAAGGAATGATTTCGTTACCTAATTGATCTCTCTCATACATATATAGTGCTTTATCGTGATTCTTTTTCAAAAAGAAAGATTTATAGCTCTTGAAATGATCAAATTTCATTTTCGCATCAAAAACACTAAGAATGTGCCAAGAACACGAAGAATGTGAAGAACACACGAAGAACACGAAGTACGCGAAGAATATATTTTCTCTTAAAACTTCGGCAGAACTTCCCCTTATATAGGGTGATAATTCTAGGAAAATTTCGACAGAGTTACCCTTTGTATCGGGACATATTTCTATAATAATTTCGATAGAGCTTCCCCTTATATCAGGACATATTTTAAAAGAATAATGGAATGAGTTTCCTCTATAAAATCATCGAGAGTAAAACAATAATAAAAATGAGAGAATATACTTAAACAACAAGAGATGAATCGGTAGACACCACGCGTCTTAGGTGAGTGAATGCGTGATGAATCACAGGGTTCACAGATGTGCATAGTGTTGGAAATGCGAGCCCACGACGAGCCATTATGCAATAAATGTTATTGCACATATCATTCCCTGATCTGAAATGAAGAATGAATGATTTGTATAATAGGTCCCTTAGTATAATTAGGGTTATGTACCATGGCCATCTTAATAATCATACAGCTGTTGATTCAACTATTGAATCATAGAGGCTGGTGCTTGGATGAATATCTAAAGAGTTAGATTGAGGACTCATCAAGCACCGTCAAATGATTGTTAAGAGATGATCTCCAACCTGAGTAGGAGATGACAATCCTTATCTCTTTAGGCTGATATCTGACCGACCTCTTGATGCAGGTCCTCTGCATAGGAATAGAGATTCGGAGGTGTCAGATTTGTTAGGTCAAAGAGTTGACTTAACGTGATCGAGATAACCAAAGTCCTATAGCATATGCTGTCATGATATAGGCACGCATTCTCTGACCGGAGACAGATGTGTTACTATATGTCTAAGTGTGTACATTTGGCAGACCAATAGGTTGATGACCTAATCAAGATCTATACACCGGCGCGCTGGTGTGCACAAAAGGGAATATGAGTAATACGATCTCTCAAAGGGATCATACAGGTTCAGATACTGAATCGGAAGACATGAGCTCACTCATGAGATATTGGGAAGAATCAAATTCCATGCGCATGGTCGTCTTTCTTTGGAAGCTTGACTGAATTTGTAGGTTTGATATATACTTTTAGTATATGATCAAGACCT
This sequence comes from Ottelia alismoides, assembly GCA_037367405.1. Taxonomy (NCBI): domain Eukaryota; kingdom Viridiplantae; phylum Streptophyta; class Magnoliopsida; order Alismatales; family Hydrocharitaceae; genus Ottelia; species Ottelia alismoides. Next base: position 2,053,291 of record JAZKJV010007604.1, on the reverse strand, counting down.
AGGTATGATATACACTTTTGGAAAGTGTATGATCGATACCAAATCCTAATGATCGAATGAGAAACTTACTGATAAAACCATGAAGTAGACAATATAAAGTTGATCCAATACTTCGGGTTTAGTCTGAGTATTCCAGTATGCAGGATGTACAGGTATTGGGAATACCTGAGGGTGATTTGATCATAAACGATTGTATAACCATGACACTTCCATTCCTAGGGAGTGATGAAACGGGTCTGGATTTTAGTGACTCCTCTCAGTAGAGAAGTGATCTGATCTTGGTCCAAGTGTTAGACATTGATATGAATATGATTCAGATACAATGAGAAGATTAGATTTATGGTCTTGATTTAATCAAGCATCTATGGGAGGCCCGCGATCTGGATTTGAGATACGATCTCAATATCCATGTCACTATACGTGGAACAATACAATCGCCCTGTCCTTATCTCCAAGTATCAGCGGAGAGATTGCATTATTATTGAAGGGTTCAAGAATAATTCCATAAGATCTAAGCAATGAAGAAATAATGATTAAATGTGATTTAATCATCTTGATGTGTGAAGAAATTATCCAATTTAATTAAATGTGATTTAATTAATGTGGATAAGAATAATGTGGATAGAAATATCCAATTATTCATAATATATTATAAATGTGATTTATAATGTATTAGAGAGAGCTAATTATAATTTATATGTGTTGATTAATTATTATGTGTATTGGATACACATTGTGTAATTAATTAACAATATGAATTATATGTTGTTTTGGGTTGTGAATATGATTCACAATTTTTTTCCATGGCAAGAATGCAATATTCTCAAAGATAATTGTGAATTATTTTTTGGAGAATAAAACTCAATAAATTTGTTGCAAATAAATAAGAGAGATTCCAAGGAGATATGCAATCTCATGGATTTCCATGAGATTGCAATCTCAAGGGGCGGCACATCATTCCTATAAGGAATGTGTGGCCGTCCACTTGGAAGGTACATGGAGATAAAATCTCCATGTATCTTCTCTCCTTATTTGTTGGGTTGATTTAGGAATAAATTATATTTGATTTTGTCAAATATATTTTGACCTAAATTTGTTGCTTTTGACAACAACAATCTTGGCCATTGGATTGACACAAATCAATCTCACCCATTGATTTTATGTGTCCCATGGATTGAGATCCATGGATCCCAAAACCCTATAAATAGAGAGGCATACTATGCTCTCTAATTACTTGCAATATTGGAGCTCTCTCTCTCTCCCTCATTTCTTCATACACGCCAGCCCTCTCTCCCTCTCTTGTTGGTGGCCGTCCACCATACCCTAGAGAAGGGAATCGTCGTCGCCATCGCCACCGCGCTGCCGCTTCGACGTTCTTCGGTTTCTCCGTCTTCTTGGTGTGCTACGCCCACGAAGGAGACGTTTTATCTCGTGCGACGAGATCAGGAGCAACCACGCTTGGATCATCTTCTTGGATTGCGAGGACAACGCGGTTCATCCCCGCGCTCGCAAGCGGTCTCGCCGACTATCGGACTTGAGACAGGAGGTCTCTTTCTTTAGAGACTTGATCAACCACGCTTCAAGAGGTATTGCATTATACTTGTTGTGGTTATAGATGAAACGATCTGAGAATGGTTCTTGGATCATGCGGTTTCATCGAATAAAATTTTTTAAATTCCGATGCACCGAACAACTAGTACGACTAGTCGTTCTTCGTCGTATTCGATACGACGATCACGCTTCCGTGATACGCTTGAGGATATTTTCCATATCCTTCAAGTGGTATCAGAGCCTTAGGTCGACGGTTTCGAATATGATTCGAAAAACCGAGGACGACTTGGGTTCGTTTAGGTCGCGAAAGTTTTCATCGCATTTGATTTCGCAGATCTGTTTAGTAAATAAATTCGGCACTGTTTAAATTGTTTAAACACGAATTTAATACTTGGATTTTGTTCCCCATTAAATAAGGAAACCATAGGATCTGAGTTTATGTAAATCGGATTTCGTATGCTCTAGATATGGTTGTTTTAATGAACATGTATGCACTGTTGCGGGTACTGTAGATCTGAACGTGATTAAAATGTTAATTACTGTTTAGAATTGCCTCGAAATGCGTGTAACATCACTTGGATTCTGTCCTAAATCAAATTAGGAATCTATGAAAATTTATTTTGTCTAATTTGGATTTAATATGATTGAGATATGCTAATTTTAGTAAGAAGGGGTCACTGCTGAAATTACAGTCCTAATCTAGAACCAAGTGATTGCCAATTAGTGAAATTAATTGTTAATTTCGTGAAATAATCATGAAAAATATTTGTGAAATATTTGAAGATGATTATTTACGTAATTGACTTCGCCTCAACCAATTAATTTATTAGATTTGATCTAAATCTTAATTGGAAACACATTCATCAAACTTAATGTTTGATTGGTGATTGTCATTTAATCATTTAGTGAAATTAAATTGTTTAATTTCCTAGAATAATTGTGCATAAATATTTGTGAAATATTTGATGATAATTATTCCCTTAAATGACATTGACTTAACCAATAATTGATTAAGATGTGATCTAAATCATAATTGGAAACCACAATCTTTCAAACTTGATGCTTGAATAGGATTTGGGAATTTGTCTAGCAAATTTCCTTATAATCAAAAATGTTTTGATTATTACTATGTGGTACAATTTCGGTTGAAGAACCGATGATCATCTCAAGTACAAATTAATCAATTTGGCATTATCCTTTCCCGAGGCGGATATGGTGCCTAGTCGGAGAGCATTGGGGTTACGGGTTGCAACGTATGTGGTCCGTCCCACTCTCGTCGGTACTGGCCATGACAGCGGGTAGGGCCGGGATAATGTCCGAGGGATTAAGATGTATTTTTCTAATTATTAAAATTCGAATTAATACGTATTTTGAGATACTACCATATATGTATTCAAGTAAAATAATCAAGTTTGATTGATTGAATTGGATTGATAATTAATTTAATATGATTAAATTGATTATGTCCAATTGAAATACTCTAATATGATTAGAGCTAATAATTCCCTTGGAAGAATTAATTATGTGAATGTGATTCACGATAATTAATTAAAATTTGAATATGATATGGAGGATCACATAAGTGACATCCATGGTCTCCCGTCAAGGCGGAGGGTTCCGTCGCCAGGGATTGCATGTGGGAGATGCCTGTCCGAAGTGACAGCTCCTGTATGCAAGCGCATCTGGATCGGGCTCGTCGCTTCTCGAAAGAGTAAGGACGTATGCGTAGTGATCCCAATATCGGGTCCTCATATTATTGGGGCGATATTGGATTGCGCATAGCGAGTTGTATTCCTGTTGACGGTTGGTTCAATTAATGACGGGTCAACATCGCCTTAGGGGTGGTGGGCCCGGGTGTTAAAGACCGAATTGGGAGATGCAAGTTGGACTTGCAAGGCGGAATGTGTTCCCGCTTCTTTTTATCGGAGTTGTAGGTTCTCATATTATTGGGATGCAACAAAGATAAGGAAGGAGATCCCAGATCTTGCTTGAGATATAATGGTAAGTATATCTCTTACATTGAAAGTGATTAAGGGAATGAACTTTCAATGTTGACATGGCAAGACAACTTTGATATAAAAATTCCTAAATCAAAGTAAAATATGTATATATAAATACATACATCTATGCAAATTTCTTATTTCAGATAATCCTTCATTAAAACCCACTCAATGAAATACTCAATAGTAACCAGTGAAATATCTTGGATTGGACTCATGATCCAGATATTGTACTTGCAAATGGACACATAATGTATGTGGTTGCAATGTGCAAGTTTCCTCATAATATTGAGGAATGACAATTAAATAGATAATAGGACTACAACCCTAGGGTTTGTATGTCTCTATAGTCTTGGTATCATCAAATGTACTTTGGAAGTGACATGTTGATGATGATCATAATTGTCATATAATCCTTATAAAATCAATGAAGATTTTCTGGCATACATATGTGCTCTTGACATTTAATCATGGATGACATGGTTCTCTGCATCATGTAGAATAGCTCTATAAAGAGATGATGTATTCAAATTGTTTGAGTACCTACCTGAACCTATGTTTTAAGAGTTTAGATGGATATAGATGATGAATGTCATTATTCTACTATCTATACTCTAGTCATTCATGAAGCTTCATAATAATCATATTATATGAATTTAATGAAGCATGTATAAATGTTGAAAAACTCTTACTTTGAATTCTTTTGAATTTAAAATAAGAGATCCTCTGTAATGGTTGCTTATAGATAAAGGGAGCGCAATGGAAGCATGGGTTGGACCCAAGAAAGAAGGAAAGTCAAAGAGTTGACTGGACTTCTGTGACTTCCATATGACATCCAAAGAGTTGGATGAATGCCAATACTGCAATAAATTGATGTGTTGATAGTATGACTATCAAGTCTGTCTAGAATCCTTAGAAAAGGACTCGGATGGAGCATCAGAATAATCTACATAAATCATTGATATTGACTTACTTATTATAAAGTCAAATAATTGTATCTCAATCTTCTGATGGCATTTGCAATAGGTTGCATATGTTTTAAAAGACCAGAAAATTTGATCTTAAGGTTTATAGTTATCCACATGGACATTGATGTAATTATTGCAACAATCCCTATTGGATTGATAGACTTGTTGATTTCAGTGGGAGAGCCCTTAGTCGTAGAGAATGTCTCTATGACCTAGATATAAGAATACACTCATTGTTTATTTCTAAATGTTGGAAATAAACATGAATTCTGAGATAGAACTATCATAAAGAGTTATGATGGATATATTTCAGATAGTAATCTAAAATCTGGTGGACTCCACTAAATTAGAAAAATTAATGAATGGTTCATCAATATTTCTAAATACTGAATTAAAACCTTTATAAGATCAATAGGAGGATGAAGATCATTTGACAATGATCTAGCATCGAGCCTTGGACATTTGTCTATCGATTTGATCAATAGACTAGTAAGAGATGAAACTTTAGAATGTCTAAAATTTCAAAAGTTACATACTTATGAATATTGTATTCAATGTAAAAATGTCCAATACACCCTTCTTCGGGAATGGTGTAAGATGCCAAGGTGTTCAGGATCTCATACATATTGATGTATGCGGATCATCTATATCATAGTAAACATTGTGGATATGTGATATCTATTGATGATTATGTATGATATGAGATTTCTTCTCTTCATCTAAGAAACTTTTGAAATGTTCAAAGATTTCATTAATTTTGGTTTAGAACCAAAGTTTGAAGGAAGATAAAATGAATTTGATCTAATCTAGGTAGCAGGTACCTACTAGATAAATTCGAAGAATACCTTATGGAGATATGAATATCATTTCTATATCAAACCTCCTAACACACCTTAACTCAAAAGAGTTATAGGTGGATACAATTGGATCATGTGTGACATGATCTTATCAATGTTGAATTTTAGCATAATTATCCCTTAGTTTCCAGGTATATATGTGTAGTAGAGACTACAATGTATATCCATAATAAGGTTCCATGTATCTTGGAATCTAGCACTTGAGAGTGCTGCTTCATTAGGAAAATAAAGGATGGTATTGGATACCTACTTTATGACCTTGAGATTCTTAAAATATCTCATCTCCGAGAATGTGATTCTTAGAGGTTGAGACTCTTGAGAATCAAGATGAAAATGAAGTGTAGGAACTCATTTATAATGAGACTCCTGAAATTGGAAACTAAAAGGACAATTAAAGATGAAACATTAATACCTCTTCAAATGAGTTTGAGGATGGATTCCATGTGTTAGAGAAATCTGACAATGATCGAACTTCATGTGATGAAGCTTCTGAAGATCATAGCATGGATAGATGGATAGCAATAAAAGTCTAATGTAGACTTCATATACAAGTGTTGTATATGGACCCTCGAGGATCCACCTATATGGGTAAGACCTGAAAGGTGTAAATGGATCTTCAAGAGACAGGGAACCTGATGAGAAGGTAGAGATCTTCAAAGCACGGTTCGTAGCCATAAGCTACACACTGGAAGAGAAGACATTGCTTGCAATGAGACTTGCTCTTCGGCGACCTTGCTTAAAACCGTCAGAATATTGCTAACCTTAGCTACACAACTTGACTATTGCATCTTCAAGATGTAAGTCAATATTGCATTCCTCTATGAATACCTCTTTGAGGATATTCACATGAAGTAGCCCCAGGGCTTCATGGTTGAGGAAAGCAAGGTGTGCAAGCTAAGGAATCCATCTATGGACTCAAATAAGCTTCTTGAAGTTGGATCATAAGATTTGATGAAATTATAAATGTTATGATTTCAGATAGAATCTTGATGAACCATATGAAGCTTAGTGGGAGTGCTTTTGTGTTCATCGTGCTAAATGTAGATGATATCCTAATCATTTAAAAATGATATAAGGATAATAATTAGTGTTTTATAATCTGGTTGTTCCATAACTTGAAATAAGATTTCAAAGATGCCTCTCAGATCTTAGTTCTGAAGTTGTTCAGAAGCAAAGAGAAGAGGATAATGGGACTGTCACATTTGTAGTACACCTTGGACATATTCTATTCATAGAAATTCCAAGAAAGGCTTCTAACCCTTAAGATATGGTACTGACCTATCTAAAGGGATAACACCTCAAAGAGTTGAGGAAGTGAATGCTGGAACTACTTGCCCTTGGGCATCAGTTCTGAGAAGCCAAGTGTGTGCTAGATGTGTACAAAAGCCAGGTGGCTGCCATGCAGTGGGAGTAGTAAACTGTTACTAGTCCTACTATGGAAATAAAACACTTGGTTGCAGTAACAACAAAATCTTCATAGATGACAAGATTTTTTGAGATAGTGATCTCAAAGTCTTATCTTCAAAAGTTTAAGACTTTATAGATAGTGATCTAAAAGGTCTGAACTAAAGATACCTTAGGAGATAGAGATCTCCAGAAATAAGGATATTCTTATAAGGATTATGGAAATACTGGTTATGATAATTGTTAAGTTGTAGTGTCAAGGACACTATAACTAACAAGATTGAGTATTAGTTACATAAGATGCAACATTCGCATTGGATGCGAGAACTGTTACTGGGGATATGCAAGTGCCGTAAAAGGACTTGGCATAGTCTCGCGGGAACAGAGTGACTGATCAGCTTACCTAGCTATTTTCTAAATAGCCTATGATTATCACATGAGTGCGGGTTTAAATGATTAGCCCATTAATGGCTCTTTGGGCTAGTGGGAGATTGTTGGAAATGCGAGCCCACGACGAGCCATTATGCAATAAATGTTATTGCACATATCATTCCCTGATCTGAAATGAAGAATGAATGATTTGTATAATAAGTCCCTTAGTACAATTAGGGTTATGTACCATGGCCATCTTAATAATCATACAGCTGTTGATTCAACTATTGAATCATAGAGGCTGGTGCTTGGATGAATATCTAAAGAGTTAGATTGAGGACTCATCAAGCACCGTCAAATGATTGTTAAGAGATGATCTCCAGCCTGAGTAGGAGATGGCAATCCTTATCTCTTTAGGCTGATATCTGACCGACCTCTTGATGCAGGTCCTCTGCTTAGGAATAGAGATTCGGAGGTGTCAGATTAGTTAGGTCAAAGAGTTGACTTAACGAGATCGAGATAACCAAAGTCCTATATCATATGCTGTCATGATATAGGCACGCATCCTCTGACCGGAGACAGATGTGTTACTATATGTCTAAGTGTGTACAATTGGCAGACCAATAGGTTGATGACCTAATCAAGGTCTATACACCGGCGCACTGGTGTGCACATAAGGGCATATGAGTAATACGATCTATCAAAGGGATCATACAGGTTCAGATACTGAATCGGAAGACATGAGCTCACTCATGAGATATTGGGAAGAATCAAATTCCATGCGCATGGTCGTGTTGCTTTGGAAGCTTGACTGAATTTGTAGGTTTGATATATACTTTTAGTATATGATCAAGACCTAGGTATGATATACACTTTTGGAAAGTGTATGATCGATACCAACTCCTAATGATCGAATGAGAAACTTACTGATAAAACCATGAAGTAGACAATATAAAGTTGATCCAATACTTCGGGTTTAGTCTGAGTATTCCAGTATGCAGGATGTACATGTATTGGGAATACCTGAGGGTGATTTGATCATAAACGATTGTATAACCATGACTCTTCCATTCCTAGGGAGTGATGAAACGGGTCTGGATTTTAGTGACTCCTCTCAGTAGAGAAGTGATCTGATCTTGGTCCAAGTGTTAGACATTGATATGAATATGATTCAGATACAATGAGAAGATTAGATTTACGGTCTTGATTTAATCAAGCATCTATGGGAGGCCCGCGATCTGGATTTGAGATACGATCTCAATATCCATGTCACTATACGTGGAACAATACAATCGCCCTGTCCTTATCTCCAAGTATCTGCGGAGAGATTGCATTATTCTTGAAGGGTTCAAGAATAATTCCATAAGATCTAAGCAATGAAGAAATAATGATTAAATGTGATTTAATCATCTTGATGTGTGAAGAAATTATCCAATTTAATTAAATGTGATTTAATTAATGTGGATAAGAATAATGTGGATAGAAATATCCAATTATTCATAATATATTATAAATGTGATTTATAATGTATTAGAGAGAGCTAATTATAATTTATATGTGTTGATTAATTATTATGTGTATTGGAAACACATTGTGTAATTAATTAACAATATGAATTATATGTTGTTTTGGGTTGTGAATATGATTCACAATTTTTTTCCATGGCAAGAATGCAATATTCTCAAAGATAATTGTGAATTATTTTTTGGAGAATAAAACTCAATAAATTTGTTGCAAATAAATAAGAGAGATTCCAAGGAGATATGCAATCTCATGGATTTCCATGAGATTGCAATCTCCATGCAATCTCAAGGGGCGGCACATCATTCCTATAAGGAATGTGTGGCCGTCCACTTGGAAGGTACATGGAGATAAAATCTCCATGTATCTTCTCTCCTTATTTGTTGGGTTGATTTAGGAATAAATTATATTTGATTTTGTCAAATATATTTTGACCTAAATTTGTTGCTTTTGGCAACAACAATCTTGGCCATTGGATTGACACAAATCAATCTCACCCATTGATTTTATGTGTCCCATGGATTGAGATCCATGGATCCCAAAACCCTATAAATAGAGAGGCATACTATGCTCTCTAATTACTTGCAATATTGGAGCTCTCTCTCTCCCCCTCATTTCTTCATACACGCCAGCCCTCTCTCCCTCTCTTGTTGGTGGCCGTCCACCATACCCTAGAGAAGGGAATCGTCGTCGCCATCGCCACCGCGCTGCTGCTTCGACGTTCTTCGGTTTCTCCGTCTTCTTGGTGTGCTACGCCCACGAAGGAGACGTTTTATCTCGTGCGACGAGATCAGGAGCAACCACGCTTGGATCATCTTCTTGGATTGCGAGGACAACGCGGTTCATCCCCGCGCTCGCAAGCGGTCTCGCCGACTATCGGACTTGAGACAGGAGGTCTCTTTCTTTAGAGACTTGATCAACCACGCTTCAAGAGGTATTGCATTATACTTGTTGTGGTTATAGATGAAACGATCTGAGAATGGTTCTTGGATCATGCGGTTTCATCGAATAAAATTTTTTAAATTCCGCTGCACCGAATAACTAGTACGACTAGTCGTTCTTCGTCGTATTCGATACGACGATCACGCTTCCGTGATACGCTTGAGGATATTTTCCATATCCTTCACATAGCTACCGGCACCTAAGTAGGGTATTACACAGATTTCTCCATCAAAATAACTATAAAAGCAGAATTGAAAGAATAGAAACATAAGCGATGGAGAATCGGTAGACACCATGCATCTTTGGTGAGTAATTGTGTGATGAATGACACGGTTCACTGACGTGCATAGCCGCCTGCACCTAAGTAGGGTGTTACACATATTTCTCCTCAAACCACAATAGAAAACAAATCCAAAAGAAAGATGAATCAAGAACAAAGCTTGAAAGAAAAGAGGATGAATTGAAAGCCTAGTTTACAAAGCAAACTAAGAGAGGATCATACCTTCCTCCTCCTCGTTCTCCCGACAGTGCTTTGCTAGCGCTCTTTCCCCGCTTCCCACTCATCCTCCTGACCTCTCAACCCTAGACCTTTGGGTGGTGGTGGTAGTGGAAATCGTAGAGAATGAATGGGTGGGGGGTATTTATAGTCTCAAGAAAACTACTAACCATGGTTAGTAAACCATGGTTTAGCCCTTATCCGTTGTTAGCGGCCCATGATTTTGGCCCATGGTTTTGGCCAAAACTTATCCGAAACTTAAGGCTTAAGTTAAAACATTCTAGAGGATTCTAGATTCGCTAATGACGCTATATTAAAGCTAATCGTGATTAACTTTCACTAATCACGATTTAACTTTTGCACCTTATGCTTATCTTTTTCTAATTATTGATTACTGTTTGCAAGTGGTCATTAGTGGTTTTTAATCCATCACTAGTTTCTTTAATCAATCATTATGGGTTAATGACGTCTTAAACACCTGTACTTCTCTTTCTTCTGATAATCATAACAATTCCAAACGAAGTCCGATTCATATGAATAAATTCCGTTGGGTTCCTCTAGATGAGCCAGATCTTATGATATAGGATCTGAGAGGGGCCAAGTTCAAGTCCTTACAAGCAGAGCCCGTGCTCCCACATCACTGCAATTGGAGAAGAACGCGCTGCTCCCTATACTGCCCACGCATGAGGCGCCTCCTCTAGAGTCTTCCTCCATCCTATGGCCGTGAGCCGCACACCACGTACCCCCTCAACAACGGTTGTACCCGTGCATGGTCGCAACATGCCCCTTCAATCACGCATAGCAGCCCTCCACATGCGCTGCCCTTTTCCACCTATCGTGTATCAGCAGAGCCTTGATGCACCGCCCCTCTCCGTCACCGGCCCATGAACCACTGCCTACTTCGAATGGGCAACAACAACGCCACCGTAGGAGGGCACTCCTATACTTCGTACGTACTCCGCACCTCTGGCAACCCGACGCGTGCTAATAGGCATATCCAGCAACCACCACCATCAGGCACCTGCACTCCATCTTCCACAGGCGAGGAACATCGTCTTCGATCAAGTAGACACCCATCCACTGTGGGACCCCATCAGTTCCCCCAACTCCACCTTCCAGTCCGCACAGGGAGTCCCCAGCTTCTCTGCATCCCTTGGATCTATCAAAGAAGGAAGGCACAATCCCCACTACCGAGGAGCTCGTCACGTAACAGACACCCTGGCCTTGGGGGTTAATTGCTAATGAATCCCTCGAAGTCTAGCAAATCACCCTGAAATCCCGCAACTCAGAAGTCCACGTGAAATTCACGTGACCGAGGGAGAAATTGCAAAATAGATCCCCTTGCTTCATCAAAATAACAGAAGAGTCCCTACCTACTAAAGTCATGTTTGAGGCATGCCTCCCACTGAAGAAATTGCAAAAAAGCCCTAGTGTCTAGGTAACTGCATTTGAGTTCTTGTTAGCAATTTTTTAGCAATTTTATTTTCTATACTTTGTATATAGACCCCTACATTATCATGTTAATTTGAATACTCGTTTATCATTATTTTATTATTCTGAAAAGTTCATATTGTAGAACACTTTGTGCTTTATCATTGTGAATGTTTTTTTTTATTTTTGTGAGCTATAAATTATTTTATACAATTATTTTCATCGAAAATTGAACATTTTGCTATTGCTTGCCATTAATTCAATATTAAATTTATCATTGATCTAAAAATTGCGAAAAATTCATTTACTTTGTGCCCAAAAATCATTTTATTTCTACGCATATCGAGGTCTGAATAAATTAATTAGTAATTTATTTAATAAATTTTTAATGTGCAATAAATCAATTATTTTAGTATTGGATTATTTTCCTCGATTCCTCTCACATAGAAGTATCTAGGATAATTTTAGTTTATGAAAATAATTTGGTTTTGTGATTGTTAAAATTAATTTGCGAAAATCACCCTACATTCATATTTAATTCTTAATTAATTCACATTGAGTCGAAAAATTCCAAATAAATGTAGTAGTCTAATTTCAATATTTTCACATTTTGGCCATATTTGAGGATTTTTTCACATTGTTTGAACATAATTTACATTTTAGTCCCTCAACTTAGCCTAAAATCGAATTGCATTTTCATTGCATAAAAACCCATAATAAACGCTTCTTTGAAAACCTAGCATCTAGATCGGTTTTAAATAAATCTAAGGAGAAAGTTGCCTCCTTGATTTCGACCTTGGGCTTGCCTAGGTAAAAAATTTTGTGCTTGATATTAATTGATATATTACTTAAGTGGCTTTTGATTGATCCAATTTTTCCCAACTACAACGCATTGAATTCAACATAATTAAACGGTTAAATTCTAAATCTTTCAAATGACGTCGTTACAGGGGACACAACACATTTTCATTTTATTTAGATTTTTATTATTTGATTAAGTGATTGTTTCTAACTTGTAGGTCAATTTGTTCATGTCTCATCCATGGTTTGATAATTATTTGATATATATATATATACACATGCTTTCTCTGGCAGGGTCCCTTGGTGATCAAGGAGGCAAGGAGCAGTAGCTCCCGCTGCGAGGAGCCGTAGAAGCAAACATTGGAGAAAATTGAAGAAAGAAAAAAAATGTGTTTGTTGCATTATTAATTCATGCATGTAATATTTGTCTTTACAACGGTCTTCATTTGAAGAATCATGATTGTAAATGAACGATTGGTTTTGTGGTTGTGTGGGGCTTCCCTTACTTAAGTGTCGACCTAGGATCAGGCACATGGCTCTCCGAGCTATTTCACATTTTTATAATATGTGTTTCATTGTAGGTAGGATACACATATTCATTTGAGATGCACGTAGACATCGCTTCACTTATCCACAAATTAAATATGTTATTCCCCTCTAATAGAAGCATGCTAGGTGTGGTTTTCATCGACTTGCATATATTGACTTTTTGTTTCTAATTCAGTCTCGTTTTTCACGAATTTAGCTCAAGGCACTGCAAGTTTTTCTCTTAGCATAGATCATGATTTTATCGTATGCATTGGCTTTTTCTCGACATTCCTTCCTAGCTTGACCACCTAGTATTAATGAAATTGGTAATGAGCAGTAGATGATGTTTGATTGATTTATATTCTCATTAAATCTGTGATAACCTTAAAGCTAATTATTGGGATTGTTAATGCTAGTTGACAAATAAAATGGAGTAAAAATCATGTTTTTGGAGAGCAATACCCTTTTACATAGGACATTTTTGATTTGACATATAATTAATCCTTGCGTAAATTAGAATGATTTTATCACTAATAAAAATGACAAGATAAATAACCAACATTTGTTGGTTTCACGTGTGAGTTGGTGAATCAAGGGTATTGCATGGTTGATTGAGCCTTGTCTACTTCAACACCCTCCTCTAGACCCTAGGTGCTCCATTCATCTCCATAGATTCATTCGTTCATTTGTACATCCATCCTAACCTCTTGTTCCCCTCAGGTCTCCCCAAAATCAATTATACATCTCTTCACTTAGGCTATTCTCAACCTAAGTGTAGGGGGGTCCTGAGTCCGCGTAAATTTCTTGATTCATTTATCCTTCTCACCGATACTTATGTTATTTATAAACTAAGTATAGGGGACGTCCTTCTCAGTTCATGTATTCTTCCTTATATCTTAACTTGAGCTATGGCTTTGTCTCACTTAATGCTATGTGGACATAGCAAAATTTAAGTATAGGGGGGTATACCATATGTACAGTATATACGTACTTTAGACATAGCTCTATTTTGAATAAATTTTAAAAAATTTTGAAAAAATTCAATGTTTTGGGTAGAGTATCATCTTCTGAACTAAGTTGGACTAGATGTTTTCAAAGTTTGAGAAATTTTCTACTATGTTACATTATTTTGAAGAAAATATTTTGAAAATGGTTTGAAAAATGAGTTTTACTTGTTTTTGAAAAATCGTTTGAAAAATGTTTGAAAAGTCTTTTTATATGTGACAGTTTTTTGAAAATTTTCAAAAAACTCACATATAAAAAGACATTTCAAACATTTTTCAAACGATTTTTCAAAAACAAGTAAAACTCATTTTTCAAACCATTTTCAAAATATTTTCTTCAAAATAATGTAACGTAGTAGAAAATTTCTCAAACTTTGAAAACATTTCGTCCTACTTAGTTCAAAATATGTATACTCTATGCCCAAAAAATTTTAAATTTTCAATTGTTTTTCAAAATAGAGCTATGGCTAAAGTACATATATATAATATGTATGGTATACCCCCTATACTTAAATTTTGCTCATCCGTGAGCAACTAAAAAGAAATGCAAGAGTGAAATGATTTTGGGTTCCATACCAATGTCATGAAAAAAGGAGAAAATGGAGCTTGACTCGACCTTTGGATTAATAGTGTAGCAGAACCTTTTTGGGAATTTAATTTAAGACCCAACAACCTTTAAGTTCTACAAGTCTTCTATTCAAATCGCCTCAACAGTCAGGTCAGAATAAATCCTCATATGCAAATTATGATGACTATGGATCTTACTTGTACTCTGTAAGTGAAGTATAACTATCTACATCCGAAATAGCAAAGAAATAGCCCCCTCTAACAAGGTGATGAATCCACGATTCATCATCTTAATATCTTGATCTTAGCAAAATCCCCGAGTAAAATCCCAAATAAATGTCCATAAAATCAATAAATTAACAAAATGACTCTTGTAAATAAAACTCACTAATTATTGTACAAAATAAATTACACATAAAAAGCCGCAAAATCAAAGGAGTTTTATACATGTAAATAGCCCAAAACTTTATATATTTTTAATAATCTCATATCAACTCTTTTTTGGCTAATTCTTTTTCCAACATGTTCATATCAATGTATATAAAAATACAAAAATAATAAACAAATTTTATCTCAAATAAATACTCCTAGATCCCAATGAGAAAAAGCTGTAAAGACCAACTTCCAAGCTAAATTCCCGCTCCGTATGAACTCCAAATTCACCAAACTCACTTTTAAAGTTCAAGTTAGAAAATTATCTATCCAACGGAAGTGATTTCATTAAAATCGGAGCTCATTTGCAAAAGTTGGGTTTTGGGACCTAGATGTACATTGTATACCTTGTATATATTCATTCTTTCTTAAATTTTTATTGTATCTTTCATAATTACTAAAAATACAAAAATATCGTGATTGTGTTGTATTTTAATTGTACTATTTTATTGTATTTTTCTATTGTAAATATCTCTTATTAAAAAGACAAAAAAAATACATATTAGAAAAGTAAAAAATGTGTACATAGTGTTTTGTCTTCTTTTGTAAATTCTCCACTTTTTGTCTTCTCTTTTTAAATTATTGTAATTAAAGTAGCCAACTTTATTTCATTTATTTATTTAATTTCCATTCTCTACAATAACCACCATTCAACTCTTTACCACCAACCTCCATTCAACTCCACCATTTTTTAAACTTCCCATTCAACTCCATTAATAATATAACCTCCCACCACTTTAATAACCTCTCATTTCATCATCTATATATACATCCCATCCTCCTCAATTTGCCTTTGATCCATCTTTATGTGAGGAGAGCCTAGTTCCCAGAGTTGAATCGGTGACAGCGATGCAACCGCGGTCGAGCGACGACAGCCCTCTCTCCGGTGAGATCCGTTGGTTATTTGGCCAACTTCGCAGCCGCAACCGCGCGCTGCTCGAGCTCATCGCACGCCGACGATTTGAGCGAAGACCGTGCTCTCTTGAGCACATCATAGGCGATCGTCTCCATCGTAGGTAAATTGTCTTCGCATTTTACCATCTTGTTATTTTTTGCATTTTTATTAGCACAACATATCATCCCTTCCACCACCACCATCACACCACTTTTTCCCCATTTGTTTGTATCTCCATCTTCATCACCATCATCATCATATCATTTTCTTCCCCATATAATTGTGTACATATTTCCTGTTTAAAAAATTTAAAAAAAATAAAAAAAACTAAAACAAAAAAAGAGTCTTTTATTACTGCAAAACAAAAAAATAAAAAAAAATAAAAAAAACTCATTAGAGGTGAAGCAGCGGCCCTCACAGCCGCCGCCCCACCCCCTCGCTCGTCTTCCACCTGCGGCCAGCCCTCGGCCCATCGCCGACCGCCCTCCTAGCGGCGCCGCCCTCCCAGCGGCCACGCCGCCGCGGCCGACGCCGCTGCCAACTCCGCCGAAGTCCGCCGTCCACGCCTCACCGACACCTCCGACCTCCCGCGCTGCCAACGAGCCCTCGCCGTCCACGCCTCACCGACAACCCTCGCCGACGACCTCCGCCGACCAGCCGCGCGCCTCGCCGTCCTCGCGGCCGTGCGCGGGGCCGCCGCCGCCGCCTCCCCCGTTGGGTTCTTCCCCATGCCCAGCAAGGAAGAAGAACAAGGTTTTGGTTATTTTTTTTATTATCGTGAAAATTGCAAGTGTTTACTTTCATGTTTCCTTAATTACAAATAAGTCCTTGTACATAGTTTGTATTGTTTAAGTTCATTTCTGTTTTGCAAAGACACCCTTGTGTTCGCACTTTAATTTGGACCTTATTTTGGCATCGTTTTATTCAATGAAAAATTCCATTATGTTGAGCAACTAATTCTCTGTCATCTGAGTATTTATTTGTATTTTTGTGATATTTGGGTAATTAACTATAATAGTTTAACTGCAATTTTGCATAGTTTACCCATTCTGTGCCATTAAATTAATATCTCACAAACGGTTGCTCCAAAAACTCCACAAAAATTAGGAATGATGCCTTGAAATGTGATAAACGTACTGTCCAAATTTCATCCAAAATGGAGTTGTCTTGTGCTTGGAATAATTTATGGAGTGGTTTTAGTATTTGATTTTTAATTAAATCCATAAATATCCTTTTTGCGAAATTTCAAGTCTCCTGAATTGCACATCTAAATATCTTTCTGAAATAAATTGCACTCTGATTAATTTGATAACGTGGATTTATTAGAAATTATTTACTCACTGTCACTCTGATTTCACTAAAAAATCCATAAAAAATTCATAACTTGTCAAAAAATTCTAAAACTATTACTGTAACTTCCTTGCATCATCTTTTAGTTCCAGTAATTTTTTCATAATTTTTGCTTACTGTTTGTGTGAAAAATTGCGAGAAAACCCATAAAAAGTGTGCATTTTTCATTCTTGCATTTTAACCCCTAAAATACCAAAAAAAAGTTCCTTGCATTCATCACTGGATTAAGACTCTAGGAAAAATATAACTTTGCTAAATTGGACTTATTTTCTATTCAAATTAATTTGGCTAAGTTGTATGCTCTCTTAGTGTATTAATTCCGCCGCATTTGCATTTGCTTTGGTTTTTGCATAAAAAAAATCTAAAAAATACCATTTGGATATCTAGATCTTAAATTTGCAAATTAAACCCAAGTTGTTCCTTTGCCTCCCTGAGTTCGACCCCGGACTTGCCCGGGATATAAATTAAGCCGAGACACTCTTCACGGAGATTCTTTTCTCGGTTATGACCGATTCGCTAGGTACACATATTACAACGGACATGAATTAAACAACGTATTTAGCGACTCGTCAGATGGCGCCGTTGCCGGGGAGGCAAACGGCTTAGGGATTAGTTTAAAAATTTGGATTTAGATTTTCATTTACTCGGGTAGTCTGACCCCCGAGCCCACTTGTATTTATTCCATTTTTCTTTTAATTATTTGTCTTCATATTCTTGTATATATTTTGTTGTTTATCTCTCTAATATAAATCTCTTTTTCCTTGCGAGGGCCCGGTGGACTTGGAGTGCATCGGAGGTCGACGGACGCGACGCGCGCCGACTGCTGAAGAGCTTGGAGAATTTATTTATCTTTGAGAGAGTTTTTGTAAATTATTGTAATTATTTAGGTAGTTGCTCCTTTATAGCGGCTCTTGTTTGAGAGCTCGCGTGTGTAAAAAAGACTTGGACATTATTTGTGGTGTGTCGAGCCTGTTTCACTCTCCGGCGAGGGTGGGGCTTGACTTGAGTGGCGAACTTAAGGATTAGGCACACGGTAGTTTAGATTCAAACTTGTCTGTGCCCATCGTAAATTAGGCCACACATATCTTAGAAGATTCACATATCTTATAAGATTCATAATGAGACGCACATAGACACGTACTACTTAGCTCAAATTCAATCAATTCTTCCCCGCTAATAGTATACTGTTTAGGTGTGGTTTTTCTCGATCTGCATGCATTTAGTGTAATATTTACAAATTCAGTTTTGCATAACGCATGAAGAGTGCTGGGATTCACTGTAAGTATAACTTCTTCTGAGCATGCATCATAGTTTCTCGTTTGCATTCTGATTTCCGATTCCCCTCTTGTTTTATAACTTAAGGTTAAAAGGAAATTGGGACTAAACGGTAGACGTGCTTGTGTGTTCACATAAATTTCAAGTGATAACCTAACTCTAAAATTGGGACTGAATTGAGCAGGTCGATTTTAAAAAAATTGGAATAAAAAGAACCCTTGTTCTCGGGTGCATAAAGCCCTCATTGTTTGTTTTACTTGCAAGTGAGAGAGAGACGACCCTAGGATAGAGCCAAGTCTGGATTTCTTACTTACTACTGGTTCTTTATTTTCAGGCGACACTAGTCGTAAGAACCGGGTCAGTCTGTAGGAAAATACGGACACCTAATAGCTCGTTAATCTTTCCAAGATTGTATTCTCACCAACTAAAATTGACAAGATAATTCGGCCGAACTCTTACGGCCTTCACGTGTTAAGTTGGTGAAATTGAGGGTTTGAATTGCGTTTGTATTGTGTGAGTTTACTCCGCACATTTACGTGCACCGTAGAACTAGCACCTCATTGAAATATCGTGTTCTAATCGATTCTTTTGACATCGAAGATGACTGATTGGGGGGATAATTATTCGGACCTTGTGAATTTCCCGTTGAACCCTCCAAGAAGTATGTCTTCACAGGTCCATGCGCAATGTGGACCAACCTGGACTCATGACCCTCTTGAGTCCAGGATCACCCACTCTCGGGATGGTTACTCTCAAACCATTCCCTTTCTCTCTTCCCACCTCACCGAGGAAGACCTTCGCCTCGATGAGAATATCTTGATTCACAAATCCTCTTCTAATCAAGAACACATTGCTGATTCAGGACCTAAAGAAGACACAAGTAAAATGCCTCCAAAGAAGAAAGAAGAGGAAGAAGAGAACAATGAAGACCCAATGAGAATGATACTTGCCAGATTAGCTGCATCTGAGCAGCAACAAGCATTACTGAGAGCTCAGTTAGGACAGTTAAATGTTGGGGTCCAACTACCAATGGATGCGGCGTATAATCCCGGACAATATCAAATTCATAACTACTTGAGTCCGGCTGAGCCCGAGGTTGATTTTGAATTGAAGCCGCATTTTCTGAACCTGCTGCCACATTTTGATGGGAATGCTTCTGAGGAACCATATGCATTCCTAAGGGACTTTGAGCTCATTTGCGCTAACCTCAAAAATCAAAATGTTAGCCAGGATTATATTAGGCTCAAAGCCCTTCCATTTGCCTTGGGTGGCAAAGCTGATTACTGGGTAAAGAATCTTGGGATCGTTGTCACCACATATGCCCAGTTCAAGGACCTGTTTTTGAAGAAGTTCTACCCTTTGAGTAGAACTAACATGATGAGGACGCGCATTACGAGTTTTTCCCAGTTACCCCATGAAGCTTTTTGTGATGCTTGGGAAAGATTTAAGGACATCCTGCAGAAGTGTCCCTGTCATGGACTAAATGATAACATCTTGGTCCAATCATTTTTCACTGGTCTCAACCCTGAGATGCAGGGTTTAGTGAGCGCTGCCTGTGGAGGCAGCTATACATCACGAGGAGCGGATACCGTCTAGAGGGTATTCGAGCAGATGGCTGAAACTAGCCGCTCACAGATGGCCAGCAGGGCCTATACACCAACCCCCAGTTCACTCTCACTTGGAGGGGGCAAATCAGCTGTAGTTGATCTCTCTCAGGATGTGATCCCTAGCATGGGACTCCTTGCTGACAAGCTTACTGTAGTAGAGAAGATCGACAGGAGGATTGATGAGTTAGACCGGAGCGTCTCCAAGATCCCAAAACAAATGGAGGAGTTGACTGATAGGGTATCTAAGATAAAGATACCTGCCGTGACTGCACCCTCTGCTCCCGTATACCGAGTTCACCATGTTCAGGAGCAGTTGGTGTCAGGGCAACCCCAACCGTGGGAGCAGGACCAATCCTACACCCACTCTTTCCAGCAGCCACCTCCATTAGCAGAGACAGTCCAGGAGGAGCCTCCACCGGTTTGGGAGGTGAATGGAGTATGGTATACTCAGGACCCTGCCAGGCAGGGAAGTACGGGAGACCGACAGACCTACCAGCGTCCCCCGACCTTTCACAACACCGCATTCACCTCTGCACCACCTCCTTCACAGCAGAGCCCTGGATTCCAGCCACCCCAGCAGCAGAGGCAGCAGTACCAGCAGCATGGCCGACAGGGCCATTATCAGGCGGGCCAGCAGGGCCCGCAACCCCAGCAGCAGCAGCAGAGGCAGTACTCTGGCCAGCAGGGTCAGTCTTCCCGTTCTTCTTCCCAGTCTTATCCACTTCCTTCTTCGTCTAGTCCCGTGGATATACAGCAGCAGATACTCGACGAGCTACGTTCCTACAGGAACGAGATTCATGACTTACGGGTGGATGTCAACCGCCTGTCTAGATGGCGAGACGAGCAGACTGCACCTTCTACCTCTATCCCAGCCCAAGTTCAAGCTAACCTCAACAGCCTGAACAGATCTAGTTCTCAGCAGCATTTTAGTCAGGTATACTATTCAGCATCTCCTAGATCTGAACATGAGATTCTTTCGTGTGACGAGGCTAACCACATGTCACTCAGGAGCGGAAGGACCGTGACCGTACCTGACCGGGCGAGGGATACGAGGAGGGGCATCTCTGGAGCTCTACCTGGGGAGTCTTCAGAGGACGAGGAGGAGAGGCATCATATTTCGGAGCCCCATCAGCATCATTTGAGGATTTCCATTCAGGGAGCCGAGAGGAGGAGGAGAGCACGTATGCAGCATCGTCAGCATGGATATTCTTCTGAGTCTACGGAGGACCTTGCATCTCCGGTTGTGGCGGATACCACTCCAGCTTCTATTCCACAACCTGTAGTAGATAGTTTAGATTTTGAGTCCATGTTGCATCAAAAAGATTCTTGTATGAAGAACTCTGTTTCCGTTAAGTCAAAGAATGATCTTTCAGTTCATGATTCAGATTCTTCATCCTCTGTTTCCCTAGCTTCAATCCCTTTCCCCCGTGCTCTTAAGGCAGGAAAGCGCATCAAAAAGATTCAGAAAGATGACCCCGATATGGCACGATTTTGTAAAGAAAATATCACAGTTAAGGTGCCATTTGATGAATATGTGGCTAACCATCCTGCCTTCCAAAAATACCTTAAGGTGAGATGCACACCTACAAGGGTTAGCAGGAAGAAAGATAACCGAAATATAAAGACACATGTCTTATCGGTAGCCACAACCTATTGTCTCAAGAATCAGACTTTGCCAAGGAAAAAGAGAGACATGGGTGCTCATTATGTGGAGAGTCGTATTGACGACATTGCGTTTGCACGCACACTCTTAGATAATGGTTCTTCGATCAACTTACTTCCCTTAGCATTATATCAGAAATTGGAGTTGGGACCACTTCGCAAATCTAGAGCCTTACTCCAATTCGCTGATCGATCAGTGAAGAGACCTAAGGGAGAAGTGAAGAACGTAGTTATCTCGATTGAGGGGCAGAACTATCAAGTTGACTTCACAGTCTTGGACATGGAGACCCCCAATCATTGGAGAGAATCTCAGATCATTCTTGGGCGACCCTTCCTTAGGACCGCAGGCGCAACTTTCGATTATGGTACGGGAATGATGAAGTTCCGTTCTCCAGGCGGAGAAGTGAACCTTGAGATGAAGCAAACCAAGTGTCAGCGACCCGATTCAGAGAGTAGCACAGAGTATTCATCTTCAGAGGCAGATTGCAGTTTGATTAGCACAGTTGGGATTTGGGGACAGATTCCTTCAGGACAGAGCGAGTCCCTTTCATCTAGAAAGGGTATAGTGGATGATGCAATTTGCCAGGTGTTGTCTGATCTTGTGAGAGATGCATCTACCTATTCCCATGATGACACAGAGATCCATCTGGATCTGTCAGTTCCATCCCCTTCGGAACGATCATGGGATATAGATGATGAGTCGGACGCGGCTTTGGCCGAACTACCGCGTTTCTTTGGCGATCCGACTCCCTTTACTTCTGATTTGGTGGCGAGTACTACTCAGCTTAGTCCACCTTCATGCAGCACGGAACCAGATTCAGATTTAGTTCAGCCAGATCTGCTTGATGATACCACATTGCCAGAACTGAAATCACTACCTCCTACACTTAAGTATGCCTTTCTTGCGGGACCCAAAGAGAGATATCCTGTCATCATTAGCTCAGACTTGACTTTAGAACAGGAGTCTAGGTTGTTAGAGGTCTTAGAGAGGAACCGCAAAGCAATAGGCTGGACAGTGTCGGATCTCGTGGGCATCAACCCCGCTCTCTGCTCGCACCACATTTTTACTGAGGATAACGTGAGACCTTCCCGTGAGTTCCAAAGGAGACTTAACCCCAATCTACGGGAAGTGGTGAAGAAAGAGATTGAGAAATGGTGCAAAGCAGGGTTTATATACCCTATTTCTGACTCCAAGTGGGTGGCTCCACTTCATGTTGTCCCGAAGAAGTCGGGAATTCAGATGGTCACCAACGAGGAGGGGGTAGAGATCGCGACACGAGTACCTACGTCGTGACGTGTCTGTGTTGACTACAGGCGCCTGAATGCCGCGACCAAGAAAGATCACTTTCCCTTGCCTTTTATTTATCAGATCTTGGAAAGACTTGTAGGGAAAGAGTTCTTCTGTTTTCTTGACGGGTACTCAGGCTACAACCAGGTGGCCATTGCCCCTGAGGACCAGGAAAAGACCACATTCACATGTCCATTCGACACTTATGCTTTCAGGCGCATGCCATTCGGGCTCTGCAATGCCCCGGGCACATTTCAGCGGTGCATGATTGCCATATTTGCCGAGATGGTGGGAGATTTCCTGGAAGTGTTCATGGATGACTTCTCGGTCCATGGTGATTCTTTTGATACATGTTTAGCGCACTTGGACCGAGTCCTCACGAGGTGTAGAGAGGTGAATCTGGTACTCTCCTGGGAGAAGAGTCACTTTATGGTGACGGAGGGTATCGTGTTGGGGCATGTCATCTCCAAAAGGGGAATGGAGGTTGACCCTGCCAAGGTGGAGGTGATCAAGAAACTCGATCCACCTACCAACGTGAAGTCAGTGCAGTCATTCTTAGGGCATGTTGGATTCTATAGAAGATTCATTCAGGATTTTTCAAAGATTGCCCGCCCACTGACTGAGCTCTTAGGAAAAGACACAGAGTTCATTGTAGATCACAGGTGTCTGGAGGCCTTTGAGCTCTTGAAGAGGAAGATTTGTGTCTCGCCAATCCTACAAGCTCCTGACTGGTCTCTCCCCTTTGAGATCATGACTGATGCTTCAGATTTTGCTATAGGAGCTGTGTTAGGACAACGGCGAGAGGGGATTCCGTTTGTGATT
Organism: Ottelia alismoides; assembly: GCA_037367405.1. Classification (NCBI taxonomy): domain Eukaryota; kingdom Viridiplantae; phylum Streptophyta; class Magnoliopsida; order Alismatales; family Hydrocharitaceae; genus Ottelia; species Ottelia alismoides. The sequence goes on along the minus strand of JAZKJV010007604.1, from coordinate 2,029,518 downwards.
CATTATGCGAGCAAAGTTTTAGATCCTACACAGAAGAATTACACAGTGACCGAAAAGGAAATGCTCGCAGTAGTATGGGCCCTCGAGAAGTTCAGATCATATATTTTGGGCTCTAAGGTGACAATTTATACAGATCACACAACCATTCGATATTTAATGGAAAAGAAGGACGCGAAGGCGCGTCTTCTTAGGTGGATTTTACTCCTCCAGGAATTTGATTTGGAGATAAAGGATAAACCTGGAGTGAAGAATGTTGTGGCTGATCACCTTTCTCGGATTGAACTTAAGGATTCTCCTGATCATGAGCGGATTAGAGAAACCTTCCCAGATGAGTCAATTTGTGTTATTGACTCACTCCCGTGGTATGCCAACATGGTGAACTATCTTGTCTCCAAGCAGGTTCCCCATGGTTGGACTAGGAGCAGCATTGATCGACTGAAGTCGGATTCGAGGAGATACCACTGGGACGATCCTTTCCTTTTCTTCGAAGGACCGGAATGTGTTTGGAGAAGGTGTATTCCTCAGGAGGAATACCAGAGTGTCCTCACATATTGTCATTCACTTGAGGCTGGAGGACACCATTCGGGAAAGAGAACCGCTCACAAAGTACTTCAATTTGGATTGTATTGGCCGACCTTGTTTAGAGATGCTATTGATTTTGTACGGTCGTGCCCTATATGTCAAAGGATGGGAGGGACAGTTGGACAGAGAGATGAGATGCCCATGCAACCGATGATTATTTGTGATGTTTTTGATGCATGGGGCATAGATTTTATGGGTCCCTTTCCCAACAGCCAAGGACATGAGTACATATTGTTAGCGGTTGACTATTTATCCAGGTGGGTGGAGGCTATCCCAACCCGAACCGCAGACAGCAAGACTGTCTGTAAGTTTGTGAGAGATCATATTATTGCTAGGTTCGGGGTGCCAAAAGTTTTGATATCTGATGGGGGTAGCCATTTTGTGAATCGAGATATGAGATCTTTAGCTAAGAACTATGGATTTGAGCATAGAGTTACTAGTCCTTACCACCCACAGTCCAACGGCATGGCAGAGGTTTCGAACAGAGAGGTGAAGAGTATTTTGCAGAAATTGGTTCGTCCCGATAGGAAGAACTGGTCTCAGCTTTTGGACCAAGTTCTGTGGGCCTATAGGACAGCCTACAAGACACCATTGGGTACTTCACCATTTAGAATGATCTATGGCAAGCCATGCCATTTGCCCGTAGAATTGATTCATAAATCCGAATGGGCAATTAAGAAGATTAACTGGAGTTGTCACCTAGGGAAGCTTTGTCGAGACTTGAACTTGAACGAGCTCGTGGAAATCCGAAACAGGGCATTTGACAACAGTTTGATTTATAAGGACAAAGTAAAGAGATGGCATGATCAACACATTAGGTGCAAAGACTTTGTCCCTGGACAAAAGGTATGGTTGTTCAATGCCAGGTTGAAGATGTTCCATGGGAAGCTCAAATCTAAATGGTGCACAATCTCATGTGGTAAATGGACAACTGTTGAAGCATTTTGTTGATTCAAAAGAGCAGTTAGTCCAAGTCGAGGTCATCAACTTCATGCAGAGTGAGCATAGAGCAGATACATCATATTACTCATCATGAAGATGCAGAATCAAGATTCAACATCTTAGAAGATTCACTCACTCTTGTACATTCTCCCTTCTTTGTATATTCTCCAGATCACATCGGTTCTTACACTTATTCTTGTCTTATACTTAGGCTTACCAAGAGCCTAAGTATAGGGGGAGCCGATGCCCGCCGTGTGTACATACTCATCCACTTTTCCTCTTGACCTCGTCCGCCCCATTTTTGCTCTTCTTCTACACTTAGGCTGTCCAGAGCCTAAGTATAGGGGGGCGGATCGACTTCTATACTATTTATTATTTTAGCCATCCTACGCTTAGCAAGAGCTATATCTTTTTCTCGCTTCTTGTGCCATGAGGACATAGCACGTGCTAAGTATAGGGGGGCGTGTATACATTATATATATACTTTACCCATAGCTCGTACTTTCACGTATTTTTGTATATATTATACAATAATTATGGGGTGGGTAAAAAAAAACTTTTTCAAAAAACTCTTAAAAAAATTTCAAAAAAATGTTTTTTGTTCTCTTTTCTTATTTGCTCTAAAAAATTCTTTTCAAAAAATGTGTCCTTTCTTATTTATCTATATTTTTCAAAAAAAAAGGATAAAAAAAACTTTTCAGAAAAAAACTTTTCAAAAAAAAATCCTCTTTAAAAAAGGTCCTTTCTTATCTACCTATCTTTAAAAAAAACTCTTTAACAAAAAAAATTTGTGCCTTTGTAAAAAAAACTTTTTTGAAAAAAAAAACTTTTTCTAAAAACTTAAAAAAAATCAATCAATCAATCATAAAAAAAAAACAAACAAACAAAAAAAAAAACGAAAAAAAAACAAAAACTAACTAATAAGTTGGTTTAACCCCTGACACAATTCACTTTCACACAAGACTAGTGATGTTCAAGAACACTTGGTTTATGAGGTCTTGAGATTTTGAGTTAACCAGCCTTAGTCATTAGGGTCTTGGACTTAATTATTCACATTTCCCTAGTTTGAAAGATTTGTGTGCTATATTGCATGCTTAGTCTCTACCTTAAGAATATGATCAGCACCTCACGTACACGACTGCAGTTATGATGAGATGAGTTGAAATTTTACCTGAGGAGCTGGGATGGGGGATTTGAGTTTGGACTTGATTTAATGATGCTCGAGGATGGGATAAAATCAATGAAGGCTTCATGAAACCTGAGTGTCAGCATCTTTAGCCAGTATGAGAACATGGTTCTTGTACTATCTCTTGACATTTACCTATGTGCCAGGGTGTGATAAAATAAAAAAATTGTTGATCAGTGTGCGCCAACTCTTGGTAAAAGCAGTGGAGCTAGCCAAAAATACTACAAATCAATGAAATGTCAAAGAAAAGCTCTCATTCCATACAAAGTCAAATATCAAAGAGCTTCCACCAAAGGCGAGCGCTCCCAACCATTTCAAAAGTGTCCACTTGGACCACCGCTATTAGGACCAGGAGTCGGGCTTGCACCAAAAAAGGGCTCTGCATCGTAAATGCTACAAGTCTGGGTGTAGAAGGTATAATAGATACTCAAAAAAGACACACCCCGGTGTACTCCCAGGAAAACAAGTGCAGACGGCTCCAACTTCTCTTGACGGACGCACTGATCAACACCAAAAAAAATGCGTTGAGTAATAAGGCACTTGAGAGGATCCTTGTTCCAATGAGAGGGAGAGAATAATGACACAATCCTATGCCCTCCATCAACTTGCCTTCCATCTACACTTTTAAGTCTGACAACTAAAGAGACGGTGGATTGTATGCAAGAAATGATTTATTCCCTAGTGTTGAGGATCGGGTCCTTAGGAGAGTCTCTTGGACTGGAATCTTGGGTGACGTTGTGACTCTACTCTTGTAACTGCGGTCAACACTTAAAGTCATATCCCTTATATATATGTATACAAAGAGAGTCTGATGATTAGGGAAATTGGGTACCTTTTGACTAGAGCTTGGTTCAGCTTAGAATTTTAGGATCTCTAAAATCGAGAGTTCTTGAACGGATCAAGTCTTGTATTCACATGCACAGTCAGGGGATAATCCAACTTATTCATTCTTTATTTGCTCGAGGACTAGCAAAGTTTAAGTATAGGGGGGTGATGAATCCACGATTCATCATCTTAATATCTTGATCTTAGCAAAATCCCCGAGTAAAATCCCAAATAAATGTCCATAAAATCAATAAATTAACAAAATGACTCTTGTAAATAAAACTCACTAATTATTGTACAAAATAAATTACACATAAAAAGACGCAAAATCAAAGGAGTTTTATACATGTAAATAGCCCAAAACTTTATATATTTTTAATAATCTCATATCAACTCTTTTTTGGCTAATTCTTTTTCCAACATGTTCATATCAATGTATATAAAAATACAAAAATAATAAACAAATTTTACCTCAAATAAATACTCCTAGATCCCAATGGGAAAAAGCTGTAAAGACCAACTTCCAAGCTAAATTCCCGCTCCGTATGAACTCCAAATTCACCAAACTCACTTTTAAAGTTCAAGTTAGAAAATTATCTATCCAACGGAAGTGATTTCATTAAAATCGGAGCTCATTTGCAAAAGTTGGGTTTTGGGACCTAGATGTACATTGTATACCTTGTATATATTCATTCTTTCTTAAATTTTTATTATATCTTTCATAATTACTAAAAATACAAAAATATCGTGATTGTGTTGTATTTTAATTGTACTATTTTATTGTATTTTTCTATTGTAAATATCTCTTATTAAAAAGACAAAAAAAATACATATTAGAAAAGTAAAAAATGTGAACATAGTGTTTTGTCTTCTTTTGTAAATTCTCCACTTTTTGTCTTCTCTTTTTAAATTATTGTAATTAAAGTAGCCAACTTTATTTCATTTATTTATTTAATTTCCATTCTCTACAATAACCACCATTCAACTCTTTACCACCAACCTCCATTCAACTCCACCATTTTTTAAACTTCCCATTCAACTCCATTAATAATATAACCTCCCACCACTTTAATAACCTCTCATTTCATCATCTATATATACATCCCATCCTCCTCAATTTGCCTTTGATCCATCTTTATGTGAGGAGAGCCTAGTTCCCAGAGTTGAATCGGTGACAGCGACGCAACCGCGGTCGAGCGACGACTACCCTCTCTCCGGTGAGATCCGTTGGTTATTTGGCCAACTTCGCAGCCGCAACCGCGCGCTGCTCGAGCTCATCGCACGCCGACGATTTGAGCGAAGACCGTGCTCTCGTGAGCACATCATAGGCGATCGTCTCCATCGTAGGTAAATTGTCTTCGCATTTTACCATCTTGTTATTTTTTGCATTTTTATTAGCACAACATATCATCCCTTTCACCACCACCATCACACCACTTTTTCCCCATTTGTTTGTATCTCCATCTTCATCACCATCATCATCATATCATTTTCTTCCCCATATAATTGTGTACATATTTTCTGTTTAAAAAATTTAAAAAAAAAATAAAACAAAAACTAAAACAAAAAAAGAGTCTTTTATTACTGCAAAACAAAAAAATAAAAAAAAATAAAAAAAACTCATCGGAGGTGAAGCAGCGGCCCTCACAGCCGCCGCCCCACCCCCTCGCTCGTCTTCCACCTGCGGCCAGCCCTCGGCCCATCGCCGACCGCCCTCCTAGCGGCGCCGCCCTCCCAGCGGCCACGCCGCCGCGGCCGACGCCGCTGCCCACTCTGCCGAAGTCTGCCGTCCACGCCTCACTGACACCTCGGACCTCCCGCGCCGCCAACGAGCCCTCGCCGTCCACGCCTCACCGACAACCCTCGCCGACGACCTCCGCCGACCAGCCGCGCGCCTCGCCGTCCTCGCGGCCGTGCGCGGGGCCGCCGCCGCCGCCTCCCCCGTTGGGTTCTTCCCCATGCCCAGCAAGGAAGAAGAACAAGGTTTTGGTTATTTTTTTATTATCGTGAAAATTGCAAGTGTTTACTTTCATGTTTCCTTAATTACAAATAAGTCCTTGTACATAGTTTGTATTGTTTAAGTTCATTTCTGTTTTGCAAAGACACCCTTGTGTTCGCACTTTAATTTGGACCTTATTTTCGCATCGTTTTATTCAATGAAAAATTCCATTATGTTGAGCAACTAATTCTCTGTCATCTGAGTATTTATTTGTATTTTTGTGATATTTGGGTAATTAACTATAATTGTTTAACTGCAATTTTGCATAGTTTACCCATTCTGTGCCATTAAATTAATATCTCACAAACGGTTGCTCCAAAAACTCCACAAAAATTAGGAATGATGCCTTGAAATGTGATAAACGTACTGTCCAAATTTCATCCAAAATGGAGTTGTCTTGTGCTTGGAATAATTTATGGAGTGGTTTTAGTATTTGATTTTTAATTAAATCCACAAATATCCTTTTTGCGAAATTTCAAGTCTCCTGAATTGCACATCTAAATATCTTTCTGAAATAAATCGCACTCTGATTAATTTGATAACTGGATTTATTAGAAATTATTTACTCACTGTCGCTCTGATTTCACTAAAAAATCCATAAAAAATTCATAACTTGTCAAAAAATTCTAAAAATATTACTGTAACTTCCTTGCATCATCTTTTAGTTCCAGTAATTTTTTCATAATTTTTGCTTACTGTTTGTGTGAAAAATTGCGAGAAAACCCATAAAAAGTGTGCATTTTTCATTCTTGCATTTTAACCCCTAAAATACCAAAAAAAGTTCCTTGCATTCATCACTGGATTAAGTCTCTAGGAAAAATATAACTTTGCTAAATTGGACTTATTTTCTATTCAAATTAATTTGGCTAAGTTGTATGATCTCTTAGTGTATTAATTCCGCCGCATTTGCATTTGCTTTGGTTTTTGCATAAAAAAATCTAAAAAATACCATTTGGATATCTAGATCTTAAATTTGCAAATTAAACCCAAGTTTTTCCTTTGCCTCCCTGAGTTCGACCCCGGACTTGCCCGGGATATAAATTAAGCCGAGACACTCTTCACGGAGATTCTTTTCTCAGTTCTGACCGATTCGCTAGGTACACATATTACAACGGACATGAATTAAACAACGTATTTAGCGACTCGTCACAAGGTAACTCCAATTCTTTGGTCTATCAACTCTTTCCTCGAGGAGCGAGGTATTCCCTTCTATGTTCAAGTGCAACCAACTCAAGAAGAGGGTGTCAAGAGAAGAATGGACGATAGCCAGTGTAGCTACCTATCTTAGGATGCTAGACCAGTGTAGCCAAGTCATCTGGCTGCATGCTCTGAAACTCTTCTTTTTTTTCTATATTTGTATATACACTCCGACATGCATTTTACCTTTCAATTTGGCCTGTCCACTTTTGGAGATTATGCATTTTTCTTTCTTTTTCTTATTTTTTTTCATTTTTTGACATATATACAAGGCACAACATGTACATAAGGAGTTTTTCTTCTTGAACCAGTAGACTATCCCTCTTTTGAAGCTTTGTTGCAACCCATAACATCCCGTTGTTAGATGTCAACACCACTAGACTAGGTTGAGATGCATTACCCTCCCTAGAGGAGGACGGATGTTTCCACCCGTGAGCTACTCCAAGCCAAAGGATTCTACCTCCCCATCACCTCATCAATGAAGAGCTATGTGCATGGTGCTTGTACAAGTTAGATCATTGTTTGAAAAAATCACGCGTGTGTATGAAATTTTCGACTTAGACCAATCAAGATGACATGTGAACATAGACTTGCGGACTCAAAGAATTAAGTCACTCGACCTGAAAAATCTGAACTCTAGTTCCTATAAGGTTCCTCTGAAATTCGACAGATTAAGGTCAAATCAAAATTTATCATCAACATTTATTCATAACTTGGTTCAAAACCCACTAACTTTTCACTTTGCATATGCTAGATATGGAGATGAGATACAAATGGCATGCTATAGAGATGAATGACATTCATGATGCTTTTTTTAATGCAAAGATGATATGTAAGAGTAAATAAGAAGCATATTTTTTGTTTTGTTTGTTTATGTTTTGTTATTTGTTTTCAAAGCTAGTATACCTTCTATTTTACAACAACTTTTACAAGAGTTTTAGTTACCAATATTTACAACTTTATACAAGTAAATGTTATACAAACTATACAAGTATACATACATTTAATTTTTTTATATTAAAAAATTAATTTTTTACACACCCCATAATTATTGCATAATATACAAAAATATGCAAAAGTATGAGCTATGGGTAAGTATATGTAATATATACATGCCCCCTATACTTAGCGTGTGCTATGCCCTCAGAGCACATAAAGAGAGGAAAATGACATGCCCATGCTAAGCGTAGGAGTTCTCAAATAACAAAAGGTATAGAAGTCGTCCCGCCCCCTATACTTAGGCTCTGACAACCTTAGTGTAGAAGAAGAAAAAAAATGGGGTGGATGAGGTTAAGAGGGGAAATGGATGAGAATATATACATGATGGGCATCGGTCCCCCTATACCTAGGCTCTGGTCAACCTAAGACTGGGATAGGAGTGAGTGTGAGGATCGATGAGATCTAGAGAATGTACATATAATGGTAAAAAGGCTCGAGTCATTCTCCTTTCTATACTTAGGATATGATCATCCTTAGTATAGCCATAAAATGAAATGATATGGAGCCAGGGTGAGTGATACGAATCACTGGGGAGGGAGGAAAAGAAAATATATACAAGGAGTGAGAATATACAAGGAACAAGAAGGTTTGTGATGAACCTTCTTGCGGGATCAAGGAGGTGGATAATATACATATGTGTCGTTGTCGGAATCATCCTCAGATGAATAATAGTGAGGTGTAGTAATCATCCAATGAGGGTCGACACATAGCTGCTTGCTCAGATATGGCTTAAGAACAACTGAATTGAGCTCACTCATATAAATCACCTCATCCGGACCTGATGAGGACTCCTCTGAAAATTCCTTCTTCACTATGTTGAAGGAAACTTTCTTAGTCGGTTTTCTAGAACCTGAATAATTGAGAGGGAGAGGAGAGTGATGCATCTTGAGGGGTTCGGAGGAATACCTCGAGGAATCAATTCTCGACTTCCTCTCACTCGATAACTGACTAGAGGAAGAAGCAACCGTGTTGTTGGGAGGGGGGGCAATTCAGTCCTGGTTGTTTCCTTTGAATATCCAGAATGTGGTGCGATGCTGACTATGGGTTCCTCTTCAGACGAGTCACCATATAGATTATAATATTCCTAAAGGGTCAGGGCAGATATCGGGAAGGTGCTAGTGATCTCAGTTGGTTTGACATTATTAGTTACAAATGTTGGTCCTTCAAAACAGTCAAGGCAATCAACAAAAATAGTGTCTGACTCAATGAAAGCTTCAGGTTGTGAGTCTTTTATTGAAGCTGACATAGTGGTGGTGATGCAAGCAGCGGGAGTCATGGATGTGTGGGGAGTCTCTAAACCAAAGGTCGGCTCGATAGTTGGTAACTCAGGTATAGTAAAGAGGTGAGACTCATCTACCTCTCGATGGTCACGACTATCAGCAACTTTGTGGGTAACCTTAGAGTAGAGTGTGTCAAAGAATGGGTGAGGTAGAAGTACTCCCAATGCTGTAAAATTGATTTCTCGAGCCCCGCAATCTATAGTTTCCTAAGGCAAGGCTAATAATGACTTCTCGAGAATAATAGGAGATTGGATAAACTCTACTCGGTTCTTAATGTCAATGACTGTGAAGTCTACCTGAAGTAGAGCACCTTGGAAAGTGGTGATGACTGAAATGGTTCCTCTCGACTGTTTGATAGATCGATCAGCCAGTTGAACCATCTCTCTCAACTTTTTAATTAGCCCGAGCTTGAGCTTGTCAAACACAGACATCAGAAGGATATTTATTGCTGAGTCATCATTGATTCTTGCACGGGGAAAGGTAGTGTCTTTGATTTCACATTCAACCCTAGGTAACCGCTTCACTTTGCGGCTTTTGGTCTTTCTCCCCATCACCAAGGAGGCAGCCATAGACACTATGTGTCTCTCAGTCCTTCTCCTCTTATTGCCTAACCTCTTAGGCATTAATTTAATTATCACAAATCGTTTGAGGTCAGGGAAGTGATAATATGGCCTTTATCAAGGGAAGGTTAAAAATCAATTCTTCATCGAGTGTTTCCCTTAGGGAAGTATCCAATTTTTTTAGATCCTTTCAATTTTACAATTTTATGAGATTTTCTGGTTTTTCATTTTTTTCGGATTTTTGGGATTTTCAATTTTTTTGGTGTTTTTTATGGGAGAATGGTCAGACTTTGGATTTGAAGGCAAGTGGTTAGTAGAAGAGGAAGTTAAAAGTGACTCCAATTGTACAGAGTGTGTGGGTTCCCTAATGTCTCCTCAATTTTCAACATCAAATCTACTCATGGTGTTCTCCATTTTCATACCCAAGATGACAATAACTGGGTTCAATATGTTCGAGACATCTCTCAACCTGGCACCAAATGATTCGTTTTTCTGGATAAGCCTAGAAATTTCATCCTCCAAAAAGTACTCATAACAAATCATGAAATCAATCTTTTTGGTTGGAGGATACTGCTGAGAACTTGGGGTCTTGTACTTAACATACCAAGACTCTAGCATGTAATACTGGGTTGAGTATAGACCATCTGAGTGGCAGATATTGGTCGAAGCCTCATATGATGGAGTCAATAAAGAGGGGGCTTGTAGGTTGAATTCATGAGTCCAATCGCTTGTTTGTGTAGGCTGTCTAAATGGCTGGTACGAGTGCTGGTCAATGTAAACTTGATCACTGAAGTCAATCAAGTTTGAGAAATAATGATCTGCAGGCCTCTCCATTCGGGTTGTTCGATCAACCAAGTTCTACCCTAAAGTCAAGTTAGGATGTGTATGTATGATTCGTTAACTTGTCACATCATTCATATTAAAAGGAAATGAAGTATGTGGGGGTGGGTAATTCTACCAGTCATCTATCTCAAAAGTGGCTTGCTCTTCGTATGGTTCATTGATTCCAGCAAGCTCTCGAGTATAAGGACAGTCATTCCAAGGTGGAAGTGGATCCAGAGAGTTAGAATATGGAGTAGGTGAGAAATGGGAAGAAGTGGAGAAGTCAGTCAAAGTTCTGACTCCATAATTAGGGTAAGATGGAGAGAAGAAGGGCGGCGATGGAGAAACCGTCTCGACGATAGGGTGCACGAAGGAGAAAGATGATGAAGATTGTTGGTGCAAAAACTGATCAACCTACATCTTAGAAAAAGTATGAGAAAGGATTGATGTGAAAACATGCAAAAACACAGGGTGAGAACACACATAAACAGAAACTAAGACAAATGCAAGAGCAAACCCTGAGTTCACACTCAACACGGTGAAGTACCCAGAGCTGGGTCCGATTAATGTGGTTGATTTTAAGTATGATTTTCAAGCAAAGTTAGCAAGGATTACGTGATGACCTATAGGGAAGTCGGCTCAATGCCGGTTGCATCTCCCATGTTTAACCTCTCGCTTAAGATACCAATGCTCTTCCTCTCTTAGCTCCCATCACCACCTTACTCGATTAATACCAATGAAGATATCACCATCTTATTTACTAAATTTCATGCTTTCTTTTCATTTATGCCCCTAGACTATTTCGTGAATATCTTGAGCATCCCATCTCCATTTTAGTCGATTTCAGTGGCATTGCGAAGTTTATTTCATTGTCTTTCTAATAGCATGATTTGATTTTTGATTTGACACTTATACTCCAGATGATTAAATCTAATTACTTGGTGTCACATTCCTAATGATTTTTATGCCATTAATTAACTTGTCAATGAAAATTGCTTTGTAAACCTTGTCTGAAATTGATCACTTATTAATGACTCATTGATTAGATCTGATTAGGGCATATTTGGATAATTTAAACTTGCATCTCACTGCGTTAAAAATCAAACAAAAAAATGCCTCCATGTATTAGCATCTTGTCTTTGTATGTATTGGCTTATTAGTTTTTGATTCAACTCTTAATCAGAGTAATGAGAGTCTAAATAAATACTTTACATGCTCGTGTCCCTGAGTTCGACCTTAGGCTTGTCCAAGTAAAGTAAATTAGACTGCTTTGATTTAATTGACAGATTCATTAGTGGTTTTTGATCGATCTGAATCCGACTACAACCCATTAAAACAACATAATTAAGATGCTAAATGTCAGGTTTGTCAAATGGCGTCGTTGCCGAGGACATGACTCATCTTTCATTTTATTTTATTTAGAGTTCTTTTATTTGATTAAGTGATTGTTTCTAACTTGTAGGTCAATTTGTTCATGTATCATGCATGGTTTTGATATTTCTTATATATATATATATATATATATATATATATATATATATATATATATATATATATATATAATACATGCTTTCTATGGCACGGTCCCTTGGTGATCAAGGAGACAAGGAGTAGGAGCTCCCATTGCTAGGAAACGCAGAAGCAAATACTGGAGAAAATTGAAGAAAGAAAAAATGTGTTTGTTGCCTTATTCATTCATGCATGTAATAATAGTCTTTCAACGCTCTTTGTTTGAAGACTCACGATTGTAAATGAACGATGGGTTTTGTGGTTGTGTGGGTCATGCCTCACTTGAGTGTCGACCTAGGATTAAGCACGCGACTCTCTGAGCTATTTCACATTTTTATTTTATGTGTTTGATCGTAGGTAGGACACACATATAAATTTAAGATGCACATAGACATCGCTTCACTTAGACAAAAATTAAATATGTTCTTCCTTGCTAATAGAAGCATGTTACGTGCGGTTTTCATCGACTTGAATACATTCGGTTTTTGTTTCTAATTTAATATTGTTTCATGAATTAAGCTCAAGGCATTGTGAGTTTTTCTCTTATCATAGATCATGATTTTACCATATGCATTAGCTTTTTTCCTTCCTGTCTTGATCACCTAGGATTAATGGAAATTGGGAATGAGCGGTAGATGATGTTTGATTGATCTATTTTCTCATTAAATCAGTGATAACCTTAAAGCTAATAATTGGGGTTGTTAATGCTAGTTGAAAAATAAAATTGAGTAAAAATCATGTTTTGGTAGAGCAATACCCTTTCACGTTGGATGTTTTCGATTTGAATTATCATTAATCCTTGCGTAAATTAGCATGATTTTATCACCAATAAAAATGACAAGATAAGTAACCAACATTTGTTGGTTTCAATTGTGAGTTGGTGAATCAAGGGTATTGCGTGGTTGATTTAGCCTTGTCTGCTTTGACACCCTCCCCTAGACTCTAGGTGCTCCATTCATCTCCATAGATTCAATCATTCATTTGTACATCCATCCTAACCTCTTTGTTCCCCTCAGGTCTCCCCAACATAAATTATCTATCTCTTTATTTAGGTTATTCTCAACCTAAGTATAGGGGAGCCTTGAGTCCCCATAAATTTCTTGATTCATTTATCCTTCTCTCCGATACTTAGGTTATTTCTAGCCTAAGTATATGAGGTGTCCTCCTCAGTTCATGTATTCTTCCTTATATCTTAACTTGAGCTATGGCTTTGTCTCCCTCAATGATATGAGGACATAGCAAAATTTAAATATAGGGGGGTATACCGTATATATGTACTTTAGCCATAGCTCTATTTTGAAAAAAAATGAAAACTTTTGATAAATTTAAAAATTTTTGGGCTAGAGTATGCATATTCTGAATTAAGTTGGATAAAATGTTTTCAAAGTTTTAGAAAATTTCTATTATGTTACATTATTTTAAAGAAAATATTTGAAAATGGTTTAAAAAATGAGTTTCACTTGTTTTTGAAAAATCATATGAAAAATGTTTGAAAAATCTTTTTATTTGTGATAGTGTTTTGAAAATCTTTTCAATATCCTTTTTCAAAAAAAGAAGGTAAATAAGTCTAACTTGAGCTTGTAAATATTGCATAAAACAATGAGGAAAAAATGGATGAAGGAGTTGGTTTTAATCCTTGACACTTTCACTTTCACACAGGATCAATGATGTTTAAGAACACTTGGTTTGAGAGGTCTTGATATTTTAAGTTAACCAACCTTAGTTATCAGGGTCTATGACTTAATTATCCACATTTACCTAGTTCGAAAGATTTGCATGCTATATTGCATGCTTAGTCTCTAAACCTTAAAAAATATGATAATCACTTCATATACATGGTTGCGGTTATGATGAGAGGCATTGAAATTTCACTTGAAGGAATGGGATGAGGGATTCATGTTCGGACTCAATTTAATGATGCTCGAGGATGGGATAAAATCATAGAAGGCTTCATGAAACCTGAGTGTCCGCATTTTTAGCCAGTATGTGAACATGGTTCTTATGCTAATCTCTTGATATTTACCTAAGTGTTAGGGTGTGTTAACATAAAAAATGTTGATTAGTGTGTGCCAACTCTTGATAAAAGTAGTGGAGCTAGCCAAAAGCAATGCAAAGAAATATCAATGTTAAAAAAAGCTCTTCTCTTACAACGCCAAAAATCAAAGAGCTTCCACCAAAGGTGAGCGCTCCCAACCATTTCAAAGTGTCCACTTGTACCACCACTATTAGGACCAGGCATTGGGCTTGCACAAAAAAGGGCTCTGTATCATAAATGCTACACGTCTGGGCGTAGAAGGTATCTTAGATACTCAAAAAAGGTACACCCCAGTGTATTCCCAGGAAAAAAGTGCAGATGGCTCCAACTTCTCTTGACGGACATGCTGATTAACAACAAAAAATGTGTTGAGTTAATAAGGCACTCGAGAGGATCTTTGTTCCAATGAGAGGGAGAGAAGAAATGACACAATCCTACACCCTCCATCAATTGGCCTGCCACCTGCACTTCTAAGTCTTACAACTAAAAAGATGGTGGATTGAATGCAACATTTGGTTTATTCCCTAGTGTTGAGAATTGGGTCCTTAGGAGAATTTCTTGGACTGGGACCTTGGGTTTAGTTGTGACTATAATCTTGTGACCGCAGTCAACACTTAATGTCATATCATTATTTTATACATATACAGAGAGAGTCTGACAAACTAGAGAAATTGGATACCTCTTGATTAAGGCTAGGTTCAGGTAGAAATTTTGGATCTCTAAAATTGGGTGTTCTTGAATAGATCATGTCATGTGTCCACATGCACAATTGAGGGCTAATCCAACTTATTCATTTTTGAGATGCTCGGAGACGAGCATAGTTTAAGTATAGGGGGATGATGAACCTCAATCTCATTATGTTAACATTCCCATATTAGCCCCTAGCTCAACTTAGTGTAAAAAAACTAGATAAATCATTGTATATACCTGAGTATTTGAATAAATAAATAATACAAAAAATAACCAAAGCAAAAATTGTAGTGTTTTTATACCTCCAAAAATGCTCACAAAAATATTTCTCCCTATATTTGACCTCCTTTGCATTTTTGGTCAACATGAACTTGTAGATTTCATCTAGATCTACGACTTCCATGTTTTGAAATTTTCCAAATTCAGCTTTATTATTCTCCTTTTTTGTGATTTTCTTCTAAATAACCTGATCGACCCATGTGGCTCTTTCTGGTTGAGACACATGGCCTACTTCTCTTTACGCCACATGCCAAGCTTATCGGTCGTTCTTGAGAGAGCGTTCCAGTCCCTTGCCATGTCTCTAGTGACGGAAGGGACCCACAAATCCAGCAACAACGAGCGTCCACCGTCTACGAGATCCAGGAGGCTCAACCTCTTGCTGCAGCCACACCTCATTGAAGTTGCTTGAGGTTCAAGGTTCCCGTGTCAGACCTTTCGAGGTGATAATCATATTAGAGTGTAGCTCCTCTAACCCAGGCACACTTGAAGGTAAAAACTTTGCTCCCTCTTCTTCCTTCGTTTCCCGCTTACTATTCTCTGCTGGACAACCTCTCTGCTATCCATGTTCTAACTTTCATTGTCCCCAAAGTCAATCTTCAACATCCATTATCCCACTTTGAATCCTTCCATTTTTTCAACCCTCTTCATATATGCCATTGTTTTGGGAGAGACCTGAGCTCCAGTCCTCTCTCAGTGACAACGAGAGAAAGAGCCAACCGTTGAGTGAAGAACGACGTCCCCAGGCGAGATCCAAGGTATATCTTCTCCAGTGACCTTGCTGCAGCTCTACGTAGTTGCCCAGATCTGCATCACCGTTGTGTCGAGCGACGATCGAGTATCATCCCTGGTTCTCCTCCCCAGGCATCATCCTATCCATCGGCTTACAGGTAATGCATATCTTCTTTTCCTTCCATCCTCATGTTCTTTTATTACTCTTTCTATTCTCTACCATTTTTGAATCTTCCCCCAACATCCTTTTTTCACTCTACATCTCTCCTCTGGCTTACACTCCCTATTTGATTCATCCTCTACTAGCCCACACATCTTCGTCGGACCCCCTTCGCCTCACAGAGCTCCGCAAAAGCTCAAGGTCTCCCTGCTCTTTCCTTCCCTACCCATAGTCACCTATGCAATCATCACCTTGTCCATATTTCTCCTACTCAATATCAGATCACGCAAGTACCTCTGCTGCCTTGTGATATCGCTGCCAAAGTGTAGCTAAGTTCCTGCCAGCAAGCTCGCCAACCTCCATCGTCACCAATAACCGCTCGCACACGCATCTCCAGTAAATGCATTTGAGTCCTTGACAACAATTTTTTTAGAAATTTTTTCTGTAATGTGCATATACACCCCTACATTATCATGTCAATTTGAATTCTCATTTATCATCATTTTATTATTTTGAAAACTGCATATTGTAGAGCAGTTAATGCTTTATCATTATGAATGTTTGTTTGATTTTTGATAGCTACAGATTATTTAATACAATTATTTTCGTGGAAAATTGAACATTTTGCCCATTGCTTGCCATTAATTTAATATTAAATCCATCTTTGCTCTACAAATTACAAAAAAATCAAAGTAGATAGAGATTGAGTAGTCTTACATTATGCCCAAAAATCATCTTATTTGCATGCATATTGAGGTCTCAATAAATTAATTAGTGATTCATTTAATTAAATTTTTAATGAGTCATAACTCATCTATTTTTAGTTTTCGATAATTTTCCTGGATTACTCTCACATAGAAGTATCTAGGATAATTTTAGTTTTTGAGATTAATTTGATATTGTATTTATTAAAATTAATTTGTGGAAATCCCCTAACATTCATATTTAATTCCAATTAATTCATCTTGATTCGAAAAATTCGGAAAAAATTGCAGTAGTCTAATCTCAACATTTTTCACATTCTGGCTAAGTTTGAGGATTTTTGGACATTGTTTGAATGCAATTTATATTTAGTCCCTCAACTTAGCCTGAAATTGCATTGCACTTAAATTGCATAAAAAAACCATAAAAAATGCTCCTCTAAAAACTCACCATCTAGTTCGACTTTAAATAAATCTAAAGAGAAAGCTGCCTCACTGAGTTCAACCTTGAGCTTGCCCAAGTAAAACAAATTATCGTTTGCTATTAATTGATATATTAATTAAGTGGCTTTTGATTGATCCAATTTTGGCCGACTACAAGCATTGATTTCTACATAATTAAAAGGGTAAATTTTGGATCTTTCAACCTCCTGTTTCAAGTCTAATCTGATGGAGGAGATATTTGCGAGCTCATTGATGAAATGCGTGCTCCTCACAATCCATGTTGATAATCCAAGCAATGAATCTCTTGATCTTGTCTCACGAGATCTGATGTCTTCCTCATGAGCGAGGCACATCGAAGGAGACGGAGATCCACGAGAAAATAATCCGTCATCGTAATGATAATGTCGCGATACTGGTGACTCTCTCTAAGTCGTCAAGGTGGACGAAAACAAGAGGGAGATAGAGGGAGAGAGAATTAGTGTGTATAGAGAGAGAGGGATAAAGAAATTGTTTTTGATGTAATTTGAGGAGAAAGGGGTGCCTCTTATTATATAGTATATTAGGAGTCCATGGATCTCAATCCATGGACAACGCAAAATCAATGTATGAGATTGATTTGTGTTTCTTCCAATGGCCATGGTCTTGTTGTGAAAACAAAAAATAGTTAATTTAATTTAAAATAATACATATATATTGATAACTCAATATAAATTAATTTCAAATAAAATAAATTAATCTTGAAGACAAAGAGAGAGAAGATTGATCTCATCCCTAAAGGGGGGGGACGTGTCAATCTCCTCATTATCGCTTGAGGACTCATGATCTCATGATATCTTCAAGATTTACAAAAAACACTTGTTGCAAATTATTACACAAAAATAATTCATAATTATCTTGTGAATATTTCAAACATGCCATTAAATAATTTGTGAATCACATTCAAAACCCAACACAAAATGTAAATTATATTTTCAATTAATCATCCAATGTGAATCCAATTCACATGAATAATCAATCAACAAATATAGGTTATAATAGACTCTCTCTAATATATTATAAATCACATTTATAATATATATGATTAATATCGATTGTGCAATCCACATTATTCATATCCATGATAATTAAATCACATTTAATCATATTAGATATCCATTCTCATGTGAATCACATTCACATTATTCACAACTTTGATAATTAAATCACATTTAATTATCTTATATAACTCTCCTTATAATATGAACTAAATTCATATTATTCATGATAATTAAATCACATTTGATTATCAATTTTCTCAATGCTTAGATACATAATATCAATAATGAAATTATCTATGAACTCTTTCAAGGATAATATGCTTTCTCCGTAGATACATGGAGATGAGGATAGGGCGATTGTTCCACGTATAGTGACTTGGAAATGAAGTTCCACCTCAAATCCAGATCTTGCAGACCTCTCATAGATGCTTGATTAAATCAAGACGGTAAATCAAAATTCTTATTACATCTGAATCACATTCAGATCAATGTCCAATATTTGGATCAAGATCAGATCACTTCTCTATTGAGAGGAGTCACTAAAATCCAGACCCATTTCATCACTCCCTAGGAATGGAAGCATCATGGTTACACAATCGTTTATGATGACATCACCTTAGGTACTCCTAACACATGTACATACTATATACTGGAACACTGAATAAATACGAAGTATTAGATCAATTTTACACTGTCTACTTCAGGTTTAATCATTAAGTTTTTC
Source organism: Ottelia alismoides (assembly GCA_037367405.1). Taxonomy (NCBI): domain Eukaryota; kingdom Viridiplantae; phylum Streptophyta; class Magnoliopsida; order Alismatales; family Hydrocharitaceae; genus Ottelia; species Ottelia alismoides. Next base: position 2,010,818 of record JAZKJV010007604.1, on the reverse strand, counting down.
ATTTGATCATTGGGAGTTGGTATCAATCATATGCTTTCCAAAAGCATATATCATACCTAGGTGCTGATCATATACTTTCAAAAAGTATCTATTAAACCTACAAATTCAGTCAAGCTTCCAAAACGAGACGACCATGCACATAATTTGATTCTTCCCAATATTTCACGAGTGATCTCATGTCTTCCGGTTCTTAAATGATCATGTATGATCCCTTTGAGAAATCGTATTACTCATATGCCCTTGTATGCACATCAACGCGTCGGTGTATAGACCTTGGATAGGTCATCAATCTATTGGTTTTACAAATGAACATACTCAGACATATAGTAATACATATGTCTCCGGTCATAGGATGCGTACCTATATCGTGATAACATACGACATAGGTATTTGGTTATCTTGATCTCGTTAAGTCAACTCTTTGACTTAACTTATCTAACACCTCTAAATCTCTATTCCTTTGCTTAGGACCTACATCAAGAGGTTGGTTAGATATCAACCTGTAGAGAAAGAATTGGCATCTCCTTCTCTAGCTGGAGATCCTTTCTTAATAATCATTTAACAGTGCTTAAAGAGTCCTCAATCTAGCTCTTTAGATATTCATCCAAGCACCATCCTCTATGATTCAATAATTGAATCGACAATTGTATGATCAATAAGATGTCCATGGTACATAACCTAATTGTACTATGGGACCTATTATGCAAATTAGTTATTCTCCATTTTAGGCAGAGAACGATATTTGCAATAACATTAATGGCTCGTCATGGGCTTACATGTCCAACAATCTCACACTATCCCAAAGAGCCATTAGTAGGCTAATCTTAAAACCTTCACTCATGTGACAACAATTGGTTGTTTTGAAAAATAGCTAGGTAAGTTGATCAGTCACACTGTTCCCAAGAGACTATGCCAAGTCGTTTTATGAAAATTGTATATCTCCTAGTAATTGTGCTCGCATCTAATGCGAATGTCGCATATCATGTAACTCATACTCGATTTTATCAATTATAATGTCCTTGACACTACAACTCAATAATCGTTATAACCCGTATTGTTTTCCATTATCCTTATAATTAAGCTAATGCACTAGGGCATGTAGCTTTGGTATTCACATCCCCAACTCTTTTAGGAGCTATCCCTATAAATCAATATCATATCTTAAGGAGAGAAGCCTTTTGTAGAGTTTTCCAGAAAATGGAACATGTACAAGGTGTACCATTAATGTGGCGGTCCCAATACCCTCTTCTCTTTGCTTATGAACAACTCCAGAACTAAGATCTAAGAGGTATCCTTGAGATCATATCTCAATATATGGAATAGACAATGTATAAAACATTTATTAATATCCTTATATAATTCTAAATGACTAGTATATCATCTACATTTAGTACGATGAACACAATAGCACTCCCACTAAGCTTCACATTGTTCATCAAGATTCTATCTGAAATCATAATATTTATAATTTCATCAAATCTAATATTCCAACTACAGTAAGCTTATTTGAGTTCATAGATGGAGTTATTCAAATTGCATATCTTGCTTTCCTCAACCATGAAGTCTAGGGGCTACTTCATATGAATATCCTCGGAGAGGTATTCACAGAGGAATGCAATCTTGACTTCCATCTTGACGATGTCATAGTCAAGTTGTGTAACTATAGTTAGCAATATTCTGATGGTTTTAAGCATGGTTACTGAAGAGCAAGTCTCATCGCAGGTGATTCCTTCTCTTATTTTGTATCTTGTGGATACAAGCCATGCTTTGAATGTCTCTACCTTCTCATCAGGTTCCCTCTTTCTCTTTAAAATCCATTTACATCTTAATAGGTCTTATCCGTAGAGGTAGATCCTCGAGGGTCCATATACAACACTTGCAACTGAAGTCTACTTTATATTTCTAACATCCATCTTTCAATGTCATGATCTTCAGAAGCTTCATGACATGAAGTAAGATCATTGTCAGACTTAACAGACACATGTAATCCATTCTCAAGCTATTTTTGAAGAGGTATTAGTTTTTCATCTTTAATTGTCTTTTTGGTTTCCGATTTCAAGATCCTCATTATCTTATCAAGATTCAATGAGTTCCTTTAATTCATTTTCATCTTGATTCTCAAGAGAGTCATCTTCTAAAAATCATATCCTTCGTGATGAAATATTTTAAGAATCTCAAGGTCATAAAGTAGGTATCCAATACCATCTTTTATTTTCTTAATAAAGTATCACTTTCTTGTGCTAGATTTCAGTTTACTTGCATCCATGACAAAGTTATGGACCAATCAACTTTAAATCCTCACGTATCCAACACTAGGTTAGGTTCCCAACCATAGCCTGTGAGGATGTTTGGGTTTAGATTTACATGGAATCCTTATTAAGGGTATATATTGTAATCTCTACTACATATATACCTAGAAATTAAGAGGTAATTATGCTAAGATTTATCATTGATCAAATCATGTCACACATGATCCAATCGTATCTCTCAACAACTTTATTGAGTTTAGGTGTATTAGGAGGACTAAGATAGTAATGATATTCCTTTCTCCATAAGGTATTCCTTGAATTCATCTAATAGGTACAAGCTGCCTATGTTAGATCAAATCCATTCATCTTCCTTCAAACTTCGATTCTAAACTAAAATTACGAAATCTTTGAATTTCGAAGGTTTCAAAGGTGAATGGAAGAAATTTCATATCACAAACAATCATCGAATGATATTACATATCATTAATATTCATTATGATATAGATGATCCACATGCCTTAATATTATGAGATCTAGAATACCTTGTCATCTCTCACCATTCTCAGAGAAGGGTGTATTGGACATTTTTATTTGAATACAATATTCACAAGTATGTAATATTTTAAATTTCAGACATTCTAAAGTTTCATCTCTTACTAGTCAATTGATCTCATCACCAGACATATGTCCAAGGTTTGATGCTAGATCATTGTCAAATGATCTTCATCCTCCTATTGATATTTTGAGACTTTAAATTCTCAATTAGAAATGTTAATGAACCATTCATTAATATTCTAATTTAGTAGAGTCCTCTATATGCCAGATTACAATCTGAAATATATCCATCTTAATTTTTTATGATAACTCTATTCCAGAATTCATGTTTATTTCTAACATTAAGAAATAAAAAATGGTTGTATTCTAATATCAATGTCATAGAGAAATTCTCTAAGACTAAGGGTTCTCCCGCTGAAATTATGAAGTCTATCTATTAATAGAGATTGTTGCAACAATTGCACCAATATCCATGTATGTGACTATTATACCTTAAGATAAAATTTTTCCATTCGTCTAAAACATGTGCAAATAATTGCAAGTGTTATCAAAAGAATGAGATAAATTATTAGACTTTGATCTTATCTAATAAGCATGTCAATTTCAATGATCAAAAGTAGATTATAGATTATTATGATGCACTATCTGAGTCCTTCTTTAACGAGCCTAGATAGTCTAGATAGTCATAGTATCAACACATCGGCTTATTATGGTATTGGCATTCTTCCAATTCTTTGGATGTCTTTTGGAAGTCACAGAAGTACATTCAAATCTTTCACTTTCGTTCTTACTTGGGTCCTACCCATGCTTCCTCTGCGCTCCCTTCATCTATAAATAACAATTTCTTAAGACAAAGGCTCTTATGTTGAACTCAAAAGAATTCAATGTAAGAGTATTTCAACATTATTACATGCTTCATTCAATTCATACAACATGAGTATTTTGAAGCTTCATACATGACTTGAGTATAGATAGTATAATGATGACACTCATCATATCTACATACATCTTAATTCTTAAAGACTTAGGTTCAGATAAGTACTTAAACAGTTTGAATACATCATCTCCTATAGAGACACCATTCTGCATGACGCAGTGAACCATGCCATTCATGATTAAAAGTCGAGAGAACATACGTATGGAAAAACATCTTCTTAGATTTTATAAGGATTTTTTGACAATTATGATCATCATCAACATGATATTTTCAAATTACACTTGACGAGATATCAAGATTATAGACATACAAACCTAGGTTGTTGTCCTATTATCTATTTAATTGTCATTCCTCATTATTATGAGGAAACTTGCACATTGCAACCACATACATTATGTGTCCAATTGCAAGTAAAATATCCTAATTATGGATCAAATCCATGATATTTTACTGGTTATTATTGAGTATAGTATTGAGTGGGTTTAATGAGGATTATCTGAAATAAGAAATTTGCATAATATATATTACTTTGATTTCGACACTTTTCTATCAAAGTTGTCTTGCCTTGTCAACATCGAATATTCATTCACTTAATCACTTTCAATGAAAGTGATGTGCTTACCATTATATCTCAAACAAGATCTGGCATCTTCTTTTTTATCTTTGTCACATCCCAACAATTTGAGTACCTGTAACTCCGATAAAAAGAAGCGGGAACACATTCCACCTTGCAAGTCCAACTTGCATTCCCAATTTAGTCTTTGATACCCGGGCCTACCACCCCTAAGGCGATGTTGACCCATCATTAATTGAACCAACCGTCAACCGGATTAGAACTCGCTATGCACAATCCAATATCACCTCAATAATTTGAGGATCCGATATCGGGGTTACTACGCATACAACCTTACTCTTTAGAGAAGAAATGAGACCGATCCATATTCGCTTGTATGTAGGAGCTGTCACTTCGGGCATGCATCTCCTACATACAATCCCTGATGACAGAACCCTTTGCTTTGATGGGAGACCGTCGATGTCACTTATGTGATCCTCCATATCATGTTCAAATTATAATTAATTACTACGAATCATATTCACATAATTAGTCCTTTAAAGAGAATAATATCTTTATTCATTATAGAGAGTTTAAATTTAATTTGATTAAATTCATTTAAATTATCAATCCAATCAATCAACCAACAAACAATTGTTCTTAATTGCTACTTGAAGGATGGTATAATCTCAAAATACATATTATTTGAATTTTAATAATTAGAAAAATACAACATGATACCTTCAAACATTATCCCTTCCTTACTCTTTGTCATGGCCAGTACTGACAGGAGTGGGACAGACCGTTCAAGGAGTAACCTGCTACCCCAACGCTCCCTGATTAGACACCATATCCGCCTCAGGTCAGGATAATGGCAATTGATCACTTTGTAATTGAGAAGATAATCAATATTTTAACCTAAGTTATACCATACAATAATCACCATCAATAACCTTCTGATAAAATTGAGGAATTTGCTAAACAAATTCCCAATCCTATTCAAGCAACTTTGTTTGTTGGAAAGAAGATCATGTAACCATTGTGATGTAGATCATATCTAATCAATTTTGATTAAGGCAATCCCAGTTAGGGAAATAATTATCATCAAATATTTATCAAATATTTATCCGTAATTATTACTGGAAATTTAATCATTTAATTTCACTAATTGATTAGAAGACAGTCATAAGATTATGTATTAGGAAAGTAATTTTAAGCAGTGGACCTCACTTACTAAAATTAACATATCTCAATCCTTTTAATTTCAAATCATGAAAAATAAGTTTCCATAGTTTTCTAATTTTATTCACAACAGAACCCAATGATTTGAATGCATTTCCAGGCGTTTCAAAAGCGTAATTAACTCTTAATATACATCAAGATTCACCATCCCTGAAACAATGCATACATGTTCATTAAAAGACCATAACTTGAGTAATCAGATTTCAAATCATGCAAACTCAAATCCAATGGTTTCCTTATTTAATGGGGAACATAATTCAAGTGATAATTTCATATTTAAACAACAAGATGGAAAAATCACACAAAACAGGGATGCATGACAAAATGCGATAAAATTTTTCAAACCCTAGTGAGCCCAAGTCATCCTAGGTTCACGAATCGTATCCAAAACCTCCAAAGTGTGGTCTGATACCACTTTAAGAATATGATAAAATCCTTAAGCGCATCATGGAAGCATGAGGATCACATCGAATATGATCGGGAGTGACTAGTCACACTAGTCGCTTGAGGCAACGAAATTTAAAACAATTTAAATGATGAAACCACATTATCAAGGAACATTCCTTGGATCATTTCATCTAAGCCGCAAACAAATATTAGGTGTACCTTTTGAAGAGTGGTTGTGATCGAGTCTGTAAAAATGGAGACCTCTTGTCTCAAGTCCAATCAGACCGAGGAGACGCTTGCGAGTGCATTGATGAGGTGCATGCTCCTCGCCCATGTTGATAATCCAAGCGACAAATCTCCTGATCTCATCTCACGAGATACAATGTCTTCTTAACAAGTGAGGTGCATCAAAGGATATGGAGATCCAAGAGCAAACAATCTGACAGCATAATGATGATGTTCCGGTGATAGCGACTCTCTCTAGGGATCAAGGTAGACGACTACAAGAGAGAGAGAGGGAGAGAGACTTCACGTGTAAAGAGACCCTTGGAATTCTTTCCTGCCTCTTTTTATTCAATGGGCATGGTACTATGTATCAGAGAGGGAGAGAGCAGTTATTTTTGACGTAATTTGAAGAGCAAGGGTATCTATTCTTATATAGTATTTCGGGAGTCCATGGATCTTAATCCAAGGACAACACAAAATCAATGGATGATACTTATTTGTGTTTCTTCCAACAGTCATGATCTTGTTGTGAAAACATAATAGTAATTAATTTAATTTAAATTAATATATTTATAAATCGATATAAATTAATTTCAAATCAAATTAAATAATCTTGAAGATAAAGAAAGAGAATTGATCTCATCCCTAGAAAGGGGGACATGTCAATCTCCTCATTATATCATGAGTTCTCACTATCTCGTGATATCTCCAAGATTTACAACAACACCTGTTGTAAATTATTTCACAAAATAATTCATAATTATCTTATGAATATTGCAAACATGAAATTAAATAATTTGCAAATCACATTCACAACCCAAAATAAAAATGTAAGTTATATTTTCAATTAATCATCCAATGTGAATGCGATTCACATCAATAATAAATCAACAAATATAAATTACAATACGATCTCTCTAATATGTTATAAATCACATTTATAATATATATGATTAATATGGATAGCGCTATTCACATTGTTCATATCCATGATAATTAAATCACATTTAAACATCTTGGATCTACATTCTCATGTGCCCAAATAACATGAATCGCATTCACATTATTCATATCTTTGATAACTAAATCACATTTAGTTATCTTATATAACTCTCCTTATAATATGAATCAGATTCATATTGTTCATGATACTTAAATCTCATTTAATTATCAATTTTCTCAATGCTTAGATACATAATATCAATAATGAAATTATCCTTGAACTCTTTCAAGGATAATGCGCTTTCTCCACGGATACTTGAAGATAAGGACATGGCGATTGTATTGTTCCACATATAGTGACTTGGATATTGAGATCACATCCCAGATCCAGATCTTGCGGACCTCTCATATATGCTTGATTAAATCAAGACCACAAATACAATCCTCTTACTGCATCTAAATCACATTCATATCAATGTCCAATATTTGGACCAAGATTAGATGACTTCTCTACTGAGAGGAATCACTATAATCCAGAACCATTTCATCACTCCCTAGGAATTGAAGCGTCATGGTTATACAATTGTTTATGATCTCATTACCCTGAGGTATTACTAACACATTTACATCCTGCATACTCGAAAACATAGAATAAACCTGAAGTATTAGATTAAAATTACACTGTCTACTTCAGGGTATTATAATTAAGTTTCTCATTTGATCATTGGGAGTTGGTATCGATCATATGCTTTCCAAAAGCATATATCATACATGCGTGTTGATCATATAACTTCCAAAAATATATATTAAACCTACAAATTCAGTCAAGCTTCCAAAGTGAGATGACCGTGCACAGAATTGGATTATTCAAAATATCTAATGAGTGAGATCATGTCTTTCGGTTTATTAAATGAACCTGTATAATCCCTTTGAGAGATCGTATTACTCATATGCCCTTGCATGCAAATTAATGCGTCGGTGTATCGACCTTGGTTAGGTAATCAACCTATCGGTCTGCCAAATGTACATACTCAAACATATAATAACATATCTGTCTCTGGTCAGAGGTGAAGGATATGGTTAGATCCTCAAGCGCATCACGGAAGCGTGATCGTTGTATCGAATACGACGAAGAACGACTAGTCGCACTAGTTGTTCTATGCAGCGGAAATTAAAAAATTCTCATGTGACGAAACCACATGATCCAAGAACACTTCTCGGATCGTTTCGTCTAAACCACAACCAAGTATTAGGTTTACCTCTTGAAGCGTGGTTGCGATCAAGTCTCTAAATGAAGAGACCTCCTGTCTCAAGTCCGATCCATCGGAGGAGACGCTTGCGAGCGCGGGGATGAACCGCGTGCTTCTCGCAATCCAAGTTGATGATCCAAGCGGTGGATCTCCTGATCTCGACACACGAGATCCGACGTCTTCTTCACGAGCAAGGCATGCCGAAGTAGATGGAGTTCCACGAGCAAAACATCGGGCAGCATAACGACGGTGCCGCGGCGATGGAGAGTCTCTCTACGGCATCCATGGTGGACGGCCATGAGAGGGAGAGAAAGAGAAAGAAAGAGAGAGAGAGACTTGTTGTCTAACTTATGTGTGTAGAAGAGCAATGGGGTGCCTCTCCTTTTATAGGGTTTTGGGATCCATGGATCTCAATCCATGTGTCAACACAAATCCAATGGTCCACATTAATTTGTGTTTCTTTCAATGGCCATGATTTGTTGCTAAAAACACAACAACAATTAATTTAATAAAAATCAAATATATATTAAATATAATTTGATTTATATCAAATCAATCTACATTGGAGAGATAGGAAAGGAGGCAAGCCTCCTTCCATAAGGAGGGTGGACGGCCACCACATTCCTTATGGAATTGTGGCCGTCCCCTCTCCTCATTAGGAAGGGAGCTTCCTTTTTCCTATTACATGAGATTACATTATCTCATGATTCTCTCCAATATTTGCAACAACATTTGTTGCAAATTATTTCACAAAAATAAATCCAATTTATTTTTTGAACATTACAATCATGCCATTGGAAATTTGTGAATCATATTCACAACCCAAAACAAAATGTAAATTACATTTTCAATTCAATGTCCAATGTGAATCCAATTCACATTAATATTTAATTAACAAATGTAAATCACAAATAGCTCTCTCTTATATATTATAAATCACATTTATAATATACATGACTAATATGGATATTGCTATCCACATTATTCATATCCATGATAATTAAATCACATTTAATCATCTTGGATCTTTACTCTCTTGTTCTCAAATAATATGAATCACATTCACATTATTCACATCTTTGATAATCAAATCACATTTAATTATCTCAGATAACTCTCTTTATAATATGAATCAAATTCATATTACTCATGATAATTAAATCACATTTAATTATCCATTTTCTCAATGCTCGGATACATAAATCAACTATAGAATTATCCATGAACTCCTTCAAGGATAATGCGCTTTATCCGCAGATACTTGGAGATAAGGACAGGGCGATTGTATTGTTCCACGTATAGTGACATGGATATTGAGATCGTATCTCAAATCCAGATCGTGGGCCTCCCATAGATGCTTGATTAAATCAAGACCGTAAATCTAATCTTCTCATTGTATCTGAATCACATTCAGATCAATGTCCAACACTTGGACCAAGATCAGATCACTTCTCTACTGAGAGGAGTCACTAAAATCCAGACCCGTTTCATCACTCCCTAGGAATGGAAGCGTCATGGTTATACAATCGTTTATGATCACATCACCCTCAGGTATTCCCAATACCTGTACATCCTGCATACTGGAAGACTCAGACTAAACCCGAAGTATTGGATCAACTTTATACTGTCTACTTCATGGTTTTATCAGTAAGTTTCTCATTCGATCATTGGGAGTCGGTATCGATCATATACTTTCCAAAAGCATATATCATACCTAGGTCTTGATCATATACTTTCCAAAAGTATATATCAAACCTACAAATTCAGTCAAGCTTCCAAAGCGAGATGACCGTGCGCACGGAATTTGATTCTTCCCAATATCTCATGAGTGAGCTCATGTCTTCCGGTTCAGTAACTGAACCTGTATGATCCCTTTGAGAGATCTTATTACTCATATGCCCTTATATGCACACCAGCGCGCCGGTGTATAGACCTTGATTAGGTCATCAACCTATTGGTCTGCCAAATGTACATACTCAGACATATAGTAACACATCTGTCTCCGGTCAGAGGATGTATGCCTATATCATGACAGCATATGATATAGGACTTTGGTTATCTCGATCTCGTTAAGTCAACTCTTTGACCTAACTAATCTGACACCTCCGAATCTCTATTCCTATGCAGAGGATCTGCATCAAGAGGTCGGTCAGATATCAGCCTTTAGAGAAAAGGATTGCCATCTCCTTCTCAGGCTGGAGATCATCTCTTAACAATCATCTGACGGTGCTTGATGAGTCCTCAATCTAACTCTTTAGATATTCATCCAAGCACCAGCCTCTATGATTCAATAGTTGAATCAACAGCTGTATGATCATCGAGATGGCCATGGTACATAACCCTAATTGTACTAAGGGACCTATTATGCAAATTATGTATTCTTCATTTCAGATTAAGGAGTGAATTGCAATAACATTTATTGCATAATGGCTCGCCGTGGGCTCGCATTTCCAACAATCTCCCACTAGCCCAAAGAGCCATTAATGGGCTAATCATTTAAACCCACACTCATGTGACAATCATAGACTATTAAGAAAATAGCTAGGTAAGCTGATCAGTCACTCTATTCCCGCGAGACTACGCCAAGTCCTTTTACGGCACTTGCAGATCCCCAGTAACAGTGCTCGCATCTAATGCGAATGTTGCATCTCATGCAACCAATACTCATTCTAGTTGGTTACAGTGTCCCTGACATCATAACCAGTATCCCCATAATCCTTATTAGAATACCTTCATTCCCGGAGATCTCTATCTCCTAAGGTCTCTAAAGTTTAGACCTTTATAGATCACTATCTACATGGTCTTAAACTTTTGAAGATAAGACTTTGAGATTACTATCTCAAAAATCTCCTCATCTATGAAGATTTTGTTATTACTGCAATCAAGTGTTTTATCTCTACAGTAGGATTAGTAAAAATTTACTACTCCCACTGCATGACAGACATCTGGTATTTGTACACTCTAGCATACACTCAGCTTCTCGTAACTAATGCACAAGTGCAAGTAGTTGTAGCATTTACTTCCTCAACTCTTTGAGGTGCTATCCCTTAAGATAGGTCAGTACCATATCTTAAGGGTTAGAAGCCTTTCTTGGAATTTCTATGAATAGAATATGTCCAAGGTATACTACAAATGTGACAGTCCAATTATCCTCTTCTCTTGGCTTCTGAACAACTTCAGAACTAAGATCTAAGAGGTATCTTTGAAATCATATTTCAAGATATGGAATAACCAGAGAATAAAACACTTATTATTATCCTTATATCATTTTAAATGATCCGGATATCATCTACATTCAGCAAGATGAACACAAAGGCACTCCCACTAAGCTTCACATGGCTCATCAAGATTCTATCTGAAATCATAACAATTATAATTCCATCAAATCTTATCGTCCAACTTCAAGAAGCTTATTTGAGTCCATAGATGGATTCCTTAGTTTGCACACCTTGCTTTCCTCAACCATGAAGCCCTGGGGCTACTTCATGTGAATATCCTCAAAGAGGTATTCGTTGAGGAATGCAATATTGACTTACATCTTGAAGATGCAATAGTCAAGTTGTGTAGCTAAGGTTAGCAACATTCTGATGATTTTAAGCATGGTCACCGAAGAGCAAGTCTCATTGCAAGCAATGTCTTCTCTTCCGGTGTGTGGCTCATGGCTACGAACCGTGCTTTGAAGGTCTCTACCTTCTCATCAGGTTCCCTTTCTCTTGAAGATCCATTTACACCTTTACAGGTTTTACCCATATAGGTGGATCCATGAGGGTCCATATACAACACTTGCATATGAAGTCTACATTAGACGTTTATTGCTAACATCCATCTATCCATGCTATGATCTTCAGAAGCTTCATCACATGAAGTTCAATCATTGTCAGATTTCTCTGACACATGGAATCCATCCTCAAACTCATTTGAAGAGGTATTAGTGTTTCATTTTTTAAATTGTCCTCTTAGTTTCCAATTTCAGGAGCCTCATTATCTTCTCAAGATAAATGAGTTCCTACACTTCATTTTCATCTTGATTCTCAAGAGTCTCAACCTCTAAGAATCATATTCTCAGAGATGAGATACTTAGAATCTCAAGGTCATAAAGTAGGTATCCAATACCATCCTTTATTTTCCTAATGAAGCAGCACTTTCAAGTGCTAGATTCCAGCTTGCATGCATGGAATCATATTAAGCATATATATTGTAGTCTCTTCTACACATATATACCTGGAAACTAAGGGATAATTATGCTAAAATTCATCATTGATAAGATCATGTCACACATGATCCAATTGTATCTACCTATAACTCTATTGAGTTAAGGTGTGTTAGGAGGATTGAGATAGAAATGATATTCATATCTCTATAAGGTATTCTTTGAATTTATCTAACAGGTACTTGCTACCTAGATTAGATCAAATTCATTTTATCTTCCTTCAAACTTTGGTTCTAAACCAAAAATAATGAAATCTTTGAACATTTCAAAGGTTTCTTAGGTGAAGAGAAGAAATCTCATATCATACATAATCATCAACGGATATCACATATCCATAATGTTTACTATGATATAGATGATCTACACACATCAATATGCATGAGATCCTGAATACCTTGGCATCTTACACCTTTCTTTAAGAAAGGTGTATTGGACATTTTACTTTGAATACAATATTCATAAGTATGTAAGTTTTGAAATTTTAGACATTCTAAAGTTTCATCTCTTACTAGTCTATTGATCAAATCAATAGACAAATGTCCAAGGCTTGATGCTAGATCATTGTCAAATGATCTTCATCCTCATATTGATCTTAAGTTTTAATTTCAGCATTTAGAAATGTTAATGAGCCATTCATCAATTTTCTAATTTAGTGGAGTCCACTAGATTTCAGATTACTATCTAAAATATCTCCATCATAACTATTTATGATAGTTCTACCTCAGAATTCATGTTTATTTCCAACATTTAGAAACAAACAATGAGTGTATTCTTATATCTAGGTCATAGAGACATTCTCAAAGACTAAGGACTCTCCCACTGAAATTAACAAGTCTATCAATCCAACAGAGATTGTTGCAACAATTGCATCAATATCCATGTGGATAACTATAAACCTTTAAGATCAAATTTTCCAGTCTTCTAAAACATATGCAACCTATTGCAAATGTCATCAGAAGATTGAGATACAATTATTTGACTTTATCTTATCAATGATTTATGTAGATTAATCTGATGCTCCATCCGAGTCCTTCTCTAAGGATTCTAGATAGACTTGATAGTCATACTATCAACACATCAACCTATTGCAGTATTGGCATTCATCCAACTCTTCGGATGACATATGGAAGTCATAGATGTATAGTCAACTCTTTGACCATACTTCTTACTCGGGTCCAACCCATGCTTCCACTGCGCTCCCTTTATCTATAAGCAACCATTGCTTAAGACTAAGGATCTCTTATGTAAGAGCATTTCAACATTTATACATGCTTCATTAAATTCATACAATATGAATATTATGAAGCTTCATGAATGACCATAGTATAGATAGTAGAATGATGACACTCATCATCTACATCCATCTAAACTCTTAAAACATAGGTTCAGGTAGGTACTCAAACAATTTGAATACATCATCTCTTATAGAGCCACCATTCTGCATGATGCAGTGAACCATCTCATTCATGTTAAATGTCAAGAGCACATATGTATGCCAGAATATCTTCATTAATTTTATAAGGATTATTTGACAATTACGATCATCGTCGACATGTCACTTCCAAAGTACATCCGATGAGAGATCAAGACTATAGAGACACACAAACCCTAGGGTTGTAGTCCTATTATCTATTTAATTGTCATTCCTCAATATTATGAGGAAACTTGCACATTGCAACCACATGCATTATGTGTCCAATTGCAAGTACAATATCTGGATCATGAGTCCAATCCATGATATTTTACTGGTTATTATTGAGTATATCATTGAGCGGGTTTTAATGAAGGATTATCTGAAATAAGAAATTTGCATAAATATATAAATATATATATTTTACTTTGATTTAGGATTTTTATATCAAAGTTGTCTTGTCTTGTCAACACTGAAAGTTCATTCCCTTAATCACTTTCAATGTAAGAGATATACTTACCATTATATCTCAACAAGATCTGGGATCTCCTTCCTTATCTTTGTTGCATCCCAATAATATGAGAATCTGCAACTCGGATAAAAAGAAGCGGGAACACATTCCGCCTTGCAAGTCCAACTTGCATCTCCCAATTCGGTCTTTAACACCCAGGCCCACCAACCCTAAGGCGATGTTGACCGATCGTTAATTGAACCAACCGTCAACAGGAATAGTACTCGCTATACGCAATCCAATATCGCCCCAATAATATGAGGATCCGATATTGGGGTCACTACGTATACGGCCTTACTCTTTCGAGAAGCAAAGAGCCCGATCCAGATGCGCTTGCATACAGGAGCTGTCACTTCAGACAGGCGTCTCCTATATACAATCCCTGGCGACGGAACCCTTCGCCTTGACAGGAGACCATGGATGTCACTTATGTGATCCTCCATATCATATTCAAATTCTAATTAATCATTATGAATCATATTCATTATGATTAATTCTTCCAAGGGAAATAACATCTCTATTAATAATAGAGTATTTTAATCTTAATTGGATTCCAATTAATCTAATCATATTAAATTAATGATCCAATTAATATCCAACAAACATTTTAATAGTTACTTTAATAATGGTATTATCTCAAATACGTATTATTTCGAATTTTAATAATTAGAAATACATCATGATTTCTTAAGCATTATACTAACCCTACCCGCTGTCATGGCCAGTACTGACGAGAGTGGGACGGACCACATACGTTGCAACCCGCAACCCCAATGCTCTCCGACTAGACACCATATCCACCTCGGGAAAGGATAATGCAAAATAGATCATTTTGTACTTGAGATGATCATCGGTTCTTCAACCGAAATTATACCATATAGTAATAATCAAAACAATTTTGATTAACATTATAATGAGATTTGCTAAACAAATCCCAAGTCCTATTCAAGCAACATGTTTGTTGGAATGTTGATCATGTAGATCATGTTACCAATCTTGATCTAGATCACATCTAATCATTTGTTGGTTAGGGCAAAGTCATTTAAGGACATAATTATCATTAAATATTTCACAAATATTTATGCATAATTATTCCAGGAAATTAAACAATTTAATTTCACTAATTAATTAAATGACAATCACTAGGTTCTTGATTAGGAAAGTATTTTCAGCAGTGACCCTCACTTACTAAAAATAACATATCTCAATCAATTTAAATCCAAATTAAGCAAAGTAAATTTCTAAAGTTTGCTAACTTGATTTACAACAGAACCCAAGTGATTTGCACGCATTTCAAGGCGTTTCAAATCCGCAATTAACATCTTAATTACGTCATGATCCGCAGTCCCCGAAACAGTAGATACATGTTCACTAAAATGAGCATATCTAGAGCAAACGGAATCGAAATCACGCAAACTCAGATCCTACGGTTTCCTTATTTAATGGGGAATAAAATCCAAATATTATTTTCGTATTTAATCAATTTAAAAAGTGCCGAAAATAATATCAAAATAGAGATGCGAAAATGAAATGCAAGAAAACTTTCGCAAACCCTAATGAACCCAAGTCGTCCTCGGTTCATGGATCGTATCAAAAAAACACCGACCTAAGGCTCTGATACCACTTGAAGGATATGGTTAGATCCTCAAGCGCATCACGGAAGCGTGATCGTTGTATCGAATACGACGAAGAACGACTAGTCGCACTAGTTGTTCTATGCAGCGGAAATTAAAAAATTTTCATGTGACGAAACCACATGATCCAAGAACACTTCTCGGATCGTTTCGTCTAAACCACAACCAAGTATTAGGTTTACCTCTTGAAGCGTGGTTGCGATCAAGTCTCTAAATGAAGAGACCTCCTGTCTCAAGTCTGATCCATCGGAGGAGACGCTTGCGAGCGCGGGGATGAACCGCGTGCTTCTCGCAATCCAAGTTGATGATCCAAGCGGTGGATCTCCTGATCTCGACACACGAGATCCGACGTCTTCTTCACGAGCAAGGCATGCCGAAGTAGACGGAGTTCCACGAGCAAAACATCGGGCAGCATAACGACGGTGCCGCGGCGATGGAGAGCCTCTCTAGGGCATCCATGGTGGACGACCATGAGAGGGAGAGAAAGAGAAAGAAAGAGAGAGAGAGACTTGTTGTCTCACTTATGTGAGTAGAAGAGCAATGGGGTGCCTCTCCTTTTATAGGGTTTTGGGATCCATGGATCTCAATCCATGTGTCAACACAAATCCAATGGTCCACATTAATTTGTGTTTCTTTCAATGGCCATGATTTGTTGCTAAAAACACAACAACAATTAATTTAATAAAAATCAAATATATATTAAATATAATTTGATTTATATCAAATCAATCTCCATTGGAGAGATAGGAAAGGAGGCAAGCCTCCTTCCATAAGGAGGGTGGACGGCCACCACATTCCTTATGGAATTGTGGCCGTCCCCTCTCCTCATTAGGAAGGGAGCTTCCTTTTTCCTATTACATGAGATTACATTATCTCATGATTCTCTCCAATATTTGCAACAACATTTGTTGCAAATTATTTCACAAAAATAAATCCAATTTATTTTGTGAACATTACAATCATGCCATTGGAAATTTGTGAATCATATTCACAACCCAAAACAAAATGTAAATTACATTTTCAATTCAATGTCCAATGTGAATCCAATTCACATTAATATTTAATTAACAAATGTAAATCACAAATAGCTCTCTCTTATATATTATAAATCACATTTATAATATACATGACTAATATGGATATTGCTATCCACATTATTCATATCCATGATAATTAAATCACATTTAATCATCTTGGATCTTTATTCTCTTGTTCTCAAATAATATGAATCACATTCACATTATTCACATCTTTGATAATCAAATCACATTTAATTATCTCAGATAACTCTCTTTATAATATGAATCAAATTCATATTACTCATGATAATTAAATCACATTTAATTATCCATTTTCTCAATGCTCGAATACATAAATCAACAATAGAATTATCCATGAACTCCTTCAAGGATAATGCGCTTTATCCGCAGATACTTGGAGATAAGGACAGGGCGATTGTATTGTTCCACGTATAGTGACATGGATATTGAGATCGTATCTCAAATCCAGATTGCGGGCCTCCCATAGATGCTTGATTAAATCAAGACCGTAAATCTAATCTTCTCATTGTATCTGAATCACATTCAGATCAATGTCCAACACTTGGACCAAGATCAGATCACTTCTCTACTGAGAGGAGTCTCTAAAATCCAGACCCGTTTCATCACTCCCTAGGAATGGAAGCGTCATGGTTATACAATAGTTTATGATCACATCACCCTCAGGTATTCCCAATACCTGTACATCCTGCATACTGGAAGACTCAGACTAAACCCGAAGTATTGGATCAACTTTATACTGTCTACTTCATGGTTTTATCAGTAAGTTTCTCATTCGATCATTGGGAGTCGGTATCGATCATATACTTTCCAAAAGCATATATCATACCTAGGTCTTGATCATATACTTTCCAAAAGTATATATCAAACCTACAAATTCAGTCAAGCTTCCAAAGCGAGATGACCGTGCGCACGGAATTTTATTCTTCCCAATATCTCATGAGTGAGCTCATGTCTTCCGGTTCAGTAACTGAACCTGTATGATCCCTTTGAGAGATCTTATTACTCATATGCCCTTATATGCACACCAGCGCGCCGGTGTATAGACCTTGATTAGGTCATCAACCTATTGGTCTGCCAAATGTACATACTCAGACATATAGTAACACATCTGTCTCCGGTCAGAGGATGTATGCCTATATCATGACAGCATATGATATAGGACTTTGGTTATCTCGATCTCATTAAGTCAACTCTTTGACCTAACTAATCTGACACATCCGAATCTCTATTCCTATGCAGAGGACCTGCATCAAGAGGTCGGTCAGATATCAGCCTTTAGAGAAAAGGATTGCCATCTCCTTCTCAGGCTGGAGATCATCTCTTAACAATCATCTGACGGTGCTTGATGAGTCCTCAATCTAACTCTTTAGATATTCATCCAAGCACCAGCCTCTATGATTCAATAGTTGAATCAACAGCTGTATGATCATCAAGATGGCCATGGTACATAACCCTAATTGTACTAAGGGACCTATTATGCAAATTATGTATTCTTCATTTCAGATTAAGGAGTGAATTGCAATAACATTTATTGCATAATGGCTCGCTGTGGGCTCGCATTTCCAACAAGAGGATGTGCGCCTTTATCATGACAGCATAAGACATAGGTCTTTGGTTATCTCGATATTGTTAAGTCAACTCTTCGACTTAAATTATCTAACACCTTCTAATATCTATTCCAATGGCAAGGACATGCATCAAGAGGTCGGTTAGATATCAACCTTTAGATAAAGGATTGTCATCTACTTTTCAGGCCGGAGATCCTCTCATAATAATCATTTGATGGTGCTTAATGAATCCTCAAGTGAACTCTTTATATATTCATCCAAGCACTGGGCTTTATGATTCAACAATTGAATCAATCGCTGTATGATCATTAAGACGACCATGGTACATAACCCTAATTGTACTAAGGAACCTATTATGCAAGTTAGTATTCTTCATTTTAGATCAGGGAATTATATTTACAATAACATTTATTGCATAATGGCTTGCCATGGGCTCACATGTCCAACAGAGAAGTGATCCGATCTTAGTCCAAATGTTGGACATTGATCTGAATGTGATTCGGATGCAATGAGAAGATTAGATTTCCATTCTTGATTTAATCAAGCATCTATGAGAGGTGCTCAAGATCTAGATTTGAGATGTCATCTCAATATTCAAGTTACTATATGTGGAACAATACAATCGCCATGTCCTTATCTCCAAGTATACACGGCGAAAGCGCATTATTCTTGAAAGAGTTCAAAGATATTTTTGTGGTTGATGATGTATTCGAGCATTGAGAAATGGATAATTAAATGTATTTACTTATCATGAATAATATAAATTTGAATCATATTATTTGACCATATAAGGAGAGTTTTCTAAGATGATTAAATGTGGTATAATTATCAATGATGTGAATAATGTGAATGCGATTCATATTATTTGGGCACGTGAGAATAGAGACCCAATATGATTGAATAAGATTTACGGATATGATTAATGTGGATATTACTATCTATAATAATCACGGATATTATAAATATTATTTATAATATGATGAAGATATTTAGTTGTAAGTAGAATTACACATCATATGTTGTTGTGAATTGGATACACAATAATCAATTAATTACAAATCTAATTTCCATATTATTTGGATATATGAATATGATTCTTTTTTATCAATGGCATGATTGATATTTTTCACAAATTTATTTTGGAATTATTTTTGTGAAGATAAATACAATAATATTTATTATATTTTATCCTATATAATAAATATATATTGAGGAAGGTAAAACTGCCAACAAGGTGGTCGTCCACCTTGACCAAGTCAGGGGGGACGACCACCCTCTTTTTAAGATGGTGATTGCCTCCCTTATTATCTATTTATTATATGTAAAATTAAAATGAATTAATATGTATCTTGATAAAGTGATATAATTATTTATTTTAATTAAATTTATTGTTGTAAATATATAGCAACTAATCATTGTCATTGATTAATAACCTCTTAGTCTGAACCATTTGATTAAGAGGTGATGAATATGCATTTCATCATTTTAAGAGATGATGAATCTACATTTCATCATTTTTATTCAATTATTTTAGCTTAAAATACCTTATAAAACATCTGTATATAATTCTAACTCCATATTCTTACTAATTTGCATCTGTGTGTAAATATTGTATATTTGTATATTATTTTAACCTAAAATAAAGAAAGAAAGAAAGAAAGGAAAATGAAGAAAAGAAAAGAAAATATTGTATATATGTAATAGATACAGGCTCAACCAAACCTCGAGAGAAGGTCAAGATTTAACCTGATCGACCAAGAATAAAGTAGGGGGAGATAGGGTCCTTAATTAGGAAACCAAAAAAATGTGTTGTAGATACTTCTCATTTATTTTGTATATATGTATAAAACTAACACTATTTCATTTATACATAAATTGATCTCAAACTAAATAATTTTAAAAATAAAGGTTGCAAATAAAAATGTTTGCTAAATAATAAAAATAATTGCACAATGAAATCATGAATATAATAAAAGGTAACCACATCCGGAAAAAGCCATTAAGCGATAATTGAAAGATTTATTCTAGCTCCATATGAAATCAAATTGAACCAAACTAACTTTCATTGTATTCTAAATTAAATTACCTTTAAAATGACGGGTTTCATAATTTTTGGAGTTACAGTTGAAAAGTTAGTTTTCTGGGGTGGTTTGTGTAATTTTGCCATTTATCTGTATATATCATATTTGTAAATATTTGTAAATATTTTTTAATATTAATTTAAAATAAAAATAAAAATAAAAATAAAAAAATATTAAAACAAAAAAATAATTTACGTATTTAACCATGTAAATAATGTACTATATGTATATAGAATATGTATATAGTTAGTTTTCTTAAATAACTACAAAAAAAGTAACATTTATTTTTAAATTAATAAAGTGACAAAAATGCAAAAAAAGTTCATTTTTATAAAAAAATTTAAATACTAATGACTTTTATCTTTATCTCCTTTCATATTTCTTTTCTCTTATCTCTTATCTTTATTCAAAATTTTAAAAATTGAAATTCCATTCTTCTATCTATTAATATGGCTCCTCATCCCTCTTTTCAACTTGACCAATCTTTGGTGAGAGGAGCCAGATCTCTGAGAGTCCTCTTGTCGTACAAGGGTGCTTAGCCACCGAGTCGTCCGGTGATTGCGAGTCGGCCTTCGTCGAGACGACAATGGTATTTTTCCGCTCCTAAGTTAAGATCCACATTTTTCACGCGTTTTTCCTTCGTTGTAATTTTTTATCTAGATCTTAAAATCCATCATGATTTGGTTCGCCATCAATCTTAACTTTTCATCTCATTTTCTCGATCGCATTGCTTCACGTTCTATATCACCGAAACTCTCAACTCCGGCCACGCACGGTTGCCGGAGACTCGGATTCAATTCTTCCATCTCACCGGAACCTCATTCACGTATTTCATTTTGATTTCGGGATCAATCCGTCGTGCTCGCATCCTCATTTATTTATGATAACAAATTTAAAAAAATAAAAAAATATATCTAGCATTTCTTTCTAACATTTGTTTTACAGGATCATTAAAAAAAGTAAAAAAATAAAAAATTTCTACCATTTTGTTTAAAAAAATAAAAAAATAAATTTTTTTATCTTCTGTTTATATTTTTGTTGTTTTGGATTTTACAATAATAAAAAAACAAAAGGCTCCAATAGCAGGCACCCCTCCATCGGTTAGTGGGCGGCGCCCGCCGCCCCACCACGCTCCCTTCACCACTGACTCCTACTACCGCCACCAACCATAGCCATTGCAGCCACCGCACTTGCACTTGGTTGCCGGTCCGCCAACACCCACTGCGCTCTGTCTGGACCGCACACCCAACGACCGCTGCCACAATGACCAACCCTGTAGGAGGTCTACTCGCCATCAGCCATTCCTTCACCGCCGCACCTCTGCCACTATGGTATCAACGCCAGTGCCACCGTACGCTCAGATGCGAGCGTGTCTACACCATCGCCGCACAACCGATTCTCCGCTAGGAATCCAACCACCGCCGTCCAACCCTTGCTCAACCTCCACCACTAGAAGCACTTGTCACGCCATTATTTGAAGTTGCAGCCACCACCCTTTGCGTCGATACTGCCCGACGACGCCACCTGCGCTAGGAGAGAAGATATGGAGACTGGTGGCATCCCCCGGATTTGGTTAGAAACAAATAAAACCCTAGGGTAATTAAGTTTATTTGGAAATTTATTGTAAAGACCCTCTAAGTTGTTGAAAGTACAGAAATGCCCCTACCAGATATTTACAGCACGAGTTTGCACATTTATTGGGTAATTTGCATTTCTTACCTCATTTTTATTTTTTGTTACATTATCCTTCAAAAAAAATTCATTTCAGTCTTATTTTCAGACTTGGAATTTGCATGATCTTTTCATTAGAATAAATAGCATTTATGTTCAATAAATTCTGCAAAAATTAATTTTATCTCCTACTTAGTTGCTCTTTCTAGTGTAATTATTTTAATTGTGTTTCCTCATCATTTGATATTATTAAAAAAATAAAAAACAGTATCATTTTATCGTCCTAAATTTCAAATTTTCATAAAAATTGAATATTTCTCTAAAAATTCCCAAAAAAATAGAATAGGTGCATTTCATTGTCTTTTAATTCTATCCAATTTTTGGGCATTAATTATTTATAATATCCAAAAAATGAAAATACTAAAAATGTTATAAAAATCAGAAAAAATTCTATAAAAATACAAAAATCATGATTTCAGTTCCTGTGTGTATATATTTGCCTATATTTTAGATTAAAAATAGATGCTAGGAGTTCTCGGCATAAAATATTTTTAAGTTGCAAATTACTCGAGGCAATGCACTATTTATCATTTTTGCCACTATTTGATTTTTCAAAAAAATACAAAAAATCTGAAATTCTACAAAAATTCCCAAACATTTCAAAGCTTTTAAAACCCAAAAATATTTTCTCTGGATTTTTTGAGCACTTTTGATATAATTGAAAAATACAAAAAAGTGTGGTGTGCGTATTACTTACCTTATGCATATTGTTCCTTATTTGAGAAAACATTTTTTGCAAAATTAAAATCGTTAAAATTTTGAAAATCAGAAATTAAAAAAATAGAAATTAAAAAAATTTAAAAAAATTAAAAAGAGAAAAATGCCACAAAAACCAAGGATAGTTTGCCCTTGGGATTCCTACTTTTTCTCATAATTGAAATGCTTTCGATTATTTGAATAACCCTCAGGAATTGTAGCCTCCCTGAGTTTGATCCTGTCCACTATACAGGTAAATAAGTAGCAAAAATTTCTTTTTCTCGCATTATTCTTAATAATTTTGTAGCTTGAGAAGACAAAAAAATAAATTTGTTTGTTTGATACGAGAATTTTGGGGATAACGACGACTCCTCATATCATTAATAACCGATCCTCAAGTTTCTCGTTTCAAAGAGGGCACATGGATTGAGATCCATATACATACAAGTAGTATAAAATTAAGGGTAGCTCTTGCCTTTTAGAACACATACATATTTCCAAGAGGAATTAAACTCTCTTCATGCTCTCTCTCTTATTCTTTGCATGCTAAGTCTATCTCTCTCTCATTGTGGCCATCCACCATGGAGCCCTAGAGAGAGTCATCATCGTTGCGACCTCGTTGTTATGCTGCTATATTATTTGCTCATGGATCTACATCCCCTTCGGTGTGCATAGCTCGTGAAGAAGACGTCAGATCTCATGTGTCAGGAGATTTGCTGCTTGGATCATCAACATGGATTGCGAGGAGCTCGCGTTTCATCAACACGCTCGTAAATGTCTCCTCCGTCAGATTGGACTTGAGAAGCATATCTCTTTATTTGGAGACTCGATTGAAACCACACTTCAATAAGTAAATCTAATACTTGTTTGTCATTTATATGAAATGATCTGAGAAGTTTTCTTGGATCATGTGGTTTCATAGTTTAAAAATTTTTAAATTATGTTGCCCCGAGCAACTAGTACGACTAGTCGTTCCCGATAGGATATGATGCGATTCTCACACTTCTGTGATTCACTTTAAG
Source organism: Ottelia alismoides (assembly GCA_037367405.1). Lineage (NCBI taxonomy): Eukaryota > Viridiplantae > Streptophyta > Magnoliopsida > Alismatales > Hydrocharitaceae > Ottelia > Ottelia alismoides. The sequence continues at coordinate 1,986,553 of JAZKJV010007604.1, read as the reverse complement.
ATCTATCCATATCCTTTAGGTTGTATCAAATCCATAGGTTAGAGGTTTAGGAAATGATCCTTAAACTGAAGATGACCTGGGTATTTTTGGTTGTGCGAACTTTCATCGCATTTTGTTCACGCCCCCTGTTTTGTATGATTTTGTGCGTTGTTTATAAGTGTTTAAATATTAAATTGTCAATTTTATAATGTTCCCATTAAATAAGGAAATTATGGGATTTTAGTTTGCATGATTTGGAATCCGATGCTGAAGTTATGATCATTTTAATTAACATGTATCCACTGTTGCGGGGATGACAAATCTTGACGTATTTAAAGAGTTAATTACGGTTTTGAAACAACTAGAAATGTGTGAAAATTAGTTGGTTCTATTTAAATCAAATTAGAAAACGTTAAAACTTATTTTACTTGATTTGGATTTAAAATTGACTGAGATATGATAATTTTAGTAAGTGAGGGCCATTGTTGAAAATTACTTTCCTAATCAAGAACCTTGTGATTGTCATTCAATTAATTTATGGAAATTACTGATTAATCTCATGTAATAATTAGTTGTTAAATATTTTTGAAATTTTTAATAGTGATAATTATTTTTTAATGATCTTAACAAAAATTAATTAGATATTATCTAGATCATAATTGGTTACATGAACCTTCCAACATACAATGATGCTTCAATAGGATTGGGGATTTCTTTAGCGAATATCCTTACAATATTAATCGAAAATATTTTGATAAATATTATATGGTATAACTTCAGTTGAAAGACTGATTATCATCTCAAATACAAAATGATCAAGTCGTATTATCATGACCTGAGCAGATTTGGCGTCTAGTCGGGGAGTGTTGGGGTAGAAGCTTACTCCGTGAGTAGTTTGTCCCACTCCCGTCGGTACTGCCCATGAAAGTGGGTAAGGAAAGGATAATTCTTGAAGGGGTCATGATGTATTTTTTTAATTATTAAAATTTGAATAATGCATAGTTGAGAATATACCATCACTCAAGTAACAATTAAAATTTGTTTGTCGGTTGATTGATTGGATTGATGATTGATTTAATATGATTAAATTAACTAGATCCAATTATACACTCTATTATGAATAGAGTTGTAATTCCATTAGAAGAATTAATTATGCGAATATGATTCATAATAATTAATTAGAATTTGAACATGATATGGAGGATCACATCAATCACATCCATGGTCTTCCATCAATGTGAATAGTTCCATCCCTAGGGATTTTATGTAGGAGACTGCTCTTGCATACAAGCGCATCTGGATCAGGCTCTTTACTTCTCGAAAGAGTAAGGTCGCATGCATAGTGACTCCAATATCGGGTCCGCGCATAGTGAGTTCTAATCGTGTTGACGGTTGGTTCATTTAGCGATGGATCAACATCACCTTAGGGGTGGTGGGCCCTGGTTTTAAAGATCGAATTGGAAATGCAAGTTGGACTTAAAAGACAGGACGTGTTTCCACTTCTATTTATCCAAGTTGCAGGTTCTCATATTATTGGGATGTAACGAAGATAAGAAAGGAGATCCCATATCTTGCTGGAGATATAATGGTAAGTATGTCTCTTACATTGAAAGTGATTAAGGGATGAAGTTTCAGTGTTAACAAGGCAAGACAACTTTGATATAAAAATTTCTTTTAAAGTAAATTAAAATATGTATATATATACACAAATTTCTTATTTTAGACAATCCTTATTAAACCCATTCAATACTATACTCAATAATGATCAGTAAAATATCAGGGATTTGATCCATGATTAAGATATTGTACTTGCAGATGGACAATTAATATATGTGGGGGAATGTGCAAGTTTCCTCATAATAATAATTAATGACATTTATATGGATAATAGGACAACAACCTAGGGTTTATATGTCTCTATAGTCTTGATCTCTCATCGAATGTATTTTGGAAGTGACATGTCGATGTTTATCGTAATTGTCAAATAATCCTTACAAAAATATAAGAAGATGATCTTACATATGTATACTCTCGACATTTAATCATGGATGACATGGTTCACTGCATTATGCGGAATGGTGGCTCTATAAGAGATTACACATTCAAAATATTTGAGTACCTAGCTGAACCAAAGTTATTTTGAGTTTAGATGGATGTAGATACGATGAGTGCCACCATTTTATTTTCTATACTCAAGTAATTCATGAAGCTTCATAATATTCATATTTTATGAATTGTATGAAGCATGTATAAATGTTGAATTACTCTTATATTGAAATCTTTTGAGTTCAATATAAGAGATTCTTAGTCTTAAGCAATGGTTGCTTATTGATAAAGGGAGCGCAGTGGAAGCATGGGTCTGACCTATGTGAGAAGGAAAGTCAAAGAGTTGACTTTACTTCTATGACTTGTATATGACATCCAAATAGTTGGATAAATGCCAATACCATAATAAGCTGATGTGTTAATAATATGATTATCAAGTCTATCTAGAATCCTTAGATAGACTCATATAGTGCATCAAAATATAATCGTTGAAAATTAACTTTCTTATTTGATAAGATCAAAGTCTATTAATTATATCTCTATCTTCTAACACCTGCAATTGGTTGAATATGTTTTAGAAGACTAGATATTTTGATCTTAAGGTTTAATAGCATCCAAATGGACGTTGATGCAATCGTTGCAACAACCTCTATTTAATAAATAAATTTCATATTTTTAGTGGGAGAGCCTTAGTCCTAGAGAATGTCTCTATGACTCAGATATTAAAATACACTCATTGTTTATTTCTGAATGTTGGAAATAAACATGAATTCTGAAATGGACCTATCATAAAGAGTTATGATAGATATATTTCAAATAGTAATATGACATCTGGAGGACTCTACTAAATTAGAAAATTGATGAATAGTTCATTAACATTTCTAATACTAAAAATTAAACATTTAAAGATCAATAGGAGGATTAAGGTTATGTGATGAGATCAATAGGCTAGTAAGAGATGAAATTTTAGATTGTCTGAAATTTCAAATGTAACATACATGTGAATATTGTATTCAAGTAAAATGTCCAATACACCCTTCTCTGAGAATGGTGTAAGATGTCAAGGTATTCATGATCTCGTACGCATTGATGTATGTGAATCATCTATATCATAATGAATATTATGGACATGTGATATCTATTGATGATTATTTTTGATATGAGATTTATTCCCTTCGCCTTAGAAGGCTTTAGAATGTTCAAAGATTTTGCAATTTTGGTTTAAAACCAAAGTTTGAAGGAATATGAAATGAATTTGATCTAATATATGTAGGAAGTACATATTTGATAAATTAAAGGAATACCTAATGGATACATGTCCTATCTCACAACTCTCGTTACACCTAAACTCAACAGAGTTATAGGGAGATACAATTGGATCATGTGTGACATGATTTGATCAATGATTAATCTTAGCATAATTATCTCTTAGATTCCTGGTATATATATGTATTAGAGACTACATTAAATATCATTAATAAGATTCCATGCTGATTTAAACCTGAAAACCCTCATAAGGTATGGTTTGGAACCGAGCATAGTGTTGGACACTTGTGATTTTAGGGTTGCTTGGTCCATAACATTTTCATGGATGCAAGTAAGCTGGAATCTAGCATAAGAGAGTTCTACTTCATTAGGAAAATAAAGGGTGGTATTGTATACCTATTTTATGACTTTGAGATTCTTTAAAGATTTCATCTCTAAGGATATGATTCTTAGAGGGTGAGACTCATGAGAATCAAGATGAAAATGTAGTGAAGGAACTCATTGAATCTTGAGAAAATAATGAGGCTCCTAAAATTGTAAACTAAAAGAACAATTAAAGATGAAACACTCATATCTTTTCAAATGATTTTGAGGATGGATTCCATGTCTCTGTTAAGTCTGAAAATGATCCGACTTCATATGATGAAGTTTCTGAGGATCATGATATGGAAAGATGGATGTTAGCAATAAAGTCTAATATATAATTCATATACAAGTATTGTATATGGACCCTCAAGGATCCACCTATATGGGTAAGACCCGTTAAGGTGTAAATGAATCTTCAAGAGAAAGATGGAACTTGAAGAGAATCTAGGGACCTTCAAAGCACAACTTGTATCCTCAAGATACACACCGAAAGAAGATATCACTTGTGATGAGACTTACTTTCTAGTGACCATGCTTAAACTCATCAGATTATTGCTTACTATAGCTATACAACTTGACTATGACATCTTCAAGATGGAAGTCAAGATTGTATTCCTCTATGAATTCCCCGTCAAGGATATTCATATCAAGTAGCCCCATGGCTTTAGGGATGAGGAATGCAAGGTGTGAAAGGTGAATAACTCCATCTATGGACTTAAATCATCTTCTTATAGTTGGAACATCAAATTTAATGAAATTATAAAGGTTACGATTCAAATAGAATCTTTATGGACTGTATGAAGCTTAGTGGGAGTGCCAATGTGTTCATCATGCTAAATGTAGATGATATCCTAATCATTTGGAATGATGTGTGGATACTAATAAGTATTTTTGTAATCTGGTTATTCCATACCTCGAGATATGATCTCAAGGATACCTCTTAGATCTTAGTTATGAAGATGTTCATAAGTATAGAAAAGAGGATAATGGGACCGTCACATTAGTTGTACACCTTGGACAGTTTCCATTCTTAGAAAACCCCATGAAAGGCTTTCTTCCCTTAAGATATGGTACTAACTTATTTAAAGTGATATCACCTCTAAGAGTTGAGGATGTAAATGTTAAAACTGCTTGCCCTTGTGCATCAGTTATGAGATGCTAGGTGTATGCTAGATGCGTACAAAAGTTAGATGTATGCCATGTAGTGGGAGTAGTAAATAGTTAGTAATCCTACTATGGAAATAAAACACTTATTTATAGTAATAACAATATCTTCAAAGAGGACAAGACTTTTGAGATAGTGATATCTAAGTCTTATGTTCAAGAACTTAAGACTTTTTAGCTAGTGATCTAAAAGGTCTTAACTACATATACCTTAGGAGATAGAGATCTCCGGGAATAAGGGTATTCTAATAAGGATAATAGAAATTATATATGGGTTATAATTATTATTGAAATGTAGTGTTAAAGACACTACAATTAACAAGATTGAGTATTGGTTGCATGCGATGCAACATTTACATTGAATGCGAGCACTGTTACTAGGAGACATACAAGTGTCGTAAGAGGACTTGCACGCATCCTCTAACCGGAGATAGATGTGTTACTATATGTCTGAGTATTTACATTTGGCAGACCAGTAGGTTGATTACCTAATCAAGGTCTATACACTTGCGCGCCGGTGTGCATGCAAGGGAAAATGAGTAATACAATCTCTCAAAGGGATCATACAGGTTCATTTACTGAACCAGAAGACATGAGCTCACTCATGAGATATTGGGAAGGATCAAATTCCGTGCACGGTCTTCTCTCTTTGGAAGTTTGACTGAATTTGCAATTTTTGATATATGCTTCGGGTAAGTATATGCTAAACACCTAGGTATGATATATGCTTTAGGAAAGTATATGATCGATATCGACTCCCAATGATCAAATGAGAATCTTAATGATGAAACCCTAAAGGAGAAGTCTAAATGAAATCGAAAACTTTGGGTTTAATCTTGGTCTCCTAGTTGTGGGATGTACGTGTATTAGGAATACCTGAGGGTGACGTGATCTTAAATGATTGTATAACCACGGTGCTTCCATTTCTAGGAAGTGATGAAACTGGTCGTCTGGATTTTAGTGACTCCTATCAGTAGAGAAATGATCCAACCTTGGTCCAAATGTTGGACATTGTTCTGAATGTAACTAAGATGCAATGAGAAGATTAGATTTGCTGGCTTGATTTAATCAAGCATCTATGAGAGGTTTGCTAGATCTGGATTTGAGATGGGATCTCAATATCCAAGTCATTACACGTGGAACAATACAATCACCATGTCCTAATCTCCAAATATCCATGGAGAAAGCGTATTATTCTTGAAAGAGTTCAGGGGTAATTTCATTGTTGATAATGTATCCAATCATTGAGAAATGGATAATGAAATGTGATTTAAGTATCTTGAATAATCTGAGTTTGACTCTATTATTTGGCCATATAAGGAGAGTTATCTAAGATGATTAAATGTGATTGGGTACATGAGAATAGAGATCCAAGATGATTAAATATGATTTAAGGATATGATTAATGTGGATATCCATATCCACAATAATCATAGATATTATAAATATGATATATAATATGATGAAGAGATTTAATTGTAAATTGAATCAAATTATATGTTGTTGTGAATTGGATTCACAATAAACAAGTAATTGTAAATCTAATTTACATATTATGTTGGATATATGAATATGATTCATATTTATCAATGGCATGATTGATGTTTTCACAAATTTAATTTGGAATTATTTTTGTGAAGATAAATGCAATAATAATAGTTACATTTTATCTATATAATAAATATACATTAAATAAGGCAAAATCACCAACACGGTGGTCGTCCACCTTGACCAAGTTAGGGGGGGAATCCTCCCCCTTTTTAGGTTGGTGGTTGCTTCCCTTATTATCTATTTAATATTATTGAAATTAGAATAAATTAATTTCTCTCGTGATTAAGAGATGTAATTCATTTTTTTAAATTAATTTTTTGTTGCAAATTTGTAGCAACAAATCATGACCATTGACTAATAACCACTTAATCTAAACCATTGGATTAAGAGGGCAAATGGATTGAGATCCATATACATCCAACTAGTATATAAGTAAGGGTACCCCTTGCCTTTTAAAACACACACATAATTTTAAGAGGAATTAAACTCTCTCCATGCTCTCTCTCTCTCTCTCATTCTTTACATGCCAAGTCTCTCTCTTTCTCTACCTCTCGTTGTGGTCGTCCACCATGGAGCCCTAAAGAGTGTCGCCGTCGTTGCAGCATCAACGTTATGCTGCCGGATTGTTTGCTCATGGATCTCAATCTCCTACGTTGTGCCTCGCTCGTGAAGAAGATGTCGGATCTCATGTGGGGAGATCAGGAGATTTACCGCTTTGTCATTAACATGGATTGTGAGCAGCACATGTTTCATCAAAGCACTCTCAAGAGTCTCCTCCGTCAGACCGGACTTGAGATATGTGGTCTCTTCCTTTAGAGACTCGATCGCAACCATGCCTCAAGAGGTAAACCTAATACTTGTTTGTGGTTTAGATGAAACAATACCAGAAGTGTTCTTTGATCATGTGGTTTCATCGTTTTTTTAGATTCTATTGCCTCGAGAAACTAGTACGACTAGTTGCTGACAATCGCATACGATGCGATCCTCATGCTTCCGTGATGCGCTTAAGGATCTTCTCATATCTTTGGATTTGTTGCTTAACAAAGCAACGGCAATTAATTTACATTAAAATAAATATATCTTGAATTATCATCAACATAATTTAATTTAATTAAATCAATAGAGATAAGATGATAAAGAGGGAGTCCTCCTTCTAAAAATAGGGTTGACAGCCACTATTTAACAAGTCAAGGATGGTCGTGCACCACCCATGTAAGGTGGATCCTCCTCTCTATTTTATTTTTTTATATCTCACACAATCCTTTAAATATCTGCAACAATATTTCTTGCAAATTTATTCACACAAACAATTCGTAATTATTTTGTGAACATTGCAATCAAGCCATTGGAAATTTGCGAATTACATTCACAACCCAAATTAAAATGTAAATTACAATCTCAATTAATTGCCCAATGTGAAACCAATTCACATCAACATTTAAATTGCAAATGTCATTTACAAATAGCTCTCTCTTATATATTATAAATCACATTTATAATATATATATGAATTATATGGATAGTGCTATCCACATTATTCATATACTTGATAATTAAGTCATATTTAATTATCTAAGATTTCTAATATCATGCACTAAAATAATATGAATCTCATTCACATTATTCATGATAGTTAAATCATATTTAATTATCCATTTCTCAATGCCCAAACAATATGAATCACATTCATATTATTTACAATAATTAGATCACATTTAATTATCTATTTTTCTCAATTCTCAGATATAATACCAATAATGAAATTATTCTTGAACTCTTTCAAGAATAATAGGCTTTCTTTGCAAATACTTGGAGATAAGGACATGTCGATTGTACGTTCAATGTATAGTGACATAGATATTGAGATCATATCTTAAATCCAGATCTTGCGGACCTCCCAAACATGTTTGATCAAATCAAAAATGTCAATATATTCCTTTCATTGCATCGGAATCACATTCACATCATTGTCCAACAATGGACCAAGATTATATTACTTCTCTATTGAGAGGAGTCACTAAAGTCCAAACCCATTTCATCACTCAATAGGAATGGAATTGTCATGATTATACAATCGTTTATGATCACGTCACCCTCAGGTATTCCTAATCCCCATACATCCTGCATACTAGAAAACCTAGAATAAACCTGAAGTTTTAGATCTTATTTAGATTGTCTCCTTCAGGGTTTTATCATTAAGTTTCTCATTTGATCATTGGGATTCGGTATCACATACTTTCCAAAAGCATATATCATACATAGGTGTTGATCATATATCTTTCAAAAGCATATATCAAACCTTACAAACTCAGTCAAGCTTCTAAAAAAGGATGACCGCGTATGGAATTTGATCCTTCCCAATATCTCACGAGTGTGCTCATGTCTTCCTATTCAATAATGAACTTGTGTCATCCCTTTGAGATATGGTATTACTCATATTCCCTTGTATGTGTACCAATGTGCCGGTGTATATACTTTGATTAGGCTATCAACCTATTGGTCTACCAAATATACATACTCGAACATATAGTAACACATATGTCTCCGGTCAAAAGATGTGTGCCTATATCATGACAGCACATGACATAGGTCTTTAGTTATCTCAATCTTATTAAGTCAACTCTTTGACTTAACTTATCTAACACCTCCGAATCTCTATTCCTATGCAGAGGACCTACATCAAAAGGTCAGTTGGATATCAGCCTATGAGAGAAAGAATTGCCTTATCCTACCCAGGCTATAGATCATCACTTAATAATCATTTGACGGTGCTTAATGAGTTCTCAATCTAACTCTTTACATATTCATACAAGCCCTAACCTCTATGATTCAACAATTGAATCAACATCTATATGATCATTAAGATAGCCACTGGACATAACCCTAATTGTATTAAGGGACTGATTATACAAATTAGTTATTCTTTATTTCAGACTGTGGAATAATATTTGCAATAACATTTATAGCATAATGGCTCACCGAGGGCTTGCATGTCCAACAAGAACTTTGTAACTGGAGGTTTGCCTGGCATCTTGGTGGATCGAAAGAGCAGTTGAGGTGGTTGATTCCACATATCTGGCCACCTTGGCCATGGGGTTATCTCATCGGTTCTGGCTGACTAGTGGTAATTTTCCTTGTTTTGTACCTATATTTTAACCTTAGGTTCGATTTCCTACATTTGTTTTATAATCGCACGATTTTCCATAGATGATCTCGTTTGTAGTTTGTCGGAGGCTAGCTCCGATGAACACCCTCACTGTGATTTTTCCGTTTTACAACCTGCTTTCCACCTCGCCTTTGTTTCCCTACACTACTCACATTTCTCCAACTTCCATTCACCTAGATCCCTCACAGATCTGGACATGAGTTCTCCCTTCTTCTTCAACCATCGGAGGGCTCTTCCCGACACTCCCCTTCACCCATTCCCTCTTCTGATGCTCTTTTGAGCATCGTGTTCTTATCGCGGCTGACCCTTGTAGGAAATAGAAAAGAAAGGAGGCCTCTTGTACCTCATCAAAGCATGAAGAAGCCACTCTTGTACACATCCATCCTATCCATTCACGCACCCTTTCCACTATCATAAGGGTCGATGCAGCTTGCCCTCGACCCCATAACCTTCCTATGTAGGTCGTAAAGCTTCAAATCTAGTTGGAGCAATTTTGAGGCTTGCCATAGGTTCCTGGAGCTTCCAAGCTCTGCTGACCTCTTGGGAGACCTTCGGTCATTCCCGGAGCATTTTGAAGCCTCCAGTAGATAAAGGAACTTACTAGGAAGAGTTCGAGCCATTTTGGAGCAATAGAGCATGTTGGAGGAGGCAACACTTTCCTCGACGAAGATCCATATTCTTCCCCATCCCCTCTCCACTATTAGATCAACACCACCTCCCAGTTTTGATTGGCACCATTGGATTAGTCTCGCTTCACACCTAATCTTCTGCAGTGGATCTGATCCTAGATGTTTAAGCACGAACTGTCATTGCACATTTTGGAGCTGACACATGTCTTAGTGGATCATTTTCTACTTTTAATCTTCATTTCAATTCTGATCCTTGCACGAACTGTCATTGCACGATCTGATCCTAGCTGTTCACATCATTTTCTACTTTTAATCTTCATTTCAATTCTGCTAATTTAGTTAATCCATGATTTGGGATATATTTTACTTAAAAATCCATAAAAATTAGCAAAAAAATCCTTAAAAATGAACAAAAACAATAAAACTTTATATAAAACCCCAAAATATTTAATTTTGTAATTTTCATTTATATATATTATACTAATATTATATACAACATTATATACTTTATATCTCTTTTAAAAAAAGAAAAAGGAATTAAAATAAAAAATATAAGTAGAAAAATATAAAACTATTTTTTAAATATTAATATAAAAATAAATAATACATAAAATAAAAGACTGACAAAAATAAAAAACATAACCAGAAGCACACATTTTTGCATTTATTTGCACCATTCTCTTGTTTGCTCCATGTGTTCAATCTCTACAGTACTTACACTTATACACATACATTGTAGAATTATAATAAATTTTAACTCCACATATTTTGCTTTTCATTGCTTTATATATATATATATATTATGGGTTAATTATTGATTTATCAGGGTTTCTTAAGCGGTCTCCACAATGACTTTGTCATTGTCTTATGAGGACATATTTGACACATGAACAATCCTAACTATCAAATGGCGTCATTGTCGGGGAGCAATAGATTATAGATTGGATTTTTAACTGTGTCTTCTTACTTATCTTTATTTGCCTCGATTTCTTTTAATTTATATTTAATATTATTTTTTGAATTGTCTAAGCACCTCTTCTTTGTTGATTTTTCTGTGAGGTACCACAGATCAAGCGATGGGCTCTTCTGGGAGAGTCTTTGCACCCACGTGGGGCGGTGTCACTTTTCTAAACTAGTTCATAGAAGAGAGCATCAAAGGAGGCTTGACGGATTTTTGAATACATTGACATTTTTGTCTTTCATTTTATTTATTTATTTATTTATTTATTGTGTAATTCAAGTGAGAGAGGGAGACATTATTAATTATAATAATTCAAGACTCTCAAATTCTGCCCTACTTCATGAGGTCCACTATCTAAGGATTATTCCCTTGGGGTCCTCATTGATTTTTATTGTGGTTTTCTTGCTTTTTTATTTATGTATTTCACTATTTTATTTTTCTTTGTTTTGTGTGACTGAGCCCTAGTTATAGGATTCGCTTCCTCGATAGATGAAGGTCCACACACCTAATTATATCTGCCTCTACCTATAGATTTATGCTTAGACTTAGTTAAAAACTTAATTGTTAATTATTTGGATTTGAGACCGTGTGCCGAGAGGTCACATACAATGCTTGTAGGATCCGTCGTGGCATGCACTGAGTCTCCTCGAAGACCAGGCCTTGGTCTCATTTCAAGATAGTTGATATTTTATGCTTCACGATAATAACAATTACTGCACATAAGGAGATTTCATCAGCTTTGCATTTGCATATATATAGGATTTAATTCTTCTTAGCATCCTCGAATGAAGAGAGTTGGAGGCATGGTGAGCATTTCTACTTAGCAATCATCATCGTTTTCACTAACATTGCTTTTTTAGCTCTCTCCCTCTTATTTTGATCACTTAGGAGATAAAAGAATTGACTCCTCATTAGGCTCATGCATTTTCATTAAAAATCCAAAAAAATTGATAATCAATAAAATTGGTACTGTTAATATTACTCGACCCTAAAATAAATCAAAAGAAAAATCCTCTTCTTAGGGAGAGTAATCCCCTCATTGTATTCGTTTTAATTTGCTCATGTATACACTAAGGTAGTGCCCCAATCCCAGGACTCCCAAGTGATTGTGTAATTTTGTATCTCATCTAAACTCTAAAACATACAAGATAAAAAGACCAAGCTTTTCTGGACTTCACCATATTGAGTAGGTGAATGTAGGGGGGTGCACATTATGTATAGTTGTTTATGATTTTTTGTGTGCATACTCGATCTTCCCTACATATTTGCACCTTTTTCTCACATCTCTTGATTTCACCTCGTGTTCTCCTGATCAGTTTCCTTTTGTTTCAGAGATGGCCGACTGGAGTGAATTTTATCCAAACTTTGTGTATCCTTCGTACCCTCCAGTCGGTCAGCCTCCACTTTTTCAGGAGGACTTTGCTCTAGATTTTTATACATATCCACCCAACACACGATTTCAGGCATCGGATGTTGAGTTTGACTTACCACCACCCTCACCCTCACATTTTGAAATCCACTATTATAAGAGAACTCTACTCTGGAGTTGTATTTTTACTCACCACCACCATCCCCATCTCACTCACCCGATACAAAAATTTTGGAATCACCTCTCATGATGATCGCTCTTGAGTACATGACTCGGTTAGTGGATTACATGAATTCGAGGATTGATGACCTCACTAGCATAAATAAGAGCTACACTTATGTTTCACATTCTAGATTTATGAATTCATTTGAGGACACCCATGAAATCCTGCAATCGCCTAAAATATAAGAAATTGAGAAAAGTTTAAAACTACAAAAAGATTTCGGGAGACACTTTATTGATTCAGACTATAAGGAGAGGGCCCACCTTCCAGATCACTTTCGCACACATGTACTCACCCCTTGTCCCACCTTTGACCCTTAGGACGATAATGTACAGACTGCTCTTTGTCATCCTTGTGTAGATGCTAATTCCGATCTTCTCCCTTGTATGGAGGATATACAAAAGTTCAAAAAATGTTGTGGCTGATATTCATGAGATCATTGATGCCTCACTTCGCTAGGCCATGACCTGATTATATGCTCTTCAACCCATTAAGAGGAAGCAAAGGAGCAGATATAAGCATCATATCTTGACCATGGCCACTGCCCACGCCATCACCCACCGCCTTTCTTTTAGGAAAGTGATGAATCTGTGATTCGTCATCTTTATTCATTTATTTTAGCTTAAAATCCCTTATAAAACACCTGCATATAACACTAATTCCATATTCTTACTAACTTGCATCTGTGTGTAAATACTGTACAATTCTTACTAATTTTAACCTAAAATAAATAAATAAAGAAAGAAAGTAAAAATTAAGAAAAGAAAATAAAAAAGGAAGACTTTATACAGGCTGACCCAAACCCTGAGAGAAGGTCAAGATTTGACATGATCGACCAGGAATAAAGTAGGGGGAGATAGGGTCCTTAAGAAAAAAATCCAAAAAAATTTGTGTTTTGTGTATATCTGTATAAAATTAACACTAATTTATTTGTGCCTTAATTGATCTCAAATCAAAAAACCTTCAAGACCAAAGTTGTAAATAAAACTGTGTCCTAATTAATAAAATAATTGCACAATTAAATCTCGTACAGAATAAAAGTAACCGCACGTGGAAAAAGCCACTAAGCACTAACTGAAAATCAATGCCAGCTCCATATGAACTCAAATTGAACCAATCTCACTTCCATTTGATTCTAAATTAAATTATTTTTAAAATGGCTGTGATTTCATAATGTTTGGAGTTACGAGTAAGAAGTTGATTTTCCAGAGTGATTTGTGCAATTATCCCATGTATTTTGTAAATATTGTATTTGTATATATTTGTAATACTAATTTTTTAAAATAAAAATAAAAATCAAAAAATAAAAATTTTAAAACAAAAAAGCTAATTTCCTCATTTACCCTTGTATATAATGTCATATATGTATATAGTTGTTATTTTTCATTAACCACCATAAAAAATAAAAAATAAATTTTTAATTCAAATAAGTAAAGTGACGAAAATTCAAAAAATTAGAGAATTTTGTAAATAGTTTTATCTCTTTTACTTTATCTCATTTCAAATTTCATCTCTCTTATCTCCTTCACTAAAAAAATCAAAAAATCAAATATTCAAATTTCATCTCTATCTTTTATATTTATATGGCTCCTTCTCCTTTATTACAACTTGATCAATCTTTAGAGAGAGGAGACCGATCTCTGAGAGAAAAATTCTTTGAGAAAAGTGCCTAGCCTCTGAGCCGTCTGGTGACAACGAGTCGGCCTTGTCGAGGAGATAATGGTCCATTTCTGCTCCTAAGGTCAGATCCACATTTTTCTTCTTATTTTATCTTAGCTTAATCATAGTTTATTTCATCGCATTTTAATTTCATCATCATTTTATTTCTCTAGATTTTTTTTAAAAAAATTCATCACGACTTTGATCCGCTTCGACTCGATTTTCCATCTCACTTTCTCGATCTCCACGCGTTCTATTCTTTCATCCACAATCTCTCAACTCCGACTGCGTACAGTGGCCGGAGCTCGGACTCGATCCTTTCATTTTTTCCAGATCCCCGTTCATTTTCTGATTTGTAAATAAATAAAAAGTAATAAAAAATATTTGTTTTATTTATCTCTAACGTTTGTTTTGCAGGATATTTAAAAAGAAAACAAAAAAAACATTCCTCAATTTTTTATTTCTTATCTACAAAAGGGGTTCTTTTTATTACTGTTTATATTACAATAAAAAATTACAAAAAAAATAAAAACAAAAAAATAAAAAAAGAGAGGCATGGCCGCCCTCCAGGCGTCGTCGCCCCCCTTCTTCCTCGGCCTCCATCGCCGCTCTGCGTCAACGCCACGCGCTAAAATCTATTCCATCGACAGTCGATCACCACTGATCAACCCCCCGCGTGGCCCTGCTCCGACCTCTAGCCCGCGTGGGCACCTCCCACCTCCGTGTGCGGGCAGCTCAAATCTTAGTCGCCGACGCGTGGTGCAATCCGCACCGACGTGCGCTATCTCCAGATTCGCACCTAGCCTCGACGCCATCACCCTCTTCCAGCCGCACGACCTCCTTCCTCCGTGCGCCGCCGAAGCTCGCCATGCCACCATCCTTTCCAGGTCCCCCCTCCAACCGCAAATGGCGTCCGCGTTGACCCAGCGTGTAGCCTCCTCCCTCCAAGTGTTGTCCACCGCCCATGTGCCAACGCCTCCCCTCCAACACGGTGGCGCAACACCCGACCACCTCTAAAGCCCGCCGAAGCCGCCGCTCCCCTCGTCGCCAACCATTCACCGCCTTCACACGAAGAAGGGGCGGCGACATTCTTGCCCCTCTTTAGCTTGAGATTGAAGATAGAACCAAAGAAGCCATAGGGCATTCATTTATTCGGAAAAATTACAGTTTGCCTCAGGACGTTCCCAACTTTACAGAAAGGCCCTTGCCAGAATCAAGCATACATTTTGGCAAAATAACATCTGAGCCCCTAGAAATTTCTAATTTTCCTAAAAGCCTAGCCAGAGCCTCAAGCACATGCCACGCACGTGATATAATGGTAAAATTACGCATTCTCCCCTATGTTCTATTTTTATTATTTAGATGCAAAAACAAAACTTATTTACATTTTAGTCCCTATTCTCAAACATTGATTTTCATGATTCTTCTATTGAAATAAATGCTTTTATTAGTATATAAATTTTCAGAAAATTATGCTATGCTCCTGATGTACATATCTATCTATCGTAAAATTTCCATTGCATTTTGATTCCATTTATTATTATTAAAAAATAAAAACATGTCATTTTTCCATAACTGAAATTCAAAAATTCATAAAATTTTGAAAATAACTCCGAAAATTCAAAAAACATTAGGGTAGTTTTATTTCATTGTCTTTTAATTTCTATACAAATTTCACGCATTAACTATTTATAAAACCCAAAAAAATTAAAAAACATAAAAAATATTATAAAAATCATAGGAAATTCTACAAAAATCCAAAAATAGCGATTTCAATTCTTATTTGTAGATAATTTCTTTTATTTTGTCATAAAAATTGTTGTCAGGAGTTTTTGGAACTTAAAATATTTTTATGTTGCAAATTACTTCTGGTCGTGCACATTTTCGCATTTTTTCACTGTTTGATTTCTAGAAAAATACAAAAACTTCTGAAAATTCCACAAAAATTTCCCAAAACATTTCAAATCTTTTAAAACCAAAAATATTTTCTTTTGATTTTTCTGAGCATTTTTCATAAAATGAAAAATTACAAAAGAGTTGGTGTGCGTATTTTTGATCTTGTGAATATTGCTTCGTGTTATTTTTTGAAAATTTAAAAATTACAAAATAAAAATCACAAAAAAGTTAAAAATATAAAAAATATAATAAAATCAGAAATAAAAATAAAAAGATAAAAAATCACAAAAACGAAGGATAGTTGTCCTTTCATATTCCTGTTTTCTGTTAATTGATTTTTGATTAATTGAATAACCCTCGGGATTTGTAGCCTCCCTGTTCGACCATGCCCTTATATAGGTTAATAAGTAGCAAAAATAAAAAAAATTGTTTGTTTCTCACGGGACAACAACGACACACTTTTACCATTAATTTCCGAGTCCTCGAGAAAAACGTGCTCAACAAAATGGCATCGTTGCCGGGGAGGCACAGCAAGGGTAGTTAGGTTTCTCTTTTTACCTACTATTCTTGGTTGTAAATATATGTTTACATTTTTGCCATTCACTTCATTGTTTATATCCACTACATTCATTTCATTTTTGCGTATTTGATAATTGTGTTTCTTACACATTCTCTTTTCTTTTTCTTGCGAGGGTCCGCGGAGCGAAGGAGGCGATCCTAGGAGAGCCGAAGCACCCAAGCGATATGGAGGCGACTTGATTCTTCACCAAACCACAGGATAGCGTGAGAAGAGGAGAAGAAGAATTGAAGGAGACGAAGAGAGAGAGAGAGAGAGAGATTTAGCATTTGAATTTTATAAAACGGATACTCATTTGTTGTGGGGTCTATTTCGCCAAGTGCCGGTGCACTTGGGGGACCTCACCGTTTTTGTTTTCATCGTCTTATTTTTCTTTGTTTTCCGCGGATTTGGTGAGAGACCTAGTGATTTCTTTAATTAATTTGCTTGAGCCAGGTAATTAATTAGGTCCAAACACGCTAAACAAGAATTTATGTGCCTATAGAGTAGAGTATAATTTGGACAAAGTTAAATTAACTTGTTCTCGCCCGTTAATAGAAGCTATCATCTAGTACGGTTCACTTGCATCATATAGGTTAGTTTATTTTTCTGTATTTAAATTCTACGTGGATCACTTGCATGTAGAGTATTGGCGGCAAGGTACGCATCTCTTACCCATGCATGCATCATCGTTTTTAATCGCACATTGGCATTTCTGATCTCCTTCCTCATTTTTACTCACATAAGTTAAAGAGGAAATTGGACACTCGGTAGACGATTCGTTGAATAAACTTGAACCAAGTGATAACTGCCTAAAACTTGGGACTTCTAAAGAAAACATGACCTTAAAATAAACATAAGGAAAAATCATTGTTTTGGGGAGAGTAACCCCCTCATTGTATTCGTTTTATCATGCTCACGTAGACACTAAGGTTACTGCCCAAATCCCATAATTCAACCTAAGTGTTTTTACAACTTTGTGATTATCACCTAACTCTAAACCAAACAAGATTAAGAGACTGAACCTTCAGTCTTCACAATGCGTTGAGTTGGTGAATTGGGGGTTTGTATTGTGTTTGATTGCTTGGGTGCATACTAGATCCTGCTGTGCATTTGCACCTTTTTCTCCATATCTTTTAACTTGACCCTCATGCTCTCTCATCTTTTGTTTCGAAGATGGCCGATTGGAGTTATTTTAATCCGATCTTCGCAAATACCTCGTACTCTCCAGACGATCCACCTTCCTTTTTCCAAGAGGTTTTTTCTCCTGATTCTTGCGCATATCCGCCTAACCCATTATTTCAGGAGTCGGAGGACCTCGATTTTCACCCACCTTTTCCCCACTCACCCGATCCCTGGATTTTGGAGTCACCTTTCATGCTGTCCACACTTAAGACATTGAACTAGATGATGGAGCATATGAATTCGAGGATTTCCAATCTATTCAACATAAATGAGAGCCAGAACATTGCTCTGCTATTTGAGGATATGGATTCACTTGAGGATAATCATGAGAGCTTGAAATCACTCAAAACACAAAAAAATGAAAAAATTTATAAATCCAAAAAGAATTCGGGAGACACATTGTTGATTCATTTCGTGAGGAGAGGACCCAAATGCCCGATCATTTACCCACACAGCCATGTCCCAACCTTGACCCCGAGGATGCCAATGTACAGACTGCTCTAGGTAATCCTCATGTATATGCTGATTTCGATCTCCTCCCTTGTATGGAGGAGGTCCAAAAATTCAAAAAGATGTTGACTAAACCCGAAGTGGTGGCCACCCTTCAAGAGATAATTAAAGCCCCACTTCAACAGGCCATGATAGATTTATCTACTCCTCAACGCAAGAAGAAGAAGAGAAGGAGAATATCTGAGCATGACATCTTAACCATAAAAACATGGCAACTGCCTACGCCATTTCTCACCATCCATATTTTAAGAAAGGGAACACTGCCACACCTCTTGTGACTTGCTCCATCTCTGACTATTCTTGTGATAACACTCTCCTAGAGGGTGGTTCGTCAATTAATATAATACCTTCTCTATGGTACAGTCTCTTCATCTTGGGTCTCTCAAGAAAACCAGGATGATAGTTCAATTTGCTGATGGATCTATTAAGAGGCCGAAGGGTATTCTAGAAAATGTTGTCATTCTTATTAAGGGCATGAAATTAACTACCAATTTTGTTATATTGCCCATGGAGACCTCCACCTCTGTAGAGAACCCTCCAATCATCCTGGGACGACCTTTCCTCGCCTCTGCGGGAGCCGTTATTGATTATGCATCAGGAGAGATTTGCTTTTGTTCTGATGTAGGGAGCGATGTGTTGATCACTACACCCACTACTGGCTAGAGACCTGCATCCCATGAGAGTGTGCCTGTGTTAGACAACCCCAAGGACTTTGACCATGATGATACTACCATAGCTTTTTGTTCTATGATGGATGATATTGAGACCCGAGAATTCCTCTTCAAGGAGGAGGACTCAGAAAGCATAGACCTTGGAGTTCCCTCTTCTAGTACGTGGCGACGCATTGATGACATCCGCGGAATTTACACGATAGACAACCTAGAGCGGAAGGCAGAATTTTAGACTAGACAAGACGGACTTGATTTGACTACTTTCACTGATAAGTCTGTTCCTATTCACCCTGATTCAGATGAGACCAATCAGGCCAAATTTGATTTGATTTATTTTATAAAGGAATTGGTCCTTTTGATAAAGATTATGATACAGTAGAGGCTCGCTAGGCTAAAATTTATCCTACTTTTTCTGATAATGATTTCGAGCCATTTACTTTGATGTTTGCGAGACTTACCAGGAAGGACATGACCACACTACTTCCAATAATCGATTTAGGCCTGCACAATCTGATACCACTGAGGATACATTGTTGGTCGCTCCTACTCAGTTTATGTCTAATGATGATCCCAATATCGACCTACACCTTGTCAAATCCATACCTCAGCAATCCTGCAAGAAGGTTCGTTTTCGACCTTCTTAACCTTTGTAAATGTACTCCTCTTGTCTATCCTTTGTTTCACTCTTTCTTCTCCCATTTTATCATTCACCCCTTTTCCGTGTGTATATATGTTATACTTAGGATGTGCTTTATCCTAAGTATAGGGGGGTGAATGATTTGTGTCTTTCGTATTCGTCCTGCTCATCACTCTTATTGTCGTTGCCTATACTTAGGGATACTCTACCCTAAGTATAGGGGGTGTGATGTTGTTCATATCGTGTCTTGTATTTTCAAGTCTGTACATTCTCTTCATTGGTTTTCCCCTTTGTACATTCTACTATACTTATGATTACTTGATCCTAAGTATAGGGGGGATCACCAACTTCTCTTCTTTTTATCTTTTCTTTGAGTCATTGTAACATAGGAGTCTTTTCATCTTTCTATACTTAGCACGAGTATTGTCTTCCTTTGTCGCTCTCTGATCACTATGAGGACATAGTTCGAGCTAAGTATAGGGGGTGTTGTATATATTGTATATATACTTTAGACATAAATCGTACTTTTAAATATGTTTATTTTGGGGGGATATGTATATAATTTTATAAAATCCACGTGTGTTAAAAAAACAATCAAAAAACAAAAAAAAACAAACAAAAAACAAAAAAGAACTACAAAAAACAAAACAAAAAACAACAAAAACTAAAAAAACAATAAAAATAAAAAAAAATCTTGTATATATTTTACTAACCCTTTTTGAAAAAAACTACAAAACCAAAATTCTATAAAAACTTGCATAATTCAAAAATAAACCTTTCTTTTACAGCTGCATTGTTCTAAAAAAATCTCTTTGCATTATGCATATTTTCTTGCATTTGCATGTACATTTTTCAGGATAGTATTGGCATTTAAACTATGACTGGAATAAAATTGAAGAATGGAGCTTAGTTGGACCTTAATCCACCTAAATCTTAGAGGAACTTCACCGAGAAAGAGGATTTTAGAAGCATCAGGTCTTTGACTTAATTCTTTGAGTTCCACATGACAATGCGCAGCGTTTGACTCTTAGTGTATAACCTGGTCTCTTCATTCTGGTACAACTCTGGAATAGGGAATTAATTTGTAATCTCGCACTATGCACTTGGCTCAGCTCAGACGGGATGTTGGAAGGTTGTGTGAGTTTCTTTTCAGGTAGCGTGGAAATCTAAAGATCGGAGTGCGGATTGAAATAAAGATTCTGAAAAGGGATGGACGGCTGGGCACCATTTCTTCTAAGACACCAAAACATGCACGAAAACAAAAGATTCTATATCCGTAGGGGCACAACAAGATCCAAGCAGAACCACCAAAAATCCAAATACAAAGAAGCCACTTCCAAACAAATATCTGATCAAAAAAGGTCCAAACTTCATGAAAACTTGCATATCTTGGTGGAGACTCGACTACACTGGCCAGCTTCACAAGGAGAGGTGACTACACTGACCACCCTCCAGTTCTTTTCTCCTTCTTCTAACTTCTCTGAAGGATATGGTTAGATCCTCAAGCGCATCACGGAAGCGTGATCGTCGTATCGAATACGACGAAGAACGACTAGTCGCACTAGTTGTTCTATGTAGCGGAAATTAAAAAATTTTCATGTGACGAAACCACATGATCCAAGAACACTTCTCGGATCGTTTCGTCTAAACTACAACCAAGTATTAGGTTTACCTCTTGAAGCGTGGTTGCGATTAAGTCTCTAAACGAAAAGACCTCCTGTCTCAAGTCCGATCCGTCGGAGGAGACGCTTGCGAGCGCGGGGATGAACCGCGTGCTTCTCGCAATCCATGTTGATGATCCAAGCGGCGGATCTCCTGATCTCGACACACGAGATCCGATGTCTTCTTCACGAGCGGGGCGCACCGAAGGAGACGGAGATCCACGAGCAAACCATCGGGCAGCATAACGACGATGCCGCGGCGATGGAGAACCTCTCTAGGGCATCCATGGTGGACGGCCACATGAGAGAGATGGAGAGAGGACGTGTAGAGAGAATGAGAGAGAGAGAGAGATTTGTTGCCTCAACTTATGTGTGTAAAGAAGAGCAATGGGGTGCCTCTCCTTTTATAGGGTTTTGGGATCCATGGATCTCAATCCATGTGTCAACACAAATCCAATGGTCCACATTAATTTGTGTTTCTTTCAATGGTCATGATTTGTTGCTAAAAACACAACAACAATTAATTTAATTTAAATTAAATATATGTTGATGAATCAACACAATTTAATTACAAAATTAAATCATCAATACATGGAGATAATGAAAGGAGAGAAAGCCTCCTTCCATGTGGAGAGGGGGGACGGCCTCCCTTTCCTAATGGGAGTGGTGGCCGTCCACCCTCCTCCATTAGGAAGGTGGCTATTTCACCTTTTATGTAATCTCCATTATTTGCAACAACTTTTGTTGCAAATTATTTCACAAAAAATAAATCCAATTTATTTTGTGAATATTGCAATCATGCCATTGAAAAATTTGTGAATCACATTCACAACCCAAAACAAAATGTAAATTACATTTTCAATTTAATGTCCAATGTGAATCCAATTCACATTAACATTTAATTAACAAATGTAAATTACAAACATCTCTCTCTTATATATTATAAATCACATTTATAATATATTTGATTAATATGGATATTGCTATCCACATTATTCATATCCATGATGATTAAATCACATTTAATCATTTTGGATCTCTATTCTCTTGTGTCCAAATAATATGAATCATATTCATATTACTTACATCTTTGATAATCTAATTATCTAAGATAACTCTCTTTATAATATGAATCAAATTCATATTACTCATGATAATTAAATCACATTTAATTATCCATTTTCTCAATGCTCGAATACATATATCAACAATAGAATTATCCATGAACTCCTTCAAGGATAATGCGCTTTCTCCGCAGATACTTGGAGATAAGGACAGGGCGATTGTATTGTTCCACGTATAGTGACATGGATATTGAGATCGTATCTCAAATCCAGATCGCGGGCCTCCCATAGATGCTTGATTAAATCAAGACCGTAAATCTAATCTTCTCATTGTATCTGAATCACATTCAGATCAACGTCCAATACTTGGACCAAGATCAGATCACTTCTCTACTGAGAGGAGTCACTAAAATCCAGACCCGTTTCATCACTCCCTAGGAATGGAAGCGTCATGGTTATACAATCGTTTATGATCACATCACCCTCAGGTATTCCCAATACCTGTACATCCTGCATACTGGAAGACTCAGACTAAACCCGAAGTATTCGATCAACTTTATACTGTCTACTTTATGGTTTTATCAGTAAGTTTCTCATTCGATCATTGGGAGTCGGTATCGATCATATACTTTCCAAAAGCATATATCATACCTAGGTCTTGAAATATATATCCTTAATATGGTTCCATGCATGCAAGCTGGAATCTAGCACTAGAGAGTGCTACTTCATTAGGACAATAAAGGATGGTATTGGATATCTACTTTATGACCTTGAGATTCTTAAAAGATCTCATCTCTAAGAATATGATTCTTAAAGAATGACTCTCTTGAGAATCAAGATGAAAATGAAGTAAAGGAATTTTTTTAATCTTGAGATGATAACGAGGCTCCTGAAATCGAAAACCAAAAAGGACAATTAAAGATGAAACACTAATACCTCTTCAAATGAGTTTGAGGATGTATTCAATGTGTCAGTTAAGTCTGACAATGGTATGACTTCATATAATGAAGTCTCTGAGGATCATGACATGGAAAGATGGATGTTGGCAATAAAGTCTAAAGTAGACTTCATATACAAGTGTTGTATATGGACCCTCGAGGATCTACCTATATGGGTAAGACCCTTAAAGGTGTAAATGGATCTTCAAGAGAAAGGGAACCTGATGATAAGGTAGAGACCTTCAAAGCACGATTCGTAGCCATGAACTACACATGAAGAAAGAAGACATCGCTTGCGATGAGACTTTCTTTCCAGTAACCATACTTAAATTCATCAGAATATTGCTAACCATAGCTACACAACTTGACTATTGCATCTTCAAGATGTAAGTCAAGATTGCATTCCTCTATGAATACCTCTCTGAGGATATTCACATAAAGTAGCCTCAGGGTTTCATGGTTGATGAAAGCAAGGTGTGCAAGCTAAAGAATCCATCTATGGACTCAAATAAGCTTCTTGAAGTTGGACAATAAGATTTGATAAAATTATAAATGTTATCATTTCAGATAGAATCTTGATGAGCCATGTGAAGCTTAGTGGGGGTGCCTTTGTATTCATCATACTAAATGTAGATAACATCCTAATCATTTAAAAAGATATAAGGATAATAATAAGTGTTTTATAATATGGTTGTTCTGAAGGATACATGGAAAAACCTCATGCGCATCACGGAAGCGTGAGGATCGCATTGTATGCGATCGAGAGCGACTAGTCGTACTAGTTGCTCGATGCAGCGGAAATTAAATTTTTTTTCATGTGGCGAAACCACATGATCCAAGAACACTTCTAGGATCGTTTCGTCTAAACCACAAACAAGTAATAGGATTACCTCTTGAAGTGTGGTCGTGATCAAGTCTCTAAACGAAGAGACCTCCTGTCTCAAGTCCGATCCGACGGAGGAGACACTTGCGAGCGTGTTGATGAAACACGTGCTTCTCGCAATCCATGTTGATGATCCAAGCGAAGGATCTCTTGATATAGACACACGAAATCCGATGTCTTCTTCACGATGGAGGTGCACCGAAGGAGACGGAGATCCATGAGCAAATTCAGGCAGCATAATGGCGATGATGCGGCGATGAAGAACCTCTCTAGGGCATCCATGGTGTATGGCCACATGAGAGGGAAAGAGAGAGTAGACGTGTAGAGAGAGAAAGAGAGAGAGAGAGTCTTATGTTCTCTTGTGTGTAAAAAAGAGCAATGGAGTGCCTCTCCTTTTATAATATTTTGGGATCCATGGATCTCAATCCATAGGCAACACAAATGCAATGGCTCTCATTGATTTGTCTTTCTTTTGATGGCTAAGATTTGTGTTGGTAAAAACCAACAACAATTAATATAATTTAGATTAACTATATATTGATATCAATATAATTCAATCACTAAATTAAATCAAGATCTCTTGGAGATCATAGGAGAGAGAGTGCCTCCTTCCATGTTGGAAGGAGGGGACGGCCACACATTCCTAATTGGAGTGGTGGCCGTCCACTCCATATATATGGAAGGTGGATCTCATCTCTATATTGTAATCTCCAAGATTATGCAACAACTTTTGTTGCAAATTATTCTACAAAAATAGTTCATGATTATTTTCTATACATTGCAATATTGCCAATGAAAAGTTTGTGAATCATATTCACAACCCAAAATAAAATGTAAATTACATTTTCAATTCAAAGTCCAATGTGAATCCAATTCACATTAACATTTAATTAACAAATGTAAATTACAAATAGATCTCTCTTATATATTATAAATCACATTTATAATATATATGACTAATATGGATATTGCTATCCACATTATGAATATCCATGATAATTAAATCACATTTAATCATCTTGGATCTCTATTCTCTTATTCTCAAATAATATACATCACATTCATATTATTCGCATCTTTGATAATTAACTCACATTTTATTATCTTAGATAACTCTCCTTGTAATATGAATCAAATTCATATTATTCATGATAATTAAATCACATTTAATTATAAATTTTCTCAATGCTCGAATACATATATCAACAATGAAATTGTCCTGAACTCTTTCAAGGATAGTGCACTTTCTCCGCGAATACTTGGAGATAAGGATAGGGTGATTGTATTGTTCCATGTATAGTGACTTGGATATTAAGATCATATCTCAAATCCAGATCGTGGGCCTCCCATAGATGCTTGATTAAATCAAGACCGCAAATCTAATCTTCTCATTGCATCTGAATCACATTCAAATCAATGTCCAACAATTGGACCAAGATAAGATTACTTCTCTATTGAGAGGAGTCACTAAAATCCAGACCCATTTCATCACTCCCTACGAATGGAAACGTCATGGTTATACAATCGTTTATGATCACATCACCCTCAGGTATTCCCAATACATGTACATCCTGCATACTAGAAGACTCAGAATAAACCCGAAATATTAGATCAACTTTATACTGTCTACTTCAGGGTTTTTATCAGTAAGTTTCTCATTCCATCATTAGGAGTTGGTATCGGTCATATACTTTCCAAAAACATATATCATACCTAGGTCTTGATCACATATTTTCCAAAGTATATATCAAACCTACAAATTCAGTCAAGCTTCCAAAGAGTGACGACTGTGCACGGAATTTGATTCTTCTCAATATCTCATGAGTGAGCTCATGCCTTCCGATTTAGTAAATGAACATGTATGATCCCTTTGAGAGATCGTATTACTCATATGCCCTTATATGCACACCAGTGCGCCGGTGTATAGACCTTGGTTAGGTCATCAACCAATTGGTCTGCCAAATGTACATACTCAGACATATAGCAACACATCTATCTCCAGTCAGAGGATATGTGCATGTATCGTGACAGCATATGATATAGGACTTTGGTTATCTCGATCTCGTTAAGTCAACTCTTTGACCTAACTAATCTGACACCTCCGAATCTTTATTCCTATGCAGAGGACCTGCATCAATAGGTCGGTCAGATATCATCCTAATTGAGAAAGGATTGCCATATCCTACTCAGGATGGAGATCATCTCTTAACAATCATTTGACGGTGCTTGATGCTTCCTCAATCTAACTCTTTAGATATTCATCCAAGCACCAGCCTCTATGATTCAATTATTGAATCAACAGATGTATGATCATTAAGATGGCCATGGTACATAACCCTAATTGTACTAAGGGACCTATTATACAAATTATTTATTCTTCATTTCAGATCATGGAATGATATGTGCAATAACATTTATTGTATAATGGCTCACCGTGGGCTCGCATGTCCAACAATCTCCCACTAGCCCAAAGAGCCATTAATGGGCTAATTATTGAAACCCGCACTCATGTGACAATCATATACTATATAGAAAATAGCCAGGTAAGCTGATCAGTCACTATGTTCCTGCTAGACTACGCCAAGTCCTTTTACGACACTTTCATATCCCTAGTAACAGTGCTCGCATCTAATGCGAATGTTGCATCTTATGCAACCAATACTCAATCTTGTTAGTTATAGTGTCCGTGACACTACATCTTAATAATTATCATAACCAGTATTTCTATTATCCTTATCAGAATACCCTTATTCATAGAGATTTTCTATCTCCAAAGGTATCCAAAGTTAAGACTTGTTAGATCACTATCTATATAGTCTTAATTCATCTTTGATGATATTGCTATTTCTGCAATCAAGTGTTTTATCTCCATAGTAGGATTAGTAACACTTTACTACTTCCACTGCATGGCAGATATCTGGCTTTTGTACACATCTAGTATACACTCAGCTTCTCGTAACTGATGCACAAGTGCAGGCGGTTCTAGCATTCACTTCCTCAACTCTTTAAGGTAGGTCAGTATTGTATCTTAAGGGAAGGAAGACTTCCTTGGGGTTTTCCAAGAATGGAACATGTCCAAGATGTACTACAAATGTGATGGTCCAAATAGCCTCTTCTATTTGCGTCTGAACACCTTCAGAATTAAGATCCAAGAGGTATCCTTGAAATCATATTTCAAGATATGGAATATCCAGTCTATAAAACACTTATTATTATCCCTATATCATTCCAAATGATTAGGATATCATCTACATTTAGCATGACAAACACAAAGGCACTCCCACTAAGCTTCACATGGCTCATCAAGATCCTATATGAAATCATAACATTTACAATTTCATCAAATCTTATGGTCCAACCTCAGAAGCTTATTTGAGTCCATAGATGGAGCTCTCCAGCTTTCACACCTTGCTTTCCTTAACCATGAAGTCCTGGGGCTACTTCATGTGAATATCTTCAGAGAGGAATTCATAGAGGAATGCAATCTTGACTTCCATCATGAAGATGTAAAAGTCACGTTGTGTAGCTATAGTTAGAAATATTCTGATGGTTTTAAGAATGGTCATCGAAGAGAAGTCTCATCACAAGCAATGTCTTCTCTTTTGATGTGTAGCTCATAGCTACAAACCGTGCTTTGAAGGTCTCTACCTTATCATCAGGTTCCGTATCTCTTGAAGATCCATTTACGCCTTTATGGGTCTTACCCATATAGGTGGATCCTCAAGGGTCCATATACAACACTTGTATTTGAAGTCTAATTTAGACTTTATTGCTAACATCCATCTTTCCATGTCATGATCCTTAGGAGCTTCATCACATGAAGTCTGATCATTTGTAGGATTTAATCAACACATGGAATACATCCTCAAACTCATTTGAAGAAGTATTAGTGTTTCATCTTTAATTGTCCTTTTAGTTTCCTATTTCAGGAGCCTCATTATCTTCTCAAGATTAAATGAGTTCCTACACTTCATTTTCTTCTTGATTCTCAATAGAGTCATCCTCTAAGAATCATATCCTCGGAGATGAGAACTTTTAAGAATCTCAAGGTTACAAAGTAGGTATCCAATACCATCCTTTATTTTCCTAATGAAGTAGCACTCTCTAGTGCTAGATTCCATCTTATATGTATGGAACCTTATTATTGATATACAATTTAGTCTCTACTACACATATATACCTCGAAACTAAGGGATAATTATGCTAAAACTCATCATTTATCAAATCATGTCACACATGATCCAATTGTATCTCCCTACAACTCTATTGAGTTTAGGTTTATCAGGAGGAGCGAGATAGGAATGATATTCCTTTGTCCATAAGGTATACCATGAATTCATCTAATATGTACCGATTACCTAGATTAGACCAAATTCATTTTCATCTTCCTTCAGACTTTGGTTCCAAACCAAAATTATGAAATCTTTGAACATTTCAAAGGTTTCTTAGGTGAAGAGAAGAAATCTCATATCATACATAATCATCAATAGATATCGCATATCCATAATGTTTACTATGATATAGATGATGAATATGTATGAGATCCTGAATACCCTGACATCTTACACCATTCCCAACGAAGGGTGTATTGGACATTTTACTTTGAATACAATATTCATAAGTATGTAAGTTTTGAAATTTTAGACATTCTAAAGTTTCATCTCTTACTGGTCTATTAATCTCATCAACAGACATATGTCCAAGGCTTGATGCCAGATCATTGTCAAATGATCTTCATCCTCCGATTGATCTTAAAAAGTTAAATTTTCAGTATTACAAATCTTAATGAACCATTCATTAATTTTCTAATTTAGTATAGTCCACTAGATGTTAGATTACTATCTGAAATATATATCCATCACAACTCTTTATGATAGATAAATTCTAGAATTCATGTTTATCTCCAACATTTAGAAATAAACAATAAGTGTATTCTAACATCTGGATCATAGAGACATTCTCTTAGACTAAGGGCTCCCACTGAAATTGAGAAGTCTATCAATCTAACAGAGATTGTTGCAACAATTGCATCAATATCCGTGTAGAAGACTATAAACCTTAAGATCAAATTTTTCAGTCTTCTAAAACATATGCAACCCATTACAAGTGTTGTTAGAACATTGAGATACAATTATAAGACTTTATGGTATTTAATAAGCAAGTCAATATCAATGATTTATGTAGACTATTATGGTGCTCTATCTGAGCCCTTCTCTAAGGATTCTAGACAGACTTGATAGTCATACTATCAACACACCAACTTATTGTAGTATTGGCATTCATCCAACTCTTAGGATGTCATATGAAAGTCATAGAACTACGGTCAATTCTTTGACTATCCTTCTTATCTTGGGTCTGACCCATGCTTCCGTTGTGCTCCCTTTATCTATAAACAACCATTGCTTAAGACTAAGGATCTCTTATGTTAAATTCAAAACAATTCAATGTAAGAGCATTTGAACATTTATACATGCTTCATTAAATTCATACAATATGAATATTATGAAGCTTCATCATTGATTAGAGTATAGATAATAAAATGATGACACTCCTCATGTCTACATCCATCTAGACTCTTAAAAACAT
The DNA here is from genome assembly GCA_037367405.1 of Ottelia alismoides. Lineage (NCBI taxonomy): Eukaryota > Viridiplantae > Streptophyta > Magnoliopsida > Alismatales > Hydrocharitaceae > Ottelia > Ottelia alismoides. The sequence goes on along the minus strand of JAZKJV010007604.1, from coordinate 1,956,587 downwards.
TGGTTCAGGTAGATATTCAAACATTTTGAATACATCATCTCTTATAGATCCACCATTCTGCATGATGCAGTAAACCATCTCATTCATGATAAATGTCAAGAACACATATGTATCCCAGAATATCTTCATTGATTTTATAAGGATTATTTGACAATTGCGATCATCATCGACATGTCACTTCCAAAGTACATTCGATGAGAGATCAAGACTAAAGAGACATACAAACCCTAGGGTTGTAGTCCTATTATCTATTTAATTGTCATTCCTCATTATTATGAGGGAACTTGCACATTGCAACCAAATACATTACGTGTCCAACTGCAAGTACAATATCTGGATCATGAGTCCAATCCATGATATTTTACTGGGTTATTATTGAGTATAACATTGAGTAGGTTTAATGAAGGATTATCTGAAATAAGAAATTTGCATAAGTGTGTGTATATATATATATATATTACTTTGATTTAGGAATTTTTATATCAAAGTTGTCTTGCCTTGTCAACACTGAAAGTTCATTCCCTTAATCACTTTCAATGTAAGAGATATACTTACCATTATATCTCAAGCAAGATCTGGGATCTCCTTCCTTATCTTTGTCACATCCCAATAATATGAGAACCTGTGACTCCGATATAAAAAAGAGGGAACACATTCCGCCTTGCAAGTATAACTTGCATTTCCCAATTCGGTCTTTAACACCCAGGCCCATCACCCCTAAGGCGATGTTGACCCATCATTAACTGAACCAACCGTCAACAGGAATACAACTCGCTATGCGCAATCCAATATCACCCCAATAATACGAGGACCCGATATTGGGGTTACTACGCATACGTTCTTACTCTTTCGAGAAGCGAAGAGCCCGATCCAAATGGCTTGTATGTAGGAGTTGTCACCGGATAGGCGTCTTCAACATACAATCTCTGGCGACGAAATTCTTCGCCTTGACGGGAGACCATGGATGTTACTTATGTGATCCTCCATATCACATTCAAATTCTAATTAATCATTATGAATCATATTCATTATGATTAATTCTTCCAAGGGAATAACATCTCTATTCATAATAGAGTGTTTTAATTTTAATTGGATTCCAATTAATCTCATCACATTAAATTAATGATCCAATTAATATCCAACAAACAATCATTATTCTTACTTGAATCATGGTATTTTCTCAAATACGTATTATTTCAAATTTTAATAATTAGAAATACATCATAATTTCTTAAGCATTATACTAACCCTACCCAATGTAATGACCACTACCGATGGGAGTGGGACAGACCGCACACGGTGCAACCTGCTACCCCAACGCTCTCCGACTACATACCATATCCACCTCGAGAAAGGATAATACAAAATAGATCACTTTGTACTTGAGATGATCATCGGTTATTCAACCAAAATTATACCATATAATAATAATCAAAACAATTTTGAGTAACATTATAATGAGATTTGCTAAAAAAATCTCAAATCCTATTCAAGCAACATGCTTGTTAGAATGTAGATCATGTAATCAATTTTGTAATATAGATCACATCTAATCAATTATTGGTTAAGGCTATGTCATTTAAGGAAATAATTATCATCAAATATTTCACAAATATTTATGCACAATTATTCTAGGAAATTTAAAAATTTAGTTTCACTAATTGAGTAAATGACAATCACTAGGTTCTTGATTAGGAAAGTATTTCCAGCAGTGACCCTCACTTACTAAAAATATCATATCTCAATCAATTTAAATCCAAATAAAGAAAAATAAGTTTTTAAAGTTTTCTAATTTGATTTACAATGGAACCTAAGTGATTTGCATACATTTTAAGGCGTTTCAAATCCGCAATTAACTCTTTAATTACGTTAAGATTCGCAGTCCCCGAAACTGTAGATACATGTTCACTAAAATGATCATATCTCGAGCATAAGGAATCCAAATTACGTAAACTCGGATCTTATGGTTTCCATATTTAATGGGAAATAAAATAAAATTATTATTTTCGTGTTTAAACAATTTAAACAGTGCCTAAAATAATCTCAAAATAGAGATGCAAAAATGAAATGCGGGAAAAACTTTCGCAAACCCTGACAAACCGAAGTTGTCCTTAATTCATGGATCACATCCAAAACCATCCGACCTAAGGCTCTGATACCACTTGAAGGATATGGGAAAAATCCTCAAGCGCATCACGGAAGCGTGAGGATCGCATCGTACGTAATCCAGAGCGAGTAGTCGTACTAGTTGCTCGATGCAACGAAAATTAAAATTTTTTTATGTGACGAAAGCACATGATCCAAGAACACTTCTAGGACATTTCGTCTAAACCACAAACAAGTAATAGTAACTTTTGAAGCGTGGTTGCGATTGAGTCTCTAAACAAAGAGACCTCCTGTCTCAAGTTCGATCCGGCGAAGGAGACGCTTGCGAGCGTGTTGATGAAACGCGTGCTTCTCGCAATCCATGTTGATGATCCAAGCGGAGGATATCCTTATCTAGACACACGAAATACAATGTCTTCTTCACAATGGAGGCGCACCGAAGGAGACGGAGATCCACGAGCAAATGATCGGGCAGCATAACGGCGATGTTGCGGCGATGGAGAACCTCTCTAGGGCACCCATGGTGGACGGCCACATGAGAGGGAGAGAGAGAGAGTAGACGTGTAGAGAGAGAAAGAGAGAGAGAGAGAGAGAGACTTATGTTATCTTGTGTGTAAAGAAGAGCAATGGAGTGCCTCTCCTTTTATAATATTTTGGGATCCATGGATCACAATCCATGGGAAACATAAATGTAACGCCCCGTCCCTCCGGCTACCGAAACCGATAAGACGGGAGCGTCGGACCTACGGTCCAATTACGCCCATGATCTATGATACTCAGCAAACCACTTATGCATAATAGATTAAAATTTGAAATATAAACAACAACAGGAGAATAATATGAAATGGAAAGTAAAGGCGACATCCATTCTCATTGATAATGATCATCAAGTCCATTTCCATAGAATGAGATACATTATATATAATTTTGGTAGGAGAAGCTCTCCACATATCTCACTACAATGTCTCTCAAAAAATAACATAAAATAATGCGGAAGTAAATAAATTACTCTAAGTAGGATGCACCATGTCCGATGCAAGTATGACGAAGAAAAGTCTGATCTCCTCAAAGCCGCTACGGTTGCGGTTGCTGCTCAACTACATGATGAATCTCCATTTCATCACCTTTATTCTATCATTTTGGCCTTAAAAACCCCAGCAAATGCATGTAAATAACCTCAATTTGTATATAATAGCATCCATTATTTATTGTATTTATAAGGTTTTTAATGCCAAAATTATAGAATAAAGGGAAGAAAATAAAAAGGAATAAAATATTGCAAATATTTTATTACCCGAACCCCGAGACCAAGGCCAACATGGAATTGGTCGACAAGGAATAACGTAAGGGGAGATAAGGGCCAATTAGACAATAAATATCTCATTTATTTCTTCATTCATTTGTGTATTTTAGACACCTATTTTGTATAGAATTATTTATTCATCAAATAAAGAAACTTTGTACATGAAAATTGTAGATAATAATGTAAATAAAAATACAAAATTGAGTTTGTGTAAAAATAATACTCAGTGTACATTTTATACACAAAATAAAAAGCAAGAATCTCAACTTCACAGACCCATATCTTGCAAATAAAAACTCCAAATCACCCAAACTCACCTTTAATTGTATATAGCTTTCCATGAACTATTTAATAAAATTAGTTTCATTTTTTTGGAGTTCATCTGTAAAAGTTAGGTTTTTGACCCTCCTTGTATATAGGACTGATTAAAATATTCATTTTATTCAATATTCATTATTCTTATAAAATCATATTTTTATAATTGTGTAAACAATATATAGAATACATGTACAAATTGAGATTAAAATAAAACTAAAAAGAATTTGTAAAATGAAATAAGCCTATGTAATACATAGGCAAAATACCTATGCTACCTATATGTACATAAATAAAAGGGATTTTTATTCTTTGATTCTTTATTCATTTGTATTTTTATAACAATGTCTATATTATATATCTTATTAAAAATACAAATCCAAAATAAAAACAAATAAAATTCATTAAATAAATAAAACATATATAATATATAGGTAAAATACCTATAAGTATACCTACATGTACATAAGCACATTTCTTTAAAAATGTAAATAAACTCCTAAAAATTAAATAAAAATATATTTATACTCATAAAAATGAGTTATAAATTTATAAAATAAGCCAATAAAATAATAAATGAAAATAAACAAATTAAAAATAAAATACACAAAAATACATGTAAATATAAGCATATACACATTATTAAATTAAAACCATAATAAAATATCCCAAAAAATAAATAAAAATCATAAATAAATACTACATTATTTAATAAACAATTTTTTCAATAAGTAAATTCTAATTAATTCATTTAACACGTGTAATAAATGGGTCAAGATTCGGATGATGTGGACCAATCAGGGGCCAGGGAAAGTTGACCTTCGGTCAACTCCCCCTACGCCTCTGATTTTCGTCAGACATGTCTTTTCCCTTGATTTCTGCCATGTTTCCTGGGCGTCCCTTTCATCCATCGCCTTCGATCTCTTCATGGATTTTATTCTCTGATCATCCGTGATTCGCACCGTGATCTTGGATCCATTGTACATAACCCCAATTCTTTAATAATCGCCGGTCACTGGGGGTCCCCTGGAATGTGTATAAATAAAAGCTTCCTCCTCCTCGGCCGAATTTGGCCAATTTCATCCCCTTCTTTGAGCTTGAATCAGCTCCTGGTGGAGCCCTCGTGACAGGAGGCGCTTCCCAGCACCTCGGTTCGGCCGGAGATGGAGGAAAATTTTGTCACGGCGGCGCTCCGGCGACCGCCCCGCTCCCTGGAGGCCCCCAGGGATAAGAGTTGTCCTTCTATGCATTTTAGTTAGTTTTTAATGTTAGTTTTTGATTCCAGTAGTTAGATTAGTCTTTAGTTAATTGCCTTAGCGTAAAATCCAAACAGTCGAAGTTCGTCGGAGCTCTGCTCCGGCGACTTCTCCACCCTGTTCCCGACCGTTTTCCGACGCCATTTCGCCTCCATTTCCTTCCCCTACGCCTTCTCCGCCTCCCAGCCACCTTGTCCCACCGGATTCTCACTTGGATCCGTGAATCGAAGCTCCACCACCGCCTTCCGTCGGAGCTTCTCCGCCCACCATCATCCGCTTGCTTTCAGCTTCAAACCCCGGGTCGAGGGTGACGACCTCGAGCCCCTCTACCTTTCTGTGTAGGTTAGGCGTAATACCACCAGCCAGGAGACGATTTCCACGCGGGCGGAGGTACCTGGAGCCGCGTTTCTTCACCGAGCTCTCAAGGGCGCTCCAGCGTACCTCAGCCCGATCCGATACCTCCAGCAAGTAAAGAACCCTGCCAGGAATCTTTTTGGACCTTCAGGAGCCGCAAAGATCTGCCAGAGAGCGAGATCGAGGAGGAAGAAGCTCGCCCCGGCGAGCGTTCTTCCCTGTTCTTCCAAGCCAGCCCTCCGCCGTTGGATGAAGACGAAGGCCCAGTGGAGTCTCAGTCGTCCGATACCCCGCACTCAGACCGTCAGATCATCTTGGATGATCTAATCCAAGCCGTGGATCGCGAGCCGTCATCGGCTCCTGTGATGGCGACGCGTGTCAAGTGAAGTAATCCTAGCCGTTCGCCAGCGCGCCTATTGGGGGTAAATTGCATATCCAGCCCTGCCTTTTTGTATATTTAATGTTTAATATTGTAAATAAAATATAACGTTGTAAATTATGTGGAAATTTTGCATGTGACCCCCTGTATCTCTGCTATATTACACTTGGGTCCAGTCCACGTCACCTCACGTGTCGTCCCACGTGAGGTGGTAAATTTGCACAAGTCCCCCTGTATGTTTGCGTATTTATTTTTAGTCCATAAAATAAAATTCCCAGTGTATTATTTTTGTAAAAAATTGCAACCAGGACCCTATCTTTTTGGAAATTACGTTTTGGTCCCTGTGGGTGCGGATCACGTGTAGTCCCACGTGATGGTTAATTTGCAAGGGGGCCCTGGCGAGTTTGCTTAATTAATTTTAGTCCTTAAAATTGCAGAACACATTATTATATTTTGGTATTTTTGCACTGACGCCCTTGGAAATTATTTTATTTGCAAAAATGCCCTTGCTAGGCTGTTTTATCTTTGTGTCTTTTATCTATTTATTTTAAATACCTACGAGGCTTCTAAAAATCCAGAAAAATTAGGTTAAATGCTTCATGCCTTGTATTTTCACGCCAATATTTTATTCTGCATTTTTTACATTTAACCTAATTATTAAAAATGAAAAAGTAGCTCTTTTTATATGTTTAAATTATAAAATATAAAAAAATATAAAATGTTTTTGAAAAAAATTACAAAAAAAATTTATATGTGGTATTTATATATATTGAGTCCAGAAATTAAAAAAAACCTAAAAATAAGAAAAAGAAAAATAAAAAAATCAGAAAGCTCCAAAGTCCAACAAAAAAAATAGAAAAACCCTTAAAAATCCCAAAAATATATTTTTCTCTTTTATAATTATCTATATATTATTATTAATGTATTAAAAATAATTTAGGTAATTTTGGAGTTTATTTTGTATTTTTAAAACCCAAATCATATTCGGCTATGTAATTAGTCCTATATTGTGGACATTTTTGAATTAAAAAAAATACATAAAAATTAGCAAAATTCCAGAAAAAAATAACATAAAAATTAGAAAAATATAAAAAGCCTAAAAAATATTAGATCCAATAAATTTTGAGAATTCATGTATATATATATAGATCCATATAGTATCTCTCTCTTCTCTTCTATATATCTCTTTATATCTCTATATAGCTATATTATATAATTAAAAATATAAAAAGAATATAAAAAAATATAAAATACAAAAACAAAATAAAAATTATAAAAGCAAAAATAAAATAAAATATATATATAAAATCCAAAACCCACTAAAACAATAAATGGACATGAACAAAGGATTGAATGATTACACAACACACATACGACCATTCGCCTCCCAGTGTTCGACCTCTACCTATACTTACACCTATACACATTTGCATGTAGAGTTATAATAAATTTTAACTCCACATTTTTGGATATTCATTGCATATATTTATTATGGGTTATTTGCTGATCGATCTGGGGATCTTTAAGAGGTCCATTCAGCGACTGGATGTCTCGCCTTGTGAGATATCTAGACCCTTGATTTTTCCCAGTCGTCAAATGGCGTCGTTGCCGGGGAGGCAACGGATTTTGTATGATTTTGTGAGTTTATTTGTTCATTTATTCAATTATTTGCTCATGTCCATGATTCAGTTATTTGTTTGCTTTTTATTCTTATTTGATATTATTTGATTGACTGCTCTGACCATTTCTTTCCTTTGTCTTTGATGCGAGGGACCGCCTTGCGAAGGAGGACCTCCTAGGAGGACCTATGCACCCAAGCAAGGTGGAGTTGGCTCTTCTATGCCAAGCCAACAGGAGAGCGCATCAAAGGGAGAAGAAAGAGAATTTTTGAAGACAGTCTCTACTTTTATGCATATTATTCTATTAGGTATATTCATGTGAGAGAGTGACACTTAGAATTTTGTAATAATACAGGACTCTCGCAGGTACACTTAGACTCCCGAGGTCCATTGCACGAGGGATTGTTCCCTTGGGGGCCTCGACGGTTTTGACGATTTTTCTTTTCTATTTTATTTATATTATTTTGTGTGAATGAGCCCTAGCTTAGGAGTTGCTTGCCGACAAACACCCTAAATATATTTGCATGTACCTATAGTGCGTTTTGGATCTAGTCAAATCTAAACAGTCGGTTCATTTATCTCTTAACCCCTGTGCCGTGAGCGAACCCCATCAAGCGCTACTCCTGAACTCGAGTGTGTCGAGAAGAGGAGGGGTGAGCCAAGACCGGACTCTTAGGTTAAGGATAAGTGACCAACTTGAGGTGCTTCACGATAATAGCAGTTACTATCCTAGGGCGATTTCTTCGGCTTGCATTTGCATATAGCATAGGTTTCAATTCTGTTATGCATCCCGCATGGAGAGAGCTGGGAAGCACTGTAAGTCTTCTTACTTAGCATGCATCATCGATTTCCGACTTGCATGGCTTTTCCGACCTTCTCCCTCTATTTTTGCCAACCTAGGATGCTTAATGGAAATTGAAACCTCGATAGGCACGTGCATTGAAAATACCTAAAAAAAAGTGATAACTTAAAAAAATTGGGACTGCTAACTCTATTGACCTAATAATAAAACGTAATGGATTCCTTGTCTTGGGGAGAGCAACCCCCTCATTGTATGCGTTTTAAGTGCTCACGTACACGCTAAGGAGTAGAGCCCAAATCCTATCAAGCCTCCTAAGTGTTTGTACAACTTTGTGAATCTCACCTAACTCTAAAAACCGAAAAGATAAATGACCATCACCTGACGGTCTTCACTGCGTCGAGTAGGTGAATTGGGGGTTTTGCCTTGTGTATTGATTGTGACTTGGAGTCCGTTGTGTTTCTCATCCCTTATTAGAGTAATCGGTCCCATCGTGTGAGTCATGCATTTTTCAGCTTTGAGTCTCTCTACCTCTCTTATACATATATCTCTTCATTTGCATTGAGTCATGATATTGGCGCTTGAGCTCAATCATTTCTTCGCCAAGTCAATTCGTTCCGACATCTTCTGCACCATCTTCTTCGTAGCCACTGTATCATCCCCATCTTCTCTGGTTCGAGGAGAGCCTGCTCTTCGAACCACAATTTTGACGGTGTTCCCGCCGTGTGTGGAACACCCATTTTTGCCTATGTCTCGATCTTCTCGCCCGCCCTCCTCGTACCCTCTGTATCACTCTTCTTTCACCCGTGATATTGGCACGTAGCCTCAATCAACTTCTCCACCCCATTTTGTACCCTTCTTATCCATCCTTCTTGTGTACCCCGTATCACCTCTCCCTTTTTCCTGGAAATGCTGTGCAGATTGATGAGGCCCGCATCGAGGATTGTCTATACCGATTATTTTTGTAAGTCGGGCATGATGTTGAGGATGCTGAGATTGATTTGGTAGATTTGGCTTTGGATGCATGCATACGAGTGTATTGAGGATTTATGTCGATGCGTGATCATAGGTGTGATGCATTATTGCTGAATTTTTGGTCTCGCACACCGAATTGAGGATGTGATATGCTTCGGTGATTCGAGGATGATATCATGATATTTCTACTGATCCATCTATTTTGAGGTTTTGGCCCGTATTGATTTCAATTTTGGATGTACTATATTGATATGTGCTTCATGATGACGGTGCCCCGAGCCCCCCATGATTTCTTATCTTCCTGATTGACACATCCTTGATCTCCTGACTCTTTGATCCACCCTGGCACTTAGAGGATTACTGATGATATGTTGCGCCAAGTTCAGCTTATTGGATTGACTTGAGGAATGTTTTCTGATTGACCTGATTATTTTCTCCCTCACTTGATCTTATGCCCTCCGGTAGATTGATGGATTCACATTATTTTGAGGACCTGAGATGACTTGCCAGCATTCCCTTAACCTTCATTAATCTAGTTCGCATTTGTCCCTAAGGACTATCTGCGGGAAAATGCGGCAATTTCTAGGACTACGGTTTCATCTACGGCTTGGGTCGCCATTTTCATGGGACCCGGAACCGCGTTAGATGATATGCTTGATTGGCCTCCCTCGGTGACTGTGTGCCCGATCTGTCGGCACATGAGGCCAACTGTCAGATTGCTCTCCTTGACGGTCCTTGCAAGGCAGAGCTCCACTCTTCTGATTATTCCATGCCTGGTTCATAGCTCTCCGAGGGTTATCTGCGAGAGGCTATGACACATTATTGCTATGATGGTCTCTTCTGCTGGTAGACGATCCGCCGTCTATCGAGACTATATTTTCTGTGGATCCATCTGATGGGTCTGGCTCCTTCGAGCCATTCTCTCTCCTTGACGACCCTCGCAAGGACGAGATGTACTCTGATTATTCATTGTGTAGTTCATATCACTTCCCGAGGACTATCTGCGGAAGGATGTGACATTTTCTTTACGATCGGCTTCTTCTCGTGCCTCCATTTGTTGGGGCATGAAGCTGATTCGTCTGATTTGCGTACCAACCATTATTCTACTTAATATAAATTGTTAATACTTAACTTCTTAACATAATATACTTAATATATATTCCGTATATTATTTAATTATATTATTTTATTAATATTAATTTACATTTTTTTTCTTTTTTATTACTTTAGAACTTTTGATTATATTTACTTATCATATTTGTTTGTATTTGTACTCTTTTATTTATATTTGTACTTTTATATATATATATATTTTTAATATATATATATTTTTAGATATTTTATATTTTTTATTTAATAGAAATTGAAATAAAAAAAGAATTAACGACGAGATTTATTATCGTTTTTTGCATGTCTACCAAAAGTCCGAGTGGGTGCGGTCTCCCTTCCTGATTATGCGCCCGATCTATTGGGGCATGAGACCGACTTGTTCAGACTCCTTTGAGTCCGCTCTCCTTGACGGTCCTTGCAAGGATGAGCTCTGTTCTGATTATTCCTTGACTAGCTCGTAGCTCCCCGAGGGTTATCTGTGGGAGACTACGACATATTTCAGATCTGGTTGGTCTCTTCTGTTGGTAGCCGACTTGTCGACTACTGAGACCACTATGTGGGTCCGTCTGATGGACCCGACTCCTTCTCTCCCCTTGACGACCCTCGCAAGGTAGAGACACATTCTGATTATTCCTTGCCTAGATCGCAATACTCTCCGAGGACTATCTGCGAGAGCTTGCAGCACTCTTTTTACGCTCGATTCCCCTTGCTGACGGTGTCTCCGATCTGTGGAACACATAATCGAGTCATCTTATATACTTGATTACTGGTCCCATCTTGAGTAGCCTATCCGATCTACGGATCATGGGACCCATCTGATTACACTCCTTTGAGTCTTCTCTTCTTGACGGTCCTCGCAAGGTCGTGCTTCTGATATCTGCTATTTTCATGCCTAGCTGGCAGCACGTTCCCCAAGGGTTATCTGCGAGACGATGCCACATTCTTTTGACTTTCTGGTCTCTTCTGCTGGTAGCCGATATGTCGCCTACCGAGACCATACCTGATGATCCGTCTGATGGATCACTGACGCCTTTGCGTCCGCTCACCTTGACGACCCTCGCAAGGTCGAGTCTTTTCCTGATTATTCAGTGACTAGCATGTACTACTCCCCGAGGGTTATCTGCGAGAGGGTACATCACTTTGCAGATACTCGGTTTCATTTCTGGTATCTCCTGTTTGTTGGAGCACGAAGCCGAGTCTTTTGAGTTGTGAACTTGGTGCCCTCTCTGATTGTGTATCCGATCTGCGGATCACGGGACCAAGTCAGTTGATTATGGTCTGATTCCTGGCTCCTTTGAGCCTGCTCACCTTGACGACCCTCGCAGGGTTGAGCCATGTCTTGCGGCATTAGGTGTGTGTCTCCTACGATCTTCCGACCTCATGACCACCGCATGCCACGATGTCTCCTATTCTCTATCTTCCACATCTTCTCGAGACTCTGATTGATCGGAGGAGTCTGTACTGTTCTTTCTTCCTCTCGGTCTTACGGTATCGGCTCCGTTCCCTCATGATGACCCTATGAGCCAATTGACTGCTTCACGCTACCGGTCTCCATTTTGCTTGCCCCCGGTAGCCGACATCCACTTGCCTGCATATCCGGGTGTCCTTTCACCTTCAGACTGCGTCCTCGTTCTCACAGGGAGACGACGACAAGAGTACGGTATTCACTTGTCAGATACCGTCCTGTACTTCACCAGTCTCTTCACTACTTGTATATATGTGTTGTATATTCTGTTTTCCCGCATGTTATGTGTGCCCTAGATCTATCGCCATATCTTTGCGTCTATACTTAGGACGTACTTTGTCCTAAGTATAGGGGGTACACACCGCATTGTTCTTTCGTTGTTCAGTTCTGTCACTCCTGTTGTTGCCTATACTTAGGGATATCTCACCCTAAGTATAGGGGGAGTGATGCGTATATTCTCCATGATCTTTTCGTCTATCTGTATATGTCTCTCTTTTCTTCTTTTCTTCTTTTCCTTTTCTATCTTCTGTATCTAAATAAAAGGTGACGCCCCTTGTAGACAGTCTTCTATACTTAGGACGTACTTTGTTCTAAGTATAGGGGGGTGCACCCCTAATTTGTTAATTCTTTGATCTGGTTATTCCCACCCATGGCCCTCCCTGCCTTGTGTACAGTATGCTATACTTAGGATTATTTGATCCTAAGTATAGGGGGGGATGGTCATTTTCTTATTCATTTATCTCGTTATTCTTTCATTTATTATTCTTTTAGTCGTTATAGTATAGACTTTTCTATACTCAGTACGAGTTATGTCTTCTCTTTCTTCTTTCCGATCTATGAGGACATGGCTCAAGCTAAGTATAGGGGGGTCGTATATACTATGTATATACTTCATCCATAACTCGTACTTTTGTATACAATTCATTAATTAATAAGGCTTCTTATTCCTCATATTCTTTTTGTACATACTGATTAATAAATAAGGTTAAAATACCTTTGCAAAATGATTTGAAAAATGGTGTGAACTGTTTGGAAAACTTTTTGTGAAATATTTTCAACCTTTGTAAAAATATGTTGATTGCAAAAATTCTTTTATTTGTGTGAAATAAAGGATTTGAAAACCTATTTGCAAATGGTTTTGAAAACATTTGGTAAAAATATTTTGAAAAATGTATATATGATGTTGGCAAAATCTTTTGCAAAATGGATTTCAAATAATTGTAAATATTTGCAAAAACTATTTTGTACTATAGTTTTCAAAAGGATTTTTCAAATAAATCTGAGGGACAAAAGCATCAGAATAATAATAATAAACCATAAATAAAATACATTAAATTCTTTATCAAGTGTATATACACCTCAATAAACCACTCTTGTTAAAACTAGTAAATTCTTTAAATCTTGTAAAATAAAGCGGTACGCCCGTGTAAATAGTTGTATATATTTTATTCTTTGAGTGCCAAAATTCATTTATTTGTAAATTCTTTGTGTAAAAATTATTTCTCTTGGTTTTCAAATTCTTTTAAAAATTGCATTATTCTTTGCATATTTGTAAATAGCATGTGCATAGCATTCATATTCTTTGATTGAGCTTGATGATTGAACTAGTCCAATAAAGTCGAAGATTGGAGCTTGGTTGGACCTTACCGCACCTAACTGCACTGGAACCTTATGGGAACTAGGTTTAAGGTACTTCAGGTCTATTCAGACTTAATTCTTTGAGAAATCAGGGATGGGTTCAAGTCACCTCAGTAGACTAACTAGAACTTTTCGAAACACACGTATGACTCTTGTCGACCGTGACCTAACTTGGACACTTGCACCTTTCACTTGGCTCAACTCAGTTGGAGTGGTGAGGGGGTTGGATTTGCCAGTCTGAGACGTACACGGGTGGAAACATTCGTCCTCGTCTAGGGAGGGAAGTGCACCCCAACCTGGTCCAGTTTCAATGAAGTCGAATAACAGGAGAGTGTGGGTTGCAATAAAGCTTCAAAAGAGGGATAGTCTACTGGCTCAAGAGGAAAATTTCTTATATATATGTTGCACCATGTAGATATGTTGTACAGATGCATTTGAAAAAAGAAGGCTCCAAAAAAGTGGTGGGTCGGATTGAAAATTTAATAACCCCACCGGAGTGTATATAGTTCAATAAAGCAAAAGCTTATGGTATCCATGTTACATCTCATGAAGCTTGCAGCGGGAGACTTAGCTACACTAGTTGAGCTCCCAAAATTCTATACCTCTTATTCTCCCTCTTCTTGAGCCGGTTGCACTTGAACTTAGAAGGGAATACCCCGCTCCTCGACGGTAGAGGGCTGGATTGGGGAATCATTGGGTTGTCATTCTGGAGAAGTCAGTTCCTTTGTCATTTCAGTTGGGGATAGCCACCATCACATACACTGTACAAGCCAGCTTCATAGTCATAAGGGTTTGCGTATGATATAGGCTAGTTCTGACATGGCTATTGAGGTAATTTGAACCAAGTGCTGTGATTATCGAAGGCTGTTGCGTTTTAAATTTGGTTCCAGACTAGGATCCACACACATTCTCACACCAAGGACTAACCTAAGCTCCAAACATTGATTTTGTACAGATGAGTTTAATAATCATGATCCATTCAATTTATTCTTTACATTCTTTATTTTTGCTTTTTCTTTTCTTCTTATTCTTTGTTCTTTTTATACTTATTGCATAAGTATTTGCTAGGGACTAGCAAAGGCAAGTATAGGGGGGTGATGAATCTCCATTTCATCACCTCTATTCTATCATTTTGGCCCTAAAAACCCCAGCAAATGCATGTAAATAACCTTAATTTGTATATAATAGCATCCATTATTTATTGTATTTATAAGGTTTTTAATGCCAAAATTATAGAATAAAGGGAAGAAAAGAAAAAGGAATAAAATATTGCAAATATTTTATGACCCGAACCCCGAGACCAAGGCCAGCATGGAATTGGTCGACAAGAAATAAAGTAGGGGGAGATAAGGGCCAATTAGACAATAAATATCTCATTTATTTCTTCATTCATTTATGTATTTTTGACACCTATTTTGTATATAATTATTTATTCATCAAATAAAGAAACTTTGTCCATGAAAGTTGTAGATAATAACGTAAATAAAAATACAAAATTCAGTTTGTGTAAAAATAATACTCAGTGTACATTTTATACACAAAATAAAAAGCAAGAATCTCAACTTCACAGACCCATATCTTGCAAATAAGAACTCCAAATCACCCAAGCTCACCATTAATTGTATATAGCTTTCCATGAACTATTTAATAAAATTAGTTTCATTTTTTTTTGGAGTTCATCTGTAGAAGTTAGGTTTTTGACCCTCCTTGTATATAGGACTGATTAAAATATTCATTTTATTCAATATTCATTATTCTTATAAAATCATATTTTTATAATTGTGTAAACAATATATAGAATACATGTACAAATTGAGATTAGAAGAAAACTAAAAAGAATTTGTAAAATGAAATAAGCCTATGTAATACATAGGCAAAATACCAATGCTACCTATATGTACATAAATAAAAGGGATTTTTATTCTTTGATTCTTTATTCATTTGTATTTTTATAACAATGTCTATATTATATATCTTATTAAAAATACAAATCCAAAATAAAAACAAATAAAATTCATTAAATAAATAAAACATATATAATATATAGGTAAAATACCTATAAGTATACCTACATGTACATAAGCACATTTCTTTAAAAATGTAAATAAACTCCTAAAAATTAAATAAAAATATATTTATACTCATAAAAATGAGTTATAAATTTATAAAATAAGCCAATAAAATAATAAACGAAAATAAACAAATTAAAAATAAAATACACAAAAATACATGTAAATACATGCATATACACATTATTAAATTAAAACCATAATAAAATACCCCAAAAAAATAAATAAAAATCATAAATAAATATTACATTATTTAATAAACATTTTTTATTCAATAAGTAAATTCTAATTAATTCATTTAACATGTGTAATAAATGGGTCAACATTCGGATGATGTGGACCAATCAGGGGCCAGGGAAAATTGACCTCCGGTCAACTCCCCCTGCGCCTCTGATTTTCGTCAGACATGTCTTTTCCCTTGATTTCTGCCATTTTTCCTGGGCGTCCCTTTCATCCATCGCCTTCGATCTCTTCATGGATTTTATTCGTTCTCTGATCATCCGTGATTCACGCCGTGATCTTGGATCCATTGTACATAACCCCGATTCTTTAATAACCGCCGGTCACTGGGGGTCCCCTGGAATGTGTATAAATAAAAGCTTCCTCCTCCTCGGCCGAATTTGGCCAATTTCATCCCCTTCTTCGAGCTTGAATCAGCTCCTGGTGGAGCCCTCGTGACAGGAGGCGCTTCCCAGCACCTCGGTTCGACCAGAGATGGAGGAAAATTTTGTCGCGGCGGTGCTCCGGCGGCCGCCATGCTCCCTGGAGGCCCCCAGGTATAAGAGTTGTCCTTCTATGCATTTTAATTAGTTTTTAATGTTATTTTTTGATTCCAGTAGTTAGATTAGTCTTTAGTTAATTGCCTTAGCGTAAAATCCAAAAAGTCGAAGTTCGCCGGAGCTATGCTCCGGCGACTTCTCCACCCTGTTCCCAACCGTTTTCCGATGCCATTTCGCCTCCATTTCCTTCCCCTACGCCTTCTCCGCCTCCCAGCCACCTTGTCCCACCGGATTCTCACTTGGATCCGCGAATCGAAGCTCCACCACCGCCTTCCGTCGGAGCTTCTCCGCCCACCATCATCCGCTTGCTTTCAGCTTCAAACCCCGGGTTGAGGGTGATGACCTCGAGCCCCTCTACCTTTCTATGCAGGCTAGGCGTAATATCACCAGCCAGGAGACGATTTCCACGCGGGCGGAGGTACCTGGAGCCGCGTTTCTTCACCGAGCTCTCAGGGGCGCTCCAGCATACCTCAGCCCGATCTGACACCTCCAGCAAGTAAAGAACCCTACCAGGAATCTTTTTGGACCTTCAGGAGCCGCAAAGATCGGCCAGAGAGCGAGATTGAGGAGGAAGAAGCTCGCCCCGGCGAGCGTTCTTCCCTGTTCTTCCAAGCCAGCCCTCCGCCGTTGGATGAAGACGAAGGCCCAGGTGGAGTCTCAGCCGTCCGATACCCCGCACTTAGACCGTCAGATCATCCTGGATGATCTAATCCAAGCCGTGGATCGCGAGCCGTCATCGGCTCCTGTGATGGTGACGCGTGTCAAGTGAAGTAATCCTAGCCGTTCTCCAACGCGCCTATTGGGGGTAAATTGCATATCTAGCCCCTGCCTTTTTGTATATTTAATGTTTAATATTATAAATAAAATATAACGTTGTAAATTATGTGGAAATTTTGCATGTGACCCCCTGTATCTCTCCTATATTACACTTGGGTCCAGTCCACGTCACCTCACGTGTCGTCCCATGTGAGGTGGTAAATTTGCACAAGTCCCCCTGTATGTTTGCGTATTTATTTTTAGTCCATAAAATAAAATTCCTAGTGTATTATTTTTGTGAAAAATTGCAACCAGGACCCTATCTTTTCGGAAATTGCATTTTGGTCCCTATGGGTAGGGATCACGTGTAGTCCCACGTGATGGTTAATTTGCAAGGGGGCCCTGGCGGGTTTTCTTAATTGATTTTAGTCCTTAAAATTGCAGAACACATTTTTATATTTTGGTATTTTTGCATTGATGCCCCTGGAAATTATTTTATTTGCAAAAATGCCCCTGCCATGCTGTTTTATCTTTGTGTCCTTTATCTATTTATTTTAAATACCTACGAGGCTTCTAAAAATCCAGAAAAATTAGGTTAAATGCTTCATGTCTTCTATTTTCACGCCCATATTTTATTCTGCATTTTTTGCATTTAACCTAATTATTAAAAATGAAAAAGGAACTCTTTTTATACTGTTTAAATTATAAAATACAAAAAAATATAAAATATTTTTGGAAAAAATTACAAAAAAATTTATATATGGTATTTATATATATTGAGTCCAGAAATTAAAAAAAACCTAAAAACAAGAAAAAGAAAATTAAAAAAATCAGAAAGCTCCAAAATCCAACAAAAAAATAGAAAAACCCTGAAAAATCCCAAAAATATATTTTTCTCTTTTATAATTATCTATATATTATTATTAATGTATTAAATATAATTTGGGTAATTTTGAAGTTTATTTTATATTTTTAAAACCCAAATTATATTCGGCTATGTAATTAGTCCTATATTGTGGACATTTTTGAATTAAAAAATACATAAAAATTAGCAAAATTCCACAAAAAATAACATAAAAATTAGAAAAATATAAAAAGCCTAAAAAATAATAGATCCAATGAATTTTGAGAATTCATGTATATATATATATATATAAATCCATATAGTACTCTCTCTTCTCTTCTATATATCTCTTTATATCTCTATATAGCTATATTATATAATTAAAAATATAAAAAGAATATAAAAAAATATAAAATACAAAAACAAAATAAAAATTATAAAAGCAAAAATAAAATAAAAAATATATATAAAATTCAAAACCCACTAAAACAATAAATGGACATGAACAAAGGATTGAATGATTACACAACACACATACAACCATTCGCCTCCCAGTGTTCGACCTCTACCTGTACTTACACCTATACACATTTGCATGTAGAGTTATAATAAATTTTAACTCCATATTTTTGGATATTCATTGCATATATTTATTGTGGGTTATTTGTTGATCGATCTGGGGATCTTTAAGAGGTCCATTCAGCGACTGGATGTCTCACCTTGTGAGATATCTAGACCCTTGATTTTTCCCAATCGTCACTACACCTGTTGGGTTCACACAAGGGTATCGTTATGAGCAATTGCCCAGTAACGAGACAAATACTACAATAACTAATGTTGGAGGAAGCAAAGGATGTATGCTCAAATATATCTAAAAACGTAAGCATATGTGGTAGAAAACGAGAAAGCCATCAATTTATTCTGATTCCCCTTGGATCATACAACAATTGACTTAATTTATTTATTTAATAATCATTTAAGTACTACTACAATAGTCTTGATATTTCTACAAGTTGGTTAGGGTCCATAATGGTATACAATTACAAAGTTCCAGTATCCGATCATTAATCATTACTCGTGTTATTTTAGCACATGCAAGTACACGACTCGCAGGCCTCCGCTACGCGGTGTAAAGCCTTGAACTTGGCATATCTCAGATCCTATATAATAAGATCCGGCTCGTAAAGAGGAAACCGGCAGAATTTGTTTCGTGTGAATCGGACTTCGTTTCGATTTGTTATGAATTTCGGAAGAAAGAGAAGTAAGGAAGGCTAAGATGTCATTAATCCATAATGACTGTCATTAAGACTAATTAAACATGATTAAAGAAATTAATGACGATGGAAAGCCGCTAATGATCATTAGTAAACACTAATCAATAGTTAACAAAAGATATGCGTAAGCCGCGAAAGTTAAATCGCGATTAGTGAAAGTTAATCACGATTAGTGTTAATTAAGCGTCATTAGCGAATCTAGAATCCTCTAGAATGTTCTAACTTAAGCTCCAAGTTTGGGATAAGTTTTGGCTAAAACCATGGGCCAAAACCATGGGCCGCTAAACCATGGTTAAGGTCTAAACCATGGTTTTCTACCATGGTTAGTGGTTTTCTGGGGCCTATAAATAGACCCCCCTACCCACTCATTCTCTACAACTTACACTACCACCACCCCAAGGGCTAGGGTCGAGAGGTTGGGAGGAGGAGTGGGAGGCGAGGGAGGAGCGCTAGCGAAACGCTGCCGGGAGAACGAGGAGAAGAAAGGTATGATCCTCTATTAGTTGCTTCGTAAGCTAGGCTTTCAATTCATACTCTTGTTCTTCCAAGTTTTGTTTTTGATTCATATTTCTTTCCGATTTGTTTTCCTGTTGTGGTTCGAGGAGAAATCTGTGTAACACCCTACTTAGGTGCGGGCGGCTATGCACGTCAGTGACCCTGTGATTCGTCACACGTTCACTCATCTAAGACGCGTGGTGTCTACCGATTCTCCATCGTTTATGTTTCTATTCTTCGTATTATGCTTTTATAGTTATTTCGATGGAGAAATCTGTGTAATACCCTACTTAGGTGCGGGCGGCTGTGCACGTCAGTGACCCTGTGATTCGTCACACGTTCACTCACCTAAGATGTGTGGTGTCTACCGGTTCTTCATCTCTTGTTGTTGAGTATATTCTTTCAGATTCATTGTTATTTTCCTCTCGATTGATTTTATAGAGGAAACTCTTTTCGTTTTTATTTTGAAATATGTCCCGATATAAGGGGAAACCCTACCGAAATTTTCCGAGAAATATGTCCCGATATAAGGGGAAACTCTGCAGAAATTTTCCGAGAAATATATCCCGATATAAGGGGAAACTCTGCCGAAATTTTCCGAGAAATATATCCTGATATAAGGGGAAACTCTGCCGAATTTCTAAGAGAAAATATGTTCTTGACGTTCTTCGTGTTCTTCGCGTTCTTCGCGTTCTTCGTTCGTTCTTCGCGTTCTTAACATGTTCTTAGCGTTTTGATACGAAAAATGAAATTCGATCTTTTCAGGAGCCTTAAATTAGCCTTTCTAAAAACGAAACTCGATAAAGCCTTGCATACACGAGAGAGAGCTCGATTGGGTAACGAAATCCTTCTTTTTGCTGTTGGGTTTTCATACAAAATTATTGAAATTCTTGATTTAGTGTTCTTTGCTACGAAGAACCCTAATTTTGGCTATTTTTAAAAAAGTCTGAAGAATTGCTTTGTAATTCCCACTAAAATAAGATTTACACATCAAATTGATGCGTTGTCTCTGAAAGTTAGGGTTTGGGAGTTAAAATAGGCATAAATAGGAGTATACATATGGTTATGAATAATATATATGTGAGTCGATACCAAGTATTGCGGTTTATGCAAATCAAAGACTTAACGAAAGAATTACATCATGTGAATTGGTGTGATTTGAGTTGGATCCTGAAAAGGATCATGTGTCACGATAAGGATGACTGGGAGTAGTACTACAGGTCGGGCATGCAACCTGTAGGTTGTCGGAAGGAACCCGTATTGGCATTTCCCTACCTAGGTGGTACACGGTTGCCCTGTTATGATAAGTGCGTACAAATTGAATGTTTTGCAACGCGTGGTACCGGGAGCCAATATATTCGGTTTGGAACGACGGAAGATGTGGTCGTGTCATGTGGAGGCACGAGTGGTTCAATAGCGGCTGGGTCACGATAACATGTATTTAAAGCTGCTAGGTTATATGATTAAATGTTAGCCTGAGGTTTTAAGCAACCGAGTCCTCGAGGACGGTGTGCTCATTTGATTTTTCAGGCTGAGGGTTGAGACCCTGTTTAATAAAAGAAAAGGAAATTGTCAGGGTAGTTTTGGAGGATTGGTTGAGGCGACGTGCGACTGCATAAGCTTACCAAGATCAACACAATCTCCAATCTCGAAGCATCCACAGCTTCGGAGTCCAAGAATGGTGGGGTTCCCCTGGACTAATCCCTGATGTGGAATAGAAAGGAATAGGACTTAAATTAATAAAAAGAATGAAATATTGTGATATCAAGTTTTGAAAAAAATTACACAATTTATTTGCTTTTCTCTTCTTCGTTACTTAGCATTCGCTAATTTTTATCCTATGATTTATGGAAAACTCAACAGGTATCGGTGAGCCATAGCAAGTACTTTAAAAATTCATCCGGCTTACATACTAGACATCCAGCCAGCCGCAGTAGCTTTACTCTTTAAGGTAGTTAGTAATCTTTTGTATATTTTCCTTTCAAGCTGATGTACATGTAATGGTTATAGTGGGACAATGTATCCTCTAAACTTTATTTTGTGAATGGAAAAGTGTTGAAATACTTTCTTCCGAGTATTTTTATTTGCAGTATATTTCTGAATGTTAGTTGTGATTGCTGAATAAATTATTGCTGAGTAATCAGATCCGGATATGGGAGGATCCGACGGCCCAGGAAACGGGGTCATTACAGATTGGTATCAGAGCAAGGTTACTCTAGTAATTTATTTAGTAATTGATAACTATGAGCGGTATTCAGAAACTAATGTTGTATTAAGATCCTTTGATCTTAATAAATGACTACAGTACCATTCACAAGTCATTGTCCCTTATGTACATCATGCTAAAAAATATTGGATCTGACCTTTGACCTTGACATATCGGGATCATGGTAGACCAAGACATGTCTAGACAATTAGCGGCTATGATGGCAATGCTCCAAGACATGGGGCAAAGGCAACAAGCATTGGAGGAGAGGCTCAATGCACAGGCTGAGAGACCCGAGACGTCTAAGCCTGCGGATGCTAGGATTGAAGGTTCTGTTCATCTTTCTGAGGAAGAATCTAGTTACCATCCTTCAACTGAGTCAGCTCCTACCCCGGTTGAAGGAGCAATGGAGAAGGCCCTTCTTAGACACCAAACATTACTAGATAATTACCGAAAAGGAAAAATTCCTCGATTCAAAGGTGTAGAGACACCTGCCGAGGCTGAATTATGGCTTGATGACGTCAGTAGGATGCTGAGAATAATACACGCACCAGCAGATACTTGGGTGCACTTTGCTGATTACTCCTTAGCAGACTATGCAAGACGATGGTGGAGAGCCATTTCCAAGAAATTAGCAGATCCTGTTCCACGGGATATCTTCGAAGAGAGGTTCCGAGCTCACTTTTGTCCCTCTCATTGGGAAGAATTAAAGAGGAGAGAGTTGGCTTCTCTGAATCAGGGTTCTAAGACAGTACGAGATTATCATATCCACTTTACTGAGCTACTACGGTACTCACCAGCTCTAGAAGCTTCACCACAAGAGTGTCTTACCAAATTTGTTAGCGGTCTTTAGGGAGATCTACGAGAAAAGATTGCTGGTTTTAGAGCCACAACCGTAGATGAAGCAATGGACATCGCCTCTCGTATTGAGATGGAGAGGGATGAAAATCGCCAAAGAAGAAGTTTCCACTTTAATGGTGTGGGACAGATTGCAGGACATTACTCACCTGCTTATCTGCTAGTTATCGAAATGAATTATTTTGATCTTATACTAGGAATGGATTGGTTAGAAAGGCATCATGCATGTCTTGACTGTTTCCAGAAGACAATAACATTCCACCTTCCTAACTCGATAGAGTTCCAGTTCATTGGAAAGACATCCAATGATAATATCAAATATATCTCTACATTGAAGGCACAACAGTTGTTACAGCAAGGGTGCCAAGGTTATTTAGCTTATGTATCCACTATATCATGGTCAGAAAGAATGATAGAAGATGTGCCTATAGTGTGCGAGTTTACTGATGTATTTCCAGAGGAACTACCTGGATTACCACCTGAGCGAGAGATTGAATTTGAAATCTCTCTCATACCTGATACTCAGCCTATCTCTATCCCTCCGTATAGGATGGCACCAGCTGAGTTACGAGAGTTAAAGGTACAATTGCAAGAACTGTTATATAAAGGATTCATTCCTCCTAGTACTTCACCATGGGGTGCACCTGTATTATTTGTTAGGAAAAAGGATGGCTCGATGCGGTTGTGCATTGACTATAGACAACTAAACAAGAGGACAATAAAGAACAAGTATCCTCTGCCAAGAATAGATGATCTCTTTGATCAGTTACAAGGTTCAACTGTGTATTCCAAGATTGATTTAAGATCTGGATACCATCAGTTGAAAATTAAAGATACAGATATTCCCAAGACAGTTGTTCGGACTAGATATGGGCATTATGAATTCTTAGTTATGCCTTTTGGACTAACAAATGCCCCAGCAGCCTTCATGGATCTCATGAATAGAGTATTCAAGGAGTTCTTAGATCACTTTGTAGTAGTCTTTATTGATGATGTGCTTATTTACTCAAAGGATACGTATCTGCATGAACATCATCTCAGGAAGGCACTTGAAACTCTAAGGAAGAACAAACTGTATGCTAAATATAGCAAATGTGACTTCTGGCTATCTGAAGTATCTTTCTTAGGCCATGTTATTTCTGGGGAAGGTATATCAGTTGATCCTACAAAGGTTAGTGCGGTGATGAGTTGGGAATGCCCGAAGACTGTCACAGAAATACGATCTTTTCTGGGTTTAGCTGGATATTATAGAAGATTCGTGAAGTACTTTTCACGGATAGCATTGCCAATGACTAGACTAACTCAAAAGGAGGTCCCATTCTTATGGTCTGATACATGTGAAGCCAGTTTTCAGACACTGAAAGAATGCCTAACATCTGCACCAATCCTTACTCTACCCTCCGGGAGTGAAGGGTTTACAGTGTACACTGACGCGTCAAAAGAAGGACTTGGGGCGGTTCTTATGCAACATGGTAAGGTAGTTGCGTATGCATCACGACAGCTCAGGACACATGAGAAGAACTACCCAACACATGACCTTGAATTAGTTGTCGTAGTGTTCGCTTTAAAGATTTGGAGACACTACCTGTATGGTATTACTTTTGAAATCTTCACCGATCATAAAAGCTTGAAATATCTATTTGATCAGAAGGAACTCAATATGAGACAGAGACGGTGGATAGAGTTGCTGAAAGACTATGATTGCACTATCTCCTACCACCCTGGTAAGGGGAACATCGTAGCAGATGCCCTTAGCAGAAGAACTTATTCACTCGGGTTAGTGAGTGCTATCCACTTCTGGGGTTTACTATCAACGTTAAGTGAATGGAAACCATTTGATAGTAGTGCTGATACTATAACTATTCCCCATCAATACAAACCAGAAATATGGGATAAAATAAAGAAAGGACAGGAGGATGATCCAGTCCTCAAAGACTTAAAACAACAACTTGAGAAGAATGAGATAGAGGGATTCCAGATACAAGATGGTTTACTGTATAATCATCACAGAGTTTGTGTACCAAACACACTTGAACTAAGGAAAGACATCTTACGAGAAGCTCATTGTTCTAGATTATCTATTCATCCAGGAATTACGAAGATGTATAAGGATCTTCATTCATACTTTTGGTGGCCAGGAATGAAGAAAGATGTTGCTGAGTTTGTGAATTCATGTTTCACTTGCCAGCAGGTAAAGGCTTCACACCAAAAGCCACCGGGATTATTGCAACCCCTCCCTATACCTGAATGGAAATGGGAAAGCATTTCCATGGATTTCGTTACTGGCTTACCTCAGACGACTGGTAGTAAAGATAGTATCTGGGTTATAATAGATCGTCTGACAAAGGTAGCACACTTCATTCCGATAAGCTTATCTTTCACTCCAGACCAGCTGGCTGAGTTATATATTACACATGTGATTCGCCTCCATGGTATCCCGAAGGAAGTAGTTTCTGATCGAGATTCACGATTCACCTCACACTATTGGGAGAACTTCATGAAAGCTTTAGGTACACAACTATGCTTGAGTACAGCATATCATCCACAAACAGATGGGCAGTCAGAACGTACGATTCAAACACTAGAGGATATGCTACGAGCATGTGCCTTAGAATGGAAGGGATCGTGGATTAAACATTTGCCTCTTGTAGAATTCACTTACAATAATAGTTACCATACAAGTATTGGCATGGCACCATTTGAAGCACTATATGGACGAAAGTGTACAACTCCTTTGTGTTGGCAAGAGGTCGGAATAAAGAACCTTTATGATTCAGATAGACTTCAGGAGACACGGGAAGCTGTAGAACTTGCTAGAAAAAGACTATTAACTGCTCAGAGTCGTCAGAAAAGTTATAGTGATACCAGGAGAAGAGACCTTGAATTTGAGGTAGGCAACTTTGTATTTCTCAAAATATCACCTATGAAGGGTGTTCAGAGGTTTGGCTTGCATGGGAAGTTAGCACCCAGGTTCGTGGGTCCCTTTGAAATTATTCAACGGATTGGAAAAGTTGCCTATAGACTTGCACTTCCTCCACATCTTTTGGCAATACATGATGTATTTCATGTATCAAATCTGAGAAAGTATGTTAGGGATTCAGAGCATAAGATAAGCTATGATGATTTACATGTTGAGACAGACTTGACATACCAAGAGATACCTGTGCAAATACTTGAAAGGGATATCAAGAAGTTGAGAAACAAAGAGGTGCCTCTAGTTAAAATATTATGGCAGAACCAAGAGTTTGAAGAAGCCACATGGGAACCTGAGGCAGAAATGAGAGAGAAATACCCCTACTTATTTGAGTAATAACACTGTGTATTGTATATCTTCTTTATAAATGAAATGACGTTCATTCTCTTTAAGGTTATTATGGTTTCAATCCTTTTTAAGGTTGTTATGCCTGCATTTCTAGTCTCGAGGACGAGACTTCCTTTAAGGTCTTATAATTATAAAGCCTTGAACTTGGCATATCTCGGATCCTATATAAAAGATCCGGCTCGTAAAGAGGAAACCGGCAGAATTTGTTTCGTGAGAATCGGCCTTCGTTTCGATTTGTTATGAATTTCGAAAGAAAGAGAAGTAAGGAAGGCTAAGATGTCATTAATCCATAATGATTGTCATTAAGACTAATTAAACATGATTAAAGAAATTAATGACGATTGAAATCCGCTAATGATCATTAGTAAACACTAATCAATAGTTAACAAAAGATATGCGTAAGCCGCGAAAGTTAAATCGCGATTAGTGAAAGTTAATCACGATTAGTGTTAATTAAGCGTCATTAGCGAATCTAGAATCCTCTAGAATGTTCTAACTTAAGCTCCAAGTTTGGGATAAGTTTTGGCTAAAACCATGGGCCAAAACCATGGGCCGCTAAACCATGGTTAAGGTCTAAACCATGGTTTTCTACCATGGTTAGTGGTTTTCTAGGGCCTATAAATAGACCCCCCTACCCATTCATTCTCTAAAACTTACACTACCACCACCCCAAGGGCTAGGGTCGAGAGGTTGGGAGGAGGAGTGGGAGGCAAGGGAGGAGCGCTAGCGAAGCGCTGTCGGGAGAACGAGGAGAAGAAAGGTATGATCCTCTCTTAGTTGCTTCGTAAGCTAGGCTTTCAATTCATACTCTTGTTCTTCCAAGTTTTGTTTTTGATTCATATTTCTTTCCGATTCGTTTTCCTGTTGTGGTTCGAGGAGAAATCTGTGTAACACCCTACTTAGGTGCGGGCGGCTATGCACGTCAGTGACCCTGTGATTCGTCACACGTTCACTCATCTAAGACGCGTGGTGTCTACCGATTCTCCATCGTTTATGTTTCTATTCTTCGTATTATGCTTTTATAGTTATTTCGATGGAGAAATCTGTGTAATACCCTACTTAGGTGCGGGCGGCTGTGCACGTCAGTGACCCTGTGATTCGTCACACGTTCACTCACCTAAGATGTGTGGTGTCTACCGGTTCTTCATCTCTTGTTGTTGAGTATATTCTTTCAGTTTCATTGTTATTTTCCTCTCGATTGATTTTATAGAGGAAACTCTTTTCGTTTTTATTTTGAAATATGTCCCGATATAAGGGGAAACCCTGCCGAAATTTTCCGAGAAATATGTCCCGATATAAGGGGAAACTCTGCAGAAATTTTCCGAGAAATATATCCCGATATAAGGGGAAATTCTGCCGAAATTTTCCGAGAAATATATCCCGATATAAGGGAAAACTCTGCCGAATTTCTAAGAGAAAATATGTTCTTGGCGTTCTTCGTGTTCTTCGCGTTCTTCGCGTTCTTCGTTCGTTCTTCGCGTTCTTAACATGTTCTTAGCGTTTTGATACGAAAAATGAAATTCGATCTTTTCAGGAGCCTTAAATTAGCCTTTCTAAAAATGAAACTCGATAAAGCCTTGCATACACGAGAGAGAGCTCGATTGGGTAACGAAATCCTTCTTTTTGTTGTTGGGTTTTCATACGAAATTATTGAAATTTCTTATTTAGTGTTCTTTGCTACGAAGAACCCTAATTTTGGCTATTTTTAAAAAAGTCTGAAGAATTGCTTTGTAATTCCCACTAAAATAAGATTTACACATCAAATTGATGCGTTGGCTCTGAAAGTTAGGGTTTGGGAGTTAAAATAGGCATAAATAGGAGTATACATATGGTTATGAATAATATATGTGTGAGTCGATACCAAGTATTGCGGTTTGTGCAAATCAAAGACTTAACGAAAGAATTACATCATGTGAATTGGTGTGATTTGAGTTGGATCCTGAAAAGGATCATGTGTCACGATAAGGATGACTGGGAGTAGTACTACAGGTCGGGCATGCAACCTGTAGGTTGTCGGAAGGAACCCGTATTGGCATTTCCCTACCTAGCTGGTACACGGTTGCCCTGTTATGATAAGTGCGCACAAATTGAATGTTTTGCAACGCGTGGTACCGGGAGCCAATATATTCGGGTTGGAACGACGGAAGATGTGGTCGTGTCATGTGGAGGCACGAGTGGTTCAATAGCGGCTGGGTCACGATAACATGTATTTAAAGCCGCTAGGTCATATGATTAAATGTTAGCCTGAGGTTTTAAGCAACCGAGTCCTCGAGGACGGTGTGCTCATTTGATTTTCCAGGCTGAGGGTTGAGACCCTGTTTAATAAAAGAAAAGGAAATTGTCAGGGTAGTATTGGAGGATTGGTTGAGGCGACGTGCGGCAGCATAAGCTTACAAGATCAACACAATCTCCAATCCCGAAGCATCCACAGCTTCGGAGTCCAAGAATGGTGGGGTTCCCCTGGACTAATCCCTGATGTGGAATAGAAAGGAATAGGACTTAAATTAATAAAAAGGAATGAAATTTTGTGATATCAAGTTTTGAAAAAAATTACACAATTTATTTGCTTTTCTCTTCTTCGTTACTTAGCATTCGCTAATTTTTATCCTATGATTTATGGAAAACTCAAGAGGTATCGGTGAGCCATAGCAAGGACTTTAAAAATTCATCCGGCTTACATGCTAGACATCCAGCCAGCCACAGTAGCTTTACTCTTTAAGGTAGTTAGTAATCTTTTGTATATTTTCCTTTCAAGCTGATGTACATGTAATGGTTATAGTGGGACAATGTATCCTCTAAACTTTATTTTGTGAATGGAAAAGTGTTGAAATACTATCTTCCGAGTATTTTTATTTGCAGTATATTTTTGAATGTTAGTTGTGATTGCTGAATAAATTATTGCTGAGTAACCAGATCCGGATATGGGAGGATCCGACGGCCCAGGAAACGGGGTCATTACACGCGGGAACTTGGTATCCATCTCGAGTAAACCCTCAAGAACTTCTTTTCAATCATAACAGAAATAGATCATAACCACATTCTCCAACTTCAAACCACATCCCGGAACACCTCTCACAATAATATTACTCGAAATAGAATTTGATGCGGCCACACCTAATTCTATCCCGAGTCCTAGTATTGTGTATAAGTGAGAAATCAAGAACGCCAACCGTGTCACATGCCAACTCCATCGAGAGACTCCGGATGCTACCGGGCTGGTAGGTGCGACACGTCACCCAACTCGCCTGTCGGGGTCGCGGCCTTAATGACATCCATCCGGGGCCTAAGGTGCATGCCCAATCCCTTGACGCGTCCACCTCCATCTATCTAATCATCATGAACACTCCCCGCATATTTATATTCATCATGAATTCCATTGCAATTACTTGTCGCAAATTCGAATTCCCATGCACTAAAGATACATTGTATATTGATCACGACTCAATACTATCATTCCTAATCATATACACGGTGTCACAATGTACGATTTTCATTCATATCACATCTTATATCTATTCATTCGAAAATTTGTGGAACGAGTATAAATGAAATATTTCATATTCCTACGGGCCATCTGTTAAGATAATCACTTACAATATACAACAACATGTTTGTGGATCAAAATAAAATAAAATTTTGATGTAATTAAAACAATCATCTGTTACTGCCTTATGATCAATTGACAACATTTAACTCCCCCATTATCATGTGAATGCAACTGTCAACTACCAATTATGTATTGGTTAATAATTATTCTAGCAGGTCAAAAAAAGTTCCACAAAATATGGTGTTAACAGACTGATTAGTAACATACATTTTAACTTTATATGAAAATAGGAGGAGTAACTCTACGACTTTTCAATGATTACGATTTCATGATAGATCTTATTCTTGTCATATAAGAAATGATCAGACGTTATAATAGTGGTGGGCTGTTATTATCGGATTTTATAAAAGAAATATATACCGGATTTCCAAAACAAAATATAGAATATTAACATACAAAAGTAACGGTCCTATTATATCCATATCAATGAAATAGATGAGACCCTCTTTTTCACCATAACATCCATCCATTAATCTATCATTATTAATATCAAAATAGAATGGCAATGCATATTTTTTTTGTCATGTATCAACTCTATTCAAGTATTGTCAATTAGTTTCCTATGACTCTAATACTAGAGCTATATATATGGTCTTTCCTTATTCTGTTATGTCCCATATTAAACCACAATACATAGATCATTATTATGTTAATTGAAACAATCAACCTCCAATAAAAAATATACGATTTGTCTAATAAGAAGAATAGTTTTCATGATATCTACGAAGCATCGACAAAAAAATCAACATATACTCATTATGGTATTATCCCATGCGACACCAAAAATAATATATTTATCATCTACAAGAAACACATAAGCCTTTGGAGATGTTAAGAATGTAGGAACACAACTATGTGGAAACTAACAACAAGAGGAGGATATTTATCGTTACTTGTATATGAAGCACATCATAAGATTAACCAATGCTCTAAAATATGTTCAAGCATATGGCACAAAGTCCATATGAAACCAACAACAAAAGGAAGGTATAACATCGTTACCTTCGAGGATGTTCCCTCGAGATCTCCCCTGACACGAAAAATGATATTTCCGTCTCTCGATTGTAGTGGGAATGCTTGTACGATGGTGATCTCGAGCTTTCCTACGTGTTGGTGGTCACGGATCTTCGATCGGAGCTCCTTCTCCGATGTCGACGGCGGTCCTCCGGCGACCAATCCGTCCAAGGTGGTGGTGCTCCAATGAAAGGGAAGGATGGTGGTGGCTAGGACTTTGAGAGGGTAGCCTATCACCTTCTATTTATAGAGGGAGAGGTGAAAATGGGTGTAATTTCGGATATGGCTCAGATCCATATATGGGTCCCAACTATTATACTTAAAACATCGATAACTTGAGATAGGAATGTCAAAATTGGGTGTTCTTGGGCTCGTTGGAAATATATCAACGAGATCTACATAATGACGTGATTATTTGATTTTTTGGATGTCAAAAATACTCCATATTTTAGGAAAATAAAATATGGGATTTCACATCATAAAAATCTTAAAGGAAGTCTCGTCCTCGAGACGTAGGATTAACGTATAAGTTTCGAATGTGGTGTACGTTCAACTATAAAAATCTTAAAGAGAACGAAACCCATAAATTCTTAAAGAGGATTGAAATAGGGTCGTGAACATACCTTCAAAAAGATAGGGGTATTTCTGTCGCATATATGCCTCAGGCTCCCATGTGGCCTCCTCAACATTTTGACTTTGCCACAATACCTTGACCAAAGGGATGTCTTTCCATCGTAACCTCTTGATTGTCCGGTCTAAAATCTGTACGGGTGCCTCAGGAAAAGACAAATTCGGTTCAACCGCAAGATCCTCATAGCTAATCACATGTCAAGGGTCTCGAATATACTTCTGGAGGTTTGACATGGAATACATCATGCACGCCAGCCAAGTAAGGGGGGAGTGCTACTCGGTATGCTACCTTCCCAATACGAGATAAAATCTCAAAAGGGCCAACGAACCATGGTGCCAACTTGCCCTTGATACCAAATCTTTGAATACCTCTCATTGGAGATACTTTTAAGAATACAAAGTCCCCGGCATCAAATTCAAGATCACGACGTCTCTGATTAGCATAGCTCTTCTGGCGGCTTTGTGCAGTCAATAATTTCTTTCTAGCCATCTCTACCGCCCTGGTTGTATCCTTGATTATATGAGTAGAATAAATCTCTTTGTCACCCACTTCCTGCCAACACAAGGGAGTGGTGCATCTCCGCCCATACAATGCCTCAAAAGGTGCCATGCCAATACTAGCATAGTAGCTGTTGTTATAAGTGAACTCCACCAAAGGAAGGTGGTCCTTCCAAGATCCTTGCCACTCAATGGCACATGTTCTGAGTAGGTCTTCAAGGGTCTAAATTATCCTTTCTGATTGCCCATCAGTCTGCGGATGATTGGTTGAACTAAGACATAGTTCGGTTTTTAGGGCCTTCATGAATTCTCCCCAATAATGCGATGTAAAACGAGAGTCTCTATCAGATACAACCTCCTTTGGAATCCCATGCAAGCGAATAACATGCTGAATATATAACTTGGCCAGATCTACCGGAGTGCATGTCATGTTCACGGGAATTAAATGTGCAGACTTGGTCAACCGATCCACAATGACCCAAATAGCATCATATCCACCAACCGTACGAGGTAAGGACGTCACGAAATCCATAGAGGTACTTTCTCATTTCCACAATGGAATAGGAAGTGACTGTAACAAGCTAAGAGGACGCTTGTGCTCTGCCTTCACCAATTGACAAATAAGGCAACGACTGACATGTTCCACAACATCTCTCTTCATCCCTTCCCACCAGAAGTGTTGACAGAGGTCTCTATACATCTTGGTGCTTCCTGGATAGATAGATAATCTAGAACAGTGAGCCTCATCTAGGATGTCTCTCCTTAACTCATCATCATCAGGGACACAAACACGATCTCCTTTCCATAAGATGGACTCAAAACTCTGAATCCATCAATCTCCTCCTTCAGACATCGATGGAACAAGTCTTGTAGTTTCTGATCTATCTGCTGACCATGCACAATCTTGTCCCATAATCCATTGTACTTAGCAGGTACAATTACGACATCTGTAGTACTATCTAAGGGGTGCAACTCACTAATTGCTGTAAGCATATCCCAAGTATGTAGCCATGCTGCGGTGCACTCGGTATGTGCTCTTCTACTCAAAGCATCAGTTACTACATTCCCCTTGCCCGGATGATAAGAGATCGTGCAGTCGTAATCTTTCAACAGTTCCATCCATCGTCTTTGCCTCATATTCAACTCCCGCTGATCAAAGATATATTTAAAATTCTTGTGATCTGTAAAAATCTCAAACGTGACCCCATATAAGTAGTGACGTCATATCTTCAATGCAAAGACTATAGCTACCAACTCCAAGTCATGAGTAGGGTAGTTCCGTTCATGGTTCTTTAGTTGTTGCGATGCATATGCGACAACATGACCACGTTGCATCAACACTGTTCCTAAACCCTCCATTGATGCATCAGTATACACCGTAAAATCTAAAGTGCCTGAAGGAAGGGTGAGAATTGGAGCGTTGGTCAGTCTCTCCTTCAACGTACAAAAGCTCAGCTCACACTTGTCACTCCAAATGAAAGGGACGTCTTTCTGTGTCAGATGAGTAAGTGGTAAAGCTAGCTGCGAGAAGCCCTTAACAAAATGTCTATAGTAGCCGGCAAGGCCTAAGAAACTACGTATCTCGATAACTGTATTGTGCCGCTCTCAAGACATTACTACCTCTATCTTGGCTGGATCAACTGCCACACCTGCTCCCAAAATTACATGATCGAGGAAAGCTACTTCAGTAAGCCAAAATTCACACTTGCTGTATTTTGCATACAACTTGTGTTCTCTGAGTGTCTCAAGAATAGTATGAAGATGCTACTCATGCTCATGCTCATCACGTGAGTAGATCAAGATATCATCAATGAACACCACCACAAAACGATTTAAGTATGGACGAAAAATTCTGTTCATCATGTCCATGAACGCGGCAGGTACGTTCGTGAGTCCAAACGGCATGACCACAAACTCATAGTGGTCGTATCTGGTACGAAAAGCAGATTTAAGCACATCTGTGTCCTTAATTCTCAATTGATGATTACCCGATCGTAGGTCAATCTTTGAGAATACTGCTGCACCTTGCAACTGATCAAAAAGATCATCTATTCGTGGAAGTGGATAAAGGTTCTTTACCGTCCTTTTATTCAATTGCCTGTAGTTGATGCATAAACGCATAGATCCATCCTTCTTCTTTACGAAGAGGACCGGTGCTCCCCAAGGTGATGTACTGGGACGGATAAATCCCTTTTACAACAACTCCTGCAGTTGTACTTTGAGCTCCCAGAGTTCGGTTGGTGACATTCAGTATGGAGGTATGGAGATCGGTTGTGTGTCAGGTATCAAAGTAATCTCGAACTCGATCTCCCTTTCTAGCGGCAGTCCAGGTAATTCCTCTGGAAATACATCAGGAAAATCTCGTACAATTTTGACATCTTCAATGATACGATCTTCGGCAAGTAACTCCACAACATAGGTGAGAAAACCTATGCAACCCTGATCGAGCAAGTGTTGGGCCTTCAATACTGATACATACAAGACCTCACTATCTGGGGTACGTCCATTAAACTGAAAGGTAGGTATGCCTGGGATATGGAACACTACTGTCTTCTCGAAGCAATCAAGGCATGTGATGTTGCTCGAGCCAATCCATACCTAAGATGACATCAAAATCTTCTAACTGAATGAGTAAAAGATATGCAGGCATTAGGTGCCCGCCAATCTGCACAGCTACTTTCTCCATCGCTTGTCGCATTATGAATAATTGGCCCCCTGGCCCCTTGATGTAGTAAGGAGATGAAACGCAGACTGGTTCTTTATCTAACTTGGATACTAAGCGATGTGCTAGAAAAGAGTGTGTAGCTCCGGAATCAGATAAAGCATGTAAGGATATACCATGCACTGAAATCATACCTCACACTACAACTCCTAAGGCGTGAGCCTGCTCTTGTGTGATTGCATTCAACTATACCTGAAGCTGTGGTGGGGTGTTAGAATCTACAGCACTAAAGGTTGGTCGTGGTAGAGGACGTTGAAAACCTCGACCTCCACGATGGGAAGCTGATCCATATGACTGTGCAGGTGAGAAAGTTGGTCGTATACTTGGTGGGTGGCCACCTGAGATGCTGACAAGTAAAGGACACTTGGCCTTGAAATGGCCCGGCTGTTGGCAGTGAAAACACCTGCGATCTCCTGGCTGAGAGAAGGAGCCTCCCGAGACAAGGCTAGCACCTATTGTCTTGCGACTCGGCAAGTGTGTCGAAGAGCGGAAGTAAGTAGTACCGCGACTCGCCAAACCCTGCCCCAAAGTAGGCGTAGGGGAAAATCTGCTAATGGTAGGAGTAGTAGCCATTGGGTGGAAACGACGCTCTCTACGAGCTCTATTGAAATCTCGGCGAGCAGATCTTTCGGATTGAGGTGGTTGGGAGTGTGATGGACTCCCCTGAAGCCGACTCTGAGTTGCCTACATCTTGGTAACTTTAGCAGTTACCTCCTTGATGGAAGTGAAATCCAATGCAGATAGTTGGTGTTGTACATCTTCACGTAGTTCCCGGATAAATTTCTGTAAATTCTCCTCAGGAAAGTATTAGTCGTTGGCAAGTGGCTGGAGAGTTCGGTGTAGCGAATGAAGTATTCTTGGGCCGTCATTGACCCTTGCTTCAGCTCAGCAAACAACCTCCTTTGATCCTCAACCCAGTTGTCTGGGTAGAAATGGCTACGAAACTCGTCAAGAAATATTTCCCATGTTATGGGATCCTCCAGATGTTCTTTGGTGGCGTACCACCAACGTTCAGCATAACCTGCTAGTGGAAATTCCACGAATGTAAGCCAAGACTCTTCAGGAGCATGGATCATCCGTAAGACCTTAGATACATGATCCATCCATAGTTCAGCCTCATCTGGTGTGCATGTACCGAAGAATTGGGGTACCTTAGACCTCGGGTAGGTGGCATAAGTTGTCTGATGTTTCTACAGTACCTCTAAATCCTCCGACCCTTCCGGGTCCAAAGACACCGAAGGATGAACATTGTCCTCTTACTAATGAGAAGGTTGATAAGAGGAATCTTCCTGCTGAAGTAGCCTCTGTTCCAATGCCTCCTTACGCTGTTGTATACCCTGCACGACTTGAACTAATAAGGCCAACTGTTGTGCAACATCAGGGTCAAAACGAGGCGGCATGATTCCCTGCGAGAATCATTATATTAGAAATTTTTTTCCATGATTAGAGAGACAATGGACACGTTAAGCATGACTTATATTATTCTCCTTAAATCAATGATAAGGTCAAAGTTTTATCATTGTATTTATAAAAATCCCACTGATAATCTAATATGCAAGAGAGAGTGGAGTATCGGACTATGATACCATCTGTAACGCCCCGCCCCTCCGGCTACCGAAACCGATAAGACGGGAGCGTCGGACCTACGGTCCAATTACGCTCGTGATCTCTGATACTCAGCAAACCATCTTATGCATAATAGATTAACATTTGAAATATAAACAATAACAAGAGAATAATATGAAATGGAAAGTAAAGGCAACATCCATTCTCATTGATAATGATCATCAAGTCTATGTCCATAGAATGAGATACATTATATATAAATTTGGTAGAAGAAGCTCTCCACATATCTCAGTACAATGTCTCTCAAAAAAATAATATAAAATAATGTAGAAGTAAATAAATTACTCTAAGTAGGATGCACCCTGTCAGATGCAAGTATGATGAAGAAAAGTCTGATCTCCTCAAAGCCGCTACTGTTGCAGCTGCTGCTCAGCTATACCTGTTGGGTTCACACAAGAGTAACGTTATGAGCAATTGTATAAGCAATTGTCTAGTAACGAGACAAATACTACAATAATTACTGTTGGAGGAAGCAAAGGATGCATACTCAACTCTATCTAAAAACGTAAGCATATGTGGTAGAAAACGAGAAAGCCACCAATTTATTCTGATTCTCCTTGGATCATACAACAATTGACTTTATTTATTGATTTAATAATCATTTAAGTACTACTACAATAGTCTTGATATTTCTACAAGTTGATTAGGGCCCATAATGGTATACAATTACAAATTTCCAGTATCCGATCATTAATCATTACTCGTGTTATTTTAGCACATGCAAGTACACGACTCGCAGGCCTCCTCTACGCGGGAACTTGGTATCCATCTCGAGTAAACCCTCAAGAACTTCTTTTCAATCATAACAGAAATAGATCACAACCCCATTCACCAACTTCAAACCACATCCCGGAACACCTCTCACAATAATATTACTCGAAATAGAATTTGATGCGGCCACACCCAATTCTATCCCGAGTCCCAATATTGTGTATAAGTGAGAAATCAAGAATGCCAACCGTGTCACATGCCAACTCCGTCGAGCGACTCCAGATGCTACCGGGCTGCTAGGTACGACACGTCACCCAACTCGCCCGTTTGGGTCGCGACCTTCATGACATCTATCCGGGGCCTAAGGTGCATACCCAATCCCTTGACGTGTCCACCTCCATCTATCTGATCGTCATGAACACTCCCCGCATATTTATATTCATCATGAATTCCATTGCAATTACTTGTCGCAAATTCGAGTTCCCATGCACTAATGATACATTATATATTGATCACGACTCAATACTATCATTTCTAATCATATACACGGTGTCACAATGTATGATTTTCATTCATATCACATTTTATATCTATTCATTCGAAAATTTTTGGAACGAGTATAAATGAAATATTTCATATTCCTAAGGGCCATCTGTTAAGATAATCACTTACAATATACAACAACATGTTTGTGGATCAAAATAAAATAAAATTTTGATGTAATTAAAACAATCATCTATTACGGCCTGATGATCAATTGTCAACATTTAACTCCCCCATTAACATCTGAATGCAACTGTCAACCACCAATTATGTATTGGTTAATAATTATTCTATCAGGTCAAAAAAGGTTCCACAAAATATGGTGTTAACAGACTGATTAGTAACATACATTTTAACTTTATATGAAAATAGGAGGAGTAACTCTACGACTTTTCAATGATTACGATTTCATGATAGATATTATTCTTGTCACATAAGAAATGATCAGACGTTATAATAGCGATGGGTTGTTATTATCAGACTTTATAAAAGAAATATATAACGGCGTTTCCAAAACAAAAACAAAATATTAACAGACAAAAGTAACGATCATGTTATATCCATATAATTGAAATAGATGAGACCCTCTTTCTCACCATAACATCCATCCATTAATCTATCATTATTGATATCAAAATAGAATGGCAATGCATATTTTTTTGTCATGTATCAGCTCTATTCAAGTATTGTCAATTAGTTTCCTATAACTATAATACTAGATCTATATATATATATGGTCTTTCCTTTTTCTGTTATGTCCCATATTAAACCACAATACATAGATCATTATTATGCTAAATGAAATGATCAACCTCCAATAAAAAAATATACGATTTGTCTAATAAGAAGAATAGTTTTCATGATATCTACAAAGCATCGACAAAAAAAACAACATATACTCATTATGGTATTATCCCATGCGACACCAAAAATAATATATTTATCATCTACAAGAAACACATAAGCCTTTGGAGATGTTAAGAATGTAGGAATACAACTATGTGGAAGCCAACAACAAGAGGAGGATATTTATCGTTACTTGTATATGAAGCACATCATAAGATTAACCAAGGCTCTAAAATTTGTTCAAGCATATGGGCACAAAAGTCGTATGAAACCAACAGCAAGAGGAAGATATAACATCGTTACCTCCAAGGATGTTCCCTCGGGATCTCTTCTCACACGGAAAATGATATTTCTGTCTCTCAATTGTAGTGGAAATGTGTATACGATGGTGACCTCGAGCTTTCCTATGTGATGGTGATCGCGGATCTTCGATCGAAGCTCCTTCTCCGACGTCGACGGCGGTCCTCCGGGGACCAATCCGTCCAAGGTGGTGGTGCTCCAATGAAAGGGAAGGGTGGTGGTTGCTAGGGCTTTGAGAGGGTAGCCTATCACCTTCTATTTATAGAGGGAGAGGTGAAAATTGGTGTAATTTCGGATCTGGCTCGGATCCATATATGGGTCCCAACTATTATACTTAAAACATCGATAACATGAGCTAGGAATGTCAGAATTGGGTGTTCTTGGACTCGTTCGAAAGATATCAACGAGATTTACGTAATGACGTGATTATTTGATTTTTTTTGGATGTCAAAAATACTCCAGATTTTAGGAAAAGAAAATACAGGGTTTCACAACAAATCCAATGGCTCTCATTGATTTGTGTTTCTTTTAATGGCTAAGATTTGTGTTGGTAAAAACAAACAACAATTAATATAATTTAGATAAAATATATATTTATGAATCAATATAATTCAATCACCAAATTAAATCAAGATCTCTTGGAGATCATAGGAGAGAGAGTGCATCCTTCCATGTTGGAAGGAGGGGATGACCACACATTCCTATTAGGAGTGGTGGTCGTCCACTCCATATATATGGAAGGTGGCTCTCATCTCTATATTGTAATCTCCAAGATTATGCAACAACTTTTGTTGCAAATTATTCTGCAAAAGTAATTCACAACTATTTTGTAGACATTGCAATCTTGCCATTGAAAAATTTGTGAATCATATAACTACCCAAAATAAAATGTAAATTACATTTTCAATTCAATGTCCAATGTGAATCCAATTCACATTAACATTTAATTAAAAAATGTAAATTACAAATAGCTCTCTCTTATATATTATAAATCACATTTACAATATATATGACTAATATGGATATTTCTATCCACATTATTCATATCCATGATAAGTAAATCACATTTGATCATCTTGGATCTCTATTCTCTTGTTCTTAAATAATATGAATCGCATTCATATTATTCACATCTTTGATAACTAAATCACATTTAATTATCTTAGATAACTCTCCTTATACTATGAATCAAATTCATATTATTCATGATAATTAAGTCACATTTAATTATCAATTTTCTCAATGCTCGGATACATATATCAGAAATGAAATTATCCAGAACTCTTTCAAGGATAATGCGCTTTCTCCGCGAATACTTGGAGATAATGACATGGCGATTGTATTGTTCCATGTATAGTGACTTGGATATTGAGATCATATCTCAAATACAGATCGTGGGCCTCCCATGGATGCTTGATTAAATCAAGACTGCAAATCTAATCTTCTCATTACATCTGAATCACATTCAGATCAATGTCCAACATTTGGACCAAGATAAGATTACTTCTCTACTGAGAGGAGTTACTAAAATCCAGACCCGTTTCATCACTCCCTAGGAATGGAAGCATCATGGACATACAATCATTTATGATCACATTGATAGCCTCCCCGCACCCTATGTTAATTCGAGCAAATTAATGTCCAAATTAATGTTAATCTTTCGTTGCAGTCGGATACGAGAGGCTAGTCAAAAACCACTATGAATTAATGTCAAGTTAATTTCAAGCGGCAGATTTTTTTACTTGGTGAAAGTCCAAGGTCGAACTCAGGGAGGCATCTGTCTCCTTAGGTGAATTTTGAGCGAATATCAAGTGTTGGATTTTCGGAGGGAATATTTTTGGTCTTTTTAGGTTTTTTTATGCAATACACATGCAAAATCAGGCCAAATTAAATGTTAATTCAGAAAGATGGTCAAATTAATTCCAAAAATTATGAAAGTTGGCGAGATTATGAAATGGGATGAAATTAAGCTACTCTAATTTTTTTGTAATGTTTAGACACTAAATGAATTTACTGTGAATTAAATATGCAGATAGGGTGATTTTCACTATTTAATTTTTAATAAATAACAAATCACAATTTCTTCAAGATATAAAATTATCCTAGATAGCACTAATGATAAGGAATCCAGGAAAATTTACAGATCTTAATTTCAATGTGAAATGAATTTATTAAAATTAAAATGAGAAAATCACTCAACATATTATTTAGGCCTCGATATGTGTGCAAATGACATGAAATTTTTATGGCATGTTAAGAGTACTGTCCTTAAGCTAATGTGAATTTTTGAGAATTTTTGGAATGACAGAGAATTAACTAAAAATTAAAAGGTGTCACTGGGCAAAATATTCCATAAAGCAACCAATTAATTCATTTAAAATTCCACTGAAATTACAAAATCATGACACGTGGCCCAATAGACAGAGGACAAGTTTCTCATCAAAATGCAGTTTTTAAAATTGAAAAAATGATGTAAGATGCAATATAGGGATGCATGCAAACACAGGGGTGTAAATGCAATACAGGAAAATAAAAATACATAAAGTAAATATGCTGACAGGGACGTAAGTGCAATTACCTATTATGATGGGGACTCAAGTGCAATTTCTCCACAAGGCACGTGCTCCTCACGTGGGGTCTGCTTCACAGGGACCTTTTTGCAAAATTTGAAAGTTCCAGGGGCCTCAGTGTAAATATCCCAAGCCACACGTGCTCCTCACGTGGTCGGCCTAGGGTCGGATAGCTGCGGAGGCTCGGGGCTAGGCTCGGAGGCTTCTGGAGGTTTGGAGTGAGGTTCGGGCGATCCGAGCCTAGGCTCGGTGAAGAGGCTCGGACCGAAGCTGCGTGGCAAACTGGGGACCCTCGGATCGAACTTGATCCGATGGATGGTGGTGAAGACGCGTGGTGTGACCTCAGGCCGTTAGATCTATGCTGATCCGACGGCTACTGGCTTCGATGGAGCAGCGACGTGGCTGAAGATCTGCCGCTGGATCCGATGAAAGATCAACGGCTGAGAGATGCTGCGGAGAGGGGACGCGTGGCGCACTAGACTCCGTTGGATCTAAGGGATCCAACGACTCCTGTAAAGCCCAGCTGAGAAGTTACGTGGTTCGCTGGGGTCCGTTCGATCGATGTGATCGAACGGCAGTTGTACGTCTCCTCCGATGATCCTCCGCCGCCTGCGGAGGAGATGGCGGGGCTTCGGCGAAGTCGCCTTTGCTCCGCCCGTCCTTCCTTGCGTCGATGAAGCTCTCCGACTTGTCGGAGATATCCCAGAAGACTCGTGGTGTGGCGGCGAAGATCCTGATGGTCTCAGGCGCGGCGGAGGGCTATCTGAAGTCGATGGCGATGGAGCTCGAAGTCTGCTCCGGCGAACCTCCGTTCAAGGAGCAGAGGGGTACCTGCAGGTGTTAGAGGCAGAGCCGTAGCTCGTGCGTGCACTCGTGAAGGTGTATGGTTGACTGGCGAGGCCTAAGGCGGACGGAGGTGGTGTGGCAAAGGAGCTCCGGCCAAGTGGCGGAGCTGGAAATCGAGGTACGGTGATGTGTGTCGTCAGAGGTCGTGAAAGCTACCGCAGAGATGTGAGCTTTGATGCGAAGCTCGGCGGAATGGAATGGAGGCGTGAAGATGACCGGAGGCGGCAAATAAAATGCGAGAAAATCGAAGAAGAAATGAAGAACAGATCGGAGAGAGATGGAGGTGTCACCTGGGGATTGGAACTCTTCTGGGAGTTCCAGGTCGTCGCTCGAAGGGCCGGTGGCTCCCTGAGCTCAAGCAGCGGCTCGGTGGAGGAGGGCTGCGACTCGACGGAGGCCGAGGATCTCGCCGGAGAAGACGGACGTCTTCGCTCAATAAAACTCTCAATTCCTGTCATGAAGTTGAAGCTCAGAGCTCGGGACGTCTCTCACGAGGGGCGGATGGATGCGACGATGGCCGAAGAGGGGGTATTTATAGGGTGAAGTCGATGGGTTCAGTCGCTGGAAGGTGGAGTTCGAGGCCATCGTGGAGCAACATCAGTGGGAGTCGTGGAAAGTGAGCGAGCTGGCGAGGATGAAGGGAGAGTGGTGAAGATCGTGGCGTGATTGGTGGTCGGAGAAGGTGGTAGGCGTGGTGGCGAAAATAGAAAGGGGGCGGCGTGTTGCGCAAGGTCGAGATCGTGGGAGAGAGGCGATCGGAGGTAGGAGACGAAGTCTCCACCGTTGGATCTTGTGATCCAACGGTGGTGATCGAAGCGATAATGACTGGGTAGGATTAGATCGCAGGCGAATCGATCAAGGGTTGCGATTGCGCCACGTGGTGCGAGGGGAATAAGGCGGAAATGAATGGTGCAGATGAAAGGCTGGGTTTGATCGAAGGGATGAGGGGCTCCAAAGGAAGAAGCGGCTGTGATGGAAGATCAGGGATGCGATCTAGCGGTGTACACGCCGCCACGTGGCAAGCTCTGGTGAGGGTTCTAACGGGCGGTTATGATCGGAGATGGAGATGATCGGATGGCTAAAAATCGAGGCGTATGTGGAGGCAGCTAAGCCGTTGGATCTAGAGGATAATCCAACGGCTGTGGCTGCGGGCGGATGAGGCAAAGGCAGCGGGCTACGTGGCGCAACCAGAGGGCGCCACGTGGCCTGCTGTGATTGGTTGAAAAGAGAATTGAGTGTAGAAAGAGAAGGGGGCCGAATTTTTAAAAAAACTCCAAACATGAAAGTTGTAGATCTTGATGAGATCTACAAGTTTTATGTTGACCAAAGACGGAGATGAGATCAAGTATGATACAAAAAATACAAAGATACAATTTATACATATATGTAGTATACAAAGTAACCCAAAAACCCAACTTTCTCATACGAGCTCCAAATTGGATGAAACTAGTCTCATTTTAAAGGTCTTTTAATGTGTAGTATTCTAAGAGTGAGTAGACCTATTTTGGAGTTTGAATGAAGGAGTTATGGGTATTTTGTTGTCCAGGGGTCCTAGGTCTTTATTGACTAATTCACATGGGGGATTTTTGGTTTTCTTCCCTATATTATTAATTGAGGAATACATATTATAAGGAAGAGGTTATTTTAGTAAGTGGATATTTCACAAGGGATTTTGGCTTCTTATTTAAATGCAAATGGACTGCTAAAATGTATGTATTATGTATGTATGCATGAATGCTATTTATGCATTATAAAGGGAAATATGCCTCTATTTACTCGGGAACAAGGCTCTATTTTTGACTTTTGAAGTGATGAATCACAGATTCATCAACCCCCCTATACTTAAACATTGCTCATCCCCGAGAAACTAAATGAAATGCAGAAGTGAAATGATTTTGGGTTCCATACCAAGGTCATGAACAAAAGTTAAAAATGGAGCTTGACTCGACCTTTGGATTAATTATGTGTCGGAACCTTATTGGGATCTGAGTTTAAGACCTAACAGACTTCAAGTTCCACAAGTCTTCTATTCAAGACGC
This sequence comes from Ottelia alismoides, assembly GCA_037367405.1. Taxonomy (NCBI): domain Eukaryota; kingdom Viridiplantae; phylum Streptophyta; class Magnoliopsida; order Alismatales; family Hydrocharitaceae; genus Ottelia; species Ottelia alismoides. The sequence goes on along the minus strand of JAZKJV010007604.1, from coordinate 1,912,713 downwards.
CTCAACAAATCAGATCAGAACAAGTCTACATACACAAACTCTAATGACCATGATTCTTTCCATGCAGTGTAAGTGATATATGGCTCCCCACCTCAGAAGTAACAAAGAAACAACCTCCCCCAACCTGGTAACTCTAATGCCTCGGTCTAGCAACTCTTTCCTCGAGAAGCGGGGTATTCCCTTCTAAGTTCAAGTGCAACCGGCTCAAGAAGAGGGGGAAGAAGTATAGACTTTTGGGAGCTCAACTAGTGTAGCTAAGTCTCCCGCTGCAAGCTTCATGAGATGTAACATGGGGACCATAAGCTTTTGCTTTACTTGACTACATACACTCCGGTGGGGTTATTAAATTTTCAATCTGACCCACCACTTCTTTGGAGTTCTTTTTGCATTTTTTTCATCACAAGTGACTTTGTACAACATATCTACATGGTGCAGCATATATACAAGAAATTTCCTCTTGAGCCAGTAGACTATCCCTCTTTTGAAGCTTTATTGCAACCCACGGCTTCTGTCTTTAGCCTTCATCACCACTAGACCAAGTTGAGACGTACTTCCTTCACTAGAAGAAGAAGAGAGGTTCCGCCTAGAAGTACTACCCTCATATGCTACCCCAAGCCAAAAGAAACTGCCTCCTCACCACCTCATCCGTGGAGAGCCTTGTGTAAAGTGCTGGTGCAAGTCAAGCCATTGTCTCTAAGAGTCATGCATGTGTTGTTAAGTGCTCTACTCAGGCTCATCAAGATGACATATGAACATAGACTTGCAGACTCAAAGAATTAAGTCACCTAACCTGAAAAATCTTAACTCTGGTTCCTATAAGGTTCCTCTGAAATTAGGTGGATTAAGGTCAAATCAATTCCATCCTCAATAGCTGCTCATAACTTGGTTCAGAACCCACTAGCTTTTCACTTTGCATATGCAAAGTATGTAGATGAGATGTCATGCTATGAAAATGCAAGACTCTTTTTTTTCTTTTTGGATGCAGAGATGGTATGCAAGAGTAAATAAGAAGCCTTTATTCTTGACATTTCCATTTTATACAACAATTTTATGATAATATACATAGTATACAACACACATTTTTTTCATTTTTACCCACCCCATAATTATTGCATAATATATACAAAAACACATGAAAATACGTGAAAGTACGAGCTATGGGTAAAGTATATATGTAATATACACGCCCCCTATACTTAGCGTGTGCTATGTCCTTAGAGCACGGAAAGTGACTAAAAAGACAGAGCTCGGGCTAAGCGTAGGAGAGCTAAAATTACAAAAATCGTATAGAAGTCGCACCGCCCCCTATACTTAGGCTTTGGCAGCCTAAGTGTAGAAGAAGATCAAAAAAATGGGGCGGACGAGGGCAAGAGGAGAAATGGATGAGTATACAATGCGGGCATCAGTCCCCCCTATACTTAGGCTCATGTCAGCCTAAGTATAGGACAGAAGTGAGTATGAGGACTAATGTGGTCTAGAGAATGTACAGTGAACTGACTCAGGTGTCCCCTCCCCCCTATACTTAGGATCTGGTTATCCTAAGTATAGTCCAAGATAGTGATCTAATGAGGCGGGGATGGGTTACTAGAGTCGCGAGGGAGAGAGGATAGGATGTAAAAGATGGTATATACAAATGAGTTGGTTTGAATCTTTCGAGATGCTGCGGATGGCTGGAGCTCACTGCTGCAAGGCCTCATACGTGGCTCGAGGTGTATCTGTTGAATCTATCTCGCGCATGAATACAATCTCCTCAACATGGACTAACTGCTCATTGGATTCGACAAAGTGCTTCAACAGTTGTCCATTCACAAGGAATGTCGGTGCGTCATCTGCGAGATCTGAGATCTTGACACATCAACTATCATGCACCGTACGGACGACAAATGGGCATGCCCACTTGGACTTCAACTTTCCTTGGAAGATCTTCAGCCTAGCATTAAACAACCATACCTTCTGTCCAGGAACAAGGGTCTTTCGTCTGATATATCGATCATGCCAACGCTTCACCTTGTCCTTGTAAATCATACTGTTGTCATATGCGCGGTTTCTGACTTCCACAAGCTCATTCAGATCCATGTCTCTCTGTTTCTGTCCCAGGTGCATGTTCCAATTGACCTTCTTGATTGCCCATTCTGATTTGTGCACTAACTCTGCGGGCAAATGGCACGGCTTTCCGAATACCATTCGGAATGGGGAGGTGCCTAACGGTGTCTTGTAAGTTGTCCTATACGCCCAGAGGACTTGATCCAAGATCTGAGACCAGTCCTTCCTGTCCGGCGGACAAGCTTCTGCAATATGGTTTTCACCTCCCTATTTGACACCTCAGCCATACCATTGGTTTGTGGGTGGTAAGGACTCGCGACACGGTGTTCAATGTCGTAGTCCTTCAGGAGTTTCTTCACCTCCCGATTCACAAAGTGGCTACCCCGGTCTGATATCATCATTTTGGGGATCTCGAACCTAGAGATGATGTGATCTCTAATGAATTTACAGACAGTCCTGCTGTCTGCGGCTCGGGTCGGGATAGCCTCCACCCATCTGGACAGATAGTCTACCGCAAGAAGGATATATTCGAACCCGTGGCTAACAGGGAATGGGCCCATGAAATCGATGCCCCAGGCGTCAAAGACATCACAAATGATGACCGGCTGCATTGGCATCTCATCCTTTGAACCAACGGTTCCTCCTATTCTCTGGCAAACTGGGCACGACTTCGCGAAGGCGGTGGCATCGCGAAACAGAGTCGGCCAGTAGAAGCCATACTGAAGTACCTTCCATGTGGTCCTCTTCCCAGAGTGGTGTCCTCCTGCCTCTAAGCTGTGGCATAAAGAAAGGACACTCTGGTATTCCTCCTGAGGAATACATCGTCTCCAGACACAATCCGGTCCTTAGAAGAAAAGGATCGGATCCTCCCAATGGTAGTGTCTAGCGTCCGACTTCAGTCGGTTGATTTGGCTCTTGGGCCAATCTTCGGGAACTTTCTTGGAGACAAGATAATTCACGATATTGGCATACCATGGGAGTGAGTCGATAACAAAAATCGACTCGTCAGGGAAGGAGTCTCGAATTGGTGAATCCTCGGAAGTATTAAGATCTTTGAGACGAGAAAGGTGATCGGCCACTACATTCTTCTTTCCAGGTTTATCACGGATGTCCAAATCAAACTCCTGGATAAGTAAAATCCATCGAAGGAGATGCGCTTTCGCGTCCTTCTTCTCCATCAAATACCGTAGTGTCGTGTGGTCAGTGAACACAGTTACCTTGGATCCAATTAGGTGAGATCTGAATTTGTCCAAGGCAAACACTACCGCAAGCATTTCCTTCTCCGTAACTGTATAGTTACGCTAAGCAGTATCAAGTACTTTGCTTGCGTAGTGAATTGCAAACGGGACGTCATCTCTTCTTTGTCCCAACACAGCCCCAACAACATAGTCTGAGGCGTCCGTCATGATCTCAAAAGATAGAGACCAATCTGGGGCTTATAGGATGGGTGCGTCCATGATCATTCCTTGCAAAAGCTTAAAGGCCTCAAGACATTTGTGATCAACAATAAACTGCATGTCTTTGCCTAAAAGCTCAGTTAGCGGCCGGGCAATCTTAGAAAAATCCTTAATGAATCTCCGATAAAATCCAACATGCCCGAGGAACGATCGCAACTGCTTCACGTTGGTTGGTGGCTGGAGTCGTCTGATCACATCCACCTTGGCAGGGTCAACCTCCATTCCTCTCTTGGAGATGACATGCCCCAACACTATGCCCTCCGTCACCATGAAGTGACTTTTCTCCCAGGAGAGCACCAGATTAACCTCACAACATCTTTTTAGGACTCGGTCCAGATTCCTAAGACAGGAATCGAAGGAATCGCCGTGGACCGAGAAGTCATCCATGAAGACTTCCAGGAATTCGCCAACCATTTCTGCGAATACAGCAATCATGCACCTTTGGAAAGTACCTGGAGCATTGCATAACCCAAAAGGCATGCGCCTGAAAGCATAGGTACCAAAGGGGCATGTGAATGTGGTCTTTTCCTGGTCCTCTGGAGCTATGGCTACTTGATTGTCGCCCGAGAACCCATCTAAGAAGCAGAAGAACTCTTTCCCCGCTAGTCGCTCTAAGATCTGATCAATGAATGGTAAGGGGAAATGATCCTTCTTCGTTGCGGCATTCAAGCGTCTGTAATCCACACAGACGCGCCACGACGTGGGTACTCGCGTCACGATCTCCTCTACGTCCTCATTGGTGGTCGTCTGAATTCCCGACTTTTTCGGGACAACATGAATTGGTGCCACCCACTTAGAGTCAGAGATTGGGTAAATGAAACCCACATCGCACCATTTTTCTATCTCCTTCTTCACGACCTCTCGTAAATTTGGATTCAATCGACGTTGGAATTCACGAGAGGGTTTGGCTTCATTCTCCAAGTAAATATGGTGCGAACACAGAGCGAGATTTATCCCGTGGAGATCGGAAATGCTCCAGCCTATCGCCTTGCGGTTTTTCTCTAAGATCTCTAGCAAGCGAGATTCTTGCTTCTCGGTCAATTGCGAACTGATGATGACCGGAAATTTCTTGTCCTGACCCGCAAGGAAGGCGTATTTTAAGGTTGTGGGTAGGGGTTTGAGCTCAGGAATAGTGTGATCGTCTAAGAAATCTGGCTCAATCTGATCTGGCTCGGTGTTGGAAGTGGTTGGATCGTTCTTTGTGATAGCTGCCACCAAGTTCGGCTCTGGAGTCGGATCGTCAAAGATCTCCATACAATCGACAAGCGCCTCGTCCGACTCGTCATCCTCATCTTCCGATTGTCCTAGAGATGTAAGGACTGACAGGCCCAACTGGGCCTCTATGTCATCGAAGATGTAGGGTGATGCAGGCTCAGAGCTGTACTCGTTCCTGAGGATCTCGCAGACTGACTTATGCACTGGATCATCTTCGGAGGCGATGGACATATCGGTGCTGGCTGGGTTCTGTCTCCATGGCCCAACTAAGTCTACATACTCACAGTTTGTTCCGGTAGAAGAGTACTCGGTGCTGGATTCTGAATCCGGTCTCTACCATCTTGTCTGCTTCATTTCAAGTTCCTCATCTCCGCCTGGAGTTTGGAACTGAATTTTCCCGATCTTATAGTCAAATAAGGCCCCTGCTGTTCTGAGGAAGGGCCTACCTAAAATGATCTGGGAATCTCTCCAATTACGAGGGGTCTCCATATCCAGGACAGTGAAGTCCACCATGTATTTTTGCCCCTCGACTTTGATCACAATGTTCCTTAACTCTCCTTGGGACCTCTTAGTTGATTTGTCAGCAAACTGTAGGAGAGCTCTAGATTTCCTAAGAGGTCCGAGATTAAGCCGCTCATAGAGGGTTGTAGGCATCAGATTGATTGAGGAACCATTGTCCAAGAGAGTGCGTGCAAATGCAATGTCATCAACATGACTCACTACATAATGTGCACCCATGTCTCTTCGTTTCCTAGGAAACGCGTTCTTTATTGCACAAGTCGTGGCTACTGATAAAACGTGTTTCTCACACGGCTTTTGGTTTTCCTGCTAACCCTAGTAGGTGTGCATCTCACCTTAAGGTATTTTTGGAATGCAGGGGTCATTTCCACGAACTTGTCAAAGGGGATTGTGACCTTGATGTGTTTATTGCAGAACTCTGCCATTTCAGGGTCATGTTTTTGGATTTTTTTGGTTTTCTTCTTTCCACCCTTAAGAGCTTGGGGGAAAGGGATTATTGACTCCAACTCATGTTCAGAAACTGAAAGATTCTCATTAAGATCGGGAACTGAGTTATTTGCATGACTCTGACTCTGAAACAAACTCGGACTCTGACTCTGACTCTGAAACAAACTAGGACTCTGACTCTGATGAAAGTGTTGAGGCGAAACTGGTGCTGCTTCTTCCGCGACTGTTGGACGATCCTCCTCAGATGGAGGTGCAGGCTCTTCATCGGTTTCGTCGGACTCCATGCGGATGCGAGAATGCTGCTTTGAGGACTCAGATGTCCTCTTCTTCTGCCGGCGATGGTGGTGGTTCTCCTCCTTTTCTTCCTCCGAGTTCTCCTCAGGTAGAGTCTCGGAGGTTCCTTCCTTCTGTGCCCGTGCCCGATCAGGTATGGTCACGGTCCTTCCGCTCCTGAGGGACATATGATTTACATTATCGTACGAAAGGATCTCATGTTCAGATAAATAGTTATCTGAATAATATACCTGATCTCGAGGTCGGTTCTGGCCATGGTGTAAGCTGTTTGGGTTGGCCTGAACCTGTGTGGGAATTGGGGTCTTTGGCGCCATCTGTTGATCCTGGGTACGAGAGACCCAATTGATGTCGGTTCTCATGTCCAGTTAATCATTCTGCATATGTTGGACCCTATCAGACAGGGTCTAGATCGCCAAGGTGAGCGACTCTAATTCGGTGGGCTGGGCTGGCTGCTGTGCGGAAGAGGTTTGGTAGTGGCCCTGCTGGCCATGCCGATACTGCTGCTGCGGGTGTGACGGTGCTGGGCCCTGCTGATACGTGCGCTGCTGCTGCTGGTACCCTTGTTCTGGCCTGGACTGAAAGCGCGGTGTAGGAACGGGCCTGGTTTCTTGGTTGGCTAGGGATGGGCGGTGTGGCTGATCCTTCCCCATTTCGGCCTGCTTAACAATCGGGTCACGGCTATACCAAAGTTCGTTGATCTCGTACACTTGTGGATGCTCTTCATATCCCGGCTCCACTTGTGGAGGTGCATGCTGGTTCTGGTGGGTGTAAGTCTGATCCCAGCTACTCTGAGACCCCAGTGCCTGGTCCTGTACAAGATGGACTCGATATACAGGTACAGGTGGTGCAGAAGGGGTAGGTAGCTTTATCTTAGCTACCTTCTTAGAAAGTTCCTCCACTTGCTTCGGTAGGCACGAAAGAGACTCCAGTTCCGCGACTCTCTTGTGGATCTGCTCGACCATGGTAAGCTTGTTGGCAATCATCCCCATGCTGGGGATGAGGTCCTCAGTCAGATCCGCTACAGTCCTTCGGGTTGTCTCATTGGATAGGATTGAGGGAGACAACTGATAGGCCCTGGTGGCCTGCGACCTGCTTGTTTCCGCCATCTGCTCCAGGATCTTCCATACGGCGTGCTCGTTTTTGTTCAGATAGCTTCCTCCACAGGTGGCACTGACTAACCCCTGCATCTCTGGGGTTAGACCACAGAACAAGGTCTGGACTAAGATCGCCTTTGAAATGCCGTGGCAGGGGCATTTCTGTACTAAATCATTGAACCTATCCCAAGCGTCATGGAAAGGTTCACTGGGTCCTTGGGCGAAGCTGGCGATCTTCGTTCTCATCTGGTTTGTCCTACTGAGAGGGTAGAACTTTTTCAAGAACAGGTCCTTGAACTGCATCCAGGTAGTGCATACCACCCTTAAGTTCTTCAGCCAATGAGCAGCCTTATCTCCTAAGGCAAAAGGGGTGGCCTTCAGTCGAATATAATCTTGGCCAACATTGGGATGGCTAAGATTGTTGCACACCATCTCGAAGTCACAGAGGAAAGTGTATGGTTCTTCATTTAGGTTTCCGTTGAACTTCGGAAGCAGACTAAGGAAGTGGGGCTTCAGCTCAAATGCCTGGGCGGGAACTGCGGGTTCCAACCAGTTCTGAATCTCGTTCTCCGTCGGGTTATAGGTATCGACCATTGGTCGGTCGATTCCTCCTGCTACTATAGTCTGTCCCATCCGTGCCGTGAGATCTGCATTCATTTGTTCGGCTTCGGCGAGGCGAGCAAAAATCTGTCGTATTTGTTCCTCATCCGGTGGTACTTTTGGCGGCATCTCGTCCTCTAGTCCTGGGGGGTAAATAAGATCGGTGTCAGAGGACAAATCAAGGAAGGGATTACCGAGTCCATGATCTTCCTCGATAATCTCAGAGGAGATGAAAGGGTTGGTTTGAGAGTAACCACCCTGAGTATGAGGGAACCAAGACTCAAAAGGGTCATGAGTCCTGGGTGGTCCAAGGTGCGCTTGGGCCGATGAAGATGAGTCACTTGGGGGACTCATAGAGAGATCGGTGAATAACGCGTCGAGATCTCCCCAGTTACTCATCTTGATGTGGCGAGAAGAAGATAGGATTTTACTCCTACCTGAAGCAAGCAAAATCAATCCAAAACCCTGGGTTCACACTCAACACAGTGAAGGACTCGAAATCGAGTCCGATTAATATTGTAATTTTTAAGTGTGATTGTTCAAACAAGATAGCAAGGATTACGCGGCCTATAGGGAAGTTGGCTTAGAGCCGGATGCGTCTTCCCTGTCTATCATGTCGCCTAAGATACCGTCGATCCTCCCTTTCTTCGCTCCTATCCGGAGTTGGGGACTCAAAGACGTACCCCTATCTACCTGCAAGCAGGCGGAGGCTGACAAAGCTAGGCCTTGTTGCAGAGTACCGCTGGTTCGCCCCTATCTACCTGCGAAGGCGGAGGCTACTTGGTACTTGTCAATGAGCTTAAAAGTATCCCACTCGTGATATTTGCTAAGATCAGTTGGCTCATGATGTGGAAGGCGGGGATTTGGGCTCTACCTTAAGGTGTTCACACACACTCAAGTACCCTCACTCAGCCTGAAAACAGGGTCGGGGATTAATCTCCCGCAAACAATTTTCAAATTTTATTCTCTTTTTTTGGTCAATACTATTTAGCAGTCCCGATTTTAAGTTAATTTATCACTGATTTAAGTCAACCACACAGCACGCCTATCGGACAGTCCCAATTTCCGTTTAATTAAATGTGAAAATCAGAGGGAGAAATCGAGAAAAAGCCGATGCAAGATAAAACAATGATGCTATGCTGAGTTCAGGAGACTTACAGTGATCCCTTCGCTTTTTATGCAGGATGCAGAACAGAATTGGAATTTTTGTCTAAATGCAAATGCAGGCGATGAAAGCCGCTCCTAGACAAGCAGTTCTATTAGTGTGAAGAACAGTTTAATTTGGCTAAGTACTGCGATCTAAGTGTGTCTTTTAAGTGATTTGTGTGGTCCTAATGATTACGAGCACAAGCAATTCCTAGATTGGCTCAGGGAGCCGCTAGTGCAAGCTAAGTTACATTCACCCACACAACATACAGGGACACAATTCCACTATTTTTACACACGCGAGAACCCAAACGGGAACCGCTGGAAATGATGCGAAAAATGTGGAAAATGATTGAAATTTACATGTTCTCTCAATTCACTCAAAGAATAATGTCGATTCCTCGAAGCGTCTTCGACTCCTCGCGTTCCTCGCACAAAAATAATTTCGATGTCAGAGAGAGAACGACTCGAAAACAATGCAAAACTTTAAAGAATGGAGAAATATTCACAAGAAAAATTGGGGGTCAGACTACCCAGGGAAAGAAAATCAAACACTCAAAAGTTCACCAAAACTTAACCTAAGCCGTGCCTCCCCGGCAACGGCGCCATTTTGATAGCCTCCCCGCACCCTATGTTAATTCGAGAAAATTAATGTCCAAATTAATGTTAATCGTTCATTGCAGTCGGATACGAGAGGCTAGTCAAAAACCACTATGAATTAATGTCAAGTTAATTTCAAGCGACAGATTTTTTACTTGGTGGAAGTCCAAGGTCGAACTCAGGGAGGCATCTGTCTCCTTAGGTGAATTTTGAGCGAATATCAAGTGTTGGATTTTCGGAGGGAATATTTTTGGTCTTTTTAGGTTTTTTTATACAATACACTTGCAAAATCAGGCCAAATTAAATGTTAATTCAGAAATATGGTCAAATTAATTCCAAAAATTATGAAACTTGGCCAGATTATGAAATAGGATGAAATTAAGCTACTCTAATTTTTTGTAATGTTTAGACACTAAATGAATTTACTGTGAATTAAATATGCAGATAGGGTGATTTTCACTATTTAATTTTTAATAAATAACAAATCACAATTTCTTCAAGATATAAAATTATCCTAGATAACACTAATGATAAGGAATCCAGGAAAATTGACAGATCTTAATTTCAATGTGAAATGAATTTATTAAAATTAAAATGAGAAAATCACTCAACAATTTATTTAGGCCTCGATATGTGTGCAAATGACATGAAATTTTTATGGCATGTTAAGAGTATTGTCTTTAAGCTACTGTGAATTTTTGAGAATTTTTGGAATCACAGAGAATTAACTAAAAATTAAAAGGTGTCACTGGGCAAAATATTCCACAAAGCAACCAATTAATTCATTTAAAATTCCACTGAAATTATAAAATCATGACACGTGGCCCAATAGACAGAGGACAAGTTTCTCATCAAAATGCACTTTTTAAAATTGAAAAAATGATGTAAGATGCAATCTAGGGATGCGTGCAAACACAGGGGTGTAAATGCAATACAAGAAAATAAAAATACATAAAGTAAATATGCTGACAGGGACGTAAGTGCAATTACCTACTATGATGGGGACTCAAGTGCAATTTCTCCGCAAGGCACGTGCTCCTCACGTGGGGTCTGCTTTACAGGGACCTTTTTGCAAAATTTGAAAGTTCCAGGGGCCTCAGTGTAAATATCCCAAGCCACACGTGCTCCTCACGTGGTCGGCCTAGGGTCGGATAGCTGCGGAGGTTTGGGGCTAGGCTCGGAGGCTTCTGGAGGTCTGGAGTGAGGTTCGGGCGATCCAAGCCTAGGCTCGGTGAAGAGGCTCGGACCGAAGCTGCGTGGCAAACTGGGGACCCTCGGATCGAACTTGATCCGATGGATGGTGGTTAAGACGCGTGGCGTGACCTCAGGCCGTTAGATCTATGCAGATCCGACGGCTACTGGCTTCGATGGAGCTGCGACGTGGCTGAAGATCCGCCGCTGGATCCGATGAAAGATCAACGGCTGAGAGCTGCTGCGGAGAGGGGACGCGTGGTGCACTAGGCTCCGTTGGATCTAAGGGATCCAACGACTCCTGTAAAGCCCAACTGAGAAGCTACGTGGCTCGCTGGGGTCCTTTCGATCGATGTGATCGAACGGCAGCTGTACGTCTCCTCCGATGATCCTCCGCCGCCTGCGGAGGAGATGGCGGGGCTCCGGCGAAGTCGCCTTTGCTCCGCCCGTCCTTCCTCGTGTCGATGAAGCTCTCCGACTTGTCGGAGATATCCCAGAAGACTCGTGGTGTGGCGGCGAAGATCCTGATGGTCTCAAGCGTTTCGGAGGGCTATCTGAAGTCGATGGCGATGGAGCTCGAAGTCTGCTCCGGCGAACCTCCGTTCAATGAGCAGAGGGGTACCTGCAGGTGTTATAGGCAGAGCCGTAGCTCGTGCGTGCACTCGTGAAGGTGTATGGTTGACTGGCGAGGCCTAAGGCGGACGGAGGTGGTCTGGCAAAGGAGCTCCGGCCATGTAGCGGAGCTGGAGATCGAGGTACGGTGATGTGTGTTGTCGGAGGTCGTGAAAGCTACCGCGGAGATGGGAGCTTTGATGCGAAGCTCGGCGGAATGGAATGGAGGCGTGAAGATGACCGGAGGCGGCAAATAAAATGCGAGAAAATCAAAGAAGAAATGAAGAACAGATCGGAGAGCGATGGAGGTGTCACCTGGGGATTGGAACTCTTCTGGGAGTTCCAGGTCATCGCTCGAAGGGCTGGTGGCTCCCTGAGCTCAAGCAGCGATTCGGTGGAGGAGGGTTGTGACTCGGCGGAGGCCGAGGATCTCACCGGAGAAGACGGACGTCTTCGCTCAATAAAACTCTCAATTCCTGTCACGAAGTTGAAGCTCAGAGCTCGGGGCGTCTCTCACGAGGGGTAGATGGATGCGACGATGGCCGAAGAGGGGGTATTTATAGGGTGAAGTCGATGGGTTCAGTCGCTGGAAGGTGGAGTTCGAGGCCATCGTGGAGCTACATCGGTGGGAGTCGTGGAAAGTGAGCGAGCTGGCGAGGATGAAGGGAGAGTGGTGAAGATCGTGGCGTGATTGGTGGTCGGAGAAGGTGGTAGGCGTGGTGGCGAAAATAGAAAGGGGGCGGGGTGTTGCGTAAGGTCGAGATCGTGGGAGAGAGGAGATCGGAGGTAGGAGACGAAGTCTCCACCGTTGGATCTTGTGATCCAACGGTGGTGATCGAAGCGATAATGGCCGGGTAGGATTAGATCGCAGGCGAATCGATCAAGGGTTGCGATTGCGCCACGTGGTGCGAGGGGAATAAGGCGGAAATGAATGGTGCAGATGAAAGGCTGGGTTTGATCGAAGGGATGAGGGGCTCCAAAGGAAGAAGCGGCTGTGATGGAAGATCAGGGATGCGATCTAGCGGTGTACACGCCGCCACGTGGCGAGCTCTAGTGAGGGCGCTAACGGGCGGTTAGGATCGGAGATGGAGATGATCGGATGGCTAAAAATCGAGGCGTACGTGGAGGCAGCTAAGCCGTTAGATCTAGAGGATAATCCAACGGCTGTGGCTGTGGGCGGATGAGGCAAAGGCTGCGGGCTACGTGGCGCAACCAGAGGGCGCCACGTGGCCTGCTGTGATTGGTTGAAAAGAGAATTGAGTGTAGAAAGAGAAGGGGGCCGAATTTGGAAAAACTCCAAACATGAAAGTTGTAGATCTTGATGAGATCTACAAGTTTCATGTTGACCAAAGACAGAGATGAGGTCAAGTATGATAAAAAAATACAAAGATACAATTTATACATATATGTAGTATACAAAGTAGCCCAAAAACCCAACTTTCTCATACAAGCTCCAAATTGGATGAAATTAGTCTCATTTTAAAGGTCTTTAAATGTGTAGTATTCTAAGAGTGAGTAGACCTATTTTGGAGTTTGTATTAAGGAGTTATGGGTATTTTATTTTCCAGGGGTCCTAGGGCTTTATTGACTAATTCACAAGGGGGATTTTTGGTTTTCTTCCCTATATTATTAACTGAGGAATACATATTATAAGGAAGAGGTTATTTTAGTAAGTGGATATTTCACAAGGGATTTTGGCTTCTTATTTAAATGCAAATGGACTGCTAAAATGTATGGATTATGTATGTATGCATGAATTCTATTAATGCATTATAAAGGGAAATATGCCTCTATTTACTCGGGAACAAGGCTCTATTTTTGACTTTTGAAGTGATGAATCACAGATTCATCACACATCACCCTCAGGTATTCCCAATACCGATACATCATGCATACTGGAAGACTCAGAATAAACTCAAAGTATTAGAATAACTTTATACTGTCTACTTCAGGGTTTTTATCAGTAAGTTTCTCATTCGATCACCAGGAGTTGGTATCGATCATATACTTTCCAAAAGCATATATCATACCTAGGTCTTGATCATATACTTTCCAAAAGTATATATCAAACCTACAAATTCAATCAAGCTTCCAAAGCAAGACGACCATGCACGGAATTTGATTCTTCCCAATATCTCATGAGTGAGCTCATGCCTTCCGGTTCAGTAAATGAACATGTATGATTTCTTAGAGAGATTGTATTACTCATATGCCCCTATATGCACACCAGCGTGCCACTGTATAGACCTTGGTTAGGTCATCAACTTATTGGTCGTCAAATGTACATACTCAGACATATAACAACACATCTATCTTCGGTCAAAGGATGCGCGCATGTATCATGACAGCATACGATATGGACTTTGGTTATCTCGATCTTGTTAAGTCAACTCTTTGACCTAACTAATCTGACACCTCCGAATCTCTATTCCTATGCAGAGGACCTGCATCAAGAGGTCGGTCAGATATCAGCCTAATTGAGAAAGGATTGCCATCTCCTACTCTGGCTGGAGATCATCTCTTAACAATCATTTGACGGTGCTTGATGAGTCCTCAATCTAACTCTTTAGATATTCATCCAAGCACCATCCTCTATGATGCAATTATTGAATCAACAACTGTATGATCATTAAGATGGCCATGGTACATAACCCTAATTGTACTAAGGGACCTATTATGCAAATTATTTATTCTTTATTTCAGATCAGGGAATGATATGTGCAATAACATTTTATTGCATAATGGCTCGCCGTGGACTTGCATGTCCAACATGTTCCATAACTTGAGATATGATCTCAAGGATGCCTTTTGGATCTTAATTCTGAAGGTGTTCAGAAGCAAATAGAAGAGGCTATTGGGACTGTCACATTTGTAGTACACCTTGGACATGTTCCATTCTTGGAAATTCCCAAGGAAAGCTTCCTTCCACTAAGAAACAGTACTGACCTATCTAATGGGATAGTACCTCAAAGAGTTGAGGAAGTGAATGCTAGAACTTCTTGTACTTGTGCATCAGTTACGAGAAGCTGAGTCTATGTTGATGTGTACAAAAGCCAAATATCTGCCATGCAGTGGGAGTAGTGAAGTGTTGCTAATCCTACTATGGAGATAAAACACTTGATTGCAGTAATAACAAAATCTTCATAGATGACAAGATTTTTTGAGATAGTGATCTCAAAGTCTCATCTTCAAAAGCTTAAGACTTTACAGATAGAGGTTTAAAAGGTCTTAACTGTGGATACCTTTAGAGATAGCGATCTCCAGGAATAAAGGTATTCTGATAAGGATTATGGGAATACTGGTTATAATAATTATTAAGCAATAGTGTCCAGGACAATATAACTACTTCAACAAGATTGAGTATTGGTTGCATGAGATGCAACATTCGCATTAGATGCGAGCACTGTTACTAGGAGATATGCATGTGTCGTAAAAGGACTTGGCATAGTCTTTTGGAAACAGAGTGACTGATCAGCTTACCTAGCTATTTTCTTAATAGCCTATGATTGTCACATGAGTGCGGGTCTAAATTATTATCCCATTAATGGCACTTTTGGCTAGTGAGAGATTGTTGAACATGCGAGCCCACAACGAGCCATTACGCAATAAATGTTATTGCAAATATCATTCCCTGATCTGAAATGAAGAATAAATAATTTGCATAATAGGTCCCTTAGTACAATTAGGGTTATGTACCATGGACATCTTAATAATCATACAGCTATTGATTCAATAATTGAATCATAGAGGCTGGTGCTTGGATGAATATCTAAAGATTTAGATTGAGGACTCATCAAGCACCGTCAAATGATTGTTAAGAAATGACCTCCAGCCTGAGCAGAAGATGGAAATCCTTTCTCATAAAGGCTGATATCTAACTGACTTCTTGATACAGGTCCTCTGTATAGGAATAGAGATTCGCAGGTGTTAGATAAGATAGGTTAAAGAGTTGACTTACGAGATCGAGATAACCAAAGTCATATACCGCATGCTGTCACGATATAGGCACACATCCTCTGACCGGAGTCAGATGTATTGCTATATGTCTAATTATGTACATTTGGTAGACCAATAGGTTGATGACCTAATCAAGGTCTATACACCGGTGCGTTGGTGAGCATATAAGGGCATATAAGTAATACGATCTCTCAAAGGGATCATAGAGGTTCAGTTACTGAACCGAAAGATATGAGCTCACTCATGAGATATTGGGAAGAATCAAATTCTGTGCACGGTCATCTTGCTTTGGAAGATTAACTGAATTTGTAGGTTTGATATATACTTTTGGAAAGTATATGATCAAGAACTAGGTATGATATATGCTTTTGGAAAGTATATGATCGATACCGACTCCCAATGATCAAATGAGAAACTTACTGATAAAACCCGAAAGTAGACAGTGTAAAATTGATCTAATACTTCGGGTTTATTATGAGTCTTCCAGTATGCAGGATGTACAGGTATAGAGAATACCTAGGGTTATGTGATCATAAGCGATTGTATAACCATGATGCTTCCATTCCTAGGGAGTGATGAAACGGGTCTGGATTTTAGTGACTCCTCTCAGAAGAGAAGTAATATGATCTTAGTCCAAATGTTGGACATTGATCTGAATGTTATTCAAATGCAATGAGAAGATTAGATTTGCGGTCTTGATTTAATCAAGCATCTATGAGAGGCCTGAGATCTGGATTTGAGATGTGATCTAATTATACAAGTCACTATACGTGGAACAATACAATCGCCCTGTCCTTATCTCCAAGTATCTGTGGCAAAAGCGCATTATCCTTGAAAGAGTTCATGGATAATTTCATTGTTGATATATGTATCCGAGCACTGAGAAAGTGGATAATTAAATATGATTTAATTATCATGATTAATATGAATTTGATTCATATTATATGGAGAGTTATCTAAGATAATTAAATGTGATTTAATTATCATAAATAATATGAATTTGACTCATATTATATGGAGAGTTATCTAAGATAATTGAATATGATTGGATTATCAAAAATGTGAATAATGTGAACGTGATTCATATTATTGGAATGGTGATCCAAGATGATTAAATGTGATTTAATTATCATGGATATGAATAATGTGGATAGGACTATCTATATTAATAATATATATTATAAATATGATTTATAATATATAACAGAGAGCTATTTGTAATTTACATTTGTTAATGAAATGTTAATGTGAATTGGATTCACATTGGACAATATATTGAAAATGTAATTCAAATTTTATTTTGGATTGTGAATGTGATTCACAAATTTCCAATGGCATGGTTACAATATTCACAAAATAAATTGGATTCATTTTTGTGAAATAATTTGCAACAAAAGTTGGTGCAAATATTGGAGAAATCTATGAGATATTGTACTCTCATATAATGGAAAGAGGAGCCACCTTTTCTTATGGAGAGGGTGGACGTCCACCATCCCTTTATGGGAATTGGTAGCCATTCCTCTTCCATATGGAAGGAGGCTTGCTCCTTTCTATTTTTCCAATGGAGATTGATTTAATATAAATCGAATTATATTGAGTATATATTTGATTTTGTTAAATTAATTATTGTTGTTTTTTTAACAACAAAATCACGACCATTGAAAGAAACACAAATCAATGTGAGCCATTAGATTTGTGTTGTCTGTGGATTGAGATCCATGGATCCCAAAATATTATAAATAGACAGGCACACCTTGATCTTTATATGCTAATGAGAAAATAAGTCTCTATCTCTTTCTCTATACATGCCCACTATCTCTCTCTCTCTCTCTCATGTTGTCTTCCACCATGGATGCCCTAAAGAGATTATCCATCGCTGCAGCATTGTCATTATGTTGCCCGATCGTTTTCTCGTGGATATCCGTCTACTTCGACGTGCCTTGCTCGTGAAGAAGACGTCATATCATGTTTGTTGAGATCAGGAGATCCATGGCTTGGATCATCAACATGGATTGCGAGAAGCATGTGCCTCATCCACATGCTCGCACGCATCTCCTCTGTCGGATCAGACTTGAGACTGGAGGTCTCTTTGTTTAGAGACTCGATCGCAACCACGCTTCAAGAGGTAATCATATTACTTGTTTGTGGTTTAGACGAAACGATCTGAGAAGCGTTATTGGATCATGTGGTTTCGTCGCATGAAATTTTTTTAATTTGCGCTGCCTCGAGCGACTAGTGCGACTAGTGCGACTAGTTGCTCCCGATTGCATACGATGCGATTCTCACGCTTTCATGATGTGCTTAAGGATCTAACCTTATCCTTCACTTGGATCATGTTGTTTCATCATCTAAAAACTTTTTAAGTTATGCTGCCTGAAGCAACTAGTGTGACTAGTCGCTCCCGATCACATACGATGCGATCTTCACGCTTTCATGATGTGCTTGAGGATTTTCTTTATGTCCTTCATTAGTAGCCAAGGTGGACAGTCCAAAGAGTACATATCATATGCCATCTACCAGTGTAGTAGCAGAGGTTATTGTAGAGCCGATTCAGACCCCACTTGAGCTTAAGGTTTTACCATCAATGTTGAAATATGCCTTCCTTGCGAGAGCCCCAAATGTTTCAGGTCATCCTCAGCTCGCAATTTACCGCTGAACAAGAATCTCGCATGCTAGAGGTTCTTGAGAGAAACCGCAAGGCCATTGGTTGGAATATCTCAGATCTCCTTGGGATCAATCCAGCTTTGTGCTCGCATCATATCTACCTAGAGGATGAATGTAAACCCTCCTGTGAATGTCAGCGTCGTCTAAATCCAAATATAAGGGAGGATGTCATGAAGGAGATCAGAAAATGATGTGATGTTGGCTTTATATATTCAATTTTGGAATCCAAGTGGGTCATCCCTTTACATGTGGTCCCAAAGAAATCATGGATTACGATCGTAAAGAATGACCGTAGTGAGGAGATTCTAACCCGGGTACCTACTTCATGGCATGTCTATGTAGATTACCAATGCCTGCACTCAACTACCAAGAAGGATCACTTTCCACTACCCTTTATTAATTAGATTATTGATAGGTTGGCAGAGAAAGAGTTCTTTTGCTTCTTGGATGGGTACTCGGGATACAACCAAGTTGCTATCTCTCCTGAGGATCAGGAGAAAACTACTTTCGCTTGTTTCTTATGTTTTGCTTCTCAGGATATTAACATCTGTTTTGCTTCTTTCTCCTGAGGATCCTGAGAAAGAGTTCTTTCTTATGTTTTTGATGCTTGGGGGATAGACTTCATGGGCCCATTTCCTGCTAGTCAGGGATTTCCGTACGTCCTACTTGTGGATTATGTTGGTCGATGGGTGGAGGCTTTCCACACCCAAGCCGCAGATAGTCGTACGGTGTGTTCCTTTCTCAAGGACCACATTATTGCACGGTTCAGGATTCCCAAAATACTGATTTTAGATGGGAGTATCCATTTCATTAATAGAGAAGTAAAGAACCTTGTGAAGGAGTACGCCATTGAGAACAGAGTTGCATCTCCTTAACCACTTCCAGACTAATGGCTTGGTCGAAATTTCAAAAAGGGAGATAAAGACGATATTGCAAAAACTTGTACATCTAGATAGGAAGAACTGGTCCCAGATGCTTGAATCGGTTCTATGGGCTTATCAGACAGCGTACAAGTCTCCTTTGGGTATGTCTCCCTACAGATTGGTTTGTGAAAAGCCTTGCCACTTGCCAGTGGAATTAATTCACAAATCTTATGGGCACTCCGTGTATGCAATCTTGATTATGAGAAGGCAGGAAAGAACAGGAAGTTAGATATGAATAAATTACTGGAATTCCAAAACTTTTCATATGCTAACTCGCTCATGTATAAGGAGAAAGTCAAGCGTTGGCGTGATAAATACATTCGAAGGAATACTTTCTCTCCTGATCAGAAAGTTTGGTTATTTGGTGCTAAGTTGAAGCTATTTCCAGAAAATTGAAAAGCAAATGGTCAGGACCGTTCATCGTGAGAGCTGTGCGTGACAATGGAAGTATTGTCATATCTGGATTGTCATCTGAAGCACAGCCATTTGGCGTGAACGGACAGTTGCTGAAGCCATATCTAGATCATGATACACTCCTGTCTATTGTGGATTCTATATATGTGGTATTAGACGATGATCTTTTGATTCCATCTTATGTATCTAATACATGATCTGACTACCTCTTGTATATCATTTCGTTTCACTCTTTCTTATCTCATTTTATTGTCCACATCTTTTCCGTATGTATATATATACTTAGGATGTGCTTTATCCTAAGTATGGAGGGTGAAGGATTTGTGTTGTCCATATTCATCATGTTCATCACTCTTGTTGTTGCCTATACTTAGGGATACTCTACCCTAATCATAAGGGGGTGATGTTGTTCATATCGTGTTTTTTGTGTTTTGCATTGAATCTGTACATTCTCTTAATCCATTTTCCATTTTGTACACTCTACTATACTTAGGATTACTTGATCCTATGTATAGGGGAGATCATCGACTTCTCTTCTTTTTATCTTTTCTTTGAGTCATCATAGTTTAGGAGTCTTTTCATGTTTCTATACTCCGCACGAGTTATGTCTTCCTTTGTCGCTCTCAAATCACTATGAGGACATAGTTCGAGCTAAGTATAGGGGGTTGTCATATATATTTTATATATACTTTAGATATAACTCATACTTTTAAGATAATTGATTTTGGATATGTATATAGTTTCGTAAAATCCACGTATGTGTTAAAAAAACAAAACAAAACAAACAACAAAAACAAAAAAACAAAAACCATAAAAATTACAAAACCAAAAGTCTATAAACATTTGCAAAAAAAGGGAAAAAAAGAAAAGAAAGAAAAAAAATCATTTTTTTCACATCTACATTTTTCTCCAAAAAAAACCATAAAATGTTCAAAATTTAAAAATTTGTTTAAAAAATGTGTTATTTTCACATGTGCATCTTTTTTTTTTAAAAAAGAGAGCTTTCTCTGCATTGTACATATTTTCTTGCATTTGCATGCACATTTTTCGGGATAGTATTGGCATTTAAACTAAGTCTGGAATAAAATTGAAGAATGGAGCTTAGTTGGACCTTAATACGCTTAATTCCAGAGGAACCTTATAAGAAATGGAGTTAAGGCTTTTCAGGTCCCAGTGACTTAATTCTTTAAGTCCATAAGACTAGGTTCACATGTCATCTTGAGTAGTCTAAATAGAATATTTAACAACATACACACATGATTCTTTCAGATCGTGGCTTATCGTAGACAAGCACTCTACACGTGCTCTTCATGGATGAGTCACTGAGGAGGTAGAATCTTTTAGTGTTGGGTAGCATACGAGGGTGGTACATCTAGGCGGAACCGCTCGTCTTTCTCCAAGGAAGGAAGTGTGTCTCAACCTGGTCTAGCGATGTTGAGGTCTAAATACAAGATGTTGTGGGGTTGCAATAATGCTTCAAAAGAGGGATAGTCTACTGGCTTATTTATGTACATGATGCACCTTGTATATACTTCCAAAAAAAGTATGGAAAATGCAGAATCTCCAAAAGTCGACTGGCCTGATCGAAAAGTAAAATGCCTGCCAGAGTGTATATACAGGTATATAAAAAAAATATAATAAGTGTTTCCAAGTCAATTTTCTATAAGCTTGTAGTGGATGACTTGTCTACACTAGTCATGCATCCAAGGATAGGTAGTTACACTGGTTGCCGTCCATTCTTTTCTCCATCCCCTCTTCTTGAGTTGGTTGTATTTCAATGTAGAAGGGAATATCTCCGCTCCTTGAGGCAAGAGTTGCAAGACTGGGGAACTAGAGTTACCTTGTTATGGGAGGTTGTTTCTTTGCTACTTTTGAGATGGGGAGCTATATCTCACTTACACCGTACAAGTAAAGATTAATAGTCACAAGAATTTGTGTATGTAGACTTTTTCTGACCTGACTGTTGAGGTTACCTGATTAGGAGTCTTATGGATTTTAGAGGTTGTTAGGTTTTAAATCCATCTTTCATTAAGGTTCCGACACACTAATAATCCAAAGGTCTGATAGAGCTCCAAACTACAATTTTATGAAGAAAAGTTTAATACTCAATATTGTCCTAACTTTTTTATTTTTCCTTCTTTTTTCTTCTATTCACTTATTCTTTCAAATAAATGTTTGCTGAGGGACTAGCAAAGGTAAAGCATAGGGGGATGGTGAATGTACGATTCATCATCTTTATTCATTTATTTTAGCTTAAAATCCCTTATAAAATACATGTACATAATACTAACTTCATATTCTTACTAACTTGCATCTGTATGCAAATATTGTATATTTTTATATTATTTTAACCTAAAATAAATAAATAAATAAAAAAGAAAAAATAAAGAAAAGAAAAGAAGACTATATATATGTAATAGATACAGGCAGACCAGAACCCCGAGAGAAGGTCAAAACATGACCTGATCGATCAGGAATAAAGTAGGGGGAGATAGAGTCCTTAATCAGAAAACCCAAAAAAATATGTATCGTAAGTACTTCTCACTTATTGTGCATATTGTATAAAAATAACACTATATTATTTGCATATAAATTGACCTTAAAAAAATAATTTTCAAAACAAAAGTTGTAAAAAAATGTTGGCTAGATACTAAAAATAATTGCACAATGAAATCATGTATATAATAAAGTAACCACATCCGGAAAAAGCCATTAAGCAATAATTGAAAGAACAATTTTGGCTCTATATGAACTTAGATTGAACCAAACTCACTTCCATTGTATTATAAATTAAATTATCTTTAAAACGGTTGTGATTTCATAATTTTTGGAGTTATGGTTGAAAAATCGATTTTCTAAGGTGGTTTGTGTAATTTTGCCATTTATTTGTACATATTGTACTTGTAAATATTTATAAATATTTTATTATTAATTGAAAATAAAAAATAAAATAATAAAAAAATTAATAAATTTTTTTTAAAAAAAATAATTTGCTTATTTACCTATGCAGATAATGTCATATTTGTGTATATAGTTAAATTTTAACTAACTATTACAAAAAATAAAAAAATTTAACATTTAATTTTCCAATAAATAAAGTGACTAAAATACAAAAAAATAGTTAATTTTTTAAATATTTATCTTTATACTTTATCTCATTTCCATCTCTCTTCTCTCTTATCTCTTATCTTCATCCAAAAATTCAAAAATTCAAACATCAATCCCATTATATTTATTAGTATGTCTCCTCATCCATCTTTTCAACTTGATAAATCTTTGGTGAGAGGAGCCCGATCTCCACGAGTCTTCTTCTCGGAGAAGAGTGCACTCTAAGCCGTCCAATGATAGCGAGTCAGCCTTCGTCGAGGTAATCAAGGTCTTTTCCGCTCCTAAGGTGAGATCCACATTTTCTTCTTATTTTTCATCTAGGTTAATCTTAGTTTTATTTTTCGCCTCTTTATTTCTTCGTCATTTTTTAATCTAGATCTCAGAATCATCCCTCATGATCTTGACTTTTCTCCACCAATCTCGATTTTTCATCTCACATCTCGATCTCTCCACATTCTTTTCTACCTATCACGATCTCTCAACTCCGGCCACGCATGGTGGCCGGAGACTCGGATCCATTCCTCATTTTTTGCCGGATCTCCATTCACGCATTCCATTTTGATTTGAGACTGAGCCGCCGTGGTAGCATCTTAATTTGTCTATAAATAAAAAGAACAAAAAATATGTTTTCTTTTAACATTTGTTTGCAGGTTAAAATAAGAAAATAGAAAAGGGGTTATTTTAAAAATACAAAAATTTTTTACATACATTTTCTGCTTTTACAATCAATAAATAAAAAAATCAAAAAAATAAAAAAAAACGGTCGCCGCCCCACCGTAGGCAGCCCGGGCCCGCAACCTTCAAACCGCCACATCTCATGCGCCCTCCCCGACTCTTGCAATCTCCGCCGGTCGTTCCCAACCGTGCTCCACCATGACTCAGTCGTCTGCCAGCCCGTACCGCTCTGTCTTCACCGCCTCCTCCACCGTAGGTCTCCACCGACCTCCACCCGGGGCGGAGCCGCTCCAGCCCGACCGCCCCCTCCGCCATAGAGGCTTCCGTCCCGCCTAGCCAAACCAGTCCCTGAACCATGGCGGCGCTAGCCACCTTCCATCGCACCACGCTCTGTCGAAGACCTCCAGCCCACCGCGAGCTCGCACCAACGCCGCCGCCTGTCCCACCGCAACCACGCCGCGTGCCTGGGGAGAGGAAGGAAAAGGTGGCGCCCCCCCCTCACGATTTGGCTTGAGAACGAAGAAACCCTACGGGAATTAAAAAATATATTTTTGGAAAATATCAGACAACCTCCGACTGTTTTCATATTTATAAAGAAGATCCTACCAGAGCAATATCAAGTGCGCCACACGCCTCTCCTACGTAAATCACCACTTTCCCCTGCAACTTTATTTCTTTTATTTATTTAATGTAGGAACATTGAGTATTCACATTTTAATCATGATTATTCCAGACTTCATTTGCATGAGTTTATCATTGAAATAATTTGTTTTTCTTACCCAATAAATTCTACAAAAAAAATGTATATATTTATGTTGTGTTCCTCTTCATTGTATATAATTTTCATTGCATTTTATTTCCATTTAATATTATTAAAAAATAAAAAATAGTGTCTTTTTATGTTCCCGAAATTCAAAATTTCATAAAAAATCGAATATAGCTCGAAAAACTCTAAAAAATTAGAGTAGTTTCATTTTATTGTCTTTTAATTCTTATCCAAATTTCGTATATTAATTCTTTTCAAAACCCCCAAAAAATTGAAAAATACAAAAATCTTATAAAAATCATAACAATTCTACAAAATCCCAAAAATCATGATCTCAGTTTCTATTTGTAGATATTTCCACATGTTTTAGCATAAAAGTAGTCATCAGGAGTTTTCAGCAATTAAAATATTTTTAAGTTGCAAATTACTCCAGGATTGTGCACTATTTATCATTCTTATCATCGTTTGATTTTTAAAAAAACAAAAACATCTGGAAATTCTAAAAAAATTCTCAAAAATATTTCAAAGTCTTTAAAATCCAAAAATATGTTCTCTGGATTGTTCTGAGCTTATCGTGTGCATATTGTTCTTTATTTAAAAAATTACAAAATTAAAATCACTAAATATTTGGAAATCCGAAAATAAAAAATAGAAATAAAAAATTAAAAAATTAAAAAGATAAAAAGGTCCACAAAAACCAAAGATAGTTTTCCTTTGAGATTCCTGCCGTTTCTCGTAATTGATTTTTCGTCGATTATTTGAATAACCGTCGGTGTAGCCTCCCTGCATTCGATCCTATCCGCTATATAGGTAAATAAGTAGAAAAAATTTCTCTTGCTTCATTATTCACTTTTAGTTAATTTTGCAGCTTGAGAAGAAAAAAAATTGGTTGTCTATATTGGGTTGCAACAACTTGTTAATAATTCAAATAATTAAAATCCTAGAAAAGCGTAAGCAATAGTAGGTTGCACCATCCACACATTACCTAACCACCACTCACGTTGCCACTAAGGTAAATAAACTTGACTTAGACACATTTTATTCATCGAACATGAACACAGTCATTTCAAACTTCCTTGATTATTAATGTGATGCTACACTAAGATGACAAAGCTCAAATCAACTCAGAGCACTATCATATAACCGAAACGTATATTGGCCTTATAGAAGATACACATGAACAAGGAAATTTATCTGATGAATAATTGATGGCCATCACCTTGGAGTCTCAGTATAAAGGATACACATCCTCTAGTTCGGTTGCTAGCGGAGGTAAGAGCACTCTAGATCTCCTCATCTCCTTGCTTCAAGACCTAGCTAACTGATTACGTACATAACTATAAACATGATTTTTTCTGAGAATTCATCTACAAGGTCTGGTAGATGTGCATAAGTGATCATATATGACCAGACAAATACCACGAGATTAAACACATTTGGAGTGAGTAGCTAAGGAATAAAAATAGTTCGAGTGCCTCTGCCGTACAATACTATTCTTCTGAGGATGAATCCGACAAAGGATGGGAATCTTCTTCTTTGTCTTCATACCATGCATATACGTATTCCCTTCCACCACCTGCCCGCAAGAAGGTTTATCAAAAACCTCCTTGATCATCTGTACATTCTCTCTTGATCCCATCGGTTCCCTTCTACTTCTTCTAAACTTAGGCAAAAGCCTAAGTATAGGAGGGTTAATGCGCACCCTATTTACTCCTCTCTCTCCCTCTACCATCATATTTTTTATCTCTTCTCAACTTATGCTGACCAATAAGCCTAAGTATAGGAGGCGGTCGACTTCTACCACTATTTTTCCTTTTTTGCATCCTTTTATACTTATCATATGTTATGTATGGGTGATGAAAGGGACCTGACGAGGGTCTAGAGTAATCCGCACAAGGCGGGACCACAATGTCGCTGAGGTGACCGCTCAACAGATCCCGAATCGATCAATAATTAACCCACAATAAATATATGCAATGAATATCCAAAAATGTGGAGTTAAAATTTATTATAACTCTACATGTAAATGTGTATAGGTGTAAGTACAGGTAGAGGTCGAACACTGGGAGGCGAATGGTTGTATGTAATGTATTGTTCAATTATTCAATCAATTGTGCATGTCCTTTTATTGTTTTTGTGGGTTTTGGGTTTTGTAATTTTTTATATTTTTGTTTTTATAATTTTTATTTTGATTTTATGTTTTATACTTTTTTTTTATTATTTTCTTTTCTTTTTATATTATTAATTATATAAATCTATATACTATATAGATATATATATAAAGAGATATATATATATAAGAAGAGAGAGAGAAGTAATATAGATATATATATATATATATATATTTATAAACATAAAAACTTAATATATAGACTTATATTTTTAACTCTTTTTTTTTATTTTTTATATTTCTAATTTTTATGTATTTTTCAATTCAAAAATGTCCACAATATAGGACTAAATAAAGAGCCGTATATAATTTGGGTTTTTTTTTTAAAATATCAAATAATACCCAAAATTGCCCAAATTAATTTTCACATATTCATAACAATATATAGATAATCATAAAAGAGAGAAATGTATTTTTAGGGTTTTTAAAGAGTTTTTCTAATTTTTATGCTGCTTTTGGGGTTTTATGATTTTTTTAATTTTCTTTTTCATATTTTTAGGGTTTTTCATTTTCTGGACTCAATATATATATAAATATATCATATATATATTTTTTTGGAATTTTTCAAAAACATTTTCTAATTTTTTTGTATTTTCTAATTTGAACAGTACAAAAATGGCTTCTATTTCATTTTTAATAATTAGGAAAAATGCAAAAAATGCAAACTAAAATATGGGCGTGAACAAGCATGGCATGGAGCATCTACCCTAATTTTTGTGAATTTTTAGAAGCCTAATAGGTATTTTTAATAAATAGATAAAGACACAAAAAGTAATTAAACCTGGCATGGGCATTTTTGCAAATAAAATAACATCCAGGGGCACAGGTGCAAAAATACCAAAATATTATAACATGTTTTGCAATTTTAGGGACTAAAACTAATTAACTAAACCCGCCAGGGTCCCCTTGCAATTTAACCATCACGCGGGACAGCACGTGATCCGCACTCACAGGGACCGAAACGCAATTACAGAAAATATAGGGTCCTTGTTGCAATTTTTCACAAAAATAATACACTGAATATTTTATTTAATGGACTAAACATAAATATGCAAATCTACAGGGGGACTTGTGCAATTTTACCACCTCACGTGGGACTACACGTGAGGTGACGTGGAATGGACCCAAAAGCAATATCAAAAACTACAGGGGGTCATATGCAAAAGTTCCACATTATTTACAACGTTATATTTTATTTACAATATTAAATATTAAATATACAAAAATGCAGGGGCTAGATATGCAATTTACCCCTAAAATGCGCGCTGGCGAACGGTTGGGATTTCTCCACTTGCCACGTGTCGCTCATCCAACGGCTGGTACCGCTTCGCCGATGGGCGCTTGAGATTAGATCCCTCGCGAGATCTGACGGTGACTGCTTCGCCTCATCGGACGGCTCTGATCAAAACTGGGCCTTCGTTCATCATCCAACGGCGAGGGAGCTGCGAGGAAGAACAGGGAAGAAGCCTCGCCTGGGCGAGCTTCCTCCGACGAGATCTCGCTCTCCCGCCGATCATCTTCGCGCCTGAAGGTCCAAGAAGCTTCCTGGAGGTATACTCTAACGTCTGGAGGTGTCGGATCGGCCAGAGGTACACCGGAGCGCCCTCGCGAGGTCGGAGAAGGCAAGGTGCTCCAGGTATCTCCGCCGGCTTTGGGAACGACTCCTGGTGCTTATTCGCGCACCAAACCTGCACAGGAAGATCGCACGGCTCGAGGGCTTCACCCTCGACCTAGGGTTTGAAGCTGTTAGTGTAAAAACGATGGCGGGTGGCGATGCTCCGGCGATGCGGAGGAGGTGAGCATCGATTCGCGGATCCAGATGCGAATCCGGTTGGGCAAGGTGGCTGGAAGGTGGAGAAGGCGTAGGGAAATGAAATGGCAGTGGAATGGTGGTCGGACAACGGCGGAGACACAGTGAAAAGCTCGCCGGAGCGGAGCTCCGGCGAACTACGAATCGCCTAAACTACGCTACCCTAGTGATCTAAGTGCATAATAAAAGACTGGGATAAAATGCTGGAATGAAAACCTATCTAAAAATCATAAATGCGCAGCTCTTACCTGGCGAAACGCCAAGGAGCAGAGGCCTCGCCGGAGTGGCGGCCTTGGGTACAACCTCCGCCATCTCCAACCGATTCTAGGTGCCGGCGGCATCCCCCTGTCACGAGGAGCGTACCTGGGACCGAATGCAAGGAAGAAAATGGAGGGAAATTGACCAAAATTGGGAGGAAGGCAGAGGTTCCTTATTTATAGATGAAAAAGAGCACCCTTATTGATCGGGCCATAGCGGGCGATACGGGCTATGTACAAAGAATCCAAGAGGACGGCGTGGGAGAGGGATGTACAGGGAATAAAATCCGTGAAGGATTCGATGGCGATTGATGGACGAATCGAGCGGGCAAAAGGCAAGAAGATGGGGGACAAGACAGTTCAGACGTACTGCAGAGGCTGAGGAGGCAGTTGACCCGGGGTCAACTCGGGCCAAGCCCTGATTGGTCCACCTAGGCCGCAAGAAGACAAAACAGGCTGGAAAATAAAGAATGAATTATTTAAAATAGTAAATGAGTTTATTATTTTTTAAGTATAAAATAAAAAATGTTTATTATTTTACGTAGTATTTATCTATGATTTTTATTTATTTTTATGAATTATTTTATTATGGTTTTATTAAAATAATGTGTATATGTACGTATTTACATATATTTTTGTATATTTTATTTTTAGTGTGTTTATTTTATTATTTTATTTTCTTTTTTTATAAATTTCTAATTTATTATTTTTTTTTGTGAGTATAAATGTATTTTTTTTATTTCATTTTTAAGATTTTATTTATATTTTTAAATAAATATGTATATGCATATGTAAGTATACTTATAGGTATTTTGTCTGTATATTATATACATTCTATTTATTAAATGAATTTTATTTGTTTTTGTTTTGGATTTGTATTTTTAGTAAGTCATATATATTATATACATTATTATAAAAATGTAGATGAATAAAGAATAAAAGAATTAACTCCCCTTTTATTTATATACATATAGGTAGCATATGTATTTTGTCTATGAAGCCTATAGACTTATTTTATTTTACAAGCTCTCTTTGGTTTTCTTTTAATTTCAATATATACATGTATTCTATACATTATTTACAAGATTCTAAAAATATGAATTTGTGCAAATAATAAACGTTGAATAACATGAATATTTTAATCAGTATTATATACAATGAGGGTCAAAAACCTAACTTTCACAGATGGACTCCAAAAATTATGAAACCAATTTTATAAAATAGTTCATGGAATGCTATATACAATTAAAGGTGAGTTTGGGTGATTTGGAGTTTTTATTTGCAAGATATGGGTCTGTGAAGTTGAGATTTTTGCTTTTTATTCTGGGTATAAAATGTACACTGAATATTATTTTTGTACAAACTCAATTTTGTATTTTTATTTACATTATTATCTACAACTTTTATGAACAACGTTTCTTTATTTGATGATTAAATAATTATGTACAAAATAGGTGTCAAAAATACAAAAATGAATGAATAAATAAATGAGGTATTTACTGTATTTTGGCCCTTATCTCCCCCTACTTTATTCCTTGTCGACCAATTCCATGCTGGCCTTGGTCTCGGGGTTAGGGTCATAAAATATTTGCAATATTTTATTCCTTTTTCTTTTCTTCTCTTTATTCTATAATTTTGGCATTAAAAACCTTATTTTATGTATAATTAATACAATAAATAATAGATGCTAATATGAACAAATTAATGCTATTTACATGCATTTGCTGGGGTTTTTAAGGCCAAAATGATAGAATAAAGGTGATGAAATGGAGATTCATCATCCCCCTATACTTGCCTTTGCTAGTCCCTAGCAAATACTTATGCAATAAGTACAAAAAGAACAAAGAATAAGAAGAAAAGAAAAAGCAAAAATAAAGAATTCAAAGAATAGATTGAATTGATCATGATTATTAAACTCATCTGTACAAAATCAAAGTTTGGAGCTCAGGTTAGACCTTGGTGTGAGAATGTGTGTGGAACCTAGTCGGGAACCAAATTTAATCACAACAGACTTTGATAGTCACAGAACTTGGTTCAAATCACCTCAATAGCCAGGTCAGAACTAGCCTACGTCATACGCAAACCCTTATGACTATGAAGCTGACTTGTACAGTGTAAGTGATGGTGGCTCTCCCCAACTGAAATGACAAAGAGACTGACTTCTCCAGAATGACAACCCAATGATTCCCTAATCCAGCCCTCTACCGTCAAGGAGCGGGGTATTCCCTTCTAAGTTCAAGTGGCATCCGACTCAAGAGGAGGGGGGTAGAGAAAAGAATGGACGGTAGCCAGTGTAGCTACCTGTCCTAGGATGCAAGACCAGTGTAGTCAAGTCATCCAGCTGCAGGCTCACATGGTATAACTTTGATGCTCAAGCTTGCTTATTTCCTATACAACATATATACATACTCCGGCAGGCATTTTATTTTTATTTACAAGCCTGTCCACTTTTTTGGAGTTTTTTTTTTTTTTTTCAACATACTATGTACAGCAGCATTTACATAAGGACTTTTTCCTCTTGAGCCAGAAGACTATCCCTCTTTTGAAGCTTTATTGCAACCCACACTCTCCTGTCATTCGACTTCATTGAAACTGGACCAGGTTGGGGTGCACTTCCCTCCCTAGACGAGGACGAATGTTTCCACCCGTGTGCGTCTCAGACTGGCAAATCCAACCCCCTCACCATTCCAACTGAGTTAAGCCAAGTGAAAGGTGCAAGTGTCCAAGTTAGGTCACGGCCGACAAGAGTCATGCGTGTGTTTTGAAAAGTTCTAGTTAGTCCACTGAGGTGACTTGAACCCAGCCCTGCTTTCTCAAAGAATTAAGTCTGAATAGACATGAAGTACCTTAAACCTAGTTCCCGTAGGGTTCCAGTGCAGTTAGGTGCAGTAAGGTCCAACCAAGCTCCAATCTTCGACTTTATTGGACTAGTTCAATCAAAAAGCTCAATAAAAGAACATGCATGCAATGCAAATGCTATTTACAAATATGCAAAGAATAATGCAATTTTTCAAAGAATTTGAAAACAAAGAGAAGAATTTTTACACAAAGAATTTTTGCAACTAAAAAAATTTTGACACTTATAGTAGAAAATATGTACAACTATTTACACGGGCGTGCCGCTTTATTTTACAAGAATTAAGAATTTATAATTTAGTTTTTATTTATAAGCATATATGTACACTTATTAAAGAATTGTGTTTATTTTTATTATTTTTATTCATAAGATATATATATATTATATTTATTATATGTGACTATTCCTCAAATTTATTTGACACAAATTTTTCAAACAGTTTTTGAAAACTATAGTCCAAAATAATTTTTACAAACATTTTTACATACATGTACACACATTTGAAAATCATTTTGCAAAGGTTTTTCAAAACAGTATATATAGATTTTTCAAAATATTTTTGCAACCATTTTTCAAACCATTTGCAAATCATTTTTCAAACATTTTATTTCACACAAAGAAAATAAATCTTTACAAACCACACATTTTTACACAGGTTGAAAACATGTAACAAAACGTTTTCAAAATAGTTTTCAATAAATGTTCACAATACTTTTCAAACTATTTTTCAAACATTTTGCAAAAAACATTTTCACCTGATTTATTAATCAGTATATACAAAAAGAATTTGAGGAATAATCCCATCTTTTTATTAACGATTTTTAACGAATTTAAAGAATTATTAGCCATATTCTTACAAAAGTACGAGTTATGGCTAAAGTATATACATAGTATATACGACCCCCCTATACTTAGCTTGAGCTATGTCCTCATAGATCGAAAAGAAAATAGAAGACATAACTCGTACTGAGTATAGACAAGTCTATAGAATAAGAATAAGAGACAAAGGAAATAGAAGTGGACCGTCTCCCCTATACTTAGGATCAAATAATCCTAAGTATAGCAGATTGTACACAAAGCAGGGAGGGTCGAGGGTGGGAATAAATAGATCAAAGAATTAACAAATCAGGGGTGCACCCCCCTATACTTAGGACAAAGTACGTCCTAAGTACAGAAAACTGACACAAAGGGGCGACACCTTTTATTTAGATACAGAAGATAGGAAAGGAAAAGAAGAAAAGAAGAAAAGAAGAAAAGATAGATACAGATTGATGAAAAGATCGTGAAAAATATACACATCACTCCCCCTATACTTAGGGTGAGATATCCCTAAGTAAAGGAAAGAAATGGAGTGACGAAAAATGTGTGAGGAAAGAACAACACGGTGCGTGCCCCCCTATACTTAGGACTAGGTACGTCCTAAGTGTAGTCACAAAGATATGGCGATAGATCTAGGGCACACATAACATGCGGGAGAAAGAATGAACAAGGCACACATATATACAAGCGGTGAAAAACGGCTGAAGTACAGGACGGTGTCTGATAAGCGACAACCGTGCTCTCGTCGTCGTCTCCCTGTGAGAACGAGGACGCGGTCAGAAGGTGAAAATACACCCGAGTATGCAATCAGGTGGGTGTCGGCTACCGGGGACAATAGATCAGAAGTAAAGCATAGACCGATAGCATGAAGCAGGTGATCGGCTCCTAAGGTCATCATGAGGAGACAAAGCCGATACCGTAAGATCGGGAGGAAGAAAGAGCAGTACAGACTCCTCCTGTCAATCATGTCTCAAGTAGATATGGAAGATAGATAATAGGAGACATCATTGTACCCGATGATGGTGAGGTAGAAAGATCATAAGTACACACCGAATACCTCAAGCCATGGCCCAACCCTGCGAGGGTCATCAAGGTGAGCAGGCTCAAAGGAGCTGAGAATCAGATCATAATCAGAAGACTTGGTCCTATGATCCGCAGATCGGATATATAATCAGAGTAGGGACCTAGTACACATATCAGAAGACTCGGCTCCGTGCTCCACAGATCAGAGACACAATCAGAAGGAGACCGAGTACCTAGAAAGAAGACTCAGCTTCGTGCTCCACCAGATAGGAGACACCCGAAGTGAAGCCAAGCACCTACAAGTTGATGTACCCTCCCGCAGATAACCCTCGGGGAGTAGTACATGCTAGACGATGAATAATCAGAACAGAGGCTCACCCTTCCGAGGGTCATCGAGGTGAGCGGGCTCAAAGGAGCCTGATCCATCAGACGGATCACAGAGACGGTCTCGATAGGCGACAGATCGGCTACCAGCAGAAGAGACCGGAAAAACGAAAAAGTGTGGCAGCGTCCCGCAAATAACCCTCGGGGAGCGGACTGCCAACTAGGCATGGCAATTGCAGATATCAGGAGCTCATCCTTGCGAGGACTGTCAAGGCGAGCAGACTCAAATGAGTCTAACAAGATGGGTCCCATGATCCATAGCTCGGATAGGCAACTCAAGATGGGACCAAAAATATTGCATATCAGACGACCCGGCTCCGTGCTCCAACAGAGAGGAGACACAATCAGAAGGTGGGAACCGAGCGTAAATAGAGTGTCGCAGCCTCCCGCAGATAGTCCTCGGAGAGTACTGCGATCTAGGCAGGGAATAGTCAGAAAGTGCCTCTACCTTGCGAGGGTTGTCAAGGAGAGAGAAGGCATCAAAGGAGCTGGATCCATCAAACGGACCCACATATTGGTCTCGATAGTCGACAAATCGGCTACCATCAGAAGAGACCGATCAGATCAGAAATATGTCGTAGTCTCCCGCAGATAACCCTCAGGGAGCTATGAACTATGCATGGAATAATCAGAAAAGTGGAGCTCTGCCTTGCGAGGACCGTCAAGGAGAGCGGACTCAGATGAGTCAAATACATTGGCCTCGTGTACCAACAGGTCAAGTACACAATCACAGGGGGAGGCCAATCAAACATATCGTACGACACGGTTTCGGGTCCCATCACAATGGTGACCCAAGCAGTGAATGAAACCGCAGTCCTAGAAATTGTCGCATTCTCCCGCAGATAGTCCTCGGGGAGCAATGCGAGCTATAGCAATGAAGGTCATGGGAATGCTGGCAAGTCATCTCAGGTCCTCAAAAGCAATAAATCATTCAATTATTCGGAGGGCATAAGATCATGTCAGGGAGCGAATAATCATGTCATTCGCCAAGCATCCCTTGGGTCAATCCAGTCAACTGAGATGGCACGAAAAATAGTCAGGAATCCTCTAAGTGCCAGGGGTGGATAATGAAGTCAGGAGATCGAGGATGGTTCAATTAGGTAGATGAGAGATCATGTAGGATCCGTGCACCTTATCAAGAAATCCAGAGTAGAATAATCCGTCAATCCTCAAAGATCAAGATGGGTGGAACCTCAAATAGATAGATCAATCAATGCTCATGATATCATCATCAACTCATCGTAGCACATCACATCCTTAATCCGGTGTGCGAGAACTAAAATTCCTCAATAATGCATCACACCTATGCTCTA
Source organism: Ottelia alismoides (assembly GCA_037367405.1). Classification (NCBI taxonomy): domain Eukaryota; kingdom Viridiplantae; phylum Streptophyta; class Magnoliopsida; order Alismatales; family Hydrocharitaceae; genus Ottelia; species Ottelia alismoides. Next base: position 1,878,355 of record JAZKJV010007604.1, on the reverse strand, counting down.
TGCATCAGCAAAAATCCTCAAGAAATCCATATGCATGTATCAAAGACAAATCCACCAGATCGATCTCAGCAGCCTCAACATCATGGGCCCGGCTTACACAAATAATCTTGTATAAATAATCCTCGATGCGGGCCTCATCAAGATGCACAACATTCCCGGGTAAAGGGAGAGATGATACGGGGGACACGAGGATGATGGGTAAGAAGGATAACACAATGGGGTGGAGAAGCTGATTGAGCGTGCGTGCCAATATCGTAGGTGGTAGAAAGGGGATACAGAGGGTACGAGGAGGGCGGGCGAGAAAGATCGAGACATCGATAAAATTGGGTGTTCCACACAAGGCGGGAACACCGTCAAAATTGTGGTCCGAAGAGGTCTCTCCTAGAACCAGAGAAGGTGGTACGATGGATACATAGAAGATGGTGGAGAAGCGGGAAACAAAAGACTTGGCGAAGAATGATTGAGCTCCAGCGCCAATATCATGACTCGATGCAAAATGAAGAGATATATGTATAAGAGGGGTAGAGAGACTCAAAGATAAAAATGCATGACTCACACGGACGGGACCGCCTACTCTAATGATGAATGGAAAACACAATGGACTCCAAGTCACAAACAAGACACAAGGCAAACCCCCAATTCACCTACTCAACACAGTGAAGACCGTCAGGTGACGGTCATTTATCTTTTCGATTTTTAGAGTTAGGTGAAATCACAAAAATTGTACAATCACTTAGGAGGCTCTTGATGGGATTTTGGGCTCTACTCCTTAGTGTGTACGTGAGCATTTAAAACGCATACAATGAGGGGGTTGCTCTCCCCAAGACAAGGAATCCATTACGTTTTTATTTTTAAGTCCAGTAGAGTTAGCAGTCCCGATTTTATTTAAATTATCACTTTTTTGGGTATTTTCAATGCACGTTCCTATCGGGGTTCCAATTTCCATTAAGCATCCTAAGTGGTCAAAAACAGAGGGAGAAGTCGGAAAAGCCATGCAAGTCGGAAATCGATGATGCATGCTAAGTAAGAAGACTTACAGTGCCTCCCAGCTCTCTCCATGCGGGATGCATAACAGAATTGAAACCTATGCTATATGCGAATGCAAGCCGAAGAAATCGCCCTAGGATAGTAACTGCTATTATCGTGAAGCACCACAAGTCGGTCACTTATCCCTAACCTAAGGGTCCGGTCTTGGCTCACCCCTCCTCTTCTCGACACGCTCGAGTTCAGGAGTAGCGCTTGATGGGGCTCGCTCACGGCACAGGGGTTAAGAGATAAGTGAACCGACTGTTTGAATTTGACTAGATCCAAAACGCACTATAGGTACATGCAAATATAATTAGGGTGTTTGGACCTAATCTATCGGCAAGCAACTCCTAAGCTAGGGCTCATTCACACAAAATAATAATAATAAAAATAGAAAGGAAAAGGCGTCAAAACCGTCGAGGCCCCCAAGGGAACAATCCCTCGGGCAATGGACCTCGGGAGTCGGAGTGTACCTGTGAGAGTCCTGTATTATTACAAAAGTCTAAGGGTCACTCTCTCGCATGAATATACATAATAAAATAATGTGCATAAAATAAGACTGCCATCTAAAAATTCTCCTTCATCTGTTATCGATGCTCTCTCCTGTTGGCTAATGTAGAAGAGCCAACTCCGCCTTGCTTGGGTGCATTGGTCCTCCTAGGAGGTCCTCCTTCGCTTGGCGGTCCCTCGCATCAAAGACAAAAAGAAAGAGATGGTCAGAGCAGTCAATCATTAATATCAAATAAAAATAAAAATAAAAATCACACAAATAAATAAATGAAGGACATGAACAAAGAATCAAATAAATGAACAAATAACCACACAAAATCATACAAGATCCGTTGCCTCCCCGGCAACGGCGCCATTTGATGAAAGGGACCTGACGAGGGTCTAGAGTAATCCGCACAAGGCGGGACCACAATGTCGCTGAGGTGACCGCTCAACAGATCCCGAATCGATCAACAATTAACCCACAATAAATATATGCAATGAATATCCAAAAATGTGGAGTTAAAATTTATTATAACTCTACATGTAAATGTGTATAGGTGTAAGTACAGGTAGAGGTCGAACACTGGGAGGCGAATGGTTGTATGTAATGTATTGTTCAATTATTCAATCAATTGTGCATGTCCTTTTATTGTTTTTGTGGGTTTTGGGTTTTGTAATTTTTTATATTTTTGTTTTTATAATTTTTATTTTGATTTTATGTTTTATACTTTTTTTTATTATTTTCTTTTCTTTTTATATTATTAATTATATAAATCTATATACTATATAGATATATATATAAAGAGATATATATATATAAGAAGAGAGAGAGAAGTAATATAGAATATATATATATATTTATAAACATAAAAACTTAATATATAGACTTATATTTTTAACTCTTTTTTTTATTTTTTATATTTCTAATTTTTATGTATTTTTCAATTCAAAAATGTCCACAATATAGGACTAAATAAAGAGCCGTATATAATTTGGGTTTTTTTTTTAAAATATCAAATAATACCCAAAATTGCCCAAATTAATTTTCACATATTCATAACAATATATAGATAATCATAAAAGAGAGAAATGTATTTTTAGGGTTTTTAAAGAGTTTTTCTAATTTTTATGCTGCTTTTGGGGTTTTATGATTTTTTTAATTTTCTTTTTCATATTTTTAGGGTTTTTCATTTTCTGGACTCAATATATATATAAATATATCATATATATATTTTTTTGGAATTTTTCAAAAACATTTTCTAATTTTTTTGTATTTTCTAATTTGAACAGTACAAAAATGGCTTCTATTTCATTTTTAATAATTAGGAAAAATGCAAAAAATGCAAACTAAAATATGGGCGTGAACAAGCATGGCATGGAGCATCTACCCTAATTTTTGTGAATATTTAGAAGCCTAATAGGTATTTTTAATAAATAGATAAAGACACAAAAAGTAATTAAACCTGGCAGGGGCATTTTTGCAAATAAAATAACATCCAGGGGCACAGGTGCAAAAATACCAAAATATTATAACGTGTTTTGCATTTTTAAGGACTAAAACTAATTAACTAAACCCGCCAGGGTCCCCTTGCAATTTAACCATCACGCGGGACAGCACGTGATCCGCACTCACAGGGACCGAAATGCAATTACAGAAAATATAGGGTCCTTGTTGCAATTTTTCACAAAAATAATACACTGAATATTTTATTTAATGGACTAAACATAAATATGCAAATCTACAGGGGGACTTGTGCAATTTTACCACCTCACGTGGGACTACACGTGAGGTGACGTGGAATGGACCCAAAAGCAATATCAAAAACTACAGGGGGTCATATGCAAAAGTTCCACATTATTTACAACGTTATATTTTATTTACAATATTAAATATTAAATATACAAAAATGCAGGGGCTAGATATGCAATTTACCCCTAAAATGCGCGCTGGCGAACGGTTGGGATTTCTCCACTTGCCACGTGTCGCTCATCCAACGGCTGGTACCGCTTCGCCGATGGGCGCTTGAGATTAGATCCCTCGTGAGATCTGACGGTGACTGCTTCGCCTCATCGGACGGCTCTGATCAAAACTGGGCCTTCGTTCATCATCCAACGGCGAGGGAGCTGCGAGGAAGAACAGGGAAGAAGCCTCGCCTGGGCGAGCTTCCTCCGACGAGATCTCGCTCTCCCGCCGATCATCTTCGCGCCTGAAGGTCCAAGAAGCTTCCTGGAGGTATACTCTAACGTCTGGAGGTGTCGGATCGGCCAGAGGTACACCGGAGCGCCCTCGCGAGGTCGGAGAAGGCAAGGTGCTCCAGGTATCTCCGCCGGCTTTGGGAACGACTCCTGGTGCTTATTCGCGCACCAAACCTGCACAGGAAGATCGCACGGCTCGAGGGCTTCACCCTCGACCTAGGGTTTGAAGCTGTTAGTGTAAAAACGATGGCGGGTGGCGATGCTCCGGCGATGCGGAGGAGGTGAGCATCGATTCGCGGATCCAGATGCGAATCCGGTTGGGCAAGGTGGCTGGAAGGTGGAGAAGGCGTAGGGAAATGAAATGGCAGTGGAATGGTGGTCGGACAACGGCAGAGACACGGTGAAAAGCTCGCCGGAGCGGAGCTCCGGCGAACTACGAATCGCCTAAACTACGCTACCCTAGTGATCTAAGTGCATAATAAAAGACTGGGATAAAATGCTGGAATGAAAACCTATCTAAAAATCATAAATGCGCAGCTCTTACCTGGCGAAACGCCAAGGAGCAGAGGCCTCGCCGGAGTGGCGGCCTTGGGTGCAACCTCCGCCATCTCCAACCGATTCTAGGTGCCGGCGGCATCCCCCTGTCACGAGGAGCGTACCTGGGACCGAATGCAAGGAAGAAAATGGAGGGAAATTGACCAAAATTGGGAGGAAGGCAGAGGTTCCTTATTTATAGATGAAAAAGAGCACCCTTATTGATCGGGCCATAGCGGGCGATACGGGCTATGTACAAAGAATCCAAGAGGACGGCGTGGGAGAGGGATGTACAGGGAATAAAATCCGTGAAGGATTCGATGGCGATTGATGGACGAATCGAGCGGGCAAAAGGCAAGAAGATGGGGGACAAGACAGTTCAGACGTACTGCAGAGGCTGAGGAGGCAGTTGACCCGGGGTCAACTCGGGCCAAGCCCTGATTGGTCCACCTAGGCCGCAAGAAGACAAAACAGGCTGGAAAATAAAGAATGAATTATTTAAAATAGTAAATGAGTTTATTATTTTTTAAGTATAAAATAAAAAATGTTTATTATTTTACGTAGTATTTATCTATGATTTTTATTTATTTTTATGAATTATTTTATTATGGTTTTATTAAAATAATGTGTATATGTACGTATTTACATATATTTTTGTATATTTTATTTTTAGTGTGTTTATTTTATTATTTTATTTTCTTTTTTTATAAATTTCTAATTTATTATTTTTTTTGTGAGTATAAATGTATTTTTTTTATTTCATTTTTAAGATTTTATTTATATTTTTAAATAAATATGTATATGCATATGTAAGTATACTTATAGGTATTTTGTCTGTATATTATATACATTCTATTTATTAAATGAATTTTATTTGTTTTTGTTTTGGATTTGTATTTTTAGTAAGTCATATATATTATATACATTATTATAAAAATGTAGATGAATAAAGAATAAAAGAATTAACTCCCCTTTTATTTATATACATATAGGTAGCATATGTATTTTGTCTATGAAGCCTATAGACTTATTTTATTTTACAAGCTCTCTTTGGTTTTCTTTTAATTTCAATATATACATGTATTCTATACATTATTTACAAGATTCTAAAAATATGAATTTGTGCAAATAATAAACGTTGAATAACATGAATATTTTAATCAGTATTATATACAATGAGGGTCAAAAACCTAACTTTCACAGATGGACTCCAAAAATTATGAAACCAATTTTATAAAATAGTTCATGGAATGCTATATACAATTAAAGGTGAGTTTGGGTGATTTGGAGTTTTTATTTGCAAGATATGGGTCTGTGAAGTTGAGATTTTTGCTTTTTATTCTGGGTATAAAATGTACACTGAATATTATTTTTGTACAAACTCAATTTTGTATTTTTATTTACATTATTATCTACAACTTTTATGAACAACGTTTCTTTATTTGATGATTAAATAATTATGTACAAAATAGGTGTCAAAAATACAAAAATGAATGAATAAATAAATGAGGTATTTACTGTATTTTGGCCCTTATCTCCCCCTACTTTATTCCTTGTCGACCAATTCCATGCTGGCCTTGGTCTCGGGGTTAGGGTCATAAAATATTTGCAATATTTTATTCCTTTTTCTTTTCTTCTCTTTATTCTATAATTTTGGCATTAAAAACCTTATTTTATGTATAATTAATACAATAAATAATAGATGCTAATATGAACAAATTAATGCTATTTACATGCATTTGCTGGGGTTTTTAAGGCCAAAATGATAGAATAAAGGTGATGAAATGGAGATTCATCAATGGGTGAGTGAATCGCATTCGTATAAGTACTCTACATTGCATTGTACTATGTGGTATTGTATTTTCTGTATATAATACACTCGCTCAATATTAAGGAAGGGTAATTTTTGTAAAACTAGTAAAAATGTGTAAAATATGTACAATACTTGTAATAATTGTATAATGTATGTATAACAATAAAAAGAATAATCAAATTAAAAAATAGAAATGCAAAAAAATATAAAAACTTTTACATATCATGCATCTACACTTCATTCAACAATTCATGCATATGCATTAGTGAAAGCCCTTGGATTCAAAACCGAGTTGTGAGCAGAAATCGAGAGTGTCCTTGATTTGGCCTTAATCCACTTAATTCCAGAGGAACTTCATCGGCATCGTTAAGGATATTTAAAAGCACGGTGACATCATCATCGCCAAGGAATACATGAGGGTGATGTGATCATAAACGATTGTATAACTATGACTGTTCCATTCCGAGGGAGTGATGAAACATGCCTGGATTTTAGTGACTCCTCTCAAAAGAGAAATGATATGATCTTGATCCAAATGTTGTATATTGATCTAAATATAATTTCGTTGGAATGAGAAGATTATATTTATGGTCTTCATCTATCAAGCATCTGTGAGAGGTCCATGAGATATGGATGTGAGATATAATATCAATATCCAAGTCACTATAGGTGGGACATACAATCTCCATGTCCTTAACTCCAAGTATCTGTGGAGAAAGTGCATTATTCTCGAAAGAGTTCGAGAATAATTTCATTGTTAGATTGAATCCAGTCATTGAGAGATAGATCACTAAATGTGAATTAATTGTCGTGAATAATTTGAATTTTATTCATATTATTTATATGCATGAGAATGATGATCCAATACAATTAAATACGATTTAATTGTTACGAATAAGAATAATGTGGATAGCACTATCCAATTACTCATATATATATTATAAATGCGATTTATAATATATAAGAGAGACCCTATTGTAATTTATATTTTTGATTAATTATTGATGTGAATTGTATTCACATTGGATAATTAATTGAAAATATAATTTACATTTTATTTTGGATTGTGAATGTCATTCACTAATTTACAATGGCTTGATGGCATTGCTAACAAAAAAATTATAAATTATTTGTGTGAATAAATTTAAAACAAAAGTTGTTGCAAATTATTGGAGATTTTCATGAGATAATGTAATCTGATGAGATATAGAGATAAAAGTCACCTTCAATTCTAATGTTGGTGGACGGTCACTAAGTCCTATCTGGTGCCCCTCCCCCATTTTATGGAAAGAGGCTAATATCATTCCAATTATCTCCAAGGATAATTGATTTAATTTGAAATTATTTATCGATTATTCAATATATATTTAATTAAATTATTTATTTTTGTGTTTTTAGAAAAAATCATGGACATTGAAAGAAACACAAATCAAACTCACATCCATTGATTATGTGTTGTCCATGGATTGAGATCCATGGACTCCCAAGATACTATATAAGAAGAGGCAAACCTTGCTCTTCAAAACTCTCTCTCTCACTTTCTCATTCACGCATCCCACGCCACCCTCTCTCTATCTTGAGTGGCCATCGACTCTAACCCTAGAGAGAAGGTTGCCACCGTTGTCGCATCGTCATTGTATTGTAGCCTTGACTACTCATGGATCACCATCTCCTTTGTTGCACCTCACTCATGAAGAAGACTTTTGATCTCATGAGATGAGAATAAGAGATTTATCGCTCGTGTCAACAACTTGGATTGTGAGAAGCATGTGATTCATCTCTGCGCTCGCAAGCATCTCCTCTGACCGATCGAACTTTAGTCAAGTGGTCTCTTTGTTTAGAGACTCGATCACAACCACGTTACAAGAGGTATTCCTTTATCTAGAATTTCATTTAGATGAAATGATATGAGAAATATTTCGTGATCACGTGGTTTCATCGATTAAATTTTTTAAAATTTTGTTACATTGAGCAACTAGCGCGACTAGTCGCTCTCAATCATATATGATGTGATCCTCACACTTTCGTGATGCGTCTAAGGATTCTTATGTATACTTGAAGGTCTTCAATCCTCGAATTCATGTGATCCACTAACCAAGTCATGTACTCAAGAGCGGTCTTCATATGAGGAGACTCAACAATTTCTGTATGGGGTGAGTGAGATTGGGATGGTGGTGGTGGGTAAAAATCCAACACCGGAGCAAAGTCCTCCTGAAAAAGTGGATTGTCAAAATGTGAGGGTGATGGTGGTGGTAAGTCAAACTCAACATATGATGCCTGAAGTAGTGGGTTGGGCGGATATGTAAAAAAATCAAGAGCAAACTCCTCCTAGAAAAGTGGAGGTGGACCGCTAGAGGGTACAAGGATACACAAAGTCTGAATAAAAACAACTCTAGTCGACCATCTCCGAAACAAAAGGAAAATGATCAGAGAACAAGAAGTCAAATCAAGATATGTGCGAAAAAGATGCGAATGCAAAGAGAAGATCGAGTATGCACACAAACAATCATAAACAACTATACACAATACAAAATCCATCAATTCACCTATTCAGCACGGTGAGGATGGTAAAAAGATTGGTATTTTAATCGTATCTGTTTTAGAGTTAACGTAAGACTATAAAATTGCACAATCACTTAGGAGACTTGGGGTTGGGGCACTAACCCTTTTGTGTACGTGGGCAAATTAAAACAAATACAATGAAGGGGCTACTCTCCCTAAGATAAGGATTTTTCTTTGATATATTTTAGGGTCGAGTAATATTAGCAGCCCAAATTTTATTGATTTTCATTTTTTTGGATTTTTAATGAAAAATCATGAGCCTAACGAGGATTCAAATCTTTTAGCTCATAGATTATTACAATCAGACAGAGATAGTCGGAAAAGCAATGCCAACAAAATGATGATAAATACTAAGTAGAAATGCTCACCTTACCTCCAGCTCTGTTCATGCAAGGATGCTAAGCATACTTGGAACCTACCTATATGCAAATGCAAAGCCGATGAAATCGCCACAAGTGCAGGAATTGCTAATAACGTGAAGCACAAAATGTCAACTATATAGAAATGAGACCAAGGTCCGATCTTGGAGGCCACTCAATGCTGGACACAAGGGGTCCTGCAACTGTTGTATGTGACCTCTCTCGGCATGTGATCTCAAGTTCAAATAATTAACAATTAAAATTTTGACTAAGTCAAAGCACGCATCTATAGTTGCAGGCATATATAATTAGTTGTGTGGACCTTAATCTATCAAGCATGCAAATCCTACAACTAGAGCCCAATCACACAAATGGAAGAAAAATAAAATCCTGAAAGAAATAAAAAGGAAAGCGAGAAACCATGACAAAAACCAACGAAACCAACAAGGGAACAATCCCTCAGGCAATAGACCTCATGAAGTAGGACAAAGTCCTAAGAGTCCAGAATTATTACAATTAATAATGTCTCCCTCTTATTTGAATTGCACAATAAATAAATTAAATGAAAGACAAAAATGTTAATGTCTTCCAAAATCCTTGAAGATTGTTCAAATATCCTTCAAGCCTAATTTGATGCTCGGAGGTATAGTCCGACCATGATAAAGGTCAGAATAGTATGAAATGGTGGGCAAATGGAAGTCTCCGATGAAGGTTGTTTGGATGGAGACCAAGCTCCTGATCTAGGGTGATATGTAGATGAGAATACAATGGAAGAGGTGAAGAAGGTCGAGGAGAATATTTTGGCGTAGTCGGGAAGGTTCAATAGTGACCGAAGTGCCTCCGATTGTGCAAATCAGAAGTGGAAGGTGATGACTTGATATTTTTATTTAGACAAAATCAAAGCAAAAATAAAAAGCTAAATTGAAAAAAATCACCTACATTACGTATGGAATGGAAGGAGAGGTAGAAATTACCTCGATCTGTGATGTGATGGAGAGGCGGAGATGTGCGATGGAGGTTGTCGATGACGTAGCTGGATCTTGAACTTCAGGCGCTTACTCGCACTCCTGATCGTGGGGAACGATATCTGTCACCTACAGCTCACTCCAAGAATCGATATCAAGGAAAAATGGTTGAACGATGAATAAGATCTTGTTGGAGGTGGAGGGTTATCATTTATAGGTGTGAATCCAATGAATTTTGAAATTCAAAATAGGTGTAGTTAATGGAGCAATCGGTGGAGATGAGGGGCTAGCAAGTGAGAGAATTGAATGAACGAGAGAATCAAAGAAGGAATACTGGGTGGTTAATAATCCAAGTGTGTGGGACATGAGGTTAGTGGGTGAGCAGGTGCAAATCGAGCAGTTGACTCAGATCAACAAACCTGTGTCAGCCAATCAGAAGACACCTAGAATGAGGACCAAATAAACTAGACAACAAAAGAGGCCAATTGAACTAAAAATAGAAAATGATATTATATAATTAGATAATGTCAATAAAAAATGTTAAGAATAATTTAATGTTAATTTTGGCCATTTTTATTTAATTAATAAAATATTTACAATGGTTAAAATGAATACAAGTGTTATTTATTGGTATGTATACTTATATATACTAGAATTTTATTTTTAATTAAATATTCACATATAAATATACATAATTTAATATTTTATTTATTTACAAAATTTTACAAGGGTTTGAAAGATACTTTTATTTGGTTTGAAGAATTAACTAATTAGCTTAATTAAAAAGGTATAGGTACAATATATAATGGTCATACATATACAATATATACATGATTTTATTTTTGTGATTTTTATTTGTGTTTTATATGAGTTAAAAATAATAAATACAATTAAAAGAATATAAAATATTCACAAATATGTAAAAGAAAATAAATAATTAAATGGTATGTTTAATGTATATAGGTATAATATACACAACAACCAAATTGGCCACATTATACACTGTAACTCAGAACTTTTTGACATAACCTCCATTTTAAATATAATTTCATTTGAAGTACAATGAAAGTGATTTTGATGAATTTGTAGTCTTGGTGGAGCAAATATTGATCTTGGAAGTTTGTACTTTGTGGCTTTTAGAGAGTGATGTTATTTATATAATATATACAAGTTTTTACAGAAATTATTTTTATTATTTACACAAGAATTTTATTCGCAAACGTCAAGAAGAAATAATGTGTATTTACAAAGGATTTGGTGATGAATAAATGAAAGAATGTATTATTGTACATGTTATGAATATACTAGTGTTAAGTAAATTTTATGGATTTTCAAATAATTAGGCCTTATCTTCCCCTATACTCTTCCTTTTCGATCAGGTCAAATCTTAACCTTCTCTCGAGGTTTAATTCAGCATGTATCTATTACATATATACAATCCTTTTATTTATTTTCCTCTATTTATTTATTTACTTATTTTAGTTTAAAATAATGATAAATATACATTATTTACACAAGAATTAGTGTTATTAAAAGAATGAAACCACCTCCATTGTGTACATATCACTAACAAGAAAAATGAAAAATACAAAATTCAATCGCCCTGATTAATTATGTGAAATTATCGAGCATTTAAATTAATGTTATTTTGTTGTAGGGGGCTAATCGGAATCGGTCAAGAAATTACCACAAGAAATTTAGTAGTTTTAATCAATGCGGTTTTATGTTTATTTTACTTGGGAAAGTCCCAAGGTTGAACTCAAGGAGGCAAAGAAACAACCTAGAAATTTGTCTATCAAAGTTTCGCATAGTTTTCGAGGCGATCTCTTTTTTGTGTTTTTAATGCAAATTTGGGATGCAAAATGCAAATGTGTCCAATTTTAGGGACTAAAATGTAAAGATAAATCAAACGATGTCCGGAAAATATGAAACTTGGCCAAGATGTTAATAATGATGAACTTATTGCACTGTAATTTTTTTTAGAATTTTTGGTCGCAAGACAAATATTTTATGGAAATGGAACAATGTGAATATGAATATTTAATTTAATAAATACTAAATCTATTTATTTTCAAGGGATAAAATTATCCAAGATCTATCACTAGGTGATCGATCTCAAAAAAATCCTAAACCTCAAAAATACAAGATCTAATGTCTATTAAACATTAAAGATCGAAATAGGCAAAATGATTTTTACAAGGCAATTTATGCATGCAAATCAAATCTTTTTAGGCATGATGTAACATACAACTAACTCTATAATCCATGATTTTTTAGGCAATTTTCAGAGATATGGTTAATTAGTTATGAAATTTCAAGCATTGAAAGGGAAAGTATGCAACTTTCCATAAGAATAATATTTATTAATTAACCACCGATCACAAAAATGTTCAAACATATGTCATAATGTAGAGAATTAGTTTTAAAACAAAATGCCTATTTTTGATAAATAAAATAATGCAAGTAGAGGTTTAAAATAAAGGGGGAACAGAGGGGTATTACTGCAGTTATAATAAATAAATTATACAAAAAATGCAGTGCAGGGACTAAAATGTAAATGCCTATACCGTTGGGGGTATTCTTGTAAAAATCCCAGAGGGGCACGTGTGTCACACGTTCCCTTTGGACGGCGGGGGTGATTATGCAAATTGGCAACAAGGCAGGGGATTGATTGCAAAGCTCCCTCTAGGTCACATGCGAGGCACGTGACTTGTTCTCTTCGGTGTAAATCATGAAGATCTTAGGGGCTCCTTAGCAATTGTCCCTCCATACACGTGTGTGTCACGTGTGGAGGGGCCTTCTTTGAATTGAGTGGAGCTTCAGGGGCCTTCCTGCAAGTTCCCCCAACCACGCGCGGATCACGTGGGAGGGGCCTCGGGACTCTCCTGGCCTTGAGGACTGGTGGAGTATGAGGTGTTAGAGGCTGACTGGCGGAGTGGGCTAACACATGGTCGACAGTCGTCGGAGTGGTGGTTTTGGTGACTAGGTTGTTGCTGCTCCTCTGACCATCATCTAAGAGCGGAGAGATGATCCCCTGGTCGATGAAGCAGGTGGTGTGGGTGAAGCGCAGCTGGAGATAGTAACGTTAGCTTGACGACACTTGTGGCATGCGGAGGTGCAAGGCATAGATGGCTCAACGTTGAGGCTCGGTGGAAGATGAATGAATTGAAGGGGGAGTTGAAGAACAATGGTGCGGGATGTAGGTGGAGTCACGTTGATGATGTTGGTGGATAGAAGTTGATGAAGGTGGACGGTATCGGGGGGAATGATGGTAGTGGGCTCAACGACGTGAAGCAGCCGGAGCGAGGGCACGCGCGGAGGTGTAGCAACGACCAGGGAGGTCAGATCTCACCGTGGAAGAGGGATCTACATCCTGTCACCCCATAGATCCTCTGTTACTGTGCAGTCATCGGATGAAGAAGTAAAGGGCTGGCGGCGGTGGTTTTACAACAGAGAGGGGGATGGCGAATCGTGGAAAGGAATCGCCGGAGATAGGGCTATCAGAGAGGATGCGATTAATGGTGAAAACCGCGGAGGCGACAACCAAAGAGGAAGGTTGATCTAGGATGAAATATGCGAGGGGAGACGGCAAGCTGAGATTTCGGAGCGGCGGTGCCCTCCCAATTGGGAAAGTCAAGGGATGATCGAAGGAAAGGGATGGCGCATAGTTGTTGTCCAATCGACCGAGAGCGAACGGCCCTTACGTTACCATGTGGCATATTATTTTTTATTTTTTTAATTATTTTTTATAAAAGCTAGTATAAAAAAATAACAAAAATGGGTGACACGTGGCGGCTCCAGGAGCGGCCACATGTCAGCCCTAGAAAATTCGAAAAAATAAATACAAAGAAAAATCCAGAATAAAGAGCAACATCCTCGGATCGAAAAATTTTCTTCATGAAAGTTTCTCGTCTCGATGAGATCAACAACTTTCGTGAAAACATAAAAACCATAATTGACCATTTATGCATATTGATATTTTGGGATATCCCATGTACATAGAATACCTTGATTTTTAGTTTTTATAATTTTTTATGATTTTTAAACCATATAAAAATATGGAAAAAATACGATAAAATCAAAGACAAATATTTACACATTAATTTAATTTTTTGGATTTTTATTAAGTAAGAAACGAAGAAATAAAATAGAATGTGAAAAACTCAAAATTTTTGTACAGATAGTTAGTGAAGACCCGGACTCAGTTATTTTCTTTGATTTCAAACTCAGTTTGTATTTGTATTTTTACGCATTTTAATAAAATTTTTATGAGAGAAGACAAATGAAAAGGAAATAAAATAAAATGGATTAATTATGTACATAAAATATTAGGCCAAACACCTCTAAAATACAAAATTTACAAAAGAGACCCAAAACCCAACTTTCACATATGAGCTCTGATTCCACTTGAACTTGGTCTTGTTTTGAAGGTATTTGAATGTGCATTATTTCAAAAGTGAGTAGGATCAAATCAGACACTGTATAAGGAAGAAATTGACGTTTTAGACCGAAAATCCTATAACTAGGGTTTGGGGTTTTGGTCCACTTATTTAGGTTAGCGATTTTTTTCATTTATTCTTGATAGTGATATGTACACAGTGGAGGTGGTTTCAGGTCAATTGGAGTTAGCATGAATTAGTTAAAAATTGGAGAAGTTAGGCTATTTTCAGGTCAATTGGACTGTGATTGTTGGCTTCTTATTTTGTGCAAAAATAAGTGATAAAATGTCATTCTTATCAAACATGCATGAATGCTAATTATGTAGAATAAATGAAGAAATGCCCATGATTTTTAGGTATTAGAGCTTAGTTCATGACTTTTAGAGCAATGAATCCGAGATTCATCAACGAGTGTTAAGTAAATTGTATGGATTTTCTGGTAATTGGGCCTTATCTTCCCCTATCTCTTCCGTGTCAATCAGGTCAAGTCTTAACCTTCTCTCAGGGCCCGATTCAACATTTATCTATTACATATATGCAATCCTTTTATTTATTTTTCCTATATTTATTTATTTACTTATTTTAGGTTAAAATAGTGATAAATATAGAATATTTACACAAGAATTAGAGTTAGTAAAAGAATGAACTTAGTGATATTTACAGATTTTTTAACAAGGGATTTTAAGCTAAAATAAATGAATAAAGATGATGAAATGGAGATTCATCAGGCATACATATGTGCTCTCAATATTTAGTCATGAATGACATTGGTTCACTGCATTTTACATAATGGTCGCTCCATAAGAGATGATGTACTCAAAATGTTTGAATACCTACCCGAATCAAAGTCTTTAAGAGTTAATATGGATGTAGATGTGATGAATGTCATCATTCTATTATCTATACTCTAGTCTCTCTTGAAGCATCATAACATTCATATTGTATAAATTGAATGAAACAAGTATAAATGTTGAAATATTCTTACAATGAATTCTTTTAAGTTCAACATAAGAAATCCTTAGTCTTAAGCGATGGTTGATTATAGATGAAGGGAGCATAGTGGAATCATGGGTCTGACCCAAGTAATAAAAAAAGTCAAAGAGTTGACCATACTTTTATTACTTCAATATGACATCCAAAGAGTTGGATGAATGCCAATACTAAAACAAGATGATGTGTTGATAGTATGACAATCAAGTCTATCTAGGATCATCAAAGAAGGACTTGGATGTGCATAGGAATAATCTACATCTTCACAACATCATTGGACAAACTTTCTAGATAAGATCACAGTCCAATAATTGTATCTCATTCTTCTAATGATATTTGTAATTGGTTGCATATATTTTAGAAGACTGGAAAATTTGATCTTAAGGTTTAATAGTCATCCACATGGATATTGATGCAATTGTTCCAACAATCTATATTGGATAGATAGACCTCATAATTTCAGTGGGAGAGCCCTTAGTCTTAGAGAATGTCTCTATGACCTAGATATTAGAATACACTCATTATTTATTTTTTAACGTTGGAAATAAACATGAATTATGGAATAGACCTATCATAAATTATTATCATGGATATATTTCAGATAGTAATCTAACATCTAGAGGACACTACTAAATTTAAAAAATAATGAATGGTTCATTAGCATTTCTAATACTGGAATTTGAACATTAAAAGATCAATAGGAGGATGAAGATAACTTGACAATGATCTGACATAAAGCCTTAGACATATATCTTTCGATGACATCAATAGACTAGTAAGAGATGAAGCTTTAGAATGTCTGAAATTTTAAATCTTACGTACTTGTGAATATTGTATTGAAAGAAAAATGTACAATATGCCCTTCTTTGAGAATGGTGTAAGATGCCGGGGTATTCAAGATCTCATACATATTGATGTATGTGGATCATATGCATCATAATAGACATTGATGATATGTGATATCATTCGATGATTGTTTGTTATATGAGATTTCTTCCCTTTACATTAGAAACCTTTGATATGTGCTAGGATTTCATTTTTTGGTTTAGAACCAAAGTTTGAAGGAAGATAAATGAATTTGATCTAACCTAGGAAGTATGTACATATTAGATGAATTCGAGGAATACCTTACAGAGACAAGAATATCTTTCCTATCTCAATTCTTCTAATACACCTAAACTCAATAAAGTTGTAGGGAGATAAAATTGGATCATGTGTGCAAGATTAAGAATCTCCACCTAAGGGCTCAAATAAGCTTCTTGTAGTTGGAACATCAGATTTGATGAAATTATAAATGTTATGATTTCAGATAGAATCCTGATAGTCCATGTGAAGCGTAGTGGAAGTGGTAATGTGTTCTTTATGCTAAATGTAGATAATATCCTAATCATTTGGAATGATATAAGGATAATAATCAGTGTTTTTGTAATCTGGTTGTTCCATACATTGATATATGATCTCAAGGATACCTCTTAGATCTCAGTTCTGAAAATGTTCAGAGTCAAAGAGAAAAGGGTACTAAAACCATCACATTAGTGGTACACCTTGGACATATTCCAGTCTTGGGAAAACTCCAAGGAAGACTTATTTCCCTTAAGATGTGGTACTAAAATATCTAAAGGGATAACTCCTCAAAGAATTGAGGATGTGAATGTTAAAGTTACAAGTCGTAGTGCATCCGTGATGAATCTCAGATTCATCACTCTAAAAGTCATTGATTAAGCTCTAATCCCTAAAAATGATTGGCATTTCTTTATTTATTATGTGTAATTAGCATTCATGCATGTTTTGATAAGAATGGCATTTTATAACTTATTATTGCACAAAATAAGAGGCCAAAAATCACAGTCCAATTGACCTGTAAATTGCCTACCTTCTTCGATTTTTAACTAATTCATGCTAACTCCATGCTAACTCCAAATGACATGAAACTATCTCCACTGTGTACATATCACTAATAAGAATAAATGAAAAATACAAAAAAATCACTAACATAAATAAATGGACCAAAAACCCAAACCCTAGTTCAAGGTTTTCCAGACTAAAACCTAGACATCTTCCCCGTCCTGTCCGATTTGACCTATTATTTTATCTACATATAAAACTAATTTTATTTTATTTATTTTTCATTTATTTTATTTGATAAAAGTTTTATTAAAATACACAAAAATCCAAATCCAAACTGTGCTTGAAATCAAAGAAATTAATTCACTAACTGTTTGTACAAAAGTTGTCTTCTTCACACTTTATCATATTAAAAATAAAAAAATATTATTATGTAAATATTTACTTTTGATTTTATCATATTTTTTCTAGATTTTTATCATGTTTAAAAATGACAAAAAATTTAGAAAACCCAAAAATCAAGGTATTCTATGTACATGTGATACCCCAAAAATATCACTTTGCACAAATGATCGATTTTGGTTTTGATATCTTTATGAAAGTGGTAGATATTGTTAAGCCAAACAACTTTTTTGAAGAAAAATTTTTGATCCGAGGTAATTTACTATTTATTTCCGATTTATCTCTGTCATTTATTTTTGTATTTTCTAGAGGTGCCACGTGGCAGCTCTTGGAGCTGCCACGTGGCATCCTTTTTGACCTTTTTATAATTCATTTTATTTAAAAAATTAAAATAATAATAATAATAATAAAATATACCACGTGGACGCATCAGGGGCGTTCGATCTCGGCCGATCGGATAACCCCTGTGCGTCCTCTTCCTCTATCCCACTTCCCCCTTCGAGCACGGCCTGCCACCGCGATTCTCTCCTCCAGCCGCCTTCTCTTATGTCTCCTCCACCCTTACTTAAATAACATGCGTCGCCAATTAGCCATTCCTATTTTGGCCAGCCATCGCGTATCTCGCCACAACCATACACCTCGTCATATCCCCAACGGATCTCCGACATCCCGTAAATTGCGATCATCAACCTCTCTGATCCCCTTCCCAATCTGAACATTCCCTCCTTGCCTATAAAGCTCCATAGCTCCCTGACTTCAAATTATCCGTCGTTCAACAGCTAAGGAGCTTTTCCTGATGGGGACAACACCGGCACATCCCCCTGCTTGGCGTGATCCGAGGTGATTCGCACCTCGTCGTAGCTCTCCTCTGACGAAGCTTCTCCACTATGGTCTTCGCACCGTCGAGCTCTTCTTCTAGGTATTTCACCCTTCTCACCCTTCATCTTCTTTGTCTACATCATCATCCCGTTGAATCCCGTCACCACCCACGAACATTGACCTCGATCGCACCTCCCGCGGCACCTCCCTTCACCGCATCAACCATAAATCTGCCTTCATCTCCAATAGTCCCAGGAGTCCACCACCTCGAGCATGGCTGGACCCTCACACTGACTTCATTTCTACACGGCGATGGAGCGACTCTTCCAGGAGCTTCGATAATGCCATCTGACTTCCACTGCATCATCAACCGTCGGATCCCAACCTCCATCTTTACTGACATTCGGACTGCCCATGCGCATTTGCTTCAAGTGTCCACCTTCCAGGTGTACCTCAGATAAGAGCTCAGACCTTCGGTCCTCCTCTACATCGACACTCCGACCATATGTCATGTAGTGCTCTGTTTTCCACACATTTGGGTAGTTTGACCCCTGAACTTGCCATTATACATTTTTCATTTATTTTCCAACATTTATTTTCTATCTTTATTTCTTTATTAATTTTTGTATCACTCTCTAGAACTTTCTCTCTTATTTTTTATGTGAGGTAGCTGATGTACGTGGAGCGATTTCCGAAAACCGATGCATCTTCACCGACTTCCAAAAATCCGCATTAAAATTAAGATCGAGTTGAGTCATGAGAGAGTGTAGAGTATATGATTTATTTTTCTGCAATTTTAATTTTTGTAATTAATTGCTTATTTATAGCGATGTCTGTTTGGACTCTCGCGTGTGTAAAAAAAGACCTTGAACTTTTTCTGTGGTGTGTCGTGGCCTATTTCACTCTCCGGTGAGAATAGGGCCCAACTTGAGTGGCGCTTAGGATAAACATGCACATACAACATTAGAGCTTCTAGGATTTTCTTATTGTGCTCGTAAAATCTAGGACTACACTGCACTTTAATTGAGATGCACATTAGATCATTCAACTTAGTCAAATTCAAGTCATTTCTTCACGGCCAATAGAACTTTCTGCTAGGTGCGGTTTTATTGGCTTGCATATATATATATATATATATTAAAATTTCAATTCTTGTATTACATACTACATGAAGATTGCAAGGAAACACTATAAGTCTTCTATCTGAGCATACATCATTGTTTCACATGTATCGGCTTTTCCCACGCCATTTCCCGTCTTCATCGACAACAAGATTTCTTCGCACCTCTACGCCAGCATTCCAGGAGCCACTGCCCCGACAACCCATGGCCATGTGTCGGCCTCTCCAGCCATATCTCCAAGCGTTCCCCCTTGCTCCGCTTCTCCTCCTTGCTCTTCCGGCACTTCCCTCTGCTAGCCAATCACCAGGTGAGGAACTCGAGGCCCCAACGCACATGTAGAGCACGTGCGTGGGGGAACTTCTGCGAAAAAGCCCCTAGAGAACTGTTGTATTCCAAACACCCCTGCCTCTCAAGGGTAACGTCCATATCATGTAACCTCTTGAGGAATTTGCATTCCTACCCCCGAGCTCACCCAATTCGCCACCAGAGGTAATGTGATACGCACGTGACGCTCTGGAAATTTTGCAGAATCGTCTCTGGATTTTCGGTAATTATAGTTTATTTCTCGCACTACATTATTTAATTATTGTAGTTTTGCATTAAGAAACATGTATTTTCCCTTTATTTTGAATCACTTTATTGCTTCATTTTCTTTTCCCAAAAATAGCATTGTGTTGTTCTATTAATTCGCTGCATTATGGCATATGCTTGATATTTTTGTGGTATGTGGTTAATTATTAGTTAATATAATTGTGACCAATTGCATATTTTTTCCCATCTTGTGCCTTAAAATTCATAAGTAATTAAACGTAGATCTGAAAATTGCCAAAAAAAATTTGTGGATTGTAGAATTAATTGTATTTCACATTGTTCCCAAAAAGAATTCCATTTGCATGCATGGTTTGCCATATAAAAATCATTTGGCATATTTCAGTCTTTAATTTTTAATAGATATTAAATCTCATATTTTTAAGGTTTAGGATTTTTCTGAGATTGATCACCTAGTGATATATCTTAGATAATTTTATCCCTTGAAAATAAATAGGTTTAATATTTATTATAATTAATAATTGAAATTAATCTGTGTTTACATTCATAAATTAATAAAATATTTATCTTACATCCAAAAATTCCAAAAAAATTATAGTGCATTCATTTAATCTTTGACATCTCGGCCATGTTTCATATTTTTCAGACATCGTTTGAATGAAAATTGCATTTTAGTCTTGAAAATTGGCCACATTTGCATTTTGCTTCCTAAAATTGCATTAAAAATAACAAAAAATATCATCTTGAAAACCATGCACGAATATTGATAAACATAATTCTAGGTTGTTCCTTTGTCTCCTTGAGTTCTTCCTTGGGACTTACCCAAGTAAAATAAAAATAAAACCACACTTAACAATTGACTGATTTCTTGTGGTTATTTTTTGATCGATTTCGATTTCCCTGAATAATTAAAGATTAATTTAAATACTCGATAATTTCCCATAATTAACGTAGGGTGATTCGCGATTTGTCAATCATCTTTGGTAAGCTTAGTGTATGCTAGATGTGTACAAAAGTGAGATGTTTTCCATGCAGTTGGTGTAGTAAACTGTTACTAATCCTACTATGGAAATAAAACACTTGATTGTAGTAATAACAATATCTTCAAAGATGACAAGATATTTGAGATAGTGAACTCAAAGTCTTAAATTCAAAATCTTAAGACTTTCTAGATAGTGATCTAAAGGGTCTTAACTACACATACCTTAGGAGATAGAGATCTACGACAATAAGGGCATTCTGGTAAGGATAATAGAAATTACATACTAGTTATAATAATTATTGAGTTGTAGTGTCAAGCACACTATAAATGACAAAATTGAATATTAGTTGCATAAGATGCAACATTCGCATTGGATACGAGCACTGCTACTCGAGAATATGCAAGTAACGTGAAAGGACTTGGCCTAGTCTTTCAAGAATAGAGTGATTGATCAACTTTCCTATATATTTTTCTAAATAGCCAGTGATTGTTACATGAGTGTGGGGTGTAAAGATTAGCCCATTGATGGCTCTTTAGGATAGTGGGAGATTTTTGGACGTGCAAGCCCACAGTGAGCCATTATGTAATAAATGTTATTGAAAATATCATTCCCTAATATGAAATGAAGAATAACTAATTTTCATAATAGGTCACCTAGTACAATTATATTATGTACCCTTGCCATCTTAATGATCATATAGCTCTTGGTTCAATTATTGAATCATAGAGGCCAATCCATGGATGAATATCTAAAGAGTTAGATTGAGGACTCATTAAGCATCATCAAATTATTATTAAAAGAGGATCTCCAGCCTGAGAAGGAGATGGCAATCCTTTCTCTAAAGGTTAGCATCTAACTTACCTCTTGATGCAGGTCCTTTGCATAGGAATAGATATTCAGAGGTTTTAGATAAGCTAGATCAAAGAGTTGACATAACGAGATCGAGATAACCAAAGACCTATGTTGTATGCTATTATGATAGAGGCACACATCCTCTGACCGAAGATAGATGTGTTATTATATGTCTGATTATGCTCATTGGGCAAATTGATAGGTTGGTGGCTTAATCAGGTTTATACACCGGTGTGTTTGTCTGCATATAAGGACATCTGAGTAATACGAACTCTCAAAGGGATCATAAAAGTTCATTTACTGAACCGGAAGACTTGAGATCACTCATGAGATATTGGGAATCAAATTCTGTGCATGGTCGTATCACTTTGAAGCTTGACTAAATTTGTAGCTTTGATATATGCTTTTGGAAAGTATATGATCAATGCCTAGGTATGATACATGTTGTTGGAAAGTATATGATCGATACTGAATCCCAATGATCAAATGAGAAACTTAGTGATAAAACCTTGAAGGAGACAATGTAAAAGACATCAAAAACTCCAGGTTTATTATAGGTCTTCCAGGTTACAGGATGTACATGTATTAGAAATACCTAAGGGTGATGTGATAATAAAAGATTAGATAACCATGATGCCTCCATTCCGAGGGAGTCATGAAACAAGTATGGATTTTAGTGACTCCTCTCATTGAAGGATATTTGACCTTAGTCCAAAAGTTGGACCTTGATCTTAACGTGATTCAGATACAATGAGAAGATTAGATCTACAGCTTTGATTTAATCAAACATCTATGGGAGGTCCTCAAGATCTGGATTTGAGATGTGATATCAATATCCAAGTTACTATATGTAGAACGTACAATCACCCTATATTTATCTCCAAGTATTCACAGAGAAAGCGCATTGTTCTTGAAAGAGTTCAAGAATAATTCTATGGTTGAATTTTTTATCTCGGCTTGAGATATTGATAAGTAATTGTGATTTAACTATCATGAATAATATGAATTTGATTCATATTATTTGTCCATATAAGGAGAGTTATATGAGATTATTAAATGTGATTTAGTTATCAAAGATGTGAATAATGTGAATGTGATCCATGTTATTTTGGCACTTGAGAATATAGTTCCAAGATGTTTAAATATGATTTAATTATCAAGGATATGATTCACGTGGATTTCACTATCACAATAATAATGGATATTAAAAATATGATATATATTAAGATGGAGAGATTTAATAGTAATTAGAAATTACAAATTATATGTGGTTGTGAATGGGATTCACAATAAACAATTAACAGTAAATCTAATTTACATATTATTTTGGATATTTGAATATGATTTATATTTGTCAATTGTATGATTGAAGTTTTCACAAATTTAATTTGTATTTATTTTTGTGAAGATAAATGCAATAATAGTTGTTGCATTTTATCCTATACAATAAATATAAATATAAAAGGAAGGTAAAACCACCAACAAAGTGTTTGTCCACCTTGACCTAGTCAAGGGGAGGACGACCACCCTTTTATTAGGTGGTGGTTGCCTCCCTTATTATCTATTTAATATAATTAATATTAAAATGAATTAATTTGTATCTTGATAAAGGGATATAACCAATTTATTTTAATTAAATTTGCTGTTGTAAATTTGTAGCATCATATCATGGCCATTAATTAATAACCTCTTGATCTAAATAGGTGAATTAAGTCGGCACATGGATTGAGATCCATATACCTCGAACGAGTATAAAAGCAAGGGAGGCCCTTGCCTTTTATACTAAACATATAATTCCAAGAGGAATTAAACTCTCTCCATCTCTCTATCTGTACAAGACAAGTTTCTCCCTCTCTCATTGAGGCAGTCCACTTGATGCCCTATTGAGAGATCGCTATTGTCGTCACCACGCCATTGTATCGTCGCTTCGATTGCTCGTGGATCTCCATCCCCTTCAGTGCACCTATCTCGTGAAGAAGATAGTGGATCTTGTAAGATGAGATCAAGATATTCATCGCTTGGATCATCAATATGGATTGCGAGGAGCACGTATTTTGTTAACGTGCTCATATATGTCTCCTCCGTCGCATTAGACTTGAAACCGGAGGTCTCTTCCTTTAGAGAATCGATCACAACCACGCTTCAAGGGGTATCCTTAATACCTATTGGTGGTTTAGATGAATTGATCTGAGAAGTGTTCTTGGATTATTTGGTTTCATCATTTTAAAATTTTAAAATCATGTTGCCTTGAGCAACTAGTACGACTAGTCGCTCCCGATCGCATACGATGCGATCCTCATGCTTCTGTAGTGCGCTTAAGGATTTTCCCATATCCTTCAGATAGCACTACATAATTATTCATATATATATTATAAATTTGATTTATAATAAATTAGAGAGAGACTATTGTAATTTATATTTATTAATTATATATTGATGTGAACTGGATTCACATTGGATAATTAATTGAAAATATAACTTACATTTGGGTTGTGAATGTGATTTTCAATTTTCCAATGGCATGATTGTAATGTTCACAAAATAATTATGAATTATTTGTGTGAATAAATTTGCAACATAAGTTGTTGCAAATTATTGGAGATAAATGCCAATAGGCTCTCTCTTATAATATATTGTTGCAAATTTATAATGTAATCTCATATTATAAGTTGCAAATTATCTATTGATGTGAATTAGATGCACATTGGATTAACTTATAATATATTGTTGCAAATTTATAATGTAATCTCATGAGATAAAGAGATAAATTCCACCTTCCATCTAAACATGGTGGATGACCACCAAGTCCTAATTGAAATTAGTGGTTGTCCCTCTTTTTTTATTAGAAGAGGCTAACAACTATCTCCAAAGATAATTTATTTCATTTGAAATTAATAGATATTAATAATTTAATATATATATTAAATTAAATGAAATTAATTATTTTGGTGTTTTTACAACAAAATATTGGCCATTCAAATAAACACAAATCAATCTCATTGATTGATTTTGTGTTGCCATGGATTGAGATCCATGGAATCCCAAAATACTATATGAGTAGAGGCAAGCCTTGATATTCAAATTACATCAACCATTGATCTCTCTCTCTCTCTCTCTCTCTTTATCATTCTCACATCCCATGCCAATCTCTCTCTCTCTCTCTCTATCTTGAGTGGTCGTCCACTCTAACCTTAGAGAGAAGGTCGTCGTCATCGTCGTCGTTGTGTTGTTGCCTTGACTACTCGTGGATCTCCATCACTTTTGATGTGCCTTGATCATGAAAAAAGATGTTTGATCTCATGAGATGTTATCTGGAGATTCATTGCTTGGATCAACAACTTGGATTGCGAGAAGCATGCGAGTCATCTCCGCTTTCGCAAGCGTCTCCTCCGACAGATCGGACTTGAGACAGGAAGTCTCTTTGTTAAGAGACTCGATCAAAATCATGCTACAAGAGGTATTCCTTTATCTAGTATGTGATTTATATGAAACCATGTGAGAATTTCTCTTAGATCATGTGATTTCATCGATTATTTTTTTTAAAAAATTTTGATGCACTAGGCAACTAGTGTGACTAGTCACTCTAGATCTTATATGATGCGATCCTCATACTTACATGATGCGTTTAAGGATTAGTCCATATCCTTCAAATGGTACAAGAGCCTTGGTCATGTCTTGTATGTGATCCAATACCCTATGCAATCAGGGTTCATGTTTTGGATATGTGAGAATCATTGTTTTTTACATTGGATACACGATTCGGATCAAATTTGATGAAATAAAAATCTAATGTTAATGCACTGTTTGGACGTGTTTTTTGGTTTATAAAATGTATTTATAATGTCTAAATTTGTCCCAAAAATAGTAACCTTTAATTTGTATTAAAAGTGCATGAAATTGATTCGAATAGTTCCAGCAATGAATATTATTTTACATGTATACATGGATCTGTATTTTTGATTACTACTTTCCTATCATAAAACATAAAATAAACACTTGAATTAAGTGGAGGATAAAACCAGTAAAATCACACTATTTTATTTCGTGTGATTCCGACTCCGTTTGCCTTAGATATTCCTTGTTTAGTGGAGATGAGTTGGATGATGATTGGATCGTCAAGATCACTTCCTTAATTTATTTATCATTCAATGTCAATCAAGGAATCTGAGAACTTGCCAATATTAATTGATTATTATAATTTATTTATGGGAAAAAATGATTAAACATCAATCATTATTGAATGAGTATTTCATGAGAGCCCTAGTTTAACCTACAATAGTTGTAGGACAATCTCTACATGCAAAACTTTGTTATTTGAATAGTGTTGGGGATTTCTTTAGCAAATCTCCTTATAATATTAATCGAAATGGTTTTGATTAATATTATATGGTATTATTTAGATTGAAAGATCGATTATCATTTCAAATGCAAAATGATCAAATCGCATTATCCTGACCTGAGCAGATATGGTGTGTAGTCAGGGAGAGTTGGGGTAGTAGGTTGCTCCATGAGCAGTCTATCTCACTCCTGTCGGTACTGAGCATGATAGTAGATAAGTAAAGGATAATGTTTGAAGAAATTGTGGTGTAATTTTCTAATTACTAAAATTTGAGTAATACATTTTTTTGAGATAATACCATCCTTCAAGTAACAATCAAGTTTGTTGGTTGATTGAATTGGATTTATAGTTGATTTAATATGATTAAATTAATTATATCCAATTAAAGAACTCTATTATGAATAGATGTGTGTTTCTCTTGGAAGAATTATTTATGTGAATATGGTTCAAGATAATTAATTAGAATTTCAATATGGTGTGGTGTATCACATAAGTGACATCCATGGTCTCTCGTCAAGGTGAAGGCTTCCCTCGCCTGGGATGGTATGTAGGAGACGCTTATCCGAAGTGACAGCTCTTGTATACAAGCACATCTAGATTTGGCTCTTGGCTTCTCGAGTGAGTAAGGTCGTATAACTCCTTAAGAAGTTGGTACTGAACTATCTAAAGGGATAACTTCTTAAAGATTTGAGGATGTGAATGCCAAAGCTACATGTGGTAGTGCATCAGCTTTGGGAAGCTCAGTATATGCTAGATGTGTACAAAAATCAGATGTCTTCCATGCAGTGAGAGTAGTAAACTTTTACTAATACTAATATGGAAATAAAACAATTTATTGCATTAATAACAACATCTCATTGAGATAGTGATCTTAAAGTCTTATTTTTAAAAATTTTATAGATAGTGATCTAATGGGTCTTAATTAGAGATACCTTAGGAGATTGAGATCTCCGGGAATAAGGGTGTTCTAATAATAATAATAGAAATTGCATATGAGTTATAATAATTTTTGAGTTGTTGTGTCAATGACACTATAACTGACAAAATTGAGTATTGGTTACATAAGATGCAACATTCGCATTGGATGCGAGAACTATTATTAGGGGATATGCAAGTAACGTAAAAGGACTTGGCATAGTCTCTTAGGAATAGAGTGACTGATAAACATACCTATATGTTTTTCTAAATAGCCTATGATTGTCACATGAGTGTGTGTTTAAAGATTAGCCCATTGATGCCTCTTTAAACTAGTGTATGGTTGCTGGACATGCAAGCCTAAAATGATACATTATGCAATAAATATTATTGCAAATATCATTCCCTGATCTGAAATGAAGAATAACTAATTTGCATAATAGGACACTTAGTACAATTAGGATTATATACCATTGCCATCTTGATGATTATACAACTGTTAGATCAATTGTTGAATCATAGAGGCTAGTGCTTGGATGAATATCATAAGACTTCGATTGAGGACTCATTAAGCACCGTTAAATTATTATTAAGAGAGGATATCCGGCCTGAGAAGGAGATGACAATCCTTTCTCTAAAGGCTGGAACTATTATTCCTCTCAATGTAGGTCCTCTTCATAAGAATAGAGATTCAAAGGTGTTAGATAAGTTATGTCAAAGAGTTGACATAGCAAGGTCGAGATAATCAAAGACATGTCGTATGTTGTTGTTGGACATGCGAGCCCACGACGAGCCATTATGCAATAAATGTTACTGCGAATATCTTTCCCTGATTTGAAATGAAAAATGAATAATTTGCATAATAGGTCCAATAGTATAATTAGGGTTATGTACCATGGCTATCTTGATCATCATACAGCTATTAATTCAACTATAGAATCATAGAGGCTAGTGCTTGGATGAATATCTAAAGGGTTAGATTGAGGACTCATCAAGCACCGTCAAATGATTGTTAAGAGATGATCTCCAGCCTTAGTAGGATATGGCAATCCTTTTCTCATTTAGGCTGATATCTGACCGACCTCTTGATGCAGGTCCTCTGCATGGGAATAGAGATTCGGAGGTGTCAGATTAGTTGGGTCAAAGAGTTGATTTAACGAGATAGAGATAACCAAAGTCCTATATCGTATGCTGTCACGATACATGCACGCATCCTCTGACCGGAGACAGATGTGTTACTATATGTTTGAGCATGTACATTTGGCCGACCAATAGGTTGATGACCTAACAAGGTCTATACACCGGCACGCTGGTGTGCATATAAGGGCATATGAGTAATACGATCTCTCAAAGGGATCATACAGGTTCAGTTACTGAACCGGAAGACATGAGCTCACTCATGAGATATTGGGAAGAATCAAATTCCATGCGCATGGTCGTCTCGCTTTGGAAGCTTGACTGAATTTGTGGGTTTGATATATACTTTTGGAAAGTATATGATCAAGACCTAGGTATGATATATGCTTTTGGAAAGTATATGATCGATACCGACTCCCAATGTTCGAACGAGAAACTTACTGATAAAACCCTGAAGTAGACAGTGTAAAGTTGATCTAATGCTTCGGGTTTAGTCCGAGTCTTCCAATATGCAGGATGTACTGGTATTGGGAATACCTGAGGGTGATGCGATCATAAACGATTGTATAACCATAACGCTTCCATTCCTAGGGAGTGATGAAACGGGTCTGGATTTTAGTGACTCCTCTCAGTAGAGAAGTAATCTCATCTTAGTCCAAATGTTGGACATTGATCTGAATGTGATTCAGATGCAATGTGAAGATTAGATTTGCAGTCTTGATTTAATCAAGCATCTACGGGAGGCCCGCGATCTGGATTTGAGATATGATCTCAATATCCATGTCACTATACGTGGAACAATACAATCGCCCTATCCTTATCTCCAAGTATTCGCGGAGAAAGAGCATTATCCTTGAAGGAGTTCATGGATAATTATATTGTTGATATATATATATATACATACATATATATATATATATATATATATATATATTCGAGCACTGAGAAAATGGATAATTAAATGTGATTTAATTATCATGATTAATATGAATTCGATTCATATTATAAAGAGAGTTATCTTAGATAATTAAATATGATTTGATTATAAAAGATGTGAATAATGTGAATGTGATTCATATTATTTGGGCACAAGAGAAAAAGAGATCCAAGATGATTAAATATGATTTAATTATTATGGATAAGAATAATGTGGATAGAAATATCCAATTATTCATAAAATTATAAATGTGATTTATAATTTATTAGAGAGAGCTAATTATAATTTATATTTGTTGATTAATTATTATGTGTATTGGATACACATTGTGTAATTAATTGACAATGTAAATTATATGTTATTCTGGCTTGTGAATATGATTCACAATTTTTCAATGGCAAGATTGCAATATTCTCAAAAATAATTGTGAATTATTTTTGATGAATAAATCCCAACAAAAGTTGTTTGAAATAAATAATGGAGAAATTCAAGGAGGCATGCAATCTCATGGAAATCCATAAGAATGCCTCCATGGAATTACAAGTGGCTGTACCCAAATCCTATTTGGAATGGGTGGCCATCCACTTGATTTTACATGGTAGATTGTGATCTCCATGTATATTCTCTCCTTATTTGTTGGTTTGATTTAGGGTTGATTTATATTGATTTTGTCAAATATATTTTAATCTAAATTAGATCAAAATTTGTTGGCTTTTACCAACAACAATCTTGACCTTTGGATTGGACATAAATCAATCTCATCCATTGATTTTATATATCCCATGGATTGAGATCCATGAATCCTAAAACCCTATAAAAGGAGAGGCACTCCATTGCTCTTCTTTACACTTAAGAGAACATAAGGCTCTCTCTCTCTCTCTCTACGCAACTAGTCTCTCTCTCCCTCTCATGGCCGTCCACCATGGATGCCCTAGAGAGGTACTCCATCGCAGTGGCGTCGTCGTTATGCTGCCCGATGGGTTGCTCATGGAGCTCCGTCTACTTCGGCATGCCTTGCTCGTGAAGAAGACGTCGGTCTCGTGTGTCGAGATCATGAGATCCGCCGCTTGGATCATCAACATGGATTGCGAGAAGTATGCGGCTCATCCCTGCGCTCGTAAGCGTCTCCTCCGTCGGATCGGAATTGAGACAGGAGGTCTCTTCGTTTAGAGACTCGATCGCAACCATGCTTCAAGAGGTAACTCTAATACTTGTTTGTGGTTTAGACGAAATGATCCAAGAAGTGTTCTTGGATCATGTGGTTTCGTCGCATAAAAAAAATTTTAATTTCCGCTGCATAGAACAACTAGTGCGACTAGTCGTTCTTCGTCGTATTCGATATGACGCTCACACTTTTGTGATGCGCTTGAGGATCTAACCATATCCTTCAAGTGGTATCAGAGCCTTAGGTCGGTGTTTCTGGATACGATCCATAAAACAAGGACGACTTGGGTTCATTAGGGTTTGCGAAAGTTTTCTTGCATTTCATTTTCGCATCTCTGTTTTGAGATTATTTTCGGTACTGTTTAAATTATTTAAGCACAAAAATAATAATTAGATTTTATTTCCCATTAAATAAGGAAATCGTAGGATCTGAGTTTACATGATTTCTATTCCGTTTGCTCAAGATATGCTCATTTTAGTGAACATGTATCCACTGTTTCGGGGACTGCGGATCCTGACGTAATTAAAATGTTAATTATGGATTTGAAACGCCTTGAAATGCGTGCAAATCACTTAGGTTTTATTGTAAATCAAATTATCAAACTTTAAGAACTTACTTTGCTTAATTTGGATTTAAATTAATTGAGATATGGTATTTTTAGTAAATGAGGGTCACTGCTGGAAATACTTTCCTAATCAAGAACCTAGTGATTGTCATTTAATCAATTAGTGAAATTAAATTATTTAATTTCCTGGAATAATTGTGCATAAACATTTGTGAAATATTTGATGATGATTATTTCATTAAATGACATTGCCTTAACCAATATTTGATTAGATGTGATCTAGATCATTAATTGGTTACATGATCTACATTCCAACAAACATGTTGCTTGAATAGGACTTGGGATTTGTTTAGCAAATCTCATTATAATGTTAATAAAAATTGTTTTGATTATTATTATATGGTATAATTTCGGTTGAAGAACCGATGATCATCTCAAGTACAAAGTGATCTATTTTGCATTATCCTTTCCCGAGGTGGATATGGTGTCTAGTCGGAGAGCATTGGGGTTGCGGGTTGCAACGTATGTGGTCCGTCCCACTCTCATCGGTACTGGCCATGACAGCGGGTAGGGTTAGTATAATGCTTAAGAAATCATGATGTATTTCTAATTATTAAAATTCGAAATAATACGTATTTGAGATAATACCATAATTCAAGTAACTACTAAGAATGTTTGTTGGATATCAATTGGATCATTAATTTAATATGATTAGATTAATTGGAATCCAACTAAAATTAATACACTCTATTATGAATAGAGATGTTATTTCCCTTGGAAGAATTAATCATAATGAATATGATTCATAGTGATTAATTAGAATTTGAATATGATATGGAGGATCACATAAGTGACATCCATGGTCTCCCGTCAAGGCGAAGGGTTTCGTCGTCAGGGATTGTATGTAGGAGATGCCTGTCCGAAGTGACAGCTCCTATATGCAAGCACATCTGAATCGGGCTCTTTGCTTCTCTAAAGAGTAAGGCTGTATATGTAGTGACCCCAATATCGGATCCTCATATTATTGGGGCGATATTGGATTGCGTATAGCGAGTACTATTCCTGTTGAAGGTTGGTTCAATTAATGACGGGTCAACATCGCCTTAGGGGTGGTGGGCCTGGGTGTTAAAGACCAAATTGGGAATGCAAGTTGGACTTGCAAGGCGGAATGTGTTCCCGCTTCTTTTTATCGGAGTTGCAGATTCTCATATTATTGGGATGTAACAAAGATAAGGAAGGAGATCCCAGATCTTGTTTGAGATATAATGGTAAGTATATCTCTTACATTGAAAGTGATTATGGGAATGAACTTCCAGTGTTGACAAGACAACTTTGATATCAAAATTCCTAAATAAAAGTAAAATATGTATATATATAAATATATATACACTTATGCAAATTTCTAATTTCAGATAATCCTTCATTAAAACCCACTCAATGATATACTCAATAATAACAAGTAGAATATCATGGATTGGACTCATGATCTAGATATTGTACTTGCAGTTGGACACATAATGTATGTGGTTTGCAATATGCAAGTTTCCTCACAATATTGAGGAATGACAATTAAATAGATAATAGGACTACAACCAAAGGGTTTGTATGTCTCTATAATCTTGATCTCTCATCGGATGTACTTTGGAAGTGACATGTCGATGATAATCGCAATTGTCAGTTAATCCTTATAAAATCTAAGAAGATATTCTGGCATACATATGTGCTCTTGACATTTATCATGTATGACATGGTTCACTGTATCATGCAGAATGGTTGCTCTATAAGAGATGATGTATTCAAAATGTTTGAATACCTACCTAAACCAATGTTTCAAGAGTTTAGATGGATGTTGATACGTTGAGTGTCATCATTCTACTATCTATACTCTAGTCATTCATGAAGCTTCATAATATTCGTATTTAATGAAGCATGTATAAATGTTGAAATGATTTTACATTGAATTCTTTTGAATTTAACGTACGAGATCCTTAGTCTTAAGCAATGGTTGCTCATAGATAAAGGGAGCGCAGTGGAAGCATGGGTTGGACCCAAGTAAGAAGTATAGTCAAATAGTTGACTGGACCTCTGTGACTTCAATATGACATCCAAAAGAGTTGGATGAATGCCAATACTG
The DNA here is from genome assembly GCA_037367405.1 of Ottelia alismoides. Taxonomy (NCBI): domain Eukaryota; kingdom Viridiplantae; phylum Streptophyta; class Magnoliopsida; order Alismatales; family Hydrocharitaceae; genus Ottelia; species Ottelia alismoides. Next base: position 1,845,216 of record JAZKJV010007604.1, on the reverse strand, counting down.
AAATAAGTTGGTATGTTGATAGTATGACTATCAAGTCTGTCTAGAATCCTTAGAGAAGGACTCAGATAGAGCATCAAAATAATCTACATTAATTATTAAAATTGACTTTCTTATTTGATAATATAAAGTCTAATAATTGTATCTCATTCTTCTAACTACACTTGCAATGGGTTGCATATGTTTTAGAAGACTGAAAAATTTAATCTTAAGGTTTATAGTTATCCACATGGACATTGATGCAATTGTTGCAACAATCTCTGTTGGATTGATAGAGTTGTTAATTTCAATGGGAGTCCTTAGTCATAGAGAATGTCTCTATGATCCAGATATTAGAATACAATATTGTTTATTTCTAATGTTGGAGATAAACATGAATTCTGGAATTTATCTATCATAAAGAGTTATGATGGATATAATTTCAGATAGTAATCTAACATCCAGTGGACTCTACTAAATTAGAAATTAATGAATGGTTCATTAAGATTTCTAATACTGAAAATTACAACCTCTATAAAAACAATTGGAGGATGATGATCATTTGACAATGATCTGGCATCAAGTTTTGGAGATATGTCTGTTGATGAGATCAATGGACTAGTGAGATATGAAACTTTAGATTGTCTAAAGGTTCAAATCTTACATACTTGTGAATATTGTATTCAAAAGTAAAAATGTCCAATACACCGTTCCTTGGGAAAGGTGCAAGATGTCAAGGTATTCAGGATCTCATACATATTGATGTATGCGGATCATCTATATCATAGTAAACATTATGGATATGTGATATCTGTTGATGATTATGTATGATATAAGATTTCTTCTCTTCACCTGAAGAAACCTTTGAATTGTTCAAAGATTTCATAATTTTGGTTTAGAACCAAAGTTTGAAGGGAGATAAAATGAATTTAATCTAATCTAGGTAGTAAGAACCTGCTAGATAAATTCGAAGAATACCTTATGGAGATACGAATATCATTTCTATCTCAATCCTCCTGATACACCTTGACTCAATAGAGTTATAGAGAGATACAATTGGATCATGTGTGACATGATCTTCCAGGTATATATATGTAGTGGAGACTACATTATATATCCTTAATAAGATTCCATGCAGATAAGTTGTAGTCGAGCACTAGAGAGTGCTACTTCATTAAGAAAATAAAGGATGGTATTGGATACCTACTTTATGACCTTGAGATTCTTAAAATATCTCATCTCTGATAATGCGATTCTTAGAGGTTGAGACTCTTGAGAATCAAGATGAAAATGAAGTGTAGGAACTCAGTTAATCTTGAGAAGATAATGAGGCTCCTGAAACTGGAAACTAAAAGGACAATTAAAGATGAAACACTAATACCTCTTCAAATGAGTTTGAGCATGGATTCCATATGTCAGAGAAACCTGACAATGATCGGATTTCATATGATGAAATTCCTGAGGATCAGAACATGGAAAGATGGATGTTAGCAATAAAGTCTAAAGTAGACTTCATATACAAGTGTTGTATATGGACCCTCGAGGATCCACCTATATGGGTAAGACCCATTAAGGTTTAAATGGATCTTCAATAGAAAGAGGAAACCTGATGAAAACGTAGAAACCTTCAAAGCACGGTTTGTAGCCATGAGCTGCACACCGAAGAGAAGACATCGCTTGCGATGAGACTTGTTCTCCAGTGACCTTGCTTTAACCCATCAGAATATTGCTAACCATAACTACACTCAAATAAGATTCTTGTAGTTGGAACATAAGATTTGATGAAATTATAAATGTTATGATTTCAGATAGAATCTTAATGAACCATATGAAGCTTGGTGGGAGTTCCTTTATGGTCATCGTGCTAAAAGTAGATTATATCCTAATCATTTGGAATGATATAAGGATGATAATAAGTGTTTTATAGACTGGCTATTCCATACCTAGAAATATGATTTCAAAGATACCTCTTAGATCTTAGTTCTGAAGTTGTTCAGAAGCAAAGAGAAGAGGATATTGGGACTGTCACACTTGTAGTACACCTTGGACATATTCTATTGTAAGAAATTCCAAGAAAGGCTTCCATTCCTTAAGATATTGTACTTACCTATCTAAAGGGATAGCACCTCAAAGAGTTGAGGAAGTGAATGCTAGAACTGCTTACACTTGTGCATCAGTTACGAGAAGCTGAGTGTATGCTAGATGTGTGCAAAAGCCAGATATCTGCCTTGCAGTAGGAGTAGTAAAGTGTTGTTAATCCTACTATGGAGAGAAAATACTTGATCCTCATAGATGACAAGATTTTTGAGATAGTGATCTCAAAGTCTTATCTTCAAAACTTAAGACTTTATAGATAGAGATCTATAAGGGTATTAACAATAGATACCTTAAGAGATAGAGATCTCTAGGAATAAGGGTATTCTGATAAGGATTATGGAAATACTGGTTATAACAATTATTAAGCTATAGTGTCAAGGATCCTATAATAGCTTTAACAAGATTGAGTATTGGTTGCATGAGATGCAACATTCGCATTAGGTGCGAGCACTATTACTGGGGATATGCAAGTGCCGTAAAAGGACTTGGCATAGTCTCACAGAAACAGAGTGACTGATCATCTTACCTAGCTATTTTCTGAACAGGCTATGATTGTCACATGAGTGTGGGTTTAAATGATTAGCCCATTAATGGCTCTTTTGGCTAGTGGGAGATTGTTGGACATGCGAGCCCACGACGAGCCATTATGCAATAAATGTTATTGTGAATATCATTCCCTGATCTGAAATGAAGAATGAATAATTTGCATAATAGGCCCCTTAGTATAATTAGGGTTATGTACCATGGCCATCTTGATCATCATACAGCTGTTGATTCAACTACTGAATCATAGAGGGTGGTGCTTGAATGAATATCTAAAGGGTTAGATTGAGGACTCATCAAGCACTGTCAAATGATTATTAAGAGATGATCTCCAGCCTTAGTAGGAGATGGCAATCCTTTTCTCATTTAGGCTGATATCTGACCGACCTCTTGATGCAGGTCCTCTGCATGGGAATAGAGATTCGGAGGTGTCAGATTAGTTGGGTCAAAGAGTTAATTTAACGAGATCGAGATAACTAAAGTCCTATATCGTATGTTGTCACGCATCCTCTGACCGGAGATAGATGTGTTACTATATGTTTGAGCATGTACATTTGGCAGACCAATAGGTTGATGACCTAACCAAGGTCTATACACCGGTGCGCTGGTGTGCATATAAGGGAATATGAGTAATACGATCTCTCAAAGGGATCATACATGTTCAGTTACTGAACCGGAAGACATGAGCTCACTCATGAGATATTGGGAAGAATCAAATTCCATGCGCATGGTCGTCTCGCTTTGGAAGCTTGACTGAATTTGTGGGTTTGATATATACTTTTGGAAAGTATATGATCAAGACCAAGGTATGTTATATGATTTTGGAAAGTATATGATCGATACCGACTCCCAATGATCGAACCAGAAACTTACTAATAAAATCCTGAAGTAAACAGTGTAAAGTTGATCTAATACTTCGGGTTTAGTCTGAGTCTTCTAGTATGCAGGATGTATAGGTATTGGGAATACCTGAGGGTGATGTCATCATAAACGATTGTATAACCATGACGCTTCCATTCCTAGGGAGTGATGAAACAGGTCTGGATTTTAGTGACTCCTCTCAGTAGAGAAGTAATCTGATCTTAGTCCAAATGTTGGACATTGATCTGAATGTGATTCAGATGCAATGAGAAGATTAGATTTGCGGTCTTGATTTAATCAAGCATCTATGGGAGGCCCGCGATCTGGAGTTGAGATATGATCTCAATATCCATGTCACTATACGTGGAACAATACAATCGCACTGTCCTTATCTCCAAGTATTCACGGAGAAAGCGAATTATCCTTGAAGGAGTTCACGGATAATTCTATTATTGATATATATATCCGAGCACTGAGAAAATGGATAATTAAATGTGATTTAATTATCATGATTAATATGAATTCGATTCATATTATAAAGAGAGTTATCTTAGATAATTAAATATGATTTGATTATCAAAGATGTGAATAATGTGAATGTGATTCATATTATTTGGGCACAAGAGAAAAAGAGATCCAAGATGATTAAATATGATTTATTTATTATAGATAAGAATAATGTGGATAGAAATATCCAATTATTCATAATATATTATATATGTGATTTATAATGTATTCGAGAGAGAGCTAATTATAATTTATATTTGTTGATTAATTATTATGTGTATTGGATACACATTGTGTAATTAATTGACAATGTAAATTACATGTTGTTTTGGGTTGTGAATATGATTCACAATTTTTCAATGGCAAGATTTCAATATTCTCAAATATAATTGTGAATTATTTTTGATGAATAAATCCCAACAAAAGTTGTTGGAAATAAATAATGGAGAAATTCAAGGAGGCATGCAATCTCATGGAAATCCATGAGATTGCCTCCATGGAATTACAAGTGGCGGCACCCAATTCCTATTTGGAATGGGTGGCCATCCACTTGATTTTACATGATAGATTGTGATCTCCATGTATATTCTCTCCTTATTTGTTGGTTTGATTTAGGGTTGATTTATATTTGATTTTGTCAAATATATTTTAATCTAAATTAGATCAAAATTTATTGGCTTTTACCAACAACAATCTTGACCATTTGATTGGACATAAATCAATCTCATCCATTGATTATATATGTCCCATGGATTGAGATCCATGGATCCTAAAACCCTATAAAAGGAGAGGCACCCCATTGCTCTTCTTTATACATAAGAGAACATAAGTCTCTCTCTCTCTCTCTCTCTCTCTCTCTCTCTCTCTTTCTCTCTACACGTCTAGTCTCTCTCTCCCTCTCATGGTCGTCCACCATGGATGCCCTAGAGAGGTTCTCCATCACCGTGGCATCGTCGTTATGCTGCCTGATGGTTTGCTCGTGGAACTCCGTCTACTTCGGCATGCCTTGCTCGTGCAGAAGACGTCAGATCTCGTGTGTCGAGATCAGGAGATCCGCTGCTTGGATCATCAACATGGATTGCAAGAAGTACGCGGTTCATCCCCGCGCTCGCAAGTGTCTCCTCCGTCGGTTTGGACTTGAGACAGGAGGTCTCTTCGTTTAGAGACTCGATCGCAACCACGCTTCAAGAGGTAACCCTAATACTTGTTCGTGGTTTAGACAAAACGATCCGAGAAGTGTTCTTGGATCATGTGGTTTCCTCGCATAAAAAAATTTTTAATTTCCGCTGCATAGAACAACTAGTATGACTAGTCGTTCTTCGTCGTATTCGATACGACGCTCACGCTTCCGTGATGCTATTGAGGATCGAACCATATCCTTCATTTGTCACGTATAGGAACACATCCTTTGATCGGTGACTAAAGTGTTACTATATGTATGATTATGTACATTTGGCAGACTGATAGATTTGTGGCCTAATCAAGGTCTACACACCAGTGCGTTGGCATGCATACAAGGGAATATGAGTAATACGATATCTCAAAGGGATCATACAGGTTCATTTACTAAACTTGAAGACATGAGCTCACTCATGAGATATTGGGAATCAGATTCCGTGCATGATTGTATCATATATGAAGTTTGACTGAATTTGTAGCTTTGATATATGTTGATGGAAAGTATATGATCAATGTCTAGGTGTGATATATGCTTTGGAAAGTATATGATCGATACCGACTCCCACTGATCAAATGAGAAACTTAATGAAAAAATCCCGAAGAAGATAGTATAAAAGAGATATAGAACTTCAGGTTTATCCTTGGTCTTCCAGTATGTAGGATGTACTGGTATTACGAATAGCTAAGGGTGATGTGACAATAAATTATTGTATAACCATGATGCTTCCATTCTGAGGGAGTGATGAAACAGGTCTGGATTTTAATGCCTCCTCTCATAGAGAGGTGATCTGACCTTAGTCCCCATGTTGGACCTTGATCTTAATGTGATTCAGTTACAATGAGAAGATTAGATCTACGACTTTGATTTAATCAAACATCTATGACAGGTCCCTAATATCTTGATTTGAGATGTGATCTCAATATACAAGTCATTGTACAAAGAATGTACAATCACCATATCCTTATCTCCAAGTATCCACGGAGAAAGCACATTGTTCTTGAAATAGTTCAAGAATAATCCATTGTTGAATTTTGTATCTGAGCATTGAGATATTAATAATTAAATATGATTTAATTATCATGAATAACATGAATTTGATTCATGTTATTTGTCCATATAAGAAGATTTATCTAAGATTATTAGATGTGATTTAATTATCAAAGATGTGAATAATAAGGATGTGATTCATGTTATTTGGGCACATGAAAATAGAGATCAAAGATGATTAAATATGATTTAACTATCAAAGATATGATTAATGTGGATATCACTATCAACAATAATCATGGATATTATAAATATGATTTATAATATGATGGAGAGATTAAATTGTAAATAAAAATTTCAAATTACATATTATTTTTAATGGCATTCACAATAAACAATAAATTGTAAATCTAATTTACATATTATGTTGGATATATGAATTTTATTCATATTTGTCTATTGCATGATTGAAGTTCACAAATTTAATTTGGAATTATTTTTTTGAAGACAAAGGCAATAGTAGTTGTTGCATTTTATCATATGTAATAAATAAATATTAAGGAAGGTAAAACCAACAACAAGGTGGTCCTCCATCTTAACCAAGACAAGGGAGGATGACCACCCTCTTTTTAGGTGGTGGTTGCCTCCCTTATTATCTATTTATTATAATTGAAATTAAAATGAACTAATTTCTATCTTGATAAAGGGATTTAATTAATTTATTTTGATAAAATTTGTTGTTGCAAATTTGTTGCAGCATATGATGGCCATTTGTTAATAATCTCTTAATCTAAATAGTTGAATTAAGAGTGCACATGGACTCAGATACATATACATTCAACTAGTATAAAAGGAAGGGTTGCCCTTGACTTTTATACTATGCATATATATCCAAGAGGAATTAAACTCTCTCCATCTCTCTCTATACACACCAAGTCTCTCCCTCTCTCATTGTGGTAGTCCACCTTAATGCCCTAGAGAGAGCATTGTCGTCGCCACGCTATTGTGTCATAGCTTCTATCACTCATGGATCTCCATATTCTTCAGTGCACCTTGCTCATGAAGAAGACATCGAATCTTGTGAGACGAGATCAGGAGATTTGTCACTTGGATCATCAACATGGATTGCGATGAGCACACATTTCATCAATGCACTCGCAAGCGTCTCCTCAGTCAGATCAGACTTGAGATAGGAGGTCTATTCCTTTAGAGACTCAATCGTAACCATGCTTCAAGAGGTAACCATAATACCTAGTGGTTTAGATGAAACGATCGGAGAAGTGTTCTCGGATCATGTTGTTTCATAGTTTTAAATTTTTAAAATTATGTTTCCCTGACCAACTAGTACGACTAGTCACTTCCGATCGCATACGATGCGATCCTCACATTTCTGTGATCCAATTAAGGATTTTCCCATATAATTGAGATAACACCATCCAATTATTCATATATATTATAAATGTGATTTATAATATATTAGAAAGAGCCTATTGTAATTTATATTTGTTAATTAATTATTGATGATAATTGGATACACATTAGATAATTAATTGAAAATATAATATACATTTTATATTGGGTTGTGAATGCGATTCACAAATTTTCAATGGCATGATTGCAATGGTCACAAAATTATTATGAATTATTTATGTGAATAAATTTTCAATAAAAATTGTTGCAAATAATTGGAGATTTTCATGAGATAATGTAATCTCATGAGATAAATAAATAAAAGACACTTTCCATCTAAAGGTGATGGACGACCACCAAGTGCTAATTGGAATTGGTGGTCGTCCCCCCTTTTTTATGGGAAGAGGCTAATCTCTTTCTAATTATCTCAAAGGATAATTGGTTTGATTTGAAATTAATTTATATTTATTATTCAATATATATTAAATTAAATTAATTATTGTTGTATTTTACAACAAAATCTTGACCATTGAAAGAAACACAAATCCATTTCATCCATTGATTTTGTGTCGCCAAAGATTGAGATCCATGGACTCCGAAAATACTAGATAAGAAGATGCAACCCTTGATAATTAAATTACATCAACCATTGCTCTCTCTCTCTCTCTCATTCTCACATCCTACGCCACCCTCTCTCTCTCTCTCTATCTTGAGTGGTCATCTACTCTAACCTTAGAGAGAAGGTCATTGCAGTGGCATTGCCATTATGTTGTTGCCTCGACTACTTGTGGATCTCCATCGCTTTTGGTCCACCTCGCTCGTAAAGAAAACATTTGATATCATGAAAAGAGATATGGAGATTTATTGCTGAGATCTACAACTTGGATTGCGAGAAGAACGCGATTCATCTCCGCGCTCGCAAGCGTCTCCTCCAACATATCAGACTTGAGACAAGAGGTCTCTTTATTTAGATACTTGATCACAACTACACTATGAGAGGTGTTCCCTTATCTATTATGTGGTTTATATGAAATGATCTAAGGAGTGTTCTTGGATCATGTGGTTTTATCGATTAATTTTTTTAAAAATTTCGTTGCACTGAGCAACTAGAGTGTCAAGTCACTCTCGATTGTATATGAAACAATCACCACACTTCCATGTTGTGTTTAAGGATTATTCCATATACATCAAGTGGTATCAGAGCCCTTGTCAGGTAATGGATGTGATCCAAAACCCTAGACAATCGTGGTTCATGTTTTGGATGCGTGGGAATCATTGTTTTTTGCATTGGATGCAATATTCGAATCGGTTTTGATGAAATAAAAATATACTTGTTTTTTATTTATAAAATGTTTTATAATTTCTATATGTGTCCCCAAAATAGTAACCTTTAATTGCTACTAAATGTGCATGAAATTGATTCGAATAGTTCCAACTATGAAAATAATTTTGCATGTATTCACATATATGTAAAAAAACGATTTTTGCTTATTGTTTCACTATCATGAAACACGAAATAAATACCTGAATTAAGTAGAGATCAAACCAGCAAAACTGCACGATTTGTTTCATGTGATTCTGACTCTGTTTGCCTTAGATATTCAAGGTTTAGTGGAGATGGATCGGATGATGATTAGATCATCAAGATCTCTTTCTTAGTTTGTTTATCATTCAATGTCAATAAAGGGAATTTAGAATTTTCCAAGATTAATTGATGATTAATATTTATTTATATAAATGATTATCCATCAATCCTCATTGAATGACTGTTTCATGAGAGCCCTATTTTTTCCTACAATAGTTAGACAATCTCTACATGCAAAACTTTGTTACTTGAATAAGATTGGGGATTTGTTTAGCAAATCTACTTATAATATTAATCAAAATGATTATTATTATATGGTATAACTTCGATTGAAAGATCGATTATCATTTCGAATGCAAAATGTTCAAATCACATTATCCTGATCGGAGCGGATATGATATCTAATCAGGGAGATTGGAGTAGCAGGTTGCTATGTGAGCGATCTATCCCACTTCCATATGTACTGGCCATGATAGCGGATAAGGAAAGGATAATGTTTAAAGAGATCATGTTGTATTTTTCTAATTATTAAAATTTAAATAATACATATTTTTGATATAATACCATCCTTCAAGTAACTATCAAGTTTGTTGGTTGATTGAATTGGATTGATACTTGATTTAATATTATTAAATTAATTATATCCATTTAAAATATTCTATTATGAATAGAGGAGTATTTCTATTGGAGGAATTAATTATGTGAATATTATTCATGATAATTAATTAGAATCTGAATATGAGGTGAAGGATCACATAAGTTACATCCATGGTCTCGCGTCAAGGAGAAGGGATCCGTTGCCTGGGATTGTATGTAGGAGATACTTGTCCAAAGTGATAGATCTTGCATACTAGCACATCTGGATCAGCATATTTGCTTCTTGAAAGATCAAGGTCGTATACGTAGTGACCCTACTATCGAGTCTTCATATTATTGGGGAGATATTGCATTGCATATAGTGAGTTCTAATCATGTTGACGGTTGGTTCAATTAACGACGGGTTAATATCATCTTAACGGTAGTGGGACCGAGTGCTAAAGACCAAATTGGGAAATGCAAGTTGGACTTGCAAGGTGGAATGTGTTCCATCTTCGTTTTATCCGAATTGCAAGTTCTCATATTATTGCGATGTAACAAATGTAAAGACGAGATCCCAATTCTTGTTAGAGATATCGAGGTAAGTATATGTCTTGCTTTGAAAGTTATTAAGGGAATGAACTTTCAAAGTTGAAAAGGCAAGACTAATTTGATTAAAAATATTTTAATTAACTAATTTCCATTGAATATATAATTATTAATATGTTCAAATATAGTGCATTCTTAATTTCAGAAAATGAAGTCCATGAACCCACTTAGCATGCTCCTAGAGATCAATCCGTTGACCAGAACAAATCACTAGGATTGGATATGAAATTTGAATCTTGTCCTATCTGCGGAGCACATCTCTAATGCGCTATTCGAGGACAAGTACATAGACCCACAAATATCAGAAGAAATTAAATTCAATGAAAAGTATGGTGAAGATAATTTTGGCAATGTGTTTTATTCTAGGTTCATTGTCCAATGTGCTTCAGAAGAAATATATAGATATGAAGACTTTCCTTGACATAATGGTGAATCTGAGAGAAATATTCGGTGAGGTAAATCGCACACATCGTTACAATAACATAAAAGAACTTATTTGCTGCTAGATGTAGGAAGGGACTTCTGTCAAAGAACATGTACTCAAAATGTTTAGGTACCTTTATGAGCTGGAAAACCTTGGAGCTGACATGGATGCAGATATGCAGGTAGACTTCGTTCTGTTATCACTCCCTAAGTCTTTCAATAGTTTTGTGGTCACATACCACATGAGAAAATTAGGCTATACTAATGTCAGGATATTGGCTGCATTGATGTCTACATAAGATATAATGAAGAAATATAGCCCCTTTGGTAGTGCAATGGTTGCGTAAGTCAAAGGAAAGCGTTGTCAGAAGCATGGTTCTCAAAAGGATTCGACCGTGAAGAGAAAGAAGAAGATTCAAGGTGTTGGCTCATCTTATAATTCATCCACTATTATAGCATCTGAGAAAATAGATGTCTGTCATCACTGCAAGAAGCCTGGGCACTGGAAGCATAACTGTCCAGATTACCTGAAGTATTCTGATAAAGGTATAGCTCCAGCAGGTATGGATTCTGCTTTCATCATTGAAACCAATTTTCTCATAGGCCGAGAAGATAGTTGGGTCATCGATTCTGGTGCTTCTGTTCTTGTATGTAAATTGTTGCATCTATTTCATGAAACTAAGACTCTTGATGAAGGGAGATAGTCATTTAGATGGGATCTAATGCAATTGTTGCAGCAGTCACCATCAGGACTTGTAGACTATCAATACCTAGTGGAAGAGGCCTAGTACTAAAAGAGCGTTTTTATGTTCCAGATGTCAGATGGAACACAATATCTATATCTAAATGAGTTAGAATTGGATATCGATTTCTATTCTGTAATAAACTTGTCATAAGTCGTTATGATAGATATATTGTAGATGGTGTTCTAACTTCTGGTGGACTCTATGAATTGTGCATTGATGAAAATGTCATGAATGCTACTACCACTAGTAAAGATCCTAAAGGATTCAGGGAGGATGAACATAATTCAAATATGATTTGGCATCAAACGCTTGGTCATTTGTCTGTTGATAGGATAAATAAATTGATAAAGGATGGACCCTTAGATTTTCTACATGTTCAATTGTTGTCTACTTGCGAGCATTGTTTTCAAGGTAAAATGACTAGGATGTCTTTCCAAAACAATGTTACAAGATGTAAGGGTATTCTTGACCTAATGCATACTGACGTATATGGTCCCTTCAATACCGTGACCCGAAATGGATATCGATATCATTTGACGTTTATTTATGACCATTTACGTTATGAATTTATTTTCCTACTATGTCATAAATATGAAACCTTCAAAAGTTCAAAGAGTTCAGGGACTTGGTTGGGAACCAAACTGATAGGAAGATTAAACGAATTTGATCTGATCTAGGTGACAAGTACCTCTTAGATGAATTCAAGGAGTACCTTAAAGAGAATGGAATTGTCTCCAATCTCGCTCCTATTGAATTCCAAAAGTATATATCAAACCTACAAATTCAGTCAAGCTTCCAAAGCGAGACGACCGTGCGTACGGAATTTGATTCTTCCCAATATCTCATGAGTGAGCTCATGTCTTCCGGTTCAGTAACTGAACCTGTATGATCCCTTTGAGAGATCGTATTACTCATATGCCCTTATATGCACACCAGCGCGCCGGTGTGTAGACCTTGATTAGGTCATCAACCTATTGGTCTGCCAAATGTACATACTTAGACATATAGCAACACATCTGTCTCTGGTCAGAGGATGCGTGCCTATATCCTGACAGCATACGATATAGGACTTTGGTTATCTCGATCTCGTTAAGTCAACTCTTTGACCTAACTAATCTGACACCTCCGAATCTCTATTCCTATGCAGAGGACCTGCATCAAGAGGTCGTCAGACATCAGCCTTTAGAGATAAGGATTGCCATCTCCTACTCAGGCTGGAGATCATTTCTTAACAATCATTTGACGGTGCTAGATGAGTCCTCAATCTAACTCTTTAGATATTCATCCAAGCACCAGCATCTATGATTCAATAGTTGAATCAACAGCTGTATGATCATCAAGATGGCCATGGTACATAACCCTAATTGTACTAAGGGACCTATTATGCAAATTATTCATTCTTCATTTCAGATTGAGTGAATTGCAATAACATTTATTGCATAATGGCTCGCCGTGGGCTCACATTTCCAACATTCTCCCCCAATCGGTTGTGAACACGGCATGACATACCTTAGAAGGAAATACTTGACTCCCCGAGGACGAGTTACTAGAGACGATATTTGTATGGTAGTCCGGCATTCTGGAAGGGAAGAGCTAAAACCTTTCACACACATGAGTCGATTGTTCAATGTTCATAGGGTATGCTTTGGGAAGAGGATTGATCTAAGATGTCTTCTGAGTCGAAACTGTGACAATGATGTGTAGAACTTGATGGCCATCGATTTTAAAATTCTAAGTCTCACAGAAGTTCCGACACATTAATAATCCAAAGGTTCGACAGAGCTCCAAACTACAATTTTATGAAGATAAGTTTAATACTCAATATTGTCCTACTTTCTTTATTTTCCTTTTCTTTTTCTTTTTCTTCACTAATGCTTTCAAATAAGTGTTTGCTAAGGGACTAGTAAAGGTAAAGCATAGGAGGATGATGAATCTGCGATTCGTCATCTTTATTCATTTATTTTAGCTTAAAATCCCTTATAAAACATCTACATATAACACTAACTCAATATTCTTACTAACTTGGATCTGTGTGTAAATATTGTACAATTCTTAGTAATTTTAACATAAAATAAATAAATTAAGAAAGAAAGGAAAAATAAAGAAAAGAAAATAAAAAAGGAAGACTGTATACAGGCTGACTCAAACCCCGAGCGAAGATCAAGACTTGACTAATCGACCAGAAATATAGTAGGGGGAGATAGGGTCCTTAAGCAAAAAAATCCAAAAAAATTGCGTTTTGTGTATATATGTATGAAACTAACACTAATTTATTTGTGCCTTAATTTATCTCAAATAAAATAACTTTCAAGACCAATGTTGTAAATAAAAATATGTCCTAATTAATAAAATAATTGCACAATTAAATCTCGTATAGAATAAAAGTAACCACACTTGGAAAAAGCCACTAAGAACTAATTACAAAATCAATTCCGACTCCATATGAACTCAAATTGAACTAATCTCACTTCCATTGGATTCTAAATTAAATTATCTTTAAAATGGTTGTGATTTCATAATTTCTGGAGTTATGAGTAAAAAGTTGATTTCCGGGGTGGTTTATGCAATTTTCCCATGTATTTTGTAAATATTGTATTTGTATATATTTGTAAATTATTCTTGCTAATTATTTAAAATAAAAATCAAAATCAAAAAATAAAATTTTTAAAACAAAAAAGCTAGTTTCCTTATTTACCCTTGTATATAATGTCATATATGTATATAGTATATGTATATAGTTGCTATTTTTAATTAACCACCTAAAAATAAAAAATAATTTTTTTAATTCAAATAAATAAAGTGACGAAAATTAAAAAAAATAGATAATTTTGTAAATAGTTTTATCTCTTTTACTTTATCTCGTTTTAAATTTCATCTCTCTTATCTCTTCCACCAAAAAAATCAAAAATTCAAAAATTCAAATTTCATCTCTATCTTTTCTATTTATATGGCTCCTTCTCCTTTATTGCAACTTTATCAATCTTTAGAGAGAGGATCCCAATCTCCGAGAGAAAAGTTAGTCGAGAAAAGTGCCCAGCCTCCGCGCCGTCCCGTGACAGCGAGTCGGCCTTACCGAGGCGATCACGGTCCATTTCCACTCCTAAGGTGAGATCCACATTTTTATTCTTATTTTATCTTAGCTTAATCATAGTTCATTTCGTCGCATTTTAATTTCATCATCATTTTATTTCTCTAGATTTTATTAAAAAAATCATCATGGCTTTGATCCGCTTCGACTCGATTTTCCATCTCACTTTCGCGATCTCCACACTTTCTATTCTGTGGTCCACGATCTCTCAACTCTGGTCGCGTATGGTGGTCGGAGATCAGATTCGATCCTTTCATTTTTCGCCGGATCCCCTTCATTTTCCGATTTGTAAATAAATCAAAAAATAATAAAAAAAATATTTGTTTTCTTTATCTGTAACGTTTGTTTTTATAGGATCATTAAAAAGAAAACAACAAAAGAAATAAAAAAACATTCCTCATTTTTTTATTTCGGATCTACAAAAAAGAGGTTCTTGTTATTATTGTTTACATTACAATAAAAAATTACAAAAAAATAAAAACAAAAAAAACAAAAAAAAGAGGGACGACTGCCTTCCAGGCGACGCTGCCCCCCCTTCTTCCTCGGCGTCCATTGCAGCTCTACGTCAACATCGTGCACCAAAATCTATTCCATCGACGGTCGACCCCCACTACTCAACCCTGCGCGCGGTCCTGCTCCGACCTCCAGCCCCGCGGGCACCTCTCACCTCCGTGCACGGGCTGCGAAAATTCCAGTCGTTGACACGTGGTGCAAGCCGCGCCGCCGTGCTCTATCTCCAGATTCGCACCCAGCCCCGATGCCATCAACATCTTCCAACTACATGACCTCCTTCTTCCGTGCACCGCCGAAGCCCGTCGCACCACCATCCTTTCTAGGTCGCCCCTCCAATCACAAATGGCATCCGCGCAGACCCAACGTATAACCTCCTCCCTCCAAGCATCGTCCACTGCCCAGGTGCCCGCGCCTCCCCTCCAACGCGGTGGTGCAACACCCGACCATCTCCGAAGCCCGCCAAAGCCGTCGCTCCCCTCGCCGCCAACCATTCGCCGCCTTCACACGAAGAAGGGGAGGTGATACTCTTGCCCCCCTTTGGCTTGAGACTAAAGATAGAACCGAAGAAGCCCTAGGGCATTAATTTATTCGGAAAAATTACAGTTTGCCCCTGGACGTTCTCAACTTTATAGAAAGGCCCTTGCCAGAATCTAGCATACATTTGGGTAAAATTACATCTGAGCCCCTAGAAATTTCAAATTTGCCTAAAAGCCCAGCCAGAGCCTCAAGTACATGCCACGCACGTGATATAGTGGTAAAATTGCGCATTCTACCTTGTGTTTTATTTTTATTATTTATTTGATGCAAAAGCAAAACCTATTTACATTTTAGTCCCAGTTCTCAAACATTGATTTGCATTATTCTTTTATTGAAATAAATGCTTTCATTAGTCAATAAATTTTCAGAAAATTATACTATGCTCATGATGTCCATATCTATCTATCGTAAAATTTCCATTGCATTTTGATTTCAATTATTATAATTAAAAAAATAAAAAAAACATGTCATTTTTCCTTGTCTGAAATTCAAAATTTCATAAAAATTCCAAACTAACTCTGAAAATTCAAAAAACATTAGAGTAGTTTTATTTCATCGTCTTTTAATTTTTATATAAATATCACACATTAATTATTTATAAAACCCAAAAAATTGAAAAACATAAAAAAAATTATAAAAATATAAGAAAATTCTACAAAAATCCAAAAATAGTGATTTCAGTTCCAGTTTGTAGATAATTGCTTCTATTTTGTCATAAAAATAATTGTAAAGAGTTTTGGGCACTTAAAATATTTTTATGTTGCAAATTACTCCTAAATGTGCACATTTTCGCATTTTCTCATTGTTTGAATTTTAGAAAAATACAAAAACACCTAAATTCCATACAAATTTCCAAAAACATTTCAAAATTTTTAAAACCCAAAAATATTTTCTTCAGATTTTTCTGACCATTTTTCATAAATTGAAATATTACAAAAATAGTTGGTGTGCGTATTTTTGATCTTGTGAATATTGCTTCGTGTTATTTTTGAAAATAAAAAAATTACAAAAAAAAACACAAAAAAATTAAAAATCAGAAATATAAAAAAATCAGAAATAAAAATAATAAAAAAAAGATAAAAAAATCAAAAAAACCAAGGATAGTTGTCCTTTGAGATTCTTGTTTTCTCTTAATTGATTTTTGATTAATTGAATAACCCTCGGGATTTGTAGCCTCCTTGAGTTCGACCATGTCCGGTATATAGGTTAATAAGTAGAAAAAATAAAAAATTTGTTTGTTTGTCATGGGTTTTTTGGGGACAACAACGACACACTTTTACCATTAATTTCCGAGTCCTCGAGAAAAACATGCTCAATAGAAAGGGGACATTATTACATCATTCATCGTTTATACTATCACTGACTATTCATGTGAGCACTCTCCTTGATGGAGGTGCTTCAATTAGCATAATAAACTTCTAATTGGTACAATCTCTTCACTTTGGACCTCTCATAAGAACCAGGGTGATCGTTCAATTTACTGATGGATCAATAATGAGGCCTAAGGGTATTTTAGAGAACGTTGTCAAAGACCTATACCTGATGTGACTACACCCATCTTAGCTGACCCTGTGATCTATGACCTATTTGTTGATATCATAGAAGTTTCCTTTAAGACTGACGATGAGACCTGATTCCTCCGTAGGGAGGAAGATTCAGAAAGCATATACCTTGAAGTTCCATATTCCTGTGATTGGTGTTGTGTTGATGACATCCACGGAATTTAGACAATTGATATATTTAAGCGGAGGACATACATAGTAGAGACTAAGGAGGTTGAATTTGTTCTTATTGCTTTCATCAATAAATTCAGGCCTTTTCATGAGGATAATGATCCAATTGAGACTCGTTAGGCTGGACTTGTCCTGACTACTCCATTGATGCATTCGAAGCTTTTCACTTTGATATTACATGAGACACCCCAGGCTGGACCTAGCCACACTTCTTCAATTGATCAATCCGTGCCTTCTCACCTTAGGATTGTTGAGGATCTTCACCAAGTCAATCCTGATTAGTTTGTGTCACTTGAGGACCCCGATATCGACCTACACCTTGTCAGATTCATTCCTTAGCGATCACGCTAGAAGGTCCACTTTCTACCTTCTTGATACTTTGTATATCCATCTCTTCGTATATTCGATTTCATTTTACTGTTATCCATCATACGTTATGCTCATCCACCCCATTTCCTTGTGTTGCTTTGCTTAGGACATGCCTTATCCTAAGTACAGTAGGGGTGGACTAGCCGAGTGTTCTTTCTTCATTTCATTTCATCACTCTTTTGTTGCCTATACTTAGGGTTCTTTTACCCTAAATATATGGGGGAGTTATGTGTACATTCTTTTCACGTATTTTCTCTTCGATCCTTTCTTCTATTTTCATCTATCTTTTTCTTCTTTTCTTCTTTTTGTTTTTATTTTTCTTTTTCTATCAAAAATATGTCGTTCCTTTTTTACTACTGTTATACTTAGGATGTACTTTGTCCTAAGTATTGGGTAATGTGATCCGCGATTTTTTTCATTATTTGATCCCCTCCATTGTCTCCTCTTCTTGTCTATACTTCGAGATATTTAAGCCTATGTATAGGGGGAGATAGATCGAGTTGTGATTTGTTCATTCCCTCGCTTGACCCTTGATGAATCCCTAAATGCAAAAATTAATATGGATCCGTTGTAGCAAGGGTATTTAGTGTGTCATAGGGAATCGAGAAGAATCTCAGTGACGAGGTTCTTGGAGTGAATTTATAAACTTGGGAAGTCCAAGGTCGAACACAAGGACACGTGCAGTTTGGTGATAAATTTTGAGTTTTAAACATTTAATGTAGCAACTTGTAGGATGATTATAATGACCTGATGCACAAATCAATCACCAACAAGATAGATTTTAAAAAAAAATTTAGGCAATTAAATTTAGAGAAGATAATGATGCACAAACAATATGATTATGACAAACACATTATAGGCACACAAAAGATAACTTGGAATAATCACAAAAATACCCTGCATCTATTCATTTAGATCTCTAATTTTTAATAGGCAAAATAAAAATGAAAGATTTAGAAAGCATTCAATAATGAATTGTATTTTAAATTCTTTATGTTGTATATTTGTTTGACCAAGAAATGGAGCTCTTAATGAATTATTAATTTAATAATCAATGACTAATAATGTCTCTAAGAGTCCGTAAGCAAATCAGATTCAATTAATCATGAAAAGTTCAGTTTTAAATGCATTTATAGGTCGAACTTAGAACTTAGAAGAAGGAGAAATTGAAACATGATTTTTAGACTAAAAGTTGCACTTAAGTATGCCAAAAGATAGAGCACTAAATTAGATTTCAAATGAGACTATAATAATTTTATTTGGATAAATATAAGGAAAGATATTCAAAAATCAATCCATGGGTCTTTTGCAAGAAAAACCTTTAAGTTTTATTACAATTAAGCACAGATAGGGACAAAATTGTAAATACAACAACCCACATGGGTACATACGCAATTGACACAAGGTAGGAGGATTTATCTCTATATGTTGAGAAATCTAGGACTAGTGTTGTAAATAGCCCAGTCACGTGCATAATTCACGTGACCAAGCAAGGGTTAGACTGAGGCTCAGTGATAATGTGTCAACATGGTACTTGCTCGACTCAGGCTCGGTCAGACGAAGCTCGGGTCTGTTAGATAGGCTCGATAGACGACGTGGCCCTATTTGGTACATTGAATCTCACCTAAATGGAGAGATCCACCAGAGACTGCTCTTCATCCTTGATGAAAGCCCTACGTAGAAGGCGAAGAGTTTGCGACGCTTAGGCGATTACTACTCTGATCTGCTGCTCTTCATGGGGCTATAGGAAGATCGTGATCCCTTTATGACGTTCTCATGAGGATGCCCGTAGGCCAAGTTCATGCATGAGCTTTCTTTAATGGAGGGTTGGCAATGAGTGATCGATGTGGATGATTGAGATTAGTGTATTCTGAAGAATGTAACAGAGATGAAGTCTATGAAATTAGTGTTGAATCTTAGCCTTGGAAGAAGATCTAAAGCTTCTCCAATCTTTGCTTCACAAGGATGGCTAACCTTGAAGGTCAAGCAGTTTCCCTAGAATCTGCAACTTGGCAAACAACACCAAGGATCTCACCGGTGTAGATCTCTGTCTTAGTTCGTCTTGTCCACCTTTCTCTCTCACAGATGGTAAGAAGATGACTGGGTGTATGCGCATTAATTGGCAGATAGTCGTTACTTGAAGCAGGGGTGGTGTATTTAAAGGTGAAATGGCAGAGGTTGAGTGTGGTTTCGAAGGAGTTTCAACTGCCAATACATGGTGGAGGAGGTAGCAAACGTAGATGGTAGCTGGTTGGTGATGATGCCAGTTGATCAATGAAGAAATTTGTGATGGTTTCAAAAGAAGAGGTTGGATAAGGTAGATGGTGTAATTAGGAGAAGTTACATTGGGACAAAGGGTTGCGATGCTTGGAAGAGGTGCTGGAGGTTGGAGACGAAGCCCTAAACATCTGATCATGTGATCAAACGATTGCATAGGTGTTGATGAGTGGCTTTGATCTGATCTAGAGATCACATCAAGGGGCTAAGATTGGGGCGCTAAAGAACGATCAGGATGTAAGGGCAAGTGGATCTAACGAACAGCAATGGTTGCAGAAGGTGACAAAAGAAGTGGACCACATGGGTAAATCCAATGTTGCCACGTGCTCTAATCATAATTGAAAGAATCGGGGAAGATGAAGAATAATCAGAAAGAAATAGATGAAATACGAATCACAAAAAGTCATGAACATGAAAGTTGTGGATCTCGACAAGGATCCACAACTTTTATGTAGAAGTCGAAGAGATCATAGGTTATTTTCACATAGATAAAAAATATATACTAATAAAAATCACATAAAACATTTTTCTTTGATTTTTCTTTAGCTTATTTTTTTGTATTTTTATTTTATTTTATATTAATTATATTATAAACAAATTAATTTTAATTTTTAATTAGAAATAAATAAATAAAATACTACACCATAATAGGATTATATTAATATATATTATATAGTGTTAATTATTTACAAAATAATAATTAGTAATTAGTGTTAATAATTAATGAATCTTTGTGATTAAATTAAGTAAGAGAGATAAATATAGTAAATTAAGTTGATAAATATGGGATTTAGCACCCCCTATACTTAGGCTAAGCTCGTCCTCAAGCTAATAAAGAATTTTTTAGGAAGTTAGTTTAATTACTAATATCCATGACTTGTGCAAGTGAGAAAACTTGAATTTAACCTAGAGCACTAGGTTTTTAGGAATCCTAAAACTCTGAGTTGATCCAAGTATTAATCAAAACGAATTCAACTTTTCTAATTGTCAAACTCTTAATGAATATACATATATGTATGAAGTATGACTTAATGTATATTGCAACCGTGAGAGTAAAGTCAAAATATCACCATGAATTCCAATCTTAGAAGCGCTCCGATGGACCCAACCCTCAACTCTAGGGAATAAATCTAGTCTTTCCTCAATCTATCGCCTTTTTAATTTATCAAACTTTAAAGGGATTGATGGACGGCCAGATTATGGAGGATGTAGGATTGTGTAATTCTTTTCTCTTCCTCTCATTGGAACATGGTTTTATCAAGTGACAATACACAACACAATAATCATTTTGATTTTTACTAATCAGTGTGTCTGTAAAAAAAGAAGTTGAAGTCGTCTGTACTTGTTTTCATGGGATTACACTGGGGTACACCTTTTTTTGAGTATCTAATATACCTTCTACACCTAGACATGTAACATTTACAATGCAGAGCCATTTTTGGGTGCTATCTGGACTCTTGATCCTAATAATGGTGGTCCAAGTGGACGCTTTGAGATGGTTAGGAGCGCTTGCCTTTGGTGGAAGCTCTTTAATATTTTATTTTTTATGGTGAGAGCTTTTCTTTCAATATTTCTTTCTTTTCTTCATTTTTTTGCTAACTCCACTACTTTAACCAAATGATTAGCATACATTGATTAACTTATTAATTAAATGTCATCACACCCTAGTACCTTAGGTCAAAATCACGAGATAGCATGAGAACATGTCCCACTAATATATTGACACTCAGGTTTCATGAAGTTGTCATTAACTTTATCCCATTCTCAAGCATCATATATATCAAGTCCAAACTCAAATTTCCAATCTCAGTCTCCTCAGTGATACATTGACTCATCTAAATCATGAATGTTGTCATGCATGCAAGGGATAGTCAAATTTGCTTTAAGGATATTAATTATGAAATATAGCATGCATATCATCAAATGAGGAGAGTATTAATTTTTAAGTCCAAGACCATAAGGATTAATACATTATAATTCTATGTCTAAGAACTCCTTAAGCAGAGTGTTAAAGATCATCCCAAGCCTTCAGTGCATAGTGAAATGTCAGAGGGGAACACCAATTGATAAGTTAGTTTGTTACTTACACAAAAATTATTAATTTAATTAAGACAAAGACAACAGAACGGGCATCCTTAGCAAAAAAATATAGAGAAAACTCATTGATGCACTAGGATACCCTTAACAACAATACAAACTCTAGCTCCTTACAAATCGACATTGGTTCTTCGAGGTCTAAAAGCACAAGTTGCGTTATGTTTCAATTGTTTCTTCCTAACAGAAAACACTTCAGAATTTGAGTATGAAAGATCTTAATCAACTTGAAATTTCAATATTCTAGAATGATTACATTCTCCCTTAAAAATGATATCCGAAGGATATGGAAACCTTAAGCACGTCACGGAAGAGTGAGAATCGTATCATATACGATCGAGAGCGACTAGTCGCGCTAGTTGCTCAAGTCAACGGAATTTAAAAAATTTTATTTGATGAAACCACATGATCCAAGAACACTCCATATAATAGGTAAAGGAATACCTCTTGTAATATGTTTGCGATCGAGTCTCTAAGAGAAGAAACCTCTCGTCTCAAGTGCGATTTGAGGAGGAGATGCTTGCGAGCACATGGATGAATCGCGTTCTTCTCGCAATCCAAGTAGTTGATAAAATCAAAAGAACTCCTGATCTCTTCGCATGAGATTATACGTCTTCTTCACAAGAAAAGCACTTAAAATAAGACGGAGAGGCTAGGGCAGTCGAAGTGACGAAACAACAACAATGCGAGGACGATGGTGTCTTCCCTCTAGGGTTTGGATGGACGTCCACCCAAAGAGAGAGAGACAAAGTAAGCGTGAGAATAAAAGAGAGAGAAAAAGAGGTTGATGTCACAATAGATGTGTAACCTGAAGAGCAAGGTGTGCCTCTTCTTATATAGTACTTTGGGAGTCCATGGATTACAATCCATGGTCTACACAAAATCAATGGACGAGATTGATTTGTGCTTCTTTCATTGGTCAAGATTTTTGTTAGAAAACACAACAACAATTAAATTAATTTAGATTAAATATATATTGATAAATCAATATAAATTAATCGCAAAACTAAATCAATCAAACATAGAGATAATTGAATGGAGATTACATCCTTCCATGTAATAGAGTTTACAACCACCCTTTCCCAATGGGATTGTGTGATCGTCCACCCTTCAAATATGGGGGTGAAATCTCATGTAATCTCAATAGATTACATTATTCCTTGGAAATCTCCAAAATTTACAACAACACTTGTTGTAAATTATTTTAAAAAAATAATTCATAATTATTTTATGAATGCTGCAATCTTGCCATTGGAAGTTTGTGAATCAAATTCACAACCCAAAATAAAATGTGATTTACATTGTCAATTAATTATCCAATGTGCATCGAATTCATATCAATAATTAATCAACAAATGTAAATCGCAATAAGCACTCTCCAATACATTATAAATTACATTTATAATATATTATGAATAATTAAGATAGTACTATACCCATTATTCATATCCATAATAATTAAATAACATTTAATTATATTGGATTATCATTCTCATGCATTAAAATAATATGAATCAAATTCAAATTATTTATGATAATTAAATCACATTTAATTTATCTACTTATTAATGCTTAGATATAATTCAACAATGGAATTATTCTTGAACTCTTTAAAGAATAATGTGCTTTCTCCGCATATACTTGGAAATAAGGACAACGAGATTGCACGTTCCACGTATACTGACATAGATATTGAGATCATATCTCAAATGCAGATCTCCTGAACCTCTCATAGATGCATGATTAAATCAAGACCATAAATCTAATCTTCTTATTACATATGAATCTCATTCAGATCAATGTCCAACACTTGGACGAAGATCAGATTACTTCTTTACTGAGAGGAGTCACTAAAATCTAGACATGTTTCATCACTCCCTCGTAATAGAAGCGTCATGGTTATACAATCGTTTATGATCACATCACACTCAAGTATTCCTAATACCTGTACGTCCTGCATAATGGAAGTCTTATGATAAACCTGAAGATATAAATCAATTTAACACTATCATCTTTTGGGTTTCATCGCCAAGTTTCTCAGTCTTAGTCATTGGGTGTTGGTATCGATCTTATGCTTTCCAAAAGCATATATCATATCAACAAAGTCTTGTCATGCTTCCATAACATGACGACCATGCATGGAATTTGATCGGTCCTAATCCCTCATAAGTGAGATCGTGTCTTCTGGTTCACAAGTGAACCTGTATGAGACTTTCAGAGATCGTATTACTCGTATTCCCAAACATGCACATCAGCTCGTCGGTGTATAAACCTTGGTTATGTCATCAACCTATTGGTCTACCAAATGTACAGATTCAGACATATAGAAACACATATGTCTCTGATCAGAAGATGTACGCCTACATCGTGACAATATACGCCACATGACTTTTGGTTATCTCAATCTAGTTAAGTCAACTCTTTTACCTAACTAATCTAACATCTCCGAATCTCTATTCCAATGTAGAGGACCTACATCAAGATGTCGGTCACATATCATCCTGATGAGAATAGGATTGCTATCTCCATCTCGATCTGAAGATCAACTCCTAAGAATTATTTATATGTGCTAGATGAGTCCCCTATATAACTCCTTAGATATTCATCTAAGAACCATCCTCTATGATTCAATTATTGAATCAACAGCTATATCATCATTAAGATGGCTATGGTACATAACCCTAATTGTACAGAGGGATATTATAGTGCATTCATTCATATAATCTCATATGAGAAGTGAAAGGATCAATAATATTTATTTATAAATCAAATATTATAATAACATTTATTGTATGAATGGTTTGCCTCAAGCTCACATGGCTAACAATCTCCCACTATCCCTCATTAACAATCAGGTACAATCCTTAAACCTATACTCATTACATGTTGGTCGAAAACCTTATGTGTCAAAGGCTTGGTAAGAGGATCATCTACATTATCGGCAAAGGCCACCTTGGTGATGATGATGTCACCACACTTTTGAATCTCTCAAATTTTGTGGTATTTCATTTCCACGTGCTCGCTCTTTTGAAGCTATCTGGGTCCCTTTGCCTGGGCAATGGCTCACATGTTATCGCAGAGTAACGAGATGTGAGTGTCAGAGGAAACTATGCCAAGTTCCATGATGAACTTGTGTAACACACTGCCACGTTTGCAACATCTGATGTGGTAATGTATTTGGCTTTTGTTGTTGAATATGTTCGTGTGTCCTACTTCTTGTTTCTCCAGCTCACAACACGACCATTCAATAAGAACATAAACCTTGATGTTGAATTTCGATCATCAATATCTAACTGGAAGTATTAATTTGTGTATCCTAAGACTTGGATATCACCATCTCCATAGACAACGATGTAATCTTGCGTATGTCTTAGATACTTGAAAAGGTTCTTTAATGCATTCCAGTGTTGTTCTACATAGTATAATTGGTAACGACTTATCACTCCCACTGCATAGCAGGTATCTGGCCTAGTACACATCATGGCATACATTACGCTTCCTACAGCTGATGCACAGGGGCATCCAACCATGGCTTTCTTTTCCTCAACACATTGAGGAGGCATCCCTTAAGATAGGTGGATACCATGTCTTAAGGGGATTAAACCTTTCTTGGAACTCTCCTTATGGAAACATTCAAGAATTTTCTTAATGTACCCTTGTTATGACAATCTCGATATCCTCTTTTCTTAGTTTCTGAACAATTTTAGACACACGCTATAAGAGGCTTCTCCAAGATCTTTCATCTCGAAGGTATGGGATAGCCAAATCTTAACATGGATTATCGTCCATGTATCATTCCCAATGATAAGGATGTCATCTACGTAAAGCACAATGAACACAATGGCGCTCCCACTGAGCTTCTTGTACACAAAGGGTTTATCGGGAATCTGCACAAAATCATAACTCTTTATGTTTCATCAAATCTAATGTTCCAGCTACGAGAAGCTAGTTTGAGCCCATACATGCATTATTTCATATTGCATACTTTACTTTCCTTGGTTATGAAGTCATGGGGCTGGTCCATATAAATATCCTCCTCGAGATATCCATTGAGGAAAGCTCTCTTGACTCCATCTACCAGATGTCGTAGTCAAGAGATGCAGCTTTAGCTAGTAGTGTCCTGATGGACTTAAGCATAGCCACAGAGATAACATCTAATCGTAGTTGATGCCTTCTCTCTATGTGTAGCCTTTGGCCATGAGTCGTGCCTTGAAAGTCTCTACTTTCCCATCAGCTCCCCTCTTTCTCTTGAAGATCCATTTAAAACCAATGGGCTTTACCTCTTTAAGTGGATCCTCTAGGGTCCATACACCATTCTTATGCATGGAGTCAATCTCTCACTTCATTGCTAGCATCCATCTATCCTTGTCATGATCTACTAGTGCTTCATCAAATGAAGAAAGATCATTGTTAGCCTCACCTAACACATGGAATCCATACCATTTGATTGTGCAACCACCCTTGAAATCCTTTGAAGAGGTAATGGGTGTTTCATCTTTATTTATCTCTTCAGTTTCTGGTTCAGGAAGCTCAAAATCCTCAGTGGACTCAGTGAGTTCTTCTACTTCATTTTTGTCTTGACCTTTAAGGAAGTCATCCTCCATAAATCTCACATCTCTAGAGATGAAAACCTTCTGGGTCTCTAGGTCATAATGCTGGTATTCAATACCATCTTTAAAATACACAATGAAGTAACACTCCCGAGAGAGAGATTCTAACTTACTTGCATCCACGTTCTTCACATGGACCAAGCAACCCCAAACCGTCAAGTGCTTAACACTAGGTTGCGTTCCACACAAGAGCTCCTATGGATTCTTAGGTACAGATTTGCTAGGAATCTTATTCAGGATATATATTGTAGTCTCTACTGCATATCCCAAAAAAATAAGAGGTAAACGTGCTTTGCTCATCATTGAAAGGACCATGTCCATGATGGTCATGTTGCATCTTTCAACAATACCATTAAGTTGGGGGTCGCAGGAGGAGTGAGAATTGAGATAATTCCATTCTCTTTGAGGTATTCCTTAAATTCATCTGAGAGGTACTCTCATCCTTCGTCAGATCGAATCCATTTGATCTTCCTATCAGTTTGGTTCTCAACCATAGCATTGAACTCTTTGAATTTTTAAAAGTTTTCAGATTTATGACGTAGTAGGAAGATAAACCGTATCACGAATGGTCATCAATAAACCTTAAAAAGTATCAATATCCACTTCAAGTCGTGGTACTGAAGTGATGACATACATCGATATGTATTAGGTCATGAATACCCTCACATCTTGCAACCTTGTTATGAAAAGGTGTCTAGTCATTTTACCTCTAATACATGTTCATAGGTAGGCAAAGATTGAACCTGTAGAAAATATCAAGGTCCATACTTTATCAATCTATTGATCTTATCAACAGATAAATGACCAGGACTTTGATGCCAAATCATATTCAAATGATTTTCATCCTCCATGGATCTTTTAGTGTTTTTATTAGTCGTAGTAGTATTCATGACATGTTCATCAATGCACAATTCATAGAGTCCACCAGAAGTTAAAACATCATACGCAATGTGCTAACCATAATGATTTATGACTAGTTTATTACAGAAAAGGAATGAATATCCACTTCTAACAAGTTTAGATACAGATATAAGATTCCTTCTGACTTCAGGTACATAAAGACGCTCTTTAAGTATAAGAACTCTTCCATTAGATAACGATAGTCGGCAGATCTCGACAGCGACTACTGCAACACTTGCCTCAGATCTCATCTGGATGTCTATATCCCCTTCATCGAGATTCTTAGTTTCCTGAATAGATGCAACAAATTTCATACGTGAGGATAAGAACCAGAATCAATAACCCAACTTCCTTCTCAACCAACGAAAAAATTAGTTTCAATGATGAAAGTATATTTCATACCTGTAGGGGCTTTACCTTTGTTGGCAGACTTCAGGTATTCTGGCAATTACGCCTCCAGTGCCCCGACTTTTTGTAGTGCTAACACACATCGATTTCCTTCGATGCTATCAAAGTGGATGCATTAGAAGATGAGACAAGGAGTTGACTCTTCTTCT
Source organism: Ottelia alismoides (assembly GCA_037367405.1). NCBI lineage: Eukaryota > Viridiplantae > Streptophyta > Magnoliopsida > Alismatales > Hydrocharitaceae > Ottelia > Ottelia alismoides. Next base: position 1,817,038 of record JAZKJV010007604.1, on the reverse strand, counting down.
TTCTCTTCTAGGACGGACCATTCCGAGAACCTTGCGTCCGATTGTGCTTTTTGTTTACCTATACAACCATTACACTGGTAGAGGGGCCATCCTTCATTATGTCTTCAGATGACTTTAATGCATCCACTAGCCTAGCGTTAATATAATTAACTTTGATCATGTGGAACGTGACCACAAAGTTGTTGAATTACTTAGGGAGTGACAACATAATGAAATGAGCCTACATATCTGAATCCATGAAGGCTCCCAGGATTTCCATATTAGAGAGGTACCCAAACATTTTGAGCAAATGTTCTCTGCCAGAGTTTCCCTTCTACATCTTGCAACGAATAAGCTCTTTCTTTAAATTACAACACTGTGTGCGGTTTACGTCACTGAACTTTTCTTTTAAATTCAACATGATTTCTTAGAAAGTGTTCTTCTTCACATGCTACTTCTGAAGCACATTGGGTAATGAACCCAGAATGTAATATCTTGCCAAATTTTGATCTTCATCATATTTTTCATTATATGAAATTTCTTTTAGAGTCTACGAGCATGTGTACTTGTCCTTTGACATAACATACAAGATATGATCAGAATAAAGGACAAGATCCAAATTTCTAATCCAATCCCAATAATTTGGCGCAGTCAACTGATTAAACTTTAGGATCCTACTAAGAGAGTTCATGGACTACATTTTCTGAAATTAAGAATACACTATATTAATATATATATATATATGGGTAAAATGGGGCTGCCCCCAGGGAGTAGCCAACTTGGCTACTCCCACCCCTATTTTTCCGTCGTTTTTTTATTTTTTTAGAAAATAAAAATTTGTATATTCATCACTATATCCCTCTCACATTCTATTAAAATTTCGTCAGAAACAGAGACTCCTAAGCCCTCCATCTAGACGTCATTTTTTTAACGGTCGCAGGATTTTTTAAATCGACCATGTTTGGATGGAGGCCGTAGGAGTCTCTGTTTCTGACGAAATTTTAATAGAATGTGAGAGGGATATAATGATGAATATATAAATTTTTATTTTCCAAAAAAATAAAAAAATGAGGGAAAAATAGGGGTGGGAGTAGCCAAGTTGGCTACTCCCTAGGGGCAGCCCCATTTACCTCTATATATATATATATATATTCAATTAAATTTCTTTGATTAAGGAATTTTTAATCAAAATAATCTTGCCTTTTCAACTTTGAAAGTTCATTCCCTTAATTACTTTCAAAGCAAGAGATATACTTACCGCTATATCTATAGCATGAAATGGGATCTCCTCTTACCTTTGTCACATCCCAATAATATGAGAACCTGTAACTCTGATAAAAAGAAGCGAGAACACATTCTGCCTTGCATGTCCTATTTACATTTCCCAATTTAGTATTTAACACACGTGCCCACCACCCGAAGGTGATGTTGACCAATCATTAATTAAACCAACTGTCGATAGGATTAGTACTCACTATGCACAATCCAATATCGTCGCAATAATATGAGGACCTGATATTGGGGTCACTACGCATACAACCTTAATCTTTCGAGAAGCAAAGAGCTTGATCTAGATGCTCTTATATACATAAGCTGTAACTTCGGATAGGCATCTCCTACATACAATCCCTAACGATGGTATCCTCTGCCTTGACGGGAGACCATGGATGTCACTTATGTGATCTTCCACCTTATATTAAAATTCTAATTAATTATCATGAATCATATTCATATAATTAATTCTTCCAATGGAAATACACTTCTATTCATAATAAGAGTGTTTTAATTGGATATAATTCATTTAATCACATTAAATCAATTATCAATCCAATTCAATCAACAAACTTTATTGTTACTTGAAAGGATTACATTATTTCAAAGAACATATTATTTGAATTTTAATAGTTAGAAAAATACATTATGATCCCTCATGAATTATACCTTCTCTACCCGTTGTCATGGCCAGTATTGACAGGAGTGGTAAATACCGTTCACGAAGCAACCTGCTATCCTAACGCTCCCTGACTAGACACCATATCCACCTCAGGTTGGGATACTTCCGATTGATCACTTTGTACTTGAGATGATAGTAAGTTTTCAATCGCAGTTATATCATGTAATAATAATAATCAAAACCATTTTGATTTATATTATAAGGAATTTATATAAACAAACTCTCTATCCTATGCAAGCAAGTTTGCTTGTTGGAAGAAGATCATGTAACCAATTTGTGATCAAGATGATATCTAATCAGTTATTGGTTAAGGAAATGTCCTTTAATGAAATAATTATCAATCAAATATTTCTAAAATATTTATACATAATTATTGTAGAAAATTTACAATTAATTTCCGTAATTAATTAAATGACAATCACAAGGTTCTTAATTAGGAATGTCATTTCCTGCAGTGACACCTACTTACAAAAATCAACATATCTCAATCAATTTAAATCCAAATCATGCAAAATAAGTTTTTGAAGTTTGCTAATTTAATTTATAATATAAATATAATGATTATAATGTATTTATAGGTGTTTCAAAATAGTAATCAACTCTTCAATTACGTAAAGATTCGTCATCCCCAAAACATTGGGTACATGTTCATTAAAATGATCATAACTTGATCAATTGGATTCCAAATCACGTAAACTCAAATCCCACAATTTCATTATCTAATGGGGAACATAATCCAAGTGCTAACGTCGTGTTTTAATTATTTAAACAGAGATGAAGATATTCATTAAACAGGGTTGTGTGAATCAAATACAATAAAAGTTTCACAAACCCTAATGAGCCCAAATCATCTTAAGTTTATGGATCACATCCAAAACCTCTGAACCTGGCTCTGATACCACTTGAAGTATATAAAAGAATACGTAAAAGTATCATGGAAGCATGAGAATCGTATCGTATATTATCGAAAGCGACTAGTCGCACTGGTTGCTCGGTGCAGCAGAATTTATAAAAATTTATTCGATGAAACCCCATGATCCAAGAAAACTTATGAGATCGTTTAATCTAACCCATATAATAGGTAAAGTAATACCTCTTTGTAGCATGTTTGCGATTGAGTCTCTAAGAGAAGAGACGTCCTGTCTCAAGTCCGATATGAGGAGGAGATGCTTGCATGCGTGGGGATGAATGGCATTATTCTCGAAATCCAAGTAGTTAATCCAAGAAAAAGAACTACTGACCTTGTCATACAAGATCGTAAGTCCTCTTGACGAGTGAAGCACTCCAAAGAAGATGGAGAGGCTAGGGCAGTCGAAGCGATGACACACTGGCGATGCGACGACGACAGTGTCTTCTCTCTAGGGTTTGGATGAACGACCACCCAAAGAGAGAGAGAGAGGGAGAGAGTAGGAATGATAACGAGAGAGAGAGAGAGATTGATGTCACAATAGATGTGTAACTTGAAGAAAAGAGTTCCTCTTCTTATATAGTACTTTGGGAGTCCATGGATCACAATACATTGACTCCAAAAAAATCAATGGATGAGATTGATTTATGCTTCTTTCAATGGCCAAGATTTTTGTTGGAAAACACAATATTAGTTTAATTTAGATTTAATATATACTTATAAATCAATATAAATTAATATTAAAAGTAAATCAATCAGGCATATAGATAATGGAATGGAGATTACATCCTTCCATGTAATAGAGTGGACGACCACCCTTTCCTAATGGGATTGGGTGGCCGTCCACCTTTCCAATATGGAAGGGTGCTCTCCATGATTATAACAAAACTTATCGTAAATTATTCTAAAAAATAATTCATAATTATTTTGTGAATATTGCAATCATGCCATTGAAAATTTGTGAATCAAATTCACAACCTAAATAAAATGTGATTTACATTTTCAATTAATTATACAATGTGAATCCAATTCACATCAATAATTAATCTACAAATGTAAATCATAATAAACTCTCTCTATTACATTATAAATCACATTTATAATATATTATGAATAATTTAGATAGTACTATCTATATTATTCATATCCATAATAATTAGATCACATTTAATTATATTGGATTATCATTCTCATGCATTAATACGAATCAAATTCAGATTATTTATGATAATTAAATCACATTTAATTATCCATTTCTCAATGCTTATAATTCAACACTGGAATTGTTCTTGAACTCTTTCAAGAACAATATGTTTTCTCCACAGATACTTGGAGATAAGGACATGGTGATTGAACATTCCACGTATAGTGACTTGGATATTGAGATCATATCTCAAATCTCGATCTTCTAGACCTCTCATATATGCTTGATTAAATCAAGGCCGTAAGTCTAATATTCTTATTGCAACTGAATTCCATTTAGATCAATGTCTAATACTTGGATCAAGATCAGATTACTTCTCTATTGAGAGGAGTCGCTAAAATCCAGACATGTTTCATCAATCCCTCGCAATGGAAGTGTCATGTGTTATATAATCGTTTATGATTACATCACCCTTAAGTATTCCTAATACATGTACGTCATGCATACTGGAAGTCTTATGATAAACCTGAAGATATAGATCAATTTAACATTATCATCTTTTGGGTTTCATCATCAAGTTTCTCAATCTTGGTCATTGGGTGTCGGTATCAATCATAATCTTTCCAAAAGCATATATCATACCAATAAAACTCTTGTAATAATTCTTTAGCATGACAACCATGCGTGTAATTTGATCGGTCCCAATCCTCATGAGTGAATTTGTGCCTTCTGGTTCACAAGTGACTATTTATGATCCCTTTCAGAGATCGTATTACTTGTATTCCTTGAAATGCACATCAACTCTCCGGTGTATAAACCTTGGTTATGTCTTCAACCTTTTGGTCTGCCAAATGTATACACTCAGACATATAGAAACACATCTATCTCTGGTCAGAGGATGTGTGCCTATATCGTGATAGTATACGATACATGACTTTTGGTTATCTTGATCTCATTAAGTCAACTTTTTGATCTAACTATTTTGACACCTCCGAATCTCTAGTCCCATGCAGAGGATCTCCTTCTCAGGATGAAGATGAACTCTTAACAATAATTTGACGGTGCTTGATGAGTCCTCAATCTAACTCCTTGGATATTCATCCAAGAACCACCCTCTATGATTCAATTATTTTGAATCAACAGATATATGATTATTAAAATGGCCATGGTACATAGTCCTAATTGTATAGAGGAATCTTATAATGTATTCATTCATATTATTTCAGATTGGTAGTCAAAGAATCAATAACATTTATTGATAATCAAATATTACAGTAAAATTTATTGTATGAACAGTTCTCCTCGGTATCACATGGCTAAAAATATCCATATTTACATGGGAAATCTCAAAATCATTCATAATCATGGAAGACTAATCAAACCTTTAAATACTACAACAGGCTTTTGGGATTTCCTTAGAAGAAAAAATCTAGATATAGTAGAATGACCCAACTAACAGGACATGTGAGAATCCAAAGACTGGCCATCCTTAACAAATGGTAAGGGTACCTTTATATCTAATTTTTCTATCAATAGATCATCCACCTCAATTTGCGTCACCCTTTTCAGAGAACTCTTAATCAACTTGATCCTCCAAAATATAGAACTAACATTCAGATTTTTCCCATGTTGGACTCTGTAAGACTCAAAGGAAAGACAACCTTATAAAGGATAATGACAAGACGGTTCAAGGAATCATCATAACCTTTTACAAACCTTAAAGCACTAAAGGATACCGAAGAGACACAACAATGTTAATGAAATTTTTGATTTTTATTAGTTTTGAAATTAATCAATTAGTCTCATTTACACCCTTAGCTTTTGAAAAAGAAATTTGAAAACTTTTTGCTAACAAAGTCACGTAGATATAGGTTTTCAAAACATTTTTCACATGATTTTCACAACAACGTCAATTTGAACTTTCATAAACCATGTAAAACACTTGAAAACCATGTTAAATATGTATATAGTTTTCAAAAATCATTTCAAAATATTTTATACAAAACTCAGTTCAAAAGTATAATACGATACCCATAACTCAAAGAGTTTGAAAATTTTTAAAATTATGAGCCATGGATAGAGTATATATATGATAAACCCACTATACTTAGCTTTTGCTATGTTCTCATAGCACAAAATGATATGAATCCATAGCTTAACTAAGCATAAAACAATCTACAAGAACTGAGTCGAGAATAAGACAAGTGGGAGGAGTGAAAAAATATGAACCATAATTAATAAACAGGGAAGGTCCCCCCTATACTTTGGTTTTGGAAAACCTAATTAAAGATATAAAGCGAAATACAAAGGAGAGACCTGATCAAAGGAGAAGGTAAGGATAAATCCCCCCCCACCCATACTTAGGTTGAGAACAACCTAAGTGTAGGTAAGATAATGAATACGAGGCAAATGGAATTTACAAAAATAAAATTAGTATGAATCTGCTGATGTAAAGATGTCATTATGATCATGCCTTACCTAAGAAATCTGAGGCTAAATCAATAGGCATGAATTCAATCTACTCTACGAGAGTTAACCTTTCCTTGTATTCTGCAAAATAATTAAGTAACTGCCCGCTCACCAGAAAGGAAGGTGCATTCTCTGAAAGTTTTGAAATCTCTACACTGCCATTCTCATGCACTTCCTTAACAATATAAGGACCCATCCACTTTGACTTATGTTTCCCATGGAAAATCTTTAACTTCACATTAAACAACTATACTTATTGTTTAGGACTAAAGTTCTTGCAACTAATATGTACATCATGACATTTCTTATTTTGTCCTTAAATATCATGTTGTTGTTATAAGCTCGGTTGCATATTTCCACATGTTCATTTAAGTTAAGGTCTCTACACAACATCCCTGAGTGATAGCTCCAGTTAATCTTCTTTATTACACATACAGATTTGTGTATTAATTCGATGAGCAAATGGAATGTCTTTCCATAAATCATCCTGAAAGGTGAAGTGTTAAGAGGTGTCTTATAGGCCATTCAGTAAGCCCGCAGAACTTAATCCAACAACTGAGACCAGTTCTTCCTATATGAACAGACTAACTTTTGAAGAATACTCTTTACCTTCTTATTCAAAACCTTTGTCATGTCGTTTGATTGAGGGTGGTAAGGACTAGTTATTCTATGATCAAATCTATAGTCCTTTGATAAGATTTCATCATTCCATTCACACAATGGCTATCCCCATCAGATATCAAAACTTCGGGTACCCTGAACTGTGAAATAATATGATCCTTAATAAACTTGCAAACAGTCCTGCCATCTGTGGCTTGGGTTGGGAGAAGTTCCACCCATCTTCGAAAAGTAATCAACCACTAATAGGATGTACACGAAACCATGTCTATTAGGGAAGGGACCCATAAATTCTATGCCCCAAGCATAAAAAACATCACAAAAAATCATAATCTGCATGGGCATCTCATCTCTAGAACCAACGATCCCTCTCATCCTCTGGCAAACCGGGCACGACCGTACAAAATCAGAGGCATCTCTAAATAAAGTCAGCATAAGGAACCACACTGCAACACCTTGTGAGCGGTCCTTAATCCGTAATGGTGTCCTCCATCTTCAAATGAATGACAATACTTGAGTACGCTCTGGTATTCCTCCTAAGTAATACACCTTCTCCAGATACAATATGGTCCTTCAAAGAAAAGGAACATATCCTCCCAATGGTATCTCCCTGTATCCGAGTTGAGTTGGTTTATACTGTTCCTAGTCCAACCATGGGGAACTTGCTTGGAGATAAGAAAGTTCATCATGTTGACATACCATGGAAGTGAGTCAAAAATACAAATAGACTCATCTATAAAGGTCTCCCGGATAAGCTCAGTATCAGGGGAATCCTTTCTTTCAATCCTTGAAAGATGATCGACTACTATATTTTTGACCCCGGGTTTATCCTTAATTTCCAAATTAAACATCTAGAGTAACAATATCCACCAAAACATAAGTGCCTTCACATCCTTCTTTTTCATGAGATACCTAATGGATGAATAATCGGTATAAACTGTCACTTTTGAGCATAAATAACAACCCTAAACTTCTCTAAAGCCCATACTACAAAAAACATATCTTTCTAGGCCAATGTATAATTTCTCTATGCTTGATCCAAAACTTTGCTTGCATAATGAATATCAAGCAAGATCTGATCCCGCCTTCACCTCAATATGGCTCCTATAGCAAAATCCGAAACATCAGTCATGATCTCCAAGGGAAGAGACCAATCAAGAGCCTACAATATAGGCGAGTCACAAATCTTCTTTTTGAGAGCTTGAAGGTGTCAAGACACTTGTGATAAACAAAAAACTCAGTGTCTTTTCCTAACAGATCAGTCAGGAATCGACCAATCTTAGAAAGATCCTGAATAATTTTTTTATAAAATCCGACATCCCCCAAGAATGATCTCACTCACTTGATGTTGGTTGGTGGATCAGGTTTCTTGATCACGTCCACCGTAGTAGGGTCAACCTCCATTCTTTTTTGGAGTTGATGAGCCCCAACATGATACCCTCCTTAACCATGAAATGACTTTTTCCTAGGAGAGTACCATATTCACCTCTATATACCTATGAAGTAATCGGTCCAAATGTGCTAAACAAGAATCAAATGAATCCCCACGGATCAAGAAATCGTCCATAAAGACATCTAGGAAATCTCCAACCATCATGGTAAATACCATAATCATGCATCTCTGAAATGTACCTGGGGCATTGCATAGCCCGAAAGGCATGTGTTTGAATGCATATGTACCAAAGGGACATGTAAAAGTGGTATTTTCCAGATACCTAGAGGTGATGGCTACTTGATTGTATCCAGAGTACCCGTCTAGAAAACATAAGACTCTTTCCCTATTAATCTCTCCAAAATCGGATCAATAAAAGGTAGGGGAAAGTGATCTTTCTTGATCGTTGCAATCAAGCATATGTAATCGATACAGACGCACCATGATGTAGGTACTCATGTCGCAATCTCAACTCCCTCCTCATTGGTGACCATCTGAATTCCCGACTTCTTCAGGACTACATGTAAAGCTGCCACCCATTTGAAGTTAGAGATTGGGTAAATAAAACCCGCTCCACACCATTTTTCTATCTCTTTCTTAACTACTTCCCGTAGATTTGGATTAAGTCTCATGTAGAACTGACGAAAAGGTCTAGCATTATCTTCAACAAAGATACAATTTGAATAAAGTGCGGGTTTATACCCATGATATCGGATACAGTCCATCCTATATCCTTACAGTTCTTCTCTAATACCTCTAACAACCTAGTCTCCTGATTTAAAGTCAACAAAGAACTAATGATGACGGGGAACTTATTCTTTGGTCCCGTAAGGAAGGAATACCTGAGTGTAGGAGGTAGTGGCTTCAACTTTGGTAAAAGGAATCATTCGGTACATATGGTTTAATCACCACTAATCTGGATCAATGCTGCTTAGTGGAACTGATTTGTCTGAAATGTTGTACACCAACTGAACTGAGGAATAAAGAATCAGATTGCCAAAGAAAGATGGTAAGTTTACCAAAGTCACATCCAACTCATCATTTGCTTCCCTTTATTGTTCCAAAGGAAGTGGATCTGACAAGTCCAAAGGGACTTCTAAATCATCAAGAGAATAGGGGGATACATCACTCAAGAACTCTGACAACATGTCAATAACTGCTCTGTGTAAACCGTCCTTTCTAGATGAGAGGATCTTGCTATGTATTGTTGGGTTTTGTGCCCAAATACCAACTGTGTTAACTTCATCACAGTTTGCCTCTGAAAGGGAAGAAAATTCTGAGCTGAATTTTAAATCAGTCACTACCACTTTGTTTGCTTCAATTGTAATTCAACTTCTCCTCCTAGAGAACGGAATTTCGTCATCCTTGTCTGATAATCAAATGAATCTCCATTGGTCCAAAGGAATGATTGTGCAAGGATGATCTTTGAATCTATCTAGTGATTGGGGATATCCATATCAAGGATAGTAAAGTCAACCCTATAGTTTTGTCCCTTAGTCAAGATATTGACATTCTTGACCTCACCCTTATATTTTTTTCATTGATTTATCAACAAACTGAAGTAATGCTCTAGATCGACGCAAAGGTCCCAATTTCAGTTTCTTGTATAAAGCAAAGGGTAATAGATCGAAGATACATTATCAAAGAGAGTTCATGCAAATGCTATGTCATTGATATGACTCACAACATCATGTGCACCAAAATCTCTTTTCTTCTGTGGAAATTTCTGGTTCTTGAGATTAAATGTAGTGCCAACAGACAAGGTATGGGTTTTGACATAGCTATTAAGTTTCTTCCTGCTAACTCTATTTGGTGTGCATCTCACCTTCAAGTACTTTTGGATGGAGGATGATTTGCCACATATTCATCAAATGAGACTTTAACCATGATGTTTTCTATATAAAATCATATCATTTTACGATCATCTTTCTGAATCTTATTAATGATGCGCTTTCCTACTGTAAGAGCATGGGGGAAAGGGATAGGAAAGAATGACGTGTAGCCTCAGACTCATAAATAGAAATGTTCTATTTATTATTTAAAGTAATTGAGTTTTTCACACTTGAATCTTTTACAACTGAAATACCAATTGAGTTATATACTATAGGATGTAGAATTCCTATTGAATGTGCATTCTCCTTATCCGAAGGTACAAGGTCCTCTGTAGATTTTGAATTTGATGCGTGCTACTCCACTCTTGTACTCCGTGATTTCTTCCTGAAAATATTCATCTTTTGATTATCTATCTGAATATGCCTAGCTTATCCTCCTCTGAAGTTTCATCAGGTTGAGCTTCAGAGTTTTTCCTCTCCATGTCCCTATCCTGATCAAGTACGACCATAGTCCGTTCACTCTAGAGAGGCATATGATTGACATTACCAAACAGAGAGATCTCATGTCCAGATTGGTAAGAATTTGAGTAGTATACCTGATCAAACTATTGTTGCTGAGATTTGTTCATGCTATTGGGATTAACCTGAACCTAGGATCGAATGGATGTGGTAGGGACGATGCGTTCATCATGTAAACATGAGACAATTTAAGTCAACCCTCAAATCCTATACTTCATTCATGTAGGAACGCAACTCCTCTAAGATCTGTCGCTGAAAATCTACTAGATCTAAAGATGAATGATGTACATGAGAAGAAGATGAAGGAAAAAACAAACGTGAAAAATGGACTTGATGACCATAAGAATGCTACTGGTGCTGGGTATGCTATTGAACTGGCGGGCCCTGCTGACCCGTATGGTTCGTCTGCTGACACTCCTACTACTGCTATTGTTGTCTTTGTGCATGGTATATCCAAAGCTCTGTGGTGATGGACGAGGTGTAGAAGTAAATGATGTGTTATAGAATGTCTGGGGATGTTGGTATGCGAAGCAATCCCCAAAACTCTCCTGTCTAGCAGGGACATGTGTGTACCACACACCATTTACTTCCTACACTTGGGAAGGCTCATCGGTGATTGTTTCCATTGACGGTGGATTCTGTTGACAAGAATGGCCGAAAGAATGGTCCTCAACCCATGGTTGGGGTGGCCATGATATCTGTTACTCTAAATATGATGAACAAGATAAACTGGAGCAGCAAATATAGTCATGACAGGTGCCCTCATCTTGGATACCCTCTTAGTAAGAATTGCCATCTATTTAGGTAATTTGGATAAGTTGTTATTCAACTCATCCATTCATCTATCAATACTTTCAACCACTGTGAATTTATTTGTTATTAAACCCAAGTCAAAAGGATCTATTGAATCCTTTACTCCCCCGCTAGATGTGAATGGAATTGGGGTCTAGCTGAGCTCTGCTTAGAGTTTGTGTTGTACTTGTCTCAGCCATTCTCTCGAACACTTTCCAGACGGTGTCCGCACCTTGTGACTATAACTTCCTTCACAAGAAACATTAACCAAACCATGCACCTCAAGGTGTGACTGCAATAAACGAATTGAACTAGGATGGTAGGCTCTAAGCCATGATAAGGACACTTCTGTAAAAGATCCTTGAATCTCTCCCATGTATCGCAAAAGTCTTCATTAGGAAGTTGGGATAATCTCGTAATGCGCAAACACAACAAGTTAGTTCTTCTCAAAGGGTAGAAATTCATCAGAAAGAGATCCTTAAACTGTGCTAAGGTAGTCACAACTACCCCAAGTTCTTTATTCAATAATTCGCCTTATCCTTTAAGCCAAAAGGGTGGGCTTTCAGTCTAATATATTATTAGATAACCTTAGGACATCTAAGGTTGGTACTTGTGATAGAATCTCTACACAAAGAGACCACCAGTCTCAAGTTCGATCAATCAGAGGAGATGCTTGCCGCACAGAGATGAACAATCCAAGTTGTTGATCCGAGCGATGAATTTCCTGATCTCATCTCACGAGATCAAAAGTCTTCTTCATGAGCGAGGTGCACCGAAGGAGATGGAGATCCACGAGTAGTAGAGGCAGCAGTACAATGACGATGCGACGACAGAGGCGACCTTCTCTACAGTGTTAGAGTGGATGGCCACTCAAGATAGAGAGAGGGTGGCATGGGATGTGAGAAAGAGAGAGAAAGAGAGAGTAATGGTTGATGTAATTCGAAGAGAAAAGTTTGTCTCTTCTTATACAGTATTATGGGAGTCCATGGATCTCAATGCATGGACAACACAAAATCAATTGATGAGATTGATTTGTGTTTCTTTTAGTGTCCAAGATTTTGTTGTAAAAACATAAAAATAATTAATTTAAATTAATTAAATATATATTGAATAATCAATATAAATTGATTTCAAATTAAATCAATTATCTTATAATTGGAAAGTATTAGCCTCTTTCCATAAAAAGGGGGGCACCAATTCCAATTAGGACTTGGTAGTCATCCACCACCTTCTGATGGAAGGTGGCTTTTATCTCTTTATCTCATGATACATTATACCATTAAAATCTCCAATAATTTGCATCAACTTTTGTTGTAAATTAATTCACACAAATAATTTATAATTATTTTCTTAGCAATGCAATCATGCCATTGGAAATTAGTAAATCACATTCACAACCCAAAATAAAATGTAAATTTTATTTTCAATTAATTATCCAATGTGAATCCAATTCACATCAATAAATAATAAAAAATATATAATACAATAGGCTCTCTCTAATATATTTTAAATCACATTTTTAATATATATATATATATATATATATAAATAATTGGACAGTGTTATCCACATTATTCTTATTCATAACAATTAAATCATATTTAAGTATATTGGATCATCATTCTCATATAAATAATATGAATCAAATTCACATTATTCATGATAATTAATTCAAATTTAATTATCCATCTCTCAATGATAGGATTCAATCTAATAATGGAATTATTCTCGAACTCTTTTAAGAATAATGCACTTTCTCCGTGCATACTTGGACATAAGGACATGGTGATTGTACCTTCCACCTATAGTGACTTAGATTTTGTGATCACATCATAAATCCATATATGATGGACCTATCATAGATGCTTGATAAATCAAAACCGTAAATATAATCTTCTCATTCCATCGAAATTACATTCAGACCAATATCCAACATTTGGACCAAGATCAGATCACTTCTCTTCTGAGAGGAGTCACTAAAATCCAAGCATGTTTCATCACTTCCTCGGAATGGATGAGTCATGGTTATACAATCGTTTATGATTATATCACCTCAGGTGTTTCTAATACCTGTACATCCTGCATACTGGAAGATCTATTCTAAACCTGAAGATATAGATCAATTTACACTGTCATCTTCAGGGTTTATCATTAAGATTCTCATTCAGTCATTGGGAGTTAGTATGACATATGTTTTTGATACTGACCACATGCTTTCCAAAAACATATATCATACCTAAAAATTCATGTCATGCTTCCAAAGCATGATGACCATGCATGTAATTTGATTGATCACAATACCTCATGAGTGAGTTCATGTGTTCCAGTTCAAAAGTGAACCTATACGATCCCTTTGAGAGATCATATCACTCATATGCCTTGATATGCACACCATGTCACCAGTGTATAGACCTTGATTTGGCATTCAACCTATTGGTCTGTGAAATGTACATACTTAGATATATAGCAACACATCTATCTCCGATTAGAGGATATGTTCCTATATAATGATAATGTACAACCTAGGACTTGGTTATCACGATCTTGTTATGTCAACTCTTTGACCTAAGTAATCTGACATCTTCGAATCTCTATTCCCATGTAGAGGACATGCATTAAGAGGTCGGTTAGATATTAGACAAATGATAAAGGATTACCATCTCCTACTTAGGATGGAGATCATCTCTTAACAATCATTTGACGGTGGTCAACGAGTCCTTTATCTAACTCTTTAGATATTCATCCAAGCACCAACCTCTATGATTCAATCATGGAATCAATAGTTGTATTATCATCAAGATGGCCATGGTATATCCTGAATTGTACAAAGGGACCTTATAATGCATTCATTCAATGAATCTCAGATGAGAAGTGAAGTAATTAGTAACTTTTATTGATAAATCAAACATTACAACAACATTTATTGTAGGAATGGTTCACCTCAGGCTCACATGGCTTACAATCTCCCACTAGCCCTCTGAACCATTCATGTACAATCCTTAAACCCATGCACAATACATGTTGGTCGAAAACATTTTACGTTAAAGGTTCGGTAGGAGGGTCAACAACATTGTTGGTAGAGGCCACTTTGGTGATGATGATGTCACCACGCTTTTTAATATCCTGAATGATGTGGTATTTCCTTTCCACGTGCTTTCTCTTTTGATGTCATCTGGGTTCCTTCTTCTGGGCAATTGCTCATGTGTTATTGCAGAGTAGCGGGATGCGAGTATCATAGGAAACTGCACCAAGTTCCAAGATGAACTTGTACAACTACACCACCTCCTTTGCAACATCTGATGCGGCATTGTATTCAGCTTCTGTTGTTGAATCAGCCATAGTATCCTACTTCTGCTTCTACATCTCACAGCACCACCGTTTAACATGAACAAAAACCCTGATGTCGACTTTCGATCATCAATATCCGACTTGAAGTCTAAATATACGTATCCCAAGACTTGGAGATCTCCATCTCCATATACCAAGATATAATCTTGCGTCCATCTTAGATACTTGGAAAATATTCTTCATTGCACTCCAATGTTGTTCTCCATAACAGGATTGGTAACGACTTACCACCGCATCTACATGGCAGGTATCTGGTCTTGTATACATTATGGCGTACATTAAGCTTCCTATAGTTGATGCATAGGGGCATCCAACCATGGATTTATTGTGAGGAGCCATCCCTTTCTATAAGTGGATACTATGCCTTACGAGAAAGAAATCTTTCTTGGAATTCTCTAATGTTCCAATTTTTTTTAATGTACACATGTTATGATAATCCCAATATCATATTTTCTCGATTTCTCAATAACTTCAGAACCAAGATGTAAGAGTCTTCTCCAAGATCTTTCATCTCGAAGGTATGTGATAGCCAAATCTTAACATTGGTCATCATCCATGTATCATTCCCATTGATAAGGATGTCATTTACATAAATCACGATGAACACAATGGCACTCCCACTAATCTTATTGTACATACATGGTTCATTAGGATTTTACACAAAATCATAACTCTTTATGGTTTTGTCAAATTTGATGTTCCAGCTATGAAAAGCTTTTTTGAGCCAATAGATGGATTTCTTTAACTTGCATACTTTACCTTCCTTGGTTATGAAGCCCTGGGGCTACTCCATATAGTCATCCTCCTCCAGGTATCCTTTGAGGAGAGATGGCTTGACGTCCATCTGCCAGATGTCGTAGTCAAGAAATGCAGCTATAGTTAGCAGTTCCTTGATGGAATTATGCATAGAATGTCTCATCCTAGGCAATGCCTTATCTCTTTGTGTAGCCCTTGGATATGAGTCGTGCATTGTAAGTCTCTACTTTCCCATCAAGTCTCCTTTTTCTCTTGAAGATTCATTTACACCCAATGGATTTTACCCCTTTAGGTGGATCCTCTTAGATTCATACACTATTCTTATGCATGGAATCAATTTTTGACCTCATTGCTAGCATCCATCTATCCATGTCATGATCTGTAAGTACTTCATCAAATAAAGCTTGATCAATGCCAATTTCACCTTACACATGGAATCCAGTCCTTTCAGGTGGATCCCTTTGAAGAGGTACGAGTGTTTCATCTTTATTTATCACTTTAGTTTCTGGTTTAGGAAGCTCAGAATTCTCAGGGGACTCAATGAGTTCCTTTACTTCATTTTTATCTTGACTCTGAAGGAAATCATCTCTATAAATTTTACACCTCTAGACATGAAAACCTTCTGAGTCTCAGGGTCATAAAGCTAGTATCCAATACCATCATTAACATACCCAATGAAGTAGCACTCACGAGTGCAAGATTCTAGCTTACTTGCACACACATTCTTCACATGGAACAAGCAACCCCAAACTCTAAAGTGTTTAACACTGGGGTTGGTTCCATACCAAAGTTCATGAGGAGTTATATGTACAGACATGTTAGGAATTTTATTCAGGATATATATTATAGTCTCTACTGCATATCCTCAGAAACTAAGTGGTAATTGTGCTTTACTCATCATTGAGTGAACCATGTCCATGATGGTCCTATTGTGTCTTTCAACAACACCATTAAATTGGGTGGTTTCCTTTATATAGTATGTGGTTTAGAAGAAATGATCTAAGAAGTGTTCCTAGATCACGTGGTTTCATCGATTAATTTTTTTTAAATTTTGTTGCACCGAGCAACTAATACAGTTAGTTGCTCTCTATCATATATGATGAGATCCTCATGCTTCTGTGATGTGTTTAAGGATTCAATTATATACTTCAAGGTCTTCAATCCTCAAATTCATGTGATCCACTAACCAGGTCATGTACTCAAGAGCGGTCTTCAAATGAGGAGTCCCAAATTTCTATATCTGGTGAGTGAGATAGGGATGGTGGTGGTGGGTAAACATCTAACTTCAGAGCAATCCTGCTGAAAATGTGGACTGCAAAAATGTGAGGGTGATGGTGGCGGTAAGTCACACTCAACAAATGATTCCTGAAAAGTGGGTTGGGCAGATATGTACAAAAATCAGGAGCAAAGTCCTCTTGGAAAAGTAGAGGTGGATCGGCTGGATGGTGTGATGGATTCGCAAAGTCCGAATAAAATTTTCTCCAATCGACCATCTCCCAAACAAAAGGAAAATGATTGGGATAACAAGAAGGCAAATCAGGAGATGTGAGAAAAATGTGCAAATACGCAGAGAATATCAAGTATGCAAACAAACAATCACAAACAACTATACACAATACAAAATCCCTCAATTCACCTACTGAACACAGTGAAGACCATAAAAAGCTCGCTCTTTTAATTTTACATGTTTTAGAGTTAATGTGAGAATACAAAATTACACAATCACTTAGGAGAACCAATATAATGACGGGGTTACTCTCGTTAGAGCTCCAATTTTATTGATTATCACTTTTTTTGGATTTTTAATGAAAAAACACAAGCCAAACAAGGAGTCAATTCTTTTAGCTCCTAAGGGATCACAATCGGAGGGAGAGAGTTAGAAAAGCTATGCAAGAAAAATGATGGTAAATGCTAAGTAGAAATGCTCACCTTGCCTCCATCTCTCTTCATGCAATGATGCTAAGCAGAATTGAAACATATCTATATGCAAATGCAAAGCTGATGAAATCGCCCTAAGTGCAGGAAATTGCTATTAACATGAAGCATAAAATGTCAACTATCTAGAAATGAGATCAAGGTCCCGTATTGGAGGCCACTCGGTGCCCATCACAAGGGATCCTACAAGCGTTGTATGTGGCCTCTCTCGACATGTGGTCTCAAATCCAAATTATTAACAATTAAATTTTCGACTAAGTCCAAGCACGAATCTATTGGTACATACAAATATAATTAGGTGTGTGGACCTTAATCTATCGAGCAAGAAAATCGTATAACTTGGTCTCAATCACACAAATCAAAGAAAAATAAAATCGTGAAACAAATAAAAAGAAAGGCAAGAAAACCACAACAAAACCGACGAGACACCCAAGGGAACAATCCCTCGGAGAGTAGACCTCGTGAAGTAGGGAAGGGTCCTAAGAGTCCCGAATTATTACAATTAATAGTCTCTCTCCCATCTGAATTACAAAATAAATAAATTACATGAAAGATAAAAATTTGAATTTCTCCAAAAATCCTTCAAGCCTAATTTGATGCTCCCTTCTTGCAGCTAGGTCAGAAAAGTGACATCGCCTCATGTGTGTGCACAAGCGCTACTAGAAGAGCCCATCCCTTGATTCGCGATGCCTCGTAACAAAATCAATAAAGAAGGGGGCTTAGAATATTCAATGAATAGTATCAAATAGATGTCAAACATCCAATCTACAAAGCGAAATAAAGACAAGTAAGAAGACACATGTAAAAATCCAATCTATAATCCGTTGCTCACAGCAACGGCGTCATTTGATAACCAGAATTCTTTGAGTGTCGAATATGTCCTCACAAGGTGAAAAGTCGTTGTGTTGACCGCTCAAGAAACCCTAATAAATCAACAATTAACCCATAATATATAAATAGAAATGAAAGGAAAATATATGTAGTTAAAGTTTATTATAACTCTACAATGTATGTGTATAGGTGAAAGTACTATAGAGGTCAAACATACGGAGCAAACTGGAGAATGGTGCAAATAAATGCAAAAATGTGTGCTTCATGTTGTCTATTTGTTTTGTGAGTTTTTTTATATTTTTTATTTTGTTTTTATTTTTTAATTATTTAATTTTTAAATTTTATTTTTTAAATTTCTTTTCTTTTTATAAAAGATATATAAAGTATATTAGGATATATATATATATATATATAAACAATATATAATATAATATATATAAATATAACTAAAATAAATAAAAATTATAGAATAAAATATTTTTGTGATTTAAAAATTACTATTTTTGTGATTTTTTAGGGATTTTTTCTATTTTTTTTTAGATTTTTAGATAAAAAATATCCCAAATAAGGGATTAAAGAAATAAGCAGAATTCAAATGAAGATTAAAAATGGCAAATGATTTCAATAATTCTTCAAATAAATTTTAAAAGATAAATATTAATATAAATAAAATTAGAAGATAGAAATAAATATTTTTAGAATTTTTATATTTTTATTAAGGATCGTGGAGCTTTTTATTTTTATGTATATTCTTTTTTTATTTTTGGTGATTAACTGTCTCAAGGCTCAAAACACTTAAATAAACAAAATATTTTTTTGAGAAATTTTCAAAGTGTTTTTTCTATTTTATACTGCAAACAAGGAATATTTGTGCTCTTTTTTATAAAATATGTAAAAGTCCTAAAATAAATATGGCATGAAAATATATTCTAGCATGAGATTAATCCCATTTTTTGGTAATTTTTAGAGCGCATACTATATTTCATATATAGAACAAATGCACAAAATCCATGAACTAAAAGGAATATATATGTAATTAAATTTTTTTGTAAGCGCCTTTTTATAAAATTTTCAAAATAATATAACTGAAATTAAAAAATATATGGACTAAAACAAAATTAAAATTTCCATAGGGGTATACATGCAAAAATGCCACCTCACATGGGATGGCAAGAGAGGTGACGTGGATTAGACTAGATTGCAAATATAAAATGTGTGAGGTTCTTTTTGCAAATTTTACAAAAAATGTAATAAAGAAAAATGAAAGTTTGAGTATTAAATCTTAAATACAAAAGTTCTTAGGTTAGAATGCAAAATACTTAACAACAGGAACAATCCAACATTGGCTATTGATCCACAACGACATGTGTCAGCTCCAAAAGGCATAATGACGGTTCACACTTGAACAACTAGGATGAAAACCCCTTCGAGAGATTAATGGTGTAGAGCGGGGCAAATTCAATGGTGCCAATTGAAATTGGGAGGTGGCCTTGATTCGACGGTGGAGAGGGTACGGGAAAGAACAAGGAGAAAGGTCCAGCAAGGCGAGCTTCCTCCGCAAGATCTCCCTCCTACAACGTGCTCTGATGTTCCAAAATGGCCCGGATTCTAAATAGTCGAGTCCTTTATGCGTTCGAGGCTTCACAATGCTTTGGGGTTGGCCGAAGGGCTCCGAAGAGATCACTGGAGCTTGGAAGCTCTCAGAACCTCAAGCAAGCCTCAAAACTGCTCCAGCTGGATTTGAAGCTTCACAACCTATATAAGAAGGTTACGAGATGGAGGGCAAACCACCTTGACCCTTTTGATGGTGGAATGGGGCATGAATGGATCTGATGGAGGTATACCTGTATTGCTTCTTCCTACTTCGATGAGGCAAGAGAGGCCTCCTTTCTTTGCTCTTTCCTAAAGGGGTCAGTCGCGATAAAAATGCGATTCTCTAGAGAGCATCAGAAGGGGAAATGGACGAAGAGAAATGTTCGGCAGAGCCCTTTGATGGTCAACAGAGAAGGAAAAGCTAATGTACATATCTGTGAGAGATCTGGGTGAGTGGAAGAGGGCGAAATTTTGGAGGAGCGTGGGGAAACGATGACGAGGTCGAAACCAGCTCATAAAATGACAGAATCACAAAGAGAGTGTTCGCTGGAGCTAGCCTCCGACGAACTACGAACGAGATTGTCTAGGCGAAATCACACGATTATAACACAAAACAAAAGCATGAATTCAAACCTAAGGTTAAATACAAACCACGAGTAAGGAAAATTACCTCGAGCTAGCAGGATCTGATGAGATGAAAATGTCACAACCATGGTGGCTGGAGATGTGGAATAAACCACCTCAACTGCTCATTCGATCTGTCTAGATGCTCGGTGAACCTCCTGTCACTAAGTTCTATCCATTGGGTGCAAGAAGGGATAACGAACGATTAAAATGGGATTTGAAAATCAAAAGGAGGATCAGAGGATGTTTATTTACAAGTGATGAATTGGGACAAAGAATGAGGGAGCATGCTCGAATCATAGGTTCTCTAATTAAAAAATCACCCTCACATGATTGAGTGAGAATTGAGGAAGAGAAATACAAGAGTGGTTAACCCAAATCTTTGATTACATCGATTGGAAAAAAGCAGAAAATAGGTCAAAACAATAGTTGTGTCAGAAACTATGCTTGGGGACGGACAGTTGACCAAGGTCAATTGTAGTCTCACTATGTTTGGTCCATGTGGACCAACTAGGAAAAACCTTCCTTGGAAATTATTGTAAAATAGAAAATAAACAGTAAATCAATTAATAAAATTAAAGTTATAAAATTAAAAGTGTTTATTATATTCTATTATACTTTAATGTGATTTTTATTTATTTTCTCGAGTTTATTTATTACATGTTTGTTTTTAGGGTTTTATTTATAGTTATATTTACTTATATTTTGAGTCTTTTATTTTTATTTTGTATTAGTTATAATTTATTATTTTATTATTTTATAAACACATAACTTATTTATATATATAATATATTTTTATTATGTTTTTCTTATTTATTTGGATTTTTTACCCGGTAGACCCTATAATCTTTGTCAATTACCTCTACGACCTTTGAAACATCGTAATTCCTCCATCGACCCCGTAAACTTGCTCCGTCTTACCCCACAGACCCTACCTTCATTTTTAACTTTATTTGAGTCAATTTCTTGAGTTAGCTATGAGTTAATCTAACTAATGGAAATCGGACGGTGGATATCTACTTCCCCTTCTTCTCCAAACACATGATGACAGATGTTGGGGATGAAGGTTGAGGATCTCGACGGTGGAGCACAAGGAGAACGAGGAGGGGCTGATCTCCAGGGACAGGAAGGCTTGACATACGCACGTTTCATCTGATCCAAGTTGAGCACAACATTGTCCCACTCCCCAATCTCACATGTTGTGGCTCTTCCACCGCAAACCCCAACACAGTGAGGGTCGCGAGCCTCGCACGCGGTGGAATGCGGTAAGCTTCCATGACTGTTTGCCTCCACCGCAACTCTTCAAAGCACGCACCTTGAACTGACAGCAACCGCAAAAGGTGATGGAACAAAGGAGTAGTCCAAGGACGATGAGGAGCTTAAAGGATGTCGTAAGAGGGCATGTCCCGTGTGTCTTCTCCTGCAGTCCATCGCCATAGGCAGAACCAGACACACAAGAGGAGAGGTACGAGTTGTAGAGGTTTGGTTTCCCCAAGAATGATGTGGAGCTGAAATAGCCAAACTGTCTAGCCATCGAAACCACGCTGGAGAGGTTGTTGTATGAGAAATCCACGGATGTGAGGCTTTGCATGGTGGAGATCTCTGGCAGGATCCCGCTAGATGGTGGTTGCGTGATTGGTTGAGATAATTCAATACCTGCATGACCGTAATCTCCACAGGGATCTCACTAGAGATCTACGACTGAGATCCACGAACGTGAGTAGCTTGCACCTGCTGAGTTCCGGCAAGAGGAAACCCACAAAGACATTTGAGATCGGGTCCATCTTAAAGAGCTGCTAAAGCCTCCCGAGCTCCGGTGGGATCTCTCCAGTAAAGGGGTCGTCATTGAGGAGGAGCTTCTGGACATCAGAAAAGCTCCCGATAAATGGCAGGAGTGACCCACTGAGCTTGTTGTTGGAGAGGCCTATCTGTCCAAATGCATTGGTGGAAGCTTCGACGACCAATGGGAAACTATCGTTGAGGAGGATATCTTGGAGTTCCACCTGCGCGAGGTTGGGTAGACCAAAGAGGCCACTCGATATTGACCCATTTACATAGTTCCCGCCCATTCTGACGCGACTGAGCGATGAGCACTCCCCAATGGACTCTGGCATGGGTCCAAATAAGAAGTTGCTTAGAGCTATCGGGGTCTGGAGCTTGTTTCCCTTGTAAAGATCTGGTGGGAGATACCCTGTGACTAGTTCGAGGAGATATCAAGGGGCTGGAGCCTCCCATTGCTCTCGAGCTTTGTCGGTACTTCGCTAGTGAAGTTGTTCTCCCATAGTTGCAGCACCTCGAGCTCCAGGAGCTCCCCAACGAACCTGAGGACATTACCATGGAGCTTATTACAGAAGAGGTCGGACAAAGGCGATGGGGAGGTCAGGGGAGGGGAGGTTGGGCAGAGGCGGTAGGGAGGTCGGGGAAGGGGAGGTCGAGCGGAGGGGAGGTCAGGGGAGGAGAGGAGGGGATGTCGTCGAGGAGGCTTGGAGGAGAAAGGGAGAAGGGATTGCATTTTTGTAATTTTGAGAAATAAAATGGGCATTATGGAAATATAATTCACGAAATCTGGAAAGTTTTAATAACCAAATGGATGTGAGTTAACCGCAGGGTTTATGCGGTAAGAGTTAGGAAGTTTAAGGGGACGAGGGAGGAATTATGATGTTTCAAAGGTTGTAGAGGTAATTGATAAAGATTATAGGGTTTGTCGTTTAAAAATCCCAATATATTTTATACACTTAATTAAATATAGGTGTATAATATATATATATAAGTATTGTATATTCATCTATGTACTTTTATACATGATTTTAATATTTTATTTACGTTTTAATTTATTATGAATATGTAAAAATGTTATAAATAATATTTTCATAATTATAAAATTATAATATCATAAAAATTATAAATAATAAATAAAATGAATATGCTATATATGTAAACTATACAATAGGGGTCCTTAAGTAATAGATTTCCTTAGCATAGTGGAAGGTTTATAGGACACCTTGCATGGAACCATATTAAGGATATATATTGTAGTCTCTACTACATATATACTTGGAAACTAAGAGGTTATTATGCTAAAAATGATCATTGATTAAATCATGTCACACATGATCCAATTCTATCTCCCTACAACCCTACTGAGTTTAGGTGTGTTAGGAGGATTGAGATAGAAATGATATTCATATCTCCGTAAGGTATTCTTTGAATTCGTCTAACAGGTACAAGCTACCTAGATTAGATCAAATTCATTTCATCTTCCTTCAAACTTTGGTTCTAAACCAAAATTGTGAAATATTTGAACCTTCCAAAGGTTTCTTAGGTGAAGAGAAGAAATCTCATATCATACATAATCATCAATGGATATCACATATCCATAATGTTCATTATGATATAGATGATCCAAATACATCAATATGTATGAGATCTTGAATACCTTGGCATCTTACACCATTCCCAGACAAGGGTGCATTGAACAATTTCTACTTTTGAATACAATATTCATAAGTATGTAAGTTTTGAAATTTTAGACATTTTAAAGTTTCATCTCTTACTAGTCTATTGATCAAATCAACACATAAATGCCCAATATTTGATTCCAGATCATTGTTAAATGATCTTCATTCTCATATTGATCTTTTAAAGGTTTAATTTCAATATTAGACAGCTTAGTAAACCATTTATTAATTTTCTAATTTAGTAGAGTCCACTAGATGCCAGATTACTATCTGAAATATATCCATCACAACTCTTTATGATAGGTTTATTCCAGAATTCATGTTTATTTCCAACACTTGGAAATAAACTATGAGTGTATTCTAACATCCAGGTCCTAGAGACATTCTCCAAGACTAAGGGCTCCCACTGAAATAATGAAGTCTATACATCCAATAGAGATTGTTGCAATAATTGCATCAATATCCATGTAGATGACTATTAAACCTGAAGATCAAATTCCAGTCTTCTAAATCATATGCAACCCATTGCAAGTGTTGTTAGAAGATTGAGATACAATTAATAGACTTCGATCTTATCAAATAAGAAAGTCAATATCAGTGATTTGTGTAGACTATTTTGATGCTCTATCCGAGTCCTTCTATAAGGATTCTAGATAGACATGATAGTCACACTATCAATACATCAGCTTATTGCAGTATTTGCATTCATCCAACTCTTTGGATGTCATATGGAAGGCATAGAAGTAAAGTCAACTCTTTTGACTTTCTTCCCACATGGGTCAGACCCATGCTTCCACTGCACTCCCTTTATCTATAAACAACCATTGCTTAAGACTAAGGATCTCTTATGTTAAATTCAAAAGAATTCAATGTAAGAGCATTTCAACATTTATACATGCTTCATTAAATTCATATAGTATAAATATTATGAAGCTTCATGAATGACTAGTATAGACAGTAGAATGATGACAGTCATCATATCTACATCCATTTAAACTCTAAAAGACGTTGGTTCAGATAGGTATTCAAACATTTTGTATACATCATCTCATATAGATCTACCATCCTGCATGATGCAGAGGACCATGTCATTCATAATTAAATGTCGAGAGCACATATATATGCCATATCATCTTATTAGATTTTATAAGGATTAATTGACAATTGTGATCATCATCAACATGTCACTTCCAAAGTACATTCAATGATATCAAGACTATAGAAGCATACAAATCCAAGGGTTGTAGTCCTATTGTCTATTTAATTGTAGTTCCTCATTATTTTGAGGAAACTTGCAAATTACAACCGCATACATTATGTGTCCAACTGCAAGTACAATATCTGGATCATGGGTCCAATCCATGATATATTACATGTTATTATTGAGTATAGCTTTGAGTGGGTTTAATTAAGTATTATCTGAAATAAGAAATTTGCATAAATTTAAATATATTATATATACATATTTTACTTTGATTTAGGAATTTTTATATCAAAGCTGTCTTGCCTTGTCAACAACGAAAGTTCATTCCCTCAATCACTTTCAATGTAAGAGATACACTTACCACTATATCTCAAGCAAGATTTGGGATCTCCTTCATTATCTTTGTCACATCCCAATAATAAGATAACCTGTGACTCAGATAAAAAGAAGCGGAAACACATTCCGCCTTGCAAGTCCAATTTGCATTTCCCAATTCGGCCTTTAAGACCTGAGCCCACCACCCCTACAGTGATGTTGACCCGTCATTAATTGAATCAACCGTCAACAGGAATACAACTCGCTATTCATAATCCAATATCACCCCAATAATATGATGACCCGATATTGGGGTCACTGGGCATACGTCCTTACTCTTTCGAGAAGCAAAGAGCCCGATCCAAATGGATTGTATGCAGGAGCTGTCACTTTGGACATGCGTCTCCTATATACAATATCTGGTGACGGAACCCTTCGCCTTGACGGGTATCCACGGATGCCACTTATGTGATCCTCCATATGTAGTTCAAATTGTAATTAATTATTATAAACCATATTCACATAATTAATTCTTCTAAGGGAAATAACATCTCTATTAAAAATATAGTGTTTAATTTTAATTGGATTCCAATTAGTCTCATCATATTAAATTAATGATCCAATTAATATCCAATAAACAATCTATATTGTTACTTGAATTATGGTATTATCTCAAATACGTATTATTTCAAATTTTAATAATTAGAAATACATCATGATTTCTTAAGCATTATACCAACCCTACCTGTTGTCATGGCCAGTACCAACGGGAGTGGTACAGACTGCACACGGTGCAACCTGCTACCCCAATGCTCCTCGAATAGACACCATATCCGCCTCGGGAAAGGATAATGCGAAATAGATCACTTTGTACTTGAGATGATCATCAGTTTTTCAACCGAAATTATACCATATAATAATAATCAAAACATTTTTGATTAACATAGTAATGAGGTTTGCTAAACAAATCCCAATTCCTATTCAAGCAACATGTTTGTTGGAATGTAGATCATGTTTTTCATGTAACCAATTTGTGATATAGATCACATCTAATCAATAATTGGTTAGGGAAATGTTATATAAGGAAATAATTATTATCAAATATTTCAAAAATATTTATTCATAATTATTTTCGGAAATTATAATATCTGTTGATGTATTTGTGTGTTTCTGCTTGAGCCGTACCAGATGAAATTAGAATCTCAGGTTCTCAGAGGGGGAGTCTCCTTGTTTGACCTATCTCAAGAAAGTACATGATAGGTTTGAAGAACGTCTAGAGATGAAGGCGATTGCAGATGATATAACTAGTCAATATGTTCCTCCTCATGTCAGTTCTTCTCAAACTAACCAATGAAAATTATAGGTCTCTTGTTTGTGCAGCCTACGCTAATTATAAGTCACCTTCCAGTGTGACTGAATCTTATAATTGGTTGATCATAGGTTCTTGATTAGGAAAATATTTCTAGTAATGACCCTCACTTACTAAAAATACCATATCTCAATCAATTTAAATCCAAATTAAGAAAAATAAGTCCCTAAAGTTTGTTAATTTGATTTGCAACAGAACCTAATGATTTTCATGCATTTCAAGGTGTTTCAAATCCGCAATTAACATCTTAATTACGTCATGATCCGCAGTCCCCAAAACAATGGATACATGTTCACTAAAATGACCATAACTTGAGCAAACGGATTTGAAATCAGGCAAACTCAGATCCTACGATTTCCTTATAATGTGGAACAAAATCCAATTATTATTTTCATATATAAACAATTTAGACAAGGTCAAAAATAATCACTAAACAGAGATGCAAAAATGAAATGCAAGAAAACTTTCGCAAACCCTAAGGAACCTAAGTCTTCCTAGGTTTATGGATCCCATCCAAAACCTCCAACCTAGCTCTGATACCACTTAAAGGATATGTTTAGATCCATAAGCACATCACGGAAGAATGAGAAACGCATCGTATGCGATCGAGAGCGACTAAACACACTAGTTGGTCGAGGCAGCGGAAATTAAAAAATTTTCATGTGACAAAACAACATGATCCAAGAATGCTTCTAGGATCATTTCGTCTAAATCACAAACAAGTAATAAGATTAACTCTTGAAGAGTGGATGCGATCGAGTCTCTAAATAAAGAGACCTCCTATCTCAAGTCCGACTCGACGGAGGAGACGCTTGCGAGCGCGTGGATGAGACGCGTGCTTCTCGCAATCCATGTTGATGATTCAAGCCACGGATCTCCTGATCTCGATGAACGTGATATGACGTCTTCTTCAGGAGCAAGGCACGCCGAAGTAAATGGAGATCCATGAGAAAATGATCGGGCAACATAATGACGACGCTGCGGCGATGGAGAATCTCTCTAGGGCATCCATGGTGGACGGTCACATGAGAGAGAGAGGGCGTGTAGAGAGAAAGAGAGAGAGATAGAGAGATAGATTTATTTTCTCATTAGCATATAAAGAGCAAGGGATGCCCTTCTATTTATAATATTTTGGGACCCATGGATCTCAATCCATGGGCAACACAAATCTAATGGCTCACATTGATTTGTGTTTCTTTCAATGATCATGATTTTGTTATTAAAAACACAACAATAATTAATTTAATAAAATCAAATATATACTCAATATAATTTGATTTATATTAAATCAATCTCCATTGGAAAAATAGAAAGGAGGCAAGCCTCCTTCCATATGGAAGAGGTACGACGACCAATTCCCATGAAGGGATGGTAGACGTCCACCCGCTCCATGAGGAAAGGAGGATCCTCTTTCCATTATCTCAAAGATTTCTCCAATATTTGCAACAACTTTTGTTGCAAATTATTTCACAAAAATAAATCCAATTTATTTTGTCAATATTGCAATCATGCCATTGGAAATTTGTTAATCACATTAACAACCCAAAATAAAATGTGAATTACATTTTCAATATAACGTACAATGTGAATCCAATTCACACTAATTAATTAAAAAATGTAAATTACAAATATCTCTCTCTTATATATTATAAATCATATTTATATTATATATGATTAATATGGATACTCTTATCCACATTATTCATATCCATGATAATTGAATCACATTTAATCATCTTGGATCTCCATTCAAATAATATGAATCACATTCACATTATTTACATCTTTGATAATCAAATCATATTTAATTATCTTAGATAACTCTCCATATACTGTGGATCAAATTCATATTATTCATGATAATTAAATCACATTTAATTATCTTAGATAACTCTCCATATAATATGAATAAAATTCATATCAATCATGATAATTAAATCACATTTAATTATTCACTTTCTCAGTGCTCATATACACATATCAACAATGAAATTATCTATGAACTCTTTCAAGGATAATGCGCTTTCTTCGTCGATACCTGGATATAAGTACAGGGCGATTGTATTGTTCCATGTATAGTGACTTATATATTGAGATCACATCTCAAATCCAGATCTCGGGCCTTCATAGATGCTTGATTAAATTAAGACTGTAAATCTAATCTTCTTATTGCATCTGAATCACATTTAGATCAATGTCCAACATTTGAACTAAGATCAGATTACTTCTCTACTGAGAGGAGTCGCTAAAATCCTGACCCATTTCATCACTCCCTAGGAATGGAAGCGCCATGGTTATACAATCGTTTATGATCACATCACCCTAAGGTATTCCCAATACCTGTACATCCTGCATACTGGAAGACTCAGAATAAACCCGAAGTATTAGATCAATTTTACACTGTCTACTTCAGGATTTTATCAGTAAGTTTCTCATATTGGGAGTCGGTATCGATCATATACTTTCCAAAAGCATATATCATACCTGTATACTTTCCAAAACTATATCAAACCTACAAATTCAGTCAAGCTTCCAAAGTGAGATGATCGTGCACGGAATTTGATTCTTCCCATTATCTCATGAGTGAGCTCATGTCTTCCGATTCAGTATCTGAACATGTATGATCCCTTTGAGAGATCGTATTATTCATATGCCCTTGTATACACACCAACGTGCTGGTGTATAGACCTTGATTAGGTCATCAACCTATTAGTCTGCGAAATGTACATACATAGACATATAGCAACACATCTGTCTCCAATCAGAGGATGTGTGCCTATATCGTGACAGCATACAATATAGGACTTTGGTTATCTTGATTTCGTTAAGTAAAATCTTTGACCTAACTTATCTAACACATGCGAATCTCTATTCCTATGCAGAGGACCTGCATCAAGAAGTCGGTTAGATATCAACCTTTATGAGAAAGGATTGCCATCTCCTACTCAGGCTGGAGATCATCTCTTAACAATCATTTAACGATGCTTGATGAGTCCTCAATCTAACTCTTTCGATATTCATCCAAGCACCAGCCTCTATGATTCAATTATTGAATCAACAGCTGTATGATTATTAAGATGGCCATGGTATATAATCCTAAATGTACTAAGGGACCTATTATGCATATTATTTATTCTTCATTTAAGATCAGGGAATGATATTTTCAATAACATTTATTGCATAATGGCTCACCGTGGGTTCGCATGTCCAACACCAAGAACACTTCTTGGATCGTTTCATCTAAACCACAAATAGGTACTAGGTTACCTCTTGAAGCGTGGTTGTGATCGAGTATCTAAACCAAGAGACCTCCTCTCTCACGTCCAATCAGATGGAGGAGACTCTTGCGAGCGTGTCGATGAGACACATCCTTCTCGCAATCCAAGTTGATGATCCAAGTCGTGAATCTCATGATCTCTTCACACGAGTACTGATGTCTTTTTCATGAACGAGGTGCATCGAAGGTGATGGAGATCCACGAGCAAGAACTCCAGCAGTATAATGACGATGTTCTGGCAATGTTGACTCTCTCAATGGCTCCATGTTGGACGCACATAAGAGAGAGAGGGAGAGAGGCACATGACATGATAGAGAGGAAGAGAGCATTAGTTTATGTTGTAAACATGTCACTCGAAGAGCAATGGATGCCTCTTCTTATATAGGATTTTGGGAACCCATAGATCCCAATCCATGGACAACACATAATCAATGGATGAGTTTGATTTGTGTTTCTTTCAATGGCTAAGATGTTAATGTAAAAAAACAACAACTAATGATTTAATCTAAATTAATTTTCATTGATGAACAATAAAATTAATTTCAAATTAAACCATCCTTGATAAGAGAATAGATAATGAAGAGAATAAACCAATCTCCTCAAAAGAGGGGACGGCTACTCTTCTCCTCATGGAGAGTTGTAACCGTCCATTTCTCTTTGGTGGACTTGGTCTATCTCTTCTAATTATCACGAGATATCATTATCTCATGTTATATATCATCATCTCTTGTTGACAATATTTTCACAAAAATAATTCCAAATTATCTTATGGAAAATATCAACCATGCCATTGAAATTATGTGAATCTCATTCACAACCCAAAACTAAATGTAATTATATTTTCAATTAATCATTCAATGTGAATCCAATTCACATTAACAATTAATCAATAAATATAAATCACAATATTCTCTCTCTAATATATTATAAATCATATTTATAATATACCTGATTAATATGGATAGTGTTATCCACATTATTCATATCCGTGATAATAAAATCACATTTAATCGTCTTTGATCTCTTTTCACATGTCCCAAATAACATGAATCACATTCACATTATTCACATCTTTGATAATTAAATCACATTTAATTATATTAGATATCTCACCTTATAATATGAATCAAATTCATATTATTCATGATAAATAAATCACATTTAACTATCAATTTTCTCAATACTCGAAAACATATACCAATAATGAAATTATCCATGAACTCTTTCAAGGATAATTCGCTTTCTCCACGGATACTTGGAGATAAGGACAGGGCGATTGTATTGTTCCACATATAGTGACTTAGATATTGAGATCAAATCTCATATCCAGATCTTGCGGACATCCCATAGATGCTTGATTAAATCAAGACTGTAAATTTAATATTCTCATTATATCCGAATTGCATTCAGATCAATGTCCAACATTTGGACTAAGATTAGATTACTTCTCAACGAGAGGAGTCAGTAAAATCCTGACCCGTTTCATCACTCCTTAGGAATGTAAGAGTCATGGTTATACAATCGTTTATGATCACATCACCCTCAGGTATTGCCAATACCTGTACATCCTATACACTGGAAGACCTAGATTAAACCTAAAGTTTTAGATCTCTTTTAGACTGTCCCCTTCAGGGTTTTGTCATTAAGTTTTCTCATTCGATCATAGGGAGTTAGTCTCAATCATATACTTTCCAAAAGCATATATCATACCAAGGTGTTGATCATATACTTTCCAAAATTATATATCAATCCTACAAATTCTGTCAAGCTTTCAAAGCGAGATGACCATGCACGAAATTTCATTCTTCCCAATATCTCATGAGTGATCTCATGTCTTTCGATTCAGTAATGAACGTGTATGATCCCTTTGAGAGATCATATTACTCATATGCCCTTAAATGCACACCAGCTCATCGGTATATAGACCTTGATTAGGCCATCAACCTATCGATCTACCAAATGTACATACTCAGACATATAGTAACGCATCTGTCTCCGGTCAGAGGATGCGTATCTTGATATTGTTAAGTCGAATCTTTGACCTAACTAATATTACACCTCTGAATCTCTATTCCTATGCAGAGGACATGCATCAAGAGGTCGATCAGGATTGCCATCTCCTACTCGGGGTGGAGATCACATCTTAACAATCATTTGACGGTGCTTGATGAATCCTCAATCTAACTCTTTAGATATTCATCCAAGCACCAGCCTCTATGATTCAATAATTGAATCAACAGTTTTATTATCACTAAGATGGGCATGGTACATAACCCTAATTGTACTACGTGACCTATTATGCAAATTAGTTAATCTTCATTTTAGATTAAGGAGTGAATTACAATAACATTTATTGCATAATGGCTCGCCGTGGGCTCGCATGTCCAACAACTAAAGGCTCAACAAGTAAAATCTCTTATATCTGCAATGAATGATCCCTTCTCAAAAGGAGGGACCCATCAGGGTGTTCAACATTTTTATAAATTAATGGTTCAGATATCTCAGCAATACTCAATGCTCGAATCCAATGCGAATGTTGCATCTTATGTAACCAATATTCAATATTGAGGCAATCATAATGTCTTTAACACTACAACTCAACAATCATTATAAACAGTGTGTAATTTTAATTATTCTTATTAGAATACCCTTATTCCCGGAGATCTCTATCTCTTAAGGTATCTGCAATTAACACCTTTTAGATCACTATCTATAAAGTCTTAGGTTTTTGATGATGTGACTTTGATATCATTATCTCTAAGTCTTGTCATCTTTGAAGATGTTATTTTATTACAGCAACTAAGTGTTTTATCTCCATAGTAGGATTAGCAACAGTTTACTACTCCCACTGCATGGCAGACATCTAGCTTTTTGTACATATCTAGCACATACCAGGCTTCTAGCAACCTATGCACAAGGGCAAGCAGTTTTAGCATCATCAACACTTGATATGCTATCCCTTCAGTTTGGTCAGAATATATCCAAGATGTACCAATAATGTGACAATCGCAATTCTCCCTCTTCTCTTTGCTTCTGAACAACTTCAGAACTAAGATCTAAGAGGTATCCTTGAGATCAAATCTCAAGGTATAAAATAGCCAGATCATAAAACACTTATTATCATCCTTATATCATTCTAAATTATTGTGATATTATCTACATTTAGCACAATGAACACATTGGTTCAGACAAAGCAATCTAAAATATCTTTGTTTAGTTAATCATTTTTCTTCTTTTCTTCTTTTCTTATTTTCATTTTTAATTCTTCTATTCTTCCAAAGGCTTCACTTACCCCATTCGTCATTGTTGTACTTAAGATATATGCTTTATCCTAATTATAGGCGGACGAGTATATATGGGTGTTCATTCTTTAATCCCCTCTCAAGTCTCCTCAACTTCTGACATTCTTTCTGTTCATAGGGATATTTTACCCAAGGTATTGGCGGAGACAAGTCAAGTCACTGATTTGTTTATCCCACCCTCGGCACTCCCTTCCGTGTGTAAAGTCTTTAGTACTTAGGATTATTTGATATTAAGCATAGGAGAGAAGGACGACTTCCTATTATTTATTCGGTCTTTGTAGTATATATTTTCATATACTTAGTATGAGTTATGTCTTCCTTTACTCTCAGATCTATGAGGACAAAACTCAAGCTAAGTATATGGGGGTCATATATATGATGTATATATTTTAGCCATAACTCGTACTTACATATTTTTAATAATATGTCTAATAAATAAAAAAGAAAAATATACATTAAAATTTTTTGTATATACTGATTAATAAATTAGGTAAAAATGTTTTGCAAAATGTTGGGAAAATGGTTGTAAAATCTTTTTGAAAATTCTTTAGAAAATATTTTGTAAAACGTTTTCAACCTTTGTAAAAGTATTTTGTTTGTAAAAATTTATTTTCTTTGTTTCAATAAAATGTTTTGAAAATCTGTTTGCAAATGGTTTAGAAAAATGTTGTAAAAAGTAATTTGAAAAATCTATATATAGTGTTTGAAAATCTTTGCAAAACGATTCTCAAATTTCTTAATTTTTTCCAAAAAAAATTGTCAAATTAGTTTTCAAAAAAAAGTTTTCAAATTATTTGTAAAAATATTTTCAAATTATTTTGAGAATTATGTACAAAATCCAATCAAATAAAAACCTTTTAGGGTAAATTATTTTACCTAAGTATTTTAAATTACAAAGATGCACTCCCATGTAAATATCTACAAATATTTCTTTTTATTTTAAATATATATCTTGGTTCATCAAGATTCTATTTGAAATAATAACATTTATAATTTCATCAAATCTACAAGAAGCTTATTTGAGTCCATAGATGGAGTTATTCAACTTTCACACCTTGCTTTCCTCAACCATGAAGACTTAGGGCTACTACTTACGAATATCCTCGGAGAGGTATTCATAGAGGAATACAATCTTGACTTCAATCTCGAAGATGTCAAAGTCAAGTTGTGCAGTTATAGTTAGCAATATTATGATGGGTTTAAGCATGGTCACTGAAGAATAAGTCTCATCGCAAGCGATGTCTTCTCTTCGTGTGTATCTTGTGGATACGAGCCATGCTTTGAAGGTCTTTACATTCTCATCAGGGTCCTTCTTTCTCTTGAAGATCCATTTACATCTTAACGGGTCTTACCCTTATAGGTGGATCCTCAGGGGTCCATATACAACGCTTGTATATGAAGTCTACATTTATACTTTACTGCTAACATACATCTCCCCATGTCATGATCTTTAGAAGCTTCATCACATGAAGTCAGATCATTGTCAGACTTATTTGGCACATGGAATTGATCTTCAAACTCATTTGAAGAGGTATTAATGTTTCATCTTTAGTTGTCCTTTTAGTTTCCAACTTAAGGAGCCTCATTATCTTCTCAAGATTCAATGAGTTCCTTCACTTCATTTTCATCATGATTCTCAATCAATGCATCATCTTAGAATCATATTCTTAGAGATGAAATTCTTTAAGAATCTCAAGGTCATAAATTAGGTATATAATACCACTCTTTATTTTCCTAATGAAGTAGCACTCTCTAGTGCTAGATTCCAGCTTACTTGCATGAACCTTATTAAGGATATATATATATATATATATTGTAGTCTCTAATACATATATACCTTGGAAACTAAGAGATAACTATGTTAAGATTAATCATGTATCAAATCATGTCACACATGATCTAATTGTATCTCCCTACAACTCCATTGAGTTTAGGTATATTAGGAGAAGTGAGACAGGAATGATATTCCTATCTCTATAAGGTATTCCTTGAATTCATCTAATAGGTAATTCCTACCTAGGTTAGATAAAGTTCATTTCATCTTCCATCAAACTTTTGTTTTAAACTAAAATTGTGAAATCATTGAACATTTCAAAGATTTGTAAGGTGAAAGGAAGGAATCTCATATCACAAATAATCATCGAATGATATCACATATCATCAATGTTTATTATTATGCAGATGATCCACAATATGTATAAGATCATGGATACCTTTGAATACAATGTTTATTATTCCCAGAGAAGAGTGTATTGGACATATTTACTTTGAATACAATATTCACAAGTATGTAAGATTTGAACCTTTAGACAATCTAAAGTTCAATGTCTCATTGTTCCATCGATCATATCAAGAGACATATGTCCAAAACTCGATGCCAAGTCATTGTCAAATGATCTTCATCCTCCTATTGATCTATTAAGATTTAATTGTCAATATTAGAAACGTTAATGAACCTTTCATTAATATTCTAATTTAGTAGAGTCCACTATCATAACTCTTTATGATAGGTCTATTTTAGAATACATGTTCATGTCCAACAATGAATGTATTCTAATATCTAGGTCATAGAGACATTCTCTAAGACCAAGAGCTCCCCCACAGAAAATATGAAGTCTATCTATCCTATGGAGATTGTTGCAACAATTGCATCAATTCCCATATAGATGACTATTAAACCTTAAGATCAAATTTATTAATCTTTTACAACATATGCAACAATTGCAAGTGTCATTAGAAGAATGAGATATAATTTTGGACTTTGATCTTATCTTATAAGAAAGTCAATTTCCATGATTAAATGTAGATGTAGATTATTCTGTTGTATTATTTGAGTCCTTCTCTAAGGATTCTAGATATACTTGATAGTTATACTAGAAACACATCATCTTATTGCAGTATGGGCATTTATCCAACTATCTGGATGCCATATGAAAGTCACAGAAGTAGGTCAACTTTAACTTTCCTTCTTACTTGGGTTCCATCCATGCTTCCACTACGCTCCCTTCATCTATAAACAACCATTTCTTAAGATAAAGGATCTCTTATGTTGAATTCAAAAGGATTTCAAAATGAGAGATTTAAACATTTATATATGCCTCATTTAATTCATACAATATGATTATTATGAAGCTTCATGAATGACTTGAGTATAGACAGTAGAATGACGACACTAATCATTTCTACATCCATCTTAACTCAAAAACTTTGGTTCTGGTAGGTATTCAAACATTTTGAATACATCATCTCTTTCGAGCTACCATGCTGCATAATGCAAAGAACCATGTCATTCATGATTAAATGTCTAGAGCACATATGTTTGCCAAAACATCTTCTTTTATGTCATAAGGATTAATTTGATAATTATGATCATCATCGACATGTTACTTCCAAAGTACTCTCGATGATGGATTAAGACTATATTGACATACAAACCCTAAGGTAATGTCTTATTGTCATATTTAATTGTCACTCCTCATTTTTGATAAGGAAAATTGCATATTCCAACCACATACATTATGTGTCCAATTGCAAGGATAATATATTGATTATGAATTCAATTCATGATATTATACTGGTTATTATTGAGTATAGCTTTGAATCGGTGTAATGAGGATAATTTAAAATAAGACATTTGCATAAATATATATGGGGTTGATGGGGCTGCCCCCAACATGGCTGCCCCGCCCCATTTTTGGGCAATTTGTTTTTTGAAAAATATCATCATGTATATTCATCCCTATATCCCTCCTATATGCCATTCGAATTTCGTCAGAAACAGAGACTCCTACAGCCTCCATCCAGATAGGGTCGATTTAAAAAATCCTGCGACCATTAAAAGAATGACATCTGGATGGAGGCCGTAGGAGTCTCTGTTTATGATGAAATTCGAATGACATATAGGAGGGATATAGAGATGAATATACATAGTGATATTTTCCCAAAAAATTAAAAAATTGCGAAAAATAGGGTGGGGGCAGCCATGTTGGCTACCCCTAGGGGGCAGCCCCATTTTCCCAATATATATACATATACATATATAAATATTTTACTTTGATTTATGAATTTTTATATCAAAATTGTCTTGACTTGTCAACATTGAAAGTTCATTCCCTTAATCATGTTCAATGTAAGAGATATTCTTACCATTATATCTCTAGCGAGATCTGGGATCTCCTTTCCTATCTTTGTTGCATCCCAATAATATGAGAAACTACAACTCAGATAAAAGGAAGCGGGAATTCATTCCGCCTTGAAATTCCTACTTGCATTTCCCAATTCAGTCTTTAACACCGGAGCCCACCACCCCAAAGGTGATGTTGACCCGTTGTTAATTGAACCAACTGTCAACAGGAACGGAACTCGCTATGCGCAATCCCATATCGCCCCAATAATATGAGGAACCGATATTAGGGTCACTACGCATACAGCCTTACTCTTTCGAGAAGCAAAGAGCCCGATCCAGATGTGCTTGCATACATGAGATGTCACTTCGGACAAGTGTCTCCTACATATAATCCCTGGCGAAGGAACCCTTCACCTTGACGGGAGACCATGGATATCACTTATGTGATCCTCCACCTCACATTCAAATTTAATTAATTATCATGAATCACATTCATATAATTAATTTTTCCAAGAGAAATATAACTCTATTCATAATAGAGTGTTTTCATTGGATATAATTAGTTTATTCACATTAAATCAATTATCGATCCAATTCAATCAACAAACTTGATTGTTACTTGAAATAGTGGTATTATCTCAAAGTACGCATTATTCAAATTTTAATAATAGAAAATATACCATGATCTCTCAAGCATCATTCGTTCCCTACCCGTTGTCATGGCCAATACCGACGGGAGTGGGACAGACCACACACGGTGCAATCTGCTACCCCAACGCTCCCCGACTAGGCACCATATCTGCCTCGGGAAAAAAGAATACTGAGTCAATCACTTTGTACTTGAGATGTTCATCAGTTTTTCAACCGAAGTTATACCATATAATATTCACCAAAACCATTTTGATAATATTATGAGGAGATTTGCTAAACAAATCCCCAATCCTATTCAAGCAACAAGATTTTGCATGTAAAAGTTGTGGTACAACTATTGTAGGAGAAACTAGAGTTTTTCATGAAAACAATGTTTGTTGGAAATTTCATATTAACCAATTGTGATCAAGATCAACAATCTTATCATTTTGGTTAATGAAATGTCATTCAAGGAAATAATTATCATCTTTAAATATTTCACAAATATTTATCAATAATCATTTCAGAAAATTAACAATAAGCTTCCATTAATTTATTTGAATGATAATCACAAGGTTTATGATCAAGTTTGTTAATTTCCAACAGTGACCCCTACTCACTAAAACCAACATAACTCGATCAATTTAAATCCAATTAACGAAACTAAATTTATTTTGTTCGCCAATTTGATTAAAAACATAATCCATGCGATAATATGAATTTCCAGGTGTTTAGGACCCGTAATTAACTCTTTAATTACGTCACTAATTGCCATCTCCGAAACAGTGGACATATGGTTATTAAAAAGATCATATCTTGAGTTATC
Source organism: Ottelia alismoides (assembly GCA_037367405.1). NCBI lineage: Eukaryota > Viridiplantae > Streptophyta > Magnoliopsida > Alismatales > Hydrocharitaceae > Ottelia > Ottelia alismoides. The sequence goes on along the minus strand of JAZKJV010007604.1, from coordinate 1,777,798 downwards.
GGATTCCAAATCACGCAAAATAAAATTCCATGGTTTCCTTATTTAATGAGGAACATTATCCAAGTGATATTTTTGTATTTAAACATTTTAAACAGGGTGGAAAAATTATCACAAAATAGGGCTGCGAAAATTGAAATGCGACAAAAATTTTCATGAAGCCCAACAAGCCCAAATCTTCGTAGGTTCATCGATCTAATCCAAAACCTTCGACAACCTGACTCTTATACCATTAGAAGGATATGGGTAAAATCCTCAAGTGCATCACGAAAGCGTGAAGATCACATCGTATGCGATCGGGAGCAACTAGTCGCACTAGTTGCTCTGGGTAGAGGAATTTAAAAAATGTTTAAATGATGAAACCACATTATCCAAGAACACTTCTTGGATCGTTTCATCTAAACCACAAATAGGTACTAGGGATACCTCTTTAAGCATGGTTGCGATCGAGTCTCTAAATCAAGAGACCTCCTGTCTCAAGTCCGATTCGACGGAGGAGACGCTTGCGAGCACGTTGATGAGACACGTCCTTCTCACAATCCAAGTTGATGATCCAAGTGGCGAATCTCCTGATCTTGTCACATGAGATCCGATGTCTTATTCATGAGTGATGTGCACCGAAGGAGACGGAGATCCACGAGCAAGAACTCCAGCAGTATAACGATGATGCTTTGGCGATGTCGACTCTCTCAATGGCTCCATGGTGGACTACCATAAGAGAGAGAGGGAGAGAGGAACATGACATGTAGATAGAGAGGAAGAGAGCATTAGTTTATGTTGTAAAAGTGTCACTCGAAGAGCAATGCATGCCTCTTCTTATATAGGGTTTTGGGAACCCATGGATCCCAATCCATGGACAACACATAATCAATGGATGAGATTGATTTGTGTTTCTTTCAATGCCTAAGATGTTGTAAAAACACAACAAATAATGATTTAATTTAAAATAATTTTCTTTGATAAATTAACAAAATTAATTTAAAATTAAATCATCTTTTATAAGAGAAAAGATAATGAAGAGAATAAACAATATCCTCAAAAGAGGGGACGGTTACACTTCTCCTCATGGAGAGTTGTAGCCGTCCACTTCTCTTTGGTAGACTTGGTTCATCTCTTCTAATTATCAAGAGATCTCATGATATATATCATCATCTCTTGTCGACAATATTTTCACCAAAAAATAATTCCAAATTATCTTATGGAAAATATCAACCATGCCATTGAAATCATGTGTATCTCATTAACAACCCAAAAACTAAATGTAATCATATTTCAATTAATCGCTCAATGTGAATCCAATTCACATTAACAAGTAATCTATAAATATAAATCACAATATGCTCTCTCTAATATATTATAAATTATATTTATAATATACCTGGTTAATATGGATAATGTTATCCACATTATTCATATCCATGGTCAATAAATCACATTTAATCATCTTGGATCTCTTTTCTCATGTGCACAAATAACATAAATCACATTGGCATTATTCATGTCCATGTAAATTAAATCACATTTAATTATCTTATATATATCTCCTTATAATACGAATCAAATTTGTATTATTCATGATAATTAAATCACATTTAATTATCAATTTTCTCAATGCTCGGATACATATATCAACAATGAAATTATCCATGAACTCTTTCAAGGATAATGCACTTTCTCCGCGGATACTTGGAGATAAGCCCAGGGCGATTATATTGTTCCACGTATAGTGACTTGTATATTGAGATCAAATCTCAAATCCAGATCTTGCGGACCTCCCATAGATGCATGATTAAATCAAGACCGTAGATTTAATCTTCTCATTGTATCTGAATCACATTCAGATCAATGTAACATTTGGATTAAGATTAGATTACTTCTCTACAAGAGGAGTCACTAAAATCTAGACCCGTTTCATCACTCCCTAGGAATGAAAGCATCATGGTTACACAGTCGTTTATGATCACATCACCCTCAGGTATTCCCAATACCTGTACATCATGCATACTAGAAGACCTAGATTAAACCCAAAGTTTTAGATCTCTTTTAGACTGTCTCCTTCAGGGTTTTATCATTAAGTTTTCTCATTCGATCATAGGGAGTTGGTATCGATCATATACTTACCAAAAGCATATATCATACCAAGGTGTTGATCATATACTTTCCAAAAGTATATATCGAACCTACAAATTCAATCAAGCTTCCAAAGTGAGACGACCGTGCATGGAATTTGATTCTTCCCAGTATCTCATGAGTGATCTCATGTCTTCCGGTTCAGTAATGAACCTGTATGAACCCTTTGAGAGTTCGTATTACTCATATGCCCTTATTTGCACATCAGCTTACAGGTATATAAACCTTGATTAGGCCATCAACCTATCGGTCTACCAAATGTACATACTCAGACATATAGTAATACATTTATCTCCGATTAGAGGATGCGTTCCTATATCATGACAGCATACGACATAGGTCTTTGGTTATCTCGATCTCGTATGTCAACTCTTTTACCTAACTAATCTGACACCTCCGAATCTCTATTCCTATGTAGCCTACATCAAGAGGTCGGTCAGATATCAACCTTTAGAGATAAAGATTGTCATCTTCTACTGAGGCTGGAGATCACATCTTAACAATTATTTGACAGTGCTTGATGAGTCCTCAATCTAACTCTTTAGATATCCATCCAAGCACTAGCCTCTATGATTCAATAATTGAATCAACAACTGTATGATCATTAAGATGGCCATGGTATATAACCCTAATTGTACTAAGGGACCTATTATGCAAATTAGTTATTCTTCATTTCAGATTAAGGAGTGAATTGCAATAACATTTATTGCTTAATGGCTCTCCGTGGGCTCGCATGTCTAACAACTAAAGGCTCAACAAGTAAGAAATCTTATATATGCAATGAATGATCTCTGTTCAGAACGGAGGGGCCCATCAGGGTGTTTAGCATTTTTATCAATTAATGGTTCAGATATCTCAGCAATAAACTTAGAATGATGTCTCTCTTTTGTCCATAAATCAAGAAATTCATCTCATGGCTCGGATATCTGTACATCACAATTCCCAAAATGAGGTCTATCATCAGTAATATAAGAAAGGTGTATCAAAAGGATATCATAATGTGCCTCTAAAAGCTTAGATTGATCCTCTTAAAACAACTCAAACTGTCCATCAACAACTGGCTCAGTTGGACTACCAAGGGAACTCATGTCGATTGTGCTTTCCATAGAGTCCTTTTGGGAAAGGAACTCCTGGGTATCTATAAAATCAATGAAAAGCTCTGTCTTTTTGAATTCAGCAAGAAAATCTATGTCATCTGGCTCTGATATAGGTTTCTCTTTCTCATCTACTGCAGGTGGCGGTAATGGTCTAGGATCAGAGATCGTCTCAATTTTCACCTTGTCACTGCGAGAGTGAAAGATGATATCTCCAGTACCATAATCAATTGCTGCTTCGGCCGTTCAGAGGAACAATCGACCTTGTATGATCGGGGTATGGAGTAACGGTGCAGGTGTGCCCATATCCATGACAACAAAATCAACATAGAATTTCATTCACTGCACCATTACAATAACGTCCTCTAAAATGCCTCTTGGCCTCTTAATAGATCTATCAGCAAACTGAAGGATCATCCTGGTTGTTTTAAGAGGCCCTAACTGAAATTTAGTTAGTAAAGAGGAAGGCATGAGATTGATGGAGGAACCGCTATCGAGAAGAGTACAATAAAATTCTTGATCAAAGATATGGAAAAAGATGTGAGGTGCTCAGGTTACTGATGGCATGAACTGTGGCCATGGTCAAGATGTGTTTCTCTGTTTCCTTTCGTCTGTTCTTCCTTGTACATGCCTCTTTCATTCCCTTTTTTACTGTAGACATGTATTCCATGGTCTTAAGGAGTGGCATCTTTAAAAATATGTTCTATAAGATCTCAACCACTCTAGGATCAGATAAGGTTGTTTTTAATTTTTGATTTTTTTGGATTTGAGAGAAAAAGGAAATGGTACTGAATCAAAATAAACATGCAAACGTTCATTTCCATTATTTAGAGTAGAATCCTCATGTACAAAAAGTCAATCAGAATCAATCTGTACAATGTTGTCCAAATCAGGTGGAAGGAAAATAGAATCTAAAACAGAACGGGATGATGTTGATGGCGAAGAGGAAGAATATGTAACTGGTATATTCTCCCTTGTTGATGGTGATCTACATCTGCCTGCGTGAAGGTGGTGGTGAAGGCGGTGAGACTTCAGAATTTGGTGCTGCTACATTGGTCCTCTCGATTGCTGGTGAAGGAGATGGTGTAGAAGATGATGCTCTCTCAGTGGTTTGATCTCCCAACCCCAACTGGTTTGTAGGAAACTATAAACTCCTATTTCTCCTAAGATGAATGGCATCAGATAAACATGTAAAATCAAGGGACAAACATGTCTCGGGGTGGGTGGGCAATTGGCTACCTACTCCTTACGTTTGAAATTGTTGGAGTTGGCTTCGACTTGTGTTGGAATTATTGTCTTGGTGGTGGTTAGGTCATCAATCCGCTGAGTTAATTCATTCATGTTCTTCATAAGCAATGCAATTTGGTCTAGTGATGGGTTTACTAAAGGGGCCTCAGGTTGCTCATTGACTGGTTGCCGTTGAGACTAATAGTACGGAGGTTGTTGGTAACCATACGGATTTTGATAATGAGGAAGAGGAGGAGGGGGAGGATACTGTCCATAATATGCAGTCTGCTGCTGGCTAGGATGAGGAAAATACATAGACTACTGATGTGGTTGGCCTTGTCTCCAATTTTGGAACTATGGTGGGGATTGAAAATGAGGTTGGAACTGTTGGTGCTAGTACTGCTGATGTCTACCTCCCCAAAGCTGGTGGGCGGGTCTCTGACCCTACTATGAACCCAACTGGCCTTGCCCTGACGGATGGGGCTTCTTTCGCTCACGGTCGAACCAGATACCGTTCACCGCCTGAATTTCAGGTGGAGGTGGAGACTGCTTCTGAAGAATATAGGCTACTTCCTATTTGTACGAAACTATTTGATGTGCATGTTGCTGAACATGATCAGGTGTCTGCATGTAGTAGACATGATGAACTGTGAATGGTCCTCTGCTACTCTACTGGGTGGAGGATTCTACTCCCTAGTAGAGGTATCGGCTGTTGCACTCATATTGTGGATTGCACTGATCGTACTCACAAGAAGCTTCAGGTGCTTTGTTATCTCATCCAGCTTGTCCAGGTTCTTCGTCCTATGTTCAATCACATGAAGCTTCTCAAGCTCCTTGGATCGTTTCTCGATGATGTCTACTTTGGATAGGTGATTTTCAATAATGGTCAGATCAGAACTGTACACCTTATCCACTTCTTGTGTTGCCATCATGTGGACATCCTTTTGGGGTACTGGAAGGGTGGTGACGGGGTGCTTCTGAAAAGCACGTGAAGAAGAAAGAGCTATTGAACTCTCTACCATCTCCTCAAAAATTTGATACAGGGCATCCTCGTCCTTGTTGAAGTGGCTCCCCCCACAAGCGGCATCTACCAGCTTCTGATTCTCAATGCTTAAACCCCTAAAGAAAATTTGTACGAGGCTGGTCTTTAGAATATCATGGTGGGGGGATTTCTCTGTGAGATCTTTGAATCTTTCCCATGCCTCGTGAATAGGTTCTTGGGGCATATGGGAGAAATTGGCAATAAAGGATCGCATTTGGTTGAGTCGTCCAAGTGGATAATACTTGTTCAGAAATGCGGACCTCAACTCTTCCCAAGTAGTGACAACCTTCCCCAAGTTATTTAACCAGTATAAAGATTTTCCCATCAGACTAAATGGAAAGGCAGTCATCTGCACTACCTCTAATGGGACATTTGGGTAGTGTACTATTCCACAAATGTGATCGAACTGCTGAAGATGTATATAAGGTTCTTCATTGATATTTCCACGGAATATTGGGAGAAGAGGTAAAATAGTAGGCTCAAGCTCAAAATTCCCATGAACCATAGTGATTTTTATCCAAGAATTTATCTTTCCTTCCTGTGGATTATAAGTATTCTTTAATGTAGGCTTAGCCCCAGGTTATATATGAGGTTCTTCTCCCCCATTCCCACCTCTAGGGATTATGTTATCCCCCTCTCTCATGTCTTAAATTTCCTGTTTCATCTTGAGAATCATATCTCTCATTGTGGCCAGAAAATTAGCCTGCTCTATTAACTGTGCTTGAATTGATTGAATGGAGGCTAACATGGTACTGTTGATCTCTCTCTGCTCCGACATGGATCCCTTTCCCTTTGGTGGCACTAAATGCCTGGCGTCTAACTTTGAAAATGTACATGCCACTCAATTAGTGCTTAGAATTAATGGAATCCCAGATATTAATTCGAGATTAAAGCCAATCTCAAATAGTGGATTCATGGATGTTGTGAAGGTTGTAGTGGATAAAGAGGAATATTTGTGAAGTGAGTCTCCCTAAATAGAAGGTGAATGGCTCGGAGCATAGAATGAGTTTGCAAAGTCCAAATGAGAAATACTCTAGTCCGACATCTTCGAAATCAATAGGAAGGATGCAAAAACACGAAGGTCAATGTAAGAGTGAATGTGAATGAAGGCGCAAATTGCACAAAAGGATCTTTATCACTAGCAAGCAAACACAATACAAACCTCCAATTCATTAAATCAACTCAATGTGAAGACCCTGAAGGTTCGATCAATTACCTTATCAATTTTAGAGTTTGGTGATAATACAATCTATCAGAGCGATTAAAAAGAGCTATTATGAAACCAATGCTCTCAAGAGACTGGCCTAATCCCAAAGTTAGATCTTTCCCAGCCAGTATGAATTGCATACCGTTTACCGGCTACCCGATCAATTTAATCTATTAAGGATGTCATGGGCTGCTTTACCGGCTATTTATGAGATCCTCACTGGAGAACGACTAACCGAAGATAGTAGTCTGAAAAGAGTTCAGGTATGGTTCTATCCTAGTGTGTGGGTCGCTCTCTCTCTCTCTCTCTACATACAAACCAAACAATGAGGGGGTTACTCTCCCCAAAATAATGATTTTTCCTTGTGTTTATTTTAGGATTGAGTTTTCTTTAGCAGTCCCATATGTTAGGCAGTTGTCACTTTGTTAAAATATTTTTAAAGAATCGCCTACCGAGTGTCCAATTTCCTTTTTAACTTACGTGAGTGAAAATGAGGAAGGAGATTGGAAATGCCAATGCACGATTAAAAACAATGAAGCATGCATGGGGTTAGAGATGTGTCCCTTGTCGCCAACACTCTACATGCAAAATGTTTTCTGCAGAATTTAAATACAAAAAATTAAACTATCCTATATAACGCAAGTGAACCGTCCTAGATGATAGCTTCTATTAACAGGCAAGAACAAGTTAATTTTACTAAGTCCAAATTATGATCTACTCTATAGGTACAAAAATTCTTGTTTAGGGTGTTTGGATGTAATTATTTACCTGGCTCAAGAAAATAATTAAATCAATCAAGAGGTAGCTCATGAAATCCGTGTGAAACAAAGAAAATAAAGATGATGAAAACAAATCCGATGAGGTCCCCCAGGTGGACCAGCACTTGGTGAAATAGACCCTACAACAAATGAATGTCCTTTTTACAAGTGTTCAAGTGCTAAAATCAATAAAACCATCTATGCTACAAATGATGGTCTCTCTCAAATTATTCTCCTCCTCCTGCGCTCTCCTGCAACTTCGAGATGAATCAAGCCTCCTTCGCTTCACTTGGGTGCTTTGGCTCTCCTAAGATCGCCTCCTTCGCTCCGTGGGCCCTCGCAAGAAAAAGAAAAGAGAGTACATGTAAGAAACACAATTATAAAAATATGAGCACAAATAATGAAATGAATGCAACGGATATGAACAATGGAGTAAATGGCAAAATGTAGATAGATATTTACAACCAAGAAATAGCAGGTCAAAAGAGAAACCTAACTACCCTCACCGTTCCTCCCCGGCAATGACGCCATTTTGTTGCTTACGCTTTTCTGGGTTTTAGTTATTTGAATTATTAACAAGTCGTTGCAAACCTATCAAGCTTTAGCAGACAAACAACTAATTGTTTTCTTCTCAAGCTGCAAATTTAACTAAAACTGAATAATAAAGCAAGAGAAAGTTTTGCTACTTATTTACCTATATAGCAGACAAGATCAAACTCAGAGAGGTAATAATTCCCGAGGGTTATTCAAATAATCGATGAAAAATCAATTAAGAGAAAAGGCAAGAATCTCAAAGGCAAACTATCCTTGGTTTTTGTGAATTTTTTTATCTTTTTAGTTTTTTAATTTTTTATTTCTATTTTTTTATTTTCTGATTTCTAAATCTTTAGTGAATATAATTTTGTATTTTTTAAAATAAAGAACAATATGCACACGATAAGAACCACACCTCAAACTCTTTTTATATTTTTCAATTATATCAAAAATGCTAAGAAAAATCCATAGAAAATATTTTTGGGTTTTAAAGACTTTGAAATGTTTTTGAGAATTTTTATAGAATTTTCAGATGACTTAATATTTTTTTAAAAATCAAATAATGACAAGAATGATAAATAGCACACAACCTGGAGTAATTTGCAACTTAAAAATATTTTAATGCCCAAAATTCCTAGCAACTATTCTTATGCTAAAATATATGCAAATATCTACAAACATGAACTGAGATCAAGATTTTTGGATTTTTTGTGATTTTTATAAGATTTTTAGTATTTTTCAAAATTTTGAGGTTTTGAAAAGAATTATTGCACGAAATTTGGGCAAGAATTAAAAGACAATAAAATAAAACTACTTAAATTTTTTTAAACTTTTTGGAGCAATATTCTAATATTTATGATTTTTTTAATTTCAAGAAGAGAAAAATACACCATTTTTTATTTTTTTAATAATATTAAATTGAAATAAAATGCAATGAAATTTTCAGGTGGTTGTCTGATATTTTCCAAAATATATTTTTTAATCCTCGTAGGGTTTCTTCTTTCTCAAGCCAAATCCAGAGGGGACGTCGTCCCCTTTTCCTTCCTCTTCCCAGGCGTGCGTCGTGGCCGCAGTGGGACGGGTGTTGGTGGCGGCGATGGTACAGGCTCGTGGTGGGATGAAGGTCTTCGATGGAGCATCGTGCGACGGAAGGTGGCTGGCACCGCTGTGGTGCGGGGAGTGGTTGACTAGGCGGGACATAAGACTCTACGGCGGAGGGGGCGGTCGGGCTTGAGCAGCTCTTCCCTAGGTAGAGGTCGGTGGAGACCTGCGGTTGAGGAGGTGTTGAATACAGAGCGGCACGGGCTGGCAGATGACTGAGTCGCGGTGAAGCGTGGCTGGGAACGATCGGCGGAGATGTCTGGAGTCAGGGAGGGCGCAGAAGAGGCGACGGTCTGAGGCTTAGGATGCGGTGGTCTAAAGGCGACGGGCCTGGCTGCCCGCAGTGGGGCATCTACTCTTTTTTTACTTTTTTGAATTTTTTATTTACTGATTGTAAAAGCAGAAACTATATATAAAAAACTTTATATATATATATATATATTTAACAAAATAGAAATAGTAAATAACCTCTTTTTTATTTTTTTATTTTAACCTGCAAAACAAATGTTAAAAGAAAACATATTTTTTTATTTTTTATTCTTCTTATATATAGAAAAATTAAGATGCTACCACGACGACTCGGTCTCAAATCAAAACAAACGCATGAGTGGTGATCCGGTTAAAAATGAGGAATGAATTCGAGTCTTCGGCTACCATACATGGCCGGAGTTGAGAGATCGTGATAGGTAGAAAAGAATGTGGAGAGATCGAGATGTGAGATGAAAAATTGGGATCGGTGGTGAAAAGTCAAGATCGTGAGGGATGATTCTAAGATCTAGATAAAAAATGACAACAAAATAGTGAGGAGAAAAATAAAATTAAGATTATCCTAGATGAAAAATAATAAGAAAATGTGGATCTCACCTTAGGAGCAGAAAAGTCCTTGATCACTTCAATGAAGGTCGATTCGCTATCACCGAACGACATGGAGGCTAGGCACCCTTCTGCGACAAGAAGACTCTCAGAGATCGGGCTCCTCTCAACAATGATTGATCTAGTTGAAAAGATGGATGAGGAGCCATATTAATAAATACAATGGGATTGAAGTTTGAATTTTTGGATGAAGATAAGAGAGAAGAGAGAAGATAGATTGAAAAGATATAAAGTATAAAGATAAATATTTACAAAAATTAAATATTTTTTTATGTATTTTAGTCACTTTATTTATTGGAAAATTAAATGTTAACTTTTTTTATTTTTTTGTGATAGTTAGTTAAAAAATTAACTATATACATATGTTATATATAAATATGATATTATCTACATGGGTAAATAAACAATTTAGCTTTTTGTTTTAAAATTTTTATTAATTTTATTATTTTTTTATTTTATTTAATAATAAAAATATTTACAAATACAATATGTACAAATAAATGAGGAAATTGCACAAACCACCCCAGTAGATTGACTTTTCAACCTTAAATCCAAAATTATGAAATCACAACCATTTTAAAGATAATTTAATTTAGAATACAATGGAAGTGAGTTTGGTTCAATCTAAGTTTATATGGAGTCGGAATTGATCTTTCAATTATCGCTTAATGGCTTTTTCTGGATGTGGTTACTTTTATTATGTACATGATTTCATTATGTAGTTATTTTTATTATTTAGCCAACATTTTTATTTAGGGTCAGTTTATATACAAATAAAATAATTTTATTTTTATACAGATGTGCATAATAAGTGACAAGTATTTACAACACACATTTTTTTGGGGTTTTCTGATTAATGACCCTATCTCCTCCTACTTTATTCCTGGTTGATCCGGTCAAGTCTTGACCTTCTCTCGGGGTTCGGGTCAGCTTGTATCTATTATATATATACAAATTTCTTTTATTTTTCCTTTATTTATTTATTTTAGGTTAAAATAATATAAAAATATAAAATATTTATATACGTATGCAATTTAGTAAGAATATGAATTTAGTATTGTGTACATGCATTTTATAAGGATTTTCAAGATAAAATAAATGAATAAAGATGACGAATCGCAGAATCATCACCTGTACCTCTGTGGTGACATATGAGATCTCCATAAGGGGATATGGGAAATTTTTATTCATAATCATGTATTTCCCTTTTGGTTGATGATGAATCTCCATTTCACCATCTTTATTCTTTTATTTTAGCTTAAAATCCATTGTAAAGCAACAATTTATATTACTAAATCCATATTCTTACTAACATGCATCTATGAGTAAATATTTTACATATAGTATTATTTAAACCTAAAATAAATAAAGAAATAAAGAAATAAAGGGAAAACAAAGAAAATAAAAAGACTTATATATGTAATAGATAGAGGCTGACCTGAACCCCGAGAGAAGGTCAAGACTTGACCTCCTCAACCGGGAATAAAGTAGGAGAAGATATGGTCATTAATCAGAAAATCCAAAAAAATATTTTGTAAACACTTTTCATTTATTTTGTGTATATTTGTAGAAAACATGCACTATTTTATTTTCCATAAATAGAACTAAAATTAAGTAATTTTCAAAATAATAGTTGTAAATAAAAATATTTTCTAAATAACAAAAATAAATACAAAATAAAATCATGTACAAAAAGTAACAACATTCAGAAAAGTCGTAAAGCGATAAATGAAAGACTAATTCTGGCTCCATATGAACTCAAAATGAATCAAACCCACTTCCATCGTATTTTTAAATTAAATTATCTTTAAAATGGCAGTGGGTTCATTTGGAGTTACGATTTGAAAGACATCTTTTTGGTATGTTTTTGTAATTTTACTATTTATTTATTACATATATATTTATCCATTTTTATTTTTATACATATTGTATTCGTAAATAATTGCAAATATTTTTTAATAATTATTTAAAACAAAATTTTAAAAAAATTAATATAAAGTCACAATTTCCTTATTTAACTATATGTATAATGTACCAAACACATATATAATACGTATATAATTAATTTCCTTATATAACCATCATAAAAATTAAATAATTAACATTTATTATTTGGTTTAATAAAGTGAGCAAATAATTTAATTTAATTTTTTCATAATGTAAATAATATTATTAATTCCACCATTAACCTCCTTCTTTTTCTCTCCATTAAAATCTAGAAATTCAAATCCATTTTTTTATTTATTAGCTCGTCCTCCTTTATTCAACTTGATCAATCCTATAGTGAGATGAGACTAATTTCCAATAGTCGTCTTGTTGTAGAAAGGTGCATAGCCTCCGAGTCGTCTGGTGATAGAGAGGCGATCTTCGTCGAGGCCATCACGACATTATCTACTCCCATGGTGAGATTCATTTTATTTCTCATTTCTCATCTCGGTTAATAATAGTGTAATTTTTAGTTTTAATTTCATAATCAGATTTTTTAGATCTATGTAGTTAATCATTATTCTTCACGATTCGACCCAATTTCGATCCGATCTGACATCCACATCTTAATCCTTACACGTTCGCGTTCTACCTCACGCAGCCGCTCACGTCCTGCCATACATGGTGACCGACGATCCAGATCTATACGTCCACCTAACCGGATCCACTTTTCCGTTCAAATTTTCTATCAATAAATTTAGAACTGATATGTCATGCTCGAGTTTATTTTGTATGCTATTTTATTCTAGGGTACAGAAGATTTCAAAAAAAATCAAACAAAAATTATAAAAAATCCTTCTTCTGTCTATTAAAAAAAGAAATTTTACAAAAAGGGGCAACCACCATCTGCAACCAACCCTCATCTTCCAGCTGTCAACCTCCAGCCACCATCGTCCTTTACCGCACCCACCACGTGCCACCACCTAGAGCAAGCCCCTTCGCTCGACTCCGTTCACTAGAGCCCCCAAATGCCAGGATCTCTACCATCTTAGCAACTCCTCGCCATCGATCCTTCAACTGCCCCCTACGAATCACATCCTCCAATCGTGACTCCGTAGTTGCCCACGTTACATCATCGTCCAATAACCGCCATTGCACGAGCAGACCTCCACCGCCAACCACCTAGATCTCCCGAGCCCCGCCACCTTTCCGCTAGAGCAGCCACATCTGCCATTGCACAACCACCAAGCTCTGCCTACACAGAGGAGAGGTCCAACTCTGCTTCCAGCTCCTCCTTCCGCTCGTGACCATCACCACCATGGTCGTTGTTCATCGATCACTAGATCCTATCGTGATTAAAATGGCTTCCACCACCCTAGCTCGGAGGAGAAGGCAAGGTGGCACCCCCTTGCTTGTAAACAAATCAGGAACAAAAGAACCAATGTGCTCTAATAAATAATTTAGAAAAAATACATTTAATCCCCCAAACTTCCCAACATTGCAAAGAAACCCCTACCTCCAGAGCTTAGCACGTGCATTGCACACACACCTTGGGTAATTTGTATTTTCTCCAGTTACTTTTATTTCATGTTACCTTTTAATGCAAAAACATCGAATAATTGTATTTAAGTATTGTGTTTCCATACATATATTTGCATGCTTTTATCATTTAAATAAAATCTTATTCATGGTCAATAAATTCTAGAGAAATCAATTTAAGTTCCTGTTACTTGTCTTTTCATAGTATAATTTTATCATTGCATTTTTTGTCATTTGATACTATTAAAATTTCAAAAAATCATCACATTTTTAACAAATTTATATTTGAAAAATAAAAATACAAGTATTGCATAAAATCCAAAAAAATAGAATAGTTTTATTTTTATGCATTTTATTTTCTACGTAAATTTCACAATAAAAAACATCATAACATAATTTTTTTCGATATTTTGATCATTTTTAACATATTTGAAAATTCTAAAAATTGCATTTCTTTCGTGTATAAATTTGTTTCGAAAAATAGATATTTTTGAAAATTAAAATTTTGCAAAATCAAAATCATTAAAATTTTGAAAAATCAGAAAATAAAAAAATAAAAATCATAAAAAATCGTAAATAAAAATATAAAAATCTAACAAAGACCAAGATAGTTTGCATTTGAGTTCCCTCTTTCGATCTTGTTGCTATACAGATAACTTAGATAGAAAAAAATGCTCTTGCTACATTTTCTATAATTATTGGCTTGAGAAAAGAATAAAATATTTGTTGAGGGATTATCTAGGTTGCAATAACAATACTTTTATTCATCCAAACTAAAACCTGAAGATCCCAACCAACAAATGGCATCGTTGTCGGGGAGGCACAATAAGGGTAGTTAGGCTTTTCATTTAACCTAATATTCTTGGTTGTAAATTTTTGTCTATAGTTTTCAACATTCTTTCATTTACCATATTCACTGTATCTAATTCATTTTTTCTTGCTTATATTTTATATTTGTGTCTCTTACACATTTTTAATTTCCTCTTTCTTGTGAGGGCCTGATAAGAGAGGGTAGCTCTCTTAGGAGCACCAACACACCCAAAAGAAGCAAAGGCAACTTGATTCTTCACGGAGCCATAGGAGAGAAAAAGAGGAGGAGACGAAAATTTCAAGGAGACCAAGCTTTAAAAAATCTGCATAGACATTCCTCTATTCATTTCAATCATTAAAACTCTTGTAAAAGGACATTCATTTGTTGCGGGATCTGTTAGGCCAACTGCCGGTGCACTTAGGGGACCTCACCGGTTTAGTTTTCCATCAACTTATTTTCCCTTCGTTTCATGTGGATTTTGTGAACTACTTATTTATTACTTTAATTATTTTTTTAAGCTCGATAGAACTAAGGTCCAAACACCCTACACAATATATGTTCCTATAGGTCATGTTCGGAATTAATCAAATAAAAAGTTAACTTAATTGGATTAGAAACCACGTGCCAAGAGAAGTCACATACAATGCCCACAAGACCCGTTGTGGTGGGCACTGAGTGACTTCCAAGACTAGGCTCGGGTCTCTCATCTGATTAGTTAACACGAGTCCTTCCCGTAATTGAAGCTTTCATCTTTGGATGGTTAACTTGCATTATCTAGGTTATTTTATTTTCTGTATTTAAAACTTGCACGGATCATCCTGCATGTAGAGTGTTGGTGGCAAGGTACACATCTCTATCCCCTGCATGCATCATTATATTTAATCACACATTGGCTTTTTCATTTTCATTCCTCTGTTTTGTGAATATAGAAATAAAGGAAATCGAAAAAACATTAGATGTGTTTTTATTCAAAAATATTCAAAAAAGAGAAAATTGAAAAATAAAAAATTGAGTCTACTAATATCACTTGGACCCTTAAAATTAAACGTAATTGATTCACTACATTGTTCACGGGAGATCAAGTCCCTCATTATATTCACATTTTATTTGTCATGTACAAACTAAGGATTAGTGCCCCAATTCCAAGCCTTCGTACATGTTTGTACAACTTTGTGTTTGGTCATCTAAATCTAAAATTGACAAGATAATTAATTGAACCTTCACGGTCTTCGCATAGCGTTGAGTTGGTGAATTGTGGGTTTGCATTGTGCTTATTTGTGCATACTGTTGAGTTGGTTATGATCATCCTCTCTAGATATTAGAAGTCATATTATCCTTAATCCCTCCCTCCTACCCTCCTCTGATTTAATTCCTCATCATGAAGGGAATAATAAGATATCTTCCTTCAGAGTGCATTAATCTTTTAGATGCGTCTCAGATCTCTTCTCTTTTCTAGAACAATGACCTCTTTGATATGGACCTAGATTTCTTTGAGCTTACATAGCCTGATCCATTGGATGGTTTTTCTTTTACTTTGAGAGAGAACCCATTATTTGAGTATGATAATTCGTTTTCTTCCTTGAATCATCCTGATTTCTCACATCTCCCCTAGGGCTATCTGCAGGCGGTGTGTTCTCTATACTCGGTTTCACTCTAGGGTTGTGCATCCGATCTGTCGGATTACGAGACCGAGTCCTCTGATTATTTTGAGTTTTCTGATTCTTCCGATTCTTCTGATCTTTTTGTGTTTGATATTTCTTCTCTCCTTGACGACCCTCGCAAGGATGAGCCATCCCTTGAGTTATTTGATGATATATGATATCTCTCTTCATTACATGCATCAGATATCTGCTTTCTTATTGAGTCTCCTGATCTTGACCTTCCATACATTTTCGAGAAGGTGTTTAACATGGAGGATTCCATGACAGATCCTTCCTTCTCCACATTCAATTTTTTCAGCTCCAACCATTCACTCCACTTTGACCATGAGCTGAGCAAACTTTCTCTTCTATTAACCCGGTAGCAGGCACCCGTTTAATTCCTTGCCTAGGTGTCAACATTCATAATATTTACCACATTTTCGTTCTCACATCATGACAACAATGATAGTACGATATTCGCATTACAAATGATGTCATGAACCTTGATACTTCCTTGTCCTAGCCTTTGCACCCAGTTAGGGGCGTAAACTCCAGTGCTTGTTGAGAGACACCTCAACAATGTCTACCATTTATATATTTGTTTCATCCTGATTTGGTTATTCCTTCTTTCGTGTTATAGTTCACCTCTTGTTTGTATCTTTGTGCTATACATAGGATGTACTCTATCCTAAGTATATGAGAGGTGAATGATTTGATTTGTTCAAATTCATCTTGTTCATTACTCTTGTTGTTGCCTATACTAAAGGATACCCTACCCTAAGTATAGAGGTAGTGATGTTGTTCATATCGTCTCTTTTGTGTTTTTTTATTCTTCTGGTATCTCGCTTGTCCCCACAAATTGTTGAGATTCTATACTTAGGGCTATTATACCCTAAGTATAGAGGACAAGATGAACCGTTGAGTCTGTAAATTTTATTCCTCGATTTTTTCCTTTTGTACAGTCTTCTATACTTAGGATTAATTAATCCTAAGTATGGGCGGATTACCGACTTATATTCATTCTTTGAGTCATTATTGTATAGTGTTCTTTTCACTTTTCTATACTTAACACGATTTATGTCTTCCTTTGTAGCTCTTTGATTACTATGAAAACATAGTTTGAGATAAGTATAGAGGGTGTCATATATATTGTATATATACTTTAGACATAACTCTTCCTTTGAAAATATGGTTATTTTTGGGATATGTATATAAATGCCTGAAATCCACGTGTATATATAGACTTTGGTCACCTTCCTTTTTTAAAAAAATTAAACAAAAAAACAAAAAAACAAAAAGTTCCTCTTATAAAAAAAATGTATAATCCATATATATTTTTTGTATATATTTTGTTAACCCTATTTCTCTTTTAAAAAAATTAAAAATAAAATAATCTCTCTTTAAAAAATTGAAGTGTATATATTTCCTGCATTTGCGTGTGCATTTTTTAAGATAATATTGACATTTAAACTATGTATGGAATAAAATTGAAGAAATGGATCTTAGTTGGACCTTAATCCACTTAATTTTATAGGAGCCTTAAAATAATTGGAGTTAAGACTTTTCAGGTCCTATTGACGTAATTCTTTGAGACCATAAGACTATGTTCACATTTCTTCTTGAGTAGTCTAAGTAGATCATTTAACAACGTATGCATGATTCTTCTCCGCCATGGCTTATCTTGGACAAGCACTCTACATGTAGCTCTTCGTGGAGGAGGTAGTGAAAAGGAAGAATCTTTTGGCTTAGGGTAGCATACGGGTATATAACAACTAGTGAGAATATTTGTCATCCTCTAGTGAGGGTAGTGCATTGAGGTCTAAAGACATAATGTTGTGGGGTTGTAATAATGCTTCAAAAGAGAAACAATCTACTAGCTCGATAGGAAAAACTCCTTATGTAGATGCTACACCTTGTATATATTTGAAAGAGAAAGAAGAAAAAAATGCAAAATCTCCAAAAGTGGACATGCTTGGTTAAAAAGTAAAATGCCTACCAGAATGTATATACAAATATAAAAAAAGCTTCAACGTAAAATTTTTGTAAGCATGCATCTGGATGACTTAGCTACATTGGTCATGCATCCAAGTATATGTAGCTACACCAGTTATCGTCATTTCTTTTCTCCATCTCCTCTTCTTGGGCTGATTGTACTTGAACTTAGAAGGGAATATCCCCGCTCCTCGAGGAAAGAGTTGCCAGGTTGGGGGATTAGAGTTACCTTATTGAGAGAGGTTGTTTCTTTGCTACTTTTGAGATGGGGAGATATATTAACTTACATCGTACATGTAAAAATTCATAGTCATAAGAATATGTGTATGTAGACTTGTTCTGACCTTTGTTGAGGTGACCTAAATAGGATTCTTATGGAACTTGAAGGTCGTTAGGTTTTAAATCCATTTACCATTAAGGTTTCGCCACACTAATAATCCAAATGTTTAATAGAGCTCCATACTACAACTTTATGAAGATATGTTTAATACTAAATATTGTCCTAATTTCTTTTTTTTTCCTTTATTTTTCATTTATTCACTTCTTCTTTCAAATAAGTGTTTGCTAAGGGACCATCAAAGGTAAAGTATAGGGGGATGCTGAATCTGCATTTCATCATCTTTATTCATTTATTTTAGCTTAAAATCCCTTATAAAATACCTGATTATATTATAAATCCATATTCTTACTAACATGCATATGTGTGTAAGTTTATTATTATTTTACCCTAAAATAAATAAATAAAGAAATAAAGGAAAAATAAGGAAAACAAAAAGTGTATATAAGTAATAGATACATGCTGACCCAAACCACAAGAGAAGGTCAAGACTTGACCTAATCGACTAGGAATAAAGTTGGGGAGATAGGATTTTTAATCTGAAAATCCAAAAAATTACTTTGTAAACACTTTTCATTTATTTTGTGTTTACTTGTAAAAACTTGCACTATTTTATTTATCCATAAATTGACCTCAAATTAAATATTTTTTGAAATAAAAGTTTTAATTAAAATGTTTTCTGAATAATAAAAATAATTGCAAAATAAAAACATGTACAAAATAAATGTAACCACATTCAGAAAAAGCCATAAAAAAATTTTACGACCATTTCTGACTCCATAAGAACTTAAATTGAATCAAACTCTCTTCCATCATATTCTAAATTAAATTATCTTTAAATTGGCAGTGGTTTCATATTTTTTGAGTTACAGTTTCAATGATGGTTTCTCTAGTGCGGTTTTTGCATTTTACCATTTATTTATTATATATTTATCCATATTTGATTTATACATAATTATATTTGTAAATAATTGCAAATATTTTTAGTAATTATTTAAAATAAAATAATTAACTATTAAATCACATAATTTCCTTATTTAACCGTGTATAATGTACAATATGTATATATTATATTTATGTAAATAATTTCCTTAAATAACGACATTAAAAAATTGAATAGTTAACATCTATTATTTAATTTAATAAAGTGACGAATATAATTTGACTAATTAACTAATTATATAAATAATTATATTAATTGCATCATTAACCTCCTTTCTTCTTTTTCTCTCCATTCAAATTTTGAAATTCAAATCCATTTTTTCTAATTATGTGGATCATCCTCCCTCATTCAGCTTGATCAATCCTTTGGTGAGAGGAGACTAATCTCCAAGAGGTGTCTTGTTGTAGAAAGGTGCCCAGCCTCTAAGTCGTCCGATGCCATCGAGGCGATCTCTATTGAGGCCATCACAACATTATCCGCTCCCACCGTGAGATCCATTTTATTTCTCAATTTCCATCTAGGTTAATTGTAGTTTAAATTTAAGTTTTAATTTCATAGTCAATTTTTTAGATCTACGTTGTTCTTTATGATTTTACCCGATTCCTATCCGATCCAACGTCTACATCTTAATCCCTACACATTCATGTTCTACCTCACGGAACCAGTCACCTCCGGCGACGCACAGTAGACAGAGATCCATATTCATCCGTCCACCTCATTGGATCTTCTTTTCCATTTAAATTTTCTATAAATATTTTTTAAGACCGAGTCCTCGTGCTTGAGTCTATTTTGTATGCTATTTTATTGTGGGGTACACATTATTTCAAAAAACTCAAAACAAATTACAATATAATTCCATCTTCTAAATGTTAAAAAATTTACAAAAAAAGGGCAGCCGTCATCCACGGCCATCCCCTCATCTGCCAACTGTCAACCTTCGATTGCCTTCATCCTTCACCGCACCCACCGTACGCCACCATCTGGAGCGAGCCCCTTCGCTCGACTCTATTCGCTGGATCCCCCAATCGCAAGGATCATTGCTGACCTAAAACGTCCTCACCATCGAACCTTTGACCGCCCACCACAAAGCACAGCCTCCACCAGCGACCCCGAAGATGCCCACGATCCACCTTCATCCAACAGCTACCATCGCGCAAGCAGACCACCACTGCCAACCGCCTGGATCTCCTAAGCCCGGCTTCTTTTCCACCAAAGCACCCACTCGCACCATCACACAACCACTGACCTTCGCCCACACTAAGGAGAGGTCCACTTTTGCTGCCCAGATCCTCCCTCTTGTGACCATCACCACCGTGGTCGTTGTTCACCTATTACCAGAGCCCATCATGATTCAAATGCTGTCTGCCTCCCTAGCTTGGAGGATAAGGCAAGGCAACGCCCCCTAGCTTGTAAATGAAGTAGGAAGAAAAGAACCAGCTTGCCCTAATAATTAAATTCAGGAAAATTACATTTAAGTCCCTGAAGTTTCCAAAATTATAAATAAACCTCTGCCTCCAAAGCTTAACAGGTGGGTTACACACATACCTTGGGTAATTTGCAATTTCTTTCCGTACTTATATTTACTGTTACTTTTTAATTCAAAAACATTGAATAAGTGTATGTCATTCATGTGTTTCTAGTCATATATTTACATGCTTTCATCATTAAAAAAAGTCATTTGTGGTCAATCAATTCTAGAAAAATTAAATTGAGTTCCTGTTACTTCTCTTTTCATAGTATAATTTTCTTATTGCATTTTATTATCATTTTATATTATTAAAAAATAAAAAACATCGCATTTTCATTATTTGAATTTTGAAAAATCATAAAAATTCAAGTATTGCGTACAAAATTCCAAAAAATAAGAATAGTTTCATTTTTGTGCATTTTTCTATGAAAATTTCTAGCATTAAACATAGTTAAAACCCAAAAAATTGTAAATACTTAAAATCATATAAAAATCATAAAAATTTGTAGAAAATCCCAAAAATAGTGATTTCACTTTCTATTTGTAGATAATTCATTCAATTTTTTTGAAAAAAAATAATGCAGTAATTTTTTATTTTGTTTGATATTTTTACATTAGAAAATATTACTCTCCATTTAAAGTTTGCATTATTCCCTATTTTATTCCTTTTGAAAATCATAAAACAATTTAAATATCTCTAAAATTATAAAAATAACAAAAAAGTCATGAAAACACAACAATGATTTTAGTCGACATTTTTTATCATTTTATCTTTTTTAAAAAATCTAAAATGTTGCATTTTTTCATGTATAAATTTGCATTGAAAATACTAATTAATTTTAAAACATAAAATTTTAAAAATTAAAATCATAAAAATTTTAAAAATTTAAAAATATAAAATATAAAATAATAGTAAAAAAAAACATAAAAAAATATAAAAATCTCACATAAACCGAGATAGTTTGCATTTGAGTTCCCTCTTTCTACTAATTGATTATTTGATTATTAGAATAACCCTCGGGATTTGTAGCCTCCCTGGGTTTGATCCTGTGGTTATACATGTAAATTAAACAGAAAAAATCCTTTTGCAACATTTTCTTTAATTATTTGTTTGAGAAAAAAATATTTTTTTGAGGGATTATTTGGGTTGCAATGACAACACTTAAATTCATTAAAACTTAAACCCAACTATCCCGACCAACAGTTGTGAAGATCTCTTGGTGATGTTAGGTTTGATTGGCTCGACAGTCGGCTTATTAGGTATCTCTCTTAGGATCCTGACTTGAGTCAGTGATTCATTAGGAGAGGTCATGGCTATGAGTAGCTTGTTCGATTGTCTTGGGGCATGTTGTGTAATCGGGGGTTCGGTCAATTTGGTCCAAGTTAGAGAATTTTATGTCTTTAGTCTCTCAATTGATAGTCCCTTCGTACATGCTAAGTAAGGCTTTCCATGAAAGATGGGAGACTCAGACAACTCTCCCAGTTTCTCAATATCTTGGACAAAAAAGTCCACTCCATATTTACCACCTTTGAAGTTCATGACGATAGAAACAATTCCTCTAGATCTTTTTGTGGATCGATATGGAAATTGAACGATCACTCGCCTTTTTCAAGAGGATGTTCATGGTATAGTCATCATCTATCGAACATGAGTAAACTCGATATCCTTAATTTTACAGTTAGCCCTAGTAAACTGTCTGACTCCGTAGCTTTTTGCTATTCTATACATCACCATTGAACTGGACTAAGTTATTAAATGAAATTCTATCCTCGATCGGTTCTTTCTTATCTTCTTAGGTGACAATCAACTCTTCATAATTCTCTTAATATCGGGCACTGATGAATATCGATTTCATCAACTTTGTTTTTTTTATTTTGGCCTTAAATCCCTAGCTAAATGCATCTAAATAAGATTAACTTGTACAAAATAACATCCATTATTTGTACTATAAATAATATATAACATAGTGTATTTAATGCCAAAATAAAAAAAGAAAAAGAATGAAATACCAAAGGTATTGAATGACCTAAACCCTGAGAATAAGTCATGAATTGACTAAGTTGACAAGGAATAAAGTAGGGGTGATCAGGAAAATAACACAATAAACCCTAATTTTTATTCTTCAATAAATACACTTTTGGACCTATTTTATTTTTTATTTTTTATACCTCATATAAATAAACTTTGAACATGATACTTGTTGATAAAATACAAAGAAAAATACAAAATTTATTTCATTCAAAAATAATGCATAGTGTGCCCTAGACACTTAGAATAAAAAGCCACAAAGGAAACTTTACAAACATTATCTTCTCCTTATAACTCAAATTCATCAATCTCACCTTTATTGATCATAAAATGAAATTATCTATTTAATGAAGGTATTTTCATTTAATTTGGATTTAATATGCAAAAGTTAGGTTTTGGGCCCCCATTGTGCAATATACTTGTATATAATATTCAATAAATTTATCTTTATGTTTTACATTTTATTATAATTTTTATTAATTTGTAAGTATAATTCAAAATAAATGTACATATACAAATTATAATAAAATAATTAAAATTATATTAAAAAAATGTACTCTAAATAATAGAGGTAAACATATCTATAATATGCATATATAATAGATATACTTATTTGTTAAGTATATAATTAAACTGAGGAAAATAAAATAAAAATATATAAATGTATATACAAACATTAAATAAATATAAAAATTAAGTACATAAAATAATTAAACACTAAATACAAAATAAAATATTTTAGCATTTCCGTACATTTCTCCATTTATTAAAAATCATTTTAGAGCAAGTTATTTTCTATTTAAAGATAAAAATACAAAAAATAGAAACACTACTATAACTTCTAGGGAAATCAAAAATCATATATTACTATATAACATAAATAAACCTAATAATAATAATTAGTGAAAGAAAACTTTAAAAATTAAAAACCCTCCTAACCCAAAAAAATAGAAAATATTTTCAAAAAGACAAAAAATAGGTTTTTATTCTGTATTTTATATACACATATTACTATATGTTAAAAAAAGTTTTGATAATTTTTTAGCATATTTTATATTTTTAAACCTCTAAACAATTCAACCTATTTAGTTACTCCCTTTTTTGGATTAATTTGGAATTTAAAAATACAAAAAAATTAAAAAATGTAGAAAATTACATAAATTGAGAAAAAATAAAAGCAAAATATTTTTTTAATTTTTGAATTTTATTTGATATAATTTTAATAATAAAAACCAATATTTCCTATATTTATATATATGTGTATATAAATATATAGTTTTAAATATAAGTACTATTATGATAAATACTTTTAATACCTTTTAGAAATAAAAGGACTACTCTTGTATAAATTTTCTGAATTTTATATATTTATTATGTATTTATATCATATATAACTTTTATATTATAATGGTATATATATATATACTTATATATACTTAGTACATATGAAAAAGAAAAAGAAATTAAATATCAGAAAAGTATAAAATGAAAATAAAAATTATAAAAACGATAGCATATGTATATATAATTATAAATCCATAAAAAATAAATATCATTAAAAACTCATAAAAATAAAATGCCAAAAATACATAAAATTGTTATTGTTTATTCTTTGTAGACAATAATTACTTTCCTATGCTCGTATCTCTTGGTGGTTCGGCGCCAAGAATATTTATACATTATGCACTTGTTACTTTGGTTATAATAAGTTCTAGCCCAATCCATATTGCATTGCTTTATCTTTTATCTGTGGATAATCTTTGACTTAATAGACTCTCGTGAGTGGTTACTTGAATGAATACGGTCTCACCTTGTGAGACCACACGATATCCTCTATGTAGCTCAGTTAATCAGGTGCATACTTTATTGCATTAATGGAAGCGCTTAGACGACTTTTACAAAATGCTTCCATTTTTGTGTTGTCCATTTTTTTTATTTTTTTGTTTTTCAAAATTCTTTTGGTATTAGAGTCGGTAGAATGGTCAATGGGATGGTTAGTGGTCTCAAGTGCCTATGGTGTCTGTTGTATGAATATTTTGCACGTTATGTGTATCTAGTTCATTTTGTGCGATCATCTCTCCTTTTTAGTTGTTAATCATTTCTTTAACCATTTGGATGACATTATCAAGTCTTTTAGTCCAAGCATCGACCCTTCTGCTAAGTCAAGCTATGTCATCCGCAATCGTCTCATGACTTAGAGATGAATAATTGTACTCATCATGTCGTGACTTCGACATGGATTTATGAACTAAATGGTCGTTGTGGGGTCATGAGTCCTATTTCCTTGACTTTGGAATCTCAGATGTTTAGCCAAGAGAAGTTTTTGTACTCAATATTTTATAGAGTCATCTCGAGTCAAGGATAGTTCAAATAGTGAATTATCAATCGTAACAAGGAATCATGTTTAAATTAAATTCAATTACGTTCATGTCCATCCTCTAATTCGCTCGCTACATTGTACCCACATAACATCCATTTGAGTTCGCAAGCAGTTCATAAATTGAATACGCAACGAAGAAAGAAGTGAGGCATGTGGATGAAGGAAATGATGGCTAAGAAAGAACTGTCTCGAAGAGAGGGTTCCATTGAAATGAACATGATGGTGAAGACAGTCAGAACATGGAAATGTAAGCTTGACTCACGAAGTCTAGATATGAATACCAATACACCAACATCTTCGTAAAGGATGGTAGAGTATGGTTCATGAACCTTGACATGAATATGAAAGTGTAATAAGCATTGAACACACATAATACAATACGTAATACAAACCCCAAGTTCACCAACTTCGCACAGTGAAGGTCTAAAATTCCCATTAATTATCTTCTCAATTTTAAATTTGTGATAAATCAATCTTGGAATCTGGTACACACAGGTGTGCCTCCCTGATGCCTAGGTGCAGTTTTACTAGTCTCCATATAAAGGAGTGATCTGCTGGGGATGTCGGGTTATATCACACCCCTAAAGGAGACAATAGAATGACACATTCAAAACGTCGACTATGGTCAGAGGTGAGTTCTTGCATCTCCCAATCCTGTAAGAGTTGTATCTGGAGACTTAGGGCACAAGACTAGGGTTTTAGGCTCTAACCTTATGACTACGTCCTCAACCGCTCACTATTTAGAGGTATGTACTGTGCACAAGGATGGGGTTTCTCTCCCACAAACAATCATATTCAATTTTATTTAAATTATTTCCAGTCACTTTGTTTAGCAGTCCCCTTGTATTAATTTGATTAGCACTTGAATTTGTGTGAAGATCGAGACAAGTCTACATAGTTATTCCAATTTCTTTTAATTCGTTGATGAGGGAAAATCTAAGCGAAAATCAGAAAGTCATGCAGCAGGAAACATGCTGATGAATACAAAGTCAAAAATACTTATAGTGCTTCCTTGAAATCTTCATGGGGATGCAAGACACAATTGAAAATTCTCTAATGATATATTTCTAATTCATGCACGGGAAACCAAACCTAGAACATGAATTTCTATTAGCGATGAAAGAACATGTTAATTTTCCTGGATGAAATATGATCTAGTGCATCTAATTAATGTGACTTCATGGTCCTAGTTCTATAAGCACAAAAAAGTCCCAGTAGTTCTAACAGTCGTAATGCAATCCTAGGACTACATCAATCACCACATAATAGGGACCTGATAGGTCGAGTTCCAGTGTTGGGGTACAAGAACGAGTCTTCAAATGAATATCACTTGAAATAAGTAATTATTATAGACTATTTATATAAATAAATAAAATCAATCTCTCTAAATTTAAAAATTCTTCGCGTCTCTTAACAAGCTCGATCCACAGAATTAGGTGCCTTCGGTCTTTCCGAGTTACAACGGCCTCCGAAAATTGCTCCAAGTCCATATGGTGCCTCTCATGAAAAGAAAAATAAAATGTTAAAGATATTCATAAGAAGTATATACATGAAATAAAAAGAATAAAAATGCTGAAAAATATATAGAGAAAATATGCACAAGGAAAATAGGGGGTCAAACTACCTGGGTATGGGAAATCTAGAATATAAATTATTTAAAAATTGACCCTAAATGTATACCTCCCCCACCATGATGCCATTTGGTATCCCGAAAGTCATCATATTTTAATCGTTGTTTTTATTTGTAGCACTTGACAATTCAGAATATATCAAAAATGACCACACATAATAGGGAGAATTGAATCTCAATGCGGTCAGATATTTAATTTACTTGGGTAAGTCCCAAGGTCGAACTCATGGAAGAAATGTGCGCGTCCGGTGAATCAGCATTTCAACATCTTTATTCATTTGTTTTAATTTAAAATCCATGATAAAATACATATAAATATCAATAAATGTCTTCATTTACTAACCCTCATAATTATGTAAATATTGTATATTTATCACTATTGTAACATAAAATAAATAAGTAAATGAAGGTAAAATAAATAAAAATCAAAGGCTATATATATGTAATAGATATAGGATGACTCTGACCCTGAGAGAAGGTCAAGACTTGGCATGATCGACCATGAATAATGTAAGGGGAGATAAGACTTAAATACATGAAAATTCGGAAAATCAAGTTTCACTTGTGTACATTCATCATTTGTACATCACTATTTATAATACATATTACTCACACTAATTTATTTATACCTAAATTCACCTCAAATAAATTTTTTTATTCTTGGCACTTATTCATAAAAATGCAAATAATGAAAATAATATCAAAAGACTATTTTCAAAATATTGTGTAAATAACAATACTCTGAAAAAAGTAGAAAAGCTCAACTTGCCAGATCAATATCTCCTTTACCAAAACTCAAAGTTACCTGAACTCACTTTCAATGTACTCCAAATAAAATAATCATTAAAATGGAAATGGTTTCACAAAAATTCAGAGTTAAGGTGTGAAATGTTACTTTTTAGGGTACTATTGTATATTATAACTTTGTATGTTGTAAGTATATTTATTTTCTTTATATATTTGTATATATTGTAATTTATATAAATTTATATATCGTACTTGACTTATATAAAATACAAATAAAAATCACAAAATAAAAAATATACAAAAAATCATGTACATATTGTATATATATCACTATGTATATTGTAAATATCCATATTTATTTACCATAATAATTATCCCTAAAAATCTAATAAAAATATATTTAAAATCCTTGTAAAATTTTGTAAATTAATAAATTATTACATTATATGTATATTTGTAAAAATAATAAATTTAAAATCATGGTGTTGAATATATATGTATACATAACCGTAAATAACAGATTTATTTATTTTTACCCATGTATATAACTTATTTAGTTAACTAATAATTATCTCAAATATGATAATTAAACTACTAACATTTTATCTTTAATTTTTTTATTTTAAATTAATTTTCTGTTACATTTACATTTATTTCTCATTTTATTCCTGCTTTGTGGTGTAGCACCTTTTGTCTTATTCTACGCATGTTGTGATTGTTCGATTCCAAGTTTGTTTACCTGGGTCAACTCCCCAATCCTCACAGCTTTCCATGCTTCTTGCATGTCGCTTCTTCTTCTCCCTATTTTCCTGCACAATTTGGTCATCAACGCTCAATTCTTCTCCAATCTTTCAGCCTGATTCGTAAACATCATTGCCATCTCTTCAATTCCCTCTTCCTCGCCTCAATTCGCTCTTTCTTTGAATGTCAATCTTCTTCGAACCTAACCCTTGTATATACTTCCAAAATCCCATTTTCTCTGGTCGATTGAATGTCAATCTTCAGCCGAGATTGCTATTATAATGGTGAGGCAGTGACATGGCTTCATCTTTTACATTTGGGAGCGCAAGGAATCTATTGGAAAGCTTGATCCTATAAGAACACTAGACATCGTTATAGTTCATTAATTCTCTCTTATTAAAGCCATGGATCGGGGCAAAAATTTTCGCCAACCACCATAGCGTAACCTAGTGTAGTTTAGGTGTAATTTTGTCTTTTAGTTCATGATTTCAGCAGATCAGATCATCATCGATCACCCTCCGATCTGACAAATCATAGGTCATCATTTCACTATACATTCACTCCTACCAACTCTTCACGTTCATCAATCTATTCCCCATCCTCTTCCATAGTCTACCACTCCTAGATAGAATCAGATCTAGGAGTTGATCTCCTTCTCGTCGCCCATTTCTAGAGATCATAGTTTCACTCCAATTTTTGCCAGAGCATCGCCCCTTTGCAAGAAACCTTTTGCAGGTTATAGGAGGGCATTAAGAAGCGAGGAAAAGGACTTGGAGGTCTATGTGAAGCTTCTTACACCCAGACCTCCAGATCCTCAATTGGACATCATTGAAACTTCAAATCATACCAAATCTATAGAGGGACATCACAACAGCAAGAAGAGACCTTCATGCAGAGGAACTCATCGAGATTGGGTGACATACTACCACTTGAATCTAGCCAAAGCTGCCCTTCATATTTTATTTCCAGAGCTCTACTCTGTCGCACGATCAAGAACAAGCCATGCTTTATTACATCTCCATAGTCCAAGCACACCAAATTCTCAGCCGCACGATCCAAGCTATAGAAGCCCTTCAATCCTCACATCCCTTCCACTTGCTCAGTGGTAAAATTACAATCCCATCGTGTTTTTTTAGTTTCGTAAATAAGACCTAAATTGGACACACATCACTCTGATGCTTCTCGAACATTTGCATGTCATACCCTATCATATTTTCTTAAATGTTGGTCCTATTTGAGTGTATATGTGTGCAATGCACTTGAGACTTGGTCCTTTGCAATAAAAATCTGTATGTTCATTACTATTGATTGGTCCCTCAAACTAAAATATTTGCATTTATGTCCATGCCAGTGTGACTCACGTGTGCTGTCACGTGCATTTTTGGAGAATTTGTATATTTATCCCCACATTTCTTTATTTTGTTATTCATTTTGGTCTAGAAAATAGTTTTCTTTACATTTATACCCCTCTGTGTCTACATTTTATTTTGCATGTTAATTTCGTTTAAAAAATAGTAAAACCCCATAAAAATTCCATAAAAATCATTTTAGATTCCTACTAATTATTTCATCATTAAACTTTATTTCAGATTTTAAACTTTTTTATTTTTAATAAATAAAAAACTACAAAAATATCTCCTTTTTATATAAAACATTCAAAAAAAGATAAAAACTTTCTGAAAAATTCCAAAAAATCTTGTTTATTTATTTTGTTTTATTTCCTGACCAAATTTCATTCACCACTTCATCGTAAAAAAAATGAAACTAAAAAATGCTTGAAAATTCATTTAAAATCATTTAAAATCCAAAATATTTAAAAAATGCTTCTAGGAAATAAAAATTCATCTTTATGTTGCTTCACATTTCATCCATTTTTTATTTCATTTTCTATTTCAAAAATCCAAAATCATCCACAACATTTTTTGTTTCATAATTTTCCTATTTTTCATTTATTTCAAATGCAAAAATGCTTAAAAATCTAAAAAATCACAAAACGTAAGAAAAATATCAAAAACCCTAAAATATTTTTTTCTGCATATTTTTAAAAATTTTGAAAAATATAAAAAAAAGTTGTTTTTCCTTTCTTTGTTTTCTTTTCCTTTTCCTTTTTTATTTTCTCTTATTTTTAGAAATTGTTTTTTCAAATTATACAAATTCATAACAATTTATAAAATCAGAAGACCATAAAAGATAGTTAATTAAAAACTCATAAGATAAATAAAATATAAAAACACAAAAACCAAGAGTAATGTAACAGAATTTCCTCCTTTTTTCATTATTTTTAATTAAATTGAATTACCCTCGGTATTTTTGTAGCCTCCCTTAGTTCGGTCGTGTATTTTATGCAGGTAAAGAAATAACAAAAAATATTTTCTATATTCATTTTATTTTGTCATGAGAGTCCAATAAAATTCTTTTTTTACAAATTTTAAGGGTTGTAGTGACACTTGCATTAATTTCATCAAATTAAAGACCCAGATTTCCATGCCCAACAAATGGAATCATTACTAGGGAGGCACAACGAGGGTAGTAAGGTTGTTCTTCCTGTAGCCTGCTATTCTTGGTTGTATATACTTTTTTATTGTTCTTCTAATTTAGTTTATATTTGTCACTTGTTCATATTTTATGTCATTTATTTGTTGTCTTTTATTAACTTTATTCTTGTTTATATTCTCTTTATATATTATTGTGTGGATTGCATCTTGTCGAGGAGTGAGCACTCACTTTGAATTCCGCATTCCATGAGGGAGCTTATACAACGCTTACAGGATCTGTTCTATCGGACACTGAAAGCTCCCAAAGATCAGACTTAGGGATTCATTTGAGATCCACTTAACTTTATCTTCTCAGTTTGCCTTTTATCCACTTCTGTGTGTCTTGTTTATTTGTCTCTATTGTTTGCTTTATTTTCTTCTTTTATTTTTTATCACATTTTTTATAACTGTGATTTGACGTCTCTTTTTCTTTTCTCTTTCTTACAACGACTCGAAGAGCGACAATGTCATTCCTAGGAGCACCAGTGCACCCGAGGTAAGTAGAGGTTGCTCATTTCTTCACAGAGCTGCAGGAGAGCGTAGGAGGAAGAAACAAAAGACTTGGAAGATTTTTGGAGCAGAATTTTTGCACATAATTTTTCTATTTTCATTTTATACTTTTATTTGCATAATTATTCTTGTAAAATGTTGTAATTATTCATTTGGTGCTTCTCTCTTTTTTATAATTTTTCTAAATATGTTATATACCTTGTGAATCGTGGGGTCTATATAACCTAGTATTGCCTTACTTAGGATCCTCACTGATTCTTGTTTTCATCGATTTTATTTTGATTAGTTTTTTAACGGTTTTTTATGCTTGATCCTTTAGAGGTAAGTTTTATTATCTTGCCTGAGCCAAGAAATCGGTTAGGTACAAAGACCTTAAAAGAATATTTGTTCCTATAGACATAGATCGTAGGACTCGAGTTAGGCAAATTAATTGGTTCTTTCCCACTAATAGAAGATAATGCTCCGACAGTTCTCGTGCATCATTTAGGTTAGTATTATTTCTGATGTTGTTTTTATGCACTGATTACTTTACGTATAGAGTTCTAGTGAAAGGTACATATCTCTTTCTTTGCATGCTTCATTGATTTTACCTCGCATCGACTTTTCTGATTTCCTTCCTCATTTTGGCTCACTTAAGATAAAAAGGAATCGGAAAATTTGTTAGACCAATTACTTGAAAAATTCAGAAAAAGTGACAATCTTGTTAAAACTAGGAATCATAAAGAAAACTCAACCCTAAAATAAACATAAGAACAATTCATCATCATTTTGGGGAGAGTAATCGCCTCATTGTTTGTAGGCACTTACCTCCAAACAGAGTGGGTGAGGACATATCCATAAGGATAGATCCCAAATCCCTGGTCTTGTGTCCCCTCTGATACATATCTCTAAGGCCTATGGTTGAGATGCAATCAGTTGCCTCAAATGTTAGAAAATCATTTTGGTGTTCTCATTCTCCTTTTCCCCTTTGGGCTTGCTATTGAACCTGTCAGCCCAAGCAGATAGTTCCAATGATTGGGGAGGATTGAGAACATACGTTGGACGATAGCGACAACAAACCTTGTGTGCCCTAAATTTAAACATGAAAATATAAAAGACCGAATTCTTATAATCTCCACTTGTGTTCACTTGGTTAATCGAGGGTTTGTATTGTACCAAGAACACTTATTGGATCATTTTATCTAAACCATAAACAAGTATGAGGTTTACCTATTGAAGCGTGGTTGCGATCAAGTCTCTAGAGGAAGAGACATCCTATCTCAAGTCTGTTCTGATGGAGGAGACGCCCGCGAGCGCGTTGATGAGACATGTGATGACACGTCGAGCGACTCGGGTTAGAAAATAAAATAACAAAAGGTTCGTTGCGACATGGATCACAAGGTGTGATCAACAAGAAGAGAGAAGAAGCACTCAATCAGATTAAACACTCAAGCACACAAAATGTAAGCGGTCTTTGCTATTATTTTTACCTGGTATAGTAACCACGGTCAAACATAAGGAGAATGGGTAAACCTACAAATTAGTCATTATTCAAAAAGGGAAAATAATTTTCAATTGTTTTAATTTTTGAAATTTTTATAATTTTGAATAAGGGAACAAAATCAAGCAAATACGGAAACAAGGCACACAACAAACTTTTTGAATTTTTATTTAAGATTAAAAATGCTCAAAAAGTAAGAAAAAATATTATTTGGTTTTTGGATGATTTTATAGAAATTTTTTGACGTTTTTGTGATTTTATAAAAAACAAACAAAGGCTAAGAATGCAAACAGTGCACATAGGACAATATTGCAAGTTAAAGATGCTTAAATGCCCTAAGTCCTGGGAAGCAATTTTATGATAAACTATATGAAAAGAGCTACAAACAGGAACCTAAATTACATTATTTTCTAGAATTTTATATGATTTTTATAAGTTTTTTAGTCTTTTGTGATGTTTAGGGTTTTTAAGATGAGTTTTAAGACAAAACTAGTACTGAAGACAAAGCACATAAAAACACACATTGATGAATTTTTAAGGATTTTTAAATTGATTTGTCCAATTTTTAGATATTTTAAAAATAGACAGAACACTTTTTTAGGGTTTTTTATTTTTAGTAAATATTAAATGTTGCTAAATTAATCCATAAAAATTGGATAAATATTACGTGTCAACAAGAGTTAACAACAATGTTTAGTGAATTTTTGGGAGTAATTTGGTATTTATTTAATCCAATAAGGTCCAGATAATGTATAATGATCTACTTGTAATTAAAATAAAGTTCTAGGCCAAATCGCAACAGAGACGCAAAGCCTAGGGCTAAAGATAAAAAATGTCCATTGAAAATACGCACATGCTCAGTATATAAAATGTAGGGGTATAAATGCAACTCTTAGAAACTTTCCATTCAAATCATAACATGTCTAAAGCACAGGTCATGAAAATGCAAATAGCCTAGAACGACACGTGGGGATACACACGAGTTCACTCAGACTGGACTAACCTACAAATATATAAAAGAATGAGGTCCAAACAACAAACTATCCTAACTAAAATAAACTACGACAAATATTTACATGACTCAACAGTAAATGCAAAACAAGGAAGGGCCTAAATGCAAATTACCCTTTATTAAAGTGCGATCCGCTAGTCGATGGCGCTCCACTTATGGATGAATGGTCAGGATAGGGGGTACCCCTTTGACGATGGATGGCTGTTGGTGGATCCTCAAATGAATCCAATGGTCAAGGCTCCCTTGCTTGCAAATGATTGAGATTATAACTGGGGGGGAGCCTTAATCGGATGGCTGGGAGAATGTTTGGAAGAACATCGAATAACTCACCTCCAGTGAGTTTTGATCGGCAAATACGAGCTATGGGAACGTCCACTAGAGCTGCTCTGATGGGATAAAGATAGGCAATGATGGTTCGTAGCTACTTATGGGCTTAGAACGGTCAAAGACCAAAGAGGAGTTCTTGGCGAGGAGTGGGGGCGTGGAGCTCCTCTACCATGCCTACTTGGCCTCCAGATGAGGGCTATTGATCCCTCAACCTTGCAGGAGGAAGGATACGCTTGGAGATAACGCTCTGACGAGGGTTTAAGCATAAATAGTATCACAAATAGAGGGTGTGGTGAGTGGGTGGGGATTCGACTTGCTGATTGACTTCAACCAGGTGGTTGGAGCTAAGGGGAAGGTTGCGAAGCGTACGTAGAAGTAGAGGAAAGTCAAAGTGAGGAGTACGAAGGTCGGAACACGACGAGGATAGGGGGTGAGATGTGGTGGTTAGATTCGTGACATGAAGTGGATGAATGATTGAATTATACTGGAAATGGGAAGGAAAGGGAGTACCAACGGTGAAGGGGGTCACCTGGGGGTAGTGGACGACATCCACAAGGGTGATAGCCTCGATGTCCAGCACTGCCAGAGGCTGGGCTCCTCACGGTAGAGCTAAGAAGATTCTCGTCAGACTTGGGGGCTCCTACATTCCAAAAGATGCCCTCTTCCTCGCCCTCTTGTGTTGTCACTCTGGAAAAGGGAAAACACGTGCACAGGAGGTGGTGGAGTAGCCGAAGATGGCAAAAAAGGGAGGTGGGGGTACATGTTATATAGATTGTCAAGTCCAAGAAGAATGGTGGATGGACCACGAACCGAGGTGCGGCTTTGTAGGGAAAAGCTCGGGCGTGGATTAGGAATACGCGCCCCATAATCAGGGCAAGAAATTAGAGGGAAAGTGCCTCGATCGGGTCTCAAAAATTTGGTGAAAATCGAGGAAAACCTGATTCGGGCGAAAAAGAGGGGGAGGGGACTAGTTGATTGTAGTCAACATGGCTGAGGTGGACAAATTAGGAGGGATGGTGGAAAAAGACAAAAACCACTAGAAGACAAAACTGTTAGAAAAAATAAAGATAAATGAATTTAAAACAATAAATGAATTTGAATTAAAAATGTATAAAAATGAAAAAATGTTTATTATTATTCAAAGTATTTTATGTGATTTTTAATTATTTTTATGAAAAAGAAATAGTGTATATCATATATATAATATTATATAAAAGTATAATATACCTATGTATTTTGTACAAGTACTTTTATTTTTTACAAATACACCAATTTTATATTTTATATTTTATTTATTTACAACATAATTTAGGAATATAACAATTTTTATTTTATTTTTATCAATTATTTAAAGGTATATAATAAATAGAGCGTGTGATCTATACACGTGTATATTTGTATAATGAATGGACTTTTATTTTTAATTTCATTTCATTTTCTGATTTTTATATTATTTTTATATTATTTCAAGAAGTATGTACAAGGGAGTAGAAATAATAATTTAATTTAGTTTTGTTAAAAGTAATTATATACAACTATAAGTAATATGCACAACAAAAATTAGACCCTACCTCTCTATACTTATTTTATTTTGCGATCAGGTCAAGGCTTGACCTTCTCTTGGGGTTCGAGTTACTCTGTATTTATTCTAAATACCTCCTTCCTTTTTCTTTTCCTTTATTCTTTTTTTCACAAAAACATGCTAATTATGCAATATTAACAAATGCATGTAATTTGTTAAGTTATTTTTTTACAAGTATTTACATGCTGCTTTGATAAGATAAGTAGCTAAAACAACAGAATAAAGAGTGACAATCAGGGATTGATCACCCCCCTATACTTTACCTTAGCTAGTCCCTTAGCAGACACTTCTTTGAAAAAGAAGTGACAAGAAAAGAAGAAGAAAAGGGAAGAGAATAAAGGCTGATTATTAAACTTATCTTCATTAAAATGAAGCATGAAACTCAGTCAGACCTTTGGATTATTAGTTTGTCAGAACCTTATTGGGATATACGTTTAAGACTCAACAACCTCTAAGTTCCATCATTCTATGGTCAAGACTCCTCAATAATGCAGATTAGAATAAGTCTACATACGCAAACTCAGATGACTATGCATCTTTCCTTGTACTGTGTAAGTGATATGTAGCTCCCCACCTCATAAATGAAAAACAAACAACTTCCCTCAACAAGGTAACTCGAATTCCTCAGTCTAGTAGCTCTTTCCTTGAGGAGCAGGGTATTCCCTTCTAAGTTCAAGTGCAACCGGCTCAAGAAGTGGGGGAAAGAAGAGAATGGATTGTGCCCAGTGTAGCAACATATCCCTGGGAGCCCAACCAGTGTAGCTAAGTCTCCCGCTACAAACTTCATGAGATGAGAAGGTGTAATACGTAAGCTTTGCCTTATTTGACAACATACACTCCAACAGGCATTTTATTTTTCAATCAGGCCTGTCCACTTTTTTTGGAGTTATTCTTGATTTTGCACATTTTTTTGATGTGCATATGTACAACATATTTATATGGTGCAACATATACATAAGGACTTTTTCTTCTTGAGCCAATAGACCATCCCTCATTTGAAGCTGTATACTACCCCAAGCCAAAGGATTCTGCCTCCTCACCACCTCATTCGTGTGGAGCAATGTGTAAGGTGCTGGTCCATGTAAAGCCATTATCAGTAAGAGTCATGTGTGCATTGTTAAGTGTTCTACTTGGGCTCATCAAGATGACATGTGAACATAGCCTTGTGGACTCAAAGAATTAAGTCACTAATGGACCTGAAGAGTCTTAACCCTAAATCTTATAAGGTTCCTCTAAGAGTTATGTGGACTAAGGTCTTAACTAAGCTCCTTTTTCTTAGCTTAATGCCAGACTAGTTTAAATGCCAACTATAATTCAGAAGAAGATACAAGAATATATACAAAACTCTTTTTTATACAATTTTTCAAAACATGAAATTTTTTTTAAAATGTTTGAATGCAACGAAGAAAAAGAAGTTTTGCAAACTATTTACAAATATTTACAAACAATTTTTTGCAAACTTTTATTTTTCAAACATTTTTCAAAAATTTTGTACTATATACATAATTTTGATACAAAAATATTTATAACTTTTCACAATCAAAACATTTTTTCAAACATTTGTACAAAAAAAATTTTTTATAAATAAGGTATTTGCAAACATATATGTGCAAGAAAGAATTTTACGTGCAATAAAAATTTTAAAATTTTGTGATTTTTAGGTTGAGGTTTTTAATCATTTTATTTATTAGTACACTCACACAAAGTACGAGTTATGGCTAAAGTATATATACAATATACATGACAGCACCCTATACTTAGCTCGAATGATGTCCTCAGAGTGATCAAAGAGCGATGAAGAAGGCACCACTCGTGTTAAGTATTGGAAAATGAAAACAAGGGTTATACTACAATGACGACTAAAAGAAATATGATGAATAGAGATCAGTGATCACCCTATACTTAGGATCAAGTAATCCTAAGTATAGAAGATATTACACAAGGAGAAAACCAAGGGTTAGAATGTATAGGGTCTACATCCCCTATACTTTGGGTAAAATATCCCTATGTATAGGAAGAAAAATATAGGTAAAAGGATCAACAAATTAATCAAAAATCTGACACCCCTATACTTAGGATAAAGTAGACCCTAAGTATAGCATAATCATAAGATGCAGATGGGGTGTTGGACCAAAGAATGTGCGATATGGACATCTAGATCTATACAACTGGGAATGAAGTGATAATCAGACATGAGATGCAAATGATTGAGTCAAAGACCACATCTTATGCAAAATGAATAGGGGCAACATCAATGATCAATGGATCATGATCTAGATATGGCTTCAAGTGATGATCGTTAACTCGAAAGGTGTACTCAGATGACATCTCAGATATATCAATGTTGCCGTTGTAATGCACCTTTCAGACCAAGTGTGGGACCTTCCTATTGCTCTGCAACTTACCTAGAAATAATCTCATTCCAGCATTGAATAATCATACTCTCTGGTTCGGCTCAAACTGCTTATGCTGATATTGAGAATCATGCCATATCTTCACTCGCTCCTTGTACTGTAGGCTACTCTGAAAGGTTGTATATCTAAGATCCTCCAGGGCTAACAACTCTGCCTTCCTTTGATCTCCTATGCTCTCTGGATCTAATAATGTCTCAATAACAACCCATAGTGACTTGTCCTTTATCTCCACAGTAAAATGGCATGGCTAGCCATAAATAAGACAAAAGGGAGATGTACCCAAAGGTGTCTTGAAGGAAGTTAGATAGGCCCACAAGACCGAGTCCAAAAGCTGTGACCAATCCTTTCAGTATGGACGGACGACCTTCTACAATATCGTCTTGATCTCCTTGTTCGATACTTAAGAAAGACCATTGGTCTAAGGGTGATATGGAGTGGCAACTCGATGGTCTATGTTGAACTCGTTAGTAAGTGTCTTTACCTTCTCGTTGATAAAATGAGACCCCTCATCAGATATCAATACTCTAGACACCTGAAATTGTGAAATGATATTTTTCCTCAAAAATCGACAAACAATCTTAACATATGCGGTTCGGGTAGGAATGGCCTCAACCCAACGACTCACATAATCAACAACCAATATAATGTACTCAAATCCCTAACTCTTAGGGAATGGACCCATGAAATCAATGCTCCATGCATCAAAAACCTCACAAAAGTGAATGGGGTACATCGACATCATGTCACGATGTCCACAAGTGCCCATCTTGTGGTAGTCAGTACACCTCTTTAGGAATTCATCAGAATCCGTGAAGAGGGTAGGCCACCCTAGGCCAGATTGGAGCACTTTCTGTGTTGTTCTCCTCACAGAATGATGTCCTCCTGCCTCAAGCTTGTGGCGGTAAATGAGGATGCTATGGTGCTCCTCTTGAGGAATGTATTGACGCCGGATGCTATCCCCTACTTCTTTGTAAAGGATGGGATCCTCCTAATGGTACAACTTGGCATTCGCAAGGAAGGTCTCAAGTCGCTGTCGAGGCCAACCTTGTGGAACTTTCTTGGTGACAAGATAGTTCATAATGTCGACGTACCAAGGAAGTAAGATGATAACAAGGATAACCTCATCTGGGAAGGTCTCTATAATAGGCTCTATCTTCTCTGATTCCTCTAGATTTTTCAATCGGAGAGATGATCCGCCACCACATTCTTGACTCCATGCTTATCCTTAATATTAATATCAAACTCCTGGAGTAGAAGGATCCATCTGGTCAATCTAGATTCGGCATCCTTCTTTGCCATGAGGTACCTGATGGCGGTATGATCAATGTAAATAATAACTTTGGATCCAATAATATAAGATCTGAACTTATTCAAGGCAAAGACTATGGCTAGCATCTCCTTCTCTGTGACAGTATAATTCCGTTACACAACATCCAGAGTACAACTAGCCTAGTGAATGGCATAAGGTAATCCATCTCTCCTCTATCCTAGCACAACCCCTATGCAAAATCAGAGGCATCCGTCATGATCTTGAATGGGAGATACAAATCAGGTGGGTGAAGGACAAGAGCCTCGACAACTAGTCCTTTGAGAGTCTCAAAGGACACAAGATACTTATCATCTATAATGAACTCGGTGTCTTTCGTCAGCAGATTAATAAGCGGTCGGGCAATCTAACTGAAGTTCTGAATGAAACTTTAATAAAAACTGACATGCCCCACAAAATATTACAACTGTCGTAAATTAGACGGTGGATTGAGTTTCCTGATTATATCTACATTGATCGGATTGACCTCCATACCACTGTTAGAGATGATATGACCAAACAAGTCCCCTAAATCACCTTGAAAGGACTCTTCTCCCAATATAGAACAAGATAGACCTCGATACAATGTTGAAGCACGCGGTCTGGGCAGTCAAGACAAGCATCAAATCCATTGTTGTAGACTAAGAAATCATCCATGAAGACCTCTAAGAAATCACCCACCATGTCCAAGAAGATAAACAACATGCACTTTTGGAACGTAGTCGGGGCATTACATTGACAAAAGGGCATCCGTGTGAAAGCATAAGTCCCAAACGTATAGGTGAATGTCGTTTTGTCCTGGTCTTTTGGCTCTATGGCCAATTGATTATAACTGGAGTACCTATCAAGAAAACAGTAATGACTCTTTCTGGCTAACCTCTCAATAATCTGATTAATAAATGGCAGCGGGAAATGATCCTTCTTGGATGCCTGATTCAATAGTCTATAGTCTACACAGACCCTCCAAGAAGCGGGTACTCAGGTAGTGATCTCATCTCCAGACTCACTCACAACTGTAGTCATGCCCGTCTTCTTAAGAACCACATGTAATGGACTAATCCACATGAATTTGGAGATGGGGTAGATAAAAATCGATGCTCTACCATTTTGATATCCCTTTCATGTCCACTTATCGAAGATTTGGATTCAGTCATCGCTGGAACTCACACGATGGCTTGGCGTCCTCTTCAAGATAAATATGGTGGGAGTAAAGGGCTGGACTTATCCCTTGGAGATCAGCTATGCTCCATCCTATTGCTTTGAGGTTTCTTTCAAAAACCTCCATCAACCCAGATTCTTGCTCTCCAGTCAAATCCGTTGAGATAATGACTGGGTACATCTCTGGCTCACCCACGAGGAATCTATACTTCAATGAACGCGACAAAGGCTTCAACTCTGGGAGACTGGGAGCTCGTAAATATGGCTTCTGAAATGTCTACGTGAAGGAAACCTGATCTGAATGGGAGAACTCTCGCTGATCGTGAAAATCTGGTGAAGACGACCCTGTTGGTGTGTCTGTAATCTGTGTTGGCCCAATCTCCATTGTTGTTGTCAGCTCTGTGGAAATCAGACATGACAAATAATCATTAAACTCATCCCAACCAATGTCTACATCCAAGGGATCAGAATAGTAATCACATGAAATATATTCTGCTTCGCTCTCTATAATGCGGTCGTCAGCCTCAAATGTGTCCTCGACCAGGAATGTGCTATACGAACTCTCATCTACTAGAAGTTGTAGATCTGTAGTGTCTGAAGGTGAGATAAGAGCTCGTGAAACGGGGTCGGCCCAAATTGCTTCATCATCAGTGATCACAAAATCCTATTCCTGGTGGATGTCTCGCTCTACCTCTGTCATCTGCTCTACATCGCCGAACTGCTCAGAGCAAGCTGAATCTCATGCCCATATCTCATCAATCGTCTGTATTTGTACACTTGTGCCCTCGATGGGAAAGTATGCCTTCCCACTATCATGGTCGGACACCACCTTTGTTGTGTCCAAGAATGGGCATCCTAGTATGATGAGGGAATCTGTCACAGACCCAGGGATCTCCATGTCCAATACAACAAAGTCCACGAGGAATTTGAGGCCCTGAATTGTGATGACCACATCCTCCAACAACCCCTTTGGCCTCTTAATAGATCTATCAGCAAACTGAAGGACTGTTCGAAGAGGGTCGAACTCAAATCAGTCGAGTAAGGCTGTCAGAAGAAGGTTGATGGAAGAGTTGCGGTCTAATAGAGTCTGATCAAGTTGTTGCTCGTGAATATGTCATCTGACATAGGAAGCTCTTGCATCTGACCTCTTGGCTAGCAAACGATTTTGAATTGTGAAGTATGTGTCATGAATAAGCACATGGATCTCTGAATTGTGGTTCCTTATCTTCCTGCAGATGGTAGTCTTCTCTCTCAAGTTCTTCTGGAAGAGAGGCATATGCTCAAGTGCCTCCACTAAAATCAGTTGGATATGAAATCTATCAATCATATGTTGGTTGAACTCTAACTGTTGCGTCTTTTTAGGATTTTTGTATTCCCCTTCATTAAGCAGAGTGCTTGAGGGAAGGGGATAGCTGGACCCTCCTCAAATAGAGGGCTAGGAATAGATTCCTACGGTTAATAAGGAATAGAGTCCATGTAAGGGTCATCATGCAACACATATGGACTTGAAGAAGATGAAGAAACATTTCCTTTATTCATATTTTTGATCTTTTATATTTTTATATTTTTTTGTTTTTCTCTAAATTATCCTGAGATACATCAACAGAAGGAAACACTATAGACGAATAGTTGGTGGCATCAGCACTACCTACGACATCTGTCTTCGCGGCATCAGCACCGTGCTCTGGCTCAGTATCAAGTAGAATGGTGGTGCCACTACCACCAACTATCTGGAGAAACGATGGCCTCAGTACCATTGACAGTATCATCATCCTTGGTGGCTTCAACACCACCATCATCAACATCATCAACAACATCAACACATATATCCTCCTCTTATGGCACTCCTGGATCCATGTGTGGTTGTCACTCAGACAAGGCACCATTGGCTAGCATCCTACCGCTCCTAAATGTCAAAAAATTAGCATCAAATATGTAGGAAGAAATATCACCCAAGCAATCATAGCGAGTGGTGGTCTCTGTGAATTGTACTTGCTCAGACTTCCTCTTCATATTGCTCGGATTAGTCTTAATCTGAGCATGTATGTCGGCCTTTCCCATAATGATGTCCCTCATCTCCTGCCGGAACTCATCCATATCCCACAAAAAAGATGCATGCTGGTCTGAGACTAGGTAGGCAAGATCTCGATGGTTGGGTTTTCATAGACGGGTCCATGAGAACCGGATGGGTTGCCTCTATGAAAATGTGGTTGCTACCAGAATTGGTGAGGGGGAGGATGAGAATACTGCTGAGACTACTGCTGCCTCCACTATTGTCCATGTTGGTAGGGACAAGGACCCGACTGGTAGTGCTGTAATGGTTGGGAGTACTGAGGCTGCTATTGGTGCTAGTTGCTTTGTCCACCCAGAGCGTGAGGTTGTTGTTGGGATGAGGTGGCTATGGTAGACCACCTGAATCTGGAATGATCTCAACAGATCCTGGGCAACTACCGATCATACCAGATCCCGTTGACTTCCATCAAAAGTTCCTACTCGTAAGGGGAAGGGGGAAGAACTATCAGTGGTTGATCCTCCTGATACACCAGCATCTGAGTGTCCTGAGACAATAGTGGCTGAGAGTAACGCTTCAATGGCTGAACCGGCCCTCCCTGAATATTATGAACCTGGCGGTAATGGGCAGAGGTCTAAGAAGAGATGTTGCTGCTGTGATCAGCCTGTGACCTGAGACGGGGATGAGAAGCCGTTTGTGCCTCCAGGAGACACATAATCAGGATCTTCAAGTCACTAAGAGTCTGTGCCAAATGATCGATCTGTGTCATGCCCTGACAATGGTTCTTCGCTATGCTCTCTATGCACTCCAACTTCTCACTAATAATCCCCATGTTAACTACTGAAGACTCTGCCTGCGCTGTTGCTGATAAGGTATATGGACCTGCATCGACTCGTGTTATCCTCTGATAGGACACGACCTATGGAAGGGGCTTCCCCTGTGTATAGACTCGGGTCTAGGACATCACCATGTAATAATCTGCAATCTACTCATAGATGGCACATACTTGGTCTTTATCCTTGGAGAAATAGAATGCTTCACATGAGGCATTGACAAGCCCCCACAGCTCCGGTGTCAGCCCACATAAGAAACTTTGTACAAGATTGGGCTTGGAAATCTCATGGTGTGGACACCAGTGGATGAGCTCATGAAATTGATCCCACGCCTCATGAAACTGCTCATTGGGGATCATGGTGAAGTTGTTGGTCAGTTCTCTTAGCTGTAGTGGTCCGTCTGAGTGGATAGTATTTGTTCAAGTACTCGGTCCGGAGTTGCTCCCAAGTGGTAACATATCTCCCTAAATGCTTCATCTAGTAGGCTACTCTATCGACCATGGAGGAAGGAAATGCCATCATCTTGATGGTGTCCTCATCCATGAATCTGTCGTGGAAAGCGTTGTAGATCATCTCAAACTCCTGCAAGTGCATATACGGCTACTTGGTGGATAGTCCATGGAACTTGGGCAGTAACTGGATCGTCTGGGGGTCAAGCTTGAAGTCGTCCAGAATCTCCAGAAGTTGGATCCAACGGTGGGTAAGGATTGCACCAGGGTTGTGCAACCACCTCATCATCTGAGCAGGTATGGTTGGTTCCTATGGTTCTTCTGGTCATCCGTCTGCTCCTTGTCTAGTTGCGGATATATCTCCATCGGCTCGTCTCAGATGAGGCTCTCCTCTGTCCACTTGCATCTATGCTAACTCTCGACACACCTCTACCATGAATGCTCCCTGATCTATATTCTATCTCTGAATCATATATAGGGAGGCTAGGAGTGTGTTGCTGATGGCACCCTGATCAAGTACATAAGTCTAACTCTGGGGCTGCTCATCAGTGCATCCCTCACTTTTGGGCATCTCGCAGGTCTCTGCATAGGCGAAAGACCCGAAATCAGGTGTTGTCAAATGAACAAATATTTGTGTTGGTCTCTGCTCTAGAACCTCAGAACTGGAAGAAGGGTGGTCAAGGGGAAATAAGGCGATATCAAACTCGGGTTCAGAGAGAAGGTCTAGGCTCTCCGAAACCTATATGAATGAGGAGGAGTGCTCATAAGTGGTACTACCAGAGGTAGCCTAAGGGATGAGTGTGGATGAGATATGGAATGCAAACAAGATTAGAAGTCAAACCCCCAATTCACCTACTCAACACGAGAGATGATAACCATTAAGGTTCGATCGTTAATCTTGTCAATT
The DNA here is from genome assembly GCA_037367405.1 of Ottelia alismoides. Taxonomy (NCBI): domain Eukaryota; kingdom Viridiplantae; phylum Streptophyta; class Magnoliopsida; order Alismatales; family Hydrocharitaceae; genus Ottelia; species Ottelia alismoides. The sequence continues at coordinate 1,733,129 of JAZKJV010007604.1, read as the reverse complement.
TTATTTCATGTGATCAATCGGTCTATAAGAGCGATTAAGAAAGCTGTTAGGAACCTGATGCTCCCAAGAGACTAGCCCAATCCAATAGTTACATCTTTCCCAACCAGTATGAATTGCAGACCGTTTACCAGCTACTTGATCAATTCAATCTGCTAAGGAAGTCCCGGACCTCTTACCGGCTACCCAGAGAAGTCCTCACTGGAGAACGACTAACCATAAGACCAGTTGTCTAACAGAAGTTCAGGTATGGCTCTAGCCTAGGGTGTGGATCACTCTCTCGCTCCAAATAAACCAACAAATGAGGCGATGACTCTCCCCAAAATAAATATTTTTAAATGAGGTGGGTTTTAGGGTAAATTTTGCATTAGCAGTCCCAATTTTATTGCTGTCACTATTTTAGATATTTTTCAAATACAAACAATGCTTAAAGAATTTTTTGATTTCCTTTCGTTATTTTGAGTCCAAAAGCAGGGGGAGGAAGTCGAAAAAGTTGATGCGCGATCAAACACTATGATGCATGCAAAGATAGAGATACGTACCTGTTGTGAGCACTCTACATGTAGGGTGATCTGCACATAAATTAAAAGACTGGAAATAAACTAATTATATGATGCACGAAGAAATCGACCTTAGACGAGAAATTTCTAATGATCATGAAGAACAGTAGCTAGCTAATAGAATTGTGTGTAGAGTCCAATCTTGGGAGTCACTCGGTGCCCACCACAATGGGTCCTGCTAGCAGTATATGTGACTCCTCATGGCGCATTGTCTCAAATTCAATTAAACTAAGCTTTTCTTATTAATTATTAGCAAGGTCCAATTACGATCTATAGGTGCGGGAAAGAAATTAGGAATTGGGCCTTAGCTATTTTGGTCACGATCAATACAAAATCCTAAGTTTAGGGCCTAAAACTTCAGGAATCAAATAGAAAGAAAATGCGATAAAAAAACCGTGAAAAATCTCGTGAGGTCCCACGAGCACACCGGTACTCGACCAAATCCTGATAGTTCAAGTGTCCAAGAGTCCACAAAGTATAGATTATTATATTTAATAAATGGTTCTATTGGAAACAAAATTAATCTAGGCTATATGATATAACTACTCTCTACTCCTCTCCTGCAACTCCTCAGATGCGGTTACTCCAACAGAAAGTAGCAGCGTCCTCAGGTGGTTCATTGCATAAAAAGCAAAACAGAGATAGGTCAGAAAATAATTATATTAAATAGAGAGAAAAAATAGGCAAAATTTTGAAAAAACGACTACTTAGACGTGCTCATGGAAACAACACCATTTTGATGATGTGTCGAGCGACTCGAGTTAGGACAACATATAATCAAAGGGCTGTTGCAACCTGGATTACAAGGCACGATCAACAAGAAGAGAGAAAACCCACTCAATATGATCAAACACTCAAGCACACAAAATGTAAGCAGTCTTTGCTATTAGTTTTACCGGGTATAAAACCAGGGTCAAACACAAGGATAACGAGTAAACCTACGAAGTAGTTACAATTAAGAAAAGGGAAAACAAATTTTGGTGGTTTTAATTTTTGCTAATTTTTATAATTTTGAATAAGGGAACACAATCATGAAAATACAGAAACAAGGCACACAAAAAATTTTTGAATTTTCATTTAATACTAAAAATTCTCAAAAATAAAGACGAACATTTTTACATTTTTGGTTTTTTACATGTTAATTTGATGATTTTCTGGAAATATTCTGATGTTTTTGTGATTTTATAAAAATCAAACAAAGGCTAAGAATGCAATCAATGTACAACCAGGACAATATTGCAATTTAAAGATGTTTAAAATTCCATAAAAGTCATGGGAAGCAATTTTATGATAAACTAGATGAAAAGAGCTACAAACAAGAACCGAAATTGCATTTTTTTTTTTGTTTTCTAGATTTTTTTTATGATTTTTATAAGTTTTTAAGTATTTTTTAATTTTTAGGTTTTCTAAGTTGAGTTTTAAGACAAAAGTAGTACTAAAGATAAAGCACACAAAAACACACAATCGGGAATTTTCATGGAATTTTAAATTGATTTTTCGAATTTTTAGGTATTTTTCAGAATAGATAGAACACTTTTTTAGGGGTTTTGATTTTTAGAAAATACTAAATGCGACTAAAATCCACAAAAATAAAAATATATATTACATGTCAATAGGAGTTAATATCAATTTTTAGGGAATTTTGGGATTAATTTGGTATTTATTTAATCTAATAAGGTCCACACAGTCTATAAGGACGTACTTGCAATTAAAAAAAAGTTTTGGGCAAAATCATAACACACATGGAAAGCCTAGGATTGAAGATGCAAAATGTCCAGTGAAAATACAAACATGCCCAATATATAATGTATAGGGGTATAAATGCAAATCTCAAACCTTTCCATTCAAATCATAACATATCTAAAGCACAGGGCATGAAATGCAAATATCTCAGAATGACATGTGGGACTACACATGTGTTCACTCAGACTGAACTAAACTACAAATATATAAAAGAACGAGGTTCAAGCTGCAAACTATCCAAATTAAAAGAAACTACGACAAATATTTGCAGGATTTAACAATAAATGTGAAATAAGAAGGGCCTAAGTGTAAATTACCCTTATTAAAGCATGATCCAATGATCGATGGCGCTCCACTTCTGGATGAACGGTCAAGATAGGGGGCACCCCTTCGACGATGGATGACTGCTAGTGGATCTTAATATGAATCCAATGGTCAAGGCTCCCCTGTTGGCGAACGGTTGAGATTAGAATTGGGGGGAGCCTTGATAGGGCGGTAAGGAGAACGTCTGGAAGAACGCCGAAGAACTCACCTTCGATGAGTTTTGATCGGCCAATATGAGCTGCAAGGACGTCCTTTGGAGCTACTGTGATGGGCAAAAGATCGATGATGATGGTCCGCAACTACTAATGGGCTCAAAAAGGTCCAAGACCAAAGAGGAGGTCCTGGTAAGGACTAGTGGCCTGGAGCTCATCTACCATGCCTTCTTGGCCTCCATCTGAGGCCTATTGATTCCTCAACCCTACAAAAGGAAGGATACCTTCGGAGATAACGCTTCGTCATGGGTTAGAGCACAAAAGGTATCGCAAAAAGAGGGGGGTGGTGAGTGGGTCAGGTCTTCGATGAAGTGGGGGATTTGTCCTATTGATTGACTCCAACCCAATGGTTGGAGCTAAGGGGAAGGTTGCGGAGCGTGCATGGAAACGGATGAAAGTCGGAGTGAGGCGTGTGAAGGTCAGAACGTGGTGAGGATTGGGGGTGAGATGTGGTGGTCAGAGTCGCGATATGAAACATCTTGATGATAGAGCTAAACTGGAAATGGGAAGGAAAGGGAGGTACCTACGGTGAAGGGGTCGCCTGGGGGTAGTGGACGACATCCATAGGGGAGATAGCCTCGATGACCGTCGTTGCTAGAGGCTGGGCTTCTCACAGTAGAACTGAGAAGAATCTCGCCGGACCTGGGGGTTCCTACGCTCCAAAAGATGTCATCGCCCTCGCCCTCTCGTATTGTCACTTTTAATTATGGAAAATGGGTGCGTAGGATGTGGTGGAAAAGGGAGGAGGGGGTGCAGGTTATATAGAGTGTCGGGTCTGAGAAGAATGGAGGATGGCTCGCGAACTGAGATGCAAATCTATAGGGAAAAGCTCGGGCATGGATTAGGGATCTGTGCCCCTTAATCGGGGCAAGAAGTCATAGGGAAAGGTGCCTCGATCGGGGTTAGAAAATTTGGTGAAAATCAGGGCAAACCTGATTCGGGAAAAAAAGAGGGGGAGGGGACTAGTTGACTGGAGTCAACATGGTCGAGGTGGACCAATTAGAAACGATGTAGGAAAAAGACAAAAACAGCTAGAAGACAAAACTGTTAGAAAAATAAAGATAAATGAATTAAAAATATTAAATGAATTTAAATTAAAAAATGTTTAAAATTATTTTTTTTATTATTTTTCAAAGTATTTTTCTGTGGTTTTTAATTATTTTTATAAAAAAGAAATTAGTATATATCCTATATACAGTATTATATACATGTATAATATATATGTATTACGTACAAGTATTTTTATTATTTTAGTTTTAAACGAATACACCAATTTTATATTTTGTTTATTTACAACAAAATTTTAAGAACATAAAATAATTTTCATTTTATTTTTATACATTATATAAAGGTATATAATCAATAGAGGGCGTAATCTATACACATGTATATTTGTACAATGAATGGAGACTTTTATTTTTATTTCATTTTTTAATTTTACATTATTTTTATATTATTTCTACAAATATGTAAAAGGGAGTAAAAATAATAATTTAATTTTATTTTGTTAAAAATATTTATACACAACTATAGGTAATATGCATACCACAAATTAGACCTTATCTCTACTTATTTTATTTTGCTATCAGGTCAAGGCTTGATCTTCTCTTGGGGTTCGGGTCACTCTGTATTTATTCTTAATACCTTTTTCTATTTTCTTTTTCTTTATTCTTTTATTTTTGGACAAAAACATGCTAATTATACAATATTAACAAATGCTTGCAATTTGCTAAGTTATTGTTTTTACAAGTATTTACATGTTTCCTTACTAATATAAGTTGCTAAAATAAAAGAATAAAGAGTGAGAATCAGAGATTCAATACCATGTGCTCCTCACAATCCATGTTGATGATCCAAGCGGTGAAACCTCTTATCTCATCCCACGAGATCTGACATCTTCTTCACGAGCGAGGCTCACCGAAAGAGACAGAGATCCATAAGCAAATGACGCGGCAACATAATGACGTTGTGACGACGATGGCAACTCTCTCTAGGGCTCTATGGTGAATGGCCACAATTAGAGAGAGAGAGAGACTTGGTATGTAGAAAGAGTGAGGGAGAGAGCATATTTTCCATTCTCTTTTTTAGAAGAGCTAGTGTTGCATTTCTATATAATATTTTGGGAGTCCATGGAACTCAATCCATGGATAACACAAATCCAATGGCTCACATTGATTTGTGTTTCTTCTTAATGACCATGATTTTGTCGTAAAAACACCACAACAATTAATCTAATTTAATTTTGTTGAATACTAATCAATAGAAGTTCATTTCAATTAAATCAATTTTCCATGGAAATAATAGGATGGAGGCAACCCTCCTTCCATATGAAGAGGGGACGACCACAAATTTCCAAATAAAAGTTGGTGGTTGTCCACCCTCCTCATTAAGAAGGTGGCTCGACACCATTATATTATGATTATCTCTAATATTTTTCTAATAACTTATGTTGGAAATTATTCCACAAAAATAAATCCAATTTATTTTATGAACATTGCAATCATGCCATTAGAAATTTGTAAATCACATTCACAACCCAAAATAAATGTAAATTACATGTTCAATAAAATTTCCAATGTGAATCCAATTCACATCAACATTTAAATTGTAAATGTTACTTACAAATAGCTCTCTCTTATATATTATAAGTCACATTCATAATACATAAATACTATATGGATAGTGATATACACATTATTCATATTCTTAATAATTAAATCATATTTAATTATCTAAGATCCCAAATCTCGTGTACTCAATTAATATGACTCTTGATGGGATGGTGAGTGTTTAGTAGAAGAGGGAGATAGAATGGACTCTAGTTGTACATTGTGTGTGTGTGTGTTTCTTTGTATCCTCTATGTTTTCAACATTGAATCTGCTTATTCCATTCTCCACTTCCATTCTTGAGCTGGAAAAATAGAAATGATCCAGTCTATGAAAATTCTAAGTTTATCCTCAATAAATTCATATTTCTTCATAACCCTAGAAATGTTATCCTCCAAAGAGTCCTCATAGAAAATCATTGAAGCAGTTTGTCTACTCAGAGGATACTGTTGAGATCTCGAAGTCTCATACTCAACATGCCTAAACTATGGCATGTAATACTGGGTCGAGTACAAACTATCCAAATGGCAGATACTTGTCGAAGCCTCGAATAATAGAGTCAATGAATGGGGGGCTGGTATGTCTAGCTCGTGAGTCCAAGCCCGCGCATGTGTGGGTACTCCGAATGTATGAAGGCTGGTCAATGTGGGCTTGATTGCTAGGGTCAATCAAGTCAGGAAGATCATATGATGTAGGACTTTCCATTTGATTTGTTCGATCGACCATGTTATGCCATAAGATCATGTCGATGATACATATATGTTGATTGCTGTCCGGTCCAACTTGAGATGAGAATGAGGTCTATGGGGGCACATAATTCTGCTAATCATTTTTCTTAGTAGTGGCTTGTTGTATGAATTGTTCCTTAATTCAAACAAGAGACCGAATATAAAGTGTGTTAAATCAGTTTGGAAGTGGGTCATGGTTGTAAGAAGGTGGTGTAGGTGAGAAGTATGAATAAGTGGAGAAGTTAGTCGAAGTTCTAACTTCTCGATTTGGATGGGGATATGAGGATGAATAAGAAGGTGAATATGATCGTATTATGGTCGAAGAGGAGTGACCTGGATATGGTGACCAATATCCCGACATCTTGAAGAGGAATGTATGAATGTAGGTGGATCGAGGTAAAAACGTGCAACTACATAGGATAACACACACGTGAAGGTCATGATATGATCCTCAAGTGCATCATAGAAGCGTGAGGCTCTCATCATATGCGATCAGGAGCGACTAGTTGCACTATTTGCTCGAGGTAGCGTAATTTAAAAAAAAATCATGCGATGAAATCACATGATCCAAGAACACTTATTGTATCATTTTCTCTAAACCACAAACAAGTATTAGGGTTACCTCTTAATTCTTGGTTGCAATCGAGTCTCTAAATGAAGAGACCTCCTGTCTCAAATCCGATCTGATGGAGGAGACGCTTGCGGGAGCATTGATGAAACACGTGCTTCTCGCAATCATAATCCAAGCGGCGAATCTCCTGATTTCTTCACACGAGATCCGATGTCTTCTTCACAAGCGAGGCACACCGAAGGAGATAGATATCCATTAATAAATAATCTGACAGCAAAACGACGATGCTGCGGTGATGGCGACTCTCTCTAGGGCTCCATGGTGGACGACCACAATGAGGGAGAGAGAGAGAGATGGCGTGTAGAGAAAGAGAGCGCGAGAGAGAGCATTATGTTGTTATCTCTTATTATTGTAACTTGAAGAGCAAGGGGTGCCCTTCTATTTATAATATTTTGGGAGTCCATGGATCACAATCCATGGACTACACAAAATCAATGGATGAGATTAATTTGTGCTCCTTTCAATGGCCAAGATTTTGTTGTAAAAACACAACAACAATTAATTTAATTCAGATTATATATATATTGATAAACCAATATAAATTAATCCTAAAATTAAATCAATCAAAAATGGAGATAATGGAATGGAGATTACAACACCTTTTTCTTAATGGGATTTGATGACAATCTTATGAAATCTCATGAGATTGCATTATTCCATGGAAATCTCCAATATTTACAACAAGAGTTGTTGTAAATTATTCTACAAAAATAATTCTTAAATATTTTGTGAATATTGTTATCTTGCCATTGGAAAATAGGGAATCACATTCACAACCGAAAATAAAATGTGATTTACATTTTCAATTAATTATCCAAAGTGAATCCAATTCACACCTATAATTAATCAACATATATAAATCACAAATAGCTCTCTCTTATATATTATAAGTCACATTTATAATATATATGAATAATATGGATAGTATTATCCACATTATTCATATCCATGATAATTAAATCACATTTAATATCTTGTATCTCTATTTTCTTGTACCCAATTAATCTGAATCACATTCACATTATTTACATCTTTGATAACTAAATCACATTTACTTATCATAGATATCTGTCTTTGTAATATGAATCAAATTCATATTATTCATGATAATTATATCACATTTAATTATAATTTTTCTCAATGCTTGGATACATATAACAATGAAATAATCTTCGAACTCTTTCAAGGATAGTGCACTTTGGAGATAAGATTAGGCGATTGTATTATTCCACATGTAGTGACTTGGATATTGAGATCAAATCTCAAATCCAGATCTTGCAGACCTTTCATAGATGCTTGATTAAATCAAGACCGAAAACCTAATCTTCTCATTACATCTGAATCGCATTCAGATCAATGTCCAATATTTGGACCAAGATTAGAGTACTTCTCTACTGAGAGGAGTGACTAAAATCCAAACCTGTGTCAGCACTCCCTCGGAATGGAAGTGTCATGGTTATACAATCGTTTATGATCACATCACCCTTAGGTATTCCTAATACCAGTACATCTTGCATTCTGGAAGACCAAGAATAAATCCAAAGTATAAGATCTATTTTAATTGTCTACTTCGCAACTTTATCATTAAGTTTCTCATTTGCCTATTGGGAATTGGTATCGATCATATACTTTCCAAAAAAATATATCATACCCATGTGTTGATCATATACTTTCCAAAAGTATATATCAAACCTACAAATTCAGTCAAGCTTCCAAAGCGAGACGACCATGCACGGAATTTGATTCTTACCAATATCTCATGAGTAAGCTCATGTCTTTCAGTTCAGTAATAAACTTGTATGATCACTTTGAGAGATCGTATTACTCATATGCCCTCACATGAACACTAGCATGCCGGTGTTGATTAGGTCATCAGCCTATTGGTCTGCCATATGTACATACTCAGACATATAGTAACACATTTGTCCTCGGTCAGAGGATGCGTGCCTATATCGTGACTACATACGACATAGGTCTTTGGTTATCTCGATCTTGTTAAGTCAACTCCTTGACCTAACTTATCTGACACCTCTAACTCTCTACTTTTATGCAGAGGACCTACATCAAGAGGTTGGTTAGGTATCAACCTTCAGAGAAAGGATTGCCATCTCCTTCTTAGGCTGGAGATCCTCTCTTAATAATCATATGACGGTGCTTGATGAGTCCTCAATCTAACTCTTTGTATATTCATCTAAGTACCAACCACTATGATTCAATAATTGAATCAACAGTTGTATGATTATTACGATAGCCATGGTACATAACCCTAATTGTACTGAGGGACCTATTATGCAAATTAAATATTCCTTATTTCAGATCAGGAAATGATATTTGCAATAACATTTATTCCATAATGGCTCGTCGTGGGCTCGCTTGTCCAACAATCTCCCACTAGCCCAAAGAGCCACTAATGGGCTAATCATTAAACCCGCACTTATGTGACTATCATAGGATATTTAGAAAAATAGCTAGGTAAGCTAATCAGTCACTCTGTTCCCAAGAGACTACACCAAGTCCTTTTACGACACTTGCATATCTCCTAGTAAAAGTGCTCGCAACCAATGCGAATGTTGCTTCTAATGCAACCAATACTCAATTTTTTCAGTTGTAGTGTCCTTGACACTACAACTTAATAATTATATTAATCAGTATATAATTTTTATTATCCTAATGAGAATACCCTTATTCCCGTAGATCTCTATCTCCTAAGGTATCTGCAGTTAAGGCCTTTTAGATCTTCATCTATGAAGTCTTAAGTTCGTGAATATAAGACTTTGAGATCATTATCTCAAAAAATCTTGTCCTCATTGAAGATATTGTTATTACTACAATCAAGTGTTTTATTTCCGTAGTAGGATTAGTAATAGTTTACTACTCCCACTGCATGATAGACATCTGGCTTTTGTACATATCTAGCAAACATTCGGCTTCTCGTAACTGATGCATAAGGGTGATGACTTTGTGATTCATCACTCTAAAAGTTGAAAATAGAGCTTTGTTCCCAAGTAATTAGATGAATTTCATCACCTATATGGCATAATTAGCATTCATGCATGCATAAATTATATCTACATTTTAGCATTCATATTTGCATTAAATAAGAAGCCCAATTCAATTGTAAAGATCACTTGTATATTCACTATATTTCACCTATTTGTATATGTTTTATACTATCTCCAAATTCAATAAAATCAACTCTATAGTGTATATATTACTAACTCTAACAAAGGAAAAATATCAAAGAACTATTAACTTGTAAAATTGACCAATAAAACCCAAATACAAGTTTGAAACTATGAACCTTAAAATGCATATATCTCTCTCTTATAGTGTCCTATTTAGGTTTACTAACATTTAAAATATCATACATTCAAAGACCTTCAAAACACGACCAATTTCATTAAAATCGGATATGGTATGTGAAACTTGGGATTTGGGCCCCTTTCGTATATTGTATGTATTTGTATTTTTACCCTTGTATTTTTTACCTTTGTTTGATTTCTATGCATTTATGGTCATGAAATTTGTATATCTCATCGTGATTTACATCTTTCATATTTTGAGTTTTTCCAAATTCGGTCGATTTCTCCCTTAGTTCTCCTTTGCAATAATCTGATTAGGCCACATGGTGCCTTCTGGTTGTGCCACGCATTCCAGTCCCATCACACCATGCACCCTGTCTTTCTGTCATAGGATGGCTTACAAACGACCCAGATCTCAGTCGTTCGAACCCGCAAACCATTTCAACCGTTTGATCCAACCCCATATTGCATCTGGGTTGCTCGCTCCCCCCTTCACCTCCTCCCTCCACATGGAGCTCTCCATCACTGCCCGATCCTCTCCAGTAGGCTTCCATCTCGGCCATCACTTCTCACAATCCATATCCACCCTTCGATCAATTCTGGATTGAATCATGGCCTTCCACCAACACTTAAACCTCATCTCACCACACGTCTAACTCCATTACCATCCTATCATCTTTTCTTCCTTGCATCTTAGCCATCAATTACCGCTAGATCCTCGATCATCATATCCTTATCCCTAATGTAATCTCTATTGTCCTTCAGATTTTTCCCCATATCTCACCACGTGGCGCTTCCTATACCCTTCGATCATGCCTCCAGGATATAATCCACGCCGCTCTCCATCGTCTGCTTCTCAGCCGTTGGATCGCGAGATCCAACGGTCGAGACACCTTCTTCTACCTCTGGATCGACCTCGCCCAAGTCACCCATCATCACAATCAGTTGCACCCTTCCTATTTTCCTGACCATATCATCCACCATCACCACTCTTCCACCAAGTCACGATGATGACCTATCTCCACTCACCCTCGCGGGAGGCGATGCTCTCCATAACTCCCCCTCCCTTGCCCCATAATCTCCATGAAAACCTCACCAACCTTCACCCGGACCCCCAATCATAAACTATAAATATGTCATCTCCGGCTACCTTCAGCCCTATCCACCATTAGTGGAAGAACCTTGAGCTCCCTTTTCATTCTAGGTGATAGCGAGATCCTATTGGGTCAAGCGATGATAGGTCATCTCTCAAGTGAGATCCAAGGATCAACATCGGTCCTTGCAGCAGCCGCCGACTGTTGCTGCTAGAGCTCCACCACCGGCGAGGTGTGAGCAATGACGAGGAAGCTCCAAGATTCCATTTCTCAGGCGACAGGACCATCTTCTCCATGTAAAATTCTTCTTCTTCTTCTCTGATTCTCCACTTCTTTCTCTCTGATCTTCTCTGAATTTCTCAGGAATCCCCGATCAGTATCACCTCCCATCGACCATTGATCAAGCTTTACCTAGCATCCCTCATCTTTGCTCGCCCCTCCGCTCTTCCTCTCAACCTATTGAGATCGCTGATCACCTCTGACCACTGCTCCATCATTCACGACAGAGGAGCACATAGGTCGTTCACATTTTCGCCCTGCAAGGCCTCGAACTACTGACTTCATCCACGAGATCACGTGCACCATGTTTTGGCTAGTCACTAACGTTGCAGTGCTCTAATTGTCAATGATCGGACTCCTCGTCGGAGCTTCTTCGAGCTGTTGAACCTCCGACATAGAGGCGTCGAAGGCCTCTTCCATAATGGTCAGCATCCTCCCTAAACCTCCAGCTTCATCGACGTTCACTCAGGAAGCTCCCGGAGGTCTATTGGTCAGAGCTACAGAGGTGGAGCTGCATTGCCTTCATCGGAGCCCAGCCAAGCCCGCCGCAGGTGGCGGCGGCAAGAAGGAACCAGATGTACTGTTACCATCCGATCATCTTGATCGACAACCCACAGCGAGCCACGTCACCATCCCTCAAGAGCTACAATGGTTGTCTGTTCTCTTTGATCGATCAACCCACTGGCACCCACTTGTCTGCTCCGAGCCTCTTCCTTGACCCTTTAGGCTCAGAGCACCCGAGCTTCAGTCGATCCTGCATTCGAACCAGAGCCGCTAGCCGAAGTAGCCCCGAGCCTCCAACGCCTACCGAGCCTAGCCCTCATGTGTTATTCACGTACGATCTGGGAATTTTACATTGAGGACCTGTCGACTTATCCAAATTGCAATCAGGTCCAGAGCACGTGCAGATCACATGCGCCTGGGGTAATTTGCACTCGTGCCCCTACAAGTTCTGGAAATCGTATTCACATCCCCACCAGTTAGTGTCACTTGAGGTGCACATGTCCCGTGGGTTATTTGTACCCATACCCTCATCAGTATAGGTAATTGCATTTCAGTCCATGTCAACACATTCTATTTTAATCAACTTACTTTCTGTATTGCATTCGTACCATTGTGTTTGCATGTTTATTTAAACACTCATTTAACATCATTTCTTAATTTCAAAAATTGCATCTTGTAGAACATCTTAGATTCTATCATTGTGAAGGTTTGTTATATTTTTTGTGAACTTCGAACAATTTAATATAATTCTTTTCGTGGAAAATTGTATATTTTGCACATTGTTTGCCTTTAATTGTTGCATTACGGGAGCGAAGTAAGTGCGAACGGTGTGGATTGCATCAGGAGTGGCCTAATCCTAAGGTCGTGATGGTGCCCGGTGTCGTGCGGAGGAGAGGGCGATGACGAGCGGCGGGGATCGAATCTGAAGAAGATCGAAGGGCTACGATGCACTGCGGCCTGAGCAGTTGAGATTGAGGGATCGAGGGCGTGATCAAGCGGATCTCAAAGAGCCACGTGGCACGCTCAGCTTGAGGCGCGAACGAGCGGTGCTGATGGAGTTCTGAGAGTGATTGGATGGCTGAAATTTGACGCGTGCGTGGAGGCGGCTAGGCCGTTGGATCTGGAAGGTAATCCAACGACTGTAGCTGCGGGCGGATGAGGCAAGGGCAGCGGGCTACGTGGCGCAACCAGAGGGCGCCACGTGGCCTGCTGTGATTGGTTGAAAAGAGAATTTGGTGTAGAGAGAAAAGGGGACCGAATTTGGAAAAACTCAAAACATGAAAGTTGTAGATCTTGATGAGATCTACAAGTTTCATGTTGACCAAAGACGGAGATGAGGTCAAGTATGATACAAAAAATACAAAGATACAATTTATACATATATGTAGTGTACAAGGTGGCCCGAAAACCCAACTTCTTCATACGAGATCCAAACTTAATGAAATTGGTCTCATTTTAAAGGTCTTTTAATATGTAGTATTCTAAGAGTGAGTAGACATATTTTGGAGTTTGTGTGAGGGATCTATGTGTATTTTATTGTCCAGGGGTTCTAGGGCTTTTTGGACTAATTTACAAGGGGGATTTTTGGCTTTCTTCCCTATATTATTAACTAAGGAGTACATATTATAAGGAAGAGGTTATTTTAGTAAGTGGATATTTTACAAGGGATTTTTGGCTTCTTATTTAAATGCAAATGCACTGCTAAAATGTATGTATTATGTATGTATGCATGAATGCTATTTATGCATTATAAAGGGAAATATGCCTCTATTTACTCGGGAACAAGGCTCTATTTTTGACTTTTGAAGTGATGGATCACAGATTCATCAACCCCCTATACTTAAACCTTGCTCGTCCCCGAGCAACTAAATGAAATGCAAGAGTGAAATGATTTTGGGTTCCATACCAAGGTCATGAACAAAAGTTAAAAATGGAGCTTGACTCGACCTTTGGATTAATTATGTGGCGGAACCTTATTGGGATCTGAATTTAAGACCTAACAGACTTCAAGTTCCACAAGTCTTCTATTCAAGACGCCTCAACAGTCAGGTCAGAACAAATCCTCAAACGCAAATTTCTGATGACTATGATTCTTACTTGTACTGTGTAAGTGATAAATAGCTCTCCACATCAGAAATGGCTTAGAACCAGCCTCCTCTAACAAGGTAACTCAATAACCTGGTCTAGAAACTCTTTCCTCGAGGAGCGGGGTATTCCCTTCTAAGTTCAAGTGCGACCAACTCAAGAGGAGGGGGTAGAGAAAAGAATAAAGAATGGACGGAAGCTAGTGTAGCTAACCTATCCCGGGATGCCAGACCAGTGTAGCCAAGTCATCCAACTGCAGACTTCTTGCTAATATACATACTCCGACAGGCATTTTTTCTTCTTCTTCTTTTTTTTTGCTATATGCAAGGTGCAACATGTACATCAGGAGTTTTTCCTCTTGAGCCAGTAGACTATCCCTCTTTTGAAGCATTATTGCAACCCAAAGCGTCCCGTCCTTAGACTTCAACACCACCAGATTAGGTTGAGATGCACTACCCTCCCTAGAAGAGAACAGGTGTTTCCACCCGTGTGCTACTCCAAGCTAAAGGATTCTACCTCCTCACCACCTCATCAATGAAGAGCTACGTGCATTGTGTTTTGTCCAAGTTAGGTCATTGTCTAAAAGAATCATGCGTGTGCATGAGATTTCTACTTAGACTAATCAAGATGACATGTGAACATAGACTAGCTGACTCAAAGAATTAAGTCACTTGACCTGAGAAATCTTAACTCCAGTTCCTATGAGGTTCCTCTGAAATTAGGTGGATTAAGGTCAAATCAAGTCCATCCTCAATATCTACTCATAACTTGGTTCAGAACCCACTAGCTTTTCACTTTGCATATCCAAAGTATGCAGATGAGATGTCATGCTATGAAAATGCAAGACTCTTTTTTTTCTTTTTAGATGCAGAGATGGTATGCAAGAGTAAATAAGAAGCCTTTATTCTTGACATTTTCATTTTATACAACAATTTTATAATAATATACATAGTATAAAACACACATTTTTTTGTATTATTTTTTTTCAATTTTTACCCACCCTATAATTATTGCATAATATATACAAAAACACGTGAAAATACGTGAAAGTACGAGCTATGGGTAAAGTATATATGTAATATATACAAGCCCCCCTATACTTAGCGTGTGCTATGTCCTCAGAGCATGAAAAGCGACTAAAAAGACAGAGCTCGGGCTAAGCGTAGGAGAGCTAAAATTACAAAAATCGTATAGAAGTCGCACCGCCCCCCTATACTTAGGCTTTGACAGCCTAAGTGTAGAAGAAGATCAAAAATGAGGCGGACGAGGGTAAGAGGAGAATGGATAATTATACAATGCGGGCATCGGTCCCCCTATACTTAGGCTCAGGTCAGCCTAAGTATAGGACGGAAGTGAGTATGAGGACTAATGTGATCCAGAGAATGTACAGTGAACTGACTCAGGTGACCCCTCCCCCCTATACTTAGGATCTTGTTATCCTAAGTATAGTCCAAGATAGTGGTCTAATGAGGCGGGGATAGGTTACTAGAGTCGCGAGGGAGACAGGATAGGATGTAAAAGATGGTATATACAAATGAGTTGGTTTGAATCTTAAGAGATGTTGCGGATGGCTGGAGCTCACTGCTGCAAGGCCTCATACGTGGCTCGAGGTGTATCTCCTGAATCTGTCTCGCGCATGAATACAATCTCCTCAACATGGACTAACTGCTCATTGGATTCGACAAAGTGCTTCAACAGCTGTCCATTCACAAGGAATGTCGGTGCGTCATCTGCGAGATCTGAGATCTCGACACATTTGCTATCATGCACCGTACGGACAACAAATGGGCCCGTCCACTTAGACTTCAACTTGCCTTGGAAAATCTTCAGCCTAGCATTGAACAACCATACCTTCTGTCCAGGAACAAAGGTCTTTCGTCTGATATATCTATCATGCCAACGCTTCACATTGTCCTTGTACACCAAATTGTTGTCGTATGCGCGGTTTCTGACTTCCATAAGCTCATTCAGGTCCATGTTTCTCTGCTTCTATCCCAGGTGTGTGTTCCAGTTGACCTTCTTAATTGCCCATTCTGATTTGTGCACTAACTCTGCGGGCAAATGGCACGGCTTTCCGAATACCATTCGGAATGGGGAAGTGCCTAACGGTGTCTTGTAAGCCGTCCTATACGCCCAGAGGACTTGATCCAAGATCTGAGACTAGTCCTTCCTGTCTGAGCGGACAAGCTTCTGCAATATGGTTTTCACCTCCCTATTTGACACCTCAGCCATACCATTGGTTTGCGGGTGGTAAGGACTTGCAACACGGTGTTCAATGCCGTAGTCCTTCAGGAGTTTCTTTACCTCCCGATTCACAAAGTGGCTACCCCCGTCTGATATAATCATTTTAGGGATCCCGAACCTAGAGATGATGTGCTCTCTGATGAATTTACAGACAGTTCTGCTGTCTGTGGCTCGGGTCGGGATAGCCTCCACCCATCTGGATAGATAATCAACCGCAAGAAGGATATATTCGAACCCATGGCTGATTGGAAATGGGCCCATGAAATCGATGCCCCAGGCGTCAAAGACTTCACAAATGATGACCGGCTGCATTGGCATCTCATCCTTCGAACCAACGGTTCCTCCCATTCTCTGGCAAACTGGGCACGACTTCGCGAAGGCGGTGGCATCGCGAAACAGAGTCGGCCAGTAAAAGCCACACTGAAGTACCTTCCATGCGGTCCTCTTCCCGGAGTGGTGTCCTCCTGCCTCCAAGCTGTGGCATAAAGAAAGGACACTCTGGTACTCCTCCTGAGGAATACATCGTCTCCAGACACAATCCGGTTTTTCGAAGAAAAGGATCGGATCCTCCCAATGGTAGTGTCTAGCATCCGACTTCAGTCGGTCAATTTGGCTCTTGGGCCAATCTTCGGGAACTTTCTTGGAGACAAGATAATTCACGATATTGGCGTACCATGGGAGTGAGTCGATAACAAAAATCGACTCGTCAGGGAAGGAGTCTCGAATTGGTGAAACCTCGGAAGTATTAAGATCTTCGAGACGAGAAAGATGATCGGCCACTACGTTTTTCTTCCCAGGTTTATCACGGATGTCCAAATCAAACTCCTGGATAAGTAAAATCCATCGAAGAAAACGCGCCTTCGCGTCCTTCTTCTCCATCAAATACCGTAGGGCCGTATGGTCAGTGAACACATTTACCTTGGATCTGATTAGGTGAGATCTGAATTTGTCCAAGGCAAACACTACCGCAAGCATTTCCTTTTCCGCAACTGTATAGTTATGCTGAGCGGTATCAAGCACTTTGCTTGCGTAGTGAATTGCAAACGGAATGCCATCTCTTCTTTGTCCCAACACCGCCCCAACAGCATAGTCTGAGGCGTCCGTCATGATCTCAAAAGGTAGAGACCAATCTGGGGCTTGTAGGATAGGTGCGTCCATAATCATTCCTTGCAGAAGCTTAAAGGCCTCAAGACATTTATGATCAACAACAAACTCCATGTCTTTGCCTAAAAGCTCAGTTAGCGGTCAGGTAATCTTAGAAAAATCCTTAATGAATCTCCGATAAAATCCAACATGCCCAAGGAACGACCGCAACTGCTTTACGTTGGTTGGTGGCTGGAGTCGTCTGATCACATCCACCTTGGCAGGGTCAACCTCCATTCCTCTCTTGGAGATGACATGCCCCAACACTATGCCCTCCGTCACCATGAAGTGACTTTTCTCCCATGAGAGCACCAGATTAACCTCACAACATCTTTTTAGGACTCGGTCCAGATTCTTAAGACAGGAATCGAAGGAATCATCGTGGACCAAGAAGTCATCCATGAAGACTTCTAGGAATTCGCCGACCATTTCGGCGAATACAGCAATCATTCACCTTTGGAAAGTACCTGGAGCATTGCATAACCCAAAAGGCATGCACCTGAAAGCATAGGTACCAAAGGGGCATGTGAATGTGGTTTTTTCCTGGTCCTCTGGAGCTATGGCTACTTGATTGTAGCCCGAGAACCCATCTAAGAAGCAGAAGAACTCTTTCCCCGCTAGTCTCTCTAAGATCTGATCAATGAACGGAAGGGGGAAACGATCCTTCTTTGTCGCGGCATTCAAGCGTTTGTAATCCACACAGACACGCCACGACGTGGGTACTCTCGTCACGATCTCCTCTCCGTCCTCGTTGGTGGTCGTCTGAATTCCCGACTTTTTCGGGACAACATGAATTGGGGCCACCCACATAGAGTCGGAGATTGGGTAAATGAAACCCGCGTCGCACCATTTTTCTATCTCCTTCTTTACGACCTCTCGTAAATTTGGATTCAACCGACGTCGGAATTCACGAGAGGGTTTGGCTTCATTCTCCAAGTAAATATGGTGCGAACACAGAGCGGGATTTATCCTGTGGAGATCGGAAATGCTCCAGCCTATCGCCTTGCGGTTTTTCTCTAGGATCTCTAGCAAGCGAGATTCCTGCTTCTCGGTCAGTCGCGAACTGATGATGACCGGAAATTTCTTGTCTTGTCCCGCAAGAAAGACGTATTTTAAAGTTGTGGGTAAAGGTTTGAGCTCAGGAATAGTGTGATCGTCTAAGAAGTCTGGCTCAATCTGATCTGGTTCAGTGTTGGAAGTGGCTGGATCGTTCTCTATGATAGCTGCCACCAAGTTCGGCTCTGGAGTCGGATCGTCAAAGGTCTCCATACAATCGGCAAGCGCCTCGTCCGACTCGTCATCCTCATCTTCCGATTGTCCTAGAGATTTAAGGACTGACAGGCCCAACTGGGCCTCTATGTGATCGAAGATGTAGGGCGATGCAAGCTCAGAGCTGTACTCGTTCCTGAGAATCTCGCAGATGACTTATGCACTGGATCATCTTCGGAGGAGATGGACATATCGGTGCTGGCTGGGTTCTGTCTCCATGGCCCAACTAAGTCTATATGCTCGCAGTCTGTTCTGGTAGAAGAGTACTCGGTGCTGGATTCTGAATCCGGTCTCTGCCATCTTGTCTGCTTCATTTCAAGTTCCTCATCTCCGCCTGGAGTTTGGAACTGAATTTTCCCGATCTTATAGTCAAATAAGGCCCCTGCTGTTTTGAGGAAGGGCCTACCTAGAATGATCAGGGAATCTCTCCAATTACGAGGGGTCTCCATATCCAGGACAGTGAAGTCCACCATGTATTCTTGCCCCTCGACTTTGATCACAATGTTCCTTAACTCTCCTTGGGACCTCTTGGTTTATTTGTCAGCAAACTGTAGAAGAGATTTAGATTTCCTAAGAGGTCCGAGATTAAGCCGCTCATAGAGGGTTGTAGGCATCAGATTGATTGAGGAACCATTGTCCAGGAGAGTGCGTGCAAACACGATGTCATCAACATGACTCACTAGATAATGTGCACCCATGTCTCTTCGTTTCCTAGGAAACGAGT
Organism: Ottelia alismoides; assembly: GCA_037367405.1. Taxonomy (NCBI): domain Eukaryota; kingdom Viridiplantae; phylum Streptophyta; class Magnoliopsida; order Alismatales; family Hydrocharitaceae; genus Ottelia; species Ottelia alismoides. The sequence continues at coordinate 1,713,683 of JAZKJV010007604.1, read as the reverse complement.
TCTTTATTTCACAAGTCGTGGCTACTGATAAAACGTGTTTCTCAACACGGCTTTTGGTTTTCCTGCTAACCCTAGTAGGTGTGCATCTCACCTTAAGGTATTTTTGGAATGCAGGGGTCATTTCCACGAACTTGTCAAAGGGGATTGTGACCTTGATGTGTTTATTGCAGAACTCTGCCATTTCAGGGTCATCTTTTTGAATTTTTTTTGGTTTTCTTCTTTCCACCCTTGAGAGCTCGGGGGAAAGGGATTATTGACTCCAACTCATGTTCGGAAACTGAAAAATTCTCATTAAGATCAGGAACTGAGTTATTTGGATGACCCTGACTCTGAAACAAACTAGGACTCTAACTCTGATTGAAATGAAAATTCTGAGGCGAAACCGGTGCTGCTTCTTCCGCGACTATTGGACGATCCTCCTCAGATGGAGGTGCGGTCTCTTCATCGGTTTCGTCGGACTCCATGCGGATGCGAGAATGATGCTTTGAGGACTCAGATGTCCTCTTCTTCTGCCGGCGATGGTGGTGGTGCTCCTCCTTTTCTTCCTCCGAGTTCTCCTCAGGTAGAGTCTCGGAGGCTCCTTCCTTTTGTGCCCGTGCCCGATCAGGTATGGTCACGGTCCTTCTGCTCCTGAGGGACATATGATTTACATTATCGTACGAAAGGATATCATGTTCAGATAAATAATTATCTGAAAAATATACCTGATCTCGAGGTCGGTTCTGGCCATGGTGTAAGCTGTTCGGGTTGGCCTGAACCTGTGCGGGAATTGGGGTCTTTGGCGCCATCTGTTGGTCCTGAGTACGAGAGACTCGATTGATGCCGGTTCTCATGTCCAGGTAGTCATTCTACATCTGTTGGACCCTATCAGACAGGGTCTGGATCGCCAAGGTGAGAGACTCCAATTCAGTGGGCTGGGCTGGCTGCTGTGCGGATGAGGTTCGGTAGTGGCCCTGCTGGCCATGCCGATACTGTTGTTGCTGGTGGGACAGTGCTGGGCCCTGCTGATACGTGCGCTGCTGCTGCTGGTACCCTTGTTCTGGCCTGGACTGAAAGCGCGGTGTAGGAACGGGCCTGGTTTCTTGGTAGGCAGGGGATGGGCGGTGTGGTTGATCCTTCCCCCATTTCGGTCTGCCTAACAATCGGGTCACGGCTATAACAAAGTCCGTTGATCTCGTACACTTGCGGAGGCTCCTCGTATCCCGTCTCCACTTGTGGGGGTGCATGCTGGTTCTGCTGGGTGTAAGTCTGATCCCAGCTACTATGAGACCCCGGTGCTTGTTCCTGTACAAGATGGACTCGATGTACAGGTACAGGTGGTGCAGAAGGGGCAGGTAGCTTTATCTTAGCTACCTTCTCAGAAAGTTCCTCCACTTGCTTCGGTAGGCGCGAAAGAGACTCCAATTCCGCGACTCTCTTGTGGATCTGCTCGACCATGTTAAGCTTGTCGGCAATCATCCCCATGCTGGGGATGAGGTCCTCAGTCAGATCCGCTACAGTCCTTCGGGTTGTCTCATTGGATAGGATTGAGGGAGACAACTGATAGGCCCTGGTGGCCTGCGACCTACCTGTTTCCGCCATCTACTCTAGGATCTTCCATACGGCGTGCTCGTTTTTGTTCAGATAGCTTCCTCCACAGGCGGCACTGACTAACCTCTGCATCTTCGGGGTTAGACCACAGAACAAGGTATGGACTAAGATCGCCTTTGAAATGTCGTGGCAGGGGCATTTCTGTACTAAATCATTGAACCTATCCCAAGCGTCATGGAAAGGTTCACTGGGTCCTTGGGCGAAGCTAGCGATCTTCGTTCTCATCTGGTTTGTCCTACTGAGAGGGTAGAACTTTTTCAAGAATAGGTCCTTGAACTGCATCCACGTAGTGCATACCACCCCTAAGTTTTTCAGCCAATGAGCAGCCTTATCTCCTAAGGCAAAAGGGGTGGCCTTCAGTCGAATATAATCTTGGCCAACATTGGGATGGCTAAGATTGTTGCACACCAGCTCGAAGTCACGGAGGAAAGTGTATGGTTCTTCATTTAGGTTTCCGTTGAACTTCAGAAGCAGACTAAGGAAGTGGGGCTTCAGCTCAAAAGCCTGGGCGGGAACTGCGGGTGCTAACCAGTTCTGAATCTCGTTCTCCACCGGGTTGTAGGTGTCGACCATTGGTCGGTCGATTCCTCCTACTACTATAATTTGTCCCATCCGCGCCATGAGATCTTCATTCTTCTGTTCGGCTTCGGCGAGGCGAACAAGAATCTGTCATATTTGTTCCTCATCCGGTGGTACTTTTGGCGGCATCTCGTCCTCTAGTCCTGGGGGGTAAATAAGATCGGTGTCAGAGGACAAATCAAGGAAGGGATTACCGAGGCGATGGTCTTCCTCGATAATCTCAGAGGAGATGAAAGGGTTGGTTTGAGAGTAACCACCCTGAGTATTAGGGAACCAAGACTCAAGAGGGTCATGAGTCCTGGGTGGTCCAAGGTGCGCTGGGCCGATGAAGACGAGTTACTTGGGGGACTCATTGAAAGATCGGTGAATAACGCGTCGAGATCTCCCCGGTTACTCATCTTGATGTGGCGAGAAGAAGATAGGATTTTACTCCTACCTGAAGCAAGCAAATCAATCCAAAACCCTGGGTTCACACTCAACACAGTGAAGGACTCGAAATCGAGTCTGATTAATCTTGTAATTTTTAAGTGTAATTTGTCAAACAAGATAGCAAGGATTACGCGGCCTATAGGGAAGTCAGCTCAGAGCCGGATGCGTCTTCCCTGTTTATCCTGTCGCCTAAGATACCGCCGATCCTCCCTTTCTTCACTCCTATCCGGAGTTGGGGACTCAAAGACGTGCCCCTATCTACCTGCAAGCAGGCGGAGGCTGACAAAGCTAGGCCTTGTCGCAGAGTACCGCTGGTTCGCCCCTATCTACCCGCGAACAGGCGGAGGCTACTTGGTACTTGTCAATGAGCCAAAAGTATCCAACTCGTGATATTTGCTCGGATCAGTTGGCTCATGATATGGAAGGCGGGGATTTGGGATCTGCCTTAAGGTGTTCACATACACTCAAGTACCCTCACTCAGCCTAAAATCAGGGTCGGGGATTAGTCTCCCACAAACAATTTTCAAATTTTATTCTTTTCTTTTGGTCAATACTATTTAGCAGTCCCGATTTTAAGTTAAGTTATCACTGATTAAGTCAACCACATAGCACGCCTATCGGACAATCCCAATTTCCATTTAATTAAATGTGAAAATCAGAGGGAGAAATCGAGAAAAAGCCGATGCAAGATAAAACAATGATGTTATGCTGAGTTCAGGAGACTTACAGTGATCCCTTCGCTTTTTTTTATGCAGGATGCAGAACAGAATTGAAAACTTTATCTAAATACAAATGCAGGCGATGAAAGCCGCTCCTAGACAAGCAGTTCTATTAGCATGAAGAACAGGTTAATTTGGCTAAGTACTGCGTTCTAAGTGCATCTTTTAAGTGATTTGTGTGGTCCTAATGATTACGAGCACAAGCAGTTCCTAGATTGGCTCGGGGAGCCGCTAGTGCAAGCTAAGTTACATTCACCCACACAACACACAGGGACACAGTTCCACTATTTTTACACACGCGAGAACCCAAACGGGAACCGCTGGAAATGATACGAAAAATGTGGAAATGATTGGGATTTGCAAGTTCTCTCAATTCACTGAAAGAATAATGCCGATTCCTCGAAGTGTCTTCGACTCCTCGCGTTCCTCGCACAAAAATAATTTCGATGTCAGAGAGAGAACGACTCGAAAACAATGCAAAATTTTAAAGAACAGAGAAATATTCACAAGAAAAACCGGAGGTCAGACTACCCGGAGAAAGAAAATCAAACACTCAAAATTTCACCAAAAATTAACCTAAGCCGTGCCTCCCCGGCAACGGCGCCATTTTGACAAGCGTCTCGCACCCTATGTTAATTCGAGCAAATTAATGTCCAAATTAATTAGATGCCATTCGTTGCAGTCGGATACGAGAGGCTAATCAAAAACCACTTTTAATCAGATTTGAGTCAATTTGAAGGGGTGATTTTTTTACTTGGTGGAAGTCCAAGGTCGAACTCAGGGAGGCAGTTGTCTCCTTAGTTCAAATTTTAGCAAAATCCAAGTGTGAGATTTTCTGACGGAATATTTTTGGTCTCTTTCGAGTTTTTTATGCAATACACATGCAAAATCAGGGCAAATTAAATGTTAATTCAGAAAGATGGTCAAATTAATTCCAAAAATTATGAAGTTTGGCCAGATTATGAAATAGGATGAAATTAAGCTACTCTAATTTTTTTTTAATTTTTAGAGACTAAATGAAACTACTGTGAATTAAACATGCAGACAGGGTGATTTTCTCCAATTAATTTTTAATAAATAACAAATCACAATTTTTCCAAGAGACAAAATTATCCTAAATAGCTCTAATGATAAGGTATCGAGGAAAATTGACAGATGTTAATTTCAATGTGAAATGAATTTATTGAAATTAAAATGAGAAGATCACTCAACAATTTATTTAGGACTCGATATGTGTGTGAATGACATGACATTTTTATAGCATGTTAAGTTCAGTGTCCTAAAACTACTGTGAGTTTTTGAGAATTTTTGGAATCACAAAAAATTAACTAGAAATTAAAAGGTGTCACTGGGCAAAATATTCCACAAATTGACCAATTAATTCATTGAAAATTCTACTGTAATTACAAAAATATGACACGTGGCACAATAGATAGAGGACAAGTTGCTCAACAAAATACAATTTTTGGAATTTAAAAATGATGTAAAATACAACCTAGGGATGCGCGCAAACACAGGGATGTAAATGGAATACAGGAAAATAAAATTACATAAAGCAAATATGCTGACAGGGACTTAAATGCAATTACCTATAATGCTGGGGATTCGAGTGCAATTTCTCCACAAGGCACGTGCTCCTCACGTGGGGTCTGCTTCACAGGGACCTTTTTTGCAATATTTGAAAGTTCCAGGGGCCTCTGTGTAATTTTCCGAGGCCGCACGTGCTCCTCATGTGGGCGTCCTAGGTTCGGATAGCTGCGGAGGCTCGGGGCTCGGCTCGGGCGCTTTTGGAGGTCTGGAGTGAGGCTTGGGCGATCCAAGCCTATGCTCGAGGAAGAGGCTCGGACTGAAGCTGCGTGGCACGATGTGGGCCCTCGGATCGAGCTCGATCCGATGGATGGCGATGAAGACTTGTGGCATGACCTCAGGCCGTTAGATCTATGTTGATCCAACGGCTACTGGATTCGATGGAGATGGCGACGTGGTTGAAGATCCGCCGCTGGATCAGATGAGATATCAACGGTTGAGAGCTGCTGCAGAGGGGAGACGCGTGGCGCACTAGACGCCGTTGGATCTATGTGGATCCAACGACTCCTGCGAGGCTCGGTTGAGAGGCGGCGTGGCTCGCTGAGGCCCGTTCGATCGATGTGATCGAACGGCAGCTGTTCGTCTCCTCTGGTGGTCCTCCGCCGCCTGCGGAGGAGATGGTGGGGCTCCGGCGAAGCGGCCTTTGCTCCGCCCGTTCCTCCTAGCGTCGATGAAGCTCTCCGATTGCTCGGAGCGATCTCAGAAGACTCGTGGTGATGCGGCGAAGGCCCTGATGGTCTCAGGGGCGGCGGAGGGCTGTCTAAAGTCAGTAGCGATGAAGGTTGAAGACGACTCCGGTGAAGCTCCGACCAATGACTTAGTTGGCACCTGCAAGCGCTAAAGACAGAGCCGAAGCTCGTGCGTGCACTCGTGGAGAAGTGAAGCGATCGGAGAGGCCTAAGGGGTGCTGCGGTGGTCTGACGAAGAAGCTCCGGCCAAGTGGCGGAGCTTGAACTGCTGGAAGATGGACGGTGTTGTCGGAGGGTGTGAAGGCTACTACGAAGATGGGAGCTCCGGCGCGAAGCTCAGTGGAATGGAATGGAGGTGAGGAGATGACCGGAGGCGGCGAATAAAAAGCGAGAAAAAAGCGAAGAAAAAGGAAGCGAAGATCGGAGATGGATGGAGGCATCACCTAGGGATTGGAACTCTTCCTTGAGTTCCAGGTCGTCGCTCGAAGGGCCCGTGGATCCCTGAGCTCAAGCAGTGGCTCGGCGGAGGAGGGTTGCGACTCGGCGGAGGCCGAGGATCTCGCCGGAGAAGACGAACATTATCGCTCAATGAAACTCACAATTTCTGTCACTAACTGGAATCACAGAGCTCGGGGTGTCTCTCACGAGGGGCGGATAGGGATGACGATGGCCGGAGAGGAGTGATTTATAGGATGAAGTCGATGGGTTACGTCGCTGGGAGGTGGAGTTCGAGGTCATCGTGGAGCGACTCTGGTGGGAGTCGTGGGGAATGAGGGAGCTGGCGAGGATGAGGGGAGAGTGGTGAAGATCGTGGCGGCCTTGGTGGTCGGAGAAGGTGACATGCGTGGTGGCGAAAATAGAAAGGGGGTGGCGTGTTGCGCAAGGTCGAGATCATGGGAGAGAGAGCGATCGGAGGTAGGAGACGAAGTCTCCACCGTTGGATCTTGTGATCCAATGGTGGGGATCGAAGCGATAATGGCCAGGTAGGATTAGATCGCAGGCAAATCGATCTGAGGGTCAGGAGCTCTCCACGTGGCATTACGGGAGCGAAGTAAGTGCGAACGGTGTGGATTGCATCAGGAGTGGCCTAATCCTAAGGTCGTGATGGTGCCCGGTGTCGTGCGGAGGAGAGGGCGATGACGAGCGGTGGGGATCAGATCTGAAGAAGATCGAAGGGCTACGATGCACTGCGGCCTGAGCGGTTGAGATGGAGGGATCGAGGGCGTAATCAAGCGGATCTCAAAGCGCCACGTGGCGCGCTCAGCTTGAGGCGCGAACGAGCGGTGCTGATGGAGTTCTGAGAGTGATCGGATGGCTGAAATTTGAGGCGTGCGTGGAGGCGGCTAGGCCGTTGGATCTGGAAGGTAATCCAACGGCTGTAGCTGCGGGCGGATGAGGCAAGGGCAGCGGGCTTCGTGGCGCAACCAGAGGGCGCCACGTGGCCTGCTGTGATTGGTTGAAAAGAGAATTTAGAGTAGAGAGAAAAGGGGACCGAATTTGGAAAAACTCAAAACATGAAGGTTGTAGATCTTGATGAGATCTACAAGTTTCATGTTGACCAAAGACGGAGATGAGGTCAAGTATGATACAAAAAATACAAAGATACAATTTATACATATATGTAGTGTACAAGGTGGCCCGAAAACCCAACTTCTTCATACGAGCTCCAACCTTAATGAAATTGGTCTCATTTTAAAGGTCTTTTAATATGTAGTATTCTAAGAGTGAGTAGACCTATTTTGGAGTTTGTGTGAGGGATCTATGTGTATTTTATTGTCCAGGGGTTCTAGGGCTTTTTGGACTAATTTACAAGGGGGATTTTTGGCTTTCTTCCCTATATTATTAACTAAGGAGTACATATTATAAGGAAGAGGTTATTTTAGTAAGTGGATATTTTACAAGGGATTTTTGGCTTCTTATTTAAATGCAAATGCACTGCTAAAATGTATGTATTATGTATTTATGCATGAATGCTATTTATGCATTATAAAGGGAAATATGCCTCTATTTACTCGGGAACAAGGCTCTATTTTTGTCTTTTAAAGTGATGGATCACAGATTCATCAGAGCTCAGACATAAAAATGAATGAAGAAAGAATTGGATCCAAGATTAAGAATTTTAAGGGTATTCAGAAACCTAGGGATGTTACTGACATCGACACTTCTGCATATTATTTCCCTAGAAATGACTATGCCTCTGACTCTTACTTTGAACATCGGAACCCCTGCTCATATGAGGAACACACCACATCATCACACCACACAGAAAATACCAAAAAATTGGAATATTTGAAAACAACAAAAAAATTTAAAAAACTCGAAAAACACATAAAAATTGAGACTCAAGAAGATCTGAAGAATTTGGATCCTGCTTTGCGGAAGCACTGAAGAAAAGATTAATGTTTGAACTTCCCATTTTAAAGGCCATTGAACACTTCCCCGACCTTAAAGGATTTGTAGTGGACAAATTAATGATTAAAAAGTCGGGCAGGATAAGAACAAAGACTGAAAGACATATCTTGTCAATGGCCTCCTCCTTGGTGTTGAGGAGAAAAACCAAGAGCCGCATAGTAATGTGGTTCTAATCAAAACACATTTTTCACCCATGCTCAGATTGATGACGATTCAACGATCAATATCCTCCCGACCTCTGTATTTCATGAACTCAAACTCGGACCAATCAGAAAGATACGAGAGATTGTTCAATTGGCTGACCGATCAATAAAGCGGCCGAGAGGAATCATTTCTGTCATCATGACATTCCAAGGTGCTCCGCTCAAAGTAGAATTCACGATCATTGATATTGAGCATCAAGGAGAATTCACCCAGTCTCCAATTATTTTCGGAAAGCCATTCTTAGTATTGGCTAAGGCAATTATTGATTGTGAGACTCAGGAAATCAATTTTACAGCATTGGAAGCACTTCGATCTGACCCAGTCTTTGAGGAACCACGATTTTCTGAGGCAACCCACAAAGTCCCCAACAACCATAACCACGAAGCGGTAGAAGAGCCCTACCCCACTGCTACACCTGAGATAGCGGTTGTTGATGTGACTATTGATTTAGAGAATCTCTCGCCTGCTCCAATCCCAGCAGCTCTCACCATGGAGAATCAAGTATATGAATCATATGATCCGGAGACTTATGCATGGGCACACCCTGGGTCAACCTATTCTAACTACATGGATCACATCAACTTGACACAGGAATGCTCCAATGTCAAATCAATTGAGAATGGACATGCAGAGACTCTTCCCAGTATTTCAATTCCTATGGATGTCAAAATAGACAAATCCTTTATCTACGATCTTGAGACATATGCATGGTCGCACCCAGGGGAAACATTCTCTGAATATCTTGACCAAATCATCCCAAATCGAGAGTGCACCAACATTCAGGACACTAAGGACAAACACACAGACTGCACACCGACTAAGGAGAAGAATTCCAATGGCTATTCATCTGGATACTCAAGTGAACCGACACCTTCATGAAACAAGAAAAATAAAGTCACCTTTGACCTTACGGAAGAGAAATCAGCTGATGATCCCTCATCAAGTCTGGAAAAGGTAGTCTACATGAGTGAAGTCTGTTCGACAGCTCTAAAGACATATCGTTGCAAGGATCCAAAATTCAATTCTCATTGGACAACTCCCGTTCCTAACTACTATTCATCCAAAGCTGATGCTCCTGCCCTCTTCAAGTACACTAGAATTATTTCGTATGAGCTGACTGAGACCACTGCTTCTGAGTATTTATCTGAGGACAAACCTCTTGACCCCAAGAAGGAACGAATTCTGAGGAAACAACTGAAGAAAGAAAAAGACATGAATATCTAGAGTATGTCCACTTTCAAATACTATTCCTCTGAGGATAATTCCGATGATGGATATCTTTCATCTGACTCAAACACTTCATCCACTATCCATCATGACTTTTCTGAGGATGATACTGATAGTAGTTAGGAATCATATGCTTCATCTCCTTCTCGTCATTACAATCTCCCACTGCAGGCTCACAAAAAGATCAGTCGTAAACTGCCTTAATCATCGGTTGCCACCCTCCCTCCCGACCACATCGGTCTCCATGTACAGCTTCTTCCTCTACTTAGGCCAAGGCCTAAGTATAGGGGGGAACGATGCCATTTGTATATACCATGTCTGTCATCACACTTTTCCATATCAATCACTCCATTTCCACCCTTCTTCTATACTTAGGCTGACCAGAGCCTAAGTATAGGGGGAAGGGATGCCCATATGTATATACTCTCCTCATTTACATATCCCGACCGCCTCTTTTGCGCTCTTCTTCCATACTTAGACTGTTCACAATCTAAGTATAGGGGCGGCAGACCATTGTATATCAAATTTTTACTCTATTACGCTTAGCCCGAGCTATGTCTTCTTTACGCTTCTTGTGCTCTGAGGACACAACACTCTCTAAGTATAGGAGGGTCTGTATATATACTTTGTATATATTTTACCCATATCTCGTACTTTCGCGTAAGTCTATATGTATTTACGGAGTTGGTAAATAATTTGAAAAAAAGAAGAAGAAGAAGAAAAGAAAAGGAGTTTGGCTACTAACACTGACTGTGCCCAAAAATTTTGAAAATAATGGCTTCTTATTCATTTTTGCATTAAAAAAAGAACAAAACCCCAAAAAAACACAAAAATAAAAAAATTGTGTCTACATTTCACGCACATGCACTCCATCCAGCATCACATTCATTTGCATATGTGAAAAGTCATTGAGTTCTGAACCGAGTTATGAGCAAAAACCGAGAATAGTCTGGACTTGACCTTAGTCCACCTAATTTTCAGAGGAACTTAACCAAGAAATAGGATTTTAGAAACTTCAGGTCTTTGACTTAATTCTTTATGTTCCACATGACAATGTGTAGCGTTTGACTCTTAGTGTCTAACATGGTCTCTTCATTCCGGATACAACTCTGGAATAGGGAATTAATTTTGTACTCTCGCACTGTGCACTTAGATCAACTCAAACGAGATGTTGGAAGACTGTGTGAGTTTCTTTTCTGGTAGCGTGGAAATCTAAAGACCGGAGTATGGGTTGAAATAATGCTTCGAAAAAGGGATGGATGACTGGGCACAATTTTTCCTAAGACCCCAAAAAATGTACGGAAACATAAAGATTCTATATCCGTAGGGGCACAACAAGATCCAAGCAGAACCACCAAAAATTACAAATACAAAGAAGCATTCTACCAAATAAATATATGACCAAAAAGGTCCAAGCTTCAAGAAAACCTGCAGATCTTGGTGAAGACTCGGCTACACTGGCCATCTTCACAAGGAGAGATGACTACACTGGCCACCCTCCAGTTCTTTTTCCCTTCTTCTATCTTCTCCCCCCAACTCAATTGTGAACACAGCGTGACAGACCTTAGAAGGAAATACCTGACTCCCGGAGGACGAGTTACTGGAGAGGAGGTTTGCGCGGTAGTTCGACATTCTGGGTGGGAAGAGCTAAAACCTTTCACACACATGAGTCAATTGTTCAATGTTAATAGGGTATGCTTTGGGAAGAGGATTGATTTAAGATGACTTCTGAGCCGAAACTATGACAATGATATGTAGAACTTGAAGGTTGTTGATTTTGAAATCCTAAGTCTCATAGAGGTTCCGCCAAACTAATAATCCAAAGGTCGAGTCTAGTTTCATTTTCAACTTCAGCTCATGGTCTTGGTATGGAACCCAATCTCATTTCACCTCATGGCATTTCTTTTTGATGCTCAGGGACGAGCATGGTTTAAGTAAAGGGGGATGATGAATCTCAGATTCATCAATCTAAATCTCATTAATTGAGCTCAAATCCCTCAAAATCATCAGCATATATGCATTTATTCTGCATAATTAGCATTCATGCATGTTTTGATAAGAATTACATTTTAGCACTAATTTCGGCACAACATAAGAAGCCAAAAATCTCAGCCAAAATTGACCTGTAAATAGCCTAACTTCTCGGATTTTTAACTCATTCATGCTAACTCCAAATGATCTAAAACTACCTCCACTGTGTACATATCACTAACAAGAATAAAAGAAAAATACAAAAAAATCACTAACCCAAATAAGTGGACCAAAAACCCAAACCCTAGTTCTAGGATTTCTGGACTAAAAACCTCATATCTTCCTCATCCAGTGTTTGTTTTAATCCTACTCACTTTTGAACTAATGTACGTTCAATTACCTTCAAAACAAGGCCATGTTCAAGTGATTCGGAGCTCATATGTGAAAGTTGGGTTTTGGGCCTCTTTTGTACATTTTTTATTTTAGCAGTTTTTGACCTATTATTTTATGTATATAATTAACCTATTAGTTCATTTCTTTTTTATTTGTCTTCTTTAATGAAAGTTTTATTAAAATGCACAAAAATCCAAATCTAAACTGAGCTTGAAATCAAAGAAACAAATTGAGTCTGAGTCTTCACTAACCTACTCTACAAAATTGGTTTTTTTCTTATTTTATTTTATTTCTTCTTTTTTGATTTAATAAAAATCCAAAAAATTAGATTAACGTGTAAATATTTATTCTTGATTTTACCATATTTTTTCCGGAATTTTTCGGGTTTAAAAATAACAAAAAAATTACAACCCAAAAATCTAGGTATTCTATGTACATGGGATACCTCAAAAATTCACTTTATGTATTTGATCGATTTTGGTTTTTATGTCTTTATGAAAGTTGTAGATCTCATCGAGACGAGAATTTTTTGTGAAGAAAAATTTTCGATCAGAGGCCATTTGCTATTTATTTTTGATTTTGCAATGTATTTAATTTGCGATTTTTGTGGTGCTGACACATGGCAGCTCCTGGAGTCGCCACGTGTCAGCCATTGTTGGCATTTTTAATTATCATTTTTATTAAAAATTATTAGAAAAAACTCCCCCGCACGTGTGAGGCACATGCCACCCGCGGCGCGTGCCTCGTCGTACACCCAATCCACTGCCACGCGTCAACATCGTGGTCGTCCGATCTCAGCTGATCAGACGGCCACTGATATTCATCATCCTCCTTCCCATTCCCAATCGGTAACACCACCACACCCCCACGATTTCGCCGCACATCTCGCCAAATCCGTCCGCCTCCTGCATCTCCGATCCTCCATATCTTCATATCCCCCAATCACGATCCAATCTCCACCGCCTTCCATAGCCGACCAAACCCCCAAACCTATTTAATGAGCTCTGTCGCCCCCTTTCAAATCTATCCGCCGATCTCCATCAACAGAGGTGGGCGGTGACAGTGCCCCCTCCGTCATTAGTGAGATCTGGCTGCCTCTGGTGGCCGATGCAGACGGGGATTCAACCGCCGTACTGCCCCTGCTCCGGCCTTCGTGGATGTCGAGCCAACGACTCCATCAATGATATTCTCCGACAACCCATCGCCTCCACTCCAGACTCCGGCTCTGCCTTCATCAGCCGGCCAAGCCATCGTCATCTTCATCAGTCGGCCTATCCTCTTCGTCTTCGCTCCCCCACGCTGCAGGGGGCAGGCCCGAGACCTTCCCCACGTGAGGCGCATGGGAAGAGAGGGCGCTTTTGCGAAGTAGCCCAAGGATCTCCAAGATTTACAATCAGATCCAGAGGTCATGTGCATAGCACGTGACCCACTGAAAAGTTGCAGAAAGCCCCTAGGAGTTCGTCTAATCTCCATCAAGTCCACCGACAAAAGGGCATGTGGTAATTTTGCAACCCCCCCAGCTTTTGGTAATTACATTACAGACCATTGCATTATATTTATTTTTATTTATTTTGCACTTATACCCCGATGTTCCCCTATGTTTTCTGACTCTTCTCTGCATTATTTTATTATCCAAAAATAGCATGATGTTTGTCAATTAATTCTCTACATTTTGACATATTGTGGACATTTTTATGATCATTGGTTATTTAATAATCAAATTGTTTTGTGAAAATTGCGTATTTTACCCATTCATGCTCTGAAATTTATATTTAATTAACTGTTGCTTTAAAAATTCTCGAAAAATTACATATTTTAGAATTAATTGTGTTTCATATTGTGCCCAAAAACAATTTAATTTGCATGCATAGTTCGCCCTTTAAAAATCATTTTGCATATTTCAGTGTTTGATTTTTAATAGGTATTAGATCTCGCATTTTTGAGGTTTAGGATTTTTCTGAGATTAATCACCTAGTGATAGATCTTAGATAATTTTATTCCTTTAAAATATTTAGGTTTAATATATATTATAATTAAATATTGAAATTCATTCTATTTGCATTTGAAAATTCATAAATAATTCATATTGCATCCAAAAATTCCAAAAAAATGTAGTGCATTCATTTCATCAAGTTTTGCGTAGTGGCTAAGTTTCATATTTTTCGGATATAGTTTGAGCGTAATTTATATTTTAGTCCCTAAAATTGGTTGAACTTGCATTTTGCATCCTTTCTTGCATTAAAAATTCCAAAAAAAGACCACCTCGAAAACCCCGCACGAATTTGATAGACATAATTCTAGGTTGTTCCTTTGCCTCCTTGTGTTCGACCTTGGGACTTGCCCAAGTGAAATAAACATAAAACCACGAGATTAACAACTAAATAATTATTAGTGGTTATTATCTTGAACGATTTCGATTGCCGCCTACAGCAAAACGACAAATCAATTTTTACGCGCGATCATAAATACATCTTTTTAACAAGCATAACTTCGAACTTGTCACATCCCCGATCAGTATCACCTCCCATCAACCATTGATCATGCTTCACCTCGCATCCCTCATCTTCGCTCACCCCTCCTCTCCTCTTCTCAACCTATCAAGATCGTCGAGCAGCCCCAACCACTGCTCCGTCGTTCACGGCGGAGGAGTACATAGGTTGTTCACCTTTTCGCCCCGCAAGGCCTTGAACCACTCACTTCATCCACAAGATCACAAGCACCACATTTTGGCTAGTAACTAACTTTGCAAGTGCCCCAATCGTCAATGGCTGGACTCCTCATCAGAGTTTCTTCGACCTATTTAACCTCCGATATAGAGGCGTCGAAGGCCTCTTCCAGAACGGTCAGCATCCTCCTCGGACCTCCAACTTCATCGATGTTCACTTAGGAAGCTCCAAGGACGTCTATTGGGTCAGATTTAGAGAGGCGAAGCTGTAGTGCCTTCGTCGGAGCCCAGCCAAGCCCGTCGTCAGCGGCGACGGTAAGGAGGAACCAGATGTACAATTACTGTCCGATCATCTTGATCAGACAGCCCACAGCGAGCCACGTCGCCATCCCTCAGGAGCTATAGTGGACATCTGATCTCTTTGATTGGATAACCCATGGGTGCCCACATGCTTGCTTCGAGCCTCTTCCCCGAACCTTTAGGATCGGAGCACCCGAGCTTCAGCCGAGCCTGCATTCAAGCTAGAGCCACTAGACGAAGCAGCCCCAAGCCTCCAGTGCTTACCGAGCCGAGCCCTCATGTGTTCTTCACGTGCGGTTTGGGAATTTTACATTGAGTCTCGTCGACTTCTCCAAATTACAATCAGGTCCAGAGTACATGCAGATCACATGCGCTTGGGGTAATTTGCAGTCGTGTCCCTGCAAGTTCTAGATTTTGTATTCATGTCCCTGCTAGTCAGCGTCACCTGACGTGCATGTAATGCCGTGTGTTATTTGCACTCATACCCTCATCAGTATAGGTAATTGCACTTCAGTCCTTGTCAGTACACATTTCTATTTTAATCAATTTAATTTCGTATTGCATCCGTACCCATGTTTTTGCATGTTTATTCAAGCACTCATTTAGCATCATTTCTTAATTTCAAAAATTGCATCTTGTAGAACATGTTAGATTCTATCATTGTGAAGGCTTGTTATATTTTTGTGAGCTTCAAAGAATTTAATATAATTTTTTTCGTGGAAAATTGTATATTTTCCCACTATTTGCCATTAATTGATTATCAAATTGATCATTACTCCAAAAATCACCAAAAAATAATAATAGGTCTAATTTAGGATGTTCAACATTGTGCCCAAAGATCACATCATTTGCACGTATAAGGAGGCCTTAATAAATTAGTTGGTGTTCTTCTTTAATGATTTTTAATAGGTCCTAAATTAACCATTTTGATGTCTAGTAATTTTCCTAGAATCATCTCACATATAAGTATCTTGGATAATTTTCATCTCTGAAAACGATTTAATCTTGGTATCTATTAAAATTAATTTTACGAAAACCACCCTGCATTCATTTTTAATTCATAGTAAATTCATTTGGAGTCGAAAAATTCCAAAAAAATGCAATAGCCTAATTTCATTGCATTTAACATTTGGTCCAAGTTTCATAATTTTTGGACATATTTTGGCTATACTTTACATTTTTAACTCTTGACTTTGGCTTGAATTGCAATGCATTTCTTAAATTGCATTAAAAATAACCATAAAAATATTCTCCTGAAAAACTAACATCTGGATCACTTTAAATTAATCTAAGGAAAAAGCTGCCTCCATGAGTTCGACCTTAGTCTTGCCCAAGTAAAATAAAAAAATGCTGCTTGTGTTTAACTGACTATTTTCAACATTTATTCTATGTCATTCTCTCTCTGACCATTATTTATTTTTGTGCGTGGAACATGAGAATCGAAGGTGCTCTCCATAGTAAATTTATTTAGAGTCAAAAAATTCCAAAAAAAATTACAATAGCCTAATGTCGTTGCATTTAACATTTGGCCAAGTTTCATAATTTTTGGACTTACTTTGACTATACTTTACGTTTTTAACTCTCGACTTTGGCTTGAATTGTTCTGCATTTCTTAAATTGCATAAAAAATACCCATAAAAATGTTCTCCCAAAAACCTAACATATGGATCACTTTAAATTAATCTAAGGAAAAAGTTGTTTCCCTGAGTTCGACCTTGGGCTTGCCCAAGTAAAATAAAAAATTACCGCTTGTGTTTAACTGATTATTAATCAAAGTGGTTTTGATAAGTCCGATTTTACCCGACTACAACGAACATCATTAAATTTAAACATTAATCCAGTTGAATTAAGAAGGGTAATCTAGGGTTTTTCAAAGGGCAATCAATTCTAGCATTCACTTCCTCAACTCTTTAAGGTGCCCTTCCTTTAGATAGGTCAGTACCATATCTTAAGGGAAGGAAGCCTTCCTTTAAGTTTCCAAGAATGGAAAATGTCCAATGTGTACTATAAATGTGAAAGTCCAAATACCCTCTTCTCTTTGATTCTGAAAACTTTCAGAACTAAGATCTTAAGAGGTATCCTTGAGATCATATCTCAAGTTATGGAACAACCAGATTATAGAACATTTTTTATCATCCTTATATCATTTCAAATGATTAGTATATCATCTACAATTTGCATGATGAATACAATGGCACTCCCACTAAGCTTCACACGGTTCATCAAGATTTTATTTGAAATCATAATAAATATAATTTCATCAAATCTGATGTTCCAACTATAAGAAGCTTAGTTGAGTTCATAGATGGATGTGTCTAGCTTGTACACCTTGCATTCCTCAATCAAGAAGCCATGGGGCAACTTCATGTGAATATCCTCCAAGAGGTATTCATAGGGGATTGCAAAATTGACTTCTATCTTGAAGATGTCAAAGTCAAGTTGTGTAGCTATAGTAAGCAATATTCTGATGAGTTTAAGCATTGTCACTAGAGAGCAAGTCTCATTTCAAGCAATGTCTTCTCTTCGGTGTGTATCTTGCGAATATGAACCGTGCTTTGAAGATCTATACCTTCTCATCGAATTCCCTATTTCTCTTGAGGTTCCATTATAGAGGGATCCTCGAGGGTCCATATAACACTTATATGTGAAGTCTACTTTAGACTTTATGGCTAACATCCATCTCTCCATGTCATGATCTTCAGAAGCTTCATCACATGAAGTAAGATCATTGTCAAATTTCTCTAACACATGGAAACCATCCTCAAACTCATTTGAAGAGGTATGAGTGTTTCATCTTTAATTGTTCCTTTAGTTTCCGATTTCATGAGCCTCATTATATTTTTGATTCTCAAGAATCTTATCCTCTAAGAATTATATCCTTAGAGATTAAATCTTTTAAGAATCTCAAGATCATAAAGTAGATATCCAATACCATCATTTATTTCCGTATAGAAGTAGCACTTTCTAGTGCTAGATTCCAACTTACTTGCATGGCATCTTAATTAAGGATATATATTAAAGACTTTACTACATATATATACCTTCGCAACTAAGAGGTAATTATGCTAATATTTGTCATTTATCAAATCATGTCACACATGATCCAATTATATCTCCCTATAACTATTTAGTTTAGGTTTATTATGAGGAGTGAGATAGCAATAATATTCCTTTCTCCATAAGGTATTCCATGAATTCGTCTAATAAGTATTGACTACCTAGATTAGATCAAATTCATTTTCATCTTCCTTCAAACTTTGGTTCTAAACCAAAATTGTGGAATCTTTGAACATTTCAAAGGTTTCTCAGGTGAAGAGAAGAAGTCTCATATCACAAAATAACCATCAATGAATATCACATATCATTAATATTCATTATGACATAGATGATCCAAATACATCAATATGTAAGAGATCTTGAATACCTCGGCGTCTAACATCATTTTTAGAGAATGGTGCATTAGACAATTTCTATTTTTTAATACAATATTCACAAATATGTAAGATTTGAAATTTTTAGACATTCTAAAGCTTCATCTCTTACTAGTTTATTGATCTCATCAACAGAATATGTCCAAGGCTTGATTCTAGATCATTGTCAAATGATCTTCATCCTCTTATTGATCTTTTAAGGTTTAATTTTCAGTATTTAGAAATGTTAGTGAACCATTCATTAATTTTCTAATCTACTAGAGTTCTCTGGATGTTAGATTACTTTCTGAAATATATCCATCATACTCTTTATGATAGGTCTATCTCAGAATTCATGTTTATTTCCAACATTTAGAAATAAACAATGAGTGTATTCTAATATCCAGGTCGTAGATGCATTCTCAAAGACTAAGGTCTCTCCCACTGAAATTTCGAAGTCTATCCATCCAGCAGAGATTGTTGCAACAACTGCATCAACATCCAAGTGGATGACTCATAAACCTTAAGATCAAATTTTCTACTCCTCTAAAACATATGCAGGCAGTTACAAGTGTTATTAGAAAATCAGATACAATTATTAGACTTTGATCTTATCAAATAAGAAAGTCAATGTTAATGATTATATGTAGAATACTACGATGAACTATCTGAGTCCTTCTCTAAAGATTCTAGATAGATTTGATAGTCATACTATCAACACATCATCCTATTGAAGTATTGGCATTCATCCAACCCTTTGGACGTCATATGGAAGTTATAGAAGTACAATCAACTCTTTGACTTTCCTTCTCACATGGGTCATACCCATGTTTCCATTGCGCTCTCCTTCATCTATAAAAACCATTGCTTAAGATAACGGATTTCTTATGTTGAATTCAAACGATTTCAATACAAGAGTATTTCAACATTTATACATGCTTCATTCAATTCATACAATATGAATATTATGAAGCTTCATGAATGACTTGAGTATAGATGGTAAATTATGGAACTCATCATGTCTACATATATCTTAACTCTTTAAAGTATTTGGCTCACGTAGGTATTCAAACATTTTGAATACATCATCTCTTATAGAGCCACCATTCTACATGATGCAGTGAGCCATGTCATTCATGATTAAATGTCAAGAGCATGTATGTTTGCCAGAACATCTTCTTCTATTTTATAAGGATTATTTGATAATTACGTTCACCATGGACATGTCATTTCCAAAGTTCACTTGATGATAATTCAAGACTATGGAGACACACAAACCCTAGGATTGTAATCCTATTGTCTATTTAATTGGCATTCCTCATTATTATGAGGAAACTTGCACAATGTAGCCACATACATTATGTGTCCAACTGCAAGTCCAATATCTTGATCATGGATCAAATTTATGATATTTTACTGGTCATTATTGATTATAGTATTGAGTGGGTTTAATGAAGGATTATCTGAAATAAGAAATGGCATAAATATATATTTTACTTTGATTAAGGAATTTTAATATCAAAGTTGTCTTGCCTTGTCAACACTGAAAATTCATTCCCATAATCACTTTCAATGTAAGAGATATACTTACCATTATATCCTAGCAAGATATAGGATCTCCTTCCTTATCTTTGTCACATCCCAATAATATGATAACCTATAACTTGGATAAAAAGAAGAGGGAACTCTTTCCACCTTGCAAGTCCAACTTGCATTCTCAATTCGATCTTTAACACCCGGTCCCATGATGAAACTCCATTTCATCACCTTTATTCTATCATCTTGGCCTTAAATACTCTAGCTAATACATGTAAATAACATCAATTTGTGCATAATAGCATTCATTATTGTATTATTTGTACATAGAATAAGGTTTTTAATGCCAAAATTATAGAATAATGAGAAGAAAAGAAAAAATAATAAAATACTGAAGATATTTTATGACCCTGAACCCCGAGACCAAGTCAATATTTGAGTTGGTCGACAAGGAATAAAGTAGGAGTTGATAAGGGCCAAAAATGGAATAAAAACCCAATTCTTTATGCCTCTTTAACACATATTTTACTATATATTATTTATTCATCAAATGAAGAAATTTTATATATGAAAGTTGCAGATAATAATGTAAATAAAAATGCAAATTTGAGATTATACAAATTAATACATAGTGTTCATTTTATACACAAAATAAAAAGCAAAAAAGCAAACTTCACAGACCCATATCTTTCAAATAAAAACTCAAAACATATAAAAATCAGCTAATTGTATATAACTTTTCACAAGCCATTTAATGGTGGTGGTTTTTCATTTTTTGGAGTTACTGTGTGGAAGTTAGGTCTTTGACCCCTATTGTACATTACAACGATTAAAATATTCAATTTATTCATTCTATATTATTTTTAAAAATTTAAATTTTTATAATTTTGTAAATATTATTTATAACATATGTGTATATTAAAATTTAATAAAACCAAAACAAAATTGAAAAATAAAATAAGCCTATGTAAAAATATAGGCAGAATACCTACAATCATACTTGTATATAAATGAAAGTGGATCACATTCTTTTATTCTTTGTTTTTCATTTTTTTATAATATTGTAGATATTATTTAGATTGTATTAAAATACAAAACCAAAATAAAACCAAAGAAAATACATTAGAATAAAAAGATGTACATTAAACATAGGTAAAATACCTATAAATATACCTATAAAATATACATATCTATTTATTTAAGTGTACAAATAACATCATAAAATTAAAATAAAAATATATTTATACTCATAAAAATAAGTTATGAATATATAAAATAAAATAATAAAATAATAAGATAAAATATACAAAATTAAAATAAAAAATGTATAAAATATAAGAAAATATACTTATAAATACACTATTAAAAATTAACTACTAATAAAATACACCAAAAAATAAAAATCATAAAAAAACTATAATAAATAATAAACATTTTTTATTCTATATATAAAAATTAATAAAATCATTTATTATTTCAAAATAATTATTTTTGAATAAAATATGCAGTTTTGTCTTCTAGTGGCTGATGTAGCCCAATCAGGGTGCGTCCCTCGTTGACCCTGGTAAACTTGACCTCTAACCATCTAAAGTGTTGTGTTTGTCTAATCTCATGTCTTCTCCCCATTTCCCCGCATGATTTGTCCATCCATCACCTTTGCGACATTCACACGAAATGCTCTTGGATCTTTGTACATACACACCTTATCCTTGTATCTATTGTGCATACGCTAGATTCTTCACAATCGGTCGATCAATAAGGGTGCCACTTAATGTCTATAAATAACTCCACTTTCTCCTTAAGGCAATTTTGGCCATCTTCAAACCCAAGAGCTACCGCATCTGAGCCAAAGAGTGTATCCAGGTGAAAGTTGGAGTCCTCTGAGGTATCAAGGGCTCACAGAGGAGGAGAAGCGCCCAAGGTCGTCGTCACCGGCGACCTCTACTCCCTACCTTCGCCGTCGGGTAAGTGTTGTGCATTTTATCATTCTCAGGTAGCATTTTATTCCACCATTTTATATATGTCATTAGATTGTCCTTTAACCCATAGGTTTAGAGTAATTATGGCCTTTCATAGTTCGCCAGAGCGGTGCTCCACCTATTGAACACATGTTGATCGCCTCCATTTCCTTCTCCTGCCATTTCCCCATGCCTTACCCTACTCCATTTCACTCAATCCCCTATGGAGAAAGATCTATCCCTTCCACCTCCAGCACTCACTGGAAGAGCTCTGCCACTACCATTTTCCATCCATTCCGACCAAATAAGGCCCTCGGACCCCTTCTTTTCTTGCTTGCGCTTTCCTTCCAGGTTATGAGGGCCAAAGGACCCTCAAAGGTCAAGTTTTAAAGAGAAATAAGGTACCTGGGCACCCATTCCTTCCTCGACCTCGCTGGAGAGCTCCAGCGGCGCTCAAGCTCCTTCGAGTCCTCCAATTGATACACAGTGTCCCCAAGAAGCTTCTTGGACTATCAGCAGCTCATGGGAGGATTAGACGTGCACGCTACACCAGATCCAAGCTTGAGAGGAACGTGGTTTTCCATGTTCTTTTGAGTACCTTCAGAGTCGTTGGATCGAGTCCCCGCTCCATATTGATCCCCCGCCGCCGGATCAAGCCATGCCTTCACCGTTAGATTAGCTTCGTTGATCTCATCCACAACGTCCGAGTTCGAACCAGTACCACCTGTTGGATGGGTGACACATGTTTAAGTGAAATGCATCCTATCCTCCGCCCACACCTTCGAGTAGGGTAAATTGCGTATCTCACCCTGCATTTTTGTATTTTATTATTTAGTCCTATAAATTAAAGTTAATGTAATAAATAATTTGGAAATTTTGCAATTAGGACCCTGCATTTCTTGTAATTACATTTTAGTCATGTCCACCTCACATGTGAGTTGGGCAAATTGAGGGATACCCATGCGAGTTTATATATATATATATATATAGTACAATAAAATGAAATTAATGTTGTATATTCCAGTGAAAAATGCTGGAAGGACCTTAGATTTATAGTATTTGCATGTTGGTCCCTCCCAAGCTACGTCACGTGTAGTCCCACGTGATGGGTAAATTGCATGTATACCCTAGAGATTTTTGTAATTATAGAGTGGTCTTTAAAAGTAAATAAATGCTTTATTACGTTGTCACATTTGTTGATGAACCCTTGAAGTTTATTCTTATTGCATTTATGCTCCTACCAGGATATGTATTTTTGTATCTTTTATCTATTTATTAAATATAGCCAATGTGCTCCTAAAAATCCGCGAAATAGGGTTAAATGCTCCATGCTTTATACTTTCACATCCATATTTTTATTTGGCATTATTTGCTTTTAATATTTTTATTAAAAATGAAAAGGAGCCTATATATTCCCTGTTTAACTTATAAAATACCAATAAATATAAAAATGTGTCTAACAACTCCAAAAAATATATATTTGATATATTTTAACCTATTTTAACTACTGACCAAAAATCACTAAAAATTGAAAAATAAAAACCCTAAAAATTGAAAAACCCTAACATCCTTCATAAAAACTAAAAACTTCTTTACAAATCCAAAAATATGTTTTTTGCTCTTTTATAATTTTATTTATATAAATATTTATATATCAAAATTGATGTGGATAATTTTAGGACTTATTTACTTATTTTAATTTCAAAATCAATTTCGAATATTTTATTAGTCCCTTATTTGTGATATTTTTGACTTGGAAAAATACATAAAATTTACAAAAAAAATCCATAAAAATAACAAAAAATCCATAAAAATACTATTTTTTTAGTATTTTGACTAAAATATTTATATATAAATGGTATTTGTATATATCATAGATTGTATTTATTCATACACTTATATATGTATATATATTATATTTAAATGAAAACAAAATATAAAAAGAAAATACAAAATTATAAAACCAAAAATTAAATATAAAATATAAAATTAAAAACCCTGAAAAATAATAAATTGGACAAGAGAAAAAAGACAAAGTTTTTATGCATTCATTTTGCCTCCTCCGCCCATTTGCTCCATGTGTTCGACCTCTACACGTACTTACACCTATACACTTTTACTGTAGAGTTATAATAATTTTTAACTCCACATTTTTATACTTAATTGATTTATTCTTATTGTGGTTTAATTATTGATTAAACAGAGATTTTATCTGAGGTCACATCAACGATTGTCCTTCCACCTTGGGGAATGATCTGACTTCGGATTAATTTCTCATTTATCAAATGACAGCGTTGTCGGGGAGCATATAGCTTAGTTAGAGATTATTTGATTTATGTTAATTATCTCTTGTTCATTCTTTTATCTCTTGCATTATTTATTTATTTTTTAGTAATGATTTGATGTCATTATTTGATGTTATTGTGAACTGTCTGACACTACTTCATGTTTGAATTTGTTGCAAGGGACCATGGTGCGACAGAGGACCTCTTAGGAGGACCTATGCACCCAAGAAAGAAGGAGTCGGCCTTCTGACTGAGCCGGCAAGAGAGCAACCAATCCTGACTTGGAGGAATTTTTGAGATAGTTTTCGAGCTTCATTTTATTATGCATTTGCCTTAAAAAATGTAAATTTATGTGAAAGAGTGACACTTGGCATGTAACAATGCAGGACTCTCAGAGACTTTATGACTTCATAAGGTCTACTACCTGAAGGATTGTTCGTGTGGGAGCCTCGACGGTTTTGACGCTTTTTTGCTTTTTATTTTATTATTTTGTGTAAGTGAGCCTTAGCTTAGGAATTGCTTTCCCGATAGATTAAGGTCCAAATCCCCTAATATATTTGCATGTACCTATAAATGAGCTTTTGGACTTAGTTAAATAATAATTGTTAGGTATTTAGATTAGAACTCGCACGCAATATACCTCATACAACGCTGGCAGGACCCGTGTGGGGGGGACCGAGATGTCTCCAAGATCAGACATTAAGGTTTGACTCTGGATAATCAACATCTTATGCTTCACGATAGTAGCAGTTACTATCCTAGGGCGATTTCATCAGATTGCATTTGCATATAGTCTAGGTTTTCAAATAATGTTATGCATCCCACATGGAGAGAGAGCTGGGAAGCACTGTAAGTCTTCTGACTTTGCATACATAATTGATTTTCTGACTTGCATGGCTTTCTTGATCTTCTCCCTCTGATTCTAACCATTTAGGATGCTAAATGCAATTGGAAAACTGTAAGATTCGTGCATTGAAAAATAAACAAAAAAGTGATGACCAAAATAAAAGTGGGACTGCTAACTCTACTTGATCTCTAAAATAAAAAGTAATGGATTCCTTGTATTGAAGAGGGAAACCCTACTTATAAGTGCATTTTATTCCTACATACACGCTGAGGATTACTGCCCAAATCTCAAGCCTATCTTTGGTGTGTACAACTTTGTTATGATCACCTAACACTAAAATCGACAAGATAAATGGACCACATCTCGGTCTTCACTATGTTGAGTAGGGAATTGGGGGTTTTCTTTGTGCATTCATTATGACTTTGAGTCCATTTGCATTTTTGTTTCTCTTAGAGTTATCGGTCCCATCCATGTGAGTCATCATTTTTCATCATTGAGTCTCCCTACCTCTCTTATACATATACCTCCTCATTTGCATCGAGTTGTGATACTGGGTCTGGAGATTCACCTTTTTAGCCGGATTTTACGGCTTCTCTGCTTGCCCATATCACCCACATCTAGTTCAGTTCGAGGAGACCCTCCCCTTGAACCACAATTTTGACTGTGTCCACCTTCATCTTGCCCACCCTCCTTATGTCCCCTGTATCATCCCTTTATTACCCGGGATTGTTGCACCAGTAGGTATAGCCCACATCGAGGATGTCAACTTACATTGATTATTGGAGTAAATGGACATGTTTTGAGGATGCGGAGACTGATATCCTACTCTTGGTGGATTTGACTTCTGACAGGTGCAGAGAGCTTATTGACAGACTTTGATGATGCACGATCACTAGGTGTGATTCGTCATTGAGGATTTTTTTATCACGCACACTAGATTCAGGATGCGACCTATTTTGATGATTTGATGATTATATCATGATATGTGATTGATCAATCTATTTTGTGGTTCCAACCATCTTAATTTTGAGGATTGATTGACTATTCTGATTTGAACTTCAGAGAGATGGTGTGCGGAAACCACATGACTTCACTCATATCCTTGACTGATCCATCCTCGATCTCTGACTCGTCCATCCACCTATGGCACTTGGAGAATTTTTGCAGATATTTTGCGCCATCTCAGCTGATTGAATTGACATGAGGGACATACTATGATTGACCGGATTATTTATCCCTCACATGATCTTATGCCCTCCTGAGGTTTGATTGATTTATTGCTTTTGAGGACCTGTGATGTGCTGCAGCAATCCCATGTTTTGATTGACCTAGCTTGCAAACCTCCCCGAGGACTAATTGCGGGAGAATGCAACATATTCTCTATGCTCGGTTCCACTTGCGAATTGTGATGCCATCCATTGGAGCACGGAACCGAGTCGTCTGATTTGGATGTTTTGTCTCCCTGCTGATTGTGTACCCGATCTGTAGGTGCACCGGGACAATTTCCCTGACTCCTTTGAATCTTCTCTCCGTGATGGTCCTCGCAAGGATGAGCTTCACTTTTCTAATTATTCGTTGCCCATTTCATAAGGCTCTCCAAGGGTTATCTGCGAGAGACTATGACACCTTGCTAGATCTGCGGTCTCTTCTGCTAGGTACCCGATCTGCGGATACCAAGACCATTCTGATTGACTCCTTTGAGTTTTCTCTCCTTGACGACTCTTGCGAGGATGACATCTGATCTGACTGTTCCATGCTTAGCTTGCATTGTTCCCAGAGGGCTATATGTGGTAAAATGCAACATTTTCATTATGCTCGGTTCCCCTTGCTGATTGTATC
The DNA here is from genome assembly GCA_037367405.1 of Ottelia alismoides. NCBI lineage: Eukaryota > Viridiplantae > Streptophyta > Magnoliopsida > Alismatales > Hydrocharitaceae > Ottelia > Ottelia alismoides. The sequence goes on along the minus strand of JAZKJV010007604.1, from coordinate 1,687,043 downwards.
TCCTATCTGTCGGAGCACGGAACCGAGTCATTGATCTATTCCTAGTCCCCACTGCTTTGTTGTTTATCTGATCTATTGGATCTTGGGACCCATCTGACTTGACTCCTTTGAGTCTTCTCTCCTTGACGGTCCTCACAATGATGAGCCATTCTGCTCTGATTATTCTTTTCATAGTTGGCAGTACGCTCCCCGAGAGTTATTTGTGGGACGCTACTACAATCTCTTGATATGTCGGTCTCTTCTACTAGTAAATGATTTGTTGCCTACCGAGACCGCTTCTAATAATCCGTCTAATGAATCTGACTCCTTTGAGTCTTCTCACCTTGAGGACTCTCTCAAGGATGAGATCTATATGATTATTCCTTGACTAGCATGTATTACTCCCCAAGGGTTATTTGTGGGAGGGTACATCATCTTCTTGGTACTCGGCTTCCTTTTGGTGTCTCCCATTTGTTGGAGCACAAAGTTAAGCCTGTTGATTTTTGTACTCGGTCTCCTCCCTGGTTTGTCTCCTCTCTATTAGAGCATAGACCCGAGTCTTCTGGGGATTCTCTGATTTTTGACTCATTTGAGTATGCTCACCTTGAGGACCCTCGCAGGGTTGAGCCATGTCATGCGATGTTCAGTGTATTCTTGTGAATTTCAGACTATATGGCCACTGGTTACCAAACGTCGAATTAGGAGTATCTTGATCTTTACTTTTTAGTCCTTCTCTGAGACTATGATTGACGTGGAGGACTCTGTACTATTCACTCTTCCTCCATGTCTTACAGTATCATCTCCGCTCACTCATCCCTTCCTAATGAGTTGATATTTTGATTCTTTCTATCAGTCCATGGTTTAGTTTTCTACCTCTTGTCCACGATAGCTGACACCTACTTGATTGCATATTTGGGTGTCTTTTTATTGTCTGACTACATCCTCGTTCTCATAGGGAGACGATGATATGGGCACGATATTCGAGTACCAGATACCATCCTATACTTCACATTCTTTACTTGTTGTATATAAGTGTTGTGTATTCTATTCCTTCTTTCTTTTGTACATCTTGTATGCCCTAGATTTTTCCCCATATCCTTATGACTACACTTAGCACGTACCTTGTCCTAAGAATAGGTGGTACACACCATGTTATTCCATCTCAGTCCTATTTCTTGACTCATGTCGTTGCCTATACTTAGGGATATTTCCCCCTAAGTATAGGGGGAGTGATGCGTACATCATCTATAATCTTTTCATATATATGTATATCTGTCTTTTCTTCTTTTCCTTTTCATTTTTCTTTTTCTATGGAAAAGGTGTCCCCCCTTTGTGTCAGTTTTTTATACTTAGGATGTTCTTTGTCCTAAGTATATGGGAGTGCACCCTAGATTCTTTCATTCTTTGATCCCCTCCATTCTCTCCTCTCTTGTTGATTTTCTCTGTTATACTTAGGGATATTTTACCCTAAGTATAGGGGGAGATAACACGAGCCGTTATCTGTTTATTCCCACCCTTGTCCCTCCCTGCATTGTGTACAGTCTGCTATACTTAGGATTATTTGCTCCAAAGTATAGGGGGAACAGTCATCTTCTTATTAACATATCTCTTTATTCTTTCATTTTTATTCTTTAGTCGTTGTAGTATAGGATTTTCTATACTCAGTATGAGCTATGTCTTCTCTTTTTCTCTTCGATCTATGAGGACATAGCTCATGCTATGTATAGGGTGTCGTATATACTCTGTATATACTTTAGCCATAACTCATACTTTCATATAATTTTTAATAAATATGGTTAAAAATACTATGTATACATATATAATTCATTAAAAACCATTTAATAATGTTTTATTCCTCAAATTAATTTTGTATATACTGATATATAAATCAGGTTAAGAATATTTTAGCAAAATTATTTTCAAAATGGTGTGAACCATTCGAAAAACTTTTTGTGAAATGTTTTCAACCTTTGTAAAGATATTTGATTGAAAAATTCTTTTCTTTGTGTGCAATAATAGTTTTGAAACCCTATTTGAAGATGATTTTGAAAATGTTTGTAAAAATATTTTGAAAAATGTATATATTTTGTATGTAAAATCTTTGCGAAACGACTTTCAAATGTTTGTAAATATTTGCAAAAATTATTTTGTACTATAGTTTTGAAAATTGATTTCAAATAAATTTGAGGAATAAAAGCATCATTAAAAATAAAATATGTACATAAAATTCAGTACAAATGTACAAATTGTAAATCAATAAAAAGTGGCACGCCCGTGTAAATAGTTGTATAGATTTCATACTTTGTGTGCTAAAACTCTTTTACCAAAATTCTTTGTTAGATTTTTTATTTTAAAAATTATTTATGAAAAATTGCATCATTCTTTACATCATTGTACATAGCATTTGCATAGCATTCATATAATTTTTAATTGAGCTTGATGATTGAACTAGTCCAATAAAGTCGAAGATTGGAGCTTGGTTGGACCTTATTTTACCTAATTGCACCGGAACAATATGGTAACTAGGATTAAGGTACTTCAGGTCCATTAGGACTTAAATCTTTGAGACTCAGGGTTGGGTTCAAGTCACCTCAACTGACTAACTAGAACTTTTCAAGACGCACGCATGACTCTTATTGGTTGTGACCTAAGTTGGGCACTTGCACCTTTCCCTTGGCTCAACTCAGTTGGAGTGGTGAGGGGGTTGGATTTGCCGGTCTGCGATGCACACAGGTGGAAACATTTGTCCTCATCTAGGGAGGGAAGTGCACCCCAACCTGGTCCAGTTGTAATGAAGTCGAATGGCAGAAGAGTGTGGGTTGCAATAAAGCTTCAAAAGAGGGATAGTCTTCTGGCTCAAGAGGTAAAAAAGTCCTTATGTAAATGCTATTGTATATAGTATTTCAAAAAAAGAAAAATAAAAGAAAAACTCCAAAAAAGTGGACATGCCTGAAAATAAAATAAAACGCCTTTCGGAGTATGTATATGTGTTGTATAGAAAATAAGCAAGCTTGAGCATCAAAGTTATACCATGTGAGCCTGCAAATGGATGACTTGACTACAATGGTCATGCATCCTAAGATAGGTAGCTACAATGTCTACCATCCATTCTTTTTTCACCTCCTCCACTTGAGTAGGATGCCACTTGAACTTAGAAGGGAATACCCCACTCCTCGAGGATAGAGTGCTGGATTGGAGAATCATTGGGTTGTCATTCTGAAGAAGTCAGTTCCTTTGTCATTTCAGTTGGGGAGAGCCACTATCACTTACACTATACAAGTAAGCTTCATAGTCATAAGGGTTTGTATATGATGTAGGCTGGTTCTGACCTGGCTATTGAGGTGGTTTGAATCATGTTCTGTGACTCTCGAAGGCTGTTGTCCATTAAAGTTGGTTCTCGACAAGGTTCCACACACATTCTCTCATTAAGGTCTAACATGAGAATTTAATCGTGATTTTGTACATACAAGTTTAATAATAATGATCAATTCTATTTATTCTTTCTTTTTCTTTTCTTGTTTATTCGTGTATACTTATTGCATAAGTGTTTGCTAGGGACTAGCAAAGGCAAGTATACGGGGGTGATGGATCTCCATTTCGTCACCTTTATTGTATCATTTTGGCCTTAAAAACTCTAGATAATGCACGTAAATTAACATCAATTTGTGCATAATAGCACTCATTATTTATTGTAGTATTTGTATATAAAATATGGTTTTTAATGCTAAAATTATAGAATAAAGAGAAGAGAAGAAAAAGTAATAAAATATCGAAGATATTTTATGACCATGAACCCTGAGATGAAGTCAAGAATTGAGTTGGTCGACAAGGAATATGGTTCTTGCTCGTATTCTTTTATACTTGTGTCTCTTACACATTATTTCTTTCCTTTTTCTTGCGAGGGCCCGATGAGCTGGAGAAGCTTTGCTAGGAGCACCAGTGCACTCTAGTGAAGCGAATGAGAGTTGTTTCTTAATCAAGTTGCAGGAGAGCACAAGATGAGGAGAAAAATTAGGAGAGACCAATAATTGAAGCGTAGAGAGTTTTAGCATTTTGTTAATTCAAAATTCTTGTAAAAAGACATTATATACCTTATTTGCAAGGTCTGTTTCGTCAAGTAGAGATGCACTTTGGTGACCTCACCGGTTTTGTTTTCATCGCTTTATTTTTATTTGTTTCACGAAATTTTCGTGCTAAGCTCCTAATGAGTACTTTAATCTATTTGCTTCAGCTAAGTAATTAATTAGGTCTTAAAACCCTAAACAAGAATTGTTGCCTATAGAATAGAGTGTAATTGGACTTAGTCAAATTTAACTTGTTCTCGCCCATTAATAGAAGCCATTGTTAGGACGGTTCACTTGCAAAATATAGGTTAGTTTATTTTTCTATATTTAAATTCTACACGGATCACCTTGGATGTAGAGTGTTGGCGACAAGGTATGCATCTCTAACCCCTGCATGCATCATCGAATTTATCGCGCATTCGTATTTCCAACTTCCTTCCTCATTTTCACTTACATAATTTACAAAGGAAATTGGACACTTGGTAGGTGATTCATTGAAAATATTCAAACAAACTGATAATTTTTCAAAACCAGGACTGCTAAAGAAAACTTGACCCAAAAATCAAATGTACAGATTGATCATTGTTTCGGGGAGAGCAACCCCCTCATTGTATTCACATTTTATTTTCCGCGTACACACTAAGGATTACTTTCCAAATTCTAGGACTTCCTATGTGTTTCTACAACTTTATGTTTAATCACATAACTCTAAAATTGACAAGATTAATGACCAATCTTTAACGGTCATCATTGAGTTGAGTAGGTGAATTGAGGGGTTGTGTTTGTCTTGTGTATATTGTTTGTGATTTATTGTGTGTATATTTGATCCTTCTATGCATTTGCGCCTTTCTCTTTACACTTTTGATTTGACTATTGTCATATCTCGATCCTCACCATTTGTTTTGGAGATGGCCAATTGAAGTCACTTTTATCTGACTTTTGTAGATCCCTCACACCCATCAATCGGTACAACTCCCTTTTTTCAGGAGGACTTTCCTCTTGATTTTTGTACATATCTTCCTAACCCATTATATCTAGAATCGTACTTTGATTTTCACCCACCCTCATTCCACTCACCTGATCTTAGTTTTGGAGTTACCTTTCATGATGTCCACACTTAAGACCTTGAACCAGATGATGGAGCATATGAATTCGAGCATAACAATGTATTTAGCATAAATAAGAGCCAGAATGATGCTCCACTATTTGAGGATTTGGATTCACTTGAGGATAATCATGAAAGCTTGCAATAGGCTAAAATATTAAAAAAAGAGAAAATTTTAAAAACCCAAAAAGATTTCAGGAGACACATTGTTGATTAATTTTGTGAGGAGAGGGCACCCATGCCAGACTATTTTCCCACACATTCATTCACCACTTGTCCCACCTTTGACCCCGAGGATGCCACTGTATAGACTGCTCTTGGCAATCCATGTGTAGATGATGATTCCCATCTCATCCCTTGTATGGAGGAGATCCAAAAATTCAAAAAAAAGTTGATTGAACTTAAAGTGGTGGCCTCTATTCATGAGATCATTAAAGCCCCACTTCAATAGGACATGACCTATTTATCTACTCCTCAACCCAAGAAGAGAAAGCGAAGGAGCAGATCTGAGTGACACATTTTGACCATGGTCATTGCCCATGCACCGCCCTTCTTTTAGGAAAGGGAACACTGCTAGACCATTCATTAGATGCACTATTCCTGACTATTCATTTGATCACACTCTCCTCGACGGTGGTGCTTTAGTTAGCATCATACCTGTCTCGTTGGTACAATCTCTTCACTTAGGGACTCTTAAGAAAACCAAGATGGTCGTTAGTTTGTTGATGAATAAATAAAGAGGCCGAAGAGTATTCGAGATAACAATGTCATTTGGATTCAGGGCATGAGCAACACTACTGATTTTGTCGTATTACCCATGGAGACCCCCACCACTGAGGGAGCATTCTCCAATCACCTTGATATGACCATTTCTCGCCTCTGCCAGAGTCATTATTGATTACGGATCAGGAGAGATTCTCTTTTGTCCTATTGATGACAGTGGTGTGGTCATCACTACACCTACTATAGACCAAAGATCTACATCTGATCTGATTACACCTATCTTAGACAACCTCGAGGACTATGACCTTCATGAGACTATCAGAGATTTTTGTTGCATGTTGGATTTGATTGAGATGTGGGAATTCCTGTCCAAGGAAGAAGGCTATGAAAGCATATACTTTGTAGTTCCCTCTTCTGATACTTGGCGACGTGTTGATGAGATCCGTGGGATTTACACAATTGACACTTTAGAGCAAAGGGAAGACTTACATGAGACTTCTGATGTCGAATTTGATTTGTTTGCTTTCATAGATGAATTTGTATCTTTTTATGAGGATGACGATCCAAGATGGAATTGACCTTACTTCTTCTGATGATGAGTTCGAGCCTTTTCAATTTGATATTTGTGAGACTTTCCAGGATGGACATGATCACACTTCTTCCACTGACCGGTTCGTGCCTACACACTCTGAGACTGCTGAGGATACATTCCTAGTCGATCCTGATCAGTTTGTGTCTAATATTGACCCTGATATCGACCAACACCTTGTAAGATCCATTCCTCAGCGATCTCGCAAGAAGGTCCGCTTTCGACCTTCTTGACCTTTGTACATCCACTCCTCATATATATTTGCTTTTGTTTACCTCTGTACATCCATCGTATCGCTCATTTGTCCCATTTTCATGTATGCCTACCTTAGGACATACTTTGTCCTAAGTAAATGGGGTGGACGAGCTTAGTGTTCTTTCTTCATCCTGCTCATCACTCATGCTGTTGCTTATACTTAGGGATACTCTACCCTAAGTATGGGGGAGTGATGTTGTTCATTCATCTCTTTTGTTTTTATTCTCCTGGTCTCTCGCTAGTCCCCCAACTTGTTGATATTCTATACTTAGGGATATTCTACCCTAAAGTATAGGGGGCAAGATGAGTCGTTGAGTCTGTTAACTCTTTTCCTCGATTTTTCCCTTTTGTACAATCTTCTATACTTAGGATTAATCAATCCTAAGTATAAGGGGATCACTGACTTCTATTCATTCTTTGAGTCATTGATGTATAGTGTTCTTTTCACTTTTATATACTTGGCATGATTTATGTCTTCCTTTACAGCTCTCCGATCATTATGAGGACATAGTTCGAACTAAGTATAGGGGGTGTCGTATATATAGTATATATACTTTAGCCATAACTTTTATATATAAAAAATGTGATCATTATTTGTATATTATTGGGATATGCATATAAATATGTAAAATTTACGTTTGTATATATACTTTGATTAGCTTCCATCTTTAAAAAAAAACAAACACACAAAACACAAAAAAAATTAAAAAAATGAGAAACAAACAACAAAACAAGGAAACAACAAAAACAAAAAAAATCTATCCTCTTATAAAAAATTTGTATAATCCGTGTATATACTTGTATATATATTTTACTAACTCTTTTTCTCTAAAAAATAAATTAACAAAAAAAACTCTCTAAAAATTTTGCTTTGTATATATTTCTTGCATTTGCATGTGTATTTTTCAGGATAATATTTATATTTAAACTAAGTATGGAATAAAATTGAAGAATGGAGCTTAGTTGGACCTTAATCCACTTAATTTCAGAGGAACCTTATAAGAACTAGAGTTAAGACTTTTCAAGCCCTGGTGACTTAATTATTTAAGTCCATTAGAGAACTGTGTATGGATAGAGAAGTGTGCTATTCTTAATGATTTTTCCCCTTTCCATCTTCCCAAAGACACTTTGGAGGTTAGTCTGAACACCTCACAACTCACTCATAAGGACATGTCTCATCTAGATTCTGCACTTGATGCCCCACCATGTCCTCTCACTGGTCGGAAAAATTTTGAATTAGAAGAAACCTGGGAAACACTAAATATTGATCTCAAATTAACTTCAGTCGTGGGTATGCCAAAGATGAAGACATGTTTTGATGATAGCATTAATCCTTCCTCAGATGATTTTGAAAGTTATGAACCTCAGTGTATTAATGATATCGATTCGTTTGAGACAAAAGTTCAAATTGAGGATGGCACTTATGTTGAGTGGGAAGAAGAAACAAGAGGATATATATACCATTTGATGTTGATTCCGTATGTGATTTTTCAATTAAGGAAAGTACAGATCTAGAGTTGGAATCTGAGGACATAACAGACAATGAGTTGACTTCTTCATGCACCAAAACTCCCTTCCAACCAACACATGATGATATGTTGAAGATTTTTTGCGATGACTCGTTCGAAGATGAAATTTCCAATTCCATTACCCCCACTACAAGGAAAGAAGATCAAATCAATTCAGTCGATGACTATATGAATACATCTTCTACTACCGATTCTGATCAGGATGATTTTCTATTCTCTGATCTTTTTTGGGATGATACCAAGGAACTACTTAAAATAATCGAAGAAAATCATCCATTAGCCAATATTCCCCTACCCCTGGCCTCTAAATCTCCTAATCATATGTCTTGGAAAGAATCATCTTTGTGGTTCAAGAAGAGAACTGAAATGAAATTTACAATAGATGCCACCGAGGATAGCCATGATGATTATTTGAGGGAAAATGATGATTTATCACAATATACAGAGGACCTCATGGAGGAATCACTTCTTGATCGTGTAGATCTCGACTTCAATACATCATATCTGGTCCATGAGCCCTTCACCAGTCCACCCATTTCCCTCCCATCACATCCAATCCAAGATCAAACTGATTCATCTCTCATTCCGATTCATCAACCAATTAACGTCTTCACCGTATTAATGAGAGCAAACATGTATCAACTTCATCAACTGCACTCTCACATATGGGTCAAGATATCATATCAAGAGTTTCATTTGGGTTTTCTGAATACAGCTTCTGCACTCACACGCAACACTGGATACTCTTGATAAGCTGAATCATCGAGTTGGGACGTTAAACCAACAACATTTTGTGGGTCCACACCCATATGTATCTTTTCCTTTTTTTGTATCCTTCTCTTTAGTGCATTGCATTAGATAAGTATGGGGGTCCACCTCCGCACTTCACAAAAAGAACCAAAAATAATTTTCACAATCACTCACCTCCTTCTGATCCTCATATTACACATTGTCTTCACCAGGAGGACACGGTCTATGATAAGTATGGGGGTGTGTCTGCATAGTTTTCAAAATTTCATACTTTTCAAAACAAAAAAATCTTCAAAATTTTTGCAAAAATTCCCCTAAAAAATATTTTCAAAAAGCAAGAAAACCACCAAAAATACATCCTTCCTAGTTTTATCCCATTTTTTGAAATCAGCTCTTCATTGCATAAATCATAGACTGAGGTTGAGTTGACCCTAATCCACTTAACTTCACCAGAATTTCACTAGGCATGAGTTTTTTAATCTTTCTTCAGGTCCATATGGACTTTATTCCCTCAGTTCCACTAACTCTACTGGTGAATGAACTTCTATATCTAACTAGATCACCTGAGCAACTAGTAGCACTCTTAAACTCTTCCGTGGATATTAAGCAATTGTACATTGCACTTAGCTTGATTGAGTTTATTTTACGAGATACAATTACAATCTAGTTGAGGTGAGGAGTTGTCCTCTTGGTTGTGCCAATGCCTGAACCTTATCTATAGTCAGTGAAGGAACTTGACTCAGGGGCAACATGATCTCTCTAGTCTAAGTATGTCAGCAAATAAGCCAGTATCGTGCCTCCAAAGTCAATATTAAGCCGATACTACCTTTGATGCCAACCCCAAGACAAAAAGACCACAAAAAGGCATATCGCAATACAAATGCCAAAATCCACCAATCATGCAAAGATATGCAAAGAAAAAGCAATGAAAGAAGACCACCAAATAACCCTTCTTCAACAAAAACACGTGGTAGCAGCCCAATGATGCTACCTAAATTTTTAAAAGAGGCCCAAAGAGTCCCAGGGTTATGCTCTGCAAAAAGGAAAAGAATGAGAGCAACGGACCAAAGCGGCCTACGGAAAACCCCGAAAGTTAAGTCACATTCTCCAAAGAATTATGACCTACTTTTTATGCTGACATACTTGGGTGAAAAGAGAATATGCCTGAGTTCAGGTGAGTACTGAGGCTATATGAATAGGGAATCATTCGGTACCTCGATAGATAGTGTTGCTAGCTCGTTCTCTTGACTCACGAAAGCTAAACTATCACTAACACTATTTATATCCATTTAAAGTCAAAGAGAATACTTGTTTCTTAGGGATGAACTGACCTGATCGATCATCTGAGACCATGTCTGATTTTGTTTGAACTGAGAGGCTGTTGAAACTACAAAACTCAAGTCAAGTCTACTATTCGAGCAAATAATTCATCCATGAGCCAACTCTACTGATGTTTGTGTATTTGTGTGGTTAGGATCTGAAAACTCAAGACTTTGTGGGTATATCTGCTACAAACCCTCACCCGATCTGTCTTGTCTATTTTTCTTATTCTTCATTAGCACTTAGCCTATTCTTGCTCAGGACTAGCAAGATTTAAGTAACCTATTCTTGCTCGGGACTAGCAAGATTTAAGTATGGGGGTGTGATGATTACATAATATGTTGTGATAATAGGCTGAAATTATGTGGAATACAATATCAATTCCTAAGTTACAAACTCTAAATTAACATAATATATGTCTCCATTATTCCATGCATATAAGTGTATAAAATCATCATAAAATCAAGAAAACATATGATAAAAGATTCTCAATAATTATCATCATAAATCAGATTTATCATAGTGAAATTGAGTACACTCATAAGAGCACTAATTTAATCAACATCTAGTATATTGACTTGGCTCTACAAAATATCTCTTACATTTTATTGGAAAGAAAAGGGGAAGGTTGAGAGTGAAAAATTCCCACTCTTTAAATGTCATACATGTATGTGCACCATCCTTATTTACTCTCTCTCTACAATCTCCCATGAAATAATCGGTCATATTAATCTCTCTCTTCTCCCCATGCTTGAATGAAATTAAATACTTTTGTCTTTACATGCATGTGACTCTTCATGTTGAGGAGATGCATAGGGCCTTTATAAAAAGGACCCATGCAAATACACGTCTGAGCCCCCCTCTCCCTCACGCACCCTCTCCCTCTCTCCCATTTTTCATGCACGCACCCTCTCCCTCTTGATGAATCCACGATTCATCGCCTTTATTCTTTTATTTTAGCTTCAATTTCTTAGTCAAACACATGTAAATACCCATTAATTTCATAATTTTACCATTTTTCATGCATTTGTTAAAATTGCATTTTTAACACTTTTTGTACATAAATAAAAGAATAAAGAAGAAAAGAAAAGAAAAATAAAGGATGTATTTATGCAATAAATACAGACTGACCCAAACCCCGAGAGAAGGTCAAGACTTGACCTGATCGACCAAGAATAAAGTAGGGGGAGATAGGGTCGTGTGTCAGAAAAATCAAAAATATCTTGTAAATATTTTTCATGTATATTTGTACAAAACTTACATTATTTTATCTGTACATAATGTGACCTCAAACTAATTATTTTCGTAAATAAAAGTTGTAAATAAAATTATGTTGTAAATAATAAAAATATTTGTAAAATAAAATATTGTATATATTGCAAATAATTACACCCAGAAAAAGCCACAAAGTGATAATGGAAGCATCAATTCCGGCTCCACACAAGCTCAAATTGAACCAAACTCACTTCCATCGTACTATAAATTAAATTATCTTTCAAATGGTTGTAGTTTCATTATTTTTGGAGTTACAGTTAAAAAGTCGGTTTTCTGGGGTGTTTTGTGCAGTTTTCCTATATATTTGATGAACATATTTATTTATATTTATTTTTATACATAATGTATATTGTAAATATTGTTTTCATTAAAAAAACAAAATTAAAAAAAATAAAAATTAAAAAAAATCTTTTATAAAAATTATTTCCTTATTTGCACCTATGTACATTATATTATATGTATATAATATATGTATACAACTAACTTCCTTAAATAAAAAAAGGCACCAAAAAAATAAAATATCTAACTTTAATTAATTAATTTAATTTAATTACGAATTTTGTATTTATATCTAATTATTTAATTCTTTATTTGATTTGATAACTTACCTTTTATGTAAAGATTTGATTTTGTGCCTTAAGTAGCCACCATTAAGGTGGCTAATTGATTTTCGGAAATTATTTAATTTATTTATTTTAATTAATTACGAAATTCGTTTTTAATTAATTATTTATTTTATTTATTCAATTATTTTATTTAATTAACCAATAACGCTTTCCTCATTTGTGAATATCTTCCATTTTTGATTTTCTTCTCTTTTTAATGGGCTCCTCCTCCCTCATTCACACTTGATCGATCTTTGGCGGAGAGGAGCCCGGCTTCCGAGAGATTTCTTGTTGAAGAGAAACCTAGCCTCCGATCCGGTCGGTGACAGCGATTTGAGCTTCGTCGAGGCCATCATGGCATGTCCGAACCCCAAGGTGAGATCCACTTTTACTTCTCGTTATTTTTCGTAGGTAAATCATAGGCTTAGAATTTTGTGTAGGAGTAGTGATTAGTTTTTAGGATTTAGATCATAAAAAAAATTTCATCACACTTTAATCCACATCTGACACCGATTTTTCATCTCACATCTCGATCCTCGCATTTCTTTTTCTACCTGGCATAACTTCTCACCTCTGACCACGCACGGTGGTCGGAGTCTTGGATCTATTCCATCATATTCCAAGATCCGCTCATTCACCGTTCTTATTTTTGTGTATAAAAAAATATAAAATATTTTTTCCTGTTTATCTCACAGTAAATTTTGCAGGAGGAATTAAAAAAAATTGCTTTTCTTTTCTCTCTAACAGTTTGTTTTGCAGGAAAAATAAAAATAAAAAAATTGTTTTTACCTTTTTCCATCTCTAACCGTTTGTTTTACAGGAAAATATAAAAAAGCATAAAAACAAAAAGAATAAAAAAAACAAATAAAAATTTTTTTTCTCTTTTATATTTTATCTAGAGATCTGTTTACGGTTAAAACCAAAAAAATTAACCATTTCCTGCAGGTTACATTTATAAAAAAAATAAAAATAAAAAAAACACAAGACAGGTCCAGCCAAGCGCCACCCTCACGCCCTCCAGGCGTGCGTCCGCATGCGGCGCTCCATCCGCGCCCAACGTCGGCCGCACCTCCGCCCACCGAGCCCCTTCGTCCTCCAGCGGGCGGCGGCGCCGCCCAGTCCTCCACGCGAGCCTCTCCAACCTCCACGCGTGCCACCACGGCCGGCCGCGGCCAGGCCCGCGCCTCCAGCCGATCTAGCCCCGCGCGCTCCTCCGCCTTCACCCGCGCGGGCCGCTCGTTGCCGACAACCGCCCCTGCGACTCGCGGCCTCCTTCCAGCTCTCTCAGATCTCCGCCATCTGCGCAGCAGGCGCGCCACCCGAGCCTGTCCTCGCCGCCCAGCGTCGCGAGCCTCTCTAGCCTCCGCGCGCGGCCCGCACCACCTCCGCATCCCCGCGCCACTTCAGAGGGCGGCGGCGCCGCCCAGCGCCCCCGATCTGCCCCACAGCGGTGCGCAGCCGCTCTGCGCAGGCACCCCCGCGCCTCCCTTTCATCGCCCTCAGCCGAAGACAACCGCGCGGATCCCTCCACCAGATCGCGCCACCGACCCTCCTTCCGCCGTGCCGCGCGATCCTCGCCACCGAAGAAGAAGACGGCGGCGGCTCCATTCCTCCTCCCACGTTGTGAAGAACACAGGAAAGGGAACCCTAGCACTTGTTTTAATGGAAAAATTACATAAAGTCTTTTTGAACTTTTGAAAATTACAAAGACAGCCTCCGCTCCTGAATCAAAGCATTTGTTGGGTAAATTGCAATTTCTTGCGCATATTTAGTTTTCTTATGTTTACATGCTGAGACTTTAATTATTTGCATTTTAACCCCTGTGCTTCAGACTCTTTACTGCTTGACCTTTTTATCAGAATAAATATATTTGCATGGTCAATAAAATCTGAGAAAATTTGTTTATGCTTCTGACATGCGTGTTGATATTGTCTAAAGGTTTCATAGCATTCTATTGTCGTTTAATATTTTTAAAAAAATCAAAAACATTGTCTTTGAACTTTATTGTATATTTTTGGTTATTTTGAAAAATACAAAAAAAAGGTTGTGTGTGCTTTTTATCACTTGTGAATATTGTTCTTTTAAAAAAAATAAAAAATTCAAAACCACTAAAAATCATCTTTGAAATTTGACTATAGAGTTTTTCAATCGTGCTCCTTGTGTTCGACCCTGGTCGCTATACCAGGTAAAAAGAATAGCGAAAACCGCTTACATTTCTTCATTGATTTCTATCATTTATGAGTGGTTTTATCATTTTTCTCGATTGACCGTGCTTGGTGATTTGGGTCACAACGACCATTTTTATTTACATACTTAACCCGATTGTCAGGCGTGTCATCACCTCTCTCCCATTTTTCATGCACGCACCCTCTCCCTCTCTCCCATTTTTCATGCACGCGCACCTCACTCTCCCTTTCTCCTGTGTTATCTTCTTCCCACGCAAGCTCTCCCTCTCTCTCGATTATCTCTCTCCCTTCGTGTTTCCATTTTTTTTGCCGGTCATCACCTCCAACAAACCGCGACGCACCTCGCAGCCCCTCGCATCCAGTTCTGCCCGAAGGAACACTACTCTCTCACCAACTCACCCCCTCCTCCATTCGCGGCCTCGACCAGCTCCTCGACATCCTCGTGTGCCTCCAGCGTCCTACTTGACGCAACCATCAGCCTCTGTGCACCTCCTCCGCGTACTTCGGCTCCTTCTCCGTGCACTTTGGTTCCACCTCCCATGCATTCAGTTCCTTCCTCGTGTGGCCTAGCATGTGTTCAGCACCTCCCCATGCAGCCAGATCATTGTGTGCCCCGTTGGTATTCCCACCAACTCGCGCGCCTGCCTCCTCGACATCCAGCTCCATCATCATTTTCATTTTAGATTCGCAAGCTCCAACAGAAAAGACTTCTTTCCCATCTATACTTACCTTTTGCATTTTTTCCTTTGGTCATTTTATTTAAGTTGAACTTGAAGGAAACAATTCTCATGTTATAAGTTCTCTTGTTTTTTTATACTACTTGTTTTGTTTAAGTTGAACTTGGAAGCATTCTTATTTCATAAGGTTCTTTCTCAACTCTAAGTTGCCATAATATATGGCAAGTTTACCTTCCATCATTTTGTTTTGAAACATTACAAATGTCACATTAATTTTTCTATCTTAAATTGCAATTCTACCCTTGTCTCCTTATTTAGTTGCACTCATGCCCACATTTGCTTACTTTGAGTTCTAAGAAATATTTTTACCATAGATTGCATTTACTCTTTTAGATTTCATAATTTTTTTCTCTCATTACCATGGAGTAAGATTTGATTTAAGTTTGAAAGAAGAACAAATATCGCAAATTTTCTTGGTCCATGTGGATTCGATCATCTACTTGCCGCATACTTTTTGCATACTTTCATCGTGCTCGTAGTTGTAGTATTATTTGTTTGACAACGGTTTATAATGGGAAAACAATGACTTGATTAAATCATCTTTTTAAACTGCGAAAAATCGTGTCAACATTTTGGGTCGTTGTCGGGGACTAGGCAACAATTGCAATTTTTTTCTTCACATTCAACTTGTTTTCAATATTCTAATCCGTGCAATTTTTTTATTTTAGGTACTTGAACCATGAAAAAGAAAAAAAATGAAGAATCAATGCATTATTTTTTTGCAAACTTGTAACTTTTGTAAGTAAAAAAATTCTCTCCCCTTCTCGGAAATGCTCGCCATCAGCAGAACAAAACATTACAGATTAGTGCCAGAAGTGCAGGCACTGTGGGCTCCCCTTTCTCATAGGCATCTTAGGTTTTTAGAATTTCTGCATTTGTTTGTGCTCCGAATTTAAACCGAAAAAAATAAAAAATACTTCTTCGTTGCATCATCTCTATGGTCTTCTCCGACTGCTCACCTAAAAAGATCACCAAAACGTGCTTTATCACACTAAAAAGATAAGCTTGAAAGGCCACTGTAGTGGCCCGAGTAGAAAATGGGCAAAATTTCTGAATGCTTGTTTTGATGCACATGTATGACACAAAAATCACGGGCATATAGAACCCTTGGATAGAAACAAAAATCCCTAGTGCTACGTGGGATTGCAGAGAGAAATCGTAACTCCTCGACACGTTGGGCACAGGTTCTTATGGAAATAATAGATTCTCGATCTGAGTACCGCACCCTGGATCCCCCAGCTGGATTAGGACTTCGATTTCTCATAATCTTCCACACCCACCTCCTCATTAAGGACTCTAAATTATCTGATAATTTTTATTGAAGTCACTAAATTAAAATTGAAAAGATAACCGCTCCCGCGGAAATTTTTGTGTGAGTTAGTGAATCAATAAATTGTCTGGTGTATTGTGCTATGTATGCTAGGTCTTACGTTTCTGAAAAATCCATTACAACAATCTTTAGATTATGACATAGTCCGTAAATCCTACCCGTCTCCTTCGACTGAGAAATCTGAAAATTCACCTAACCTAGGAGACATGGGAGTAGAGAAACCGAACACCATGGACCTCATCTTCCAACAACTACAACTTTTGAGAGAAGAGAATGCAACAATCCGGCATACCATAGCTCCTCTCATCAGACCACTACCCATCAGCACACGTTATTTCTCTGCAGTAGAGGATACAGTCCATTGGGTCCAAAATCACACCCAGCCCAAAAAGCTGATTGAGCCCTTACTGACACAACCAACCTCAGCTATGGATTTTAATGCTTTGACCCAGACCATTCAACAACTGGCTGCAACACAACAAAAGTCCAATCAAGCCAATACAATGACCGTTCTCCACTGCCAAGGCACATTTTGACTGTGAAGATGAGAGAGTGGAATCGAAAATCAATGATAAAGATATTCATGTGGATCATGTCACCCCTACTCCTGGTGACTCTGAAATTGAGGACTATGGATGGATAGAGAACTGTGCTATTCTTGATGATTTTTCCCATGTCCATCTTCTCAAAGACCCTTTGGAGGTTAGTCTGAACACCTCACAACTCACTCATAAGGACATGTCTCATCAAGACTCTACACTTGAAGCCTCACCATGTCCTCTCACTGGTCGGAAAAATTTTGAATTAGATGAAACCTGGGAAACACTAAATACTGATCTCAAATTAACTTTAGCCCTGGGTATGCCAAAGATGAAGACATGTTTTGATGATAGCATTGATCCTTCCTCAGATGATTTTGAAAGTTATGAACCTCGGTGTATTAATGATATCGATTGGTCTGAGACAAAAGTTGAAAATGAGGATGGCACTTATGTTGATTGGGAAGAAGAAACAGAAGGATATATACCATTTGATTTTGATTCCGGATGTGATTTTTCAATTAAGGAAAGTACAGATTTAGAGTTGGAATCTGAGGACATATCAGACAATGAGTTGACTTCTTCATGCACCAAAACTCCCTTCCAACCAACACATGATGATATGCTGAAGATTTTTTGTGATGACTCATTCAAAGATGAAATTTCCAATTCCATTAAACCCACAACAAGGAAAGAAGATCAAATCAACTCAACCGATGACTATATGAATACATCTTCTACTACCGAGTCTGTTCAGAGTGATTTTCTATTCTCTGATCCTTTTTGGGATGATAGCAAGGAACTACTCAAAATAATCGAAGAAAATCATCCATTAGCTAATATTTCCCCACACCTGGCCTCTGAATCTCCTAATCATATGTCTTGGAAAGAATCATCTTTGTAGCTCAAGAAGAGAACTGAAATGAAATTCACAATAGATGCCACCGAGGATAGCCATGATGATTATTTGAGGGAAAATGATGATTTATCACAATATACAGAGGACCTCATGGACGAATCAATTCTTGATCATGTAGAGCTCGACTTCAATACATCATATCTGGTCCATGAGCCCTTCACCAGTCCACCCATTTCCCTTCCATCACATCCAATCCAAGATCAAACTGATTCATCTCTCATTTCGATTCATCAACCAATTAACGTCTTCACCATATTAATGAGAGCATACATTTATCGACTTCATCAACCGCACTCTCACATATGGGTCAGGATATCCGAATCATATCAAGAGTTTCATTTAGATTTTCTGAATACAGCTTCTGCACTCACATGCAACACTGGATACTCGTGATAAGCTGAATCGTCGAATTGGGACGTTAAACCAACAACAATTTGTGGGTCCACACCCATATGTATCTTTTCCTTTCTTTGTATCCTTCTCTTTACTGCATTGCATTAGAAAAGTATGGGGGTCCACCTCCACACTTCGCAAAAAAAACCAAAAATATTTTTCACAATTACTCACCCCCTTTAGATCCTCCTATTACACATTGTCTTCACCATGAGTACGTGGTCTCTGATAAGTATGGGGTGTATCTGCATAGTTTTCAAAATTGCATACTTTTCAAAACAAAAAAAATCTTCAAAAATTTTGCAAAAATTACCCTAAAAAATATTTTCAAAAAGCAAGAAAACCGCCAAAAATACATCCTTCCTACTTTTATCCCATTTTTTGAAATCAGCTCTTCATTGCATAGATCATAGACTGAGGTTGAGTTGGCCCTAATCCACTTAACTTCATCATAATTTCACTAGGCATGAGTTTTTTAATCTTTCTTCAGGTCCATATGGACTTTATTCTCTCAGTTCCACTAACTCTACTGGTGAATGAACTTCTATATCTAACTAGATCACCTGAGCAACTAGTAGCACTCTTAAACTCTTCGGTGGATATTAAGCAACTGCACATTGCACTTAGCTTGATTGAGTTTATTTTATGAGATACAATTACAATCTAGTTGAGGTGCGGAGTTGTCCTCTTGGCTGTGCCAATGCCTGAACCTTATCTATAGTCAGTGAAGGAACTTGACTCAAGGGCAACATGATCTCTCTAGTCTAAGTATGTCAGCAAATAAGCCAGTATTGTGCCTCCAAAGTTTATATTAAGCTGATACTACCTTTGATGCCAACTCCAAGATAAAAAGACCACAAAAAGGTATATCACAATACAAATGCCAAAAACCACCAATCATGCAAAGATATGCAAAGCAAAAGCAATGAAAGAAGACCACCAAATAACCCTTCTCCACCAAAAAGACATGGTAGCTGCCCAATGATGCTACCTAAATTCTTAAAAGAAGCCTAAAGAGGCCCAGGGTTATGCTCTGCAAAAAGGAAAAGAATGAGAGCAACGGACCAAAGCGGCCTACGGAAAACCCCGAAAGTTAAGTCCCATTCTCCAATGAATTATGACCTACTTTTTATGCTGGCATACTCGGGTGAAAAGAGAATATGCCTGAACTCAGGTGAGTACTGAGGCTATATGAATAGGGAATCATTCGATACCTCGATAGATAGTGTTTCTAGCTCGTTCTCTTGACTCACGAAAGCTAAACTATCACTAACACTATTTATATACATTCAAAGTCAAAGAGAATACTTGTTTCTTAGGGATGAACTGACCCGATCGACCTTCTGAAATCATGTCTGATTTCGTTTGAACTGAGAGGCTATTGAAACTACAAAACTCAAGTCAAGTCTATTATTCGAGCAAATAATTAATCCATGGGCAACTCTACTGAAGTTTGTGTATTTATGTGGTTAGGATCTGAAAACTCAAGACTTGGTGGGTATATCTGCTGCAAACCCTCACCCGATCTATGTTGCCTATTTTTCTTATCCTTCATTAGTACTTAACCTATTCTTGCTCGGGACTAGCAAGATTTAAGTATGGGGGTGTGATGATTACATGATATGTTGTGATAATAGGCTCAAATTATGTGGAATAAAATATCAATTCCTAGGTTACAAACTCTAAATTCACATAATATATGTTTACATTATTCCATGCGCATAAGTGTATAAAATCATCATAAAATCAAGAAAACATCTGATAAAAGATTCTCAATAATTATCATCATTAATCAGATTTATCAGAGAGAAATTGTGTACACTCATAAGAGCAATAATTTAATCAGCATCCAACATATTGACTTGGCCCTACAAAATATCTCTTACATTTTGTTGGAAAGAAAAGGGGAAGGTTGAGAGTAAAAAATTCCCACTCTTTAAATGTCATACATGCATGTGCACCATCCTTATTTACTCTCTCTCTCTCTCCCATTTCCCGTGAAAGAATCGGCCATATTACTCTCTCTTCTCCTCATGCATGAATGAAATTAAATGCTTTTGTCTTTACATGCATGTCACTCTTCATGTTGAGGAGATGCATAGGGCCTTTTATAAAAAGGACCCATGCAAATACACGTTCAAGCCCCCTCTCCCTCACGCACCCTCTCCCTCTCTCCCATTTTTCATGCACGCACCCTCTCCCTCTCTCCCATTTTTCATGCACGCGCACCTCACTCTCCCTATCTTTCGTGTTCTCTTCTTCCCCCGCTAGCTCTCCCTCTCTCGATTATCTCTCTCCCTTCGTGTTTCCATTTTTTTGCAGGTCATCACCTCCAGCAACCGCGACGCACCTCGCAGCCCCTCGCATCCAGCTATGCCCGAAGGAACGCTGCTCTCGCACCAACTCGCCCCCTCCTCCATTCGCGACCTCGATTAGCCCCTCGACATCCACGTGTGCCTCCAGTGTCCTCCTCGACGCAACCATCAGCTGTAACGGTGAGATTTTTTTCCCATTTATTTCCAACCTGTATTTCCTTTTTTCCCCAAATTAATAGCATGGATTTTATTCCTCAAATTAATGCTATTAATAGCCAATTGATTATCCTAATTAGGGGCTTAAAAAGCCAAGGGGTCCTCCCACCCACGTCACTTGTCCTTGACAAAAATCAAGAGAGAGGGAGAGGGAGAAAAGGAGAGAGGGAGAGCTAGAGAAAGGGATTTCTCACAAGAGAGAGTTGTTCTCATCTCAGGGGACGTCGGCGTCGATTCGGTGGAGGAGGACGTCGACTCGGGAGCGAGGAGAAGGGGTGTAGCAATCCGTTAGACACAATCCGTCGGACTCGAGTTATGTGTCGAGCATATAGGAACGTTGTATTGTAAGTAAGATAACCGATGTTATACGTGATTTCTTTTGTTGTATCTACGAAGTTGCGGAGATGAAATTTCTTGCTCGGTGTTGCTAACAGCAACCTAAAGAAATCAAGGATTTTTTGTTTTTTTTAAAAATATTAGCATGGTGTTAAACCGTATAAATGTTTTTATTTTTGAGTCGTACCTAATACTCGTTCAGATTGTAAGTCGATTCACGCATGCAGTCACAAGTTCTTTTTCAATTGAGATGTTCTCTAAATATTAAGAATATTGACAATAAGTATAACCTCTCGCGTATTAATTAGTTGCAAAATTTAAGATGGAATACCGAGTTTCTGGATAGAAATTCTGGTAGGATATCTGGGCCTATCGAATCATATCTCCTTAAGTCAGCAAGTCATGTATATGCATTAAGGGGATTCTTTTTATATACGTTGAGAATTGTGTTGTATAGTATCAGTGTTGAGACAAATCCCACTGAGTAGAATAAGAGGATATTGAGGCTAATAACACATGACAATAAATTAGTGGATCTTTGTTGGAGTTGACCATATAGCACTTTCTCTGCCATTGCACATTTTAACAACCGTAAAAAAAACACATTAGTCAGGCTGAGTATCACACATTCGTATCAATTAATGTCACACAATTAGTCCTTGTCATTGTAACTTTAGTATGCATAATATTTAATAGATTCTTTTGTCTAAATTAAAAGTTACTGGTGATATTAATGAAACCTATATAACATCAATATTCGCATTACCTTATACAACCCACATTGCTACACCATCTCACATCTTGGATTTTAATTGCCGAGCTTTTATGATAAACTGTTTAAGTTTTGTTCAGTTTTTTTATTGTATTGTTCAAAAATAGTCATAAACCGTAGCAATTCATCAAAGATAACAATGGAGTATTGATGTCGACATAAAGTAAGAAGAGTTATTCTCAACATTATGGAAAAGACATTAAAAGTATTGGAATCTTTTGTAATATAATTATGGGCATGTTACGGTAAGCGGAGCTAAGTGCTACACCAAATGGTGGGAGCCACCTCTAGAGTCCGTTTATCAGGGGCCAACGCCTTCCGGAGGCGTAAGGTTCAAGGAACCGATTGAGAGGCAAAAGATAGGTCCTCTACAGTTGTAGCTACACTGTCAAGTATGTCATGTTCATGGACCACTTGTGCCAGCGGTAAAGCCACCAAAGCCAGCAAAGCCACCAAAGCCATTAAGGATTAACAATTAAGACCACTTTAACCACTAAACAAACCAATGATATGTGTACAATTTCTGAAATTGCTAAGGCACATGGGTGCAACTATGGCTGAGTAATGGCATCATGCAAGGGTTATGATTGTTCTGGAGCATATATGCAACTACAGAAAAATTCTGAGGGTATAAGTGAAAATTATGAAAATGTTAAGGCATATGCAAATATGGCAAACTTTATGGGTATATACGTAATTATGGCTTTAACGAAAGTTTTCACAAGGAATACCTTTCTTATGCATGTTTATGTGAAATTATGAGTCGCGTGATGATGGTACATGAGAACAAGTTAGTATCACATGCAATAAGATAATTATGCAAATTGTATAGTTGTGTTGATAACTGATTGTATAGAAGAGGTTATGTTTTAAAGATGTAAGGTTAGCTTAGGGTGACTTGTTTTTCCGCGCTAGCTGGCTTGACCCCAACTCGGCACATACTGAGCGTTAGGCTCATAACATGTGTTGTTTTTTTTCAGGGGAATACGAGCATTGAATTATTTCCAGATCAAGGAGACTTATTGTCACGTGAAGTTGAACCGGTACAAATCATTGATGGATTATTTACGGAAGGATGTCTTTATGCCCACGGGAACATTGTTATGTTATTTTATTTCATAGTTCATTTCGCGTTTTCCTTGTTGGAATGTAATAATGGAACGCTATAGACTAATGGACTTTTTTAGAATGATTATTTTATCTGCTCATTGAATACCATGCAAGTGATCGGTAACGGTTCGGTCGGATGACTCCATGTTTTATGCTTCCGCCGGTCAGCTCGACCCGTTCCGTTACAAATGATATCAGAGATAGAATTCCTCTGGACATAAGATATCCACATTTTATAAGGATATAGATCTAGGCGTTTAGAGTGAATTAGACTCACACAGTAACTCATTGATGCTTTTGGATTTGTTTTAGATGGCTCCTCGTCGTGCGATTGAAGCCGACAGAGACCGCGAGTCATCGACGAGTCAGGAGACCATTGTGGACATGCAGAGGCAGATGCTGGAGCTGATGGCATTGATGGCTCAGCAGCAGCAAACCCGCCCATCGAGCTCTAGAGGACTCACTTTAAAAACATTCCTCCAGCATGATCCACCGACCTTCAAAGGTGAGCATGAGCCAGAGAAAGCCGAACACTGGCTACGGGAGATGGAGATGGCTTTTGAAGTGACCGAGTGCCCGGAAGAAAAGAAAGTTATTTTTGGTACTTTTCGTCTACAAGATAGTGCTAAGGAGTGGTGGACTTCCTGCAAGGGAATTCACTTTTCTGAGACTTCGGTCATCAGCTGGGGTGACTTTGTGGAGCGTTTTTCTGAGCGTTACATCCCTGAGCATGCTAGGGATGCTAAACGCCAGAAGTTCATAGATCTTCGCCAAGGTAGCATGACGGTACACGAGTATGCTGCAAGGTTTCAGGAGCTGGAAAAATATGGCAAGGGAATCTGTACAAATGAAAAGCAGCGAGCGAGGAAGTTTGTGGAAGGTTTGAATGGCGGTTTGAGCCTTAGAGTACTCACTAGGGGTCCCACGACCCTATCTGATGCCGTTGCAGCAAGTGCAGAAATTGATGCAGCATATCGGAGGACGCAACAAGTGAACCCTCGAAAGCGCCCTCACACGCCAAGCTACAATGACAAGAGGCGTCATAATGCGGTAAATGTCAAGAAGACAAGAACTGATGAGGCTCCAACCAACAAGAAACATGTATTGGATGTATGTCGGCATTGTGATAGAAGACATCCGGGCGAGTGCTACAAATTGACAGGAGCATGCTTGAGGTGTGGAGAAAAGGGTCATTTCATTAAAGACCGCAAGAAAGAGCTCAAGGATCAGAGGAAACCATTCGAGCAAAGGAAGAAGATACCAGGAAGGGTGTTCGCCCTTACGCATGAGGATGCAGAGGATGCTTACACAACTGTGGAAGGTACCCTTCTCATTGCAAGTCATTTATGCCATGTTCTTTTTGATTCTGGAGCCACGCACTCATTTATTTCAAGTAGTTTTGCAAGAAAACTGAACTTTGAAGCTGTTGAGATTCCATACACACTTACTGTTTCTTCACCAATGGGTGATATTAGAGCAACGGGTATGTACTTAAAGGACATACCAGTCATGATAGGAGAAGAATCCCTCACTGCTAATTTGATCCTACTGCCCATCACAACCTATGATGTCATCTTGGGTATGGATTGGTTATGGGAGAATTATGCTGCAGTTTATTGTAGAGAGAAGAATGTGGTCCTGAGCAGACCAAATCATAAGGAGATAGTCGTCCGAGGCACTAGTAAGAGCGGACGATTGGTTATCTCTTCTCTGCAAGCAAGCCAACTACTAGCCGAAGGTTGCACCGCGTACTTAGCTAGTATAATTAGCACTGAATCGTCGCAGGCACGTCTAGAAGATTTAGATGTGGTCCGAGATTTTGCCGATGTATTTCCAGACGATCTTCCTGGACTACCTCCTCGCAGAGAGGTGGATTTCTCAATTGATATTATTCCAAGGACGGCACCGATATCTAAAGCTCCAAACAGAATGGCCCCTACAGAACTTCAGGAGCTAAAGAAGCAGCTACAAGAGCAACTGGATAAGGGATTTTTACGTCCTAGTGTCTCCCCATGGGGAGCACCTGTTCTCTTTGTGAAAAAGAAAGATGGATCCCTCAGACTCTGCATTGATTATCGAGGTCTGAACAAAGTAACGGTGAAGAACAAGTACCCGCTACCTCGCATCGACGATTTATTTGATCAGTTGCAAGGAGCAATAGTCTTCTCAAAAATCGATTTACGTACGGGTTACCATCAACTCCATATAAAAGAGGAAGATATATCAAAGACCGCTTTCAGAACGAGGTACGACCATTATGAATTCTTGGTCATGCCGTTTGGTCTTACTAACGTACCTGCAGCCTTTATGGAACTAATGAATAGGGTATTCCGAGAATACCTTGACAATTTCGTCATCGTATTTGTAGATGACATTTTGATATACTCATCGGATCCGGAGCAGCACCGGGTGCACCTGCAGATTGTGTTTGAAACCCTGCGTCAACACCAGCTTTTTGCAAAATTTTCTAAATGTGACTTTTGGCTGAGTAAAGTTGCATTCCTTGGTCATGTGGTATCTAAGGATGGCATTGAGGTGGATCCAGCTAAGGTAGAAGCAGTGATGAATTGGAGTCAGCCTAAAAATGTTTCTGAAATCCGTAGCTTCCTTGGCTTGGCCAGATACTATCGGCGATTCATTCAGATTTTCTCAAGGATCTCACTACCATTAACGAATCTCACCCGAAAGAACATGAAGTTTGTATGGTCGGAGGAGTGTGAACGGAGTTTTCAAGAATTGAAGAAGAAATTGACTACGGCTCCAGTCTTGGCTTTACCATCAGACAGTGGAGGCTTTGTGGTGTATACAGATGCATCAGGCACGGGACTCGGGTGTGTCCTTATGCAGAATGAGAAAGTCATTGCCTATGCTTCACGGCAATTAAAACCGCAAGAGAGAAACTACCCTACTCATGATTTGGAGTTAGCATCGGTAGTCTTTCCTCTTAAAATTTGGCGGCATTACCTTTATGGTGAACAATTTGAGGTGCTCAGTGATCACAAGAGCCTCAAATATATTTTCTCTCAGAAGGAACTTAATTTGAGGCAGCGATGCTGGTTGGAGTTCCTAAAGGACTACGATTTTTTTATTAATTATCATCCTGGAAAAGCAAACGTCGTTGCTGATGCATTAAGTCGGAAGTGGGAAGGCAAGCTATCTAGCTTGAAACTTTATTGGAAGATGATGAAGGATTTTGAAGACTGGAAACCTTTCTTAAGTGAAGAGAGGAAGGTATCTTTTGCAAGCCTTAGAATCCAACCTGAGGTAATTGGGAAGATCACGGTCGCACAGAAAATTGATGTTGATCTTCTTAAATGATAGAGGCATCTAAGAAAGAAGGTTCTGATTTCACAATGGGAATCGATGAAGTTATAAGGTACCGAAATAGATTATGGGTTCCCAATGATGTCGAATTGAGGCAGGAGATTCTCGATGAAGCCCACAGGTCGATGTACACCATCCATCCAGGTACGACAAAAATGTACAAGGATCTGCAATGAAATTTCTGGTGGCCGAAGATGAAGAATGACATCGCAGCTTTTGTTTCAAAATGCTTGGTGTGCCAGCAGATCAAGATTGAACATCAGAGACCTGCAGGCCCTGTTCAACCCTTAGAGATACCTGAATGGAAGTGGGAGCACATAATGATGGACTTTGTTACAGGTCTACCCAAGACCAAGAAACATCGTTATGACACCATATGGGTGATTGTTGATCGATTGACCAAGTCGGCTCACTTCTTACCTATCCGCTTGGATCAAACGACAGACAGTTTAGTTGAATTGTACGTGAATGAAATCGTCAGAGTACATGGCATTCCTACATCAATTGTGTCAGATCGGGATACCAAATTCACGTCTCGGTTGTGGAAAAGTTTTCAAGATGCTATGGGAACTCAATTGAAGTTCAGCACTTCATTCCACCCACAGACTGATGGTCAATCAGAAAGGACCATCCAAACGCTGGAAGATATGTTGAGAGCTTGTGCTCTAGATTTTGCTGGTAGCTGGGATAGACATCTTCCATTAGTAGAGTTTGCTTATAATAACAGTTATCATTCGAGCATCAAGATGGCTCCCTACGAGGCATTGTATGGGAGACCTTGCATATCACCCTCATGTTGGAGTGATATGGGTGAGAAGCACATTTTGGGACCAGAGCTAATCCAGACCAACAAGCAAGATGTTGAGATAATCAAGAAGAGATTGTTAGCAGCTCAAAGTAGGCAGAAGTCTTATGCAGATCGTCGTAGAAGGGAGTTGAGTTTTGCAGTTGGAGATCACGTATTTTTAAAGATTTCCCCGACCAAGGGTGTATTGCGATTCAGCCAGAAAGGGAAACTGACTCCTTGATACATAGGACCATTTGAGATTCTACAACGAATCGGAGAGGTGGCATATCGTATTGCATTACCACCTCAGTATTCAAAGCTACACGATATTTTCCATGTATCGATGCTAAGGAGGTACACTCCTGATCCTTCACATGTGATCGAGTATGAGGTTCTCGACATTCAGCCTAATCTAACCTTCGAGGAGAAACCTATCCGCATAGTGGATCGTAGAGACCATCAGCTTCGGCGGCGTATAGTTCTGATGGTCAAGGTCCTCTGGCAGCATCATCAGAAGGAGGAAGCCACCTGGGAGCTGGAGAGCGAAATGCGGAAGAAGCATCCGCAGCTTTTCGGTATGATCCTTTACTAAGAAATTTCGAGGACGAAATTTTTTTTAAGGAGGGTAGACTGTAACGGTGAGATCTTTTATCCCATTTATTTCCAACCTATATTTCCTTTTTCCCCCAATTAATAGCATGGATTTTATTCCCCAAATTGATGCTATTAATAGCCAATTGATTATCCTAATTAGGGGCTTAAAAAGCCAAGGGGTCCTCCCACCCACGTCACTTGTCCTTGACAAAAATCAAGAGAGAGGGAGAGGGAGAGAAGGAGAGAGGGAGAGCTAGAGAAAGGGATTTCTCACAAGAGAGAGTTGTTCTCATCGCAGGGGACGTCGGCGTCGATTCGATGGAGGAGGACAATGACTCGGGAGTGAGGAGAAGGGGTGTAGCAATCCGTTAGACACAATCTGTCGGACTCGAGTTATGTGTCGAACATATAGGAACGTTGTATTGTAAGTAAGATAACCGATGTTATACGTGATTTCTTTTGTTGTATCTACGAAGTTGTGGAGATGAAATTTCTTGCTCGGTATTGCTAACTGCAACCTAAAGAAATCAAGGATTTTTGGTTTTTTTAAAAAATATTAGCATGTTGTTAAACGTATAAATGTTTTTATTTTTGAGTCATACCTAATACTCGTTCAGATTGTATGTCGATTCACGCATGCAGTCACAAGTTCTTTTTCATTTGAGATGTTCTCTAAATATGAAGAATATTGACAATAAGTATAACCACTCGCGTATTAATTAGTTGCAAAATTTAAGATGGAATACCGAGTTTCTGGATAGAAATTCTGGTAGGATTTCTGGGCCTATCGAATCATATCTCCTTAAGTCAGCAAGTCATGTATATGCATTAAGGGGATTCTTTTTATATACGTTGAGAATTGTGTTGTATAGTATCAGTGTTGAGACAAATCCCACTGAGTAGAATAAGAGGATATTGAGGCTAATAACACATGACAATAAATTAGTGGATCTTTGTTGGAATTGACCAGCACTTTCTCTGCCATTGCACATTTTAACAACCGTAAAAAAACACATTAGTCAGGATGAGTATCACACATTCGTATCAATTAATGTCACACAATTAGTCCTTGTCATTGTAACTTTAGTATGCATAATATTTAACAGATTCTTTTGTCTATATTAACAGTTACTGGTGATATTAATGAAACCTATATAACATCAATATTCGCATTACCTTATACAACCCACAGTGCTACACCATCTCACATCTTGGATTTTAATTGCCGACCTTTTATTATAAACTGTTTAAGTTTTGTTCAGTTTTTTTTGTATTGTTCAAAAATAGTCATAAAACATAGCAATTCATCAAAGATAACAATGGAGTATTGATGTCGACATAAAGTAAGAAGAGTTATTCTCAACATTATGGAAAAGACATTAAAAGTATTGGAATCTTTTGTAATATAATTATGTGCACGTTACGGTAAGCGGAGCTAAGTGCTACACCAAATGGTGGGAGCCACCTCTAGAGTCCGTTTATCAGGGGCCTAAAAGGGCCAACGCCTTCCGGAGGCGTAAGGTTCAAGGAACCGATTGAAAGGCAAAAGATAAGTCCTCTACAGTTGTAGCTACACTGTCAAGTATGTCATGTTCATGGACCGCTTGTGCCAGCGGTAAAGCCACCAAAGCCAGCAAAACCACCAAAGCTATTAAGGATTAACAATTAAGACCACTTTAACCACTAAACAAACCAATGGTATGTGTACAGTTTCTGAAATTACTAAGGCACATGGGTGCAACTATGGCCGAGTAATGGCATCATGCAAGGGTTATGATTGTTCTGGAGCATATATGCAACTACAGAAATATTCTCAGGGTATAAGTGAAAATTATGAAAATGTTAAGGCATATATGCAAATATGGAAAACTTTATGGGTATATATGTAATTATGGCTTTAACGAAAGTTTTCACAAGGAATACCTTTCTTATGCATGTTTATGTGAAATTATGAGTCGCGTGATGATGGTACATGAGAACAAGTTAGTATCACATGCAATAAGATAATTATGCAAATTGTATAGTTGTGTTGATAACTGATTGTATAGAAGAGGTTATGTTTTAAAGATGTAAGGTTAGCTTAGGGTGACTTGTTTTTCCGCGCTAGCTGGCTTGACCCCAACTCGGCACATACTGAGCGTTAGGCTCATAACATGTGTTGTTGTTTTTTTTTCAGGGGAATACGAGCATTGAATTATTTCCAGATCAAGGAGACTTATTGTCACGTGAAGTTGAACCGGTACAGACCATTGACGGATTATTTACGGAAGGATGTCTTTATGCCCACAGGAACATTGTTATGTTATTTTATTTCATAGTTCATTTCGCATTTTCCTTGTTGGAATGTAATAATGGAACTCTATAGAGTAATGGACTTTTTTAGAATGATTATTTTATCTGCTCATTGAATACCATGCAAGTGATCGGTAACGGTTCGGTCGGATGACTCCATATTTTATGCTTCCGCCGGTCAACTCGACCCGTTCCGTTACATCAACTTCTGTGAACCTCCTCTGCGTACTTCGGCTCCTTCTCCACGCACTTTGGTTCCTCCTCCCACGCATCCGGCTCCTTCCTCGTGTGGCCTAGCACGTGTCCAACACCTCCCCATGCAGTCGGATCATTGTGCGCCCCGTTGGTTTTCCCACCAACTCGCGCGCCCGCCTCCTCGACATCCAGCTCCATCATCGCCTTCATTTTAGATTCGCAAGCTCCAATAGAGAAGACTTCTTTCCCATCTATACTTACCTTTTGCATTTTTTTCCTTTAGTCATTTTATTTAAGTTGAACTTGAAGGAAACAACTCTCTTGTTATAAGTTCTCTTGTTTTTTTATATTACTTGTTTTGTTTAAGTTGAACTTGGAAGCATTCTTATTCCATAAGGTTCTTTCTCAACTCTAAGTTGCCTTAATATATTGCAAGCTTACCTTCCATTATTTTGTTTTGAAACATTGCAAATGTCTCAATAATTTTTCTATCTTAAATTGCAATTCTACCCTTGTCTCCTTATTTAGTTGCACTCAGGCCCACATTTGTTTACTTTGAGTTCTAAGATATATTTTTACCATAGATAGCATTAACTCTTTAAGATTTCATAATTTTTTTCTCTCATTGCCATGGAGTAAGATTTGATTTAAGTTTGAAAGAAGAACAAATATCGCAAATTTTCTTGGTCCCTGTGGAGTCGATCCTCTACTTGCCGCATACTTTTTGCATACTTTCATCGTGCTCGTAGTTGTAGTATTACTTGTTTGACAACGGTTTATCATGGGAAAACAACGACTTGATTAAATCATCTTTTTAGAACACGAAAAATCGTGTCAACAGACTATGTTCACTTGTCATCTTGATTAGTCTAAGTATAATATTTAACAGCACTCGCATGATTCTTCTAAACCACGGCTTATCTTGGACAAGCACTCTACACGTAGCTCTTCATGGAGGAGGCAATGAGGAGGTAAAATCTTTTGACTTGGGGTAGCACACAAGTATCTAACAACTAGTGGGAATATTTGTCTTCCTATAGGAAGGGTAGTGCATTTCAACCTGATCTAGTGACAATGAGGTCTAAAGACAGGATGTTGTGAGGTTGTAATAATGATTTAAAAGAGGGATAGTCTACTATCTCAAGAGAAAAAACTCCTTATATACATGTTGCACCTTGTATATATTTGAAAAAAAAGAAAAAAATATAAATCTCCAAAAATAGACATTCCTGATTGAATAGTAAAATGCATGCTGGAGTATATACACAAGTATAAAAAAAGAAGAGCTTCGAAATAAAATTTTTGTAATATTGCAGCTGGATGACTTGGCTACTTTGGTCATGCATCCAAGGATAGGTAGATACACTGGTTACCATTCATTCTTTTCTCCATCTCCTTTTTTTGGTTGGTTGTACTTGAATTTAGAAGGGAATATCCTCACTCCTTGAGGAAAGAGTTGTTAAACCAGGGGACTAGAGTTACCTTGTTGAGAGAGGTTGTTTCTTTGATACGTTTAAGATGGGGAGCTATATTTCATATACACCGTACAAGTAAAGATTCATAGTCATGAGAATTTGTGTATGTAGACTTGTTCTGACCTGACAGTTGAGACGACCTGAATAGGAGTCTCGTGGAACTTGAAGGTTTTTAGGTTTTATCCATTCCCCATTAAGGTTTCGCCACACTAATAATCCAAAGGTATGATAGATCTCCATACTAAAACTTTATGAAGATAAGTGTCATACTCAATATTGTCCTAATTCCTTTATTTGTCTTTTATTCACTTATTCTTTCAAATAAGTGTTTGTTGAGGGACTGGTAATGGTAAAGCATAGGGGGATGATGAATATGCATTTCATCATCTTTATTCATTTATTTTAGCTTAAAATACCTTATAAAACACTTGTATATATTAATAGATCCATATTCTTACTAACATGTATATATATATATGTAAATATTATACATATATTATTATTTTAACCTAAAATAAATAATGAAAGAAATAAAGGAAAAATAAATAAAATAAAAGAACTTATATATAAAATAAATGCATGCTTAGCTGAACCTCAAGAAAAGGTCAAGACTTGACATGATCGATCAGGAATAAAGTAGGGTAGATATGCACTTTAATCAAGAAATCCAAAAAATTATTCTGTAAACATTTTTTCATAAATTTTGTAAATATTTGTATAAAAATTATGCTATTTTATTTGTATATAAATTGACATCAAATTAATTATTTTATTAACAAAAGCTGTAAATAAAAATGTTTTCTAAATAATAAAAAATGCAAAAAAATTGATGTCCACAATAAAAGTAACGACACTCAGAAAAAGACGTAAGGCGATAATAGAAAGATCAATTTCAACTCCTTATGAACTCAAATTGAGTCAAACTCACTTCCATCATACTCTAAATAAAATTATCTTTAAAACGATATTGTTTTCATAATTTTTGGAGTTATGGTTTGAAACACGATTTTCTGGGGTAGTTTTTGCAATTTTACCATTTATTTATTGTATATATTTATCTATATTTATTTTTTTACATAATGTATGTGCAAATAATTTGAACTATTTTTTAATAATTGAAAATAAAATAAAAATAAAAATGATTTGAAACGTAAAATAACATAATTTCCTTATTTAATAATGTATATAGTGTACCATATGTATATAGTGTACCATATGTATATTATATATATATAATTAATTTCCTTAAATAAGCACACTAAAAAATAAAAAATTAACTATTACTATTTAAACTAATAAAGTAATAAAAATTATTTATTTATTTATGCAAATAACATACCATATTTATATAATTTAATTCTATCCTTCGTTAACCCACCATTAAGGTGGCTCATTAAGTTATTGATATTCCTTACTTTAATTAAAATAATTTCGGAAATTATTTATATATTTATTTATATTAATTTCATAATTAACATCTTTCCCTTTATCCATCTTCATTATTTTTTTTGAAATTCAAAATTCTTTTTCTATTTATTTGGCTCCTCTTCCCTCATTTCCACTTGATCAATCCTTTGATAAGAGGGAGTTAATCTTCGAGAGCAATCTTGTTGTAGATAGGTTCCCAGCATCCAATGTGTCGGTCCTCATCAAGGCCATCACAGCATTCACCCGCTCCCACCGTGAGATCCTTTTTATTTCTCTTCTTTTGTTTAGATAATTTTAGGATAAACTGTAGTTTAAATTTGATAGTTATATTTTTGTAATTGTAGTTAATCATTATTCATTGTTCGTTATCAACTTGATACTGATCCACTTTCACATCCACAGCATTTTCGTGATGTCTACATTTCCATTCTACCTCACACAATCATGCACCTCTGACCACGTACGGTGGCCGAAGATTCGGATCCATTCGTCCACCTCGTC
This sequence comes from Ottelia alismoides, assembly GCA_037367405.1. NCBI lineage: Eukaryota > Viridiplantae > Streptophyta > Magnoliopsida > Alismatales > Hydrocharitaceae > Ottelia > Ottelia alismoides. The sequence goes on along the minus strand of JAZKJV010007604.1, from coordinate 1,653,400 downwards.
GGATCCGCATCCATTAACATTATCTTTTAGGGACTGAATTTTCATGCTCGAGTCGTGTTTTATTTTATTGTATGTACAAAAAATATTAAAAAAAGAACATATGTTGTTATTTAGAAAAAAATGTAAAAAATATAAATAAATAAAATTTTTTGGGGGGTCGCACTCCTGTCGTCGCCCAGTTCCACCACTCTTCCACTGTTAGGAACTTGATGCTCCCGTAGCTGTCCTTGATAACCATCGTCTGCCACCGAAACACTATCAGGACCACCGCTGATCGTCGGGGCATGTATCGCCCTTAGCTTCCACTTCTTCCGTCATCTATCTTCTTCACCACCACAAAGCCCCAATCATCACGCACCTCCTCTACTGCCTGGTCGAAAGCCCCATATCTTGTGGAGAGGAGCCACCGCCGACCTTGTTCTGGTTTGGAGAAGAAGAAAGGGGATGCGGCTCCCTTTCCTTCTGCTTGGAAATGAAGAACGAATAGAGATTCCCCTATGCTTTTAATCTTAAGAAGCCCAAGTTCTAAGGGTTAAAAAGCACACCATGTCATCCCATTTATTTTATTCGAGAAAATTGCAACCCCCCTCCCCCCACGAAGTTTATAATAATTGCAAAGAGCCACTGCTAGAGCCAAGTCACATGCTTTACAAGCATTTAGTGGGTAAAATAACATTTTCCCCGCATTTTTTCTTATTACTTTTTAGTACAAAGATAATACAAAATTACATTTCAGTCCATGTATTCGAGACCTTTTATTTCATGCTTTTATCATTAAAATAAATGCTATTCATGTTCAATAAATTTTGCAAAAATCATGTTATGCTTCAGATTTTTGCCTATTCATAGTGTAATTTTCTCACTACAATTTATTGCGATTTGCTAATATTAAAAAATAAAAAACATCACAATTTTCACTGTTTGAAATTGCAAAATTCATAAAAATTTAAAACATCAAAAATTCTAAAAAATATAATATTTTTTTGTACATTTTAACTCATGTGCAAATTTCATGCATTAATTATTGTTAAAACCCAAAAATGTAAATATTAAAAATCTTATAAAAATCATATATAATTCAAGAAAATTTCAAAAATAGTGATTCCACTTCCTATTTGTAGATAATTCATTATAGTTTTTAGGAAAATTAAACCAAGTAATTTTTTATTTCATTCTAAATTTTTAAGTTTAAAAGTATTCCTATCCATGCATTGTTCGATTTTTCTCATGTTTTTATTCATTTTAAAAATATTAAAAATTCAAAAATATCCCGAAAATCAATAAAAACAGTAAAGATATCTTAAAACATAAAAATATTTTCTTTAGGCATTTTTATCATTTTTATCATATTTGAAAAAATCCAAAAAACTGCATTTCTTTTGTGTATAAATTTTTTTGAAAAAATTAATTATTTTAAAAATTAAAAATTTGCCAAAATTAAAACCTATTAAATATTCAAAAATCAGAAAATATTAATATATAAACCAGAAAAAAAATATAAAGATAAAAATCTCAAAAAACAAGATAGTTAGCAATAGAGTTCCCTCTTACTATTAATTAATTTTTTGGTTATTAGAAAAACCCTTGGGATTTGTAGCCTCCTTCAGTTCAATCCTGTTACTATACATGAATAATTAAATAGTAATTTTCTCTTTCTTTATTTTTGTAATTAAGTTTGACTTGAGAATAAAATAATTTTTTGTTGAGGGATTATTTAGATTATGACAACATGACACTTGTGTAATTCATATAAAATAAAACCCAAATATCTTGACCAACAGCGATGCACCCTCGCTAGCGTAGAGCTTCTAGAATGGAGCAAGGAGAGAAGCTCTGAGCAATGATGCTTTGACCTGCAGGGGTTAGATGGGAAGATAGTCGAAGCGTGCTGAGTGGAACGGTGGGCGAGGCGGACCATTATAATGGTGGAGGGTGTGCTTTGTAATGATCGGAAGGTCATAGGCGGAGCGTGTTTCGTGGTCATTGAGGCCTGGCGAGAAGGGCGGATCTATGGCTATGTAAGGATGGGTTTAGGTCATGGAGAGGAGGCGGAGTGAAGGCTCTTAAAAAGTAAAGGAATTGAAGGAGTGTGTGGGAAACATAGGAGAGGGGGGTTGCTGGAGAAGGAAGAAGGCAGATAATGTGAATATAATTCATATTATTTATATATATGAGAAGAGTTATCTAAGATAATTAAATATGATTTAATTATCAAGATATGATTAAAATGGATATCACTATCAATAATAATCATAACTATTATAAATGTTATTAATAATATAATGGAGCGAGATAATTATAAATAGGATTTATGAATTAAATATTGATGTGGGATTCACATTGTACAATTAACTGTAAATGTAATTTACATTTTATAGGATGGTTGAATTTCATTCATAATTCTCAATGGTTTTGTTTGCAATAGTCACAAATAATTTGCAATAATTATTTGCTGATATTTTGTTGACAAACGATTCTGTGAAATATGATCAAATGTAATAAGATTACGTTAGCATTGGAAAGATTTTCTTTCTCTAATCTATGGTGGTCATCCACCTTGATTAAAAGGGAAGGGAGCTTTATCCTTTCCCATTTAATGGAAGATGGAAGGTTATTCCTATTTCATTCATGAGATCTTCATTTAATTGAAAATAAATATGTTATGATTATTTACAACATATTTATTTTTTAAATTAAATTAATTGTTGTTGCAAATTTTTGCAACACAATCTTAACCATTGCTGTGAGTTAAGTGTGCATCTCCACCATCCAATTCAGTATAAAAGGAGGGTTGCCCTAGCCTTTTATACTACAACAATTGCAAGAGCAACTACTCTCTCTACACGTCACATCTCTCTCAATATCGTGGTCGTCCACCATATTGCCTGAGAGAGAGTCGTCGTCGTCACGATGTCATTGTGATGTCGGATAGGCTGCTCGTGGATCTTCAACTTATTATGTGCACCTTGCACATGAGGAAGGATATCTATTTCATGCAACGCAATCAGTGGTCTCCACACTTAGATCTTCAACTTGGATTACGAGAAGCATGTGTCTCATCAGCACGCTTACAAGTGCCACCTTGGTCGAGTCAGACTTGAGATAAGAGGTCTCTTCGTTTAGAGACACGATCGCAAACATACTTCAAGAGATAATTCTTCTACTTGTTTGTATTGTTGATAAAATTATTAGAGAAGCGTTCTCTCATCATGTGGTTTCATTCCTTTAACATTTTTAAATTTCATTGCTCCTCTCAACTAGTATGACTAGTTGACCTAGATCGTACTCGATGCGATCTACACTCTTCAGTGATGCGCTAAGGACTAAACCCAAGCCTTCAATCAGCTCCATCCTTGAATAGATAGGATCTTTCCACTGTAAAATGAATGCCAGACAAGAATTTGTCTTTCTTGACTCACATACAATCTTGTGGAACCAACCCATATACGAGGTAGTTCACAAAATCGACATATCAGGGGAGAGATGCAAAATTGAGAATTGATTCGTCAGGAAAGGTCTTTGTGACCACTGTACTACTCAGATAAGTATCTATGCACTCTACTCTGGATAAATGGTCTACTACCACATTCTGAACTCAAATATTGTCTCTGATCTCCAAATCAAATTCCTGGAGTAGAATGATCCATCTTAGTTAGTGTGATTTGTCATCCTTATTCTGTTGTAAGTATCAGATAGTAGAGTGGCAAGTGTAAACAATAACATTAGATTCAAGCTAATAGGATCTAAACTTCTCCTGGGTGAAAACCACTGCCAGCAACTATTTCTTCGTAACTGTACAATTTTTCTTTGCATTACCTAATGTGTTTCTAGCATAGTAAATAACATAGGGAAATCTATCTCTTCTTTGTCCTAATATAGCACTAATTGTGAAATCTAATGCATATGCCATGTTCTCGAATGGGAGAGACCAATCTGGTGGCTATAGATCGGAGCCTGAGTGACGAGATCTTTCAATGATAAAAAGATTGAAGAATGTTTTGATCAACACTGAATTTGGTCCCTTTCATAATAGCTCTGTGATGAATCCATGATTCATCACTCTAAAAGTTGAAAATAGAGTCTTCTCCCCGAGTAAATAGCAGCATATTTCCCTTTATCTTGCACAATTAGCATTCATACATGCATTCATAATATATGCATTTTAGCACTCATAATCGCATTAAATAAGAAGCCAGATCCACTGTAAAAATATCCACCTAATATCTCCTCCATAATAAAACACCTTATAATATGTACACTTCTAGTTAATAATACAAGGAAGAGAAGTCAGGGATCCCCTTTGTAAAAGCACCCAATAAAGCCCTAGAACCTCTGGATCTTAGAGAACCCATAACTCCTTCATACAACTTCCAAAATAGGTCTACTCACTTTCAGAATAATACACATTAAAAGACCTTTAAAATGAAACTAATTTCATCCAATTTGGAGCTCGTAGGAGGAAGTTGGGTTTTTGGGCCTCTATGTATACTATACATATGTATATTTGTATTTCTGTATTTTTGTATCATATTCGACCTCATCTACGTCTTTAGTCAACATGAAACTTGTAGATCTCATCGAGATCTACAACTTTCATGTTTTGAGTTTTTCCAAATTCAGCCTCCTTCTCTCTCTAACTTCATTTCTTCTCTCAACCATTCATAGCTGGCCACGTGGCGCCCTATGATTGCGCCACGCGGCCCGCTCCCCTTGCCCTAGCTGCCCGCGCCCACAGCCGTTGGATCTTCATCTAGATCCAATGGCTGCACCACCTCCACGTGTGCCACACTCCCCTGCCGTCAGACCACTTCCCATCTCAGATCTGATCCGCCCGTTCGCGTCTCTCCCACAGTTTGACACTTGGCGCATCTTGCGCCACTCAATCGCGCCCATGCCTTTCCATCACAGCCGCTTATCCCGCCTCGCACCTCAGCCCTTCGATCAAAGCCCTAATCGCATCGCACCGTTTGCTCGCACCTCATCGAAAAGGCAACACGTGGCGCTTCATACACCATCTGATCAAGCAACCTCAGATTTAATCCACGTCGCCTGCTCGCACTTCGCCTTCGACGAGCCACGTGGCGCCATCATGCCCCTTGATCAATTCGCCCTTGATTAAATCGAAGCCAACCCTGAGCGCCCTCTTCCCCACCGTTGGATCACGAGATCCAACGGTCGGGAACTCATCTTCCACCTCCGGCGCCCTCTCTCTCCCACGATCCCGATCTTGCGCGAGAGGCTCGCCCTTTCTATTTTCGTCCCCACTCCATCCACCCTCTCCGACCACCAACACCTCCACCATCTTCACCACTCTCCCCTCATCCTCGCCAGCTCCCTCATTCACCACGACTTCCAACAGAGACGCCCCAAAACCTCCATGAACTCCACCTTCCCGCGACTCCGGCCAACACCTCCATCCTATAAATACTCGCCATCCGACCACATTCACCTCCATCTGCCATTCCAGATAGATTCCAAGAGCTCAGAGCATTCGATTGGTGACAGCAATCGGGCGTATCTTCAAGCGAAGACAGGTGTCTTCTCCGGCGAGATCTACGGCCGCCACCACCGTGCTACAGCCCCTCCTCCGTGAGCTGCGTGAGCTTAGGGATCTACCGACCCTTCGAGCGACGACCTGGAGCTCAAATCTGAGCTCCAATCCCCAGGTAGAACCTCCATAATCCTCCTGATCTCTCCTTATTTTCTTCTTTGATTTCCCCGGTTTTATTCGCCCTCCACCGTCGATTTCTCGCTCCACCTTCATCCCTCCGAGCTCCGCGACGGAGCTCCGATCTTCGCACCACATTTATCTCCCTCCGACAACGCACTTCATCTTTCATCGACGCCAGCTCCGCCACCTGGGCGGAGCACCATCACCGGACACCCCTCACTCCAATTAGGCCTCGCCGTTCACTTAGCACAACTCCACAGACTGTTCGCATGCTTCGGCTATACCCCTAACCCCTTGCAGGTACTCGCTCCTTCACTGGCCAGAACTTCGCCGGAGCTCCCTTCGAGCTTCATTGCCAGCGACCTTCAGCATATCTCCACTACTCCTGAGGCCACCGGAGGCTTCGCCACCTCGCCCCGCATCTACCCAGCTATGTCACAGCCGCCATCTACCTTCATCGACGCCTAGAGACCGAGGCGGAGCAAGCCCCGCTTCGCCGGAGCCCCGCCTACTCCTCCGCAGGTGGCGGAGGGGTGTTGGAGAAGACGTACAGCCACCGTTCGATCATCTTGATCGAACGGTCTGAAGCCAGCCACGTGTCCAAGCACCGGAGTAGCAGAGAGCTGTTGGATCTCTCTCCCGATCCAACGGTCACAATTGCACCACGTAGACACCTCCATCAATCTCCAGGCACCGTTGTATCCATCCCGATCCAACAGTCACTGATTCGCCATGCCCCAGTATCCAGCAGCCGTTGGATCGTTCTTGATCCCATGGTCTTGATCGTGCAACGTCGCCAGCTCTGAGCCTCTTCCCCGACCTCTAGGCTCGGACCACCCGAAGCTTCTCCGAGCCTCCAGTCGTACCTTCAGGGCACCCGAGCCTCGTCCCGAGCCACCGAAGTCATCCGAGCCTAGGGTACCCCACGTAAGGAGCACGTGCGGCCTGGGCAGATTGCACGGAGGCCCTTGGAAGTTTCAGAAATTGCAATTCAGTCCCTGTGAAGTGCCCCCACGTGAGAAGCACGTGCGTCAGTGGAGAATTTGCATTCCACCCCCCTGCATTCTAGGTAATTGCATAAAGGTCCCTGTCAGCATATTTTATTTTAAGCAATTTTAAATTCCTGTATTGCAGTTATACCCCTGTCTTTGTACGCATATTTAGGTGTCCATATTTCATCATTTTTAAATTCCAAAAAAATTGCATGTTGTAGTTTAACTTGTACTTTATCTTATGTGACACTTGGCATAATTTCGTGATATCAGTGGAATTTTTAATTAATTAATTGGTCTATTTTTGTCATATTTTGCCCAATTTCACCTTTTAATTTATAGTAAATTCACTGTCACTCCAAAAATTCCCAAAAAATCACATTTGCTCTAGGATAATTAGATGCACCTCCATAAAAAATTCATCTCATTTGCTCGCAATTCAAATAAATTATTTGGTGATTTCCTTAGTTTAGTTTTAATAGATTTATTTCACATTAGAATTAAGGTCTGATAATTTTCCTAGATTCCTCATCTTTAAATCTACCTAGGATAATTTTTATTCCCCAAAATACTGTGATTTGATATTTATTAAAATTAAATTAGTCAAAATCACCCTGCATCCATTTTTAATTCACAGTTAATTCATCTAGTACAAAAAAATTCCAAAAAAATTAGGGTAGCTTAATTTCATCATAATTCATCATTTGGGCCAATTTTTATTATTTTTGGACTTCATTTGAACACTTAATGGATTTAAGTTCTAAATTGGCCTGATTTTTGCATGTGTCTTGCATAAAAAACCGAAAAAGACCAAAAATATTGTTCCTCGAAAATTGAACACTTGGAAATTTGCTAAAAATTCACCTAAGGAGAAAGATGCCTACCTGAGTTCGACCTTGGACTTTCCAAGTAAAAAAAGTTGTCACTCGAAATTGACTTGCTTAAATTAAAAGTGGTTTTTGATATTCGCTCTCGTTATCCGACTGCAACAAACATTAGTAATTAATTTGGACATTAATTTGCCTGAATTAACTAGGGTAGCAGGAGGCGTTATGAAAATGGCATCGTTGCCGGGGAGGCACGGCTTAGGTTAATTTGCAGTTAATTCTGATGGTTTGATTTTCTATCCCAGGGTAGTCTGACCCCCGGTTTTCTTGTGAATATATTCTGTCCTTTAATTTTTGTATTTTTCGAGTCATTTTTTATTTGACCTCAAATTATTTTTATGCGAGGAACGCAAGGAGTCAAAGACACTTCGAGGAATCGACACTTTAATTCTTTGAGGGATTTGAGAGAACTTGTACTTTTATTTATTTCCATATTTTTCGCATCATTTCCAGTGGTTCCCGTTTGGGTTCTCGCGTGTGTAAAAATAGTGGAACTATGTCCCCGTGTGCTGTGTGGTTTGAATTGTAACTTAGGCTTGCACTAGAGGCTCCTCGAGCCACTCTAGGATTGCTTGTGCTCGTAATTTTTAGGACCCACATACACTTAAAAGACGCACCTAGACCGTAGATCTAGTCAAATCATCCTGTTCTTCACTCGCTAATAGAACTGCCTGTCTAGGAGCGGATTTTGTCGTCTGCATTTGCATGTAGTGTAAAAATTTCAATTCTGTTTTGCATCCTGTATACAAGCGAAGGGATCACTGTAAGTCTTCTTAACTCAGCATACACATCATTGTTTTTCGTGCATCGGCTTTTCTCGATTTCCCCCTTTATTTTTCACACTTAAATTAAACGAAAATTGGGACTGGACGATAGGTGTGCTGTGTGGTTGGACTAACAAGTGAGAACTTAACTTAAAATCAGGACTGCTAACATTATTGACCAAAAAAATTGATAAAATTGGAAAATTGTTTGCGGGAGACTAATCCCCGACCTTGTTTTCAGGCTGAGTGAGGGTACTTGAGTGTCTGTGAACACCTTAAGGCAGAGCCCAAATCCCCGCCTTCCATATCACGGGCCAACTGATCCTAGCAAATATCACAAGTTTGATACTTTCAGATTCACTGACTAGTACCAAGTAGCCTCCGCCTATTCGCGGGTAGTCAGGGGTGAACCAACGGTACTTCGCGATAAGCTGCTAGTAACCCTTCGGGGCGAAGTTCCAGCCTTGTCAGCCTCCGCCTGTTTGCAGGTAGATAGGGGCATGGCCTTTGAGTCCTCAACTTGGGATAGGTGCGAAGAAAGGAAGGACCGGCGGTATCTTAGGCGACAGGTTAAACAGGGAAGACGCATCCGGCTCTGAGTCAACTTCCCTATAGGCCACGTAAATCCTTGCTATCTTGCTTGAAAAATCACACTTAAAATTTACAAGATAAATTGGACTCGATTTCGAGTCCTTCACTGTGTTGAGTGTGAACCCAGGGTCTTGGATTGAATTGTTTGCTTCAGGTAGGAGTCAAATCCTATCTTCACTTAGATCTCCCATTTCTTCTCGCCAAATCAAGATGAGTGACTGGGGGGATATCGACTTTGTATTTACCAATCTCTCTTTGAGCCCCCCACAAAACTCCTCTTCATCGGCCCAAGCGCACCTTGGACCACCCAGGACTCATTACCCTCTTGAGTTCTAGTTCCCTCACACCCAGGGTGGTTACTCTCAAACCAACCATTTCCTCTCCTCCAAGATTACCGAGGAAGACCATCGCCTCGGTAAGAATCCCTTCCTTGATTTGTCCTCTGACACCAACCATGTTTCATACCCAGGAATAGAGGACAAGATGCCGCCTAAGCAACCACTGGATGAGGATCAGTTGTGGCAAATTCTTAATCGCCTTGCCACAGCCGAACAACAAAATGCAGATCTCACGGCTAGAATGGGACAAATCGTTGCGGCAGGAGGAATCGACCGACCAATGGTTGATGCCTACAACCCAGCAGAGAATGAGATACAAAGTTGGTGAGCACCAGCGGTTCCCACCGAAGCATTTGAGCTTAAGCCCTACTTCCTTAGTCCGCTACCAAAGTTCAATGGAAATTCCCAAGGAGAACCATATGCCTTCCTCCGAGACTTCGAGCTGGTTTGCAACAACCTTAGCCATCCTAGGGTTGGGCAGGATTACATTGACTGAAGGCTACCCCATTTGCCTTAGGAGATAAGGCAGCACATTGGCTGAAGAACCTAGGGGTGATATGTACAACCTAGATGCAGTTCAAGGACTTATTCCTGAAGAAGTTCTACCCTCTCAGTAGGACTAACAAATGAGAACAAAGATCACAAGTTTCTCCCAGGGACCCAGTGAACCATTCCATGATTCCTGGGATAGGTTTAATGACCTAGTTTAGAAATGTCCTTGCCACGACATTTCTAAGGCGATCTTAGTCCATACCTTGTTCTGTGGTCTGACCCTGGAGATGCAGGGGTTAGTAAGTGCTGCCTATGGAGGAAGCTATCTGAATAAAAATGAGAATGTTGTATGGAAGATACTGGAGCAGATGGCAGAAACCGGCAGGTCGCAGGCCACCAGGGGTTATCAGTTGTCTCCCTCAATCTTATCCAATGAGACAACCCGGAGGACTGTAGCAGATCTGACAGAGGACCTCATTCCCAGCATGGGGATGATTGTTGACAAGCTAACCATGGTCGAGCAGATCCACAAGAGAGTCGCGAACCTTGAGTCTCTTTTACGTCTACCGAAGTAAGTGGAGGAACTTTCTGAGAAGGTAGCTAAGATAAAGCTACATGTCCCTTCTGCACCACCTGTACCTGTACATCGAGTCCATCTTGTACAAGAACAGGCACCGGGGCCTCAGAGTGGCTGGGATCAGACTTACACCCAGCAGGACTAGCGTGTACCCCCACAAGTGGAGACCGGATACGAAGAGCCTCCGCAGGTGTACGAGATCAACGGGCTTTGGTATAGCCGTGACCCCATCGTCAGACAGGCAGAGATGGGGAATGGTCCGCCTCACCGACCATCCCCAGCTTACCAAGAAACCAGGTCTGTTCCTGCACCGCGCTTTGTTCAGTCCAGACCCGAACAAGGATACCAGCCTCAGTAGCACCACCAGCAGCAGCGCGCATTCCAGCAGGGTCCATCCTAGCAGCATCAGCAGTATCGGCATGGCCAGCAGGGCCAGTACAGAACCTCGTCTGCAAATCAGCATCACCAGCCAGCTCAGCCCACTGAATTGGAGTCCCTCACCTTGGCGATCCAGACCCTGTCTGATAGGGTCCAACAGATCCAGAATGACTATCTGGATATGAGAATCGATGTGACTCGTGTTTCTCGTAACCAGGATCAACAAATGGCGCCAAGACCCCAATTCCTGCCCAGGTTCAGGCCAATCCAAACAGCCTAAATCAAGGCCAGAACTGACCTCGTGATCAGGTATACTATTCAAATAAGTCTTTATCTGAACATGAGATCCTTTCGTATGATAATGTAAATCATATGTCTCTCAGGAGCGGAAGGACCGTGATCGTACCTGATCGGGCACGAGCACCGAAGGAAGGAGCACTGAGGAGAGCTTGGAGGAAGAAGAGGAGCACCACCACCGTCACCACCACTAGCAGAAGAAGATGACTTCTGGGTCCTCGAAGCAGCAAACCCGCATCATCAATGAGTCCGACGAAACTGATGAAGAGCCCGCACCACCATCTGAGGAGGACCATCCAGAAGAAGCGGAAGATGCATCACCAGTTTCGCCCCATCATGTTTCTTTTAGTCCTAGTCAGAGTCCGAGTTTGTTTCAGAGTCCGAGTTATGTACAGAACTCAGTTCTAGCTTTCAATGAAAAAATTTCAGTTTCAGAACATGAGTTAGAGTCAATAATCCCTTTCCCTCGAGCTCTTACGGGTGGAAAGAAGAAATTCAAAAAAATCCAAAAAGATGACCCTGAGATGGTAGAGTTCTGCAACAAATATATCAAGGTCACAATCCCCTTTGACAAGTACGAGGAAATGACTCCTGCATTTCAGAAATACCTTAAGGTGAGATGCACATCTACTAGGGTTAGCAGGAAAACCAAAAGTCGTGTTGAGAAACACGTTCTGTCAGTAGCCACGACTTGTGCTATAAAAGAACTCGTTTCCAAGGAAACGAAGAGACATGGGTGCACACTATGTAGTGAGTCATGTTGATGATATCGCGTTTGCACGCACTCTCCTGGACAATGGTTCCTCAATTAACCTAATGCCTACAGCCCTCTATGAGAGGCTTAATCACGGATCTCTTAGGAAATCTAGAGCCCTCCTGCAGTTCGCTGATAAATCAACCAAGAGGTCCCAAGGAGAATTGAGGAATGTTGTGATGAAAGTCGAGGGGCAGGAATACATGGTAGACTTCACTATCCTAGATATGGAAACCCCTCGTAATTAGAGAGACTCTCATATCATCTTAGGCAGGCCCTTCCTTAGGACAGCAGGGGCCTTGTTTGATTACAAGATCGGGAAGATCCAATTCCAAACTCTAGGCGGAGATGAGGAACTTGATATGAAGCAGACCAGATTCTGAATCCAGCACCGAGTACTCTTTGTACGAAGCAGACTGCGACCATGTAGACACAGTTGGGCCATGGAGACAGAACCCAGCCAGCATCGATGAGTCCCTCCCTTCCGAAGATGATCCAGTGCATGAGTCAGTGTGCGAGGTCCTCAGAGACGAGTACAGCTCAGAACCTGCATCCCCCTACATCTTCGATGACTTAGAAGCCATGCTGGGCTTGTTAGTCCTTCCCTCTTTAGGACAATCAGAAGATGAGGATGATGAGTCGGACGTGGCTTTCGCCGATTTCATGGAGACCTTTGACGATCCGACTCCAGAGCCAAATAAGTTGGTGGCAGCCATTACAGAGAAAGATCCAGCAACTTCCAACACTGAGCCATATTCGATTGAGCCAGATTTCTTAGATGATCACACCTTACCTGAGCTCAAACCTTTACCCACAACACTGAAATACGCCTTCCTTGCGGGTCAAGAGAAGAAATATCCGGTCATCATCAGTTCGCGATTGAACGAGGAGCAGGAATCTCGCTTGCTAGAGATCCTGGAGAAAAAACCGCAAGGCGATAGGCTGGAGCATTTCCGATCACCACGGGATAAATCCCGATCTGTGTTCGCACCATATCTACTTGGAGAATGAAGCCAAACCCTCTCATGAATTCCAACGACGTTTGAATCCAAATTTATGAGAGGTAGTGAAGAAGGAGATAGAGAAATGGTGCAACGCGGGTTTTATTTATCCCATCTCCGACTCGAAATGGGTGGCCCTGATACATGTGGTCCCGAAGAAGTCGAGAATTCAGACGACCACCAACGAGGACAGAGAGGAGATCGTGACGCGAGTGCCCACGTCGTGGCGCGTCTGTGTGGATTACAGACGCTTGAATGCCGCGACGAAGAAGGATCATTTCCCCCTACCATTCATTGATCATATCCTAGAGAGACTAGCGGGGGAAAGAATTCTTCTGCTTCTTGGATGGGTTCTCGAGCTACAATTAAGTAGCCATAGCTCCTGAGGACCAGGAGAAGACCACATTCATATGCCCCTTTGGTACCTATGCTTTTAGGCGCATGCCCTTTGGGTTATGCAATGCTTTGGGTACTTTTCAAAGGTTCATGATTGTTGTATTCGCCGAAATGGTCGGTGAATTCCTGGAAGTCTTCATGGACGACTTCTCGGTCCACGGCGATTCCTTCTATTCCTGTCTTAGGAATCTGGATCGAGTCCTCAAAAGATGTTGTGAGGTTAATCTAGTGCTCTCCTGGGAGAAAAGTCACTTCATGGTGACGGAGGGCATTGTGTTGGGGCACGTCATCTCCAAGAGAGGAATGGAGGTTGACCCTACCAAGGAGGATGTGATCAGACGACTCCTGCCACCGACCAACATCAAACAGTTGCGGTCGTTCCTCGGGCATGTCGGATTTTATAGGAGATTTATCAAGGATTTTTCTAAGATTGCCCGACCGCTAACTGAGCTTTTAGGCAAAGACAGGGAGTTTGTCGTCGATCACAAATGTCTTGAAGCCTTTAAGCTATTGCAAGGGATGATCATGGACGCACCTATCCTACAAGCCCCGTACTGGTCTCTACCTTTTGAGATCATGACGGATGCCTCAGACTTTGCTGTTGGGGCTGTGTTAGGACAGAGAAGGGATGGCGTCCCGTTTGCCATACACTACGCAAGTAAAGTGCTTGATACCGCTCAGCGTAACTATACAGTTACGGAAAAGGAGATGCTTGCGGTAGTGTTTGCCTTGGACAAGTTCAGATCTCATTTAATTGGATCCAAGGTTATCGTGTTCACTGACCACACGGCTCTATGGTATTTGATGGAGAAGAAGGACGCGAAGGCGTGTCTTCTTCGGTGGATTTTACTTATCCAGGAATTTGATTTGGATGTTCGTGATAAACCTAGAAAGAATAATATAGTAGCCGATCATCTTTCACGTCTCGAAGATCTTAATACTTTCAAGGATTCACCAATTCGAGACTCCTTCCCCGACGAGTCGATTTTCGTTGTCGACTCACTCCCATGGTATGCCAACATCGTGAACTATCTTTTCTCCAAGAAGGTTCCCGAGGGTTGGCCCAAGAGCCACATCGAACGACTTAAGTCAGATGCGAGACACTACCATTGGGAGGATCCGATCCTTTTCTTTGAAGGACAGGATTGTGTCTGGAGATGGTGTATTCCTCAGGGGGAATACCAGAGTGTCCTTTCTTTATGCCACAGCTTGGAGGCAAGAGGACACCACTCCGGGAAGAGGACCGCATGGAAGGTACTTCAGTGTGGTTTTTACTGGCCGACTCTGTTTCGCGATGCCATCACCTGTGCGAAGTCGTGCCCAGTATGCCAGAGAATGGGAGGAACCGTTGGTCCCAAGGATGAGATGCCAATGCAGCCTGTCATCATTTGTGATGTCTTTGACGCCTGGGGCATCGACTTCATGGGCCCATTCCCTGTTAGCCATGAGTTTGAGTACATCCTTCTTGCGGTAGATTATCTATCCAGGTGGGTGGAGGCTATCCCAACCCGAGCCGCAGATAGCAGAACTGTCTATAAATTCATCAGAGATCATATCATCTCTAGGTTCGGGATTCCCAAAATGATGTTATCAGATGGCGGTATCCACTTTGTGAACCGGGAGGTGAAGAAACTCCTAAAAGACTATGGCATCGAACACCATGTCGCTAGCCCTTACCACCCACAAACTAATGGTATGGCTGAGGTGTCGAATCGGGAGGTGGAGACTATATTGCAAAAGCTTGTCCGCCCAAACAGGAAGGACTGGTCTCAGATCTTGGATCAGGTCCTATGGGCCTATAGAACGGCTTACAAGACACCGCTAGGAACTCCCCATTCCGAATGGTATTCGGAAAGCCATGCCATTTGCCCGCAGAGTTAGTGCATAAATCAGAATGGGCAATTAAGAAGGTCAATTGGAACACGCACCTTGGGCAGAAGCAGAGAGAGATGGATCTGAATGAGCTTGTGGAAGTCAGAAACCGCGCATATGACAACAGTTTGGTGTACAAGGACAAGGTGAAGAGTTGGCATGATAGATATATCAGATGAAAGACCTTTGTTCCTAGACAGAAGGTATGGTTGTTTAATGCAAGGCTGAAGACCTTCCAAGGCAAGTTGAAATCCAAGTGGACAGTCCCATTCATTGTCAATTCAGATCACATCGATTCTCATACTCATTCCTGTCCTATACTCAGGCTGACCAAAGCCTAAGTATAGGGGGAACCGATCCCCACCTTGTATATATTCATCCATTTCCCCTCTTGCCCTCGTCCACCCCATTTTTGATCTTCTTCTACACTTAGGATGTCAAGAGCCTAAGTATAGGGGGGCGGTGCGACTTCTATACGATTTTTGTAATTTTAGCTCTCCTACGCTTAGCCCGAGCTATGTCTTTTTAGTCGCTTTTCGTGCTCTGAGGACATAGCACACGCTAAGTATAGGGGGCGTGTATATATTACATATATACTTTACCCATAGCTCGTACTTTCACGTATTTTCACGTATTTTCGTGTATATTATGCAATAATTAACGGGTGGGTAAATTTTGAAAGAAAAAAATTACTTGTATAATTTTGTACTATATGTATACTTGTATAAAAACTTGTAAAACATACTTTTGTAAATTTTGTTGTAAAATAGGATGTATACCAAAATAGATTTTAAAACTTGAATATTATGTATATTATGTGTAAATTAAAAACTTGTTGTAAATAATAAAATTTGGTGTATATCAAAAAAATGTGTTGAAAATAAGGCTTCTTATTTACTCTTGCACATCATCTCTGCATCGAAAAAGAAAAAGAGTCTTGCATTTACATTCATCTACATAGCATGTCATCCGCATCTCATCTGCATATCTTGCATGTACAAGGTGAAAAGTCAGTGGGTTTTGAACCAAGTTATGAGTAGATATTGAGAATGGACTTGATTTGACCTTAATCCACGTAATTTTAGAGGAACCTTATAGGAACTGGAGTTAAGATTTCTCAGGTCAAGTGACTTAATTCTTTGAGTCCGCAAGTCTATGTTCACATGTCATCTTGATTAGTCTAAGTAGGATATCTCGTGCACAAGCATGATTCTTTTAAACAGTGACCTAACTTGGACAAGCACAATGCACGTAGCTCTTCATTGATGAGGTGGTGAGGAGGTAGAATCCTTTAGCTTGGAGTAGCACACGGGTGGAAACATCCGTCCTCCTCTAGGGAGGGTAGTGCATCTCAACCTAGTCTGGTGGTGTTGAAGTCTATGGACGGGACGTAATGGGTTGCAATAATGCTTCAAAAGAGGGATAGTCTACTGGCTCAAGAGGAAAAACTCCTGATGTACATGATGCACCTTGTATATAGTGCCAACAAAAACTCCAAAAAATAGACAGGTCCAAGTGAAAATAAAAATGACCTGTCGGAGATGTATATTAGCAAGAAGTTTGCAGCTGGATGACTTGGCTACACGGGTCAGGCATTCCGGGATAGGTAGCTACACTGGCTACCATCCATTCTTTTCTCTACCCCCTCCTCTTGAGTTGGTCGCACTTGAACTTAGAAGGGAATACACCGCTCCTCGAGAAAAGAGTTACTGGACCGGGTTATTGAGTTACCTTGTTAGAGGAGGCTGGTTCTGAGCCATTTCTGATGTGGAGAGTTACATCTCACTTACACAATACAAGTAAGTATCATAGTCATCAGAAATTTGCGTTTGAGGATTTGTTCTGACCTGACTGTTGAGGCGTCTTGAATAGAAGACTTGTGGAACTTGGAGTCTGTTCGGTCTTAAGTTCAGGTCCTAATGAGGTTCCGCCACACAATTAATCTAAAGGTCGAGTCAAGCTCCATTTTCAACTTTTGTTCATGACCTTGGTATGGAACCCAAAATCATTTCACTCTTGCATTTCATTTAGTTGCTCGGGGACGAGCAAGGTTTAAGAATAGGGGGTTGATGAATCCGTGATTCATCCCTCCAAAAGTTGAAAATAGAGTCTTCTCCCCGAGTAAATAGCAGCATATTTCCCTTTATCTTGCACAATTAGCATTCATACATGCATTCATAATATATGCATTTTAGCACTCATAATTGCATTAAATAAGAAGCCATATCCACTGTAAAAATATCCACCTAATATCTCCTCCAGAATAAAACACCTTATAATATGTACACTTCTAGTTAATAATAAAAGGAAGAGAAGTCAGGGATCCCCTTTGTAAAAGCACCCAATAAAGCCCTAGGACCTCTGGATCTTAGAGAACCCATAACTCCTTTATACAACTTCCAAAATAGGTCTACTCACTTTCAGAATAATACACATTAAAAGATCTTTAAAATGAGACTAATTTCATCCAATTTGGAGCTCGTAGGAGGAAGTTGGGTTTTTGGGCCTCTATGTATACTATACATATGTATATTTGTATTTTTGTATTTGTGTATCATATTCGACCTCATCTCCATCTTTGGTCAACATGAAACTTGTATATCTCATCGAGATCTACAACTTTCACGTTTTGATTTTTTTCCAAATTCGGTCTCCTTCTCTCTCTAACTTCATTTCTTCTCTCAGCCATTCATAGCTGGCCACGTGGCGCCCTCTGATTGCGCCACGCGGCCCGCTCCCCTTGCCCTAGCCGCCCGCGCCCACAGTCGTTAGATCATCATCCAGATCCAACTGATGCGCCACCTCCACGCGCGCCACACTCCCCTACCCTCATATCACTTCCCATCTCAGATCTGATCCGCCCGTTCGCGCCTCTCCCACAGTTTGACACTTGGCGCATCTTGCGCCACTCAATCGTGCCCATGCCTTTCCATCACAGCCACTTATCCCGCCTCGTACCTCAGCCCTTCTATCGAAGCCCTAATCGCATCGCACCGTTTGCTCGTGCCTCATCGAAAAGGCAACACGTGGTGCTTCATACACCATCTGATCAAGAAACTCAGATTTAATCCACGCCTCCTGCTTGCACTTCGCCTTTGATGATCCACATGGCGCCATCACGCCCCTTGATCAATTCGCCCTTAATCAAATCCAAGCCGACCCTGAGCGCCCTCTTCCCCGCCGTTGGATCACAAGATCCAACGGTCGGGAACTCGTCTTCCACCTCCGGCGCCCTCTCTCTCCCACGATCTCGATCTTGCGCGAGGGGCTCGCCCTTTCTATTTTCGTAACCACTATATCTTCACCACTCTCCCCTCATCCTCGCCAGCTCCCTCATTCACCACGACTTCCACCAGAGACGCCCCAAAACCTCCACGAACTCCACCTTCGCGCGACTCCGGCCAACACCTCCATCCTATAAATACTCGCCCTCCGACCACATTTACCTCCATCCGCCATTCCAGAGAGATTTCTAGAGCTCAGAGCATTCGATTGCTGACAGCAATTGGGCGTATCTTCGAGCGAAGACAGGTGTCTTCTCCGGCGAGATCCACGGCCGCCACCGTCATGTTGCAGCCCCTCCTCCACGAGCTGCGTGAGCTCAGGGCTCTACCGACCCTTCGACGACGACTTGGAGCTCAAATCTGAGCTCCAATCCCCAGGTAGCACCTCCATAATCCTCCCGATCTCTCCTTATTTTCTTCTTTGATTCCCCAGTTTTATTCGCCCTCCACCGTCGATTCTCGCTCCACCTTCATCCCTCCGAGCTCCGCGACGGAGCTTCGATCTTCGCACCACATTTATCTCCCTCCGACAACGCACTTCATCTTTCATCGACTCCAGCTCCACCACCTGGGCAGAGCCACCATCACCGGACACCCCTCACTCCAATTAGGCCTCGTCGTTCACTTAGCACAACTCCACAGACTGTTCGCATGCTTCGGTTATACACCTAACACCTTGCAGGTACTCGCTCCTTCATGGCCGGACACTTCGTCGAGCTCCCTTCGAGCTTCATCTCCAGCGAGCTTCGGCATATCTTCACCACTCTTGAGGCCACCGGAGGCTTTGCCACCTCGCCCCCGCATCTACCCAGCTACATCACAGCCGCCATCGACCTTCATCCGATGCCTAGAGACCGAGGCGGAGCAAGCCCCGCTTCGCCGGAGCCCCGCCTACTCCTCTGCAGGTGGCGGAGGGCCGTTGGAGAAGACGTACAGCCACCATTCGATCATCTTGATGAACGGCCGAAGCCAGCCACGTGTCCAAGAATCGGAGCAGCAGAGAGCCGTTGGATCTCTCTCCCGATCCAATGGTCACAATCGCGCCACGTAGCCACCTCCATCGATCTCCAAGCACCGGTGGATCATCCCGATCCAACGGTCACTGATTCGCCACGCCCCAGCATCCAACAACCGTTGAATTGTTCTTGATCCCACGGTCTTGATCATGCCACGTCGCCTGGTCCGAGCCTCTTCCCCGACCTCTAGGCTCGGACCACCCGCAGCTTCTCCGAGCCTCCAGCCGAACCTCAGGGCACCCGACCCTCGTCCCGAGCCACCGAAGTCATCCTAGCCTAGGGTACCCCATGTGAGGAGCACGTGCGGCATGGGCAGATGGCACGGAGGCCCCTCGAAGTTTCAGAGATTGCAATTGAGTCCTTGTGAAGCGCCTCACATGAGAAGCAATGCGTCAGTGGAGAATTTGCATTCCACCACCCTGCATTCTATGTAATTGCATAAAGGTCCCTGTTAGCATATTTTATTTTAAGCAATTTTAAATTCATGTATTGCAGTTATACCCTTGTCTTTGCACGCATATTTAAGTGTCCATATTTCATCATTTTTAAATTTCAAAAAAATTGCATGTTGTAGTTTAACTTGTACTTTATCTTATGTGACACTTGGCATAATTTTGTGATATCAGTGGAATTTTTAATTAATTAATTGGTCTATTTTTGTCATTTTGCCCAATTTCACGTTTTAATTAATAGTAAATTCACTGTCACTCCAAAAATTCCCAAAAAATCACATTAGCTCTAGGATAATTATATGCACCTTGCATAAAAATTTCATCTCATTTTCACGTAATTTGAGGCCTAAATAAGCTATTTGGTGATTTCCTTAGTTTCATTTTAATAGCCTCATTTCACATTAAAATTAAGGTCTGATAATTTTCCTAAATTCCTCATCTTTAAATCTATCTAGGATAATTATTTTCCCCAAAATACTGTGATTTGATATTTATTAAAATTAAATTAGTCAAAATCACCCTGCATCCCATTTTAATTCACAGTTAATTCATCTAGTGTCAGAAAATTCCAAAAAAATTAGGATAGCTTAATTTCATCATAATTCATCATCTGGCCAATTTTTATTATTTTTGGACTTCATTTGAATACTTAACGGATTTAAGTTTACAATTGGCCTGATTTTTGCATGTGTCTTGCATAAAAAACCCGAAAAAGACCACAATATTGTTCCTCGAAAATTGAAACACTTGGAAATTTGCTAAAAATTCACCTAAGGAGACAGATGCCACCCTAAGTTCGACCTTGGACTTCCCAAGTAAAAAAAGTTGTCACTCGAAATTGACTTGCTTAAATTAAAAGTGGTTTTTGATATTCGCTCTCGTTATCCGACTGCAACAAGCATTAGTAATTAATTATTTGGACATTAATTTTCCTGATTAACTAGGTAGCGAGAGGCGTTATCACTCTGTGAGAGTCAGGGCAATCTTTTTCATGTCCTCGATAAATCTTCTATGAATTCGAGGTGGATAAAGTTTAGCAATCATGTTCACCTTTGTTGGGTCGGTTTCCATGTCAAGATTAGAAATGACATGGCCCATCATAATTCCTTTCGTGACCATGAAGCAGTTCTTTTCCACGATAATACCAGTTTAACTTCTGATGATTGTGAAATCTGCCTCTTTAATAATGAGAAATTGTCGTAGTATAGGAGGCAAATTTGGTTCAGCAAAAACCACAGTCCTTTGAATGTTGTGGAGTATTTATACTTGGCAAGTCTACCAAGGTCGAACGGAAGGACACGGCTACCTAGTCTATTTATCAAATTTTGATCAATGAAGCACAATTATGAAATACTCTCAATTTCAGGTATGCGTGATGAACTATGCTAATTACAATACAATAACATGATGCATGTGATTTTTAGTTGAATTTATGCGGTTAAAGTGATGAATGAGTATTTATGCAAGGTTACATGTATGCTAAACAAAAGATTACAAAACACCCTAAAAGTATGAGCATCATAATATAAATAGAAATCAGGGTTGATTTAATCACAACATGAAGAGCAGTCATCAAATTAGAGTAAGGATAGGTAGAGCAAAGGACTCATTTGACATAAAATTTCACTTCATTTAAAATGATGTCGAATGAGAAAATTAAGTATGCCATAATGTAGATGAGAAATAAGGATCAAACGACACTAAAATCATGCAATTTGGACCAACGATGCTCAAGTTATGAAGAAAACAATGTAGGGCATAATTATAACAAAAATGAAAGAAATAAAAGATAAATATTATATTTAGGTCCCTAGAGGGACCTAAATGCAAATACCAAAAACCGTCAGGGGTCCATTGTAATTTTTCCAATGCGCATAGGGGCGAAACTGCAAATCTGAAAATATGTGAGGTTTTCCCAGTAAAATACCCAGGCACGCACATGAGGCACGTTCTGGGACCATTCTACAATTCTCAAAACTCTCAAGGTCCTTCATGTAATTTACCCAAGCCCTCACATGCATCGCACATAAAGGGCCCAGGTTGGGGAGGCTGCCTCAGGATCGGGACACGTGGTAGCAACAAGTAGCTCGGGCCGAGGTTCGGTAGGACCCGGGCCTGAGGATTTGGAGGAGAGGCTCGGGCGTCACGTGGCTTTGTCACAGCCGTCTGATCCGGATGATTGGACCTGTGTCTTCTTCCTCCGCCATGGACCATCGGAGGAGGCGGGGCTCCGACGACCTACTGCTAGCTCCGCCTCACCTCGCGAGGCCTTTTGATGGTCGAGGAAGCTTTCTGGAAGTCCGGCGGAGGAGTTAGATGCGCTACGAAGCTCCAGGACTGAACGGTAATGCATGTTGGTGAAGCTTCGCTGGAGGGATGACGTTCGAGGTAGCGCCAATGCCAACTCCGGTCGTTGATGATCCTGCAAAGGTTAGACGATAGCCAAGCGTGTGGTGGATGTCAGTGAGGTGAGTGATGGTCGTACGGGTGGAGGGAGCGGTGGTCGATGGTTTCTTCCTCCGGCGGAGCAGGGGAAGAGGGGAGTCGAGCGGGGAAGGTTCTAGAGAAGGGAAAGGGGATCGGCGAGGATGCTGGTGGTCGGGCGGAGCTTGTGAGATGGTCCGATGAGGGTAACGGTGAGTGATGAATTGGGAAAATCGAAGAATTGAAGGTGAAATTCACCTCGCCGTAGCAAGGTGTTGGTGGAAGTGGTCATCTGGGCTGAGGGCCTTACAGGACCTCGGGGGTCATCGCACGATGAGGCCGATCAACCCCAGTGCTCAGCAGGTGCCCGGAGGCAACCGCGACACGACCATGGCGGCCGTGGGTCAACACCGGGCAAAAACCACCATTGCCATGGAGATCCGCCCCTCTGTAAGATGTCAAGGTACTCAGGATCTCATACATATTGATGTATGCGGATCATCTATATAATAGTAAACATTATGGATATGTGATATCTATTAATGATTATGAATGATATGAGATTTCTTCTCTTCATCTAAAGAAACCTTTGAAATGTTCAAAGATTTCATAATTTTGGTTTAGAACCAAAGTTTGAAGGAAGATAAAATGAATTTGATCTAATCTAGGTAGCTTGTACCTGTTAGATGAATTCGAAGGATACCTAATGGAGATATGAATATCATTTCTATCTCAATCCTCCTAACACACCTTAACTCAATAGAGTTATAGGGAGATACAATTGGATCAGTGTGTGACATGATCTTATCAATGATAAATTTTAGCATAATTATCCCTTAGTTTCCAGGTATATATGTGTAGTAGAGACTACAATGTATATCCTTAATAAGGTTCCATGTATGTTGGAAATTAGCACTTAAAAGTGCTGCTTCATTAGGAAAATAAAGGATGGTATTGGATACCTACTTTATGACCTTGAGATTCTAAATATCTCATCTCTGAGAATATGATTCTTTAGAGGTTGAGACTCTTGAGAATCAAGATGAAAATGAAGTGTAGGAACTCATTTATCTTGAGAAGATAATGAGGCTCCTGAAATTGGAAACTAAAAGGACAATTAAAGATGAAACACTTATACCTCTTCAAATGAGTTTGAGGATGGATTTCATGTGTCAGAGAAATCTAACAATGATCGAACTTCATGTGATGAAGTTTCTGAAGATCATAGCATAGATAGATGGATAGCAATAAAAGTCTAATGTAGACTTCATATACAAGTGCTGTATATGGACCCTCGAGGATCCACCTATATGGGTATACCTGTAGAGGTGTAAATGGATCTTCAAGAGAAAGGGAACCTGATGAGAAGGTAGAGACCTTCAAAGCACGGTTCGTAGCCATGAGCTCACACCGGAAGAGAAGACATTGCTTGCAATGAGACTTGCTCTTCGGTGACCATGCTTAAAATCGTTAGATTATTACTAACCTTAGCTACACAACTTGACTATTGCATCTTCAAGATGTAAGTCAATATTGCATTCCTCTACGAATACCTCTTTGAGATATTCCATGAAGTAGCCCCAGGGCTTCTGTTAGACATGTGAGCCCTGGGCGAACCATTCTTACAATAAATGTTATTGTAATATTTATGTTTATCAATAAAAGTTATTGATGTTTCACTCCCTTCTGAAATTATATGAATGAATGCACTATAAGGTCCCCCTGTACAATTAGGTTTATGTACCATGGCCAGCTTGATGATCATATAGCTGTTAATTCATTAAATGAATCATAGAGGCTGGTGTTTGGATGAATATCTAAGGAGTTAGATAGAGGACTCATCAAGCACCGTCAAATGATTGTCAAGTGGGGATCTCCCATCCTGAGTAGGAGATGGCAATCCTTTCTTACATAGGCTGATATCTGACCGACCTCTTGATGCAGGTCCTCTGCCTGGGAATAGTGATTCGGAGGTGTCAGATTAGTTAGGTCAATGGGTTGAACTGACGAGATCGAGATAACCTAAGTCCTATGTTGAATGCTGTCACAGCATAGGCACACATCCTTTCAGTAGAGAAGCAATCCGATCTTAGTCCAAGTGTTGGACATTGGTCTGAATGGGATTCAGATTCAATGAGAAGATTGGATTGCCGTCTTGATTTAATCAAGCATCTATGGGAGGTTCGTAAGATCTGGATTTGAGATAAGATCTCAATATCCAAGTCACTATACATGGAATAATACAATCGCCCTGTCCTTATCTCCAAGTATCTGCGGAGAAAGCACATTATTCTTGAAAGGGTTCAAAATAATTCATTTGATGAAATATCCAAGCAAGGACTTGATAATTAAATGAGATTTAATTATCAAGCATAATATGAATATGATTCAAGAAGAAAGACTTGATGATTAAATGAGATTTAATTATCAAGCTTAATATGAATATAATTCATATTGTGAAAAATGATATCTAAGATAATTAAATGGGATTTAATTATCAAGGATTAAGAGAATGTGGATAACACTATCCATGATATATGTGTATTATAAATATGATTTATAATATACATATATATAAGAGAGAGAATTTATGTGAATAGCATTTGTTAATTAATAATGTGGATTAGATTCACATTTATTAATTAATTGGAAATGCAATTTACTAACTAGTTTGGGTTGTGAATATGATTCACATAAAATTCAATGGCATGATTGAAATATTCACAAATTAATTGAGAATTAATTTGGTGAATATTTTTGTGATTACAAAATTAATTAAGGAATAATAAGATAAATAAAAAGGAGCCAAATAACCACCATTCATAGGTGGCGTCACCCATGAATTGTTCATGGGTGACGCCCCCTAATTTTAGGGGTGGTTGGTTGACTCCATTTTAATTATCACATTATCTCTTAATTAGCTAATGTTAAATTAAATTATGTTGATAATGTTGCAACATATTTTAATTTAAAATAATGTTGTTGGTTTTAACCATCAACAATCATAGCCAGTGATTTAGCGTGGACCAAGCATGGCCGTTGGATCCATGTGTCCCATGGATTGAGATCCATTGGATCTTAAACTAGTATAAAAAGGAGGGCTAGGGTAGCCTTCCATGACACATGATCATCTAGAGTTGAAGAACTCTATTCTCCCTCTCTCTCTCTCTCATTCTCGTGGGCTCTCCCTAATATTCAAGTGGCCATCCACTTTGTGTATTAGGAAGGAGAGCATTTTGGTTTCGCTTCAACGCTTGGATCTTCGTCAAAGGATTGCGGGAAGGACGCGACTCATCATCGTGCCCGTAAGTGCATTCTCCGTGGGTCGGACTTGAGACAGGAGGATCTCTACTTGAGATCTCGCGATCACAACCACGCTTCAAGAGGTATTCCTTATACTTTGGGATTTGATGAAACGATCCGAGAAGTGTTCTCTGTGATCATGTGGTTTCATCATTAAAGTTAAAATTTTAATTTCCGATGCATCTAGCATCTAGTACGACTAGTTGCTCCGATTGCATACGATGCGATCGACACGCTTCCGTGATGCGCTTAAGGATTCACAATATCCTTCAAGTGGTATCAGAGCCAGGTTGAATAAGGTGTTTGGATATGATCCATGGACCTTTAGACGATTTGGTTCTTGAAAGGGTTGCGAAATTTTTCTGCATTTCAATTTTCGCACCTCTTTCTAATTGAATTTTTCTATACTGTTTAAAATGTTTAAACACGAAATTTTCAATTTGGATTTTGTTCCCCATTAAACAAGGAAACCATAGGACTTGAGTTTACTAAATTTGGACTTCATTTGCTCAAGATATGGCTTTTTGAATATGACTATATTCACTGTTGCGGGAACTGCGGATTTAAATATGATTAATGAGAATAATACGGTTTTAATCCACCTCGAAATGCGTGAATTATGACTTGGTTTTTTAATAAACAATAGGCAATCTTTGGAAACTGAGTTTGCATTTTTTGGATTTAAATTGATCAAGATAAGTTAATTTTAGTGATTGGGGGTCACTGCTGGAAATTAACATTTTTTATCTTGAACCTTGTGATATGTCATTCAATTATCATGATGAAAATTAATTGTTAATTTTCTGGAATAATTAGTGATAAATATTTGTGAAATATTTAAAGAAATAATTATTTCATTGAATGACACTTGCCCAAACCACAATGATGAGATATTAGATCTTGATCATTGGTTCATCAACAAACATTGCTTTCATGAAACCATAGTTTATCCTACAATAGTTGTAGGACAACATTTACATGAAAAACCCTCTTGCTTGAATAGGATTGGGGATTTGTCTAGCAAATCTCCTTATAATATAATCAAAAATGTTTTGATGTATATTATATGGTATAATTTCGGTTGAAAAACCGATGAGCATCTCAAAGTACATGATGATCTATCTGGTATTATACTTTCCCGAGGCGGATGTGGTGCCTAGTCGGAGAGCATTGGGGTCGCGGGTTG
Organism: Ottelia alismoides; assembly: GCA_037367405.1. Taxonomy (NCBI): domain Eukaryota; kingdom Viridiplantae; phylum Streptophyta; class Magnoliopsida; order Alismatales; family Hydrocharitaceae; genus Ottelia; species Ottelia alismoides. The sequence goes on along the minus strand of JAZKJV010007604.1, from coordinate 1,626,725 downwards.
CAACGTATGTGGTCCGTCCCACTCTCGTCGGTACTGGCCATGACAGCTGGTAGGGACTGTATAATACCGGAGAAAGTCAATGTGTATTTTTCTAATTATTAAAATTTGAATAATACGTATTTTGAGAATATACCTACTATTCAAGTAAAAGACATGTTTGTTGATGATTGGATTAATGATTAATTTAATGTGATTAAATTAATTATATCCAATAAATACTCTTTTATGAATATATGTGTATTTCCCTTGGAAGAATTAATTATGTGAATGTGAGTCACAATAATTAATTATAAAATTTGAATATGAGGTGGAGGATCACATAAGTGACATCCATGGTCTCCCGTCAAGGCAAAGGATTTCGTCGCCAGTTGTTGTGTATGGGAGACGCATGTCCGAAGTGACAGATCCTGTACATGATTTAATTGGATCGGGTTCTTTGCTTCTCGAAAGAGTAAGGTCGTATACGTAGTGACCCCAATATCGGGTCCTCATATTATTGGGGCGATATTGGATTGCGTATAGCGAGTATTAAGCCTGTTGACGGTTGGTTCAATTAACAACGGGTCAACATCATCTTAGGGGTGGTGGGCCCGGGTGTTAAAGACCGAATTGGGAAATGCAAGTTGGACTTGCAAGGCGGAATGTGTTCCCGCTTCTCTTATTCGAGTCACAGGTTCTCATATTATTGGGATGTGATAAGGATAGAGAGGAGATCCCAGATCTTGCTTGAGATATAGCGGTAAGTATATCTCTTACTTTGAAAGAAAAATAAGGAAATAATCTTTCAAAGTCGACATGGCAAGACAAATTTGATTTAAAATGCCTTAATCAAATTATTCTTAAAATGAATATATATTTAATCTATATATTCTAATATAGTGCATTCTTAATTTCAGAAAATGAAGTCCATGAACCCACTTAGCAGGCTTCTGGAGGTCAACCAGTTGACCGGACCAAATTATTCGGATTGGATCCGAAATTTGGATCCTGTCCTCTCTGCAGAGCGCATCTCCTATGTGCTTAGCAAGGACAAGATAGAAAACCCTCTGACTGATGAAGATAAATCATATAATGATAAATATGATGAAGACCATAATCTGGCAAGGTGTTACATCCTTGGGTCATTATCCAATGTGCTTTAGAAGCAACATGTGGAAATGAACAATTGCCAAGAGATTATGCTGAATCTGAAGGAAATGTTTGGTGACATAAACCGCACATAGCGTTACAATGTGATGAAAGAGCTTATTCACTGCAAGATGCAGGAAGGGACCTCTGTCAGAGAACATGTACTCAAAATGTTTGGGTACCTCTCTGAGCTGGAAACCCTGGGGGCCTACTTGGATTCTGAAATGCAAGTTGATTTCATTCTCATGTCGCTTCCTAAGTCTTTCAACAACTTTGTTGTGTCTTACCACATGAACAAATGTGATTTCACAAACGATGGGCTGTTAGTTGCATTGAAGTTTGCAGAAGATGTCATGAAAAAGGACGGCCCCTCTGCTAGTGCAATGGTTACACAGGTGAGAGGAAAGCGCGGGTGGAAGCAAGGTTCTCAGAAGGGCCCAGCCTCGAAGAGAAAGAAGAAGAATCAAGGAGTTGGTTCATCTTCTAGTGCTTCCACACTAATGACATCGAAAAAGACCGATGTCTGTCACCACTGCAAGAAGCCGGGACACTGGCGGCATAACTGCCCGGATTACCTGAAGTCTACCGACAAAGGTAAAGCCCCAGCAGGTATGAAATCTACTTTCATCATTGAAACCAATTTTCTCGTTGGACGAGAAGGAAGTTGGGTTATAGATTCTGGTGCTTCTGTTCACGTATGCAATTCGTTGCATTTGTTTCAGGAAACTAGGAATCTGGAGCAAGGGGAGATAGTTATCCAGATGGGATCTGATGCAAGTGTTGCAGCAGTCGCCATCGGGACGTGCAAACTGTCATTATCTAGTGGTCGAGTCCTAGTACTTAAAGAGTGTCTTTATGTACCTGAGGTCAGGAGGAACTTGATATCTGTGTCCAAGCTTGTTAGACATGGGTACTCCTTCCTGTTCTGTAATAAATTAGTCATTAATCAATATGATAAATTTGTTGCGGAAGGTGTTCTGACTTCTGGTGGACTCTATGAATTGTGCATTGATGAATGTGTCATAAATGTCACTACCACTGATAATAAAAACCCTAAGAGATCCACGAGAATGGAAATCATTCGAATATGATTTGGCATCAAAGGCTCGGTCATTTATCTGTTGATAGGATCAATAGATTGATAAAGGATGGACCTTTAGATTTTCTACAGGTTCAAACTTTACCTACCTGTGAACATTGCATTCGAGGTAAAATGACCAGGATGCCTTTCCGTAACAAGGTTACGAGATGCGAAGGTATTCTTGACCTAATACATACTGATGTATGCGGTCCCTTCAGTACCGCGACTAGAAATGGATATCGATACTATTTGACATTTATCGATGACCATTCGCGATACGGGTTTGTCTTCCTGCTACGTCATAAGTTTGAAACCTTTGAAAAGTTCAAAGAGTTTAAGGATTTAGTTGAGAACCAAGCCGACAGGAAGATCAAACGGATTCGGTCTGATCAAGGTGGTGAGTGCCTCTCAGATGAATTCAAGGAATACCTTAAAGAGAATGGAATTGTCTCCAATCTCACTCCTCCTGGAACTCCCCAACTTAATGGTGTTGCTGAAAGACGCAACAGGACCATCATGGACATGGTCCGTTCAATGATGAGTAAAGCACATTTACCTCTTAGTTTCTGGGGATATGCAGTAGAGACTGCAATTTATATCCTGAACAAGATTCCTAGCAAGTCAATACCAAAAACTCGTCATGAGCTCTGGTATGGTACCAATCCTGGTGTTAAACACTTGAGGGTTTGGGGATGCTTGGTCCATGCGAAGAACGTGGACGCAAGTAAGCTAGAATCTCGCACTCGTGAGTGCTACTTCATTGGGTATGTTAAAGATGGTATTGGATACCAGCTTTATGACCCTGAGACCCAAAAGGTTTTTGTCTCTAGGGATGTGAAATTTCTGGAGGATGATTTCCCTAAAGGTCAAGACAGAAATGAAGTAGAGGAACTCATTGAATTCCCTGAGAATTCTGAGATTCCTGAACCAGAAACTGAAGAAATAAATGAAGATGAAACACCCATACCTCTTCGAAGGAGTTCGAGGGTGGTTGCACCACCTGAAAGGTATGGATTCCATGTGTCAGGAGAGACTGACAATGATCCTTCTTCATATGATGAAGCACTTGCGGATCATGACATTGATAGATGGATGCTAGCAATGAAGTCAGAAATTGACTCCATACATAAGAATGGTGTATGCACCCTAGAGGATCCACCTAAAGGGGTAAAATCCATTGGGTGCAAATGGATCTTCAAGAGAAAGAGGGGACCTGATGGGAAAGTAGAGACTTTCAAGGCACGGCTCGTAGCCAAGGGCTACACACAGAGAGAAGGCATCGACTACGATGAGACATTCTCTCTTGTGGCCATGCTTAAGTCCATCAGGACATTGCTAGCTATAGCTTCATATCTTGACTATGACATCTGGCAGATGGACGCCAAGACGGCTTTCCTCAATGGATACCTCGAGGAGGATATCTATATGGAGCAGCCCCAGGGCTTCATAGCTGAGGATGGTAAAGTATGCAAGCTGAAGAAATCCATCTATGTGCTCAAACAAGCTTCTCGTAGCTGGAACATCAGATTTGACGAAACCATAAAGAGTTATGATTTTGTGCAAAACCCTGATGAACCTTGTGTATACAAGAAGCTTAGTGGGAGCGTCATTGTGTTCATCGTGCTTTACGTAGATGATATCCTTGTCATTGGGAATGATACAGGAATGATGACCAGTATGAAGATTTGGCTATCCCATACCTTCGAGATGAAAGATCTTGGAGAAGCCTCTTACATCTTAGGCCTGAAGTTGTTCAGAAACCGAGAAAAGAGAATATTGGGATTATCACAACATGGATACATCAAGAAGATTCTTGAACGATTCCGTATGGATAGTTAGAAGAAAGGATTTATCCCCTTAGGACATGGTATCCATCTGTCCAAAGGGATGGCTCCTCAAAGTGTTGAGGAAAAGAAGGCCATGGCTGGATGCCCTTATGCATCAGCCGTAGGAAGCTTGATGTATGCCATGATGTGTACTAGGCCAGACATCTGCCATACAGTGGGAGTGGTAAGTCGTTACCAATCCTGCTATGGAGAGAAACACCGGAATGCAGTAAAGAACATATTCAAATATCTAAGACGGACGCAAGATTACATCTTGATCTATGGGGATGGTGATCTCCAAGTCTTGGGATATACAGATTCGAACTTCCAGTCAGATATTGATGATCGAAAGTCGACATCAGAGTTTGTATTCCTGTTGAACGGTGGTGTTGTGAGCTGGAGAAGCAAGAAGCAGGACACTACGGCAGATTCAACAATAGAAGCCGAATACATTGCTGCATCGGATGCTGCAAAGGAGGCGGTGTGGTTGCGCAAGTTCATCTTGGAGCTTGGTGTAGTTTCCTCTGATACTCCCGTCCCGTTACTCTGCGATAACACTGGAGCCATTGCCCAAGCAAAGGAGCCCAGATGCCATCAAAAGAGCAAGCACGCGGAAAGGAAATACCACATCATTCGGGAGATTCAAAAGCGTGGTGATATCATCATCACAAAGGTGGTCTCTGCCGACAACATTGCTGATCCTCTTATCAAACCTCTGACACAGAAGGTTTTTGACTAGCATGTAATGAGTATGGGTTTACGGATTGTACCTGAATGGTTCTGAGGGCTAGTGGGAGATTGTTAGACATGTGAGCCCTGGGAGAACCATTCTTACAATAAATGTTATTGTAATATTTATGTTTATCAATAAAAGTTATTGATGTTTCACTCCCTTTCTGAAATTATATATATGAATGCACTATAAGGTCCCTCTGTACAATTAGGATTATGTACCATGGCCAGCTTGATGATCATATAGCTGTTAATTCATTAAATGAATCATAGAGGCTGGTGTTTCGATGAATATCTAAGGAGTTAGATAGAGGACTCATCAAGCACCGTCAAATGATTGTCAAGTGGAGATCTCCAGCCTGAGTAGGAGATGGCAATCCTTTCTCACATAGGCTGATATCTGACCGACCTCTTGATGCAGGTCCTCTGCATGGGAATAGTGATTCGGAGGTGTCAGATTAGTTAGGTCAATGGGTTGACCTGGCGAGATCGAGATAACCTAAGTCTTATGTTGAATGCTGTCACAGCATAGGCACGCATCCTCTGACCGGAGATAGATATATTTCTATATGTCTGAGTATGTACATTTGGCAGACCAATAGGTTGATGACCTAACCAAGGTCTATACACCGGCGAGCTGGTGTGCATATAAGGGTATATGAGAAATATGATCTCTTAAAGGGATCATCCAGGTTCACTTGTGAACCGGAAGACATGAGCTCACTCATGAGGTATTGGGACCGATCAAATTCCATGCATGGTCGTCGTGCTTTGGAAGCATGACACGAATTTGAAGGTATGATATATGCTTCGGGAAAGCATATGATCGATACCAACTCCCAATGATCAAGATTGAGAAACTTAATGATTGAAACCCGAAGAAGACAGTGTAAAATGATCTTGATCTTCGGGTTGATCATGGGTCTTCCAGTATGCAGGATGTACAGGTATTGGGAATACCTGAAGGGTAATGTGATCGTAAACGATTGTATATCCATGACGCTTCCATTCCGAGGGAGTGATGAAACAGGTCTGGGTTTTAGTGACTCCTTTCAGTAGAGAAGCAATCCGATCTTAGTCCAAGTGTTGGACATTGGTCTGAATGGGATTCAGATTCAATGAGAAGATTGGATTTGCGGTCTTGATTTAATCAAGCATCTATGGGAGGTTCGTAAGATCTGGATTTGAGATAAGATCTCAATATCCAAGTCACTATACATGGAATAATACAATCGCCCTATCCTTATCTCCAAGTATCTGCGGAGAAAGCACATTATTCTTGAAAGGGTTCAAAATAATTCATTTGATGAAATATCCCAGCAAGGACTTGATAATTAAATGAGATTTAGTTACCAAGCATAATATGAATATGATTCAAGAAGAAAGACTTGATGATTAAATGAGATTTAATTATCAAGCTTAATATGAATATCATTCATATTGTGAAAATGATTATCTAAGATAATTAAATGGGATTTAATTATCAAGAATTAAGAGAATGTGGATAACACTATCCATGATATATGTGTATTATAAATATGATTTATAATATACATATATAAGAGAGAGAATTTATGTGAATAACATTTGTTAATTAATAATGTGGATTAGATTCACATTTATTAATTAATTGGAAATGCAATTTACTAACTAGTTTGGGTTGTGAATATGATTCACATAAAATTCAATGGCATGATTGAAATATTCACAAATTAATTGAGAATTAATTTGGTGAATCTTTTTGTGATTACAAAATTAATTAAGGAATAATAAGATAAATAAAAAGGAGCCAAATAACCACCATTCATAGGTGGCGTCACCCATGAATTGTTCATGGGTGACGCCCCCTAATTTTAGGGGTGGTTGGTTGACTCCATTTTAATTATCACATTATCTCTTTATTAGTTAATGTTAAATTAAATTATGTTGATAATGTTGCAACATATTTTAATTTAAATTAATGTTGTTGGATTTAACCATCAACAATCATATCCATTGATTTAGCATGGACCAAGCATGGCCGTTGGATCCATGTGTCCCATGGATTGAGATCCATTGGATCCTAAACTAGTATAAAAGGAGGGCTAGGGTAACCTTCCATGACACATGATCATCTAGAGTTGAAGAACTTATTCTCCCTCTCTCTCTCTCTCTCTCATTCTCGTGGGCTCTCCCTAATATTCAAGTGGCCGTCCACTTTGTGTATTAGGAAGGAGAGCATTTTGGTTTCGCTTCAACGCTTGGATCTTCGTCAAAGGATTGCGGGAAGGACGCGACTCATCATCGTGCCCGTAAGTGCATTCTCCGTGGGTCGGACTTGAGACTGGAGGATCTCTACTTTGGGATCTCGCGATCACAACCACGCTTCAAGAGGTATTCCTTATACTTTGTGGTTTGATGAAACGATCCGAGAAGTGTTCTCGTGATCATGTGGTTTCATCTTTAAAGTTAAAATTTTAATTTCCGTTGCATCTAGCATCTAGTACGACTAGTTGCTCCGATTGCATACGATGCGATCGACACGCTTCCGTGATGCGCTTAAGGATTCACAATATCCTACAGCTTCATGGTTGAGGAAAGCAAGATGTGCAAGCTAAGGAATCCATCTAAGGACCCAAATAAGCTTCTTGAAGTTGGACCATAAGATTTGATGAAATTATAAGTGTTATGATTTCAGATAGAATCTGGATGAGCCATGTGAAGCTTAGTGGGAGTGCCTTTGTGTTCATCGTGCTAAATGTAGATAATATCCTAATCATTTGGAATGATATAAGTATAATAATAAGTGTTTTATAGACTGGCTATTCCATATCTTGAAATATGATTTCAAAGATACCTCTTAGATCTTAGTTCTGAAGTTGTTCAGAAGCAAAGAGAAGCGGATATTGGAACTATCACATTTATAGTACACCTTGGACATATTCTATTCTTAGAAATTCCAAGAAAGGCTTCCATCCCTTAAGATATGGTACTGACCTATCTAAAGGGATAACACCTCAAAGAGTTGAGGAAGTGAATGCTAGTACTGAGTGCACGTGTGCATCAGTTACGAGAAGCTGAGTGTATACTAGATGTGTACAAAAGCCAGATATCTGCCTTGCAGTGGGAGTAGTAAAGTGTTGCTAATCCTACTATGGAGATAAAACACTTGATTGCAGTAATAACAAAAATCTTCATAGATGACAAGATTTTTGAGATAGTGATCTCAAAATCTTATCTTCAAAAACTTAAGACTTTATAGATAGAGACCTAAAGGTCTTAACTGTGGATACCTTAGGAGATAGTGATCTCCAGGAATAAGGGTATTCTGATAAGGATTATGGAAATACTGGTTATGATAATTGTTAAGTTGTAGTGTCAAGGACACTGTAACTAACTAGATTGAGTATTAGTTGCATAAGATGCAACATTCGCATTAGATGCGAGCACTGTTACTGGGGATATGCAAGTGCCGTAAAAGGACTTGGCATAGTCTCGCGGGAACAGAGTGACTGATCAACTTACCTAGCTATTTTCTAAATAGCCTATGATTGTCACATGAGTGCGGGTTTAAATGATTAGCCCATTAATGGCTCATTTGGCGAGTGGGAGATTGTTGGAAATGCGAGCCCACGGCGAGCCATTATGCAATAAATGTTATTGCAAATATCATTCCCTGAACTGAAATGAAGAATAATTAATTTGCATAATAGGTCCCTTAGTACAATTAGGGTTATGTACCATGGCCATCTTAATAATCATACAGCTGTTGATTCAACTATTGAATCATAGAGGTTGGTGCTTGGATGAATATCTAAAGGGTTAGATAGAGGACTCATCGAACACCGTCAAATGATTGTTAAGAGATGATCTCCAGACTGAGTAGGAGATGGCAATCCTGTCTCAGTAAGGCTGATATCTGACCGACCTCTTGATGCAGGTCCTCTGCATAGGAATAGAGATTCGGAGGTGTCAGATTAGTTAGGTCAAAGTGTTGACTTAACGAGATCGAGATAACCAAAGTCCTATATCGTATGCTGTCATGATATAGGCACGCATCCTCTGACCGGAGACAGATGTGTTGCTATATGTCTAAGTATGTACATTTGGCAGACCAATAAGTTGATGACCTAATCAAGGTCTATACACCGGTGCGATGGTGTGCATATAAGGGCATATGAGTAATACGATCTCTCAAAGGGATCATACAGGTTCAGTTACTGAACCGGAAGGCATGAGCTCACTCATGAGATATTGGGAAGAATCAAATTCCATGCGCATGGTCGTCTCGCTTTGGAAGCTTGACTGAATTTGTAGGTTTGATATATACTTTTAGTATATGATCAAGACCTAGGTATGATATATGCTTTTGGAAAGTGTATGATCGATACCAACTCCCAATGATCGAATGATAAACTTACTGATAAAACCATGAAGTAGACAGTATAAAGTTGATCCAATACTTCAGGTTTAATCTGAGTCTTCCAATATGCAGGATGTACAGGTATTGGGAATACCTGAGGGTGATTTGATCATAAACGATTGTATAACCATGACGCTTCCATTCCTAGGGAGTGATGAAACGGGTCTGGATTTTAGTGACTCCTCTCGATAGAGAAGTAATCTAATCTTAGTACAAATGTTGGACATTGATTTGAATATGATTCAGATACAATGAGAAAATTAGATTTACGGTCTTGATTTAATCAAGCATCTATGGGAGGCCCGCGATCTGGATTAGAGATATGATCTCAATATCCATGTCACTATACGTGGAACAATACAATCGCCATGTCCTTATCTCCAAATATCTGCGGAGAGATTGCATTATTCTTGAAGGGTTCAAGAATAATTCCATAAGATCTAAGCAACGAAGAGATGATGATTAAATGTGATTTAGTCATATTGATGTGTGAAGAAATTATCCAATTTAATTAAATGTGATTTAATTAATGTGGATAAGAATAATTTGGATAGAAATATCCAATTATTCATAATATATTATAATGTGATTTATAATGTATTAAAGAGAGCTAATTATAATTTATATGTGTTGATTAATTATTATGTGTATTGGATACACATTGTGTAATTAATTAACAATGTAAATTATATGTTGTTTTGGGTTGTGAATATGATTCACAATTTTTTCCATGGTAAGATTGCAATATTCTCAAATATAATTGTGAATTATTTTTGAAGAATAATAACCCAACAAATAAATAAAGAAATATTTCCATGGAGATATGCAATCTCATGAAATTCATGAGATTGCTCTCCCCATGGAAATAAGTGGGCGGCACATCATTCCTATAAGGAATGTGTGGCCGTCCACATGGAAGGTATATGGAGATGGAATCTCCATGTATCTTCTCTCCTTATTTGTTGATTTGATTTAGGACTAATTTATATTTGATTTTGTCAAATATATTTTAACCTAAATTTGTTGGTTTTACCAACAACCATCTTGACCATTGGATTAACATAAATCAATCTCACCCATTGATTTTATGTGTCCCATGGATTGAGATCCATGGATCCCAAAACCCTATAAATAGAGAGGCACACCATGCTCTCTCTTTACATGTGATATTGAGGCTCTCTCTCTCTTTCTTCTCTACACACGTCAGCCCTCTCTCTCTATTGTTGGTGGCCGACCACCATGCCATAGAGGAGAGAATCGTCGTCACCTTCGCCACCGTGCCGCCGCTTCGACGTTCTTCGGTTCTCCATCTTCTTGGAGTGCTGCACTCACAAAGGAGACATTCGATCTCGTACGACGAGATCAGGAGCAACCACACTTGGATCAATTTCTTGGATTGCGAGGACAACGCGGTTCATCCCCGCGCTCGCAAGCGGTCTCGCCGACGATCGGACTTGAGACAGGAGGTCTCTTCCTTTAGAGACTTGATCAACCACGCTTCAAGAGGTATTGCATTATACTTGTTGCGGTTATAGATGAAACGATCTGAGAATGGTTCTCGGATCATGTGGTTTCATCGAATAAAAATTTTAAATTATGTTGCACCGAACAACTAGTACGACTTGTCGTTCTTCGTCGTATACGATACGACGATCACGCTTCCGTGATGCGCCTAAGGATAATTTCCATATCCTTCATTAAGTATAGGGGTATGATGAATCTCGTATTCATAATGCTAAAACTCACATATTAAACCCCTTTCTTAAGTAATCCAATAAAAATCACCTTTAATTCTTTATTATTATCTTGTATTATATTGTGTATAAATACCCGTAATTAATTGTATTTAATTTTCCTTATTTTTCTTGTAAATTATTTTATCATCAGAAACCCCTAAAAATCAGGCTGAGTAATTGTATATAATTCACTGACCTTTGAAAAAGACTAAAAAATACAAAAACAAATCAAAGACAAAAATCGGTGTTTTTATACCCTTAAAAATACCCCCAAAAATACTTTTTGTACAAATGACCTCTTTTGGCTTTTTGTCCAACATGAAAGTTGTAGATCACGTCGAGACGAGCAACTTTCATGTTTTGACGTTTTCATAATTTTTCCTCTAACTATTTATTTTGTATTTATCTTTATATTTATTCTCTAAATTATCTCATTGGGCCACGTGGCGCCCTCTAGGCCACCCACGTGGCCTATCTCCCCTTCCGCCACCCGTCGCCTCCTGGGGCCGTCGGATCTACTCATTTCCGCCTTCATCTGAACCATCCACTGCTGCTCCACTCCCCAGCCGTCAGATCCGTTTCCAGATCTAATCCTCGCCACTCACCAGCGCTTAAACCATGACCGCCAGATCATATCCTATCCTACGCCCCTCCTACTTCCATGTCGCTCTCAATCTCAGCCACAGGATGCCCTCTCATCCTTTGGTCCCCAACACGCCACGACACCCCACTCTCTCTCACCGTTAGATCTCCCCCATCTTCCAATCTCAACGACTCCTTCACGCATTAACACCAGCCGTTCGATCAGATCCTCGGATCTGATCATAGCCCTCCACCTGATCTCGCATCCTAGCCGTTGGATCGCAAGATCCAACGGCTCGCCAGCTGTCTCCTACATCCGTAACCCCCCTTCCCCCCAGCCGTTTCACCTCGCCACTCGCCTCACCCTTCCATTTTTAGCCGCCATCTCCGACCACCTCTCGATCTCCTAACGCCTCACCCTCGTAACCCCGTCTTCCTTATTCCTCGCGTAACCCCCAGGACCACTCACCATCATTCGTTCACCATTAAAACCCCCGTCGAAACCCCCCCTTCACCACGTAACCGCCCGACCTTCTCCACCTATATAAGCCTCCCTCCGCCACCGTCGACTTTGTCCACCATTTCAGGCTCTAGCCTAGCCTCCCCCCCCCCCCCCCCGATGACAGCCCAAGGAAGGGTGTATTGGACATTTTTACTTTGAATAAATATGTAAGTTTTGAAATTTTAGACATTCTAAAGTTTCATCTCTTACTAGTCTATTAATCAAATCAATAGACAAATGTCCAAGGCTTGATGCTAGATCATTGTCAAATGATCTTCATCCTCCTATTAATCTTAAGGTTTAATTTCAGTATTTAGAAATGTTAATGAACCATTCATTAATTTTCTAATTTAGTGGAGTCCACTAGATTATTAGATTACTATCTGAAATATATCCATCATAACCTTTTATGATAGTTCTATCTCAGAATTCATGTTTATTTCCAAAATTTAGAAACAAACAATGAGTGTATTCTTATATCTAGGTCATAGAGACATTCTCTAAGACTAAGGGCTCTCCCACTGAAATCAACAAGTCTATCAATCCAACAGAGATTGTTGCAACAATTGCATCAATATCCATGTAGATAACTATAGACCTTAAGATCAAATTTTCTGGTCTTCTAAAACATATGCAACCTATTGCAAATGTCATCAGAAGATTGAGATACAATTATTTGACTTTATCTTATCAAATAAGAAAGTAAATTTCAATAATTTATGTAGATTATTTTGATGCTCTATCCGAGTCCTTCTCTAAGGATTCTAGACAGACTTGATAGTCATACTATCAGCACATCAACTTATTGCAATTTTGGCATTCATCCAACTCTTTGGATGTCATATGGAAGTCACAGAAGTCCAGTCAACTCTTTGACTTTCCTTCTTTCTTGGGTCCGACCCATGCTTCCACTGTGCTCCCTTCGTCTATAAACAACCATTGCTTAAGAATAAGGATCTCTTACATTAAATTCAAAAGAGTTCAATGTAAGAGCATTTCAACATTTATACATGCTTCATTAAATTCATACAATATGAATATTATGAAGCTTCATGAATGACTAGAGTATAGATAGTAGAATGATGACACTCATCATCTACATCCATCTAAACTCTTGCAACATAGGTTCAGGTAGGTACTCAAACAATTTGAATAAATCATCTCTTATAGATCCACCATTCTGCATGATGCAGTGAACCATCTCATTCATGTTAAATGTCAAGAGCACATATGTATGCCATAATATCTTCATTAATTTTATAAGGATTATTTGAAAATTGCGATCATCATCGACATGTCACTTCCAAAGTGCATCGATGAGAGATCAAGATTATAGAGACATACAAACCCTAGGGTTGTAGTCCTATTATCTATTTAATTGTCATTCCTCAATATTATGAGGAAACTTGCACATTGCAACCACATACATTATGTGTCCAACTGCAAGTATAATATCTGGATCATGAGTCCAATCCATGATATTCTACTGATTATTATTGAGTATATCATTGAGTGGGTTTTAATAAAGGATTATTTGAAATAAGAAATTTGCATAAATATATAAATATGTATATTTTACTTTGATTTAATATTTTTATATCAAAGTTGTCTTGACTTGTCAACACTGAAAGCTCATTCCCTTAATCACTTTCAATGTAAGAGATATAATTACCATTATATCTCAACAAGATCTGGGATCTCCTTCCTTATCTTTGTTACATCCCAATAATATGAGAATCTGCAACTCAGATAAAAAGAAGCGGGGAACACATTCCGCCTTGCAAGTCCAACTTGCATTTCCCAATTCGGTCTTTAACACCCAGGCCCACCACCCCTAAGGCGATGCTGACCCGTTATTAATTGAACCAACCATCAACAGGAATAGTACTCGCTATACGCAATCCAATATCGCCCCAATAATATGAGGATCCGATATTGGGGTCACTACGTATACGGCCTTACTCTTTCGAGAAGCAAAGAGCATGATCCAGTTGCGCTTGCATACAGGAGCTGTCACTTCGGACAGGCGTCTCCCACATACAATCCCTGGCGACGGAACCCTCCGCCTTGACGGGAGACCATGGATGTCACTTATGTGATCCTCCATATCATATTCAAATTTTAATTAATCACTATGAATCATATTCATTATGATTAATTCTTCCAAGGGAAATAACATCTCTATTCATAATAGAGTGTTCTAATTTTAATTGGATTTCAATTAATCTAATCATATTAAATTAATGATCCAATTAATATCCAACAAACATATTTTAATTATTACTTGAAATTATGGTATTATCTCAAATACGTATTATTTCGAATTTCAATAATTAGAAATACATCATGATTTCTTAAGCATTATACTAACCCTACCCGCTGTCATGGCCAGTACCGACGAGAGTGGGACGGACCACATACGTTGCAACCCGCAACCCCAATGCTCTCTGACTAGACACCATATCCACCTCGGGAAAGAATAATGCAAAATAAATCACTTTGTATTTGAGATGATCATCAGTTCTTCAACCGAAATTATACCATATAATAATAATCAAAACAATTTTGATTAACATTATAATGAGATTTGCTAAACAAATCCTAAGTCCTATTCAAGCAACATATTTGTTGGAATGTTGATCATGCAGATCATATAACCAATTAGTGATCTAGATCACATCTAATCAATTATTGGTTAAGGCAATGTCATTTAAGGGAATAATTATCATCAAATATTTCTCAAATATTAATGCACAATTATTCCAAGAAATTAAACAATTTAATTTCACTAAATGATTAAATGACAATCACCAATCAAACATCAAGTTTGATGATTGTGTTTCCAATTAAGATTTAGATCAAATCTAATCAATTAATTGGTTTAAGCCAAGTCAATTATGTAAATAATCATGTTCCAATATTTCATAAATATTTTTCATGATTATTTCACGAAATTAACAATTAATTTCACTAATTGACAATCACTTGGTTCTATATTAGGACTGTAATTTCAGCAGTGACCCCTACTTACTAAAATTAGCATATCTCAATCATATTAAATCCAAATTAGACAAAATCAATTTTCATAGATTTATAATTTGATTTAGAACATAACCCAAGTGATGTTACATGCATTTCGAGGCAAGTCTAAACTTTTAATCACGTTCAGATCTACAGTTCCCGCAACAGTGCATACATGTTCATTAAAACAACCATATCTAGAGCATACGAAATCCGATTTACGAAAACTCAGATCCTATGGTTTCCTTATTTAATGGGAAACAAAATACTATTAAATTCGTGTTTAAACAATTTAAACAGTGCCGAATTTATTTACTAAACAGATCTGCGAAATCAAATGCGATAAAAAACTTTCACGACCTTAACGAACCCAAGTCGTCCTCGGTTTTTCGAATCATATTCGAAACCGTCAACCTGGCTCTAATAGCACTTGAAGTATATGGAAATTATCCTTAAGCACATCACGGAAGAGTGATCGTCGTATCGTATACGACGAAGAATGACTAGTCGTACTAGTTGTTCGGTGCAGCGGAATTTAAAATTTTTATTCGATGAAACCACATGATCCGAGAACCATTCTCAGATCGTTTCATCTATAACCACAACAAGTATAATGCAGTACCTCTTGAAGCATGGTTGATCAAGTCTCTAAAGGAAGAGACCTCCTGTCTCAAGTCCGATCGTCGGCGAGACCGCTTGCGAGCGCGGGGATGAACCGCGATGTCCTCGCAATCCAAGAAATTGATCCAAGCGTGGTTGCTCCTGATCTCGTCGTACGAGATCGAATTTCTCCTTCGTGAGTGCAGCACTCCAAGAAGACGGAGAACCGAAGAACGTCGAAGTGGCGGCGCGGTGGCGAAGGCGACGACGATTCTCTCCTCTATGGCATGGTGGTCGGCCACCAACAATAGAGAGAGAGAGAGAGGGTTGACGTGTGTAGAGAAGAAAGAGAGAGAGAGGAGAGAGAGAGAGACTCAATATCACTTGTAAAGAGAGAGCATGGTGTGCCTCTTTATTTATAGGGCTTTGGGATCCATGGATCTCAATCCATGGGACACATAAAATCAATGGGTGAGATTGATTTATGTTAATCCAATGGTCAAGATTGTTGTTGGTAAAACCAACAAATTTAGGTTAAAATATATTTGACAAAATCAAATATAAATTAGTCCTAAATCAAATCAACAAATAAGGAGAGAAGATACATGGAGATTCCATCTCCATATACCTTCCATGTGGACGGTCACACATTCCTTATAGGAATGATGTGCCGCCCACTTATTTCCATGGGGAGAGCAATCTCATGAATTACATGAGATTGCATATCTCCATGGAAATATCTCTTTATTTATTTGTTGGGTTATTATTCTTCAAAAATAATTCACAATTATATTTGAGAATATTGCAATCTTGCCATGGAAAAAATTGTGAATCATATTCACAACCCAAAACAACATATAATTTACATTGTTAATTAATTACACAATGTGTATCCAATACACATAATAATTAATCAACACATATAAATTATAATTAGCTCGTTTTAATACATTATAAATCACATTTATAATATATTATGAATAATTGGATATTTCAATCCACATTATTCTTATCCACATTAATTAAATCACATTTAATTAAATTGGGTAATTTCTTCACACATCAATATGATTAAATCACATTTAATCATCATCTCTTCATTGCTTAGATCTTATCGAATTATTCTTGAACCCTTCAAGAATAATGCAATCTCTCCGCAGATACTTGGAGATAAGGACAGGGCGATTGTATTGTTCCACGTATAGTGACATGGATATTGAGATAATATCTCAAATCCAGATCGCGGGCCTCCGATAGATGCTTGATTAAATCAAGACCGAATCTAATTTTCTCATTGTATCTGAATCATATTCAGATCAATGTCCAACATTTGGACTAAAATAAAGATTACTTCTCTATCGAGAGGAGTCACTAAAATCCAGACCCGTTTCATCACTCCCTGGGAATGGAAGCGTCATGGTTATACAATCGTTTATGATCAAATCACCCTCAGGTATTCCCAATACCTGTACATCCTGCATACTGGAAGACTCAGATTAAACCCGAAGTATTGGATCAACTTTATACTGTCTACTTCATGGTTTTATCAGTAAGTTTCTCATTCGATCATTGGGAGTTGGTATCGATCATACACTTTACAAAAGCGTATATCATACCTAGGTCTTGATCATATACTAAAAGTATATATCAAACCTACAAATTCAGTCAAGCTTCCAAAGCGAGACGACCATGCGCATGGAATTTGATTCTTCCCAATATCTCATGAGTGAGCTCATGCCTTCCGGTTCAGTAACTGAACCTGTATGATCCCTTTGAGAGATCGTATTACTCATATGCCCTTATATGCACACCAGCGTGCCGGTGTATAGACCTTGATTAGGTCATCAACCTATTGGTCTGCCAAATGTACATACTTAGACATATAGCAACACATCTATCTCCGGTCAGAGGATGTGTGCCTATATCATGACAGCATACGATATAGGACTTTAGTTATCTCGATCTCGTTAAGTCAACTCTTTGACCTAACTAATCTGACACCTCCGAATCTCTATTCCTATGCAGAGGACCTGCATCAAGAGGTTGGTCAGATATCAGCCTTACTGAGACAGGATTGCCATCTCCTACTCAGGCTGGAGATCATCTCTTAACAATCATTTGACGGTGCTCGATGAGTCCTCTATCTAACCCTTTAGATATTCATTCAAGCACCAGCCTCTATGATTCAATAGTTGAATCAACAGCTGTATGATTATTAAGATGGCCATGGTACATAACCCTAATTGTACTAAGGGACCTATTATGCAAATTAATTATTCTTCATTTCAGATCAGGGAATGATATTTGCAATAACATTTATTGCGTAATGGCTCGCCATGGGCTCGCATTTCCAACACTTAAACTATGCTCGTCCTCGAGCATCTAAAGAATGGAGGAGTCGGATTAATTCCTGACAGTACAAGTGAAGATTTCAAGGCTCAATCTTTCGAAGACCCTTAATTTAAGAGATCCTAAAATTCTTGGTTTTTCCATGCCCTAGTCAGAAGGAATCCAATTTCTCTAATTATCAGACTCTCTTTTTGTACATATAGTATAAGGATATGAAATTTAGTGTACTGCATTTCATGAGAGTAGAGTCGAGGCATCACCCAAAGTTCCAGTCCCAAAGATTCTCCTCTAGACCTCATCCTTAATACTAAGGAACAAGTCTATTCTTGCTTCAGTCAACGGTCTCCTTAGTTTGTTAGACTTGAAAGTGTAGATGGACGGCCAGATGATGGAGGGCATGGGGTTGTGTCTATTTTTCTCTCCCTCACATTGGAACTAGGGGCCTCCCGAGTGGCTTTTACTCAACGCATGTAAATTTTTAGATTGTTGATCAATGTGTCCGTCAAGAGAATTGGAGTCGTATGCACTTGTTTTTCTGGGAGTACACCGGGGTGTGTCTCTTTTGAGTATCTAATATACCTTCGACACCCAGACTTGTAGCATTTACGATGTAGAGCCTTTTTTCAGTGTCAGCCCGACTCCTTGGTCCTAATTAGTGCTTGGTCCAAGTGGATACTTTGAAAATGTTTGGGAGCGCTTGCCATTGGTGGAAGCTCATTTATAATTTGGCTTGGATGATAGAGGTTTTCTTTGACAGTTCATTGCTTTTGTTGGCTAGCTCCACTACTTTTACCAAAAGTTCGGCACACTGATCAACTATATTCATTAAGTTTCATCACACCCTGGCACTTTAGGTAAATATTAAAAAGATAGCATATGAATATTGTTCACATATTGGATAGGGTTTTGCTGACACTCAGGTTTCCTGAAGCCTTTATTAACTTTATCCCATCCTCGAATATCATCAGATCGGGTCTAAACTCAAATCTCTAGTCCCAGTTTCTCAAGTGATAATTCAACTCATCTCATCAATCATGCAGTTGTGGAAGTGATTGTGCTAATCATATTCTTGTAAAGGTAGAGATGAAGAGTGCAATATAGCGCTCAAATCTTTCAAACTAGGGAAGTGTGGATAATTAAGCCTAAAACCCTAATGACTAAGGCATGTTAACTCAGACTCTCAAGATCACCGAAATCCAGTGTCCTCAAAATCCTCAAGCCTTGAGTGAGTGTGAATGTGTCAGGAATACACCAACTCCTTGGTTAGTGATTTTTGACTTTTGCAGATTTTTATGGGTTTTAATTTAATTTTTTTTATTCTTGGAAGAGACAATGACTGGCCCAGGCTTAAATGAATAAAAGTATCTACTCTCAGCCAGTATGGGTGTAAGTACGAGCTGATAAACGGACCCGTGATCCTTAAGGACGGAGCCAAATGCGGTGTCCTTTAAACCACACATTCTGCTAAGGGAGACCGAAGCTCCCTCACTGAAAGTTTCTACTAAGCCTAGTAGTCAGAGTCTAATTCAAAGAAAGGTTTTCAATTTTTCAATTTTTTTTTGAAAAGGGATTTACACAGATTAATCCCTCAATTTTAAGAAAACATTTTTAAAGGTTTCTACAAAACTCAGTTCACAGGTTTACCAAAACCAAGCTCAAAAACAAAATTTTCAAAAAGTTTTAAAAACACGGGCTAAGGCTAAAGTAAATATATAGTAATATGCGGTATACCCCCTATACTTAAATTTTGCTATGTCCTCATAGCACAAGTGCCATGAAGCCAAGGCTCAATCAAATATAGGGTGATATAGTGGAACTGAGGAGGAGGGTCCCCCTATGCTTAGGCCAAAAATTAACCTAAGTATAAGAAGACAATACGAGGGAAGGATGAGCAGGCAGGTCCCCCCTTTACTTAGGCTACAAATAGCCTAATTAAGGTCTGAGTTAGGGGGGTCCGTACTATGATACATGGGTGGAGGGGCGGGGGGGTTGGTGAAATATACAAAGAGAGAGAGAGAGAGAGAGAGTATGAAATATATAGAGGGAGATGGAGGAGTGAGTGTGTATGTGCAAGTGTGTGTGGGGGGTGGGGTAGATCATCAAGTGATCTATGTTTTTTTACAACATGCAAGCCCTTCAAGAGGACTGTTGAAATAATTATGCACATGCAACATTGTTTTTTTTATTACAAAATGCAAATGCAAGCTGATTGATAAAAGGTCCTACACTTTCTTCCAAAACTCTTCTGCGACATCTTCAGTGGAAGCTCCCGACTTCACGCCTCCATGAAGATCAAGCGCCCTCGATTTCCATGGTCCCTGCCACAAAAGAGAAAAGTTAGAAAAATACAGAGGAATTTAATCTGCGAACATGATGCAAGAAGTGATGCATGGAACGATTACCTGTAAATCTTGAAAATATTCGACAAAGAAAATCAAAATTCAACAATTAAGTTAAGCCATGTCCCCAGCAACGGTGCCATTTGATGATTGCGAAATCTGCCTCTTTAATAATGAGAAATTGTCGTAGTATAGGAGGCAAATTCGGTTCAGCAAAAAGCACAGTCCTTTGAATGCTGTGGGGTATTTCTACTTGGCAAGTCTACCAAGGTCTAACGCATGGACACGGCTACCTAATTTATTTATCGAATTTTGATCAATGTAGCACAATTATGAAATACTCTCAATTTCAGGTCTGCATGATGAACTACGCTAATTACAATGCAATAACATGATGCATGTGATTTTTAGTTGAATTTATGTGGTTTAAAGTGATGAATGAGTATTTATGCAAGGCTACCTGTATGCTAAAAAAAGATTACAAAAATACCCTAAAGGTATGAGCATCCTAATATAAATAGAAATTAGGGTTGATTTAATCACAACATGAAGAGCAGTCGTCAAATTAGAGCAAGGATAGGTAGAGCAAAGGACTCATTTGACATAAAAAATTCACTTCATTTAAAATGATGTCAGATGAGAAAATTAAGTATGCCATAATGTAGATGAGAAAACAAGGATCAAAATGACACTAAAATCATGCAATTTGGACCTATGATGCTCAAGTTATGAAGAAAACAATGCAGGGGCATAATTGTAATAAAAATGCAAGATATAAAAGGACAAATATTACATTTAGGTCCCTGGAGGGACCTAAATGCAAAAACCAAAAATCACCTGGGGTCCATTGTAATTTTTCCAATGCGCGCAGGGACGAAACTGCAAATCTGAAAATATGTTAGGGCTTCCCTGTAAAATACCCAGGCACGCACGTGAGGCACATGCCTGGGGACCATTCTACAATTCTCTAAACTCTCAAGGTCCTTCATGTAATTTACCGAAGCCCTCACGTGCATCGCACGTGAGGGGCCCAGGCTGGGGAGGTTGCCTCAAGATCGGGACACGTGGCTGCAACAAGTAGCTCGGGTCGAGGTTCGGTAGGACCCGAGCCTGAGGATTTGGAGGAGAGGCTCGGGCGTCATGTGGCTTCATCATAGACGTCTGATCCGGATGATCGGACGGCACATGTATCTTCTTCCTCCATCGCGGGCCACCGGAGGAGGCGGGGCTCCGGCGACCTGCTGCTAGCTCCGCCTCGCCTCGCGAGGCCTTCTGATGGTCGAGGAAGCTTTCTGGAAGTTTGACGGAGGAGCTGGATACGCACGAAGCTCCAGGACTGAACGGCGATGCATGTTGGTGAAGCTTCACCGGAGGGACGACGTTCAAAGTAGCGCTGATGCCAACTCCGGTCTTTGATGATCCTGTTATGTTAGACGATAGCCGAAGCGTGCGGTGGATGTGAGTGAGGTGAGTGATGGCCGTAGGGTCGGAGGGAGCGGTGGTCGATGATTTCTTCTCCGGTGGAGCAGGGGAAGAGGGGAGTCGGAGCGGGGAAGGTTCTGGAGAAGGGAAAGGGGGTCGGTAAGGATGCTGGTGGTCAGGCGGAACTTGTGAGATGGTCCGATGAGGGTAACGACGAATGATGAATTTGGGAAAAATCGAAGAATTGAAGGAGAAATTCACCTCGCCGGAGCAAGGTGTTGATGGAAGTGGTGATCTGGGTTGAGGGCCTTACTGGACCTCGAGGGTCGTCGCACGACGAGGCCGATCAACCCCAATGCTCAGCGGTGCTCGGAGGCGACCGCGACACAGCCAAGGTGTTTGTGGGTCAACACCAGGCAAGAACCACTGTCACCATGAAGATTTTCCCCTCCGCTATCACCGGAGGGGCGGGGGAAGGCTGGGCTAGAGGCTGAAATGGTGGACAAAGGTCGACGGTGGTGGAGAGAGGCTTATATATGTGGAGAAGGTCGGGTGGTTACGTGGTGAAGAGGGGGGTTTCGACGGGGGTTTTAATGGTGAAGGAATGATGGCGAGTGGTCCTGGGGGTTACGTGAGGAATAGGGAAGACGGGGTTACGAGGGAGAGGCGCTAGGAGATCGAGAGGTGGTCGGAGATGGTGGCTAAAAATGGAAGGGCGAGGAGGGTGGCGAGGTGAAACAGCTGGGGGAAGGGGGGTTACGGAGGTAGGAGATGGCCGGCGAGCTGTTGGATCTTACGATCCAACGTCTAGGATGCGAGATCGGGTGGAGGGCTATGATCAGATCCGAGGATCTAGTCGAACGGCTGGTGTTAAGGTGTGAACGAGTGGCTGAGATTGGAAGATGGGGGAGATCTAACAGTGAGAGAGAGAGAGTGGGGTGTCATGGCGTGTTGGGGACCAAAGGATGAGAGGGCATCCTATGGCTGAGATTGAGAGCGACGTGGATGTAGGAGGGGCGTTAGATAGGATATGATCGGGCGGCTGTGGTTTAGGCGCTGGTGAGCGATAAGGATTAGATCTGGAAACGGATCTGAAGGCTGGGGAGTGGAGCAGTGGTGGACGGCTCATATGAAGGCGGAAATGAGTAGATCCAATGGCCCCAGGAGGCGTCGGGTGTCGGAAGGGGAGATGGGCCACGTGGGCGGCCCAGAGGGCGCCACATGGCCCAATGAGAAAATTTAGAGAATAAATTCAAAGATAAATACAAAATAAATAGTTAGAGGCAAAATTAGGAAAAAGTCAAAACATGAAAGTTGCTCTTCTCGACGAGATCTACAACTTTCATGTTGGATAAAAAGCCAAAAGTGGTCATTTGTACAAAAAGTATTTTGGGGGGAATTTTTAAGGGGATAAAAATACCGATTTTTGTCTTTGATTTGTTTTTGTATTTTTTTAGTCTTTTTCAAAGGTCAGTGAATTATATACAATTACTCAGCCTGATTTTTAGGGTTTTTTATGATAAAATAATTTACAAGAAAAATAAGGAAAATTAAATACAATTAATTGTGGGTATTTATACACAATATAATGCAGGATAATAATAAAGAATTAAAGGTGATTTTTATTGGATTACTTAAGACAGGGGTTTAATATGTGAGTTTTAGCATGATGAATACAAGCTTTACCAACTTCACGGGTTTCTGAAGCACTTAGTCTAGGTGCATAAGACAAGAATCAAAACTGTCACCATAGACTGAGAAATCATTCATTAACACCTTCAGAAACTATCGACCATATTGGCAAAGATAATTAGCATGCACCTTTGGTATGTATTAGTGGCATTGCACAATCCAAAGGGCATTCTCTTGAAGGCATATGTGTCGAATGGGCATGTAAATGTGGTCTTCTCTTGATCTTCAGGGGCGATCTCCACTCGATTGTACCCGGAGTACCCATATAAAAAGCAGAAGAACTCTTTCCCGATCAATCTTTCAAGCACTTTATCAATGAATGACATATGAAAGTGGCAAGAGTTGATAGTCAACACATACACACCAAGATGTCGGTCCTCGAATAGAAATCTTCTCTCCTTGGTCATTTGTAACCACAATGTTCCCTGATTTCTTTGTCACTAAAGGGCTCACCCACTTTGAGTTAGAGATAGGATAAATGAAACCTACTTCACATCACTTTGTGATTTCTTTCATTACTATGTCCCCTAGGTTAGGGTTAAACCTTCATTGAAATTCACTGGATGGTTGGCAATCTTCTTCCAATTAAATGTGGTTTGAACACATGGTTGGATTTATTCCTTGGCGATTCGAAACTTTTCAATCAAGCACCTTGCTATTTTTCTCTAGAACCTTGAGCAAACAAGATTCCTGATCCAGGGTCAGTCTGTTGCTGATGATGGTTGGATGCACATTCAGCTCATATACAAGGAAGGCATACTTTAGACCTGTCGGGAGCTGTTTTAATTCAAGTAACTATTGAGTCGGCTCTGTAGACACTTCAAAAATGGTGTTGGTAGGAGAATGATCTGGTGAAAATAATGAGTTGTTGTCCACCTTTGTCACTTATGGTTCAAACAAAAAAGTACCTAACAGATATGAAATGAATTCACCTTGTTCGATTTGGCTTGAATCTTCTTCGAATAAGCTTATCGATGACCCTAAATCTGACTCCCAGTTGGAAATGGAGCAAGGATGGACTGTGTTGTCCAGGTCCTCCTCTAAAGAGAGGATTTCTTATGAAAATGTCATTCAACGACCATTGTGGATCACATATATCTACAAAGTCGAAGTCCTCTATTGTTGGTTCTGGCTTGCTTTCATCAGATGTGCTCTCTGCAGCTTTCAGCTCATTGATCATGTCCATAGTGACTTTTCATTGCATGAGCAAAACATTACCTTTCTAAACCCATAATCAACAACTTCTTAGACAGTTCGGAGGAATGATTGACTAAGAATAATTGAGGTCTGGAGTAAGAGTACGGGTGAATCCATGTCCCAGACAATGAAGTCCATTAGGAAGTGCAAATCCTACACAGTTACAATAAAGCCCTCCCATAAACCTTTGTTACAGTTAATGGATCAATCTGTAAATTTGAGGATCATGCCTATGGGTTCAAGCGGACCCATCGTGAATTCCTGAAGTAGTGATGAGGGCATGAGTTTTATAGAGGAATTACTATCAAGCAAGGTTCACTCGAAAATCTAATCAAATATCTTGCATCTAAGTAAAGGTACTCCCACGTCTGGCTTCTTTGGTAGGAGATCACTGATAGCATTCACTATAGCCATGGTTAATATGTGTTTCTCCCCTTGGTTGTGTTTGTTCTTGTGGGGCTGACGCTTTGAGTTACATGCCTCTTTCAAACCTTTCTTCACAACTACCATGTATTCCATGGACATCAACAACAACATTTCCAAAATAAGATTTTGAAAGATTTCAATAAAGTTGGGATCATACACAACATTTCTCAACTTTTAAATTTTTTTGGAATTTCGATAGCATCAGGAAAAAGACTATTCACATAATAATTATTCTTATACATCATTATTTATAAATGGCAAGAAAGAAGATGGGTTGTCATGCTAAATAGGATAAAACAAATTCACCGAAGCTTCGGCTTCATCAATTAGATTTGGACCGTCTTTTGTTGCAGCTTTCTCCTGAGAAGGGTCAGGTCATCTTGGGATCTTATTGTGCTTTTGTCTTTTATTTTTGCTATTTTTTTTAATTTCTAATGATGGTGGTGATCTGGTGCTCCTCCTCTATTTTCTTCTTCATCACATGTACTATTATTGGATCGGTGCTATAGAAGATGATTACTCACTAGAAGATGCCTTATTCTTCCCCTTTGTTATAGAAGATGGCTGCAAGGTCCTACCGCTCCTGAGAGTCACTGCATTAGATAACACAAACTCAGATATAAATCACTGTGCGGGATCGGTTGAGACATTACAAACTATCTGCTCCTTATGTTTGAATTTATTGGGATTGGCATTGACCTATGCATGAATGGAAGTTTTGGTGGCAGTCAGTCGTCAAGCTTCTTACTCATCTCTACTAGGCCCTTCACCAGTTGAGCCAGGAAGTTGAGAGCGGGGTTCACGGATTTAACCTCGGGTTTAGCATGCTAACTACGTCGATATTGATATTGCAGTGGAGGCAGCGAATGAGAATGTTGATTATGGTACTGAGGAGGGTGATGCTGGTAATGCTGAGGAGGAGGAGGATATTAGTTCTGCTTAGCAATCACGTAATTGTGATATGGATGATGTTGGAGGTATGTCGGCTACCGGCATTAGTGATTATGTCTCCATGTGTTATAATAGGGTGGAGACTATTATTGTTGAGTCGGAGGATATTGGTAAACGTCCCACCTTGGAATTAGTGGTACGGCCTAATGGCAGAGGACTGAACTAGTGTCTGTCTAGATGGGCCAGTTGTGCATAATTGTTCCAGATGCCGTTCACCTATTGAATTTGGCCTGGAGGTGGGAAATTTGAATCTACAAAATATGGTTGGGATCAGGATGGTAGACAACTAACTACTGATGTGACTATTTGGGGTGTTTCTTGGTCACGATCCTACATGTAGTATACGTGATTGATTGACTGAGGTTGCTCTGGACTTGGTTGATTTCTTGATAATTTAATCCAACTTGTATAGATGTTGGGTTCTCTGTTCGATTACAGATAATTTTTCCAGGTCCAATGATTTTTTCTTAATGACGTCCACTTTGGACATGAGGCGCCCAATAATGCTCAAGTTGGAGCTCTCGTCCTTGTCCACTTCATGAGATGTTGCCATATTGACGGGACTGTGGTGGATCTGTGAATGATGCTGATAAGCATGTGATGAAGACAAGGAAGACTCTCCTTCGATGATTTCCTCGAAAATCTACCATACGACATCTTCATCCGTGATAAAGTGAGATCTGCCACATACGACATCTACTAGCCTCTGACTCTCTTGAGTCAATCCCCAAAACAATGTTAAGCATGGCTGGTCCGAGGAATTTCATGGTGGGGGCACTTATCTTGAAGGTATTTAAACCTCTCACAGGAATCGTGAATGGAGTTGTGCGATCCCTGGGAGAAGATATTGACTGGGGCCCACATCTAATTGAGATGACCCAAAGGATAGAACTTATAGAGGAATGCAGACTTCAATTCCTCCCAGGTCATCACGACCTTCCCCAAGTGATTGATCCAATATAAAGCCTCGTCTTGAAGCCTAGATGGGAAGGCGGTCATTTTAGTTGCACCTAACAAGATGTTTGGGTAGGGCATTATTCTGCAGATGCGGGAAAACTATTCAAGATGGATATATGGTTCCTCGTTCATGTTCCCATGGAACAAGGGCAGAAGAGACAAGAATTATAGATTGAGCTCAAAATGTATGTGGACTAGAGGAATTTGTCCACTCTATCATAGGCCATCGCCAAGATTGTAAGTTTCTTGAGTGTAGGCTTAGGAGCCTCTCTTCTGGGTTCATCAGCCCCTCCATGGGATCCATCTCTCCATTCATCTTCATCACATCCTCCTCCTCCTCAATTCTCTCTGTCTCTCCTCATCTCATTAAGGAAGTCAATAAAGTTGACTTGGATGTGAGGTTGATCTATAAGTTGTTGTTGAATAGACTAAATGGAAGCGAGCAACTGCACATTCATAGCATTTTGATTTGGTTGTGGGCCCTGATTTGGCTGCTATGGTCCCTTCCCTTTTTCTTGTGGATCCATCTTTGAACTAGACTCAGAGGAATGGATTTGAACGGGGTCCAGGTTCTTCTCTTGATATACATAATGAAATCCATCCCTTTTAGACTGGAAATTCTGAGCACCAAATGAAAAGATGAGTATAAAATTAGGGTTATTTCCAAATATATGTGAATGGGGTACTTGATATTAAGATAAATCAATCTCCATCCACAAGGGGCGAATATCAAAACAAGAGTGATCATGGTTTATTGAAAAATGGGGAGTCGAGGAGTCTAGAGAGTAGCTTGCAAAGTCTGAACCAAGCTCTCGAGAACTGTATCGAGTTTTTATAGATGTCAGATCCATGGAATCGATGTGGGTGTTGGTAGTCAACATTTTGATATTTAAGGCAAATAGATGAGGAGTAGATAATACGTTGATAATAAGAGAATGAATTGAAGAGGATATAAAAAGAAGGCTCAAAGTGAGCAAAGTAAGAATGGATGAAAACCTATGTAAATAAAAATATCACAAGTGCACGGGATTGGTCTTTGACATAAAACTAAATTCAAACAAACACAAAGAGATGGGTTCACCAACTTATGCTCGTGAAGCCGTAAGAGTTCAGCTATTTTTATCTTTTCAATTGTTATTCAGGCATGTTGTTTAGCAAGTCCTTAGAGGCTAAACATATAGGAGAGTGAGTACTACCAGAAAAGTATATCGTACTTCCCACTTCCTTTGTAACTTGTAGTCTGCACTTTTTAAAGGGTCCTTGATATCGGTCATGGGCCAGCTACTCAACTAAAAAATAGAGTGAGGAAGCTGATAGTGGTAAATCAAGTACTTCGGACCAAGTCTGCAAGCAGACGAGAACCTACTCAGATGGGGGGAAAAGAGACAGACACCCTCATGAAGGAATGACATAAGATCAATACTTCAGACTAAGTCTTCAAACAGACGAAGTGCTACTCTATCACGTACAATAGAAGTACCAGTACTTCATCAGGCTCTGATGATAATCAAGGAAAGCATAGACTAGGTTTTTCGCTCTCATCCTTATGGGTCGTGCCTCTCTCAGCCTGGAGTGTACTTTAAAAAAATATGGGCTCTATGAACCCAATACAATGAAGTTTGTTCAAATTTTATTTATGGTCTAAGTGTTATTAGGAGTCCCTTTGTTTTTATTTTTGAATTTTCACTCTTTTTAGTATTTTTCAGAAATAGTTTCCTAATGATTTTTTTAGATTTTCTTCAAGTCCTAGGTTAATCAAAACTAGTGGAGAAGTTGAAAAAAACAATGCAAGTTGACACTATGATGGAGAACTCACCACTGTGTCAAAATAGTGATGCACAGATAGAAGACTTATAATGCTTCCCAGCTCTCTCAATGCGGGATGCAAGACAATAATTTGAATTATATTACATGAAATGCAAGCCAATGAAATCATCCTAAGCAGAAATTACTATTAGCGAGAAGCATAGATTTAATTTAACCTAGGTCCAGACATATCAAAGACTATGGTGCAAGAAATAATCTGGGATTTGGACCTAATCTAGTCGATCAAGCAATGCTAAAGACTATGGGCTCATTCACACAAAACAAATGAAAATAAAGGTGAAAAACTCAAATCACGAGAAATTAAAGAAAATAAGTGAAAAAAATAGGAGAATAAAGTAGAAGGTGATGAGAATCGTAAAACTAACAATGCCCCCAGGTGAACAAACACCTGGTAAAATAGGCCAGCAAATATATGAATGTCCAAGTGTTTAACCTGTATTATTACAGATTAAAATGAGTTTCTGTCTCATAAATTAAAATAAATATCTAATGCTACTCCCCTCTATTCAATTTCAATCCAGTATTGATGTTCTCTCCTGTCAACTTGTGAAGAAGAAGTCGATCTCCACGTGACTCAGGTGCATCAGCTCTCCTAAGAAAGTCGCCCTCACTCCGCAGTCCCTCACAACAAAGTCAAACAAGAAAGGGTTCAGAACAGATAAACAATTATTTAAATAATTAAATAAAATAGATAATTATGCAAATAATATGTACAGCTATCCTATCCGATCAATTGCTTCCCGAAAACGATGCCATTTTGTTGATAAAATTGACCTAGGTACCTAATGTCCAGTCTTGGATAAGCATGTTATGTCAAACAAATCAGATCATGTAATTTTTGTATCAGCCCTCTCTTGTCTCTCGGCACTCAAACAATCCTAATCAAATAGACAATCAACCCAAGGATAATATAAGCAATGTAAATAATGTAAGATGGAATTTATTATGCCCATAAAATGTGTATAGTGACCTGTAGTAGGGGCCAAACCACTGAGAGTAATGGAGGATAAGTATAATTATTACTAATTAGTAATCATTAATTATTATAGTTTAATCCTTTTCTAAATTTTTGTGGGTTTTCATTTATAATTAGTTCTTATGTATTTTTTAATGATTTTATATTTCCAGATTTTTCAAAATTCATTTTATTTTTAATTTTGCAAAATTTTTAGTTTCTTTTTATTTTTTATAATATATATTTATATATAATCACAGTAATAATAGGTATTATATAAGTAATATAAAGATATATATATATAATATATATAGGTTTCACATTTTAATATACATATATATTCAAAAATCAGAAAATAAAATGTTTTTGTGTTTTTAATATTTTTCTCTATTTGTGCTTATTCTTATAAATTTTTTGCTAATTTTTATGTATTTTAATGCATTAAAATTTACAAAATAGTGATAATTAAATAAGTCGAATTGTTTGAGGGTTTTAAATTAATAATAGTTCAAAATTCTCAAAACTTTTTTATTATATATTATATACAAAAAAGAAAATATGGAATAGAAAACTATCTTTTGGATTTTAAATGAATTTTTTTATAGTGTTTTTAAGGTATTACAATTTTATGGTTTTGGTTTTATATTTTTTAGTGGTTTTTGGTCTGAAGGTGGAATATATAATAATATATGTGCTAGATTTTTTGGAATTCTAAAGGTGTTTTTATAATTTTTTATAACCAAACAAGGAATAAATGGCTCTTTTGTATTTTTTAATAAATAGGAAATTAACTTCAAATACCATGTGAACATTATATGTGAGAAATATAGCTGACATGCACCAAAGATATTTTCCTACAATTTTAGATATAAAATGCTATTTTTAATAATAAAAATGCATAAAATGAATTTTTGAAACTGACAGGGAGATTTAAGAAAAGTATAAATGCATTCCATAACCTTAAAATCAAATCCATAGGTACCTAAGCAAATTACCCATTTAATTTCACATTTGTTATGCACCTGATAGGGGTAATAGTGTATATAAAAAAACAGGTCCTTGCATGCAAATTTTCCAAAACGTTAGCATTATTTATACAAGTTATAAGGCTAAATAAAAATACCTCAAGTTGTGAGGATTTAGATGCAAAAATCTTAGGATCTCACATGCATAATCATGTGAGGTGACTTGGTAGTGGACCTAATAACAAACAAGATAAAGTTCAGGGGTACTATGCAAAAGTTCGATTAAAATTTACATTACAACATAATGTTAAATTACTACAATTAATTAACAAAAACCAACAAGGGTACTTAGTAATTTACCCACTAATAGGCTTATGGACGTTGCTCCTTGCGTCACATGCTACTACTTAAGATGATATGAGGATTTGGCGATACTTTGCTTTGCCTCAAATGAGCGACCCATATTAGATCTGGGTCGCACCATCAAGCCAATGGTGACGGAGGTTCCTACGAGAACTCAGAAGAACACTGTCAAGGGGTCACTTGAATCGATGATATCTCCAGTTGCAGGAGTCCATTCTCTTTACTAGAGGGCTCAAAATGTTCCTGGACGTTCACTAGACTAGCAAGTGTACTCCATTAGCTTCTAGGTTCCATCGATAGGAACTTAGATGCCCCGTTATTCTTCACAGCCTAGTGCTTCATATGAAGCCTCAATTTTACTAACAGGTACCTATTCTGAGCATATATCTGCACAAAAGTATTCCTCAACTTGAGGCGAAGAGTCTCGACCAGTTGTTAAAGTTGGATAGCGAGGAGATGAGTGAGGTGATGAAGCTCCAGTATATTGAGAAATGCAAGCTTTGATTTAACCTTGATCCTTGCATAATCAAGTTGAAAAATTGGGGTTTAAATGGATAAATGAATGGGGATCAAGATGAGGGTGATTTTGTGGGTCGAAGAAAATTGGTTCACGGTGAAATCGAGCAGGAGCTTAAAGCTCTAGCAAACTAAGATCCCTAAATTACACTAAACTAATAACTAATTGCATGAACTAAAAGCTATACTAAAAAACTGAATTAAAATGCGAAATAAAAAACCAAACTAAATCAGCTCATACGTTTGTAGAACATGGAGTAGAGAGCTCTGCCAAGAGGTGCTCCGTCGAGGCAGATCGCGTTGTTCTTTGCCCTCCTCTATGTTGACAATGCCTAGAATCCCAAGATGTCACCACAAACTCAACTTAGATGATCCTCTATTGTGGTTACGGGGAAGAAACAAGGATCAAACTTTCAAAAATGGTGGATGGGTATTATTTATACACATGATAAGGGGCAAAAGGGGAAGAGGGGTTGCGTGAAGAAGAGATGGAGTTGGTGGGAGCTAGGATGCTAGCGAGACGGAGGATGATAAGGGGGATATGTTTCGTGAAGACATTAAGGGCCTTAAGCCGAAGATTAGTGCCAATAAATGGTAGAAAAGTGGGTTCCCATGAGTTTCTGAAAGGGGCTGCAAGTGGACTGTGCAGTTGACCTAGGTCAACTCATGGTGGCCTCTGGTTGGTCCATGTGGACCCACCAAAAATACATGTATAAATCCACTATAAATTCGATAAAAAATTAATAAATGATTTTATTAATTAACATTCAAAACACAATAAATGCTTATTATTTATGTAGTGCTTATTTATGATTTTTATTTATTTTTACAACCTTATCTATTAGGAGCTAATTTTTACAAGTCTATATATATGTATATAAATACATGTATTTTAAGTATTTTCTTTTTATTTTGTATTTTTGATTTCATTGTTGTATATACATATTTTATATATTCATAGTATATTTAAATTTAATTATTTATTTATATATTTTTATTTTATTTTTTGATTTTAGTTATATGCTTAAATAAATAGAGGTAAATATATGATAGATATAGTATACCTATATATTTCAATACATTACTTATTTTAGTGTATTTTTAATTCTTTATTATGTGTTTATATTTTTTATATATTTTAAATAGTATTTACAATTATTTAAAATATAAGAATGATAAAAACAAAAAGAATAAATATAATGAATAAAATATACAAGTATATGGGACCCTAAAAAGCCAGCTTTTGCATGCTAACTCCATTTTAAATGAAACCACCTTCATTAGATAATTAAATTTTATGAAAAGTAAAGGTGAGTTTGATCAATTTTGAGCTTCAATGGAGGAGTTATTGGTCTGTGAAGTTTAGTTTGCAGACTTTTCTTCTGTGTGTCCTAGTCACACTACGTATTATTTTTACTTGCAATTATTTTTGTATTTTTCTATGTATTTTTATGTACAATATTCATGAAGAACATTTCTTTATTTGATATGTCTATAATGTAAAATAAAATAGGGTAAAAATGGTTATTTATTAATGAATTGAATTAGGGTTTTAAGTACGTATTTTTTATAGTTAATTGGCTCTCTCTCTCCCTAATTTATTTCTGCTCGACCAATTCAATATAGCCTTGGTTTCTTAGGGTCATTCAATATTTTCAATACTTCATTTATTTTTCTTTTCTTTCTTTTATTCTTTTATTTTAGGGTTAAATACCTATATTTATATCACATTTATAGATCAATTATTAAGTAATATTTTATACAAATTAATGTTTTGTACACGCATTTATTAGGGATTTAAGGCTAAAATGAAAGAATAAAGGTGATAAAATGGAGATTCATCAATATGTATGTGTATTATGTAGGCATATTAGGTCCAAGCGATCTTGATCGATCAATCTTACAGATATGAACGATCAACTATATCTGATTAATCACCCTATTTGACTTGATTGGCCATCCTATTTGACCAGATCCATCACCCTTGATCGACCACCTTTTGAATTCAGGCCCTCCAATGACTCGTTTACGATCGATTGACTTGATCTACATAATCGATCACCTTGAGATGATTGATCGACCTAGTCTGCATGTTCCATCATGTGTATTAAATCTTGTTTATTTCTCGCCAGATTTGTTTGCACCAACTATATTTTTGAATAAGGGTCCCCTACCATTATAAATAGACCCTTAGACTTCTATTTTAGACACACATCTCCATATATTCCCTATGGCCTCTTCTCAAAGCTCTACTAGAGGTTATCTCTTCCGCTCTCTACTTCAAGATCACATCTTGAAGACTTTTATCTACATGCTTGTTTTGTAAATTCAATTATAGCGTGCATTTTAGCCTCATCGTTCATTTCATAATTATATTTGAATTTTTACAGATTGTTGTACTTTTCTTTTATTGTTGTATTGTAACACTTAGTGTTTAATCAAAGGTGTAAAAGAATTTGATATGTGATACAAGAATTGGTTTATGATCCAAAGCATCTGGAAGTAGTTGAGTTATTCATGAGGAAATAACTCAAAATAGCAGAATATTTGATTGACTAGGTCAATCAGAAATTCTATATTAGGGAACTTGGGACGTGGGTTTTACTCAATGGTGTCTCCATGGTAAGATTTATATCTTATGATCATGTATGTTTATCTTTGTGGTGAGATTATCTACGATAATTATTCATTGGTCATAACATTTTGTTTCGCGGTCCATAGGAACACATAATAAGTACCATAGGATCATGTTTGTAGAAACTTAGAAATACCAATAAAATATGAATAAATAAAAATACCAAGATAGTATGGACCATTCTTCTCATGTCCCCCACCAAAGATCTGCATCATTGAATGTCTTGAAAATAGCAAAAACGCTCATAAAAATAACTCTATAACTCAGCTCCAAACATTATTTTTTCACAAATAATAAACTCAAAGAAAATCGGGTGCACAAAAAATTAAAAATATCTTGAGTCTAGAGGAAAAATACAAACTACTAACAGAGGTAATTGGTAGATGTGCACTATTGATAAACAAGCATACTTCACAAAGATGAAGGTTCTAGGAAAGTCATAAGGCTTTGAATATAAAGTATAAAAATAGAAAATACATGGATAACAACTAGTGGATATGAATAATGTTATTGATTGCATTGACTACACCATCACATTGGGAGGCTCCTCGGAGGTATGGGTAGTTCGAGGGTGATAGTGGAAATAATAGAGTGGTAAGAGGTTTTGTGAAAATATATGAAGCCATGGAACATGAGCAATGACAATGAGGAGTGTAAAATACAAAGGGCAGAGCAAGCTATTGTGCAGCGAGGTGGGTAGGTTGGAGGGATCACGTCGTGGTTGCAAAAAGGAGGGAACATCGGCATGTGCTCAAGTATACGGAGCAAAGAGGGTTGGCTCGAGGAGGAAGGACTCATGGTTTGTCCCAAAAATTTTAAAAATGTTATTTCTTTATTAATGTATAATAAATAATAAATGCAATCAATTGAAAAAAGTTAAAAAGCATGTATTTTTAAAAGTTCTATAAATTTTTGTAAACATATTAAAAAATAGGTCATTTATGTAAAATGCAAAATTCTAAGTGTTTTAATATGCATTTAATACCTGATTTTTTTCATTTCAATTTTTGTTTTTTATTTATAAAATGTATGATTATTTTAGGTACATATATATATATATTGTTTTTTGATGTTGTAATATACATAGCATATAATTTGTACGAGAATATTTACAAGTATTATTTATAAATTTAAATTTAGAAATGTTTTTGTTTGTGATATATCATTACAATAAATACAGATCAATTTGTACAAATTAAACAACAAGGTTGTTAAATGAAACTTCTACTAATATTTAAGTTTAAAATACAATTATACTTATATAGAGTAGGGTTCCAAAATATATTATATACATTTGAACTTTTCCCTTACCAAAAGAATTTGTTTGATTTAAAGAAATTATGAAAATTTAACACTTTAAAGGTGAGAAGAGGTAAAATGGAATTTATAGGCATTAAGTATTATTATGTAAAGATAGACATATTGGAAACTATTATTGGTTTTTATCAATAAATATAAAAATTAATATGTTTTTAATATAATTTATTCTTTTATATAAAAGTTACAAAGAGATTTGAGTCAATGGGAGTTAAAGATAATATGTGTAGAAAGTTGGAAGTTTGTGGTCATATACATGTACATTGTACAAGGGGTCCCAAAGGTCAAAACAAGCTCTTTTAGTTTGGGTTTTTTATGATCATCTTATAAATTAATGATTGTTATATAATGAAGTTTAAATGGTGCTTTGGTCAATTTGGATATAAGCATAAATTATCACATGTATAAGGTGTTGCCATATATACATGTTAGTGTTTGTGTATGCCACCCAGTTATCCACGGTGCAATATATGGTATATATTTATATTTTATACATATTTTTATACACAAAGTGAAAAGGAATTAATACAAAAATATTTTAGATAAAATAGATATAATTATTTGTAGGTCTACCTATAGAATGTACAAGTATCCTAGGTTGTGATATGTACAAGGATTGCTATTTTTGAGTTTTTTTCTTGTTTTTCCTAATTATTTAGTCAACTAAGTCATGTTTACATGATATTTGGATTATGAGTCATAAATAGTATATACAATCCTATTTATTCCCTTTTTCGGTCTATACACATGTGCATATATATATATATATAGGGAAAAGAGAAGCTACAATGGGGGTGCAGCCAACTAACTACTCCCGGTTGTTTTTCTTAATGGTTTTTTATTTTTTTGAAGGAAATTTATAGGGATTTACTTAGTTTATTGTGTGGAATATTGTTGGAAATGCGAGCCCACGGTGAGCCATTTTGCAATAAATGTTATTGCAATTCACTCCTTAATCTGAAATGAAGAATACATAATTTGCATAGTAGGTCCCTTAGTACAATTAGGGTTATATACCATGGCCATCTTGATGATCATACAGCTGTTGATTCAGTTATTGAATCATAGAGGCCGGTGCTTGGATGAATATCTAAAGAGCTAGATTGAGGACTCATCAAGCACCATCAAATGATTGTTAAGAGATGATCTCCATCCTGAGAAGGAGATGGCAATCCTTTCTCTAAAGGCTGATATCTGACCGACCTCTTGATGCAGGTCCTCTGCATAGGAATAGAGATTCGGAGGTGTCAGACTAGTTAGGTCAAAGGGTTGACTTAACGAGATCGAGATAACCAAAGTCCTATATCGTATGCTGTCATGATATAGGCATGCATCCTCTGACAGGAGACAGATGTGTTACTATATGTCTGAGTATGTACATTTGGTAGACCAATAGGTTGATGACCTAATCAAGGTCTATACACCGGTGCACTGGTGTGCATATAAGGGCATATGAGTAATACGATCTCTCAAAGGGATCATACAGGTTCACTACTGAACCGGAAAACACGAGCTCACTCATGAGATATTGGGAAGAAACAAATTCCGTGCGCACGGTCGTCTCGCTTTGGAAGCTTGACTGAATTTGTAAGTTTGATATATACTTTTGGAAAGTATATGATCAAGACCTAGGTATGATATATGCTTTTGGAAAGTATATGATCAATACCAACTCCCAATAATCAAAATGAGAAACTTACTAATAAAACCCTGAAGTAGACAGTATAAAGTTGATCTAATACTTCGGGTTTATTCTGAGTCTTCAGTATGCAGGATGTACAGGTATTGGGAATACATGAGGGTGATGTGATCATAAACGATTGTATAACCATGACGCTTACATTCCTAGGGAGTGATGAAACGGGTCTGGATTTTAGTGACTCCTCTCAGTAGAGAAGTAACCTAATCTTAGTCCAAATATTGGACATTGATTTGGATGTGATTCAGATCCAATGAGAAGATTAGATTTACGGTCTTGATTTAATCAAGCATCTATGGGAGGCCCGAGATCTGGATTTGAGATGTGATCTCAATATCCAAGTCACTATACGTGGAACAATACAATCGCCATGTCCTTATCTCCAAGTATTCGCGGAGAAAGCGCATTATCCTTGAAAGAGTTCATGGATAATTCTATTGTTCATATATGTATCCAAGCACTGAGAAAATGGATAACTAAATGTGATTTAATTATCATGATTAATATAAATTTGATTCATATTATAGAGAGAGTTATCTAAGATAATTGAATATGATTTAATTATCAAAGATGTGAATAATGTGAATGTGATTCATATTATTTGAACAAATGAGAAAAAGAGATCCAAGATGATTTAATTATCATGGATAAGAATAATGTGGATAGCAATATCCAATTATTCATAATATATTATAAATGTGATTTATAATGTATTAGAGAGAGTTAATTATAATTTATATTTGATGATTAATTATTATGTGCATTGGATACACATTGTGTAATTAATTGACAATGTAAATTATATGTTGTTTTAGGGTTGTGAATATGATTCACATTTTTCCAATGTCAAGACTGCAATATTCTCAAAATTAATTGAGAATTATTTTTGGTAAATAAAATCCCAACAAATAGTTGTTGGAAATAAATAAGAGATAAAATCAAGGAGGCATGCAATCACATGGAAATCCATGAGACTGCCTCCTATAAGAAAGCGGTGGGCTGCACCCAATTCCTATATGGAATGGGTGGTCGTCCCCCCTTAATATACAAGGAGTTCTCTCCTTATTTATTGATGTGATTTTTGTATTGATTTATATTTGATTTTGTCAAATATATTTTAATCTAAATTTGTTGGTTTCACCAACAACAATCTTGACCAATGGATTAACATAAATCAATCTCATCCATTGATTTTATATGTCCCATGGATTGAGATCCATGGATCCCAAAACCCTATAAAAGGAGAGGCACCCCATTGCTCTTTTTGACACATAATGCTTATGTAGCACATCTCTCTCTCTCTCTCTTTCTCTCTACATGCCTACTCTCTCTTCCTCTCTTATGGTCGTCCACTATGGATGCCATGGAGAGGTTCTCCATCGCCGCAGCATCGTCATTATGTTGCCCGATCGTCTGCTCGTGGATCTCCATCTCCTTCGGTGTTCTTCACTCGTGAAGAAGACGTTGGATCTCGTGTGTCGAGATCAGGAGATCCGTCGCTTGGATCATCAACATGGATTGCGAGAAGCACGCGGTTCATCCTCGCGCTCGCAAGCGTCTCCTCCGTCGGATCGGACTTGAGACAGGAGGTCTCTTCGTTTAGAGACTCGATCACAACCTCTCTTCAAGAGGTAATCCTATTATTTGTTTGTGGTATAGACTAAACGATCCGAGAAGTGTTCTTGGATCATGTGGTTTCGTCGTATAAAATTTTTAAATTCCGCTGCATCGAGCAACTAGTTCGACTAGTCGCTCCTCGTCGTATTCGATACGACGCTCACGCTTCCGTGATGCGCTTGAGGATTATACCATATCCTTCAAGTGGTATCAGATCCTTAGGTCGACGGTTTCGAATATGATTCGCAAACCGAGGATGACTTGGGTTCCTTAAGGTCGCGAAAGTTTTCATTGCATTTGATTTCGCAGATCTGATTAGTAAATAAATTCGGCACTGTTTAAATTGTTTAAACACGATTTTAATAATTATATTTTGTTACCCATTAAATAAGGAAACCATAGGATCTGAGTTTGCGTAAATCGGATTTCGTATGCTCGAGATATGGTTGTTTTAATGAACATGTATGCACTGTTGTGGGAACTGTAGATCTGAACGTGATTAAAATGTTAATTACTGTTTAGGCTTGCCTCGAAATGCGTGAAACATCACTTGAGTTCTGTCGTAAATTAAATTAGCAATCTATGAAAATTGATTTTGTCTAATTTGGATTTAATATGATTGAGATATGCTAATTTTAGTAAGTAGGGGTCACTGCTGAAATTACATTCCTAATCTAGAACCATGTGATTGTCAATTAATGAAATTAATTGTTAATTTCAAGAAATAATTATGGAAAATATTTGAGAAATATTGGAAGATGATTATTTCCTTAATTGACTTGGCCCCAACCAATTAATTGATTAGATTTGATCTAAATCATAATTGGAATCACAATAATCAAACTCCTTGCTTGAATAGGATTGGGAATTTGTCTAGCAAATTTCCTTATAATCAAAAATTGTTTTGATTACTATATGGTATAATTTCGGTTGAATAACCGATGATCATCTCAAGTACAAATTAATCTATTTGGCATTATCCTTTCCCGAGGCGGATATGGTGTCTAGTCGGAGACGTTGGGGTAGCGGGTTGCAACGTATGTGGTCCGTCCCACTCTTGCTGGTACTGGCCATGACAGCGGGTAGGGCCGGGATAATGCTGAAGAGATTAAGATGTATTTTTAATTATTAAAATATGAATTAAAACGTACTTTGAGATAATACCATATATATATATATTCAAGTATAGCAATCAAGTTTGATTGATTGAATTGGATTGATAATTAATTTAATATGATTGAGTTAATTATATCCAATTAAACCACTCTATTATGAATAGAGTTATTATTTCCCTTGGAAGAATTAATAATGTGAATATGGTTCATGATAATTAATTAGAATTTGAATATGATATGGAGGATCACATAAGTGACATCCATGGTCTCCCGTCAAGGCGAAGAGTTTCGTCGCCAGATATTATGTGTAGGAGATGCCTGTCCGAAGTGACAGCTCCTGCATATGATCCATTTGGATCGGGCTCGTTGCTTCTCGAAAGAGTAAGGACGTAAGCGTAGTGACCCCAATATCGAGTCCTCATATTATTGGGGCGATATTGGATTGCGCATAGCGAGTTGTATTCCTGTTGACGGTTGGTTCAATAAATGACGGGTCAACATTGCCTTAGGGGTGGTGGGCCCGGGTGTTAAAGACCGAATTGGGAGATGTAAGTTGGACTTGCAAGGCGGAATGGGTTCCCGCTTCTTTTTATCTGAGTTACAAGTTCTCATATTATTGGGATGTAACAAAGATAAGGAAGGAGATCCCAGATCTTGCTTGAGATATAATGGTAAGTATATCTCTTACATTGTAAGTGATTAAGGGAATGAACTTTCATTGTTGACATGGCAAGACAACTTTGATATAAAAATTCCTAAATCAAAGTAAAAATATGTATATATAAATATATACCCTTATGCAAATATCTTATTTCAGATAATCATTCATTAAACCCACTCAATATTATACTCAATAATACCTGGTAAAATATCATGGATTGAACCTGTGATCCAGATATTGTACTTGTAATTGGACGCATAATGTATGTGGTTGCAATATGCAAGTTTCCTCATAATAATGAGGAATGATGATTAAATGAGACAATAGGACTAAAACCCTAGGGTTTGTATGTCTCTATAAGTCTTGATCTCATCGAATGTACTTTTGAAGTAACATGTCGATAATGATTGTAATTATCATATAATCCTTATAAAATCTAAGAAGATGTTCTGGCATACATATGTGCTCTCGACATATAATCATGAATGACATGGTTCTCTGCATTATGTAGAATGGTGGCTCTATAGGAGATGATGTATTCAAATTATTTGAGTACCTACCTGAACCTAAGTTTTAAGAGTTTAAATGGATGTAGATACGATGAGTGTCATCATTCTACTATCTTTACTCTAGTTATTCCTAAAGCTTCATAATATTCATAATGTATGAATTGAATGAAGCATGTATAAATGTTGAAATTCTCTTATATTGAAATTTTCTGATTTTAACATAAGATATCCTCTGTCTTGAGCAATGGTTGCTTATAGATAAAGGGAGCACAGTGGAAGCATGGGTTGGACCCAAGTAAGAAGTATAGTCAAAAGAGTTGAATGTACTTCTGTGACTTCCATGAAACATCCAAAGAGTTGGATGAATGCCAATACTGCAATAAGTTGATGTGTTGATAGTATGACTATCATATCTATCTAGAATCCTTAGAGAAGGAATCGGATAGTACATCAGAATAATCTACTTATAATCATTGAAATTGACTTACTTATTTGATAATATAAAGTCTAATAATTGTATCTCAATCTTCTAATGACACTTGCAATTGGTTGCATATGTATTAGAATATTAGAAATCTGATCTTAAGGTTTAATGGTCATCTAATTTGGAATTGATGCAATTGTTGCAACAATTTCCACCTGATGAATATACTTCATATTTTCAGTGGGAGTCCTTAATCTTAGAGAATGTCTCTATGACCTAGATATTAGAATACACTCATTATTTATTTTCAAATGTTGGAAATAAACATGAATTCTGTAATAAATCTATCATAAAGAGTTATGATGGAGATATTTCAGATAGTGATCTAAAATCTTGTGGACTCTACTAAATTAGAAAATTAATGAATGGTTCATTAAGATTTCTAATGCTGAAAAATAAACCATTAAAGATCAATAGGAGGATGAAGATCATTTGATAATGATCTAGCATCATGTTTTGGACATATGTCTATTGAT
The DNA here is from genome assembly GCA_037367405.1 of Ottelia alismoides. Classification (NCBI taxonomy): domain Eukaryota; kingdom Viridiplantae; phylum Streptophyta; class Magnoliopsida; order Alismatales; family Hydrocharitaceae; genus Ottelia; species Ottelia alismoides. The sequence continues at coordinate 1,584,643 of JAZKJV010007604.1, read as the reverse complement.
GTGATCAATAGACTGATAAGAGATGAAACTTTAGATTGTCTAGAGGTTCAAATCTTACATACTTGTGAATATTGTATTCAAAAGTAGAAATTTTCAATACACCGTCCCTTGGGAATGGTGTAAAATGTCAAGGTATTCAGGATCTCATACATATTGATGTATGTGAATCATCTATATCATAGTAAACATTATGGATATGTGATATCTATTGATGATTATGTATGATATGAGATTTCTTCTCTTCACCTAAGAAACCTTTGAAATGTTCAAAGATTACACAATTTTGGTTTAGAACCAAAGTTTGATGGAAGATGAAATGAATTTGATCTAACTAAGGTAGCTTGTACCTATTAGATGAATTCAAGAAATACCTTAACTCAATAGAGTTGTAGGGAGATACAATTGATCATGTGTGACATGATTTGATCGATGATTAATCTTAGCATAATTATCTCTTAGTTTCCAAGTATATATATGTGGTAGAGACTACATTATATATATCCTTAATAAAGGTTCCATGTGATTAAGTTGAAATCTAGCACCAGAGAGTGCTACTTCATTAGGAAATTAAAGGATGGTATTGGATACCTACTTTATGACCTTGAGATTCTTAAAAGATCTCATCTTTGGGAATATGATTCTTATAGGATGACTCTCTTAAGAATCAAGATAAAAATGAAGTAAAGGATCTCATTTAATCTTGAGATGATAATGAGGCTCCTGAAACCGGAAACTAAATAGACAATTAAAGATGAAACATTAATACCTCTTCAAATAAGTTTGAGGATGGATTCCATGTGTCAGTTAAATCTGACTATGATCGGACTTCATGTGATGAAGCTCCTAAGGATCATGACATGGAAAGATGGATGTTAGCAATAAAAGTCTAATGTAGACTTCATATACAAGTGTTGTATATGGACCCTCGAGGATCCACCTATATGGGTAAGACCCATTAAGGTGTAAATGGATCTTCAAGAGAAAGAGGGAACCTGATGAGAAGGTAGAGACCTTCAAAGCACGGTTAGTGGTCATAAGCTACACACCAAAGAGAAGACATCGCTTGCGATGAGACTTGCTCTCCAGTGACCTTGCTTTAACCCATCAGAATATTGCTAACTATAGCTACACAACTTGACTATGACATCTTCATGATGTGAGTCAAGATTGCATTCCTCTATGAATTCCTCTCTGAGGATATTCATATGAAGTAGCCGCAGGGCTTCATGGTTGAGGAAAGCAAGGTGTACAAGCTAAAGAACTCCATCTTTGGACTCAGATAAGCTTCTTGTAGTTGGAACATAAGATTTGATGAAATTATAAATGTTACGATTTCAGATAAAAATCTTGATGAACCATGTGAAGCTTAGTGGGAGTGCCATTGTATTCATCGTGTTAAATGTAGATATTTAGAATGATATAAGAATAATAATAAGTGTTTTATAATTTGGTTGTTCCATACCTTGAGATATTATCTCAAGGATACCTCTTAGATCCTAGTTCTAAAGATGTTCAGAAGCAAAGAGAAGAGGGTATTGGGACTGTCGCATTAGTAGTACACCTTGGACTTATTCCATTTTCTGGAAAATTCCAAGAAAAGCTTCCTTCCCTTAAGATGTGGTAGTGACCTGTCTAAAGGGATAGCACCTCAAAGAGTTGAGGAAGTGAATGCTAGAACTGCTTGCACTTGTGCATCGGTTACGAGAAGCTGAAGTGTATGCTGGATGTGGACAAAGCCATATGTCTGCCATGCAGTGGGAGTAGTAAACTGTTACTAATCCTTCTCTAGAAATAAAACACTTAGTTGCAGTAATAACAATATCTTAAAAAGATGATGAAGCTTAGAGATAGTGATCTCAAAGTCTTATCTTCAAAAGTTTATGACCTTGTAGATAGTGATCTATAAGGGTCTTAACTTTAGATACCTTAGGAGATAGAGATCTCCGGGAATGAAGGTATTCTAATAAGAATTATGGGAATACTGGTTATAATTAATCGAGCTAAAGTGTCAATGACACTATAACAAAATTGAGTATTGGTTGCATAAGATGCAACATTCGCATTGGATGTGAGCACTGTTACTGGGGATATGCAAGTGTCGTAAAAGGACTTGGCGTAGTCTTTTGGGAACAGAGTGACTGATCAGCTTACCTAGATATTTTCTAAATAGCCTATGATTGTCACATGAGTGTGGGTATAAATGATTAGCCCATGGCTCTTTGGGCTAGTGGGAGATTGTTGGAAATGCGAGCCCACGGCGAGCCATTTTGCAATAAATGTTATTGCAACTCCTTAATCTGAAATGAAGAATACATAATTTGCATAATAGGTCCCTTAGTACAATGAGAGTTATGTACCATGGCCATCTTGATGATCATACAGCTGTTGATTCAGTTATTGAATCATAGAGGTTGGTGCTTGTATGAATATCTAAAGAGTTAGATTGAGGACTCATCAAGCACCATCAAATGATTGTTAAGAGATGATCTCCAGCCTGAGAAGGAGATGGCAATCCTTTCTCTAAAGGCTGATATCTTACCGACCTCTTGATGCAGGTCCTCTGCATAGGAATAGAGATTCGGAGGTGTCAGACTAGTTAGGTCAAAGAGTTGACTTAACGAGATCGAGATAACCAAAGTCCTATATCGTATGTTGTCATGAGATAGGCACGCATCCTCTGACCGGAGATAGATGTGTTACTATATGTCTGAGTATGTACATTTGGCAGACCAATAGGTTGATGACCTAATCAAGGTCTATACACCAGCGCGCTCGTGTGCATATAAGGGCATATGAGTAATACGATCTCTTAAAGGGAGCATACAGGTTCACTACTGAACCGGAAGATACGAGCTCACTCATGAGATATTGGGAAGAAACAAATTCCGTGCGCACGGCCGTCTCGCTTTGGAAGCTCGAATGAATTTGTAGGTTTGATATATACTTTTGGAAAGTATATGATCAAGACCTAGGTATGATATATGCTTTTGGAAAGTATATGATCAATACCAACTCCCAATAATCAAAATGAGAAACTTACTGATAAAACCTTGAAGTAGACAGTATAAAGTTGATCTAATACTTCGGGTTTATTCTGAGTCTTCTAGTATGCAGGATGTACAGTATTGGGAATACGTGAGGGTGATGTGATCATAAACGATTGTATAACCATGACGCTTCCATTCCTAGGGAGTGATGAAACGGGTCTAGATTTTAGTGACTCCTCTCAGTAGAGAAGTAACCTAATCTTAGTCCAAATATTGGACATTGATCTGAATGTGATTCAGATCCAATGAGAAGATTAGATTTACGGTCTTGATTTAATCAAGCATCTATGGGAGGCCCGAGATCTGGATTTGAGATGTGATCTCAATATCCAAGTCACTATACGTGGAACAATACAATCGCCCTGTCCTTATCTCCAAGTATTCGCGGAGAAAGCGCATTATCCTTGAAAGAGTTCATGGATAATTCTATTGTTGATATATGTATCCAAGCATTGAGAAAATGGATAATTAAATACGATTTAATTATCATGATTAATATAAATTTGATTCATATTATAAAGAGAGTTATCTAAGATAATTGAATATGAATTATCAAAGATGTGAATAATGTGAATGTGATTCATATTATTTGAACAAATGAGAAAAAGAGATCCAAGATGATTTAATTATCATGGATAACAATAATGTGGATAGCAATATCCAATTATTCATAATATATTATAAATGTGATTTATAATGTATTAGAGAGAGCTAATTATAATTTATATTTGATGATTAATTATTATGTGTATTGGATACACACTGTGTAATTAATTGACAATGTAAATTATATGTTGTTTTAGGGTTGTGAATATGATTCACAATTTTCCAATGTCAAGATTGCAATATTCCCAAAATTAATTGAGAATTATTTTTGGTAAATAAAATCCCAACAAATAGTTGTTGGAAATAAATAAGAGATAAAATCAAGGAGGCATGCAATCACATGGAAATCCATGAGATTGCCTCCTATAAGAAAGAGGTGGGCGGCACCTAATTCCTATATGGAATGGGCGGTCGTCCCCCCTTAATATACAAGGAGATGTAATCTCCATGTATATTCACTCCTTATTTATTGATGTGATTTTTGGATTGATTTATATTTGATTTTGTCAAATATATTTTAATCTAAATTTGTTGGTTTCACCAACAACAATCTTGACCATTAGATTAACATAAATCAATCTCATCCATTGATTTTTTATGTCCCATGGATTGAGATCCATGGATCCCAAAACCCTATAAAAGGAGAGGCACCCCATTGCTCTTTTTGACACATAATGCTTATGAAGCACATCTCTCTCTCTTTCTCTCTATACACCTACTCTCTCTTCCTCTCTTATGGACGTCCACCATGGATGCCATGGAGAGGTTCTCCATCGCCGCAGCATCGTCGTTATGCTGCCCGATCATCTGCTCGTGGATCTCCGCCTCCTTTGGTGCGCCTCACTCGTGAAGAAGACGTTGGATCTCGTGTGTCGAGATCAGGAGATCCGCCACTTGGATCATCAACATGGATTGCGAGAAGCACGCGGTTCATCCCCACGCTCGCAAGCGTTTCCTCCGTCGGATCGGACTTGAGATAGGAGGTCTCTTCGTTTAGAGACTCGATCACAACCTTGCTTCAAGAGGTAATCCTATTACTTGTTTGTGGTTTAGACGAAACGATCCGAGAAGTGTTCTTGGATCATGTGGTTTCGTCGTATAAAATTTTTAAATTCCGCTGCATCGAGCAACTAGTTCGACTAGTCGCTCCTCGTCGTATTCGATACGACGCTCACACTTCCGTGATGCGCTTGAGGATCTAACCATATCCTTCAAATAGGTGTTTCCAATTTCATGCAAAACAAACATTTCTTAGCATGCCCATCTATATAGTGACAATTTCAATAATTTTGAGACCGTTAAAATGTGATAGTTTTGATGAAGATGATAGAAGTGCCGAATTTAGTTGAAATTGTTACAATATCATGGTGATATATGGTGATTTAAATCCCCTTAGGTTTCATTTGAAAAAATAAAAAATCAATGAAAAAAATGGTCAGGTGCAGCTAGTTAGCTCCACCCCAAGTGCAGCTTCCCCAGCCCCGATATATATATATATATATATATATATATATATATATATATATATATATATATATATAGAGAGAGAGAGAGAGAGAGAGAGATGGGAAAAGTGAGTATGCTCCCTGGTTGTAGCCAACTTACATGCTCCCACCCCTTTTCCCCTGTAATTTTTTTTATTTTTCTAAAATGAAACCTATTGGAATTTAGATCACAATATGTCACCATGGTGTCATTCAAAATTCAACTTAATTCGAGACTTTTATCCCCTCCATCAAGACTGTCAAATTTTAACGATCTCATAGTTGCTGAAATTGACCCCCTTCAGATGGAGGGCATAGAAGTTTTTGTTTCTAACGAAATTGGAATGGCATGTTAGGGGAGTATAGTGATGAATATACATATTTTTTATTTCCAAAAAAACAAAAATTAGAGGAAAAATAGGGGTGGGAGTAGCCAATTGGATACTCCCAGGGAGTAGCCTCATTTAAACCTATATATATATATATATATATCCTTCCCAGGTGTTTTCTATTTTATTTTATTCTTTTCTTATGTTTATGTTATTTTGATCTTAGTAAAATAGTATTATTGTATAGTATATTTACATGAATATGGAATTAACATGTATTTATAAGTATTTGTTATGCTTTTTATATTAAAATATAAATATAAAGTGAATGGATCTCATATTCATTCAATCTATGGGATGGATCCCATATTAATTGTATGCATTTTAATAAAGCAACCAACAAGGACCATTTCCCTCTTTCATTTGCAGAACAAATTATCAAAAGATTGGAGCAAATGATTTATACTACTTCTACGATGGCCACTACGTATATAAAAATAAAATAATAACACCTCAATATCCATAAAATGCAATCTTCACATGTTTGTTTGGAGCATATACTTTCAAACAGATGCCCTTTGGGTTATTTAATTGATGAATTTATGATTCATGAACTTTATCCTGCATTTTGTCCTTAAACACTTAACAAATACATATAAATATGCAATAATGTTACATTCTTATAAATATACTCTTCATCGGTAATAATACATTGCTACATATCAAAAAGGCATAATGAGAAGAAAATGAGAAAATATAAGAAAGAGAACAAGGCAGATTGTGAATGTACATGAGTAGACCAACTCTAGATAGCTATGAAAAATATAATTATCAAATATATTTATGAACAAACTACAAAGACCAAGTCAACCTGGATTGATTGACTAACAATAAAGTAAGGAGATATAAGAAGAACCACAAAAATAATAAATAAGTAGAACAACTCCTCCTCGTAATACTTAATTATTTTTATTTTCCACCAAACTTTTCACTGTTGTAAAAATAATAATTAACTCTATGCACAAAAGCTCTACCAAAAATGATTTGGACCAAACTAAGAAAGAAAACACGAGCCTAATTTCACGAATTTGAATTTCTTAGGTCCATAACTACCTATGAAAACCTATGAATTAGTCAACTCACCTTAAACTTCAATTTGCACATTAAATTATTTTATAGAATTTTCAAAGATATTGTGATCAAAGGTGCGATTTTCAGCATCTGGACCTAGTTGAAAATCTAACATATATAAACTTCAAACTTTCTATGGAATTAACCTTAACTCCTTTTAACTAAATTACTTTTCTATGTCATACATAAAAATCCTAATAAAAAATATAAAAATCATCGAAAGCTTTGTCATCCATCGATGCCAAAATAACAAAAATCCCAATTCTCAAGGTTGCAACATCCAAATCTTAAAACTTTTTAATATGAACACTGATTTCAATGTATTTCCCTTAAAGTTCATGACATAAATTTTGCTACCTAATGAGGTGGATTTACTCAAAACAAAGTTAATTTGCAAAAGTTTGATTTTAGAATCAAATTAAGTTGGTTTTCTAACTGGGTGAATTATTTTTGATTATATATACTTTTCTACATGAATTTAATTTTTAACTATTTTTGTGATACAATATTTTATTTTTAAAGTAAAATCCAAAATAAAATCCAATAAAATTAATAACATAGATACAAATAACCTATTTATTTGTATATAATACCAATGTTTCAACTTCTTGGATATATTTCAACATTTAGACCTTTAAGAAGAATTTATTTATATGTATACATATAACTCTTTAAATAAATAACTTATATGAACTTTTGTAAAAATCCTTCAAATTAAATGATAGGACTTGTTTTACAACTACAAAATACGTTTTTTATTATTAAATTATTTATGTAATAAAATCACATTATTTGATCATGCATTATATACTATTTAAAAGATTATATTATTATCTTCATTTGTTATCATTTTTTTGAATATGAAATTAATAGTTACGAATGAATTTCTACGGATATGCACCGTGCTTTAACCTGGTGATGAATCTCGAATTCATCACTCTAAATCTCATTTATTAAGCTTAAGTCCCTAAAAATCAACAGCATATCTGCATCTATTTCGCATAATTAGCATTTGTGCATGATTTCATAAGAATTGCATTTTAGCATTAAATTCTGCATCAAATAAGAAGCCAAAAATCCAAGCCCAAATTGACCTGTAAATAGTTTAACTTCCCCTATTTTTAACTCCTTCATGCTAACTCCGAATAACCCAAAACCACTTCCATTGTGTACATATCACTAACAAGAATAAATGAAAAAAACAAAAAAATCACTAACTCAAATAAGTGGACCAAAAACCCAAACCCTAGTTCTAGGATTTTCAGACTAAAAGCCACATATCTTCCCCATCCAGTGTCCGATTTGATCCTACTCACTTTTGAACTAATGCACATTCAATTACCTTCAAAACAAGACCAAGTTCAAGTGAATCGGAGCTCGTATGTGAAAGTTGGGTTTTGGGCCTCTTTTGTATATTTTCGCGGCTTTTCTGACCTATATTTTATGTATATATTTTATTAATTAATAAAAATCCAAAAAAAATTAGAATTAGGTGCCTTTTATTTATCTTTGAGTTTTCCATATTTTTCCGGATTTTTATCTTGTTTTAAAAAATGACAAAAAATTAGAAAACACAAAAATCAAGGTATTCTATGTACATGGGATGCCCCAAAAATGCACTTTTCACATTTGACCGAATTTGGCTTTGATGTCTTCATGAAAGTTGTAGATCTCGTTGAGACGAGCATTTTTTGTGAAGAAACCTTTTCGATCCGAGGTCATTTGCTATTTCTTTTTGATTTTACAAAACAATTTATCTTCGAATTTTCTGGTGCTGACACGTGGCAGCCCCAGAGGCCGCCACATGTCAGCTATTTTTCGCCTTTTTAAATATCGTTTTTATAAAAAAAAATTAATTAAAAAAAAAAGAAGCCATCGCACGTGCGAGGCACGTGCCCCCAGGCACGCCCCAAGCACGTGCGCGCCCTCTTCCCAGGCTCCCGCCACGTGGCCCATATCTGGCCGTTCGATCTCGGCCGATTGAACGGCCAGGCACCCGTCGTTCTCCTCTCTTCGTCTCCCCCAATCCCAGCGCCGACCACCTCCGAAACCGTCGCCAACTGCCCTCCTCTTTCCTCGCAACTGCCCCGACTCCATCTCCGCTACCTCCGTTATCTTCGCCCCGCCGCCTCGCAACGGCCAAACCCCCAACGTTATCCCCGCTCTTCCCTCGCCCCTATAAAAACGACGCCGCCGCCCCACAGTCACCTTATCCGCCGATACTTCCACTGCCGGAGAGACGGTGGTGACAGCACCGTGCTCCCCCTTCGCCGGCGAGATCCAAGGTCTTCAGCCTTGCTGCATCAAGGCGCGCCCTCCGCCGCTAGTGCCCAGCTCCGCCCCCTTGGCGTCGAGCCACCGACCACCGCATCGCTATCTTCCAGCAGCTCCATCGCCAGGAGCTGCTTCGACTCCACCCTCCACTTCATCTTCATCGACCGCCGACGACATCGCCTTCAACCTCAGCCCCGACCGTCGCCATCAACTTCATCAAACAACCTCCAGGAGCGGAGGCCCTCCATCGCCATCAACTTCAAACGCCACCAGCTCCGGTCATCGTCAACCACCACGCCACCGGCATCGCCTCGCCTCGACAGCACCGCCGGTTCCACGCCGCCCCACGCCTCGCCTTGGCCGGAGGCCACCTCTCGCACGCAAAGCCCGAGGCACCACCACCGCCTTCTTCGCCTGGGCAGTCCTCCGCCAGCCCAGCAACCTTCGCCGGCCGGGCTCGAAGCCCGAGGCCCCGGCACGTGCGAGGCACGTGCGCGGGGAACGACCGTTCTTCATCCCCAGGGGTCACGTGATCTGCACGTGACCCGCTGGGTAAATTGCAGAGACCCCCCGGAGGTTCCTACAATTCGCACAGCAGCCCCCGCCATCCAAGGGGCACGTGCGACGCACGTGCTCCCTTGGAAAAATTGCAGAAACACCCTCTGATTTTTGGTAATTGCAAATAAGTCCCCCCACTGCAGTTTTCTTTATTTCTTTTATTTATTATATTTACGTCTATACCCCTGTGTTCCCCTGTGATTCTAGACCTTTTCTTTACATTATTTAATTAATCTAAAAATAGCATGATGTTCGTTAATTAATTCTCTACTGTTTGACATCTTGTGGTATTTTTGTGACGGACGGTTAATTAATAATTAATTATTTTGTGAAAATTGAAATATTTTGCCCAATCTGTGTTCTGAAATTCATATTTAATTAACCGTGGCTCTAAAAATTCACCAAAAATCACATATTATAGAGATTATTTTGATTAACATTGTGCCCAAAAATCTTTGCATTTGCATGCATCATTCGCCCTGTAAAAATCATTTTGTGCATTTCAATGTTTGATTTTTAATAGGTACTAAACCCCACATTTTCGAGGTTTAAGATTTTTCTGAGATCCATTACCTAGTGATAGATCTTGGATAATTTTATTTCTCGAAAATAAGTAGGTTTAATATTTATTATAATTAAATATTGAAAATCATTCTGTTTGCATTTAAGAATCCATAAAAAATTCATATTGCATCCAAAAATTCCAAAAAAATTACAGTGCACTCATTTCATCATATTTTACATCTCGGCCAAGTTTCGTATTTTTTTGGACATCATTTGAACGTAATTCACATTTTAGTCCCTAAAATAGGCCGAACTTGCATTTTGCATCTCATATTGCATTGAAAAATTCCAAAAAAAGACCGCCTTGAAAACCGAACTAAAAATTGGATAGACATTAATCTAGGTTGTTCCTTTGCCTCCTTGTGATCGACCTTGGGACTTGCCCAAGTAAAATAAACATAAAAACCACTTGATTAAATTTGATTAAAATTTGTGGTTATTTCTTGACTGTTTCCGAAAGCCGCCTACAACGAACGACATATTTATTTTCATGATCGACGATTAAAAACGATTTCTTATCGCGGCTTTTGCGGGCTCGTCAGATGGCGCCGTTGCCGGGGAGGCAAACGGCTTAGTTTTTTTTGTTTTGAAAATTTTTTGTTCGGTTTTTCGAATTCGGGTAGTCTGACCCCCGAATCTTCCACTGTAAACCCCATTTTATTTCTTAAGCATTTATTTCATTTGTTTTATTTTTGATTAGTTTCTGAGTCACTCTCTTACATTCTCTCTCTTATTTTTCTTGCGAGGTACCCGGCGTACGTGGAGCGGTTTCTCAAGGAACCGACGCATCTTCACCGACACCCGAAGAAATCGCAATTAAATTAAGATCGAGTCCAGTCGTGAGAGAGAGTAGAGTCTAGGTTTTTAATTTCTGCAAATTTCCATTTCTGCTCATTTACAGCGGTGTCCGTTTGGACTCTCGCGTGTGTAAAAAAGACCTTGAACTTTTTCTGTGGTGTGTCATGGCCTGTTTCACTCTCCGGTGAGGGTGGGGCCCGACTTGTGTGGCGATTAGGATAGACTTGCACATACGGCTCTTAGAGCATTTTTATCTTTGCTTGTGCTCGTAGGATCTTAAGCCACACTGCACATTAACTGAGACGCACCTTAGATCGTTCAACTTAGCCAAAAATTTAACTCAATTCTTCCCGCTAATAGAACTTTCTGTTTAGGTGCGGTTTTCATCGGCTTGCACGCATTTAGTGTAATTTTTAAAATTCTGTATTGCATCCCACATGGAGATTGCGAGGAGGCACTGTAAGTCTTCTAACTGAGCATTCATCATAGTTTTCCGCGTGCATCGACTTTTCCCAACTTTCTCCCCCTTGTTTTATCACATAAATCTAAAGGAAATTGGGACTGGACGGTAGACGTACATTTGTGCTCATATAAATTTTTCAGTGATCACCTCATTAAAAATTGGGACTGCTAAATATAGCCGATCAAAATAATCCATAAAATCAAGAATTTCTACGGGAGAGCAACCCCGACCTTGTATGTTTCCATTTTTCTGAGTGAGCGAGAGACGACACTTAAGGTTAGAGCCCAAATCCGAAATCTCAGCTCGCTAAATTTTTGCCAAGATTGATTTATCACCAACTAAAATTGAAAAGATAATAGCCGAACTCTTACGGCTTCATTGTGTGCGTTGGTGAACTCAGGGTTTGAATTGTGTTTGCATTGGTGTGCGTGAACCGATTTCAAGATCAATAGCCGCACATTTGATTTCTCTTGACTATCCCGTGCAATCATCTCTCTCCTTTCTTGATTTAAAATTCACCATGGAATTCTTGTCCAATAATTCTTGCAGACCTAACCCCTCATTCCTCTCCGCTCTTTCAAAAATAGCCGAACGTATTTCCGAGAATCCATCAGAGATATACTATGAAAACGAATTCGTATCGGTTAGACCCAAAACACCTCCCCCTCAACCACCAATAAATCCATCTTCTTCTGCTAATCTGACCTATTTTATGAATGACAACCCTTTGTATTCAGAGCAGACAAACCAAGAAATGATTGAGGGCTCTACTTCTTCATTTAATCCTCTTTACATTGATCATACAATTCACCCCTCATATTCGATAAATGTCAATCCATCATTCATGGGAGAAGATAACCACATGATCGAATTGAACACTTCTTCACCTCTTCCATCATTCTTGAACACCAAAGAAAAATCATTACCTTGGATTGAACATAATAACCCCCTCTTCACTCATACAGAGGATTGGGCCGACCACAAAAGATCACAACTCTCCTTGGACCAACTCCACTTACCTAGACCATATGAGCAGCCACCTTCCATGATTATTGAGGAGATACTTTCAGAAGATGATGATCGTACATCGAATATTTCCGGAGATCCCTCCCCTAGTACATATAGAAAAATGGAAGAGGACATTGAATTACAAAAACATACCCCAACTGCTCCCATATTTGGCCAAGAAGAGATTCTGGAGAATATTTTGAGGATGAATAAGAAATTTGATTTAATGGAGGATAAATTTCAAGAACTTGCCGATCGATTAATCTCTGGTAGCTCGGCTATAAAAATGGATGAGGAAATGATTGGATCTGAAATTGAAAATTTTGAGGATATTCAGGGACCTATGGACAATTCTGAAAATGACTATGGCGTTGACCCTCACCCTGAACTCCAGAGCCCATCCGAAGAACACCCCACAACCCCACACCACCCATAAAATACCAAAAAAATAGAAACATTTGAAAACCACAAAAAAATTGAAAATTTAGAAAATTTCATAAAAATTGAGACTGAAGACGATCTGAGGAATTTGGATCCAACTGTACGGGAAGCATTAGGAAAGAAATTAATTTTTGAACTTCCCTTTATACAGGCCATTGAACACTTCCCCGATCTTAAAGGATTTGTATTGGACAAATTAACGATGAAGAAATCGGGCAGGATTCGAACAAAAACCGAGAGACATATATTGTCAATGGCCTCCTCCTTGGTGTTGAGGAGAAAAACCAAGAGCCGCATAGTGAAGCGGTTGCCCAGATTTGAATGTGAAATCAAAGACACAATTTTCACCCATGCTCGGATTGATGACGATTCACCAATTAATATCCTCCCGACCTCTGTATTCCATGAACTCAAACTCGGACCGATTCGGAAGATACGAGAGATCATTCAATTGGCGGACCGATCGATAAAACGGCCGAGAGGAACCATTTCTGTCATCATGAAATTCCAAGGTGCTCCGCTCAAAGTTGAATTCACAATCATTGATATTGAGCATCAAGGAGAATTCACCCATTCTCCAATCATTCTCGGAAAGCCATTCTTGGCATTGGCCAAGGCGAGTATTGATTGTGAGACCCGGGAAATTAATTTCACAGCATTGGAAGCACTTAGATCTGACCATGTCTTTGAGGAACCACGATCGCCTGAGGCAACCCACGAAGTCCCCGACAACCGTAACCATGAAGCGGTAGAAGAGCCCTACCCCACAGCCACACCTGAGATAGCGGTTGTTGATGAGACTATTGGTTTAGAAAATCTCCCCCCTGCTTCATTCCCAGTCGCTCTCACCAGGGAGAATCATGTATATGAATCATACGATCCGGAGACTTATGCATGGGCACACCCTGGGTCAACCTACTCTGACTACATGGATTACATCAACTCGACACAGGAATGCGCCAACATCAAATCAATGGAGAAAGAACATGCAGAGACTCTCCCCAATATTCAAATCCCCGAGGATCTCAAAATAGACAAATCTTTCTACTATGATCCTGAGACATATGCATGGTCACACCCGGGAGCAACATTCTCTGAATATCTTGACCAAATCATCCCAAATCGAGAATGCTCAAACATTCGGGAGACTAAGAGCAAGCACGCAGATCGAGCACCAACCAAGGAAAATTCAAATGGCTATTCATCTGGATACTCAAGTGAACCGATACCTTCACGACGAAATAAAAAGAGAGTCACCTTTGACCTTCCGGAAGAGGTATCGTCTGATGGTCCCTCATCAGGTCCGGAAAAGGTAGTCTACATGAGTGAAGTCTGTTCGGCAGCCTTAAAGCCATATCTTCGTAAGGATCCAAAATTCAATCCTCGTTGGACAACTCCCGTTCCTAACTACTACTCATCCAAAGCTGATGCTCCTGCCCTCTTCAAGTACACTGGAATTCTTTCGTATGAGCTGACTGAGACCGGTGCTTCTGAGCTATCATCTGAGGACAAATTGATTGATCCCAAGAAGGAACGAATTCTGAGGAAACAATTAAAGAAACAAAAAGATATGCAAACTTGGAGTATGTCCACTTTCAAATACTACTCCTCTGAGGATAACTCTGATGATGGATATCTTTCATCTGACTCAGACACTTCATCTATTATCCATCATGATTTTTCTGAGGATGACACTGATTGTAGTTGGGAATCATATGCTCCATCTTCACCTAATCATTATGATCTCCCACCGCAGGCTCACAAGAAGATCAGCCGAAAACCGCCTTAATCATTCGGCTACCCACCCTCCCTCCCGACCACATCGGTCTCCTTGTACAACTTCTTCCTCTACTTAGGCCAAGGCCTAAGTATAGGGGGGACCGATGCCATCTGTTTATACCATCCTTCTCATCCTCCCAACCGCTCCATTTCCACCCTTCTTCCATACTTAGGCTGTCCAGAGCCTAAGTATAGGGGGGAGCCGACATCCACCTGTATATACTCTCCTCACTCACTCTTTTCCACTCTACTTCCTAACCCGTTGTATATAAATTTTTAACCCTCTTACGCTTAGCCCGAGCTATGTCTTCATTACGCTTTTTGTGCTCTGAGGACACAGCACTCGCTAAGTATAGGGGGGTCTGTATATACTATGTATATATTTTACCCATATCTCGTACTTGCGCGTAAGTCTATATGTATTTACGGGGTGGGTACTAACTTGAAAAAAAAACAACAAAAAAAGAGAGTTTTCCTACTAACACTGACTTGCCCAAAAGAGAAAAAAAGGCTTCTGATTCCATTTTCTGCATAAAAAATCCCTTGCATAAAATGTCAAAAAAAAATTCAAAAAAATGTGTCTGCATTGCACACACCTGCACTTCATCCAACTCTACATGCATTTGCATCTGTGAAAAGTCATTGGGTTCTGAACCGAGTTATGAGCCGAAACCGAGAGTGGTCTGAACTTGACCTTAATCCACCTAATTTTCAGAGGAACTTCACCGAGAAATAGGATTTTAAGAGCTTCAGGTCTTTTGACTTAATTCCTTAAGTTCCACATGACAATGTACAGCGTTTGACTCTTAGTGTCTAACCTGGTCTCTTCATTCTGGGTACAACTCTGGAATAGGGAATTAATTCGCACTCTCGCACTATGCACTTAGCTCAACCCAGACGGGATGTTGGAAGGCTATGTGAGTTTCTTTTCTGGTAGCGTGGAAATCTAAAGACCGGAGTACGGGTTGAAATAAAGCTTCGGAAAAGGGATGGACGGCTGGGCACAATTTTTTCTAAGACCCCAAAAAAATGTACGGAATAAAAAGATGCTATATCCGTAGGGGCAAAACAAGATCCAAGCAGAACCACCAAAAATTCCAAATACAAAGAAGCATTCTACCAAATAAAAATTCGACCAAAAAGGTCCAAGCTTCAAGAAACCTGCGGATCTTGGTGGAGAATTGGCTACACTGGCCATCTTCACAAGGAGAGGTGACTACACTGGCCACCCCCTCCAGTTCTTTTCTCTTTCTTCTATCTTCTCCCTCATTCGATTGTGAACACAGCGCGACAGACCTTAGAAGGAAATACCTGACTCCCCGAGGACGAGTTATTGGAAAGGAGAGGAACATGGTAGTCCGGCATTCTGGATGGGAAGAGCTAAAACCCTTCACACACACGAGTCGGTTATTCAATGTTCATGGGGTATACTTTGGGAAGAGGATTGATCTAAGATGACTTCTGAGCCGAAGCTGTAACAATGATGTGCAGAATTTGAGGGCTGTTGATTTTAAAATTCTAAAGTCTCACAGAAGTTCTGCCACACTACTAATCCAAAGGTCAAGTTTAGTTTCATTCTCACCTTCAGCTCATGGTCTTGGTATGGAACCCAATCTCATTTCACTTCATGGCATGTCTTTTTGATGCTCAGGGACGAGCATGGTTTAAGTATAGGGGGATGATGAATCTCGAATTCATCACTCTAAATCTCATTTATTAAGCTTAAGTCCCTAAAAATCAACAGCATATCTGCATCTATTTCGCATAATTAGCATTTGTGCATGATTTCATAAGAATTGCATTTTAGCATTAAATTCTGCATCAAATAAGAAGCCAAAAATCCAAGCCCAAATTGACCTGTAAATAGTTTAACTTCCCCTATTTTTAACTCCTTCATGCTAACTCCGAATAACCCAAAACCACTTCCATTGTGTACATATCACTAACAAGAATAAATGAAAAAAACAAAAAAATCACTAACTCAAATAAGTGGACCAAAAACCCAAACCCTAGTTCTAGGATTTTCGGACTAAAAGCCACATATCTTCCCCATCCAGTGTCCGATTTGATCCTACTCACTTTTGAACTAATGCACATTCAATTACCTTCAAAACAAGACCAAGTTCAAGTGAATCGGAGCTCGTATGTGAAAGTTGGGTTTTGGGCCTCTTTTGTATATTTTCGCGGCTTTTCTGACCTATATTTTATGTATATATTTTATTAATTAATAAAAATCCAAAAAAAAATTAGAATTAGGTGCCTTTTATTTATCTTTGAGTTTTCCATATTTTTCCGGATTTTTATCTTGTTTTAAAAAATGACAAAAAATTAGAAAACACAAAAATCAAGGTATTCTATGTACATGGGATGCCCCAAAAATGCACTTTTCACATTTGACCGAATTTGGCTTTGATGTCTTCATGAAAGTTGTAGATCTCGTTGAGACGAGCATTTTTTGTGAAGAAACCTTTTCGATCCGAGGTCATTTGCTATTTCTTTTTGATTTTACAAAACAATTTATCTTCGAATTTTCTGGTGCTGACACGTGGCCGCCCCAGAGGCCGCCACGTGTCAGCTATTTTTCACCTTTTTAAATATCGTTTTTATAAAAAAAAATTTTAATTAAAAAAAAAAAGAAGCCATCGCACGTGCGAGGCACGTGCCCCCAGGCACGCCCCAAGCACGTGCGCGCCCTCTTCCCAGGCTCCCGCCACGTGGCCCATATCTGGCCGTTCGATCTCGGCCGATCGAACGGCCAGGCACCCGTCGTTCTCCTCTCTTCGTCTCCCCCAATACCAGCGCCGACCACCTCCGAAACCGTCGCCAACTGCCCTCCTCTTTCCTCGCAACTGCCCCGACTCCATCTCCGCTACCTCCGTTATCTTCGCCCCGCCGCCTCGCAACGGCCAAACCCCCAACGTTATCCCCGCTCTTCCCTCGCCCCTATAAAAACGACGCCGCCGCCCCACAGTCACCTTATCCGCCGATACTTCCACTGCCGGAGAGACGGTGGTGACAGCACCGTGCTCCCCCCTTCGCCGGCGAGATCCAAGGTCTTCGGCCTTGCTGCATCAAGGCGCGCCCTCCGCCGCTAGTGCCCAGCTCTGCCCCCTTGGCGTCGAGCCACCGACCACCGCATCGCTATCTTCCAGCAGCTCCATCGCCAGGAGCTGCTTCGACTCCACCCTCCACTTCATCTTCATCGACCGCCGACGACATCGCCTTCAACCTCAGCCCCGACCGTCACCATCAACTTCATCAAACAACCTCCAGGAGCGGAGGCCCTCCATCGCCATCAACTTCAAACGCCACCAGCTCCGGTCATCGTCAACCACCACGCCACCGGCATCGCCTCGCCTCGACAGCACCGCCGGTTCCACGCCGCCCCACGCCTCGCCTTGGCCGGAGGCCACCTCTCGCACGCAAAGCCCGAGGCACCACCACCGCCTTCTTCGCCTGGGCAGTCCTCCGCCAGCCCAGCAATCTTCGCCGGCCGGGCTCGAAGCCCGAGGCCCCGGCACGTGCGAGGCACGTGCGCGGGGAACGACCGTTCTTCATCCCCAGGGGTCACGTGATCTGCACGTGACCCGCTGGGTAAATTGCAGAGACCCCCCGGAGGTTCCTACAATTCGCACAGCAGCCCCCGCCATCCAAGGGGCACGTGCGACGCACGTGCTCCCTTGGAAAAATTGCAGAAACACCCTCTGATTTTTGGTAATTGCAAACAAGTCCCCCCACTGCAGTTTTCTTTATTTCTTTTATTTATTATATTTGCGTCTATACCCCTGTGTTCCCCTGTGATTCTAGACCTTTTCTTTACATTATTTAATTAATCTAAAAATAGCATGATGTTCGTTAATTAATTCTCTACTGTTTGACATCTTGTGGTATTTTTGTGACGGACGGTTAATTAATAATTAATTATTTTGTGAAAATTGAAATATTTTGCCCAATCTGTGTTCTGAAATTCATATTTAAATAACCGTGGCTCTAAAAATTCTCCAAAAATCACATATTATAGAGATTATTTTGATTAACATTATGCCCAAAAATCTTTGCATTTGCATGCATCATTCGCCCTGTAAAAATCATTTTGTGCATTTCAATGTTTGATTTTTAATAGGTACTAAACCCCACATTTTCGAGGTTTAAGATTTTTCTGAGATCCATTACCTAGTGATAGATCTTGGATAATTTTATTTCTCGAAAATAAGTAGGTTTAATATTTATTATAATTAAATATTGAAAATCATTCTGTTTGCATTTAAGAATCCATAAAAAATTCATATTGCATCCAAAAATTCCAAAAAAATTACAGTGCACTCATTTCATCATATTTTACATCTCGGCCAAGTTTCGTATTTTTTTGGACATCATTTGAACGTAATTCACATTTTAGTCCCTAAAATAGGCCGAACTTGCATTTTGCATCTCATATTGCATTGAAAAATTCCAAAAAAAGACCGCCTTGAAAACCGAACTAAAAATTGGATAGACATTAATCTAGGTTGTTCCTTTGCCTCCTTGTGATCGACCTTGGGACTTGCCCAAGTAAAATAAACATAAAAACCACTTGATTAAATTTGATTAAAAATTGTGGTTATTTCTTGACTGTTTCCGAAAGCCGCCTACAACGAACGACATATTTATTTTCATGATCGACGATTAAAAACGATTTCTTATCGCGGCTTTTGCGGGCTCGTCACCTGGTGGCTGCATTATTGCCACTTGAGATGATCATCTTCCCAATGTTTCCTCCCATCCCCCTTTTTCATTTAAATAGTTCATGCCTCGTTAGATTGCTGAAAAGATCACCACACCCACCAAACCATTTCTCTCATTCTCTCCTCAACAATAATTTTTCTCATCTCTTAGCGATCTCCCTCCATCTTAATTGAAAGTCAATACACCATCCCCAATCATTATCCACTCTAGAAAAAGTCAATGGGTTACAGTCGTAGAATGTACATCTCTATTACGCAAGCATGAAGTGGGCAAGGAAGAGGCATCCATAGTGAGTAGTCATGCCTTGTATCACTTTTACAAATAGTATACATCTTTGGTCATGTCGCACTGATGATCAAGAATCGCAAAGTGTTTGACACCTTCTAAAGCACATGTAAATACATCCATCCCATTTTTTATTTTTGTTCTTTGATTCATCAATCTCTAGTCATTGATTTCTCTCAAATTACATACTTCTCATTTTTAATAGAACTTAGGTTAGATTTCAATCAAAATCGTTCTTGTTTCTTTTGTTTGCCGCAGTTGTCTTTCGTTTGTTAATTGAATCCACATCATTCCTCAAATCCCAGATTCCATGTATTTTATCCACTATTTCTTCACATGAACTTATTTGCAATCTTCCTTTGAGATTAAGATCTGTATTTTTCCCTATTCCTTCCTACTTTCAATCATGGAGTCATTGATTACCTTCTTTCATCTCACAAATCACAATTTCGGCATTCATGAAATAAGTCCTAGAATTCATCATTTTGATCTTTGAAATAGAGGATGAGATATTTTATTGAGGTTACTTAAACATTGTCCAATTATCTTTATGAATTTTAAGATCGGTATTTGATTTTTTACTATGTTGGATGTTTTGAGTGTTTTTAGTTAATCGTCTGGTTTGTGAGAATATCATGATCTTGCTAAGATAATCGTTGAATAAGAGTCATTGAGGGCCGTCACTTTTTCTAAAAGTAAATGTCTCAAAGAAATATTTCTTCAAGCAATTATTATTTGAGTAACCATACTACACTGATATTCTATTGTAGAGATTTGTTGGAGTTGTTGGACAATATTGAAGCACATACAAACTTTGGTCCTCAATCGATTGCATGGAGTAATACGAAGAAGGACCATTATTTCCTCTTTATAAAGAGAAAGAACAACACCTCTCCAAAGTGTTATTAAGGAAGAAAACATGAAGAAGCATCTTAGATAGTACACATCAAGTAGAATCAAGTAGGGTAGATTTCTCATAAAGCGAAAAAAAGGGTAAGCCCTCCCGTCAAAACCTATACCCCGAAAATCTTTTCACCGCATTTTGACTTTTTATCCTCAACTAGTTGTTTCCCAAAAATCATTAAAAATCATGACATGCCCAAAATACTAAAAACTCTTAAAACCAAAATACCCTAATGGT
Source organism: Ottelia alismoides (assembly GCA_037367405.1). Classification (NCBI taxonomy): domain Eukaryota; kingdom Viridiplantae; phylum Streptophyta; class Magnoliopsida; order Alismatales; family Hydrocharitaceae; genus Ottelia; species Ottelia alismoides. The sequence continues at coordinate 1,564,010 of JAZKJV010007604.1, read as the reverse complement.
TTATATGAGTTCATGGGGATCGTGATACCACCAAGGGGTGAATAATGTCTCGAAAACATTTTAAAATATTTTGCAGAAATATACCAAGCACAACATAATGAATCAAGCAAGCCAATAAGCACATTGCATAAGATTTAACGTATAAAACCAACCGAGTGAAAACAGCGAGGTGGCGATTCGAGTGGAGATCGGCTTAGTTCTCTCCTATTGAACTCACTAGGAACGACCTTCATATGAGTTCATCCAGGCCTCTTCTACATCATTAGATCAAGAACAGAACCTCTAGATTGAATCTCCATTGTCCAAAAAGCCCCAAACATCGGTCGGGGAATAAAGTTCCAGATCTATATCGAGTTGTTCGTGTCCCCTCGCTTCTCAACCATCATATCAGAATAAAGATCAGATCCAGTCATCCACAACACACATGTTCTGCACCTGCATCAGTGACCATTTGTACTTTTTACTGTGCTTTTATTTCATTTTGTAAATAAATCCCTTTAGGGACATATGTCAGACTCTATTAATTTGAGTATTTGCATATTTGCCCCTATTGCTTCTTATATTTACTTTTGAGTCATTTTTTGAACTACATAACGTGCACAGCATGTGAGTTCCTAGAAAAATTGCAATAAAATCCCTATAGTTCCTTGTTGTAATTTGGTCCCTTATGTTTAAATAATTACATAAAGGTCCGTGCCAGCGTGACTCACATGCGCTCGCACCGACTTTAGTGGGAAAATTTTACTTTTCATCCAGTATTTTCTTATTTCATTATTATTTTAGTCTAGGAAATAAAATTATTTGCAATTATGCCCCTGTGAATTGAACTTGTAAATTGTTTGTAAAATGTGCTTAATAAATAGGAAATCATCATTAAAATTCCCCAAAAATCATCTTAGCATTTTGGTAATCTGTTCTTTCGTCCCTAATTTTTAACTTGCATTTTATTTATATCATTATCATTAATTAATCAAAAACATCAAAAAATATTCCCTCTTTGCTGATAAAATCGAAGAAAAATTGAAATATCTTTTGAAAAATCTAAAAAAACTATTGTGCGTTTTTTTATTAATTTTATTTTCTATTTCGATTTCAATTGCAAATTCCTTATAAAAAAATGCAAAATACTAATAACACATAAAAATATGTATCAAATTATAGAAAATTTAAAAAAATGCTTGAAAGTGCTTTTTGGAAAATTTGAAACTCTTTTTTATTTATGTATAAATTCTTTGTATTTTGATTTCATTTCTATTATAAAGTCACAAAAAACACTCACATTATTTTATTTTTAATTAATTTCTTGTTTTTAATCAAATTGAGAATCTTAAAAACTCTAAAAATTCTCAAAAAAATCACAAAAATAGTAGAAATATCTTAAAATTTTATTTGATTTTTTATATATTTTTGCCATTTTAAAAGTACAAAAACATTATTTTCCTTTCCTTTGTTCTTTTTCTTTGTTTATTTTTAGTAAAAAACTAATAATTTTGTAAAATTAAAAATCATAAAAATACAAATCTAAAAATCATAAAAAAAATATGAAAATTAAAATTGAAAAATAATTAAAAACATAAAAAACCACAGAAAACAAAGAATTGCATAAAGAAACTACCCTTTTTATTTCTTTAATTTTCCATTGTTTTAAATAATTGTAAGGGTTTGTAGCCTCCCTGAGTTCAATCATTTAAGCTATACAGGTAAATAAATAGCAAAATTCTCTTGCTTACATTGATTGCTTGATTTATTTTTGGCTTGAGAACTAAATAAAACTTTTTGTTTGAAGCTTCTTTGGGTTGTCACGATAGTTTCACCTTGTGATTAATTTCATAAAAAAACATGAAAAGTTGTGTTCAACACTTGCACTACCTCTCCTGGGTGTGAAGGCAATCTAAAGATGGCCTCCCTCGATCAGCGGTCCCTCATAGCAAAAGAAATAAGAGAAAATATCAGAAACAATTATGAAACAGTATAAACAAGATAATATGGAAAGCTATGTAAATAGACAAGCAAGCAGACAAAGCAATAAAACCTAAGTGCCTAAGATGATAATCTACCTGATTGTTGCTCCTCGGCAACGACGCCATTTGAAATAGCGAGAAATATCAGGGGGCGTCTTCTGCGCTCATGAGGCAAGCTACACAGTCGCTAAAGTGACCTCTCACGAAGATATGCGGCTAAATTCAATAACTAACCCACAATATAAGAATCAAGCACTGAAGTATGGATGTGGATAAAATTTATTATAAACTTACAAAACAATGTGTATAGTGGACAAGCAGGTAGGGGTCGAACACAGGGAGAAAAGTTAGTGTTATAGGTATATTATTTATAAATAAGTAATGAATAAATAATATAGGTATATTTGTACGATATTCACTTAATCATTCGCTTAATGTTTTTATGAGGTTTTTTAATTAAATAATTCATTTTTATTATATGTTTTTAAATTTTATATTGTTTAATTTACTTTTAGTTTAACCATATATATTTTTAAGAGTATATTTAGGGATATAAGGTAATAAGTACTATCTGTTATACAAAAATCAAATAAATACCTAAAGAATGGTCTTTTTGTTTTCTAAAGATTGTAAAATATCTCTAAGGTATTTATAATAATCACTAATAATATTAAAAATATATAACTAAATATAGTATTAAACATAATATAAGTATTATAATTATAAATATGAATATATATATATATATAATCAAATTTAATAAAATAAAGTATTTTTGTGTTTTGTATTTTCCCCTATTTTTGTGGTTTTAGGGTTTTTAAGCTTTTTTATGGATTTTTAGAAATTAAAATACATAAAATAAAGAAATATGAGAACTTCAAAAGGGTCGATCAAAAAGTGCCCAAAGTGATTTTTCATGTGTAGAAAACAAAACAAAGAACATTTCACACTTTAGAATGTATATTTAAGATTTCTCTACAATTTTTACGATTTGTTAAGATTTTTTGTATTTAAGTTTTTTGTTTTGTATTTATTATGGATTTTAGATATGTGATAAAATATAGTAAAATACACGTACCCTATTTCTATTGGTGATTTTTCTAAGTCAAAATAGTGAAATAAGTCTAGTTTTGCAATTTTTAATTAGGAATAAATATCTTAATAAAAATATATTCAATACAATATAATATAAGGAATTTAAAATAAATTTCCTAAGATTTTAAGAGTTAACTGTCTAATTAATACAATTGAAAATAAAGTGCATAATTAATTACAAAACACGAGGACTATTCTGGAAATAAGGAAACCTAAGGCATGTAATTTTAACAAAATAATAAATTATAGGGTAAAATTAGCCATTTTTCCAGTTAAATAGACATTTAAAAAGCACCTGGGAGGGGTATTTATGTAAATAAACAAACACCTAGGGGAATTCAAGCAAATATCCTAATAAAATATAATTAAAACTAAACAGGTAGGGACTAAATGGCAATTTCCTTGACCTGATCGACCAGGAATAAAGTAGGGGAGATAGGGTCCTCAATCAAAAAATCAAAAAAAAATGTGTGTTGTAAATACTTCTCACTTATTGTGTATATCTGTATAAAACTAACACTATTTTATTTATATATAAATTAAACTTGTATAAAATAATTTTTAAAACAAAATTTGTAAATAAAAATGTTGGCTAAATAATAAAAATAATTGCACAATGAAATCATGTATATAATAAAAGTACCCACATCCGAAAAAAGCCATTAAGCGATAATTGAAAGATCAATTCAGGCTCCATATGAGCGCAAATTGAACCAAACTCACTTCCATTGTATTCTAAATTAAATTATCTTTAAAATGTTTATGAAATCATAATTTTTGGAATTACGGTTAAAAAGTTGATTTTCTAGGGTGGTTTGTGCAATTTGGCCATTATTTGTACATATTGTATTTGTAAATATTTGTAAATATTTTACTAATTATTTAAAAATAAAAACTAAAAAAATAATAATAAAAAAAATTTTAAAACAAAAAAAACTAATTTGCTTATTTACCCATATAGATAATGTCATATTTATATATAGGATATGTATATAGTTAATTTTTCTAACTAAATATCGCCAAAAATAAAAAAAATAATTTTCCAATAATTAAAGTGATAAAAATACAAAACAATAGTTAATTTTTATAGATATTTATCTATCTACTTTATCTCATTTCAATCTCTCTTATCTTTTATCTCATCCAAAAATTCAAAAAAAATCAAACTTCAGTCCCATTTTATCTATTAATAAGGCTCCTTCTCCATCTTTTCAACTCGATCAATCTTCGGAGAGAGGAGCATGATCTCCAAGAGTCTTCTTGTCATAGAAGGGTGCCTAGCCTACGAACCATCCAGTGACAGCGAGTCGGCGTTCGTCGAGGCAATCAAGGTCTTTTCCGCTCCTAACGTGAGATCCATCATTTTCTTCTCATTTTCTCATCTAGATTAACCTTAGTTTAATTTTTCACATCTTTATTTTGTCATCATTTTTTATCTAGATCTTAGAATCCACCATCACGATTCGATTCTCCCTATCTGATTTGTCATTTAACTTTCTCGATCTCTACGCATTCTTTTCTACTCGCACGATCTCGCACCTCCGACCACACACGGTGGTCGGATGTCTGGTTCCATCCGCCATTTTCCACAGAACCGCACGCATTCACATCTTCCGTTTGATTTTAGGATCGAGTCATCATACTTGCATCCTAATTCTTCTATAAATAAAGAAACAAAAATAATATTTTTTTGTCGGATCATACATCCTTCCGCATTATTTTAAGATCAAGATTACAAAGAAACTGTTGGGAGATGGGCAACAAGCTGTGCCGCCAATCCCTTTTGGATGGCAAATCCAATTCTTCGGAACACAACATCCATAGACCTAGGAACCGTAACATTACTATGCATAATTTTCTGGACCCTCTTAAGGAGCTCTACAGCTTCAGACGCCAAGAACCCAAAGGTATCAAATCCAAAAGGGATGAAGACATGTTGATTGTCAATACAAGCCTTCTCACGTTTGGCAACTTTGGTTGAGGCAGCTTTCTGTGCAGTGTATCCCGTAGTAAAATCACTTTTTATCAGACCAACTAATGGAGACACTCTAGTTAAATCAACACATGCATGTTCTCCTCTAGCCCAACCCGAAAATTAAAACATCCGCTAGTCTGAGTGTGGATCTCCCCTCATGTGGATCAGACGAAAAATTCACAGGTGCTTCTTTCTTTGACGCAACCCCAGCCTTCTTGAGAACATCATAGAGGACATCTATGATAAGATCAGGTCTATATTTGTAACCTGGGAGTTAACGACAATGAACGGCATGCTCCCCAAAGGAGTCTAGGCAAGATTTGTGCCTCATCTCCTGGGAATAGAGGAATCGTGAGGCGATATCTGAGAGTACGATACTCAATAGGTGACATATGCATTCCAAGACCACCAATAGGAATAGCTATAAGAAAATCTTGAGCGTGGTCAGATTGCAAGCACCGAAAAATTGCCTTTTGTCTAGTTGTTATTACAAAAAAAATCTTGAGCATGGTCAGATTACAAAAAAATATTTGTTTTCTTTCTCTCTAACATTTGTTTTGCATGATCATCTAAAAAATAAATAAAAATAAAATATAAAAATACATTTTTATTTCTTGTTTTAAATTTCTCTATTTCAGATTTAAAAAAATATAATAAATTTTGATAATGTTTACAATTGAAAATAAAAAAATAAAAAAAAACGAGAGGCAGGCGGCATCCCTCACTGCCATCCTCTCATCCACGCTTTGTCGGTCATCCCTCTTCGCCGATGGTCTTCACCGACCTCCTGCTCCTTCCACCTAGGGTGGAACCCAACATCGTGATGCCCCCACACCCTAGCAATGTTGTTCATCTCCTCCACCACGAGAGCAGCGTAGAGCACCTCCTCACGCACCCGCCTCTCCAGTACGGCATCTTCGGCGCCACGAGAGCGGTGCTCTTTCGACCCCTGAAGAACCACCGGTCATCGTCTTCGACGTCGCTTGAAGTGGATAACCGCCACCACCATTCACTACAACCACCGCCACCAGCCCCACGCATCGTCTCACCATCTGCGTAGTAGTCGTGAACCTCCTGCCATACAGGCCTCCAACATCGCGTCGCCGCCAGTGCGACCCCTGCGTGACCACTATAGCTCGAAGCCTCCATTGATCCTCGAGGAAGAGGAAGGGAGGGGCGGCGCACCACGCCCCCCCTTTTTGTTGGCTGATAAAATGAAGACTCCAAAGAGAATCCTATGGGATTAAAATAAAAAAATGAAGACTCCAAAGAGAACCCTAAGGCATTAAAATATTGAAAAAAATTACAACTCTACCCTTGAAGGTTTCTGAAAGTCCAAAGGAGCCTCTGCTCCAACAAATCATGTACAGCGCACGCCCACTCTAGGTAATTTATATTTTGTCCCTGCTTATTTATTTTTGTTATATTTCCAATTCCGGAACACTGAATAATTGCAGTTATGTCCCTATTATCAACACTCTTTGATTACATGATATTTATATTGAAATACTTATTTTCATTGCTCTTAAAATTCAAAACAATTTATGTATACTCCTGTTATGAGCATGTTCATTGCATAAAATTTTCATTGCATTTACCATCATATGTTATTATTTAAAAATAGAAAAACAATGTCATTTTCTCTTCCAGAAATTCAAAAATTCATAAAAATTTGAATATTGCTCTAAAATTCCAAAAAATTAGAGTAGATTTATTTCATTGTATTTTTATTTCTTTCCAAATTCCATGCATTAATTCTTTTCAAAACCCAAAAAATTGAAAAATACAAAAATTGTATAAAAATCATACAAAATTATACAAAAATCCAAAAATCATGATTTTAGTTCCTGTTTGTAGATATTTGAATCTATTTTATCATAAAAATATTTTGCAGGAGTTTTGGCATTTAAAATATTTTTAAGTTGCAAATTACTCTAAGTTGTGCACTATTTCACTTTTTTGCAACTATTTAATTTTTATAAAAATACAAAAACATCTGAAAATTCTACAAAAATTTCCAAAAATATTTCAAAATCTTTAAAACACAAAAATATTTTCTCTAAATTTTTCTAGGCAATAATTGATAAATATAAAAAGAGTTTAATGTGTGTAGTTCTTATCTTATCCATATTGTTCTTTATTTGAAATTTTAAAAAATGGCAAAATTAAAGCCACTAAAAAATTGAAAATCAGAAAATAAAAAAAGATAAAAAAATCCACAAAAATCGAGGATATTTTCCTTTAAGATTCCTGCTTTTTCTCTTAACTGATTTTCCATTGATTATTTGAATAAGCCTCGGGAATTGTAGCCTACCTGAGTTCGATCTTGTCTGCTATACAGGTAAATAAGTAGTAAAAATTTCTCTTGCTTCATTATTTGCTTTTAGTTAATTTTGCAGCTTGAAAAAATATTTGTTGGTTGCGGTATTGTTTGGGGATAACGACGAGTCTCTCACATCATAATAAACCAATCCTCTAAAGAATCTCGTTCAACAAAGTGACGTCGTTGTTGAGAAGGCATGGCAAGGGTAGTTAGGTTTCTCTTTTGACCTACTATTCTTGGTTGTAAATATATGTTTACATTTTATCATTCACTCCATTATTCATATCCACTGCATTCATTTCATTATTTCTACTCATATTTTTATAATTGTGTTTTTACTCATTCTCTCTTTTCTTCTTTTTGCGAGGGCCCGTGGAGTGAAGGAGGCGATCCTAGGAGAGCCGAAGCACCCAAGAGAAGCGGAGGTGGCTTGATTCATCTCGAAGTCGTAGGAGAGCGCAGAAGAAGGATAAGAAGAATTTGAGAGGGACATCATTTGGAGCATAGATAGTTTTTATTAATTTTAGCTTTTGAACACTTGTAAAAAGGACATTCACTTGTTGCGGGGTCTGTTTTGCCAAGTGTAGGTGCACTTGGGGGACCTTACCGGATTTGTTTTCATCACCTTATTTTATTTATTTCACGCGGAATTCGTGAGCAACCTCTTGATTGCTTTAGTTAATTTGCTTGAGCCAGGAAATTAATTAGGTCCAAACACCCTAAAAAGGAATTTATGTACCTATAGAGTAGAGCGTAATTTGTACATAGTCAAATTAACTTGTTCTTGCATGTTAATAGAAGCTATCATCTAGGACGATTCACTTGCATCATATAGGATAGTTTATTTTTCTGTATTTAAATTCTACACAGATCATTTTGCATGTAGAGTGTTAGAGACAAGGTATGCATCTCTAACCCCTACATGCATCATCGAAAGAGCACATTGGCCTTTCCAATCTCCTTCCTCGTTTTCACTCACCTAAGATAAAAAGGAAATTGGACACTCGGTAAGCGATTCTTTGAAAACATTTTAACCAAGTGACAACTACCAAAAATACGATACTGTTAAAGAAAACGCAACCCTAAAATAAAACAAGGAAAAATCATTATTTTGGGGAGAGTAACCCCCTCATTGTTTGGTTTATATGTAGCGAGAGAGCAACTCGCACACTACGATAGAACCACGCCCTAACACTTTTCAGACTACTATCTTGGGTTAGTCATTCTCTAGTGAGGATCTCTCCGATAGCCGGTAAAGCGACCCACGAAGTCCTCAACAGATTGAATTGATCGGATAGCCAGTAAACGGTCCGCAATTCATACTGGTTGGGAAAGAACTAACTTTAGGATTAGGCAAGTCTCCTGAGAGCATTGGGTTCCTAATAGCTCGCTTTAACTGCATTGATATATTGTATTATCACCAAACTCTAAAATTGACAGGATAATTGACCGAATCTTCACGGTCTTCATATTGAGTTCATTTGGTGAACTGGGGATTTATATTGTGTTTGCTTTCTAGTGATAAAGATCCTTCTGCACAATTTGCGCCTTCATTCACTTTTACTCTTGCATTGACCTTCGTGCTCTCGCATCCTATCTATTGATTTCGAAGATGTCGGATCGGAGTATATCTCATTCGGACTTTGCGAACTCATTCTACGCTCCAAGTCGTTAACCTCCTATTCAGGGAGACTCACTTGACGAATATTCCTCTTTCTCCACTTCACCCTTCACAACTTCCATTAATCCACTATTGAGATTGGCTTTAATCTCGGATTAATATCTAAGACTCCATCAATTCTGAGCACTAATCGAGTGGCATGTACATTTTCATAGTCAAACGTTGGACACTTAATGCCACCAAAGGGAAAGGGAACCATGTCGGAACAGAGTAAGATCAACAGTACCATATTAGGCTTCATTTAGTCAATTCAAGCTTAGTTAACAGAGCAAGCTAGTTTTCAGACTACACTGAGAGATATGATTCTCGAGATGAGACAAGAAAAAGAAGACAGGAGAGAGGGGGGATAACAGAAACCCTGGAGGTGGGAATGGGGGAGAAGAACCTCACATAGAACATGGGGCTAAGCCTACATTAAAGGATGCTTATAATCCAGGGGTAGGATAAACAAATTTTTGGATACAAATCCCTGCAGTTCGTGGGCATTTTGAGCTTAAGCCTACCATTTACCTCTTCTTCCAATATTCCATGGAAATATTAATGAAGAACCTTATATACACCTCCAGGAGTTTGATCGCATTTGTGGAACAATACACTATCCAAATGTCCCATTAGAGGTAGTGCAGATGATCGCCTTTCCATTCAGTTTGATGGGAAAACTTTGTATTGGTTAAATCACTTGGGGAAGGTTGTCACTACTTGGGAAGAGTTGGGGTATGTATAATTCTGAACAAGTATTATCCACATGGATGCCTCAACCAAATGTGATCCTTGATTGCTAATTTCTCCTATATGCCCGAAGAGCCTATTCACGAGGAGTGGAAAAGATTCAAAGATCTGACGAAGAAATGCCCCCATCATGATATCCGAAAAACCAGCCTTGTACAAAATTTATTTGGGGGTTTAAGCATTGAGAATCAGAAGCTAGTAGATGCGCTAGTGGGGGGGAGTCACTTCAACAAGGACGAGGATATCCTGTATCAAATTTTTGAGGAGATGATGAGAGTTCAGCATCTCTTTCTTCTTCATGTGCTTTTCAGAAGCACCCCATCACCGCCCCTGCAGTACCCCACAAGGATGTCAATATGAGGGCATCACATGATGTGGATAGGGTGGACAGTTCTTATCTGACCATTATTGGAAATCACCTATTCAAGGTAGATATTATCGAGAAAGATCCAAGGATCTTGAGAAGATTCATGTGATCGAGTAGAGGACGAAGAACCTGGATAAGTTGGATTAGATAAGAAAGCACATGGAGCTTCTTGTGAGTATGATCAGTGCAGTCCATAGTACGAGTGCAGCAGTTGATACCTCTACTAGGGAGCAGACTTCTTCCACCCAGCAGAGTAGCAGAGGACCATCCACAGTTCAGCATGTCTACTACGTGCAGACATCTGATCAAGCTCAGCAGCATGCACATCAAATAGTTTTGTACGAGCATGAAGTAGCCTACATTCTTGAGCAGCAATCTCCAACTCCACATGTCATTCAGGAGGTGAATGGTATCTGGTTCGACCGTAAGAGAAACCAGCCCTGTCCTTCGGGGCAAGGCCAGTTGGGTTCACAGCAGGGTCAGAGACCTGCCCACCAGCTTTAGGGAGGCAGACAATAGGAGTACCAACACCAGCAGTTCCAACCTCACTTTCAGTCTCCACCACAGCTAAAAATTGGAGACATGGCCAGCCACAGCAGTCTATGTATTTTCCTCATTCTAACCAGCAACAGACTGCATACTATGGACAGTATCCTCCCCCTACTCCTCCTCATTATCAGAATATGTATGGTTACCAACAACCTCTATACTATCAGTCTCAGCAACAAGCAGTCAATGAGAAACCTGAGGCCCCTTCAGTTAACCCAACACTGGACCAACTTGCATTGCTGATGAAGAACATGAATGAACTGACTCAGCGGATCGATGACCTGACCACCACCAAGACACTGATTCCAGCATAGATCGAAGCCAACCCCAACAATTTCATGCGTAAGGCGTAGGTAGCCAATAGCCCACCCACCCTCGATACAGGTATGTCCCTTGATTTTACATGTTTATCTGACGCCATTCATCTCAAGAGCAGTAAGAGATTGCAACAATTGGGGTTGGGATATCGAGCCACTGAGAGAGCATCATCTTCTACATCATCTCCTTCACCAGCAGTCGAGAGGATCAGTGTAGCAGCACCCAAGACTGGAGTTTCACCGCCTTCACCACCACCTTCACCAGGAAGATGTAGATCACCATCACCAAGGGAGAATATACCAGACGCATATTCTTCCTCTTCGTTAGCAGTAGCATCTCGTTCTGTTTTAGATTTTGTTTTTCCTCCACCTGATTTGGACAACATTGTACAGACTGATTCTGGTTGCCCTTTTGTACATGAGGATTCTACTTTGAATAAAGGAAATGAACGTTTTCATGTTTATTTTGATTCAATGCCATTTCCTTCTGCTCTCAAATCCAAAAAAATCGAAAAATAAAAACAACTTTATTTGATCCCGGAGTGGTTGAGATCTTACAGAACATCTTTTTAAAGATGCCACTCCATAAGGCCATGGAATACATGCCTACAGTAAAAAAGGGAATGAAAGATTCATGTACACAAAAGCGTCAACCAAGGAAGAACAGATGAAAGGAATTAGAGAAACACATCTTGACTATGGCCACAGTTCATGCCATCAGTAACATCCCGCCTAAAAAGAAAGACAAGGGATCACCTCACATCCGTTGCCATATCTTTGATAAAGAATTTGATCATACTCTTCTTGATAGTGGTTCCTCCATCAATCTCATGCCTTCCTCTTTACTAACCGAATTTCAATTAGGGCCTCTTAAAACAACCAAGATGATCCTTCGGTTTGATGATAGATCGATTAAGAGGCCAAGAGGCAATTTAGAGGATTTTATTGTAATGGTGCAGGGAATGAAATTCCCTGTTGACTTTGTCATCATGGATATGGACACACTTGCATCGTTACTCCATACCCCGATCATACTTGGTCGGTCGTTCCTTCAAATGGTCGAAGCAGCAGTTGATTATGTTACTAGAAAGATCATCTTCACTCGTAATAGTGACGAGGTGAAAATTGAGATCTCTGATCATAGACCATCACCGCCACATGCAGCAGATGAGACAAAGAAAGCTATATCAGAGCCACATGATTGTGATTTTCTTGCTGAATTCAAAGAGACAGATTTTTCACTGATTTTATAGATACCCAAGAGTTAATTTCCCAAAAGGACTCTATGGAAAGCACAATCAACATGAGTTCCCTTGTGGTCCAATTGAGCCAATTGTTGGTGGACAATTTGAGTTGATTTCTGAGGAACAATCTGAGTTTTTAGAGGCAACTTCTGATATTCCTTTGATACACTTTTCTAAGATTACTAGTGATAGGCCTCACTCTGAGAATTCTGAAGTATAGATATTCGAGCCATACGTTGAATTTCTTGATTTATGCACATATGAGACACATCTTTCTGAGATTATTGCCGAGATATCTGCACCATTAATTGATAAGAATATTGAACACCCTGATGAGCCCATCCTTTCTGAGAAGAGATCATTCATTGCAAATATATCAGATATTTTACTTGCAAGAAAAGAAGGATGCCAAACCACACCTTATCAGATGGATCTTTCTTCTCAAGAAATTTGATTTAGAGATTCGAGATAAAACTGGAGTGAGAAATGTTGTGGCAGATCACCTTTCCTGTATCACAGTGCAAAGACCTCTGAGAAGAACATGATCCCTATTTCCAAAACCTTTCCATATGAGGATATTTTGTCTGTGGACTCACTCCCATGGTATGCTGATATTGTGAACTATCTTGTCTCCAAGAAAGTTCCACAAGATTGGTCGAAGTACAAGATAGACAGATTTATGTCTGAGATTCATTATTACCAATGGGAGGATCCGTACTTATTTCGTAAGGGTGCGGATTGTATCTGAAGAAGGTGTATTCCTCATGAGGAACACACCAGTGTACTTGAGCACTGTCACAAATTAGAATCTGGTGGGCATCATTCGGGGAAACACACGATAGCAACGGTTTTACAGAGTGGCCTATGGTGGCCCACATTGTTTAAAGATCCTACATAGTATGTTTGAGGTTTTACCGACTGTCATAAAATGGGAGTAACCATTGGTTCCAAAGATACCATGCCCCTAAGATACATACAAATTTCTGATGTTTTTTTATGCTTGGGGGATAGACTTCATGGGTCCATTTCCTTTCAGTCAAGGATTTCAGTACATCCTGCTAGTCGTGGACTATGTTAGTCGATGGGTGAAGGCTATCCCAACCTGAGCCGCAGATAGTCGTACGGTGTGTTCCTTTCTCCAGGACCACATTATTGCACGGTTCGAAATTCCCAAGATACTAATTTTAGATGGGGGAAGCCATTTCATTAATAGAGAAGTAAAGAAGCTTGTGAAGAAGTACGCCATTGAGCACAGAGTTGTGTCTCCTTACCACCCTTAGACTAATGGCTTGGCATAAATTTCAAATAGGGAGATAAAGATAATATTGCAAAAACTTGTACGTCTAGATAGGAAGAACTGGTCCCAGATGCTTGATTCGATTCTATGGGCTTATTGGACGGTGTGCAAGTCTCCTTCGGGTATGTCTCCCTATGGAAATCCTCGCCACCTGCTAGTGGAATTAATTCACAAATCTTTATGGCACTCTGTGCATACAATCTTGATTATGAGATGGTAGGAAAGAACAGGAAGTTAGATCTGAATAAATTACTGGATTTCGAGACTTTGAGGCAATCAAGGTCTTTTCCGCTCCTAAGGTGACATCCATAATTTTCTTCTTGTTTTTTTCATCTATATTAACTTTAGTTTGTCATCATTTTTTATCTAGATCTTAGAATCCACCATCACGATTTGATTCACCCGAATTGATTTTTCATCTCACTTTCTTGATCTCTACACACTCTTTTCTACCTCGCACGATCTCCCACCTCCGACCACACACAATGGTCGGAGGTCTGATTCCATCCGCCACTTTCTGTGGAACCGCATGCATTCACATCTTCCGTTTGATTTTGGGATCGAGTCATCATACTTGAGTCATAATTTGTTTATAAATAAAAAATAAAACTATATATTTGTTTTCTCTCTAACATTTGTTTTGCATGATCATCCAAAAAAATAAAATTGAAAAAACAAGTTTATTTTATATTTTTAATTTCTCTATTTTGGAATTAAAACAATAAAAAAATTGATACTGTTTACAATTGAAAATAAAAAAATAAAAAAACGAGAGGCAGACGGCATCCGCCACCGCCATCCTCTCATCCATGCTTTTTCAATCTCCCCTTGATGAATCTCGGATTCATCACTCTAAATCTCATTTATTAGGATCAAGTCCCTCAAAATCAACAGCATTTCTGCATCTATTCTGGATAATTATCATTCATGCATGTTTTCATAAGACTTGCATTTTATCCATAATGTCTGCACAAAATAAGAAGCCAAAAATCCAAGCCAAAAATGACCTGTAAATAACCTAACTTCCTGGATTTTTCAACTCCTTCATGCTAACTCCGAATAACCCACACCTTCATTGTGTACATATCACTAACAAGAATAAATGAAAATTTTAAAAAAAATAACTAACTGAAATAAGTGGACCAAAAATCCAGACCCTATTTTCAGGATTTCTGGACTAAAATCCCCATATTTCCCTAGTGTCCGTTTTGATCCTACTCGCTTTTGAACTAATGTACATTCAATTATCTTCAAAATAAGACCAAAATCAGAGCTCATATGTGAAAGTTGGGTTTTGGGCCTCTTTTGTACATTGTGTATTTTAGCGATTTTTGACCTTATATTTTATGTACATATTTTCTTAAATAATAAACATCCAAAAAATTAGATTAATGTGTAAATATTTATCTCTGATTTTTACCATATTTTTACGGATTTTTATCTGATTTAAAAAATGACAAAAAAATTTTACAAAACCCAAAAATATAGGTAATCTATGTATATGGGATACTCCAAAAATTCACTTTGTGCATTTGATCGATTTTGGTTTTGATGTCCTCATGAAAGTTGTAGATCTCATCGAGACGAGCTATTTTCATGCAGAAACTTTTGCAATCTGAGGTCATTTTCTATTTATTTTTTATTTTACAAAATCATTATCTGCGGATTTTTCTGGTGCTGACACGTGGCCGCCCCTGGGGTCGCCACATGTCAGCCATTTTTGGTCCCATTACATTCGTTTTTATTTAATAAAATAAAATAAAATAGCCATCGCACGTGCGTCGCACGTGCCTCTCAGGCACGTGCTCCGCACGTGCCCCGCCTTTGCCCTCTTGCCCTCCACATGTCATTCGCCTGGTCGTCCGATCTTGGCCGATCGGATGGCCCCTGGACTGTCGTCAACCTCCTGTCTCCTTCCCAAACAACCGGTCGCTGCCCCTCTCCGTAACCTCCACCGCAATCTCCTTCGTTGATCTTAAAACGACCAACCGCCCCGTGACTTCGCCGCACTTCTCACACCGGCCAACTCCAAACCCTATTTAAGAGCCTCGACAACCCTCCGACTCCCTTATCTGCCGTTAGCACCAAGGAGGTGGTGATGACAGCCCGCCTCCTCTTCTCCGGCGAGATCCGAAGATTGCCGATCCTCGTTGCAGCGTCAACACCCTTGACCTTGCTGCCCTGCTCCGATCATCGTCAAGCTAACGCCATTGTCGTTCTCCTCCGACTTTTCCTTCATCGTTCTCCACCAACGCATCATCAACTTCGACTTCAACGGCCACCCGCAACTCCACCCTCTCTCCAACCCGTCTCCGACAACGCTCCGGCCACCAACTCTTTGCGGCATCAACGCCCGACCATCCTCCACCGTCAACACTGCATCGCCACGCAACATCCATCGTCCACAACTTCATCACCAGTGCCCCGGTCGTCTTCGACTTCACCGCCGACCGAAGGGCACCCTTGCCATCGCCAGCACCGGGTGTCGTGCCTAAGGACCCCACCCACGTGCTACGCACGTGCGTTTGGGGTAACTTGCACTGATACCCCCGACCTCTCTCCAAATCGCCAAGAGATCCAGGCGTCACGTGTTTTGCACGTGCCCCTGGGTAAATTGCAACGAAGCCCTCGGCCTTCCTCCATATTACACTTCAGCCCCTGCCGACCAGAGGGCACGCGCCATGTACGTGCCTATCTGGTAATTTTGCAGTGAAGCCCTCCATATTATCGGTAATTACTTATAAGTCCCCCTGCATTTTATATTTATTTATTTATTGCATCTGTGTCCCTGTCTTTCCCTTTATTTTTGAACCTCTTTATTACATTATTTTATTATTCTAAAAATAGCATGATGTTCATCTTTTACTTCTCTACAGTTTGACATATTGTGGACATTTTTGCGATTGATGGTTAATTATTAATTCATTATTTTGTTGAAAATTGTATATTTTTCCCATTTCTTGCTCTGAAATTTGTATTTGATTAATCGTTACTCTAAAAATTTCTGAAAAATCACACATTATAGAGTTAATTGTGTTTGACATTGTGCCCAAAAAGATTTGCATTTGCATGCATAGTTTGCCATGTAAAAAACATTTTGCATATTTTAGTGTTTGATTTTTAATAGGTATTAGATCTCACATTTTCGAGGTTTAGGATTTTTCTAAGATCCATTACCTAATAATAGATCCTAGATAATTTTATTCCTTGAAAATAAGTAGGTTTAATATTTATTATAATTAAATATTGAAATTCATTTTGTTTGCATTTAAAAATTCATAAAAAAATTCATATTGCATCCAAAAATTCCAAAAATATTATAATGCATTCATTTCATCATAATTTACATTGTGGCTAAGTTTCGTATTTTTCGGACATCGTCTGATAGACTCTTACATTTTAGTCCCTGAAATAGGTCAAAATTTCATCTTGCATCCCTTATTGCATTTAAAAATTCCAAAAAAAAGACCGCCTCGAAAATCGTGCACGAATCTTGATAGACATAACTCTAGGTTATTCCTTTACCTCCTTGTGTTCGACCTTGGGACTTGCCCAAGTAAAATAAACATAAAATCACTTGATTAAATATTTGTGGTTATTTTCTTGAGCGATTCCGATCGTCGCCTACAACTCACGACACATTATTCTTTTAACACGAATGCTAAAAACATCTTCTTAACAAGCGAATATCGGACTCCTCAGATGGCACCGTTGCTAGGGAGGCAAACGGCTTAGTCTTGTGTTTTGAAAATTTTCATTCGATTTTCCGCATTCGGGTAGTCTGACCCCCAAATTGTTCATTGTAAATCTCATTTATTCTCCTGCATTTATTTTCAGCATTTATTCTTATCTATTTGATTATTTTCTGAGTCACTCTCTTACACAAATATATCTTATATTCCTTGTGAGGTACCCGGCATATGTGGAGCGGTTTTTCAAGAAACTGAAGCATCTTCACCGACATCCGAAAAAGCCACAATTAATTTAATATCGAGTCGAGTCATGAGAGAGCGTAGAGTCTAGGTTTTTCATTTCTACAATTTTATTTCATTGCTCATTTACAGCGGTGTCTGTTTGGACTCTCGTGCATATATAAAGACCTTGAACTTTTCTGTGGTGTGTCGTGGCCTGTTTCACTCTTCGGTGAGGGTGGGGCTCGACTTGAGTGGCGATTAGGATAGACCTGCACATACGGCTCTCAGAGCATTTCTATTTTTGATTGTGCTCGTAGGATCTAAGGACACACTGCACTTTAATTGAGACGCACATTAGATAGTTCAATTTAGCCAAAATTTAACTCAATTCTTTCCCGCTAATAGAACTTTCTGCTTAGGTGCGGTTTTTCATCGGCTTGCATTCATTTAGAACAATTTTTCAATTCTATATTGCATCCCACATGGAGATTGTGAGGAAGCACTGTAAGTTTTCTAACTGAGCATACATCATTGTTTTCGCGTGCATCGGCTTTTCCCGAACTCCTCCCTCTTATTTTATCACATAATTTTAAAGGAAATTGGGACTGGACGGTAGACATGTACTTGTGATCATTTAAATTCTTCATTGATCACCTTATTAAACTTTGGAACTGCTAAATATAGCCGATCTTAAAAACCCATAAAATCTAGAATTCTTGCGGGAGAGCAACCCCGACATTGTTTGATTTTATCTTGCAGCGAGGAGAGAGACGCACACTAGGATAAAGCCAAGCCAAGATTTTCATATAGACTACTGATTTTAAAAACGATTAGCCACTTCTCAGTGAGGAATACGGGTAGCCGTTTTACAGTCCGGACTTCCTTAGCGGAGTGGGTGGTTTAAAGGACACTGCGTAAGGCTCCATCCTTAAGTAACACTGGTAGCCGTTTTACGGTCCGTACTTACACCTATACTGGTTGAAAGTGGATGCAACTAATCGTACGAACTCGGGACAGTCTTTAAGAAAATTTCGGCACCTAACAGCTCGCTAAATTTTTGCCAAGATTGATTTATCACCAACTAAAATTGAAAAGATAATAGCTGAACTCTTACGGCTTCATTGTGTGAGTTGGTGAACCCAGGGTTTGATTTGTGTGCGTGAACCGATACCGAAGATCAAAAGCCGCACATTTGATAAAATTCTTTTGACTTCCCCATGCAATCATCTCTCTTTCTTGATTTAAATCTCATCATGGAACTTTTTTCCAAATTACAGATCCAACCCATCATTTCTTTCAATTCTTTCAAAAATGACCGAACATTTATCTGAAGATCCATCAATACTATACTATGAAAACGAATTCATATCGGTTAGACCCAAAACACCTCCTCCAACTTCAACAAGAGACTCTCAACCACCAACAAATCTGATCTGCTTCATGAATAACAACCCTTTGTTTTCGGACCAAACAAACCAACAACTGACTGAGGTCTCCACTTCTTCATATATCAATCCTCTCTACGTCGATCATACAATTCATCCATCATATTATGTGAATGTCAATCCTTCATTCAAAGGAGATTATAACCACATGATAGAACTCAACACTTCTTCATATCTCCCATCGTCCCTGCCAGTGAACACCAATGAACAACCATCATCCTGGATTGACCATAACAACCCCCTTTTCAGACATGACAATCATATAGAGGACTAGACTGAATACATAGAAACACAGGAACCCTGTATGTTGACTACACCATATCAAGATCCGACCACTCATGATCAAATGAATAAATTCTACTCAGATCAACTCCACACGTCTGGATCATATGAGCAGACGCCTTCCATAATTATTGAGGAGATATTTTCTGAAAATAATAATCATATATTGGATATTCCAAGAGACTCCTCTCCTAACACATATAGGAAAATGGAAAATGAAATTATTGAATCGCAAAAACACACATCGACTGCTCCCATTAGTGATCATGAACAAATTTTTGAGGATGATATTTCGAGGATAAATAAAAGATTTGAATCAATGGAGGATAGATTACAAAAATTCACTGACCTATTAATCTCATTCTATGATGGCTTGGACATTAAAATGAATGAGGAAATGATTGGATCTGAGATTGAAAATTCGAAGATATTCAGGAACCTAGGGACGATTCTGACAATATCACTTCTGCATATTATTCCCCTAGGCATTATTATGCCTCTGACCCTTACTCTGAATATCAAGGCCCATTTTCATCTATGGAAGACACCACACCCCCACATCACACAAAAAATACCAAAAAATGGAAATATTTGAAAACCACAAAAAAATTGAAAATCCAGAAAATTTCATTAAAATTGGATCCGACTGTACGGGAAGCACTAGTAAAATGCTTGATGTTTGAACTTCCCATTATACAAGCCATTGAACACTTCCCCGACCTTAAAAGATTTGTAATGGATAAATTAATGATCAAAAAGTCGGGTAGGATACGAACAAAGACTGAAAGACATATCTTGCCAATGGCCTCATCCTTGGTGTTGAAGAGAAAAACCAAGAGCCGCATAGTGAAGCGGTTGCCTAGATTTGACTGTGAAATCAAAGACACAATTTTCACCCATGCTCGGATTGATGATGATTCACCAATCAATATCCTCTCGACCTTTGTATTTCACAAACTCAAACTTGGACCGATTCAGAAGATACGAGAGATTGTTCAATTGGTAGACCGATCGATAAAGAGGCCGAGAGGAATCATTTATGTCATCATGAAATTCCAAGGTGCTCCGCTCAAAGTAGAATTCACGATCATTGATATTGAGCATCAAGGAGAATTCACCCAGTCTCCAATAATTCTGAGAAAATTGTTCTTAGCATTGGCTAAGGCAATTATTGATTGTGAGACTCGGGAAATCAATTTTAAAGCATTAGAAGCACTTAGATCGGACCATGTCTTTGAGGAACCATGATCTTCTGAGGAAACCCACAAAGTCCCCGACAATTGCAACCATGAAGAGGTAGAAGAGCCCTACCCCGCTGATACACCTGAGATAGCGGTTGTTGATGAGACTATTGGTTTAGAGAATCCCCCCCCCTGCTATGTTCCCATCCACTCTTACCATGGAGAATCAAGTACATGAATCATACGATCCGGAGACTTATGCATGGACACACCCTAGGTCGTCCTATTCTGACTACCTTGATCACATCAATACGACACAAGAATGCTCCAACATCAAATCAGTTGACATCAAACATGCAGAGACTCTCCCTAGCATTTTAATTCCCACGGATCTCAAAATAGACAAATCCTTCTACTACGATCCTAAGACTTATGCATGGTCGCACCCTGGGGCAACCTTCTCTGAATACCTTGACCAAATTATTCCAAATCGAGAGTGCACAAACATTCGGAAGACTAAGAACAAGCACGCAGACCGAGCACCAACCAAGGAGAATTCCAATGGCTATTCATCTGGATACTCAAGTGAACTAACATCTTCACGAAGAAATAACAAGAGAGTCACCTTTGACCTTTGGGATGAGGAATCAGCTGATGATCCCACATCAGGTCTGGAAAAGGTAGTCTACATGAGTGAAGTTTGTTTGGCAGCTCTAAAGCCATATCTTTGCAAGAATCCAAAATTCAATTCTCGTTGGACAACTCCCGTTCCTATCTACTATTCATCCAAAGCTGATGCTCCTGCCCTCTTCAAGTACAATGGAATTATTTCGTATGAGATGACTGAGACCGGTGCTTCTGAGTATTCATCCGAGGACAAACCGATTGACCCAAGAAGGAACGAATTCTGAGGAAACAACTGAAGAAACAAAAAAACATTTGGAGTATGTCCACTTTCGAATACAACTCCTCTGAGGATAATTCCGATGATGGATATCTTTCATCTAACTCAAACAATTCATCCACTATCCATCATGATTTTTCTGAGGATGACACTGATAATAGTTGGGAATCATATGCCTCATCTCCATCTCATCATTACGATCTCCCACCGCATGCTCACAAGAAGATCAGCTGAAAACCGCCTTAATCATCGGCTACCCACCCTCCCTCTCGATCACGTCGGTCCCCTTGTACAGCTTCTTCCTCTACTTAGGCCAAGGCTTAAGTATAGGGTGGGACCGATGTCATTTGTATATACCATTTTCCCGCATCATACTCCTTCTCCCGATCGCTCCATTTCCACCTTTCTCTTATACTTAGGCTGACTAGAGCCGAAGTATAAGGGGAACCGACACCCACCTGTATATACTCTCCTCATTTACATATCCCAACTGTCTCTTTTTGCGCTCTTCTTCTATACTTAGAGTATTCACAGTCTAAGTATAGGGGGCGGACCATTGTATATCAATTTTTCTACTCTCTTACGCTTAGCCCGAGCTATGTCTTCTTTACGCTTCTTGTGCTCTGAGGACACAGCACTCGCTAAGTATAGGGGGTCCGTATATATACTTTGTATATATTTTACCCATATCTTGTACTTTTGCGTAAGTCTATATGTATTTACGGGGTGGGCAATTAATTAAAAAAATGTGTCTGCATTTCACACACTTGCACTTCATTCAGCATCGCATTCATCTAAATCTGTGAAAAGTCATTGGGTTTTGAACCGAGAGTGGTCTGGAATTGACCTTAATCCACCTAATTTTCAGAGGAACTTCACCGAGAAATAGGATTTTAAGAGCTTCAGGTTTTTTAACTTAATTCTTTAAGTTCCACATGACAATGTGCAGCATTTGACTCTTAGTGTCTAACCTGGTCTCTTCATTCTAGGTACAACTCTAGAATAGGGAATTAATTTGTACTCTCGCACTATGCACTTAGCTCAACTCAAACGGGATGTTGGAAGACTGTGTGAGTTTCTTTTCTGGTAGCGTGGAAATCTAAAGACTGGAGTACGGGTTGAAATAAAGCTTCGGAAAAGGGATGGACGGCTGGAAATAATTTTTCCTAAGACCCCAAAAAATGTACGTAACAAAAAGATTCTATATCCGTAGGGTACAACAAGATCCAAGCAGAACCACCAAAAATCCAAATACAAAGAAGCATTCTACCAAATAAATATCTGACATTAAAGGTCCAAGCTTCAAGAAACCTGCAGATCTTCGTGGAGACTCGGCTACACTGGCCATCTTCACAAGGAGAGGTGACTACACTGGCCACCCTCCAGTTCTTTTCCCCTTCTTCTAACCCCCCCCCCCTCCCAATTCGATTGTGAACACATCACGACAAACCTTAGAAGGAAATACCTGACTCCCCGAGGACGAGTTACTGGAGAGGAGAGGAGCATGGTAGTCCGGCATTCTGGATGGGAAGAGCTGAAACCTTTCACACACATGAGTCGGTTGTTCAATGTTCATAGGGTATACTTTGGAAGAGGATTGATCTAAGATGACTTCTGAGCCGAAACTGTGACAATGATGTGTAGAACTTGAGGATTGTTGATTTTTAAAATTCTACATCTCACAGAAGTTCCGCTACACTATTAATTCAAAGGTCGAGTCTAGTTCATTTTCACCTTCAGCTCATGGTCTTGATATGGAACCCAATCTCATTTCACCACATGGCATTTCTTTTTGATGCTCAGGGACGGGCATGGTTTAAGTATAGAGGGATGATGAATCTCGGATTCATCACTCTAAATCTCATTTATTAAGCTCAAGTCCCTCAAAATCAACAACATTTCTGCATCTATTCTGCATAATTATCATTCATGCATGTTTTCATAAGACGTGCATTTTATCCATAATGTCTGCACAAAATAAGAAGCCAAAAATCCAAGCCAAAAATGACCTATAAATAACCTAACTTCCTGGATTTTTAACTCCTTCATGCTAACTCTGAATAACCCAAAACGACCTCCACTGTGTACATATCACTAACAAGAATGAAAAATACAAAAAATAACTAACTCAAATAAGTGGATCAAAAACCCAAACCCTAGTTTCAGGATTTCTGGACTAAAAACCCCATATCTTCCCCATCTAGTGTCCGTTTTGATCCTACTCACTTTTGAACTAATGTACATTCAATTAACTTCAAAACAAGACCAAGTTCAAGTGAATCAGAGCTCATATGTGAAAGTTGGGTTTTGGGCCTCTTTTGTACATTGTGTATTTTAGCGGATTTTGACCTTATATTTTATGTACATATTTTCTTAATTAATAAAAATCCAAAAAATAGATTAATGTGTAAATATTTATCTCTGATTTTTACCATATTTTTCTTGATTTTTATCAGATTTAAAAAATGACAAAAAAATTTTACAAAACCTAAAAATATAGGTATTCTATGTATATGGGATACTCCAAAAATTCACTTTGTGCATTTGATCGATTTTGGTTTTAATGCCTTCATGAAAGTTGTAGATCTCATCGAGACGAGCAATTTTTATGAAGAAACTTTTGTGATCCGAGGTCATTTGCTATTTATTTTTTATTTTACAAAATCACTATCTGCGGATTTTTCTGGTGCTGACACGTGGCCGCCCCTGGGGCCGCCACGTGTCAGCCATTTTTGGCCCCATTATATTTGTTTTTATTTAAAAAAATAAAATAAAATAGCCATCGCACGTGCCTCTCAGGCACGTGCTCCGCATGTGCCCCGCCTTTGCCCTCTTGCCCTCCATGTGATCTCGGCCGATTGGACAGCCCCTGGACTGTCGTCAACCTCCCTTCTCCTTCCCAAACAACCGATCGCCGCCCCTCTCTGTAACCTCTGCCACAATCTCCTCTGTTGATCTCGAAACGGCCAATCGCCCCGCGACTTCACCGCACTTCTCGCGTCGGCCAACTCCAAACCCTATTTAAGAGCCTCGACAACCCTCCGACTCCCTTATCCTCCGTTAGCACCAAGGAGGCAGTGGTGATAGCCCGCCTCCTCTTCTCCGGCGAGATCCGAGGATCGCCGGACCTCGTTGCAGCGTCAACGCCCTAGACCTTGCTGCCCTGCTCCGATCATCGTCGAGCCCACGCCATCGTCATTCTCCTCCGACTTCGCCTTCACCGTTCTCCACCAACGCATCATCAACTTCGACTTCAACGGCCACCTACAACTCCACCGCTCTCGCCAACCCATCTCCAACAACGCTCCAGCCACCAACTCTCTGTGGCATCAATGCCCGACCATCCTCCACCGTCAACAGTGCATCGCCGCATAACGTCCATCGTCCACAACTTCATCATCAGTGCCCCAGTCGTCTTCGACTTCACCACCGATCGAAGGGCACCCTTGCCATCGCCAGCACTGGGCGTCGTGCCTGAGGACTCCATCCATGTGCTATGCACGTGCATTTGGGGGAACTTGCACTGACACCCCCGGCCTCTCTCCAAATCGCTAAGAGATCCAGGGGTCACGTGCTTTGCACGTGCCCCTAGGTAAATTGCAACGAAGCCCTCGGCCTTCCTCCATATTGCACTTCAGCCCCCGTCGCACGTGCCTCTCTGGTTATTTTGCAGTGAATCCCTCCTTATTAACGGTAATTACTTATAAGTCCCCCTGTATTTTATATTTATTTACTTATTACATCTGTACCCATGTCTTTCCCTTTAGTTTTGAACCTCTTTATTACATTATTTTATTATTCTAAAAATAGCATGATGTTCATCTTTTATTCTCTACAGTTTGACATATTGTTGACATTTTTGTGATTGATGGTTAATTAACAATTCATTATTATGTTGAAAATTGTATATTTTGCCCATTTCTTGCTTTGAAATTTGTATTTGACTAACCGTTGCTCTAAAAATTCCCAAAAAATCTTGTAGAGTTAATTGTGGTTGACATTGTGCCTAAAAAGATTTGCATTTGCGTTCATAGTTTGCCCTGTAAAAATCATTTTGCATATTTTAGTGTTTGATTTTTAATAGGTATTAGATCTCACATTTTCGAGGTTTAGGATTTTTCTAAGATCCATTACCTAATGATAGATATTAGATAATTTTATTCCTTGAAAATAGGTAGGTTTAATATTTATTATAATTAAATATTGAAATTCATTTTGTTAGAATTTAAAAATTAATAAAAAAATCATATTGCATCTAAAAATTCCAAAAAAAAATATAGTGCACTCATTTCATCATAATTTACATTGTGGCCAAGTTTCGTATTTTTCGGACATCGTCTGATCGACTCTTACATTTTAGTCCCTGAAATAGGCCAAAATTGCATCTTGCATCCCTTATTGCATTTAAAAATTCCAAAAAAAAGACTGCCTCGAAAACCGTATATGAATCTTTATAGACATAACTCTAGGTTGTTCCTTTGCCTCATTGTGTTCGAACTTGGGATAGCAGCGTCCTTCAGTCGTTCACCACCGCAAACCCAACAATCGTCGTCGAGCACCTCCTCCTGCAGCCGCCAGTCCAATGCGGCATCTCCGTTGCCACGAAAATGGTGCCCCATTTGACCCCTGAAGAACCACCAACCATCATCTTCGACATCGCTTGAAGCCGCTAACCGCCACTGTCGTTCACTGCAACCACCGCCGCCAGCCCCGCGCATCACATCTCACCATCCGTGCAGCAGTCGCGAACCTCCTGCCATGCGGCCTCCTCCGACGCCGCGTCGCCGCCAGTACGAACCCTACGCGACCACTATAGCTCAAAGCCTCCGTCAATCCTCGAGGAAGAGGAAGAGTAAGGGAGGGGTTGCGCACCTTGCCCCCCCCTCCTTTTTGCTGGTTGAAAAAAATGAAGACTCCAACGAGAACCCTAGGGCATTAAAATATTGAAAATTTTACAACTCTGCCATTGAAGGTTTCTGAAATTCCAAAGGAACCCATGCTCCAACAAATCATGTGTAGCGTACGCCCTCTCTGGGTAACTTACATTTTGACCCCGTATATTTATTTCTTTTATATTAACTATTCCGGAACACTGAAAAATTATAGTTCTATCCATGTTATCTAGACTCTGAGATTGTACGATCTTTTTATTAAAATACTTATTTTCATTGCGTTCAAAATTCAAAAAAAAATTATATACTCCTATTATGAGAATGTTCATTGCATAAAATTTTCATTGCATTTATCATCATTTTTTATTATTTAAAAATAAAAAACAATGTCATTTTCTCTTCCTGAAATTCAAATTTTCATAAAAATTTGAATATTGCTCTAAAAATTCCAAAAAAATAGAATAGTTTTATTTCATTGTATTTTTATTTCTTTCTAAATTTCACGCATTAATTCTTTTCAAACCCAAAAAAATTGAAAAATACTAAAAATCTTATAAAAATCATAAAACATTCTACAAAAATACAAAAATCGTGATTTCAGTTCCTTTTTGTCGATATTTGTATCTATTTTATCATAAAAATATTTTCTAAGATTTTTCGGCATTTGAAATATTTTTAAGTTGCAAATTACTCCAGGTTGTGCACTATTTCACATTTTTGCCACTGTTTGATTTTTAGAAAAATACAAAAACATATGAAAATTCTGCAAAAATTTCCAAAAACATTTCATTAAAACACAAAAATATTTTCTCTGAATTTTTCAGAGTACTTTTTTTATAATTGATAAATACAAAAAAGAGTTTGGTGTGATAGTTCTTATCTTGTGCATATTGTTTTTTATTTGAAATTAAAAAATGCAAAATTAAAATCACTAAAAATTTGAAATCATAAAAATACAAAATTAAAAAATTAAAAAAAATTAAAAAAATCCACAAAAACCAAGGATAGTTTTCCTTTGATATTCCTGCTTTTTATCTTAATTGATTTTCCGTCAATTATTTGAATAACCCTTGGGAATTATAGCCTCCCTGAGTTCGATCTTGTCCACTATACAGGTAAATAAGTACAAAAATTTTCTCTTGCTTCATTATTCTCTTTTAGTTAATTTTGCATCTTGAAAAAGAATTGTTTTTTTGTCATGGGATTATTTGGGGATAATGATGACTCTATCACATCATAATAAATCAGTCCTCTGAAGAATCTCGTTCAACAGTTACATATGAAAAATAATAATAAGTTTTTAAACTGAGATAAATATTTACAGGATTGAATAGTAAATAGCCAAAAAAGAGGGGAAAATGCAAAATACCCTTACTTTACGTGCTAGGGAACGGTTGGGATTCGTTCACTTTATGTGGTACACATCCAATGGTTGATACCACTTCATCGATCATAGGGACAGATTAGATCTGAAAATTGATCATATGGTGGATGATGAGCTTGATCCGACGACAAGTGTTCAATGGTAGAGGGAGACCCAACAGAACCAATCTTTGCTAGATCGGGGTGGCTAAGGTGATTTGGGACATGTAGAAATGAAGGGGGAACTAATGAGGGTTAATGAAAGGTGAAGGGTGTGTTGGTTGATTGAAAATAAGGTTAGAGCTGGAAGCTCTAGCGAGGTTTTTGAGGGGGGGTTGATGGATTCAAGCAAAAAAAAAGCAATTGAAAGTAAACCTACGTTATTGTTATGATAAGGAAGAAAAAGCAAGTAAGAAAAGAGCATCTCACCAGAGAGAAGACCTTGGAGCAGTGCTACGTTAGAGATGGTTTCCGCAAAAAGTGGATGCATCGCCTCCTCCTTCATCTTTGCTCAAGAGCCGACATCCAGCCTTCCTATCACCAAGACAAAGCACCTTAGGGTCTCAAGGCGGTTAGAGATGCAGTTGTCCATCAACAGATCAAAGGAGGAGGGAACTTATTGATAGTCGGCTAAAAAAGTAGAGAAAGAAGATAGGGTTTCAATGTGATCGACCGATAAAGATCAAATCCAGATGAACCGCGAGCAGGAGGATTATATGATCTTCAACTTTCAAAAAGAATTGGGCCCAAAGGAGCAACCAAATTCACATGAAAAATGGGATAAGTCGGCTACTCAATAAGGTCTGACAGACTGCATAGGGGAGGGGATTGTTGACCCAAGGTCAATAGTCAGAGACCGATGATTGGTCCACGTCAACGTCACCTAAGCGCTAAATGACAAAATTGATAAATAAATGAAAGAATAATAAAATAAAATAAAATAGAAAATGATTTTATTTTAAAAATGTAAAACATGAATTCTGTTACGTATTTAATAAGCTATTTTTGGTGATTTTTATTAATTTTTATCACGTTATTTGTTAGGTTTTGGTTTTTACATGTATATGTATAAATACATATATATAATCTATTTTATTTTTGTTTTGTGAATTATATTTCATTGTTTTATAAAAATAATTTTTATATTTACACTATATTTATTACATATTTGCATATTTTTCTTGAATTTTTCTGAAGTTATTTATGTACTTAAATAAATACACATACAAATATTACAAGTACTTTATATGTATATCTACCTATGTAGTTAAGTACATTATTTATTTTGGTATATTGTTTGATTTCATTCTAGTTTAATTATGTACATATGTTTCAACTAATATATACAATTTTATAAAAATAAAATAAAAGAATTTGAAAAATATAAGGAATAAATATCTTGAATAAAATATACATGTATATTGCACAATATGGGTCCAAAACCTAATTTTTTGCAAAACCTCTATAAAATATCTTATTAAAAGTTCTATACAATTAAAGATGATTTACGTCCATTTTGATACAACATGCATGTGAAGTTTTTATTTTGGGTGTCTCGGTACATTGTGCATTATTTTTATGTGAACTCAATTTTGTATTTTTCTTTGTATTTTTATCTACAATATTCATGTTGAGTGTTTTATTATTGAGGTGCAAAAATATGAAAATAAAATAAGTCCCAAAATGTAAATATTGACAAAATAACTGCGGTTTTAATCTTAATTATGCGGTTTCTCTGTCATATCTCCCCCAACTTTACTTCTCGACTAAGTCTATGATTGACTTAGTCTTGGGGGTTAGGGTTAGTCACTATATAAGGTACCTCCTTTATTTTTCTTTTCTTTTATTATTCCTTCATTTTAGGATTTAAATACATGTATTTATATACAATATATATATATATATATATATATATGAATATTCAAGTGTTAATTCAAACATGGTATTGATATTTACATGCATTTATCTAGGGATTAAAGACTAAAATGAATGAATAAATGTGCATGAATGGCAATTCATCACCAACTTAATGGTGTTGTTGAATGACACAACAAGACCATCATGGACATGGTCCGTTCAATGATGAGTAGAGCACATTTACCACTTAGTTTCTGGAGATATGCAGTAGAGACTGCAATATATATCCTGAATATGATTCCTAACAAATCCATACCCAAACCTCCT
Source organism: Ottelia alismoides (assembly GCA_037367405.1). Taxonomy (NCBI): domain Eukaryota; kingdom Viridiplantae; phylum Streptophyta; class Magnoliopsida; order Alismatales; family Hydrocharitaceae; genus Ottelia; species Ottelia alismoides. The sequence continues at coordinate 1,534,308 of JAZKJV010007604.1, read as the reverse complement.
CATGAGCTTTGGTATGGAAACAAACTTCGTGTTAGAAACTTAAGGATTTGGGATTTCTTCGTCCATGTGAAGAACGCATATGCAAGTTAGCAAGAATTTCACACTTGAGAGTGCTACTTCATTGGGTATGCAAAAGACGGTATTGGATAATAACTATATGACCTGTAGACTCAGAAGGTCTTCATCTATAGAGATATAAAATTTCTAGAGGATGACTTCCTTAAGAGTCAAGACAAAAATAAAGTAAATGAACTCATTGAATCCCCCTGAGGATACTGAGCTTCCTATGCCAGAAAATGAAGATGTAAATGAAAATGAAACATACGTACCTCTTCGAAGGTGTTCGAGGGTGGTTACATCACTCAAAAGGTACGGAATTCATGTGTCAGTGAAACTAACAATGATCCAACTTCATTTGAGGAAGCACTCGGGATCATGATATGGATAGATGGATGCTAGCAATGAAGTCAGAAATTGACTCCATGCACAAGAACAACGTATGGACCCAAGAGGATCCGCTTAGAGGGGTAAAACCTGTTGGGTGTAAACGGATCTTCAAGAGAAAGAGGGGACCTAATGGGAAGGTAGAGACCTTCAAAACATAGCTCGTATCCAAGGGCTACACACAAAGAAGAATGCATCAACTAGGATGAGGTATTCTCTCATGTGGCTATGCTTAAGTTCATCAGGGTACTGCTAGCTATAGTTGAATATCTTGACTGTGACATCTGATAGATGGACATCAAGACAGCTTTCCTTAATGAATATCTCAAGGAGGATATCTGTATGGTGAACCCCTAGGGCTTCATAAAAAAATTGTGCAAGCCTAAGAAATCCATCTATGGTCTTAAGCAAGCTTCTCATAACTAGAACATCAGATTTTACAAAACTATAAAGAGTTATGATCTTGTTCAGAATATTGATGAACCATGTGTGTACAATAAGCTTAGTGGGAGTGCCATTGTGTTCATCGTTATTTATGTAGATGGCATCCTTATCATTGGGAATGATATAGGGGATGATGACCAGTGCTAATATTTGGTTATCCCATACCTTCAAGATGAAAGATCTTGGAGAAGCCTCTTATATCTTGCGTTTGAAACTTTTCAGAAAGAGAGAAAAGAGGATCTTGAGATTGTCACAAAATGGGTACATTAAGGAGATCTTGGAACATTTTCACATGGATAATTCCAAGAAAGGCTTCATTCTCTTAAGGCATGGTATCCACCTGTCTAAAGGGATGGCTGCTCAAAGTGTTGATGATAAGAAATCCATGATTGGATGCCCCTATGCATCAGTTGTGGGAAGCCTAATGTACGCTATGATGTACAACAAGGTCGGATATATACCATGCATTGGGAGTGGTAAGCCATTACTTATCCTACTATGGAGAATAACACTAGAATGCAATGAAGAACATCTTTAAGTATCTAAGACGGACGCAAGATTGCATCTTGGTCTATGGAGATGGTGATCTTCAAATCTTAGGATATACACATTCTGAATTCCATTCTGATTTTGATGACTGCAAGTTAACATCATGGTTTGTGTTCTTGTTGAACGGTGGTGTTGTGAGTTGGAGAAGTACAAAGCAAGACACTACAACCAGGTCAACAAAAGAAACTCGAATACATTGCGGCATTGGAATACTGCAAAGGAGGCAATGTCATTGCAGAAATTCATCCTAGAACTTGGTGTAGTTTCCTCTGGTACTACCGTCATGCAACTCTACGCTAACATGGGAGCCATAGCTCAGGCGAAGGAACCCGGATGGCATCAAAAAAGCAAGCACGTGGAAAGGAAATACCACATTCCTTCGAGAGATTCAAAAGTCTGGCGACGTCGTCATCACCAAGGTGGCCTCTACCGACAACGTTGCTGATCCCCTTACCAAACCTTTGACACAAAAGGTTTTCGACCAACATGTAATGAGCATGGGTTTAAGGATAGTACATGAATGGTTTTGAAGTCCAGTGAGAGATTTTTAGCCTTGTAATCCTGAGGCAAACCATTCCTACAATAAATGTTGTTGTAATCATTGTTATATCAATAAAAGTTATTGATGTGTTTTCATTCCATGTCTGATATAAAATGAATGAATGCACTATAAGGTCCCTCAGTACAATTAGGGTTATGTACCATGGCCATCTTGATAATCATACAATTATTGATTCAATGGTTGAATCAAAGAGGATGGTGCTTGGATGATATCTAAAGAGTTAGATTAAGGACTCATCAAGCATCGTCAAATGTATGTTAAGAGATGATCTCCAACCTGAGAAGGAGATGGCGGTCCTTCTCTAAAGTTTAGTATCTGACCAACCTCTTGATGCTGCATAAGAATAGAGATTCAGAGGTGTCAAAAAAGTTAGGTCAAAGAGTTGACTTAACTGAAGGATATGGGGAAATCCTCAAGCACATCATGGAAGCGTGAGGATCGCATCGAATGCGATCGGGAGCGACTAGTCGTACTAGTTGCTCCGGGCAGCTGAATTTAAAAATTTTAAATGTGATGAAACCACATGATCCAAGAACCTTTCTCGGATCGTTTCATCTAAACCACAATAGGTATAAGCTTTACCTCTTGAAGCGTCGTTGCGATCAAGTCTCTAAACGAAGAGACCTCCTGTCTCAATTCCGATCTGACAGAGGAGACGCTTGCGAGTTCGTTGATAAGACGAGTCCTTCTCGCAATCCATGTTGATGATCCAAGTGACGAATCTCCTGATCTCGTCACACGAGTTCCGACATCTTGTTGACGAGCGAGGCGCACCGAAGGAGGCGGAGATTCCACGAGCAAATACTCCGGCAGCATAACGACGATGTTGTTATGATGACGACTCTCGCAAGGGCTCCATGGTGGATGGCCACTATGAGAGAGAGAGAGGCTTGGCATGTGGAGAAAGAGAGAGAGCATTCATTATCGCATGTATCAAAGATCAATGGGTGCCTCTTCTTATATAGGGTTTTGGGAGTCCATGGATCCCAATCCATGGACATCACAGAATCAATGGGTGAGATTGATTTGTGTTTCTTTCAATGTCTATGATCTTGTTGTGAAAACACAACAACACTTAATTTAAATTAAATTAATATATATCGATAAATACATATTTACATTCAAATAAAATCAATTAATATACTTGGAGATAATGAGGAGATAAACCATATCCCCTAAAAAGGGGGGACGGCTACCAACGTCTCATGAGATCTCATTATCTCATGAGATACCATTATCTCATGATATCTCCAGGATTTACAACAACAATTGTTGTAAATCATTTCATAAAATAATTCCTAATTATCTTGTGAAATATTGCAATCATGCCATTGGTAAAATGTGAATCACATTCACATCCCAAAACAAAATGTAAATTATACTTTAATTAATCATCCAATGTGAATCTAATTAACATCAATAATTAATTAACAAATATAAATCACAATATGCTCTCTTTTATATATTATAAATCACATTTATAATATATATATATATGATTAATATGGATAGTGCTATACACATTATTCATATCCACGATAATTAAATCACATTTAATCATCTTGGATCTCTTTTCTCATGTGCCCAAATAATATGAATCACATTCACATTATTCTCATCTTTGATAATTAAATCACATTTAATTATCTTAGATATATCTCCTTATAATATGAATCAAATTAGTATTATTCATGATAATTAAATCACATTTAATTATCAATTTTCTCAATGTTCGGATACACATATCAACAATGAAATTATCCATGAACTCCTTCAAGGATAATGCTCTTCCTCTGCGGATACTTGGAGATAAGGACAGGGCGATTTTATTGTTCCACGTATAGTGACTTGGATATTGAGATCATATCTCAAATCTAGATCTTGCGGACCTCCCATAGATGTTTGATTAAATCAAAGCCATAGATCTAATCTTCTCATTGCATCTGAATCGCATTCAAATCAATGTCCAATATTTCGACTAAGATTAGATCACTTCTCTATGAGAGGGGTTACTGAAATCCAGACCCATTTCATCACTCCCTAGGAATAGAAGCATCATGGTTATACAATCGTTTATGATCACATCACCCTCAGGTGTTCCCAATACTTGTACATCTTGCATACTGGAAAACCCGTATTAAACTCGAAGTTTTAGATCTCTTTTAGACTGTCTCCTTCAGGGTTTGATTATTATGTTTTCTCATTCGATCATTGGGAGTTGGTATCAATCATATACTTTCCAAAAGCATATATCATACCCAGGTGTTGATCATATACTTTCCAAAAGTATATATCAAACCTACAAATTCAGTCAAGCTTCCAAAGCGAGATGACCGTGCACGGAATTTGATTCTTCCCAATATCTCATGAATGAGCTCATATCTTCTGGTTTTAGTAATGAACCGGTATGATCCCTTTGAGAGATCGTATTACTCATATGCCCTTGCATGCACACCAGTGCGCCGGTGTATAGACCTTAGTTAGGTCATCAACCTATTGGTCTGCCAAATGTACATACTCAGACATATAGTAAAACATCTGTCTCCAGTCAGAGGATGTGTGCCTATATCGTTACAGCATACGACATAGGATTTTGGTTATCTCGATCTCGTTAAGTCAACTCTTTGACCTAACTAATCTGACAACTCTGAATCTCTATTCCCATGTAGAGGACCTGCATCAAGAGGTCAGTTGGATATCAACCAAATGAGAAAGGATTTCCATCTCCTACTCAAGTTGGAGATCCTCTCTTAACAATCATTTGACGGTACTTGATGAGTCCTCAATCTAACTCTTTAGATCTTCATCCAAGCACCAGCCTCTATGATTCAATAATTGAATCAACAACCATATGATCATTAAGATGGTCATGGTACATAACCCTATTGTACTAAGGGACCTATTATGCAAATTAGTTATTCTTCATTTCAAAATTAGGGAATGATATTTGCAATAACATTTATTACATAATGGCTCACCGTGGGCTCGGATGTCCAATATTAACAAGATCGAGATAATCAATACATGTGTCATATGTTGTCACGATATAGGCACACATCCTCTGACTAGAGACAGATGTGTTACTACATGTATGAGTATGTACAATAGGTATACCGATTGGTTGATGACCTATTAAAGGTCTATACATTTACGAGCCGATGTGCACATGAGGGCATATGAGTAATATGATCTCTCAAAAGGATCATACATGTTCATTACTGAACCGGAAGACATGATCTCACTCATGAGGTATTGGGACCAATCAAATTCTATGCATGGTCGTCTTGCTTTGGAAGCATGACAAGAATGTGTAGGTATGATATATTTTTTTGGAAAGCATATGATCGATACCAACTCCCAATGATCGAGTGAGAAACTTAATGATAAAACATTGAAGAAGATAGTCTAAAAGGGATCTAAAACTTTGGGTTTTATTCTAGGTTTTCCAATATGCAAGATGTCTGGGTGTTAGGAATACTCAAGGGTAATGTGATCACAAACAATTATATAACCATGATGCTTCCATTCTGAAAAATTAATGAAACAAGTTTGGATTTCAGTGACTTCTCTCAGTAGAGAAGTAATCTATTCTTAGTTCAAATGTTGGATATTGATCTCGATACGATTCAGATGCATTATATGATTAGATTTACGGTTTTTATTTAATCAAACAACTATGAGAGGACCCCGAGATCTGGATTTACATGTTAATAATATTTAAGAATTAATTGTTGATGTGAATTGGATTCACATTGGATAATTAATTGAAAGTACAATTTACTTGTTATTTTGTGAATATATTTGCAATAAAAGTTGTTGCAATTATATAGAGGATTATATGGGATATAAAATCTCACATAAATTATGAGGATGATCCACCTTTCATATATGGAGGGTGGACAGTCACCCTTGACTTAATCCAGCGTGGTTGTTCCCATTATATTTAGAAAGTAGACTCCTTCACCCTCTTATCCAAATTGATTTAATTAAATAAATGTTTGTTGATGATAATTCAATATATATAATATAATTAAAATTATTTTTTATTGCATTTTTAAGCAACAAAGATCATGATTATTGATTAAAAACACAAATCAATCTAACCATTGATTTAGTGTTGCACATGGATTGTGTTCCATGGACTCCCAAAATAACATAAAAAGAAGAAGCAACCCTAGCTCTTCCTATACAACACTACAAACCCCTCTCTCTCTCTCTCATTATCATGCCACATCACTCTCTTAAGTGTGGTTGTTGATGAATCCGTGATTCATTAGCATTTCTATCGTATTTTGTCTTAAAACCCTTAAAAATACATGTAAATATCCATTAATTCCCATCTTTTATCAAAATCCCATTCATGAATAAGAATTCACTTTTTATGTAATAAAAACATGTAAATAAATAAAAGAAAAAAAAATAAAGAAAACAACAGAAGGCATATTGTACATATGTATATATGTACAATATGACTTATAAAATATAAATATGACTGCAAGATATATTTATATAACCTAATACCCGAGACCAAGTCAGCATAGATTCGTCGACAAACAAACAAGTAGGGGAGATAAGGAAAGAAAATCGTAAAAAATAATTAAAGATACACTCCATGAATTCTTCATTATTTATTAAATAAATATAAAATTTTTCATTAATTTTTAATTAATTCATATGTACATATCTTTCACCAAACTCTTTTTCTAGTTATTTCTAAAAATGTATATAAAAATATAAAAATATGTTAAAAATATCATCTTGTATATTATGCCAAGAAAGCCAACTTTTAAATTGTCAAATTCTCAACTACCAAACACCATAACTTTCTCATACAAATTCCAATTTTACTCTACTAATCTTTAAAGTTCATAAAATAATATTATCTAATTGATGGAGGTAATTTCACTAAAACCGGAGTCCACTTGCAAAAAGTCAGTTTTGGGACCTAAAGACAACAAGGTTTCTAAGCTATTTATTTTTATTTAGAACACACTATTGATAATTTTATTAATTTTATAATTTTTAATTATTTTCATGATCTTGTACTTTAACCATGATTTATTTCAGAATTTTTGGAGCTTATTTATTATTTTAATTAAATACAAATCCTAATTTATACGTGAAATTGAACTAAATAACTTATATCCGTATTTATTAATATATCTAAACTAATATATTAAAATCCACAAAAAAATCATAAAGATTTATTGATTATTTTAATAATTAAGAAAATATAAAATTAATAAGTAATTATTTATTTATTGAAATAAAAATTCAAACCTACTTATTAAGTATTATTTATACTTATTTATTAATATAATATTTATATTTCATACAATATTTATTATTTACCAAAATTAATTATACCATAATTTAGATAATTTAATTATCTCTATTTTTCATTTTTTATATCTATTTAAAATAATATCATTTATTATTTATTATATAATTTATATTGTATTTAAAATAATATCATCTTGTTGTGAAAACACAACAACACTTAATTTAATTTAAATTAATATATATCGATAAATACATATTTACATTCAAATCAAATCAGGTAATTATCCTTGGAGATAATGAGAAGATAAACCATATCCCCTAAAAAGGGTGGACGGCTACCAACGTCTCATGAGATCTCATTATCTCATGAGATACCATTATCTCATGATATCTCCAGGATTTACAACAACAATTGTTGTAAATCATTTCACAAAATAATTCCTAATTATCTTGTGAAATATTGCAATCATGCCATTGGAAAAATGTGAATCACATTCACATCCCAAAACAAAATGTAAATTATACTTTAATTAATCATCCAATGTGAATCCAATTCACATCAATAATTAATTAACAAATATAAATCACAATATGTTCTATTTAATATATTATAAATCACATTTATAATATATATGATTAATATGGATAGTGCTATCCATATTATTCATATCCATGATAATTAAATCACATTTAATCATCTTGGATCTCTTTTCTCATGTGCCCAAATAATATGAATCACATTCACATTATTCACATCTTTGATAATTAAATCACATTTAATTATCTTAGATATCTCTCCTTATAATATGAATCAAATTCATATTATTCGTGATAATTAAATCACATTTAATTATCAATTTTCTCAAGTTCGGATATACATATCAACAATGAAATTATTCATGAACTCTTTCAAGGATATTGTGCTTCCTCCGCGGATACTTGGAGATAAGGACTGGGCGATTTTATTGTTCCGCGTATAGTGACTTGGATATTGAGATCAGATCTCAAATCCAGATCTTGTGGACCTCCCGTAGATGTTTGATTAAATCAAAGCCGTAGATCTAATATTCTCATTGCATCCGAATCACATTCAAATCAATGTCCAACATTTGGACTAAGATTAGATCACTTCTCTATGAGAGGGGTTACTGAAATCCAGACCCATTTCATCACTCCCTACGAATAGAAGTGTCATGGTTATACAATTGTTAATGATCACATCACCCTTAGGAGTTCCCAATACCTGTACATCCTGCATACTGGAAGACCCAGATTAAACTCGAAGTTTTAGATCTCTTTTAGATTGTCTCCTTTAGGGTTTTATTTTTAAGTTTTCTCATTGGATCATTGGGAGTTGGTATCAATCATATACTTTCCAAAAGCATATATCATACCCAGGTGTTGATCATATACTTTCCAAAAGTATATATCAAACCTACAAATTCAGTCAAGCTTCCAAAGAGAGACGACCGTGCACGGAATTTGATTCTTCCCAATATCTCATGAATGAGCTCATGTCTTATGGTTCAGTAATGAACCTGTATGATCCCTTTGAGAGATCGTATTACTCATATGCTCTTGCATGCACACCAGTGCGCCGTTGTATAGACCATGGTTAGGTCATCAACCTATTGGTCTACCAAATGTACATACTCAGACATATAGCAGCACATCTGTCTCCGATCAGAGCATGTGTGCTTATATCGTGACAGCATACGACATAGGACTTTGGTTATCTCGATCTCATTAAGTCAACTCTTTGACCTAACTAATATGTGACCTCTGAATCTTTATTCCCATGTAGAGGACCTGCATCAAGAGGTCGGTCGGATATCAACCAAGTGAGAAAGGATTTCCATCTCCTACTCAGGCTGGAGATCCTCTCTTAACAATCATTTGACGGTACTTGATGAGTCCTCAATCTAACTCTTTAGATCTTCATCCAAGCACCAACCTCTATGATTCAATAATTGAATCAACAACCATATGATCATTAAGATGGCCATAGTACATAACCCTATTGTACTAAGGGACCTATTATGCAAATTAGTTATTCTTCATTTCAGATTAGGGAATGATATTTGTAATAACATTTATTACAAAATGGCTCGCCGTGGGCTCGGATGTACAACATTAACGAGATCGAGATAATCAATACATGTGTCATATGCTATCACGATATAGGAACACGTCCTCTGACTAGAGACAGATGTGTTACTATATGTATGAGTATGTAAATTTGGCATACCAATAGGTTGGTGACCTATTCATGGTCTATACACCTACGAGCCAGTGTGCACATGAGGGCATATGAGTAATATGATCTCTCAAAAGGATCATACATGTTCACTACTGAACCAGAAGACATGATCTCACTCATGAGGTATTGGGACCAATCAAATTCTATGCATGGTCGTCTTGCTTTGGAAGCATGACAAGAATGTGTAGGTATGATATATGTTTTTGGAAAGCATGTGATCGATACCAACTCCCAATGATCGAATGAGAAACTTAATGGTAAAACTTTGAAGAAGATAGTCTAAAAGAGATCTAAAACTTCAGGTTTTATTCTAGATCTTCCAGTATGTAGGATGTCCGGGTGTTAGGAATACTCGAGGGTAATGTGATCGTAAATGATTATATAACCATGATGCTTCCATTCTGAAAAATTAATGAAACATGTTTGGATTTCAGTGACTCCTCTCAGTATAGAAGTAATCAATTCTTAGTTCAAATGTTGGATATTGATCTGGATGTGATTCAGATGCAATGATAAGATTAGATTTATGATTTTTATTTAACCAACAACTATGAGAGGTCCTCGAGATCTGGATTTACATGTTAATAATATTTAAGAATTAATTGTTGATGTGAATTGGATTCACATTGGATAATTAATAGAAAGTACAATTTACATGTTATTTTGTGAATATATTTGCAATAAAAGTTGTTGCAAATATATATATGATTATATAGTATATAAAATCTCACATAAATTATGAGGATGATCCACCTTTCATATATGGAGGGTGGATAGTCACCCTTGACTTAATCCAGCATGGTTGTCCCCCTTATATTTAGAAAGTAGACACCTTCTTCACCCTCTTATCCTAATTGATTTAATTAAATAAAAGTATGTTGATGATAATTCAATATATATAATTTAATTAAAATTAATTTTTATTGCATTTTTAAGCAATAAAGATAATGATTATTGATTAAAAACACAAATCAATCTAACCCTTGATTTAGTGTTGCATATGGATTGTGATCCATGGACTCCCAAAATAATATAAAAAGAAGAGGCAACCCTAGCTCTTCTTATACAACACTACAAACCTTTCTCTCTCTCATTCTCATGCCACATCACTCTCTCAAGTGTGGTTGTTGATGAATCCATGATTCATTAGCATTTCTATCGTATTTTGTCTTAAAACCCTTAACAAATACATGTAAATATCCATTAGTTCCCATCTTTTATCAAAATCCCATTCATGAATAAAAATGCACTTTTTATGAAATAAAAACATGTAAATAAATAAAAGAATAAAAATAAAGAAAAGAACAGAAGGCAGATTGTAAATATGTATATATGTACAATATGACTTATAAAATATAAATATGGCTGCAAGATATATTTATATAACCTAATACCCGAGAACCAAGTCAACATAGATTGGTCGACAAACAAACAAGTAGGGGAGATAAGGAAAGAAAATCATAAAAAATAATTAAAGATACACTCCATGAATTCTTCATTATTTATTAAATAAATATAAATCTTCATTTATTTTTAATTAATTCATATGTGCATATTTTTCATCAAACTCTTTTCCTAATTATTTCTAAAAATGTATATAAAAATATAAAAATATGTTAAAAATATCACATTGTATATATGCCAACAAAGCTAACTTTTAAATTGTCAAATTCTCAACTTACGAACACCATAACTTTCTCATACGAACTCCAATATTACTCTACTCACCTTTAAAGTTCATAAAATAATATTTTCTAATTAATGGAGGTAATTTCACTAAAATTGGAGTCCGTTTGCAAAAAGTCAATTTTGGGACCTAAAGACAACAAGGTTTCTGAGCTATTTATTTTTATTTAGAACACATTATTTACAATTTTATTAATTTTATAATTTTTAATTATTTTTGTGATCTTGTACTTTAACCATGATTTATTTCAGAATTGTTGGAGCTTATTTATTATTTTAATTAAATCCAAATCCCAAATTTATAGATGAAATTGAACTGCATAACTTATAACTGTATTTATTAATATATCTAAACTAATATATTAAAATCCACAAAAGATCATAAAGACTTTATTGATTATTTAATAATTAAGAAAATATAAAATTGATAATTAATTATTTATTTATTGAATTAAAACTCAAACCTACTTATTAAGTATTATTTATACTTATTTATTAATATAATATTTATATTTCATACAATATTTATTATTTATAAAAATTAATTATACCATAATTTAGATAATTTAATTATCTCTATTTTTCAATTTTTATATCTATTTAAAATAATATCATTTATTATTTATTATATAATTTATATTGTATTTATCACATCTAGCCAACCAGGTGCTGACACGTGTCAGCACCTGATTCTTCTTCCTCAAGAACTAGGTCGTTGGAACTCTGTTCCAACGCTTTCTTTTCACCGATTTATCCCGCTTCCATCCTAACTTCTTCACTCGATCCTAACCCTCTATTTTCTTCTCCTAACTACCCTAATCCATGCCTACCATTAGATGTACCCAAATCCCCTTCTATTTCACTTTTAAAAGCCCTAAAGTTGCCTCATCATAACAAACTCACTCCTAACTAAACCAGTTTCAGTATAGCCTGGCCCAATCCTTTTTCCGCCATGCTCCAGCCAACTTCGGTGGTGACAGCACCTGAGTTTTGCCCCGCGAGGAAGAAGGACCATCGGAGGGGAGGTTCCAAGGCTTCTCCGCCTTGCATCGCTGCCACTGCACCGTGTGGAGCTCCAGGAAGGCCACCCCATCGAGCGAAAACCTGTAGAGTCATACACTCTACAATTCCCAAGTAACTCATCCATTTCAACTAATTCTTTCTCGATATTCATGTATCAATTAGACCATTTGATCGCGTCATTAGAGATTCTAATCATCATAGTTAGACGCTTATCAAATTCAACCTTAAAACCCATCTTGATTCGTTCCAAATCCACTTCCCATTTCCCATACCTTCATTGTTTCACAGTTTCTGGAAACATTCTTTAACCTGTAATTTATAATCTTCTTGGCCAATTCAATTGCGACAGCGAGCATTCCAAACCTTCAATTGCAGGTCAATCTTTCATCTGGAGCATAACCATATCATCTGGAGTTTCAAAGATCAAACCTATAGTGATGAATCCGTGATTCATCACTCTAAAAGTTGAAAATAGAGCTTTGTTCTCGAGTAATTAGATGCATATTTCTACTTATATTGCATAATTAGCATTCATGCGTACATTGATAATATCTGCATTTTAGCATTCATATTTGCATTAAAATAAGAAGTCAAATTCACTTGTAAATATCCACCTGTATATTCATCATATTTCACCTATTTGCATATATTTTATACTAACTCCAAATCCAATAAAACCAATCTATAGTGTATATATTACTAACACTAATTAAAGAAAAATATCAAAAAAATACTAACTTGTAAAATTACACATCCAAACCCCAAACCTAGTTGGAGACCTTAGACCTTAAAATGCACATCTCTCTCATACAACCTCCGAATTAGGTATACTCACTTTTAAAGTAATATACATTCAGAGACCTTCAAAACAAGATCGATGTCATTAAAATCGGAGCTCGTATGCAAAACTTGGGTTTGGGCCCCTTTTTGTATATTGCATAAATTGACCAAAATGCCCTTGCATTTTCTTAATTATTAAAAATCCAAAAAAAATAGATTAAGCTGTAAATAATCTTTTCATATTTTTTCTAACTTTATTTTAATTTTTCTCTTATTTAAAAATGACAAAAAAATTGCAAAATACAAAAATGTGGTATATTATACCTATAAGGTACCACCCAAAAATACACTTTGTACAGATGATTTCATTTCATTTTCGGCCCTTCACAAAAGTTGTAGATCTCGTCGAGACGAGCAACTTTCGTGTTGACACTTTTTGATTTAATCCGTTTTATTATTTCTTTTTTATTTTCTTTACATTTAATTTTTGAATTTTCTAGGAGCAACATGTCACCCCAATTTTTAATTTTCGGATTTATTTTTTATTATTTACGTATTTTATTATTTTATTATTATTATTTTAATTATTGTTATCTTTAGTACCCTACTTATTTTACTTATATTATATATTATATTTTCCCATTTACTCCTTTTCTTATTCCCCATTCCAAGTCACCACTTCCTCCACCATCCCTCCATCTTCTCCACCTCTTTTCTAACTTCCCCCTCCTCTTTATATTCCCATCCCCTCCTCCATTGTTCATCATCCGCCATTTCTTCAATTGAGAGGGAGAGACCACCAGCCCTCGAGTGTTGTCGGTGACAGCATCAATATTCTTCGGTCGAGCAACGACGGTTTCGAAGGCATGATCCACGAGGACTCCTCGTGTCTTTGTGCATCACTTCAGGTCACAACCGAGCTTCTTTGATTTTTTGTCAAATCGAATCGAGGCCACGACGGAAGCCGCACACTGCGACTCACTTTCGACGAACCACATGTAAGTATTCTCTATCTTCACTTTGTCATTTTTTTATCTAACATTATTTGTTTATCTTGTTCATCACAAAACCAAAAAAACAAGACCACATCATCAACCATCACCATCACAATCATCATCACTACCATTCTTATTCATTCACAATTTCATATCTTATTTAAAAAAACAAAAAAATAAAAAAAAGCATCAGGGAAGAAGCCAAAGCCGCCCCCTCCCTGGCTGCTCCACCGCCGGCATACTCAGCCAGCAGTTACCGGCGGCCTCCCGTCCTTCTTCTCCAGCCGGCCACCTCCTTGCGGCATCCAGTCCATCGCCGCCCACCGGTGCGCCGCCCATCCGCACGGCCCTCCAGACTCGCACGTGTGTTGCACGGCCCTCCAGCTCCCATCTCCTCCCGCAGGCGCCCGCGCGTGGGGTTCCGCCACCCTCGCTGACCTCCACCAGAGCGGCACCCTTGGTCGCGCGCCGCCCAACCACTTAAACGCCGTCATCAACAGCCACAATCAGCCACCCCAACCGACTGCCCCGCTTCAGACGCCGCGCGCGTGCAGCTCCAACCTCCCCTCGCGCGCGTGTCGCCTCGCCACCAGCCAAGCCGCCCCGACCTTCTTCCTACTCGCGCCGCCCCTCGCAGTCGTTGCCGTCACGTGTGGCCACCCCATCCACCTCCGCCTGGCCACGTGCTCCGCCCCCACGAGCCCCGCACATCGCCCCGCCGAGATCGGCCCCGACACTCGTCAACGTCGACCCCTCCCCCCCCCCCCAGTTGCACCCTCCGCCAGCCGCTCGTGCCCAACGCCGCCACAGCCATTCGCCCTCTTGTGTCCTAGCGGCTTGGGGGTGTTCATTTCCAAAGGTCGTTTTTATATTTTTATTTTTTGTGTGCAAATTGCAGTTTCAGTTCTTTAGTTTTCTTTATTTTCAAAATGGACCTCGTGCATAGTTTGTTCGTTTAAGTTCAATTCTGTATTGCGAAGACACCCCTGGCTTTGAGCGTTAAATTGGATAATCATTTTGCATCAATTTCTTAATAAAAATAGTATATTGTAGAGCAACTAATTCTTTATCTTGTGGATATTTATTTACATTTTTGTGAGCATCCGATTATTTATCAAAATTCAGAGATTAAAAATCAGTGATATTTTACCCATTTAAGCTCTGAAATTCGCACAGCCATATTTCTTGCTCTAACAATTGTGATAAAATTGTAGATGATGCATCTAATTGTGCTTTAATTACTATCCAAGTTTCATTGAAATGGAGTTGTTGTTTGCATAAAATAAATTGTAGGGTGATTTCTGTAAATAATTTTTAATTAGTTCCACGAATAAGATTTTTGAGAAATTTCAACTCTCATGTATTCCTTATTGAAATATCTATCTGAGATAATTTATTCTCTAGATAATTTGACTTCGTGGATTTATTAGGAATTTAATACCTGTAGTTGCTCTGTTTTCAGTAAAAAAATCATAAATAAATCATAAAGTGTCAGAAAATTCTAAAAAATTTAGTGTTGCTTCATTTCATCACATTTAAGTTCTAATAAAATTTTCATAATTTTTGCTTCCATGAAAACTGCATAAAAACCCCAAAAACGCGTGCATTTTTCATGTGTGCATTTTAAATCCAAAAATTCCAAAAAAAAACTATTTTGCATTCATTGTTGGATTAAGTTCTTAGGAAAAATATCACTTGGTTGATTTGAATTAATTTTATACTAAAATTAAATTTGACTAAGTCGGTTATTTTCTAATTAACTTAATCCAATCCATATTTTGCATTCTGCATTTTTATTGCATAAAAAATTACAAAAAAATATCACTTGGAAAACAGCGATCTAATTCATCTAACTTGATCCGGAGTTGTTCCTTTGCCTCCTTGAGTCGACCCTGGGGCTTCCCCAGGCCAAACAAACATAAAACCACATATTAATTTCATTTGATGATTCATAGTTTTGTGCGATTATTTTTTATCGATCCGGATTTATCCGACTGCAACGAAATCGTTAATTCGATAACCTAAAAAGGATAGATCCGTGCTTCATCAAATGGCGTCGTTGCCGGGGAGGCAAACGACTTAGGATCACTTTAGAAAGTTAGGTTTACGTTTTTCATTCACTCGGGTAGTCTGACCCCCGAGTCATCTTGTAATTATCCATTTTTTCCTTCAATTGTTTTTCTAGCCACTTCTGTATATATCTCTTTCTAACATAATCTCTATCTTTTTGTGTGAGGGCCCGATGGACTTGGAGAGGCTTTCTTGAAGTCAACGCATCTCGAAGTGCATCGGAGGCTGACGATTCGTGGATCAAGTCGGTTGTTGAGACGCCAAAAAGATTTTTGTTAACTTGTAAAAAAAAGTGTTTGCATTTACAGTGGTTCCCGTTTGGGATCTCGCGCGTGTAAGTCATAATAAAACGTGTCCCCGTGGTGCTGTGTGGTTGCTTTACGTAGAATAGGACCTGCACTTGCGGCTCTTAGAGCTTCCTAGGACTGTTTGTGCTCGTAAAATTTAGGACCACACTTCATATATAAAAGACGTACTTAGACCGCAGGACTTAGCCAAATATAATATGTTCTTCACTCGCTAATAGAACTTCCAGTCTAGGAGCGGCTTTTATCGCTTGCATTCCATTTAGTGTAAAAATTTCAATTCAATGTTGCATCCCGCATTGTAGAGAGCTGGAGGCACTATAAGTCTTCTTACTCAAGCATTCATCATCGTTTCTCGATTGCATCGGCTTTTTTCGATTCTCTCTCTCTTGGTTTTCTAACTTAGGATAAAGGAATTGGGACTGGACGGTAGACGTGATTGCTTGTATGGATTAATATCAGTGACAACTAATCTTTAAAATCAGGACTGCTAATTGAATTTGACAAAAAATTGACTAAAATTAACCCTTTTGCGGGAGAGTAACCTCAACCTTGTTTTCAGGCTGAGTGAGGGTACTTGAGTGTGTATGAACACCTTAAGGCAGAGCCCAAATCCCCGCCTTTCATATCACGTACCAACTGATCCTAGCAAATATCACGAGTTGAATATTTTCAGGTTCACTGACTAGTATCAAGTAACCTCCGCCTGTTCACAGGTAGTCAGGGGTGAACCAGCGGAACTTCGCGACAAGTTGCTAGTAACCCCTCGGAGCAAAGTTCTAGCCTTGTCAGCCTCCGCCTGCTTGCAAGTAGAAAGGGGCACGGTCTTTGAATCCATCAACTTGGGATAGGAGCGAAGAAAGGAAGGACGCAGGTATCTTAGGCGACAGGTTAAACATGGGAGACGCATCCGGCTTCTTAGCCGACTCCCCTATAGGCCGCATAACCTTTGCTACTTGTCTGAAAATTCACACTTAAAATTAACCAGACAAATTGGACTCGATTTCGGGTCCTTCACCGTGTTGAGTGTGAACTCAGGGTTTGCTCTTGTGTTTGTCTTTGTGTCTGTCTGTGTGTGTTGTCATGTGTAATTGCATATCTCGTTCTGCTTACATTCATCCTTTTCTCTTCAAGATGTCGGGATATTGGTCCCTATACCCTGAAACCTCTGGTAGTTCCTCCTCGACCATATACCGTTAACCTTCGCTTTCTCCTTCTTCCATGTATCCTCTGCCATCCACGGGAGACCCTTACCCATGGTCGGTTCCACCTCAACCTGATTATAAAGTCAAAACTTCGACTAACTTCTCCACTTCTTCGCATTTCTCACCTGCTCCATATTCTAACATTCCGAATCCACTTCCACCTTGGGTTGACTGTCCTTACTCTCGAGAGCTTGCAGGGATCAAAGAATCGAATGAAGAGCAAGCCACTGCTGAGACAAATGATTGGCAAAATTATATGCCCGCACACACTTCATTCTCACCTCAAGTAGGGACCATACAACAATTTATATATACACATCCTGACTTGACCTTAGGGCATAACCTGGTCGATCGAACAACCCGAATGGAGAGGCATGTACATCATGATTTCCCAAACTTGATTGACTTTAGTGATCAAGCTCCCATTAACCAGCCTTCATCCGAAGAGCCTATACATTCACAGGAGTGGACTCATGAGCTAGACCTACCAGTCCCATGTTCATTGACTCCATCATATGAAGCTCTAACCAATATCTGCCATTCGGATGGTCCATACTCGACCCAGGATTACATGCCAGAGTCGAGGTATGTTGAGTATGAGACCCCAATATCTCAGCAGTATCCTCCAATTGATCAGAACTCTCCCATGATTTGTCATGAGAATTTTGAGGAGGATGACATCTCTAGACTTATTAAGAAAAATGAATCATTTGGTAACGAGTTGAGAGATGTCATGGAAACATTGCACTCAATTTCTGCCAGCCTGAGTATGAAAGTGGAGAAGGAAGTAAGTAGATCTGATGTTGAAAATCAAGCGAGTATTAGGGAACCCACACCGTTTGTACAGCTGGAGTCCATTCTATCTCCCTTTTCTACTAACCACTTACCCTCCAATCCAGAGTCTGATCATTCATCCACTAAAAACACCAAAAAACTGAAAAATCAGAAAAATCCATAAAAATTAAAAATGAAAAAGACGTAGAAAAATTGGATCCTACCCTAAGGAAAGCATTCGATGAAGAATTGATTTTCAAACTTCCCTTAATAAGGGCCATAGAACACTTCCCCGACCTCAAGAGATTTGTAAAGAGTAAATTGATGCCCAAGAGGTCGGGTACTAAGAGAACAAGGATTGAAAGACACATAGTGTCTATGGCCACGTCCTTGGTGATGGGGAGAAAGGCCAAAAGTCGCAGAGTGAAGCAGTTGCCTAGGGTTGAATGTGAAATCAAAGACACTATCTTTACCCATGCAAGAATCGATGATGACTCTCCGATAAATATCCTCCCGACCTCTGTGTTTGACAAGCTCAAACTCCGACCAATCAAGAAGTCGAGAGAGATCGTTCAGCTGGCTGATCGATCCATCAAACGGTCTATAGGAAATATTTCAGTCATCATTACTTTCCAAGGTGATCTACTCCAGGTGGACTTCACGGTCATTGACATCGAGCACCGAGGAGAGTTCACCCAGTCTCCGATTATTCTTGGGAAGTTGTTCTTAGCCTTGGCTAAGGCGTCTATAGATTGCGAGACTCGGGAGATCGATTTTTCAGCATTGGGAGCACTCCGACCTCGCCCATTCTTTGATACACTTTACTCTAAGGTGACCCGCACATCCGCTGACAGTCGTGACCATCGAGAAGTAGATGAGTCCCACCTCTCTGCTACACTTGAGAGACCGACTGCTCGGACGATCATTGGTTCTGAGACTCCCCACATCTTCACTTCATCAACTGCTTGCACCACCATCGTGACATCTTCTAAGGAGGACTCACGATCAGAAGCTATCATTAAGTCGGACATGACCTTTGCTGATTACCTTGACCATTTTGATGATCCGACACAATAGCCCAATAATGCCAAGACAACTGAGACCACTAGCACCTTCCCGAGACATGTGCTGACCCTTCATGAATATTACAATCTATACGGTGACTCATCTGATGAGAAACCCATGGTCAGCACCACACCATGTCCTGGACCTTCAAAGGGAACAACCAAGACTAAATTGACTCCACATAAAAACACGGTTGTTCACTCTTCTAGTCGGCTATCTAGTGAGAGGAAGTCGAAAATTGATTCCTCGAGATGTTCCCCCGAACCTCTCAAGGCGTGTCGTTCTCATCTCCCTATCAATGATTCAGGTTCTAGAAAATCGACTAAGAAAGTTTCCTTCAACACACCGGAGAAGGAATTTTCTGAGGAGTCCTCATCTGGTCCGGATAAGGTGATTTATATGAGTGAGCTCAGTTCGGTTGTTCTCAAGCCTTATCTGAGCAAGCAGCCGTGTGTCAACCCTCGTTGGACGATCCCTACACCTCACTATTATTCATCTGAGGATGATTCCGACAGCGACACATATGTATATTATCCACCTCCTCGCGTCCGCAAGAAGGTTCGTCACAAACCTTCTTAATCCTTGTATATTCTCACTCTTTTCTTGTATATACTTTTTCTGCCTCCCTCCCCACTGAATCGAATAACTCGCCCCAGTTCCATATCGTTTCATTTTATGTCTATACTTAGGATAATCAGATCCTAAGTATAGGGGGGAGAGTGATCCGCATCTATTCACTGTACATCCTCCAGATCACATCGGTCCTCATACTCACTCTTGTCCTATACTTAGGCTGAACAGAGCCTAAGTATAGGGGGACCGATGCCCGTCATGTATATACTCATCCATTTCCCATCTTCCCTCGTCCACCCCATTTTTGATCTTCTTCTACACTTAGGCTGCTAGAGACTAAGTATAGGGGGCGGAGCGACTTCTATACATTTTGTAATCTTAGCTCTCCTACGCTTAGCACGGGCTATGTCTTTTTCATCGTCTTTCGTGCTCTGAGGACATAGCACACGCTAAGTATAGGGGAGGTGTATATATTACATATATACTTTACCCATAGCTCGTACTTTCACGTATTTTAGTGTATTTTTTATATATTATGCCATAATTAGGGATGGGTAAAAATTGAAAAAAAATATAATACTTGTGTAAAATTTGTTGTAAAATAAGATGCATACCAAAAAAAATTCATGTATATTATGTACAAGTTGTATAAACTAAAAATTGTTGTAAATAATAAAAATTGTTGTATACCAGAAAATAAAACAAAGGCTTCTTATTTACTCTTGCATGTCATCCTTGCATTTAAAAAAAGATATCTTGCATTTCATTCATCTCCGTAGCATGTCATCTGCATATCTTGCATATGCGAGGTGAAAAGCTAGTGGATTCGGAACAAAGTTATGAATAGATATTAAGGATGGACTTGATTTGACCTTAATCCACCTAATTTTAGAGGAAGCTTATAGGAACTGAAGTTAAGATTTCTCATGTCTAGTGACTTAATTCTTTGAGTCTGCAAGTCTATGTTCACATGTCATCTTGATTAGTCTAAGTAGAATATCTCGTACAAATGCATGATTCTTTTAGACAGTGACCTAACTTGGACAAAACAAAATGCACGTAGCTCTTCATTGATGAGGTGGTGAGGAGGTAGAATCCTTTAGCTTGGAGTAGCACACGGGTGGAAACATCCGTCCTCCTCTTGGGAGGGTAGTGCATCTCAACCTAGTCTGGTGGTGTTGACGTCTGAGGACAGGATGCTGTGGGTTGCAATAATGCTTCAAAAGAGGGATAGTCTGCTGGCTTAAGAGGAAAAAATCCTGATGTACATGCTGCACCTTGTATATAGTTCCAAAAAAAGAGAAGAAATGCAAGAACTCTAAACAAAATAATAATAGACAGGCCAAAAAAATTGCATGTCGGAGTATGTATATTAGCAAGAAGTCTGCAGCTGGATGACTTGGGTACACTGGTCAGGCATCCCGGGATAGGTGGCTACACTGGAAACCTTCCATTCTTTTCTCCACCCCCTCCTCTAGAGCTGGTCGCACTTGAACTTAGAAGGGAATACCCCGCATCTCGAGGAAAGAGTTACTGGACTGGAGAATTAGAGTTACCTTGTTAGAGGAGGCTGCTTCTTAGTCATGTCTGATGTGGAGAGCTATTTTACACTTATACAGTACAAGTAAGAATCATAGTCATCAGAAATTTGCATATGAGGATTTGTTCTGACCTGACTATTAAGGCGTCTTGAATAGAAGACTTGTGGAACTTGAAGTCTCTTAGGTCTTAAGTTCAGATCCCAATAAGGTTCCGCCACACAATTAATCCAAAGGTCAAGTTAAGCTCCATTTTCAACTTTTGTTCATGACCTTGGTATGGAACCCAATCTCATTTCACTCTTGAACTTCATTTTAGTTGCTCGAGGACGAGCAAGGTTTAAGTATAGGGGGTTGATGAATCCGTGATTCATCACTCTAAAAGTTGAAAATAGAGCTTTGTTCCCGAGTAACTAGATGCATATTTCTACTTATATTGCATAATTAGCATTCATGCATACATTGATAATATCTGCATTTTAGCATTCATATTTGCATTAAATAAGAAGCCAAATTCACTTGTAAATATCCACCAGTATATTCATCATATTTCATCTATTTGTATATATTTTATACTAACTCCAAGTCCAATAAAACCAACTCTATAGTGTATATATTACTAACACTAATTAAAGAAAAATATCAAAAAAATACTAACTTGTTAAATTACCCAATAAAACCCCAAACCCAATTGGAGACCTTAGACCTTAAAATGCACATATCTCTCTCTCTCTCATACAACCTTCGAATTAGGTCTACTCCCTTTTAAAGTAATATACATTTAGAGACCTTCAAAACAAGACCAATGTCATTAAAATCGGAGCTCGTATGCAAAACTTGGGTTTTGGGCCCCTTTTTGTATATTGTACAAATTGACCAAAATGTCCTTGCAATTTATTAATTATTAAAAATCCAAAAAAATAGATTAAGTTGTAAATATTCTTTTCATATTTTCTATAACTTTATTTTAATTTTTCTCTTATTTAAAAATGACAAAAAATTGCAATAGACAAAAATGTGGTATTTTATACATATAAGGTACCACCCAAAAATACACTTTGTACAGATGATTTCATTTGATTTTCAACCCTTCACAAAAGTTGTAGATCTCATTGAGACGAGTAACTTTTATGTTGACCACTTTTTGATTTAATCCCTTTTGTTATTTCTTTTTTATTTTCTTTACATTTAATTTTTGAATTTTCTAGGAGCGACATGTGGCAGCTCCTAGAACCGCCACATGTCACCCCAATTTTTAATTTTCGGATTTATTTTTTATTATTTTCAGATTTTATTATTTTATTATTATTATTTTATTTATTGTTATTTTTATTTTACTTATATTATATATTATTTTTCCCCTTTTACTCCTTTTCTTATTCCCCACTCCAAGTCACCACTTCCTCTACCATCCCTCCATCCTCTCTGTCTCTTTTCTAACTTCCCCCTCCTCTTTATATTCCCATCCCCTTTTCCATTGTTCATCATCCGTCATTTCTTCAATTGAGAGGGAGAGATCACCAGCACCAGAGTGTTGTCGGTGACAGCGTCAATATTCTTCGGTCGAGCAAGGACGGTTTCGAAGGCGTGATCCAGAGGACTCCTCCTCGTTTCGTTGTGCATCACTTCAGGACACAACCGAGATTCTTTGTTTTTTCGTCAAATCTAATCGAGGCCACGATGGAAGCCGCATATCGTGGCTCACTTTCGACGAACCACAGGTAAGTATTCTCTATCTTCACTTTGTCATTTTTTATCTAACATTATTTGTTTATCTTGTTCATCACAAAACAAAAAAAACAAGACCACATCATCAACAATCACCATCACAATCATCATCACTACCATTCTTATTCATTCACAATTTCATATCTTGTATAAAAACAAAAAAATAAAAAAAAGCATCAGGGAAGAAGCCGTAGTCGCCCCCTCCCTGGCTGCTCCACCGCCGGCATACTCATCCAGCAGTCACCGATAGCCGCTCGTCCTTCTTCTCCAGTCGGCCACCTCCTTGCAGCATCCAGCCCGTCGCCGCCCACCGGTGCGCCGTCCAGCCGCGCGGCCCTCCACATTCGCCCGCGTGCTGCGCGGCCATCCAGCTCCCATCTCCTCCCGCAGGCACCTGCGCGTGGGGTTCAGCCACCCTCGCCGACCTCCACTAGAGCATCACCCCTTGGCCGCGCGCCACCCAACCACTTGAACGCCATCATCAACGGCCACAATCAGCCACCCCAGCCGGCCCGCCCCACTTCAGACGTCGCGCACGCGCATCCCCAACCTCCCCTCGCGCGAGCGTCGCCTCGCCACTGGCCAAGTCGCCCTGACCTTCTTCCTACTCGCGCCGCCCCTCGCAGCCGTTGCCGTCACGCGTGGCCACCCCATCCACCTCTGCCTGGCCGCATGCCCCGCCCCCACGAGCCCCGCACGTCGCCCCACTGAGATCAGCCCCGACACTCGTCAACACCGACCCCCCCCCCTGCGGTGCACCCTCCGCCAGCCGCTCGTGCCCAACGCCGCCCCGGCCAACCGCCCCCCTGTGCCCTAGCGGCTTGGGGGTGTTCATTTCCAAAGGTCGTTTTTATTTTTTTTTGTGCAAATTACAGTTTCAATTCTTTAGTTTTCTTTATTTTCAAAACGGTCCACGTGCATAGTTTGTTCATTTAAGTTCAATTATGTATTGCGAAGACACCCTTGGCTTTGAGCATTAATTTGGATAATCATTTCGCATCAATTTTTTAATAAAAAAATAGTATTTTGTAGAACAACTAATTATTTATCTTGTGGATATTTATTTACATTTTTGTGTGCATCCGATTATTTATTAAAATTCAGAGATTGAAAATCAGTGATATTTTATCCATTTAAGCTCTGAAATTTGCACAGTTATATTTCTTACTCTAAAAATAGTGAAAACATTGTGGATGATGCACCTAATTGTGCTTTAATTACTATCTAAGTTTCATTGAAATTGGAGTTGTCATTTGCATAAAATAAATTATAGGGTGATTTCTGTAAATGATTTGAAATTAGATCCATTAATAAGATTTTTGAGAAATTTCTACTCTCATGTATTCCTTATTGAAATATCTATCTGAGATAATTTATTCCCTAGATAATTTGACTTCGTCGATTTATTAGGAATTAAATACATGTAGTCGCTCTGTTTTCAATAACAAATTCATAAAAAAATCATAAAGCGTCAGAAAATTCTAAAAAATTTACTTTTGCTTCATTTAATCATGTTTAACTTCCAGTAAAATTTTCATAATTTTTGCAAATCATTTGCACAAAAAACTGCATAAAAACCCAAAAACTTGTGCATTTTTTCATGTGTGCATTTTAAATCCAAAAATTACAAAAAATACATTTTGCATTCATTGTTGGATTAAGTTCTTAGGAAAAATATCACTTGTCTGATTTGAATTAATTTTACATTAAAATTAAATTTGGCTAAGTCGGTTATTTTCTTATTAACTTAATTCAATTCATATTTTGCATTCTGCATTTTTGTTGCATAAAAAAATACAAAAAAATATCACTTGGAAAACAGCAATCTAATTCATCTAACTTTATTCGGAGTTGTTCCTTTGCCTCCTTTAGTCGACCCTGGGACTTGCCCAGGCTAAACAAACATAAAACCGCATATTAATTTAATTCGACGATTCATCGATTTGTGCGGTTATTTTTTATCGATCCGGATTTATCCGACTGCAACGAAGTCGTCAATTCGATAACTTAAAAAGGGTAGATCCGCAATTCATCATATACCAAATCAAAGAGGATGCTGCATCATCTTCCAGGATAGTTGAACCACCACCTTCATTGCTGATTATTCATCGCCTTCTGCCACCTTTGGAGAAGCTCCATCGCAGGCGAGCTCGAGGGGTGAAGGGGTCACCCCTCTAGACCTGTTAGAGGCCCCAGATCGTCGTTGACAGCCGAAGATAAATCGGAGAAGGATGCATCTTTGTCAGCCATACTTTTTATATTCTTTTCTTGTACTTATAACTCTGAGTTGTAGGGGAACTTTGGACATCTTTTTGACCTTATTTTCATCTATTTTTCTAGGGTAGTTACACAACTACCCTAGCGAAGTTTTTCAGTATTTTTCGTGTATTCTCGTCACATCCTCGTTGTGTTTTGATTTGTCGCATTTCGACTATGTCTTGAGTTTGTTTCGAGTACTTTTCGATCCTGTTGCTCGAGCAAATTTTCTACTACATAGTATCATCTATATTTTACATATTTCACATACTATATAATAATAGATAAATCATTTGAAAAATATCACTTTGAAAATAAATAAAAATTTAAAATATGAAATCAAATAATAATTTAAAAATAGAAAAACTGATAAAAATACTTTCTCGCTTCCTTCGAGAAGAAATAAAAAAAATCTCAAAAATACCTTTTACCTCAAAAATTGAAATATTTTTATTTATCCTCCTTGGGCATGACCCAGGCACACTTATCTGGATAAATAAAAAAGTGTAAGATAAAATAGGAGAGAACCCATATTATTCACATCACTTCTCTCTCTCTCTCTCTCTCTCTCTCTCTCTCATTTTATCGATTTCTGTGTTTGATACACCCGGATCGTTCTTTGCGGTTTTCTACATCGACAGCTTTCTTAACCACAGGCAGGCCCATGTTATCAGTTTTCCACACTTTATAGTAGAGAGAGTCGTCATAATCGCTACATTGTCATGCCACCGCTTCGATTGCTCATGGATCTCCATCATCTTCGGTGATCCTTGCTTATGAAGAAGACGTTGGATTTTGTGTGACAAAATTAGAAGACTCGTTGTTAGGATCTTCATCTTGGATTGCGAGAAGCATGCATCTCATCAGCGCTCTCACAAGAATTTCCTCAGTTCGGTTGGACTTGAGATAGACAGTCTCTTCCTTTAGAGATTTCAATCACAACCACTCTTTAAGAGGTATTCCTGTATCTTGTTTGTAGTTTGATGAAAAGACTCGAGAAGTGTTCCCAAATCATGTGGTTTCATCTCTTTAATTTTTTTAAAAATTCTGCTTTCCTAATCGATTAGTATGACTGGTCATTCCTGATCGCATTGGATGCGATCATCATGCCTCCATGATGCCCTTAAGGCTTTTCCCACAGCCTTCAACGTCAACCCCATGTGGTGGCACCAAATTTTTCTTTTTTTTGAAATGATGATATCATGCTGACGTTAGTTATTTATCTTATAGCATTTTTTAATTTGAAGAGGATAGAGGATTGGAGGACCTTCTTGGGCATCTTCTAAAGTGGACCTTCTTAGGCATCTTCTAAAGTGGACCTGAAAAAATAAAAAGAATAATCACCAGAATTTTAATATGGGCTTGGAGCCCATATTTATTTAAAAATTAACTATATTTTTTCTTCTTTTTTATATTTATTTTCCAAGAAATGACATGAATTTTTGAGATAATTTTGAATGTAATGAGAATGAAAATTATGAAATGTGAATTATAAATTAAAGGAATAAAAATGCAATTTACTATGCA
The DNA here is from genome assembly GCA_037367405.1 of Ottelia alismoides. NCBI lineage: Eukaryota > Viridiplantae > Streptophyta > Magnoliopsida > Alismatales > Hydrocharitaceae > Ottelia > Ottelia alismoides. Next base: position 1,507,241 of record JAZKJV010007604.1, on the reverse strand, counting down.
ATATTTTCGCTTTAAAAAGGTATAAAAACATGATCAATCATCGATTCATCATTATTTTTTATAATTTACATAATATACATTATCACACACAATTATAAATCTCTACTAGGAGGAAACCCGCGCTTCGCGGCGGAAGGCGACTTTGTTGATCATATGTAATTTATCAACAAAAATATGTAAAAAAATAGAAAGAGAGGTTATGAAGCATTTATGTATTGGGAAGGAATTGTATAAGTTTACGCTTTTGAGACATTGCCGTTAGATATTCCATGCATGAAAATACAAAGAAGATAATTAACATAAACAGTTATTACTAAATTATAACAGTTGATATTGGAAAAAGAAATTTTATATAAAAATAAGATCAAACAGGGAAAAAATTATAACCATGATTCGAAATAAATAAAAAAACTGAAAAAAATCATTCAAAATAAAAGAATGATAAGTTACACACATCAGGAAGAATGAATTTAGAATCACATAGATATGAACACATACGTACATAATGAATAAATTTAGAATCAGGTAGATATGAACACAAAGGGGAAATGCGAGTAGTAGGAAAAACATTAGAATACATAGAAAAGGTGAATATAGACTAAAACATTATAGCAATATTATCAAGAGAATACGTTGTTCGTCATACCTTCAATTGTTCAGCATACCTTCAACAGGAGGAGAGTCAACGGTTGAAGAAGATAAAGTAATATTGAGAAAAGGAGAACATCAATCATGCACATATACACTGAGAGATGAAAAGAAAGTTGTTGGAAAAGATTTCAAGAATAAGATAAAATGGAATAAAAGATAAAAAGTATTTACCCATATCCAAAGAGAAACAGAACTTGTTCTGCACCTCCAGGAGAAGAAGAAATAGTAACTGGAAAAAGTAAGTAGACTGGGGAAAATAGAACGTCTGTGAATGTGTGGGGAGGATCGAGTCTAGTTGTATGAGAATAGAGGGAGGGAGTCTAATCGCCCAAGAAGAGAGGAGATATGGTAGACAATTTAATTAATATATTTTACCTGAACATGTATACGAACCATCTTACTCAAGTATGTTTTATATATCGACTAAAAAACGTTTAGTATATTTCAATCAGTTGAGAAAATGTGCAAAAGCTCTATTTCCCTCTGCATTCCTATGGGTCTCTTCTTTTTTGCGTATAGTATCGCAAATCCCTTTGACAATATCTACTAATTCAGAATTTAATTTGAAAGCCATATTTCGATCCAGATGTTTTCAAGATGCTTGTAATAACGAACGAATGACAAGTATTTTCCTTGCATAGATCCTATTTCAGGAAAGTAATAAGTGGCAAGTATTTAGTATTTTCCTTACATAGATCCTATTTCAGGAAAGTAATAAGTAGCATATTTATAAGGACATTCCGCTTAATCAATTTCGTAATATAGATCTTGCAAATCCTCATTCCTACATTATTATTTTTATGAATTAATACTCAGGACATTTACATAATCACAAAGACGTGTTCATTAATTCAATAAATTATAATGCAAATATTATTGAAAAAATGAAATTACAAATTATCTGATGTAATTGTAAAATTGAGATGTATAAAATATATAACCCTTAATGTAATTGGAGATAATTTAGAAGAAAGGAAAATGATTAGCATAAATATTAGCATATTGTTTAGTTGATGAAAATATAGCAATGAACATATTTACAGTAAAATCGAGAAAAAATACTACCATGTTTTTTACTAAAAAAATGTAGAAATGGGATTTGATAATATAAATATTCATAGAAAGCACCATCAAACCACAGATGGATGGACAATATGAGGAATAAATTCAGAAATATTATACGTTTGTCGATGATAAATCATGTTTTTACTAAAAAAATGTAGAAATGGAATTTGATAATATAAATATTCATAGAAAGCACCATTAAACCACAGACAGATGGACAATATGAGGAATAAATTCAAAAATATTATACGTTTATTGATGATAAATCGGCAAATTACGAAATATTAGTTACAGATATAATTGTATAAAAGATTCCACCAAATAGCACGGAAAAATTGAAATGACAACAGTGGAACAAACCTTTATACGATTTATCAGAAGATAATGACGAAAGTGGAGACAGACATTATTTAAAGCAAACAATAATGAATCATTAGTAGAAAGCATTTAAATTAAAAGCACGATAAATTATAAAGCAACGTGGAATATAAAGAACAAATATTTTCATGATTGTGAATAATATAAAGGGCGAAATAATGTGTGTTACATGCTTTTAGATAGTTTAGTTTTAAAACAGCATATTTATAAATCACGGATAGTATTTTATAATAAATTGAAGCCAAGTAATTACCATATATGTAAATATATATTCAACAGAAATTACAGTGTAAGAAAACATTACTCGAAGAAAAAAAGGACAGGAAGCTAAAACTAAACTGACGGAATTACAAAATCTAGATATATAGAAAATTTGAAGGAAAAGAAAGAAAGGGGAAGACGAACGTTTTACATGAAAAAATTTGATAGAAATCATTCAAGTAAAAGGGTCGCAAACCAGAAGCCAACAGGGAGTATAAACAACAACTAATTGCACATTCAAACAATATAAAGAAAAAACCATTGCATATCACATTCATACATTTAAATTGATTTTAAAATTGCAGATTTTACAAAATATGTTGACTTCCCTCATACTCGAAAGAAGATGGTAAAACATTCACAAATATGTTGATCTAAAAGATGAAACTAAAAAACCTGGGGATACGTTTCAAATATGTTCATTCCAAAAAACTCCATATATTTTCAAGACAATAAACTGTTCTTCATACCTTCAGAGGGGGTGGAGTCAACGTTTGATGTAGAGATTAGAATAACAACGGGGAAAATGAGATCATCAATTACAGGTACCTAAAACGAAGCAAACCATATACTCTCAAGAGAATAAACTTTCCTTCATAGCCTCAGGGGGAGTGGATTTCACGTTCGATGCAGAGATCAGAATAACAATTGAAAAATGAGACCGTCAATAAGATCTCAAATACAAAAAAATAAGCTATAGTCGCACTTGCGTACCTGCAACGGAAAGGAAGCTGGCAGTAAGAGAATAAAGTGTAACGGGAAAACAGGGAAGAAACTGTAACGATAAAAATGGATAAAAAAGAAGGGAGACTGGGAAATCTATTCTCGCACCTGAGCACACCCAACGGAAAAGGAAGCTGGTAGTAGAAGAATAAAGCCTAAATGGGAAAATAGATCGTCCGATAGAAGAGGGGGAGAAAGGAGCTGGTCGGAGAACATAAGAAGAGAACACAAGAAGAGGGTACAAAACCTGCATCTAAATATATTTGCAGCAAAAAAAATTTATTCTCGTACATGCGCACCTCTATCGGGAAGGAAATTGGTAGCCAGAGAAGAAAGGAGATGATCGTCCGATAGTAGAGGGGCAGAAAGGAGATGATCGTCGGAGAACATATGGAGAGGATACATGTCGTTTGAGGAAAAGAACAGGTAGAGGAAAGTAACCGACAGAAAAAAAAGAGGAGGGACCGAGATGTCTAAAAAAGGCTAAAAGTTAAATACAACAATCAGACATCTGGCATACACGCGTAGATAAGAAAGAAATACGTGTGGCCATTCCGCAAAAGGAAAGGAAAAATTCCACCGATTAAGCGGGATAAAGAAAGGCAGTAATAGAATGGAAAGTTTGAATCGTGCATGGCGGAGGGAAAACTGGCAACCCATGATGCCCCGTGTGAAATGGCGGGCGAAAATTCCAGACTTTTAGCTACGACGATAAAGCGGGATAGAAAAGGTATAGGGAGGTGCCGGTTGAGAAATGGCATCTCATGATGCCGCGTGTTAGCCAAAATTGCAGATTTTTAGCGGGAAGGAAGACTGGGGATAGGGAAGAAATTGCAATGATAAATCGGAACAGAAATGGTACAGGGAGGTGCGGGAACGGTGGGGAAATGGCAGATCGTCATGCCACGTGTCAGTTGGCGGGTGAAAAACTCAGCTTTATACAAGGTATAGAGATTATATTTTTTAATCCGTCAAAACTCATATAAGAAAATTAGACCGCATGTATAATATCCTATGTGTAACATCCTCATATCGTTATGAAGGAGACTCGCACTGACAACAGGTTGGATCGATCTCAAATGGACCCGTTGACAACCATACCAACTGCTTAAACTCAAGTAGTCAAGTAGAGTGATCCCCACGACTTATAACATGCTTTTACACTTCGTAAGTATCATATGTGGGACTAGCTTGGTATTGCAACCTCCCCCACTTACATTCACAATGTCCTCATTGCGATATGACCCATCACATGTTCCTAGTAATAGAATTGGTCACACACTCGTCTGGGCTTTTCCTCCTATCTCTTGTAGGCTTGACTCCACCTATCGAGTAGCCCTTTCCACAATCAGCGATAAACCCACTCTAATACCATTTGTGATGTCCTCCATACTGTTTCAGGAAAAACTAACTTTGACAACTTATTGGGTTTGAGATCAATTGGACATGTTAACAACTACCCAAAAATACGTACACCTAAGTTATCAAGTTGTAATACTCACTACTTATACTCTGACACACTGAGTATCTGATGTGGGATTATGTTGGGGTGTTATACTATGCTTTTTCTTTTTGTTCTTTTTTATTTTTAAGAGATTTTATATTTTTGCATTTTTTGGACATAATATATACAAAAATGTAAACAAGTGCTAATAATTGAATTGTGTGTTTGGATTAAAATGCAAATGTCTGAAGCACCAGTTACATGACACAGTAACATCTAAAATTCGACTTTACATTCTTGTCTTTATTCAACCAAAAGCTACCAATTTAGTACTAGATTTTTAGTGTAAACTATAAAAGTGAATATGATTTTATTGGAGTTGTATTCTTTAGATATGTAGCATCTAAGTTTCACACTTCGGAAACTAAGGTTCGTGTCTTTTTTGAATCCGTGTACCTTATGATTTTTTTATTTTTTGTATCTTTTACTCACATTTTATTTAAATAAATTTAATTCAAATAAAGTCAGTTAGAGTTAATACGATCTCTGTATATATTTTGGGAAGAGTCTCTACTTAGGATTTGTATAGGGCATATGTAACAGTACAATTGAGGTGTTTCTTGTTTCTTTTCCAGAAAATTAGTCATTGCTTTTAATTATATATATTATTTCTATTCTTTGTGCAACTAATATATTTTTTATTTACGAAATTGTTTGTATACTCTTATTGTCTCATGTGACTGAAGTGCATATTTGCTTAGGAAGTAGGGTAAAAATTGAGTAAAATGTAGATGAACTACAGATATATCATTATCATATTTGTTTTATGCAGATTTCCCATCAGTACCCATTTTATAAGGGGATACAAGTATGAATATCGTTTTGACGTATGTATATGTATTTATATATCCATTTAATATATGCACAAACTTGTAGATTTATTTTAACCATATGTAACATATTTTTATTCTTTTTCATCATGTTTGATATAATTAATTTGAACATAACTATAATTAATTTATTAGTATCATGTATAGGCCAATACATACATACACACACATATGCATGCATGTATACATACATAAAGTAGATGCATACATAAATACATGCATATATGTGTATATCTATACATATACATACACACATGCTAATTTACAGAGTATTTCTTCTATTATCCATATTCATTTTTAAGGATATAGTAGCACAATTTTCATGGATATAATAGCATATTTTTTAGATATGCCAATACCTATTCAATCCATATTTATATTTAAAAATATAAAGATACGGTAACATGTATCTATATCCAATCATTTGCGTCCCTACTTATGTGAGAACAAACCTTCAACAATGTCCATTACATACATTTTTTTGCTTCAATCAATCATCGAATAAGGTTTATATATGTGATTTTATTGCTTAGTAAAAGAAATTCTAAACTTCTATAATTCCTTCAGCATTCGTGTGTACATTCAAGCACGTGAACAGAATTGAATATTCCATGCACGTGAACAGAATTGAATATTTTTGTGGGCAGACTACAAATATATGTGTGTTATAACGCTTACAATGGTATCATGATAAGGGATTTTTACACCCATAATTCTGAGTAATTTTGTAATTACAATCATAACCCCGCACAATCGTGAATTACACGAGAAACCCTGAATAAATGCTCCGTTTTACACTCATAACCTTTCGTTAGTTTTGTTTATTAATGTAATCAATCTGACGGTCGGGATTAATAAAAAAAGAAAAGGCGAACATCTTTGAGGTGTTTGTTGGGATTAATAAAAAAGAAAAGGAAAAAATCCAGCACTTTTGAGGTGTGGTTTCCGTTCATCCCGCTGTATGGATGTGCTCTTTGACGATGGCGGAAGGGGGGATCAATAGGAGATCTGATGAAGGTGGCTGGTCACGGGAGCTTGCACGTGTGGGGGGGGCGGTGTGGTCGAGGCACGCATAGGGAGGGGGTGGGGGATGAGGAGCTTGAAGGTGAGGCTGCCAGGAGGGAGACAAAGACCTTGCAGGTGGCGGGGTGGCCAACGCAGAGCGTGGGGGGGGAACTTGAAGGAGGCCGGGTCGACACATGTGGGGGCGGAGGGGGGCTGCAAGCGGTGGGGTTGGCGCACGTTCAACGTGCGGGGGTGTAGAGGGAAGGGGACGGCGAGGTCGGCGTGCACGCCACGCGTTGGGGTGGAAGGAAAGGGGGTAGTGGGGTCGGCACGTGTAGCGCTGGAGAGGAAAGGGGGTGGCAAGGGAAGGGGGTTGCAGGCGGCGAGGTCGACGTGCGGGGAGGGGTGTGGGGAGCTTGTCGAGGGTGGGATGATGGTGGAGAGGGGGAATAGAGACGTAAGGGGCTGTGGCGGGGTCGACAACGCGTAGTTGAGGGGGAAAGCAGGCTGTCGTCGACGTGGGTGGGGGTGTCGAGTGAAGGGGGTTGCATGCATCGGGGTACGCGTAGGATTGGGGGGGATCTTGAAGGGGGGCTACAGGCGGCGGGGTTGCAAGTGGCGGAGAGGGACCATGCAGGAGGCGGGGTGATTGACGTGCACGTGGGGAGTGGGGACCTCGCAGAGGTGGTCGAGCTCATCCTCGTGATGCTCCTAGCATAGCTGGAATGATGTCGCGCAGGGGCATTCTATGGAAGTGACGATGGCGGGGGAGAGTTTCTGACTTAACAACGATTCGAAATGAAATTTGACACAGGGTTATGTCATGTAAAGGTTAAGCATTACTCAGAGTTTCTCGTGTAATTCACGATTATGCGGGGTTATGATTGTAATTACGAAACTACTCAGAGTTATGGATGTAAAAATCTAATGATAATTATATAACAATAATGTCAAAGTCATATAAATTATAAGAACATATATTGAAAATAATTTGATTTTTAAGATAATTTGATAAAAGTGAATATGAGAAATTATGACATGTAGGATTATACGTGACAACTAAATCAGATGGATCGATCTCTTTCATGTGATGCATGACTAAATATATGGATATCTAATAAGACAATTGATATAGTTCCAAAACTATCTAATATAGATTGATTCAAAGCTAAGATATATTATTGTTGGATGGGATGTTTAATGGGGACACCATTGAGTAGAAATAAAGGGGTGCAAAATAGACTAATGTTGGAGGGAGAGTTTGAGGGTGGAATGTTTTTGAAATATCTAATAGAAATGATAATAGTTAAATACAAATTATCTATACACATTTATTTTCCAAAAATATAAGGGAGGCATGTGCCTCATGATCTCCTACATCGGTCCTTGCTCATGCATAGACACACATACACATGTATATATGTTGAGAGACTGTTCGGTAGAGGAATAAGGGAAAGGGACAATGAGGGATAAGATATTGTTTCTATTCATCTAGATGGAGAGGATAACGAGGAATAAGCAGTGGTTACTTGCTCTTCTCAGTTCGGTAGGAGGGAGAGCACAAGGAGGGATAATGTGGTTATGTTTGATAATATTGTTAGATAAGTGGTAGGTATTTGTATTTTTTGAGGGGAAAGACCTATGATAGGAGGAATATCGATGGAAACCTTATTTCTCATTTTAACTCGAAGACCGTAACGTTGACCATCTATGATCGGAGAGGCCACCCTTAGTCATGAAATGAACAATTCCTAAGTTTAATCGAGCATTTATCAAATCAACTCAAACTAACCTACCTTGTTTAGGTTTGTTTCATTTATACAAACAAATCTAAACATGTTCATGTTTGTTTTATTGATTTTCAAATGAAATCTTTATGGAAATTTTAACAAATTGAATCCAACTGAATTCCGACCCTGAATTATTTGAAGTCCTGATCACAACTCATCATTCCAAGATGTATCTTCCGAACCTATAATTTTTTAAGTTATTATACCAAAAAAAAAATTTTGCCAAAAAATGAGAGAAAATCATCCCATTACAAACTAAAGCCATTTATAAGAACTCCATGCTCTCGTTTTCCTCCCATGTAATAATAAACAACTGTATTTTCGAGGCCGACAGTTGGGTTCCGTGCCGGAGTCTGCTTAACGTCGATATTCCCCACAGGTCAGGATCTTAACGTCGAGTGAGAATTGTGAGATATTCCCCACAGGTGAATTGCACTCCAGCTTTTCAATTCGCTCCCCACTGTCTATGGAACACGAACTCCTTGCCTCGAGAAGTCCCTCGACACCGAAAACGAGTAACAGGGACGAGAGTTCCCCATTGGAAGCGCACATCCCGCCATCTCCTGATCGAACTCGCGCCGACGCAGCTCAGATCTCGAGGAAGCGGGAGACATGGGCTGCGTCGGCTCCTCTCACACCAAGGGAGAAGGCGAGTTCCCTTATCTGCATATTCTCGCGAAATTCGCTTCACAATCCTCTTTCTAGGGTTAATTTACCTTTCAGCTTTTTGCAGTTTCTTCTCGTAATCGGCAATTTTCTTTTTGTGGTTGTATGTTTGATTGTTTCCGTTATGGGGTAGGTCCATTCAAGTGCTTTTTAAGCCCTGATGCAGCTAAAATACAGTTGTGGTGTTAATGGGGTTACGTGGAAATGGATTTTTTTAACATGATTGACATTAGGTACTTCTTCTCTAAAGTTTGATATCTGACCAACCTCTTGATGCTGCATAAGAATAGAGATTCAGAGGTGTCAAAAAAGTTAGGTCAAAGAGTTGACTTAACTGAAGGATATGGGGAAATCCTCAAGCACATCACGGAAGCGTGAGGATCGCATCAAATGCGATTGGGAGCGACTAGTCGCACTAGTAGCTCCGGGCAGCTGAATTTAAAAATTTTAAATGTGATGAAACCACATGATCCAAGAACCTTTCTCAGATCTTTTCATCTAAACCACAATAGGTATAAGGTTTACCTCTTGAAGCGTGGTTGCGATCAAGTCTCTAAATGAAGAGACCTCATGTCTCAATTCCGATCCGACGGAGGAGACGCTTGCGAGCTCGTTGATGAGACGTGTCCTTCTCGCAATCCATGTTGATGATCCAAGTGACGAATCTCCTGATCTCGTCACACAAGCTCCGACATCTTGTTCACGAGCGAGGCACATCGAAGGAGACGGAGATTGCACGAGCAAATACTCCGGCAGCATATCGACGATGTTGCTGTGATGACGACTCTCGCAAGGGCTCCATGGTGGACGACCACTATGAGAGAGAGAGGCTTGGCATGTGGGGAAAGAGAGAGAGCATTCATTATTGCATGTATCAAAGATCAAGGGGTGCCTCTTCTTATATAGGGTTTTGGGAGTCCATGGATCCCAATACATGGACATCACAGAATCAATGGGTGAGATTGATTTGTGTTTCTTTCAATGGAAATGATCTTGTTGTCAAAACACAACAGCACTTAATTTAATTTAAATCAATATATATCGATAAATACATATTTACATCCAAATTAAATCAATTAATTATCCTTGGAGATAATGAGGAGATAAACCATATCCCCTAAAAAGGGGGGACGACTACCAACGTCTCATGAGATCTCATTATCTCATGAGATACCATTATCTCATGATATCTCCAAGATATAACAACAATTGTTGCAAAATCATTTCACAAAATAATTCCTAATTATCTTGTGAAATATTGCTATCATGCCATTGGGAGAATGTGAATCACATTCACATCCCAAAACAAAATGTAAATTATATTTTAATTAATCATCCAATGTGAATCTGATTCACACCAATAATTAATTAACAAATATAAATCACAATATGCTCTCTTTAATATATTATAAATCACATTTATAATATATATGATTAATATGGATAGTGTTATCCACATTATTCATATCCATGATAAATAAATCACATTTAATCATCTCGGATCTCTTTTCTCATGTGCCCAAATAATATGAATCACATTCACATTATTCACATCTTTGATAATGTAATCACATTTAATTATCTTAGATATCTCTCCTTATAACATGAATCGAATTCATATTATTCGTGATAATTAAACCACATTTAATTATCAATTTTCTCAATGTTCGGATACACATATCAACAATGAAATTATCCATGAACTCTTTCAAGGATAATGTGCTTCCTCCGCAAATACTTGGAGATAAGGACAAGGCGATTTTATTGTTCCACGTATAGTGACTTGGATATTGAGATCAAATCTCAAATCCAGATCTTGCAGACCTCCCGTCAATGTTTGATTAAATCAAAGCCGTAGATCTAATCTTCTCATTGCATCTGAATCACATTCAAATCAATGTCCAACATTTGGACTAAGATTAGATCACTTCTCTGTGAGAGGGGTTATTGAAATCCAGACCCATTTCATCACTCCCTACGAATAAAAGCGTCATGGTTATACAATCGTTTATGATCACATCATCCTCAGGTGTTCCCAATACCTGTACATCCTGTATACTGGAAGACCCAGATTAAACTCCAAGTTTTAGATCTCTTTTAGACTGTCTCCTTCAGGGTTTTATTATTTAGTTTTCTCATTCGATCATTGGGAGTTGGTATAATTCATATACTTTCCAAAAGCATATATCATACCCAGGTGTTGACCATACACTTTCCAAAAGTATATATCAAACCTACAAATTCAGTCAAGCTTCCAAAACGAGACGAGCGTGCACGGATTTTGATTTTGCCTAATATCTCATGAATGAGCTCATGTCTTCTGGTTCAGTAATGAACCTGTATGATCCCTTTGAGAGATCGTATTACTAATATGCCCTTGCATGCACACCAGTGCGCCGGTGTATAGACCTTGGTTAGGTCATCAACCTATTGGTCTTCCAAATGTACATACTCAGACATATAGTAGCACATCTGTCTCCGGTCAGAGGATGTGTGCCTATATCGTGACAACATACGACATAGGACTTTGGTTATATCGATCTCGTTAAGTCAACTCTTTGACCTAACTAATCTGACACCTCTGAATCTCTATTCCCATGTAGAGGACCTGCATTAAGAGGTCGGTCGGATATCAACCAAGTGAGAAAGGATTTCCATCTCCTACTCAGTCTGGAGATCCTCTCTTAACAATCATTTGACGGTACTTGATTAGTTCTCAATCTAACTCTTTAGATCTTCATCCAAGCACCAACCTCTATGATTCAATAATTAAATCAACAACCATATGATCATTAAGATGGCCATAGTATATAACCCTAATTGTACTAAGGGACCTATTATGCAAATTAGCTATTCTTCATTTCAAATTAGGGAATGATATTTGCAACAACATTTATTACATAATGGCTTACTATGGGCTCGGATGTCCAACATTAACGAGATCGAGATAATCAATACCTATGTCATATGCTATCACGATATAGGCGCGCGTCCTCTGACTAGAGACATATGTGTTACTATGTGTATGAGTATGTAAATTTGGCATACCGATAGATTGATGACCTATTCAAGGTCTTTACACCTACGAGTCGGTGTGCACATGAGGGCATATGAGTAATATGATCTCTCAAAAGGATCATACATGTTCACTATTGAATCGGAAGACATGATCTCACTCATGAGTTATTGGGACCAGTCAAATTCTATGCATGGTCGTCTTGCTTTGGAAGCATGACGAGAATGTGTAGGTATGATATATGTTTTTGGAAAGCATGTGATCATACCAACTCCCAATGATCGAGTGAGAAACTTAATGATAAAACATTGAAGAAGATAGTCTAAAAGAGATCTAAAACTTCGGGTTTTATTCTAGGTCTTCCAGTATGCAGGATGTCTGGGTGTTAGGAATACTAGAGGGTAATGTTATCATAAATGATTATATAACTATGATGCTTCCATTCTAAAAAATTAATGAAACATGTTTGGATTTCAGTGACTCCTCTCAGTAGAGAAGTAATCTATTCTTAGTTCAAATGTTGGATATTGATCTGTATGCGATTCAGATGCAATGATAAGATTAGATTTACGGTTTTTATTTAATCAAACAACTACGAGAGGTCCCCGAGATCTGGATTTACATCTTAATAACATTTAAGAATAAATTGTTGATTTGAATTGGATTCACATTGGATAATTAATTGAAAGTACAATTTACATGTTATTTTGTGAATATATTTGCAATAAAAGTTGTTGTAAATATATAGAGGATTATATGGGATATAAATCTCACATAAATTATGAGGATGATCCACCTTTCATATATGGAGGGTGGACAGTCACCCTTGACTTAATCCAGCGTGGTTGTCCCCCTTTTATTTAGAAAGTAGACTCCTTCTTCACCCTCTTATCCAAATTGATTTAATTAAATAAAAGTATGTTGATGATAATTAAATATATATAATTTAATTAAAATTAATTTTTATTGCATTTTTAAGCAACAAAGATCATGATTATTGATTAAAAACACAAACCAATCTAACCATTGATTTAGTGTTGCACATGGATTGTAATCCATGGACTCCCAAAATAATATAAAAAGAAGAGGCAACCCTATCTCTTCTTATACAACACTACAAACCTCTCTCTCGTTCTCATGCCACATCACTCTCTCAAGTGTGGTTGTTGATGAATCCATGATTCATTAGCATTTCTATCGTATTTTGTCTTAAAACCCTTAACAAATACATGTAAATATCCATTAGTTCCCATCTTTTATCAAAATCCCATTCATGAATAAAAATGCACTTTTTATGCAATAAAAACATGTAAATAAATAAAAGAATAAAAATGAAGAAAAGAACAGAAGGCAGATTGTAAATATGTATATATGTACAATATGACTTATAAAATATAAATATGGCTGCAAGATATATTTATATAACCTAATACCCGAGAACCAAGTCAGCATAGATTGGTCGACAAACAAACAAGTAGGGGAGATAAGGAAAGAAAATCATAAAAAATAATTAAAGATATACTCCATGAATTCTTCATTATTTATTAAATAAATATAAAATCTTTATTTATTTTTAATTAATTCATATGTCATATTTTTCATCAAACTCTTTTCCTAATTATTTCTAAAAATGTATATAAAAATATGTTAAAAATATCATCTTGTATATATGCCAAGAAAGCCAACTTTTAAATTGTCAAATTCTCAACTTTCGAACACCATAACTTTCTCATACGAACTCCAATTTTACTCTGCTCACCTTTAAAGTTCATAAAATAATATTACCTAATAATGGAGGTAATTTCACTAAAATCGGAGTCCGTTTGCAAAAAGTCAATTTTGGGACCTAAAGACACCAAGGTTTCTGAGCTATTTATTTTTATTTAGAACACATTATTCATAATTTTATTAATTTTATAATTTTTAATTATTTTTGTGATCTTGCACTTTAACCATGATTTATTTCAGAATTTTTGGATCTTATTTATTATTTTAATTAAATCCAAATCCCTAATTTATAGATAAAATTGAACTGCATAACTTATACTCGTATTTATTAATATATCTAAACTAATATATCAAAATCCACAAAAAAATCATAAAGACTGTATTGATTATTTTAATAATTAAGAAAATATAAAATTGATAAGTGATTATTTATTTATTGAATTAAAAATTCAAACCTATTTTTTTAGTATTATTTATACTTATTTATTAATATAATATTTATATTTCATACAATATTTATTATTTATCAAAATTTATTATACCATTATTTAGATTATATCTATTTTTCATTTTTTATATCTATTTAGAATAATATCATTTATTATTTATTATATAATTTATATTGTATTTATCACATCTAGCCAACCAGGTGCTGACACGTGTCAGCACCTGGTTCTTCTTCCTCAAGAACCCAGGTCGTTGGAACTCTGTTACAACACCCTCTTTTCACCGATTTATCCCGCTTCCATCCTAATTTCTTCACTCGATCCTAACCCTCTATTTTCTTCTCCTAACTACCCTAATCCATGCCTACCATTAGATGTACCCAAATCTCCTTCTATTTCACTTATAAAAGCCCTAAAGTTGCCTCGTCGTAACTAACTCACTCCTAACTAAATCAGTTTCAGTATGGCATGGACGAATCCTTTTTCCGCCTTCCTCCGGCCAACTTCGGTGGTGACAGCACCTGAGTTTCGCCCCGCGTGGAAGAAGGACCATTGGAGGGGAGGTTTCAAGGCTTCACCACCTTGCATCGTCGCCACTGCGCCGCGTGGAGCTCCGGGAAGGCCACCCCATCGAGCGATGACCTATAGAGTCATACACTCTACAATTCCCAAGTAACTCATCCATTTCAACTAATTCTTTCTCGATATTCATGTATCAATTAGACCATTTAATCGCATCATTAGAGATTCTAATCATCATACTTAGACGCTTATCAAATTCAACCTTAAAACCCACCTTGATTCGTTCCAAATTCACTTCCCATACCTTCACTGTTTTACAGTTTCTGGAAACATTCTTTAACTTGCAATTTCTAATCTTCTTAGCCAATTCAATTGCGAGATCGAGCATTCCAAACCGTCAATTGCAGGTCAATCTTTCATCTAGAGCATAACCATATCATCTAGAGTTTCAAAGATCAAAGCTATACCAAATCAAAGAGGGTGCCGCATCATCTTCAAGGATAGTTGAACCACCACCTTCATCGCTGATTATTCATCGCCTTCTGCCACCTTTGGAGAAGCTCCATCGTAGGCGAGCTCGAGGGGTGAAGGAGTCATGCCTCTAGCCCTGTCGGAGGCCCCAGATCGTCGTCGACCACCGGAGACAAATCGGAGAAGGATGCATCTTCATCAGCCACGCTGAGGATTTAAAGATCCTCAAGAATAGGGGAGCGCACAAGCTTATGACACGTGTCCATCACCGACAGTCCAGATCGCGCACCCGCTTATAATCTCAATCGTTAGCTGCGAAACGGTATGAAAATTGCATCTTAAACCCAGCCAACTTTCAGAATTCAGAAGCACTTCGGAGTTTTCCAGAATTGCATTTAGGTCCTGATGAGCGTGAAATTCACCTCTTTAAAAATGAGGAATTGTAGTATAGGAAGCGAATTTCGGTCGATCAAAATACCACAATCTTTGAATGCTGTAGAGTATTTATACTTGGCAAGTCTACCAAGGTCGAACACAAGGACACAACTACCTAATTTATTTATCGAATTTTGATTCATGAAGCACAAGTGTGAAATATTCTCAATTTCAGGTCTGCAAGATGCACTATGCTAATTATAATGCAATACTATGATGTATGCAATTTTTAGTTGATTTTTAGGCAATTATGAGATGATGCATGTTAGTAATGCGAGGCAACATAAAAGATTACAGATATACCCTAAAAGGATGAGCATCATAATAAAAATAGAAATAAGGTCGATTTAATCATAACATGAAGAGCAGTCATCAATTCAGAGCAAGATCAAGTAGAGCAGAACCAACATCTATCACAAAAATTCACTTCATTTAAAATGACGTCAGATGAGAAAATTAAACATGTTATGATGTAGAGAAAGAAACAAGGATCAAAATGACACTAAAATCATGCAGTTTGGACCTACGATGCTCAAGTGATGAAGAAAACAATGCAGGGGCATAATTGTAAAAAATGCAAGAAAAATAAATGATAAATATTACATTTAGGTCCCTGGAGGGACCTAAATGCAAATACCAAAAACCGCCTGGTTCCCTGTGTAAATTTTCCATTATGCACAGGGACCTTTTTGCAATTTCTGAAAAGTTGGAGGGCCACCCTATAATACCCAGGCACGCAAGTGAGGCACGTGCATGGGGACCATTCTACAATTATGTGAAAACTTGGGGTCCTTCATGCAATTTACCCAGGCCCTCACGCGCGTCGCACGTTAGGGGACTAGGCTCGGGAAGCTGTCTCAGGTTCGGGACACGTGGTATCGTCTGGAGGCACGGGTCGAGGTTCGGACGACCCGAGGCTAGTGGTTTGGTTTGAGGCTCGGCATGCCCACGTGTCATCATACTGGCCACCCGATCCTGAAGATCGGACGACACCTGCTCTTCGTCCTCCACTGCGGGTCACCGCAAGAGGCGGGACTCTGGTGACACGCTAATAGCTTCGTTGTGCCCTACCATGCGAGAAGGAGGTCCGGGGAACTCGCTGGAGTGTTGGCGGAGGTCCTGGAGATGCGATAAGGCTTCGACTATGTCTGGAGCAGCTAGGCGGAGCAAGGCCACCGGAGTTGGTGCTTGAGATCGGCATGGAGGGGCAGACTTCGGCCATTGAAGAAGTTAGACCGGCAGATGTTAGTAAAGCCAAAGCATGCCTTGGTGCAGCAGTAAGGTGAGTGAAATGGGGTGATCAGAGGCCGTGGAGACGAAGGGAGTGGTGGCCGTGAGGCTTCTTCTCCGGCAAGGTGGAGAAGAAGGTGGTTCGGGGCGGAGGAGATTGTGGAGAAATGGGAAAGGAAAGCTGAGTGGTGGCGTGGATGTTGGATGTCGGGCGGAGGTCGTGAGACGGTCAGATGTGGGTGGAGTGAATGCTGGATGTCGGGCAAATTACAAGAAATAAGGAAGGAAACAACTAACAGGTACCTTGACAGAGCCAGGCGATCGGCGGAGGGAGAGGCTTGGGCTGAGCTTCATGTGAAGCTCGGGTCATCGCCCGACGTGCTCAGCCTAGGGCACGGGGATCGAGCAGGGTAGAGCCACCACAACATGGTTAGAGACCATGGTTCGACACCTTGGCGAAGAAGGTCGTCGTCACCTCACAATTGTCATCCTCCGCTGTCACCGGAGACGATGGAGGATGGGACTTGGCCCGTGAACTGGTAGACGAGGGACGACGGAGGCGGAGTAAGGTGTTATATAGGTGGAGGAGGTCGACGGTTATGTGGTGGCGAGGCATTTTGCAAGGGAGGTTTAGTGATGGAGGTGTGAAGGCAAGGGCAATGAAGTCGGCACGAGGATGGCGGATCTAAGGGCTTCGTGGGGCGACCGTTAGGAGAGGGAGCAGTGGCCGGAGTTGCCTTCCAGAATAGGAAGAGGGTGG
This sequence comes from Ottelia alismoides, assembly GCA_037367405.1. Classification (NCBI taxonomy): domain Eukaryota; kingdom Viridiplantae; phylum Streptophyta; class Magnoliopsida; order Alismatales; family Hydrocharitaceae; genus Ottelia; species Ottelia alismoides. The sequence continues at coordinate 1,489,760 of JAZKJV010007604.1, read as the reverse complement.
CAAGTTGGAGATGCATAACGTCTGGGAGAGAGGGGGTAGCTGGAGGTGGACGATGAGTGGGGACCGTTGGATCTTGTGATCCAACGGCTGGGATAGAGCCGTGGCTGGAGGGCTCAGATCATATCTAAGATCTGATCAAGCGGTGGGGGGTTAGGTGCTGACGAGTGGTGGAGATTGGAAGCTGGGGGAGATCCAACGGCGTGCAAGGATGAGATGACGTGTAGGCTTGAAAGGCGTAGGATAAGATGTGATCGAACGGAGGAGGTTGAAGGGAGACGTGGCGCGAGGAGGAGCGTTGGATGAAAGGTAGATCGGATGGATGAAAATGAAGCGGGAAGGTGCGGACGAGATCAGATCTGGGGTCGGATCGGACGATGGCCGATGGGGCAGAATTCGACGGATGAGATGGGGGTGGGGGAGAGTGGATCAGACGGCCCAGGAGGGCGCCAGGTGGCGGAAGGGGAGGCGGGCCCTGTGGGTGGCCCAGAGGGCACCACGTGGCCCAATCAGAAAATTCCGAATTGTAAATACAAAGGTAAATTTGGAATAAATAGTTACAGGCATAATTAGGAAAAAGTCAAAACATGAAAGTTGCTCGTCGCGATGAGATCTACAAGTTTCATGTTGGACGAAAAGCCAAAAGAGATCATTTGTACAAAAAGTATTTTAGGGGTATTTTAAGGGGGGACAAAATACCGAATTTTAACTTTTGATTTGTTTTTGTATTTTTTAGTCTTTTTAAAGGTCAGTGAATTATAGACAATTAATCTACCTAATTTTTAGGGATTTTTAATAATAAAATAATTACAAGAAGAATAAAGGAAATTAAATACAAATAATTAAGGGTTAATTGTACGCAATATAAGACAAGATAAAAATAGAGAATTAATGGTGATTTTTATTGGATTCGTTAAGACATGGGTTTTAATATGAGACTTTTAGCATGATGAATACGAGATTCATCATACCCCTATACTTAAACCATGCTCGTCCTCGAGCATCTAAAGAATGAAGGAGTCGGATTAATTCATGATAGTGGAAGTGAAGATTTCAAGGCTTTAATCTTTCGAAGACCCTTGACCTAAGTGATCCTAAAATTCTTAGTTTATCCATGTTCTAGTCAGAAAGCAAACCAACTTCTCTAATTATCAGACTCTCTTTTTGTACATAAAGTATAAGGATATGGAATTTAGTGTACTGCATTTCATGAGAGTCGAGTCGAGGCATCACCCAAAGTTCCGTTCCCAAAGACTCTCCTCTAGACCTCATCCTCAATACTAGGGAATAAGTTTGTTCTTGTTTCAGTCAACCGTCTCATTAGTTTGTCAGACTTGAAAGTGTAGATGGACGGCCAGATGATGGAGGGCATGGGGTTGTGTCTATTTTTCTCTTCCTCACATTGGAACAAGGGGCCTCTCGAGTGCCTTTTTACTCAACACATATAAATTTTTATATTGTTGACCAATGTGTCTGTCAAGAGAGTTGGAGTCGTCTGTACTTGTTTTTCTGGGAGTACACCGGGGTGTGTCTCTTCTGAGTATCTAAGATACCTTCGACACCCAGACTTGTAGCATTTACGATGCAAAACCCTTTTTTGGTGTCTGCCCGACTCCTTGGTCCTAATTAGCCTTGGTCCAAGTGGACACTTTGAAAATGTTTGGGAGCGCTCGCCATTGGTGGAAGTTCATTTATAATTTGACTTGGATGATAGAGCTTTTCTTCGACAGTTCATTGCTTTTGTTGGCTAGCTCCACTATTTTTACCAAAAGTTGGCACACAATGATCAACAATATTCATTAAGTTTCATCACAACCTGGCACTTTAGGTAAATATAAAAGAGATAGCATATGAATCTTGTTCCTATACTGACTAGGGTTTTGCTGACACTCAGGTTTTCTGAAGCCTTCATTAACTTTATCCCATCCTCGAATATCATCAGATCGGGTCTAAACTCAAATCTCTAGTCCTAGTTCCTCAAGTGATAGCTCAACTCATCTCATCAATCATGCAATTGTGGAAGTGATTGTGCTGATCACATTCTTTTAAAGGTAGAGATGAAGAGTGCAATATAGCGCTCAAATCTTTCAAACTAGGGAAGTGTGGACAATTAAGTTTAAAAACCCTAGTGACTAAGGCATGTTAACTCTGACTTCCAAGATCGCAGAAATCCAGTGTCCTCAAAATCCTCAAGGCTTGAGTGAATGTGATTGTGTCAGGAATACACCAACTCCTTAGTTAGTGATTTTTGACTTTTGCATATTTTTATGGGTTTTGATTTTCAATTTTTTTTAGAAATCTTGGAAGAGACAATGACAGGCCCAGGCTCAAATGAATAAAAGTGTCTACTCTCAGTCAGTATGGATGTAAGTACGAGCCGATAAACGGACCCGTGATCCTTAAGGACGGTGCCATATGCGGTGTCCTCTAAACCACCCACTCTGCTAAGGGAGACCGAAGTTCCCTCACTGAAAGTGTCTACTAAGCCTAGTAATCAGAGTCTAAATCAAAGAAAGTTTTTTTTGAAAAGGGTTACTTACACAGATTAATCCCTCAATTTTTAAAGAAAACAATTTACGAGTTTTTACAAAACTCAGTTCACAGGTTTACCAAAGCCAAGCCCGAAAACAAAATTTTCAAAAAGTTTTAAAAATACGAGTTATGACTAAAGTAAATATACAGTAATATACGGTATCCCCCCCTATACTTAAATTTTGCTATGTCCTCATAGCACAAGTGATATGAAGCCATGGCTCGATCAAATATAGGGTGATATAGCGGAACTAAGGAGGAGGATCCCCATATACTTAGGTTAAAAACTGACCTAAGTACAAGAAGATAATTAGAGGGAAGGATGAGTAGGCGGGTCCCCCCTATACTTAGGCTACAAATAGCCTAAGTAAGGTCTGAGTTAGGGGGTCTGTACTATGATACACGGGTGGAGGGGGGTTGGTGAAATATATATATATAGAGAGAGAGAGAGATTGTGAAAATTACAGAGGGAAGAGAAATGGGGTGAGGTGAGTGTGTATGTGCAAGTGTGTGTGTAGGGGGGAGATCATCAAGTGATCTACTTTTTTTACAGGATGCAAATGCAGGTTGACTGATAAAATATCCTACAATTTCTTCACAAACTCTTCAGCGATCTCTTCAACAGAAGCTCCCGACTCCACGCCTCCATGAAAGATCAAGCATCCTCGATTATCTTGGGCCCTACCATAAAAGAGAAAAGTCAGAAAAATGTAGAGGAAATTAATCAACAACATGATGCAAGAATGCTGCATGAAATGATGACCTAAAAATTTTGAAATAATTCAATAAAGAAAATCAAAATTCAACAATTAAGTTAAGCCGTGTCCCCGGCAACGGCGCCATTTGATGAGCGTGAAATTCACCTCTTTAAAAATGTGGAATTGTAGTGTAGGAAGCGAATTTTGGTCGGTCAAAATACCACAATCTTTGAATGTTGTGGAGTATTTATACTTGGCAAGTCTCCCAAGGTCGAAGACAAGGACACAACTACCTAATTTATTTATCGAATTTCGATTTATGAAGCACACGTGTGAAATATTCTCAATTTCAGGTCTGCAAGATGCACTATGCTAATTACAATGCAATACTATGATGTATGCAATTTTTAGTTGATTTTTAGGTAATTATGAGATGATGCATGTAAGTAATGCGAGGCAACACAAAAGATTACAGATATACCCTAAAAGGATGAGCATCATAATAAAAAAAGAAATAAGGTCGATTTAATCATAACATGAAGAGCAGTCATCAATTCAGAGCAAGATCAAGTAGAGCAGAACCAACATCTATCACAAAAATTCACTTCATTTAACGGATGAGAAAATTAAACATGTTATGATGTAGAGAAAGAAACAAGGATCAAAATGACACTAAAATCATGCAGTTTGGACCTACGATGCTCAAGTTATGAAGAAAACAATGCATGGGCATAATTGTAATAAAAATGCAAGAAAAATAAATTATAAATATTACATTTAGGTCCCTGGAGAGACCTAAATACAAATACCAAAAATTGTATGGGTCCCTGTGTAAATTTTCCATTACGCACAGGGACCTTTTTGCAATTTCTGAAAAGTTGGAGGGCCACCCTGTAAAATACCCAGACACGCACGTTAGGCACATGTCTGGGGACCATTCTGCAAATTATGTGAAAACCTTGGGTCCATCATGCAATTTACCCAGGCCCTCACGCGTGTCGCACGATAGGGGCCTAGGCTCGGGAAGCTGCCTCAGGTTCGAGACACGTGGTATCGTCTGGAGGCGCGGGTCGAGGTTCGGTCGACCCAAGGCTAGTGGTTTGGTTTGAGACTCGGCATGCCCACGTGTCATCATACTGGCCGCCCGATCCCGAAGGTTGGACGACACCTTCTCTTCGTCATCCGCTGCGGGTCACCAGAAGAGGCAGGACTCCGGTGACACGGTAATAGCTCTGTTGTGCCCTACCGTGCGAGAAGGAGGTCCGAGGAGCTCGCTGGAGTGCTGGAGGAGGTCTTGGAGATGCGATAAGGCTTCGACTATGTCTGGAGCAGCTAGGCCAAGCAAGACCATCAGAGTTGGTGCTTGAGATCGGCATGAAGAGGCAGACTCCGGCTATTGAAGAAGTTAGAGCGCAGATGTTAGTAAAGCCGAAGTGTGCCTTGGTGCAACAGTAAGGTGAGTGAAATGGGGGTGATCGGAGGCCGTGGAGATGAAGGGAGTGGTGGCCGTGAGGCTTCTTCTCCGGCAAGGTGGAGAAGAAGGTGGTTTGGGGCGGAGGAGATTGTGGAGAAATGGGAAAGGAAAGCTGAGTGGTGGCGTGGATGTTGGACGTCGGGCGGAGGTCGTGAGATGGTCAGATGTGGGTGGAGTGAATGTTAGATGTCGGGCAAATTAGGAGAAACAAGGAAGGAAACAACTAACAGGTACCTGGATGGAGCTAGGCGATCGGCGGAGGGAGAGGCTTGGGCTGAGCTTCATTCAAAGCTTGGGTCGTCGCCCGATGTGCTCAGCCTAGGGCACGGGGCTCGAGCGGGGCAGAGCCATTGCAGCATGGTTGGAGACCATGGGTCGACACCTGGGCGTAGAAGGTCGTTGTCACCTCACAATTGCCATCCTCCGCTGTCATCGGAGACGATAGAGGCTGGGCCTTGGCCCGTGAATTGGTGGACGAGGGATGACGGAGGCTGAGGAAGGTGTTAGATAGGTGGAGGAGGTCGACGGTTACGTGGTGGCGAGGCGTTTTGCAAGGGAGGTTTAGTGATGGAGGTGTGAAGGCAAGGGCAATGAAGTCGGCACGAGGATGGCGGATCTAAGGGCTTCGTGGGGCCACCGTTAGGAGAAGGAGCAGTGGCCGGAGTCGCCTTCCAAAATAGGAAGGGGGTGGCGGGTTGGCGGTGCATAACGTCTGGGAAAGAGGGGTAGCTGGAGGTGGACGATGAGTGGGGACCATTGGATCTTGCGATCCAACGACTGGGATAGAGCCGTGGCTGTAGGGCTCAGATCAGATCTGAGATCTGATCAAGCGGTGGGGGGTTTGGTGCTGACGAATGGTGGAGATTGGAAGCTGGGGGAGATCCAACAGTGTGCAAGGATGAGAAAACGTGTAGGCTTGAAAGGCGTAGGATAAGATGTGATCGAACGACAGAGGTTGAAGGGAGACGTGGCGCGAGGAGGAGCGTTGGATGAAAGGTAGATCGGATGGATGAAAATGAAGCGGGAAGGTGCGAACGAGATAAGATCTGGGGTTGGATCAGACGATGGGCGATGGGGCGGAATTCGACGGATGAGATGGGGGTGGGGGAGAGTGAATCAGATGACCCAGGAGGGCGCCGGGTGGCGGAAGGGGAGGCGGGCCCTGTGGGCGGCCCAGAGGGCGCCACGTGGCCCAATCAGAAAATTCAGAATTGTAAATACAAAGGTAAATATGGAATAAATAGTTAGAGGCATAATTAGGAAAAAGTCCAAACATGAAAGTTGCTCGTCGCGATGAGATCTACAAGTTTCATGTTGGATGAAAAGCCAAAAGAGGTCATTTGTACAAAAAGTATTTTTAGGGGTATTTTAAGGGGGGATAAAAATACTGAATTTTATCTTTTGATTTTTTTTTGTATTTTTTAGTCTTTTTAAAGGTCAGTGTTTTATAGACAATTAATCTACCTAATTTTCAGGGATTTTTAATGATAAAATAATTACAAGAAGAATAAAGGAAATTAAATACAAATAATTAAGGGTTAATTGTACGCAATATAAGACAAGATAAAAATAGAGAATTAATGGTGATTTTTATTGGATTCGTTAAGGCAGGGGTTTTAATATGAGACTTTTAGCATGATGAATACGAGATTCATCATACCCCTATACTTAAACCATGCTCGTCCTCGAGCATCTAAAGAATGAAGGAGTCAGATTAATTCCTGATAGTGGAAATGAAGATTTCAAGGCTTTAATCTTTCGAAGACCCTTGACCTAAGTGATGTTAAAATTCTTAGTTTATCCAAGCTCTAGTCAGAAAGCAATCCAACCTCTCTAATTATCAGACTCTCTTTTTGTACATATAGTATAAGGATATGGAATTTAGTGTACTGCATTTCATGAGAGTCGAGTCGAGGCATCACCCAAAGTTCCATTCCCAAAGACTCTCCTCTAGACCTCATCCTCAATACTAGGGAATAAGTTTGTTCTTGCTTCAGTCAACCGTCTCATTAGTTTGTCAGACTTGAAAGTGTAGATGGATGGCCAGATGATGGAGGGCATGGGGTTGTGTCTATTTTTCTCTCCCTCACATTGGAACAAGGGGCCTCTCGAATGCCTTTTTACTCAACGCATATAAATTTTAGATTGTTGACCAATGTGTCCGTTAAGAGAGTTGGAGTCGTCTGTACTTGTTTTTCTGGGAGTACACCGAGGTGTGTCTCTTTTGAGTATCTAAGATACCCTCGACACCTAGACTTGTAGCATTTACGATGTAGAGCCTTTTTTTGGTGTCAGCCCGACTCCTTGGTCCTAATTAGCTCTTGGTCCAAGTGGACACTTTGAAAATGTTTGGGAGCGCTCGCCATTGGTGGAAGCTCGTTTATAATTTGACTTGGATGATAGAGCTTTTCTTTGACAGTTCATTGCTTTTGTTGGCTAGCTCCACTGTTTTTACCAAAAGTTGGCACACAATGATCAACAATATTCATTAAGTTCATCACAACCTGGCACTTTAGGTAAATATAAAACAGATAGCATATGAATCTTGTTCACATACTGACTAGGGTTTTGCTGACACTCAGGTTTTCTGAAGCCTTCATTAACTTTATCCCATCCTCGAATATCATCAGATCGGGTCTAAACTCAAATCTCTAGTCCTAGTTCCTCAAGTGATAACTCAACTCATCTCATCAATCATGCAGTTGTGGAAGTGATTGTGTTGATCACATTCTTTTTAAAGGTAGAGATGAAGAGTGCAATATAGCGCTCAGATCTTTCAAAATAGGGAAGTGTGGACAATTAAGTTTAAAAACCCTAGTGGCTAAGGCATGTTAACTCTGACTTCCAAGATCGCAGAAATCCAGTGTCCTCAAAATCCTCAAGCCTTGAGTGAATGTGATTGTGTCAGGAATACACCAACTCCTTAGTTAGTGATTTTTGTGTGATTTTTGACTTTTGCAGATTTTTATAGGTTTTGATTTTCAATTTTTTTTAAATTCTTGGAAGAGACAATGACTGGCCCAGGCTCAAATGAATAAAAGTATCTACTCTCAGCCAGTATGGATGTAAGTACGAGCCGATAAATGGACCCGTGATCCTTAAGGACGGAGCCATATGCGGTGTCCTCTAAACCACCCACTCTTCTAAGGGAGACCAAAGTTCCCTCACTGAAAGTGTCTACTAAGCCTAGTAATCAGAGTCTCAATCAAAGAAAGTTTTTTTTGAAAAGGGTTACTTACACAGATTAATCCCTCAATTTTTTAAAGAAAACAATTTACGAGTTTTTACAAAACTCAGTTCACAGGTTTACCAAAGCCAAGCCCGGAAACAAAATTTTAAAAAAGTTTTAAAAATATGACTAAAGTAAATATACAGTAATATACGGTATACCCCCCCTATACTTAAATTTTGCTATGTCCTATAGCACAAGTGATATGAAGCCATGGCTCGATCAAATATAGGGTGATATAGCGGAACTGAGGAGGAGGATCCCCCTATACTTAGGTCAAAAATTGACCTAAGTACAAGAAGATAATTAGAGGGAAGGATGAGCAGGCAGGTCCCCTCTATACTTAGGCTACAAATAGCCTAAGTAAGGTCTGAGTTAGGGAATATGTACTATGATACACGGGTGGAGGGGGGTTGGTGAAATATATATATATATATATATATATATATATATATATATATAGAGAGAGAGAGATTGTGAAAATTACAGAGGGAAGGGAAATGGGGTGAGGTGAGTGTGTATGTGCAAGTGTGTGTGTAGGGGGGGTAGATCATCAAGTGATCTACTTTTTTTTATAGGATGCAAATGCAGGTTCACTGATAAAATATCCTACAATTTCTTCACAAACTCTTCTACGATATCTTCAACGGAAGCTCCCGACTCCAGGCCTCCATGAAAGATCAAGCGTCCTTGATTTTCTTGGGCCCTACCACAAGAGAGAAAAGTCAGAAAAATATAGAGGAAATTAATCAGCAACATGATGCAAGAATGCTGCATGAAATGAGGACCTAAAAATTTTGAAATGATTCAACAAAGAAAATCAAAATTCTACTATTAAGTTAAGTCGTGTCCCCAGCAACAGCGCCATTTGGTGAGCGTGAAATTCACCTCTTTAAAAATGTGGAATTGTAGTATAGGAAGCGAATTTTGGTCGGTCAAAATACCACAATCTTTTGAATGCTGTGGAGTATTTATACTTGGCAAGTCTCCCAAGGTCGAACACATGGACACAACTACCTAATTTATTTATCGAATTTCGATTTATGAAGTACAAGTGTGAAATATTCTCAATTTCAGGTATGCAAGATGCACTATGCTAATTACACTGCAATATTATGATGTATGCAATTTTTTGTTGATTTTTAGGCAATTATGAGATGATGCATGTAAGTAATGCGAGGCAACACAAAAGATTACAGATATACCCTAAAAGGATGAGCATCATAATAAAAATAGAAATAAGGTCGATTTAATCATAACATGAAGAGCAGTCATCAATTCATAGCAAGATCAAGTAGAGCAGAACCAACATCTATCACAAAAATTCACTTCATTTAAAATGATGTCGGATGAGAAAATTAAACATGCTATGATGTAGAGAAAGAAACAAGGATCAAAATGACATTAAAATCATGCAGTTTTTACCTACGATGCTCAAGTTATGAAGAAAAAAATGCAGGGGCATAATTGTAATAAAAATGCAAGAAAAATAAATGATAAATATTACATTTAGGTCCCTGGAGGGACCTAAATGCAAATACCCAAAACTGCATGGGTCCTAGTGTAAATTTTCCATTGCACGCAGGCACCTTTTTTGCAATTTCTGAAAAGTTGGAGGGACAACCTGTAAAATACCCAGGCACGCACGTGAGGCACGTGTCTGGGGACCATTCTACAATTATGTGAAAACCCAGGGTCCTTCATGCAATTTACCCAAGCCCTCACGTGCGTCGCACGTGAGGGGCCTCGGCTCGGGAAGCTGCCTCTGGTTCGGGACACGTGGTATCGTCTGGAAGCTCGGGTCGAGGTTCGGCCGACTCGAGGCTAGTGGTTCGGTTTGAGGCTCGGCATGCCCACGTATCATTATCCTGGCTGCTCGATCCCGAAGATCGGACGGCACCTGCTCTTCGTCCTCCACCACGGGTCACCGGAAGAGGCGAGACTCCGGTGACACGCTAATAGCTCCGTCGTGCCCTACCTTGCGAGAAGGAGGTCCGGGGAGCTCGTTGGAGTGTTGGCGGAGGTCCTGAAGATGAGATAAGGCTTCGACTATGTCTGGAGCAGCTAGGCGGAGCAAGGCCACCGGAGTGGGTGCTTGATATCGACATGGAGGTGCAGACTCCGGACATTAAAGAAGTTAGACCTACAGACGTTAGTAAAGCCGAAGCGTGCCTTTGTGCAGCGGTAAGGTGAGTGAAATGGTGCGATCGGAGGCCGTGGAGACGAAGGGAGCGGTGCTCGTGAGGCTTCTTCTCCGACAAGGTGGAGAAGAAGGTGGGTCGGGGCGGAGGAGATTGTGGAGAAATGGGAAAGGAAAGCTGAGTGGTGGAGTGGATGCTGGATGTTGGGCGGAGGTCGTGAGATGGTCAGATGTGGGTGGAGTGAATGCTGGATGTCAGGCAAATTAGGAAAAACAAGGAAGGAAACAACTAATAGGTATTTGGACGAAGCCAGGCGATCAGCGGAAGGAGAGGCTTGGGCTGGGCTTCATTCGAAGCTTGGGTCGTCGCCCGACGTGCTCAGCCTAGGGCACGGAGCTCGAGCGGGCAGAGCCACCGCAACATGGTCGGAGACCATGGGTCGACATCATGGTCGGAGACCATGGGTCGACATCTGGGCGAAGAAGGCTGTCGTTACCTCACAATTGCCGTCCTCCGCTGTCACTGGAGACGATGGAGGATGGGACTTGGCCCGTGAATTGGTGGACGAGGGATGATGGAGGCGGAGGAAGGTGTTATATAGGTGGAGGAGGTCGACGGTTACGTGGTGGCGAGGCGTTTTGCAAGGGAGGTTTAGTGATGGAGGTGTGAAGGCAAGGGCAATGAAGTCGGCGCGAGGATGGCGGATCTAAGGGCTTCATGGGGCGATCGTTAGGAGAGGGAGCGGTGGCCGGAGTCGCCTTCCAAAATAGGAAGTGGGTGGCAGGTTGGCGATGCGTAATGTCTGGGAGAGAGGGGTAGCTGGAGATGGACGATTAGTGGGGACCGTTGGATCGCAACCGTTGGATCTTGCGATCCAACGGCTGGGATAGAGCTGTGGCTGGAGGGCTCAGATCAGATCTAAGATTTGATCAAGCGGTGGGGGATTAGGTGCTGACGAGTGGTGGAGATTGGAAGCTGGGGGAGATCCAACGGTGTGCAAGGATGAGATGACATGTAGGCTTGAAAGGCATAGGATAAGATGCGATCGAACGGCGGAGGTTGAAGGGAGACGTGGCACGAGGAGGAGCGTTTGATGAAAGGTAGATCAGATGTATGAAAATGAAGCGGGAAGGTGCGGACGAGATCATATCTGGGGTCGGATCAAACGGTGGACGATGGGGCGGAATTCGACGGATGAGATGGGGGCGGGGGAGAGCGGATCAGACAGCCCAGGAGGGAACCGAGTGGCGGAAGGGGAGGCGGGCCACGTTGGCGGCCCAGAGGGCGCCACGTGGCCCAGTCAGAAAATTCAGAATTGTAAATACAAAGGTAAATATGGAATAAATAGTTAGAGGCATAATTAGGAAAAAAGTCAAAACATAAAAGTTGCTCGTCGCGATGAGATCTACAAGTTTCATGTTGGATGAAAAGCCAAAAGAGGTCATTTGTACAAAAAGTATTTTTGAGGGTATTTTAAGGGGGATAAAAATACGGAATTTTATCTTTTGATTTGTTTTTGTATTTTTAGTCTTTTTAAAGGTCAGTGAATTATAGACTTTTAATCTACCTAATTTTTAGGGATTTTTAATGATAAAATAATTATAAGAAGAATAAAGGAAATTAAATACAAATAGTTAAGGGTTAATTGTACACAATATAAGACAAGATAAAAATAGAGAATTAATGGTGACTTTTATTGGATTCATTAAGACAGGGGTTTTAATATGAGACTTTTAGCATGATGAATATGAGATTCATCGGGTCCCCGTACAGGGACCTAAATGTAATAATTTTAGTTTTCTTCACATTTCAGACCCTGATAAAGGACCTTTCTACACAACTTTTTATATTCTTTTCTTGCACTTATAACCCTGAGCTGTAGGGTAACTTTAGACATCTTTGTGACCTTATTTTCATCTATTTTTCTAGGGTAGTTACACAACTACCCGAGCAAAGTTTTTCAGTATTTTTCATGTATTCTCGTCACATCCTCGTTGTGTTTTGATTTGTCGCATTTTGACTACGTCTTGAGTTTGTTTCAAGTATTTGTCGAGCCTGTTGCTCGAGCAAATTTTCTACTACATAGTACCATCTATATTTTACATATTTTACATACTATATAATAGATAAATCATTTGAAAAATATCACTTTGAAAAAAATAAATAAAAATTGAAAATATGAAATCAAATAATAATTTAAAAATAAAAAACCGATAAAAAGAAATAAAAAACCACAAAAATACCTTTTACCTCAAAAATCAAATATCTCTATTGTGCCTCCTTGGGCTCGACCCAGGCACACTTATCTGGATAAATAAAAAAGTGTAAGATAAAATAGGAGAGAAGCCATATTATTCACTTCACTTTTCCCTCTCTTTCCTATTTTATCGATTTCTTTATTTGATACACGCGGATCGTTCTTTGCGATTTTCTACCTTGACAGCTTTCTTCACCACAGACGGGTCTGTGTTACCAGTTTTCCACCCTTTATAGTAGAGAGAGTCATCGTAATCTCTACGTTGTCATGCCACCGCTTCGATTGCTCATGGATCTCCATCTTCTTCGGTGATCCTTGCTTATGAAGAAGACATTGGATTTTATGTGACAAAATTAGAAGACTCATTGCTAGGATCTTCATATTGGATTGCGAGAAGCATGCATCTCATCAACGCTCTCGCAAGCATTTCCTTAGTCAGGTTGGACTTGAGATAGACAGTCTCTTCCTTTAGAGATTTCAATCGCAACCAAGCTTCAAGAGGTATTCCTATATCTTTTTTGTAGTCTGATGAAAAGACTCGAGAAGTGTCCTCAAATCATGTGGTTTCATCTCTTTAATTTTTTTAGGCTCCGTTTGATTGCAGTATTGGGTAGGGTTGGGTTGGCCCAACCCGAGGTACTCCTCCTTCCAAACATCCCAATCCTCCTCACAGTTTACTATTCACAGGGTATCCCAACCCAATCCAATCCTACCCAACCCTGCAACCAAACGAGTCCTTAAAATTCTGCTGCCCTAATCGACTAGTATGACTGGTCATTCCTGATCGCATTAGATGCGATCATCACGCCTCCATGATGCCCTTAAGGCTTTTCCACAACCTTCAACGTCAACCCCCATGTGGTGGCACCAACTTTTCCCTTTTTTTGAAATGATGATATCATGATGGCGTTAGTTATTTGTCGTATAGCATTTTTTATTTGAAGAGGATAGAGGATTAGAAGGACCTTCTTGGGCATCTTCTAAAGTGGACCTTGTTAGACATCTTCTAAAGTGGACCTGAAAAAATAAAAAGAATAATCACCAGAATTTTAATATGGGCTTGGAGCCCATATTTATTTAAAAATTAACTATAGTTTTTCTTCTTTTTTATATTTATTTTCCAAGAAATGACATGAAATTTTTAGATAATTTTGAATGTAATGAGAATGAAAATTATGAAATGTGAATTATAAATTAAATGAATAAAAATGCAATTTACTATGCATGATTTTTGCTTTAAAAAGGTATAAAAACATGATCAATCATCGATTCATCATTATTTTTTATAATTTACATAATATACATTATCACACACAATTATAAAATTCTATTATATTTTTTTACGGTCAAAACTCATATAAGAAAATTACACCGCATGTATAATATCCTATGTGTAACATCCCAGACTTAGATCCTCAAATTGTTATGGAGGAGACTCGTACTGACAACTTGTTGGGTTCGATCTCAAATGGACCCATTGACAACCATACCAAATGCTTAAGCTCAAGTAGTCAAGTAGTGATCCCCACGACTTATAACATGCTTTTACACATCGTGAGTATCATATGTGGGACTAGGTTGGTATTGCAACCTCCCCCTTTTACATTCACAACATCCTCATTGCGATATGACCCATCACTTATTCCTAGTAATAGAATTGGTCATACACTCCTCTGGACTTTTCCTCCTATCTCTTATAGGGTTGACTCCACCTATTGATGAATCATGATTCATCATTCTTTATTCTATCATTTTGGCCTTAAAACCCCCAACAAATGCATGTAAATAACATCAATTTGTACATAATAGCATTCATTATTTATTGTATTTATTGTACAGAAAGCAAAGTTTTTAATGCCAATATGATAGAATAAAGAGAAGAAAAGAAAAAGGAATAAAATATTGCAAATACTTTATGACCCTAACCCCGAGACCAAGTCCAGAAGGGAATTGGTCGACAAGGAATAAAGTAGGAGGAGATAAGGGTCAAAAGTACAATAAAAACCTCATTTATTTATTCATTTGTGACACATATTTTGTATTTAATTATTTATTCATCAAATAAAAATCTTTTGTACATGAAAGTTGTAGATAATAATGTAAATAAAAATACAAAATTGAGTTTGTGTAAAAATAATATACAGTGTACATTTTATACACAGAATAAAAAGCCAGAATCTCAACTTCACAGACCCATATCTTGCAGATAAAAACTCAAAATCCATCAAACTCACCTTTAATTGCATATAGCTTTCTAAGAACTATTTAATAAAATTAGTTTCAGAATTTTTGGAGTTTGTCTGTGAAAGTTGGGTTTTGGGCCCCTATTGTACATAATACTGATTAAAATATTCAATTTATTCAGTGTTCATTATTTTTATAAATTTATTTTTTTAGAATTTTGTAATAATATATGTAATACATGTACATATTGAAATTAGAATAAAACCAAAAGAATTTGTAAAATAAAATAAGTCTATATAACACATAGGCAAAATACCTACGTTACCTATGTGTAGAAATAAAAGGGGATTTCATTCTTTTATTCTTTATTCAGTTATATTTTTATAATACTGTAAATATTACATATAATTTATTAAAAATATAAATCCAAATAAAACCCAGTAAAATTCAATAAATAAATAAAATGAATATAAAATATAGGTAAAATACCTATAAGTATACCTACCTATTACATATACCTATTTATTTAAATATGTAACTAAACTTATAAAAAGTAAACAAAAATATATTTATACTTATAAAAATAATTTATAAATATATAAAATAAGAAATTGGAAAATAGAATAAAATTATACAAAATAAAAATAAATACATATAAAGATACTTATAAATACATCATTAAAATAAATTCATAATAAAACACATTGAAAAATTAAATAAAAATCATAAATAAATACTACATTAATTAATAAACATTTTTTTATTTTATAAATAAATTCTAATTAATTCATTTATTATGTTTAATAAATAGGTCAAGTTCGGGCTGATGTGGACCAATCAGAGGTCAGGGAGTGTTGACCTCCGGTCAACTCCCCCTGCGCCTCTGACTCCCGTCAGACCTGTCCAGTCCCCTGTTTTCCTCCATTTTTCCCGCTCGATCTGATGCTCCATTGACAGCGATCTCTTCACGGAATTTCCTCCCAGAAGCATCATGATCCTCGCCGCACATTTTGTTTGCCTGTACATAGCTTGTACCACCACCTATACCCCGATCAATAAGGGTGCCCCTTCCTGTTTATAAATAAACCCATCTTCTTCTTCGACTTTTTTTGGCCATTTCCCGAGCCCTAGAGCCCACACCTTCGGTCTAGCGTGCATCCAGGTGACAGCTGGAGGTCCCCTGGAGGTCGTGGAGGCTCGCGGAGGAAGGAGATGCACCCACGACGGCGCTCCGGCAGTCGTCCTGCTCCTTGGCTCTCCAGCCAAGTTCGAGATGCGCATTTATTTTCATAGATAGATTTTTATTCCCGCATTTCATTACTGTCTTTTATTTTGCATTTAGATTAGTAGAATAGCGTAATTTAGTTAAATCAAAGTTCACCGGAGCTCAGCTCCGGCGACTTCTTCACCGTACCCCTGCCTGTTTTCTGACCGCTACGACCACCCCATTTCACTCCCTTCCAGTTCTCCGCCTCCCAGCCACCTCTGTCCAATCGGATCCCTCTGGGATTCGCGAATCGAAGCTTCAACTCCGCCGCTCACCGGAAGCTTCGCCACCTCGCCCATTTTCGTGCTAACAGCATCAAATCCAGGTCGAGGGTGAAGCCCTCAAGCCATGTGGTCTTTCTGTGCAGGTCAAGTGCGCCAAGAAGTGCCAGGAGACGAAGTACATGCCGGCGGAGGTACCTGGAGCACCTTGCCTTCTCCGACCTCGCAAGGGTGCTCCGGTCGTCCTCTGTCCGATCTGAAGCCTCCAGCAGATAGAGTAGAGCACCTGCGACGTGTGGGGACCTTCAGGAGCGACAAAGACCGGTGGAGCAGCGAGTTCTCAGCGGAGGAAGCTCGCCCAGGGGAGCATTCTTCCCCGTTCTTCCAGACATCCTCTCCGTCATTGGATGAAGATGAAGTCCCAGGTTTAATCACAGTCGTCCGATGGAGCAGCGTTCAGACCGTCAGTTCACCTCGGGTGATCTAATCCTCACCGCCCATCGTCAAAGCGGCATAGGCAGACGTGGAGGCGACGCGTGTAAAGTGGACGAAGAACAGCCGTTGGATCGCGCGCCTTTGGGGGTAAATTTCAGATATATCCCCCGCCTTTTTGTATTTAGATAATAATGCCATAAATAAAATTTCACGTTGTAAATAAATTGTGATTTTTGCAGCTTGGTCCTCCAGCGCCTCACGTGCAGTCCCACGTGAGGCGCGTGATTTTTGCACTAGAGCCCTGGCAATTTTTGGTAAATTGTAAAATATCCCCAAAAAAATAACTGTTTATTTCTGTAGTGATTTTTGCACTGATGCCCCTGAGAATTATTTTATTTGCAAAATGCCCCTACCATGTTGTTTACTTTTTATTCCTTTTATCTATTTATTAAAAATACCTATGGTGCTCCTAAAAATTCAAAAAAATTAGGATAAATGCTTCATCTAATGTTGTTTCACGCCCATATTTTATTTTACATTTTTTTTGCATTTTTCCTAATTACTAAAAAATGGAAAAAAGAGCCCTTTTTGTACTGTTTAAATTAGAAAATACAAAAAAAATATAAAATGCTTTTGAAAAATTCCAAAAATGTTAATTATGGTATATATATATATATTGAGTCCAGAAATTAAAAAACCCTAAAAATAGAAAAAGAAATTATAAAAATTTCAAGAAGCTCCAAAATCCTAAAAAAAATATAAAACCCTTCAAAAATACCAAAAATATGTTTTCCTATTTTATAATTATTGATATCATTATTATTTATGTATTAAAATTGATTTGGGTTATTTTTGTACTTATTTTATATTTTTAAAACCCAAATTAGTTTCGGCCTATTTAATTAATCCCTTATTAGGGATATTTTTTTGGAACTAAAAATACATAAAAAATAGAAAAATCCCAGAAAAATAACAGAAAAATTAGAAAAATATAAAAAGCCTAAGAATATTATATCCAATAAATTCTGAGTATTTATATGTATATATATGTATACATATATTATCTCTCTCTCTTCTCTTGTACATATCTATATATTTATATATTCTTTATATTATATAATTCAAAATATAAAAAGAAAATAAAAAATACAAAATATAAAAAAAACTAAATAAAAATCATAAAACAAAAATAAAATAAAAAATATATTAAAAACCCACAAAAACAATAAAGAATTGGACATGATCATTGAATTGAATAATTGCACAATCTATTCCATCACACAACCATTCGCCTCCCAGTGTTCGACCTTTACTTGTGCTTACACCTATACACACTTGCATGTAGAGTTATAATAAATTTTAACTCCATATTTTTTATATTCATTGCATACATTTTATTATGGGTTAATTGTTGTTTTATCCCAGATTTTGTGTGGTCGACTCAACGACTAAGTTCCCGCCTTGTGAGGAACTTAAGACCACCGATTTTCGGAGTAAACAAATGGCGTCGTTGCTGGGGAGGCAACGGATTTTGTATGGTTGTTCATTCATTTATTTAATTCTTTGTTCATGTCCTTCATTCATTTATTTATTCGATTATTGATTGATATTGTTGTGACTGTTCTGACCCTCTCTCTTTATTTTCCTTTGATGCGAGGGACCGCCAAGCGAAGGAGGAATTCCTAGGAAGTCCTATGCACCCGAGTGAGGCGGAGTTGGCTCTTCTACATCAGCCAACAGGAGAGAGCATTGAAGGCAGGTGGAAGAGAATTTTGGATGACAGTCTTATTTTTGCATTTTATTTTATGTATATTTATGTGAGAGAGTGACATTTGACATGTAATAATTCAGGACTCTCAGACACCCCGACTCCCGATGTCCATTGCCCGAGGGATTGTTCCCTTGGGGGCCCCGACGGTTTTGACGCTTTTTCTTTTTATTTTTATTATTTTGTGTGAATGAGCCCTAGCTTAGGGACTGCTTGTCGATAGATTAGGTCCAAACACCCTAATATATTTGCATGTACCTATAGTGCATTTTGGATCTAGTCAAATTTAAACAGTTTGTTCATTTATCTCTTAACCCGTGTGCCGTGAGAAAGCCCCATCAAGCGCTACTCCTGAACTCGAGTGTATCGAGAAGAGGAGGGGTAAGCCAAGACCGGACTCTTAGGTTAAGGATAAGTGGCCGACTTGTGGTGCTTCACGATAATAGCAGTTACTATACTAGGGCGATTTCTTCGGATTGCATTTGCATATAGCATAGGTTTCAATTCTGTTATACATCCCGCATGGAGAGCGCTGGAGGCACTGTAAGTCTTCTTACTTAGCATGCATCATTGATTTACGACTTTCATGGCTTTTCCGACCTTCTCCCTCTGTTTTTGCCAACCTAGGATGCTTAATGGAAATCGAAACCTCGATAGGCACGTACATTGAAAATACCCAAAAAAAGTGATAACCTAAATAAAATTGGGACTGCTAACTCTATTGAACATAAAAATAAAACACAATGGACTTCCTTGTCTTGGGGAGAGCAACCCCCTCATTGTATGCATTTTAATTGCTCACGTACACACTAAGGAGTAGAGCCCAAATCCTATCAAACCTCCTAAGTGTTTGTACAACTTTGTGATTCTCACCTAACTCTAAAACTGAAAAGATAAATGACCGTCATTTGGCGGTCTTCACTATGTCGAGTAGGTGAATCAGGGGTTTGACTTGTGTAATAAATGTGACTTGGAGTCCGTTGTGTTTCTCATCCATTACTAGAGTAGTCAGGTCCCATCGTGTGAGTCATGCATTTTTCATCTTTGAGTCTCTCTACCTCTCTTATACATATATCTCCTCATCTGCATCGAGTCGTGATATTGGCGCTTGAGCTCAATCATTTCTTCGCCAAGTCCTTCGTTTCCCTCTTCTCATCCCACCCTCCTCGTCCCCTCTATGTCACTCTTCTACCACCCGTGATATTGGTGCACATAGCTCAATCAGCTTCTCCACTCCATTATGTTACCCTTCCTATCCACCTTCCTCGTGTTCCCCGTATCACCTCTTCCTTTAACCGGGAATGCTTTGCATTTCGATGAGGCCTGCATCGAGGATTGTATGATTACCCTGATTATTTGTGTAGGACGGGCCAATGATGTGAGGATGCTGAGATTGATATACTACTCTTGGTGGATTCGACTTTGGATACACGCATAGGAGCTTTTTGAGGATTTTTTATGATGCACGACCATTAGGTGTGATTATTTATTGGGATATTTTGATCTCGCACATCGGATTGAGGATGTGACCTATTTCACCGATTGAGGATGATATCATGATGTTTCTGCTGATCTATCTATTTTGAGGTTTCAGCCCGTCTTGATTTGGATTCTGGATGGACTATCTTGATATATGCTTCATGATGACGATGATTGAAACCCACATGATCTCTCTTCTTCGTGATTGACCCATCCCCGATCTCCTGATTACATTATCCACCTACGGCACTTTGAGGATTCCTGATTATCTATTGTGCCATCTCAGCAAATTTGATTGACCCGAGGGATATTTTGTGATTGATCTGATTATTTTCTCCCTCACTTGATCGTATGCCCTCCGGTAGATTGATAGATTCACATTATTTCGAGGACCTGAGACTCTATGCCAGCATTCCCATGACCTACATTGATCTAGCTCGCATTCCTCTCCGAGGACTATCTGTGGGAGAATGCGACAACTTCTAGGACTATGGTTTCATCCACTGCTTCGGTTGCCATTTTGATGGGACCCGGAACCGAGTCAGATGATATGCTTAACTTGCCTCCTCATGTGATTGTGTACTTAACCTGTCAGTACATACGGCCACTAGACTGATTGCTCTCCTTGACGGTCCTCGCAAGGACGAGCCTTGATATTCCATTTGCTCATTGCCTAGTTCATAGCTCTCCGAGGGTTATCTGCGAGAGGCTATGACACATTATAGCCCACTCTGGTCTCTTCCGCTGATAGACGGTCTGCCGTCTGTCGAGACCCAACTCTCTGTAGATCCGTCTGATGGATCCGGCTTCTTTGAGCCTCTTTCGCTCACCTTGACGACCCTCGCAAGGACGAGATGTACTATATGATTATTAACTGTGTAGCTCACATCACTTCCCGAGGACTATCTGCGGAAGGATGTAACACTTTCTTTAGGATCGGCTTCAATCATTTCTGGTGCCTCCTGTCTGTTGGAGCACGAAGCTGATTCGTCTGATTTGTGCACTCAGTCTCCCTTTCTGATTATGCGCCTAATCTGTTGGGGCATGAGACCGACTTGCTCAGACTCCTTTCAGTCTGCCCTCCTTGACGGTCCTCGCAAGGATGAGCTCTTTTCTGACTATTCTTTGCCTAGAATGCATTTCTCCCCGAGGACTATCTGCGGAAGAATGCGGCACTCTCTTTACGCTCGGTTCCCACTGATGACTGTGTCTTCGATCTGCGGAGCATGGAACTGAGTCGTTTGATATATATATATATATATATATATATATATATATATATATATATATGATTTTGGTCCCATCCTGAGCTGCCTATCCGATTTGCAGATCATGGGACCCATCTGTTTAGACTCCTTTGAGTCCGCTCGCCTTGACGGTCCTCGCAAGGTTGAGCTTCTGATATCTGATCTTTCCATGCCTAGCTGGCAGCACGTCCCCGAGGGTTGTCTGTGGGACGCTGCCACACTTTCTTGATTTGTCAGTCTCTTCTGCTGGTAGCCGATTTGTCGCCTACCGAGACCATTTCTGTGATCCGTCTGATGGATCAGGCTCCTTTGAGCCCGCTCACCTTGACGACCCTCGCAAGGGTGAGCTTCTGTTCTGATTATTCATTGATTAGCATGTACCACTCCCCGAGGGTTATCTGCGGGAAGGTACATCATTTTCTAGGTACTCGGTTTCACTTCTGGTGTCTTCTGTCTGTCAGGGCACGAAGCCGAGTCTTCTGAGCTGTGTACTCGGCCTCCTTCTGATTGTGTCTCATGTCTGTTGGAGCACGAAGCCGAGTCTTCTGAGTTGCATACTTGGTCCCCTCTCTGATTGTGTATCCGATCTACGGATCACGGGACCAAGTCTTCTGATTGGTCTGATCCCTGGCTCCTTTGCGACTGCTCACCTTGACGACCCTCGCAGGGTTGAGCCATGTATTGCGGTATTCGATGTGTCTCCTCTGATCTTCCGACCTCATGACCATCGAATGCCACGATGTCTCTTGTTCCTTACCTTTCCATATCTTATTGAGACTCTGATTGACCGGAGGACTCTGTACTGTTCCTTCTTCCTCCCGGTCGGACAGTATCGGCTCTGTTTCCTAATGCTGACCTTGTGTGCCTCGGATCTATCACCATATCTTTGTGTCTAGACTTAGGACGTACCTTGTCCTAAGTATAGGGGGGTACACACCGCGTTGTTCTTTCGTCATTCAGTTTCGTCCCTCCTGTTGTTGCCTATACTTAAGGATATCTCACCCTAAGTATAGGGGGAGTGCCGTGTATATTCTCCACGATCTTTTCGTCTATCTGTATATATCTCTCTTTTCTTCTTTTCTTCTTTTCCTTTTCATATTTCTTTATCTGAATAAAAGGTGGCGCCCCTTTGTGTCAGTTTTCTGTACTTAGGACGTACTTTGTCCTAAGTATATAGGGGGTGCACCCTTGATTTGTTAATTCTTTGATCTGTTTATTCCCACCCAGGGCCCTCCCTGCCTTGTGTACAGTCTGCTATACTTAGGATTATTTGATCCTAAGTATAGGGGGGACGGTCAGTTTCTTATTCATTTATCTCGTTATTCCTTCATTTATTATTCTTTTAGTCGTTGTAGTATAGACTTTTCTATACTCAGTACGAGTTATGACTTCTCTTTCTCTTTTCTGATCTATGAGGACATAGCTCATGCTAAGTATAGGGGGTCATATATACTCTGTATATACTTTAGCCATAACTCGTACTTTCGTATAATTATTAATAAATATGGGTGCAACTATGATATAATTCATTAAGAAATAATGCTTTATTCCTCAGATTCTTTTTGTATATACTGATCAGGTTAAAAATAGTTTTGCAAAATGATTTGAAGAATGGTGTGAACTGTTTGGAAAACTTTTTGTGAAATATTTTCAACCTTTGTAAAATTATTTTGATTGCAAAAATTCTTTTATTTTTGTGAAATAAAGGATTTGAAAACCTATTTGCAAAAGATTTTGAAAATGTTTGTAAAAGTATTTTGAAAAATGTATATATGGTGTTTGCAAAATCTTTGCAAAATGATTTTCAAATGTTTGTAAATATTTGCAAAAATTATTTTGTACTATAGTTTTCAAAATGATTTTTCAAAATAAATTTGAGGAATAAAAGCATCATAATAAATAAAATAAAATAAATGAAAAATAAAATACATAAAACTCTTTATCAATTGTATATACACCTAAATAAATCACTTTGATTAAAACCTGTAAATTCTTTAAAATAAAGCGGCACGCCCGTGTAAATAGCTGCATATATTTTATACTTTAGGTACCAAAATTCTTTTATTTGCAAAAATTCTTTGTTTAAAAAATTCCTCTCTTTGTTTTCAATTGCATTATTCTTTGCATATTTGTAAATAGCATTTGCATAGCATTCATATTCTTTTATTGAGCTTGATGATTGAACTAGTCCAATAAAGTCGAAGATTGGAGCTTGGTTGGACCTTACTGCACCTAACTGTACTGGAACCTTATGGGAACTAGGTTTAAGGTACTTCAGGTCTATTCAGACTTAATTCTTTGAGAAATCAGGGCTGGGTTCAAGTCACCTCAACTGACTAACTAGACCTTTCAAAACACACGTATGACTCTTGTCGACCGTGACCTAACTTGGACACTTGCACCTTTCACTTGGCTCTACTCAGTTGGAGTGGTGAGGGGGTTGGATTTGCCAGTCTGAGACGCACACGAGTGGAAACATTTGTCCTCGTCTAGGGAGGGAAGTGCACCCCAACCTAGTCCAGTTTCAATAAAGTCGAATGACAGGAGAGTGTGGGTTGCAATAAAGCTTCAAAAGAGGGACAGTCTTCTGGCTCAAGAGGAAAAAGTCCTTATGTAAATGTTGATGTAAATAGTATGTTGAAAAAAAAACTCCCCAAAAAGTAGACAGGCTAGTAAATAAAAATAAAAGTGCCTGCCGGAGTATGTATATATGTTGTGCAGAAAATAAGCAAGCTTGAGCATCAAAGTTACACCATGTGAGCCTGCAGCTGGATGACTTGACTACACTGGTCTTGCATCCCAGGATAGGTAGCTACACTGGCTACCGTCCATTCTTTTCTTCCCCTCCTCCTCTTGAGTTGGATGCTACTTGAACTTAGAAGGGAATACCCCGCTCCTCGACGGTAGAGGGCTGGATTGGGGAATCATTGGGTTGTCATTCTGGAGAAGTCAGTTCCTTTGTCATTTCAGTTGGGGAGAGCCACTATCACTTACACTGTACAAGTCAGCTTCATAGTCATAAGGGTCTGCGTATGACGTAGGCTAGTTCTGACCAGGCTATTGAGGTGATTTGAACCGAGTCCTGTGACTCTCGAAGGCTGTTGTGCTTTAAATTTGGTTTCCTACTAGGTTCCACACACATTTTTACACCAAGGTCTAACCTGTGCTCCAAACTTTGATTTTGTACATATGAGTTTAATAATCATGATCAATTCAATTTATTCTTTAAATTCTTTATTTTTGCCTTTTCTTTTCTTCTTATTCTTTTTGTACTTATTGCATAAGTATTTGCTAGGGACTAGCAAAGGCAAGTATAGGGGGATGATGAATCCTGATTCATCATTCTTTATTCTATCATTTTGGCCTTAAAAACCCCAGCAAATGCATGTAAATAACATCAATTTGTACATAATAGCATTCATTATTTATTGTATTTATTGTACAGAAAGCAAGGTTTTTAATGCCAATATGATAGAATAAAGAGAAGAAAAGAAAAGGGAATAAAATATTGCAAATACTTTATGATCCTAACCCCGAAACCAAGTCCAGAAGGGAATTGGTCGACAAGGAATAAAGTAGGGGGAGATAAGGGTCAAAAGTACAATAAAAACCTCATTTATTTATTAATTTATTTATGCATTTGTGACACCTATTTTGTATTTAATTATTTATTCATCAAATAAAAATCTTTTGTACATGAAAGTTGTAGATAATAATGTAAATAAAAATACAAAATTGAGTTTGTGTAAAAATAATATACAGTGTACATTTTATACACAAAATAAAAAGCCAGAATCTCAACTTCACAGATCCATATCTTGCAGATAAAAACTCAAAATAACTCACCTTTAATTGCATATAGATTTCCAAGAACTATTTAATAAAATTAGTTTCAGAATTTTTGAAGTTTGTCTGTGAAAGTTAGGTTTTGGGCCCCTATTGTACATAATACCGATTAAAATATTCAATTTATTCAGTGTTCATTATTTTTATAAATTTATGTTTTTATAATTTTGTAAATAATATATGTAATACATGTACATATTGAAATTAGAATAAAATCAAAAAGAATTTGTAAAATAAAATAAGTCTATACAACACATAGGCAAAATACCTATGTTACCTATGTGTAGAAATAAAAGGGGATTTCATTCTTTTATTCTTTATTCAGTTATATTTTTATAATACTGTAAATATTACATATAATTTATTAAAAATATAAATCCAAATAAAACCCAATAAAATTCAATAAATAAATAAAATGAATATAAAATATAGGTAAAATACCTATCGGTATACCTACCTATTACATATACCTATTTATTTAAATATGTAAATAAACTTATAAAAAGTAAACAAAAATATATTTATACTTATAAAAATAATTTATAAATATATAAAATAAGGAATTGAAAAATAGAATAAAAATATACAAAATAAAAATAAATACATATAAAGATACTTATAAATACATCATTAAAATAAATTCATAATAAAACACATTAAAAAATTAAATAAAAATCATAAATAAATACTACATTAATTAATAAACATTTTTTATTTTATAAATAAATTCTAATTAATTCATTTATTATGTTTAATAAATAGGTCAAGTTTGGGCTGATGTGGACCAATCAGAGGCCAGGGAGTGTTGACCTCCGATCAACTCCCCCCTGCGCCTCTGACTCCCGTCAGACCTGTCCAGTCCCCCATTTTCCTCCATTTTTCCCGCTCGATCTGATGCTCCATTGACAGCGATCTCTTCACGGAATTTCCTCCCAGAAGCATCATGATCCTCGCCGCACATTTTGTTTTCCTGTACATAGCTTGTACCGCCACCTATTCGCCGGTCAATAAGGGCGCCCCCTCCTGTTTATAAATAAACCTATCTTCTTCTTCCGAGTTTTTTGGCAATTTCCCGAGCCCTAGAGCCCACACCTTTGGTCTAGCGTGCATCCAGGTGACAGCTGGAGGTCCTCTGGAGGTCGTGGAGGCTCGCGGAGGAAGGAGATGCGCCCACGGGCGCTCCGGCAGTCGTCCTGCTCCTTGGCTCGCCAACAAAGTTTGAGCTGCGTATTTATTTTTGTAGGTAGATTTTTATTCCCGCATTTCATTACTGTCTTTTATTTTGCATTTAGATTAGTAGAATAGCGTAATTCTGTTAAATCGAAGTTCGCCGGAGCTCAGCTCCGACGACTTCTTCACCGTACCCCCGCCTGTTTTCCGACCGCTATGTCCACCCCATTTCACTCCCTTCCAGTTCTCCACCTCCTAGCCACCTCTGTCCAACCAGATCCCTCTGGGATTCGCGAATCGAAGCTTCAACTCCGCCGCTTGCCGGAAGCTTCACCACCTCGCCCATTTTCGTGTTAACAGCTTCAAATCCAGGTCGAGGATGAAGCCCTCGAGCCATGTGGTCTTTCTGTGCAGGTCTAGTGCGCCAAGAAGCGCCAGGAGATGAAGTACACGCCGACGGAGGTACCTGGAGCACCTTGCCTTCTCCGACCTCGCAAGGGCGCTCCGGTCGTCCTCTGTCCGATCTGAAGCCTCCAGCAGATAGAGTGGAGCACCTGCGATGTGTGGGGACCTTCAGGAGCGGTAAAGACCAGCGGAGCAGCAAGTTCTCAGCGGAGGAAGCTCGCCCAGGCGAGCATTCTTCCCCGTTCTTCCAGATGTCCTCTCCACCGTTGGATGAAGATGAAGTCCCAGGTTTAATCACAGCCGTCCGATGGAGCAACGTTTAGACCGTCAGATCACCTCGGGTGATCTAATCCTCACCGCCCATCGTCGAAGCGGCATCGGCAGACGTGGAGGCGACGTGTGTCAAGTGGACGAAGATCAGCTGTTGGATCGCGTGCCTTTGGGGGTAAATTTCAGATATATCCCCCGTCTTTTTGTATTTAGATAATAATGCCATAAATAAAATTTCACGTTGTAAATAAATTGTGATTTTTACAGTAGGCCCCCTGGAGTTTTTGTAATTACCATTTGGTCCTCCAGCGCCTCACGTGCAGTCCCACGTGAGACGCGTGATTTTTGCACTAGAGCCCGGGCGGTTTTTTGGTAAATTGTAAAATAGCCCCAAAAATAAAAATAAATGTTTATTTCTGTAGTGATTTTTGCACTGATGCCCCTGAGAATTATTTTATTTGCAAAAATGCCCCTACCAGGCTATTTACTTTTTATTCTTTTATCTATTTATTAAAAATACCTGTGATGCTCCTAAAAATTCAGAAAAATTAGGATAAATGCTTCATGTAATGTTGTTTCACGCCCATATTTTATTTTACATTTTTTGCATTTTCCTAATTACTAAAAATGAAAAAAGAGCCCTTTTTGTACTGTTTAAATTAGAAAATACAAAAAAATTATAATGCTTTTGAATTCCAAAAAATTATATATGGTATATATATATATTGAGTCCAGAAATTGAAAAAACCCTAAAAATAGAAAAAGAAAATATAAAAATTTCAAGAAGCTCCAAAATCCTAAAAAAATATAAAAACCCTTCAAAATACCAAAAATATGTTTTCCTATTTTATAATTAATGATATCATTATTATTTATGTATTAAAATTAATTTGGGTTATTTCTGGACTTATTTTATATTTTTAAAACCCAAATTAGTTTCGGCCTATTTAATTAATCCCTTATTAGGGATATTTTTTTTGGAATTAAAAATACATAAAAATTAGAAAAATCCCAAAAAACAGAAAAATTAGAAAATATAAAAAGCCTAAAAAATATTATATCCAATAAGATCTGAGTATTTATATGTATATATATGTATACATATATTATCTCTCTCTCTTCTCTTGTACATATCTATATATCTATATATATCTCTATATTACATAATTCAAAATATAAAAAGAAAATAAAAAAATACAAAATATAAAAAAACTAAATAAA
Source organism: Ottelia alismoides (assembly GCA_037367405.1). NCBI lineage: Eukaryota > Viridiplantae > Streptophyta > Magnoliopsida > Alismatales > Hydrocharitaceae > Ottelia > Ottelia alismoides. The sequence goes on along the minus strand of JAZKJV010007604.1, from coordinate 1,461,919 downwards.
AATCATAAAATAAAAAATAAAATAAAAAAATATATTAAAAACCCACAAAAACAAATAAAGAATTGGACATGATCGTTGAATTGAATAATTGCACAATCTATTCCATCACACAACCATTCACCTCCCAGTGTTTGACCTCTACTCGTGCTTACACCTATACACACTTGCATGCAGAGTTATAATAAATTTTAACTCCACATTTTTTATATTCATTGCATACATTTTATTGTGGGTTAATTGTTGTTTTATCCCGGATTTTGTGTGGTCGACTCAGCGACTAAGTTCCCGCCTTGTGAGGAACTTAAGACCACCGATTTTCGGAGTAATCACCTATCAAGTAGCCCTTTCCACAATCAGCGATAAACCCACTCTAATACCATTTGTGATGTCCTCCGTACTGTTTCAGGAAAAACTAACTTTTACAACTTATTGGGTTTGAGATCAATTGGACATATTAACAACTACCCAAAAATGCGTACACCCAAGTTATCAAGTTGTAATACTCACTACTTATACTCGCACACTCTGAGTATCTGATGTGGGATTATGTTGGGGTGTTATACTATGATTTTTCTTTTTGTTCTTTTTTATTTTTATGAGATTTTATATTTTTGCATTTTTTGGACATAATATATAAAAAATATAAACAAGTGCTAATGATAGAATTTCGTGTTTGGATTAAAATGCAAATGTCTGAAGTACCAGGTACATGACACAGTAACATCTAAAATTCGACTTTCCATTCATGTCTTTATTCACCCAAAAGCTACCCATTTAGTACTAGATTTTTAGTGTAAACTATAAAAGTGAATATGATTTTATTGGAGTTGTATGCTTTAGATATGTAGCATATAAGTTTCACACTTCGGAAACTAGGGTTCGTGTCTTTTTGGAATCCGTGTACCTTATGATTTTTTTATTTTTTTGTATATTTTACTCACATTTTATTTAAATAAATTTAATTCAAATAAAGTCAATTAGAGTTAATACGATCTCTGTATATATTTTGGGAAGAGTCTCTACTTAGGATTTGTATAGGCCATATGTAACAGTACAATTGAGGTGGTTTTTGTTTCTTTTCCAGAAAATTTACCGTTGCTTTTAATTATATATTATTTCTGTTCTTTGTGCAACTAATATATATTTTATTTACGAAATAGTTTGTATACTCTTATTGTCTCATGTGACTGAAGTGCATATTTGCTTAGGAAGTAGGGTGAAAATTGAGTAAAATGTAGATGAACTACAGATATATCATTATCATAGTTGTTTTATACAGATTTCACATCAGTACCCATTTTATAAAGGGATACAAGTATGAATATCATTTTGATGTATGCATATGTATTTATATATCCATTTAATATATGCACAAACTTGTAGATTTATTTTAACCATATGTAACATCATTTTATTCTTTTTCATCATGTTTGATATAATTAATTTGAACATAACTATAATTAATTTATTAGTACCATGTATAGGCCAATACATACATACACACACATATGCATGCATGTATACATACACAAAGTAGATGCATACATAAATACATGCATATATGTGTATATCTATACATATACATACACACATGCTAATTTACAGAGTATTTCTTCTATTATCCATATCCATTTTTAAGGATATAGTAGCACCATTTTCATGGATATAATAGCATATTTTTTATATCTGTTAATACCTATTCAATCCATATTTATATTTAAAAATATAAAGATACGGTAACATGTATATGTATCCGATCATTTGCGTCCCTACTTATGTGAGAACAAACCTTCAACAATGTCCGTTACATACGTTTTTTTGCTTCAATCACTCATCGAATAAGGTTTATATATGTGATTTTACTGCTTAGTAAAAGAAAGTCTAAACTTCTATAATTCCTTCAGCATGCGTGTGTACATTCATGCTCGTGAACAGAATTGAATATTTCATTCACGTGAACAGAATTGGATATTTTTGTGGGCAGACTACAAATATATGTGTGTCATAACGCTTACAATGGTATCATTATAAGGGATTTTTACACCCATAATCCTGAGTAATTTCGTAATTACAATCATAACCCCGCACAATCGTGAATTACACGAGAAACCCCGAATAAATGCTCCGTTTTACACTCATAACCTTTCGTTAGTTTTGTTTATTATACTCATAAGGGACAAGGAGGAATAAGATATTGTTTCTATTCGTCTAGATGGAGAGGATAATGGGGAATAAGCGGTGGTTACTTGCTCTTCTCAGTTCGATAGGAGGGAGAGCACAAGGAGGGATAATGTGGTTATGTTAGATAATATTGTTAGATAAGTGGTAGGTATTTGTATTTTTTGAGGGGAAAGACCTATGATAGGAGGAATATCGATGGAAACCTTATTTCTCATTTTAACTCGAAGACCGTAACGTTGACCGTCTGTGAACGGAGAGGCCACCCTTATTCTTCAAATGAACAATTCCTAAGTTTAATCGAGCATTTATCAAATCAACTCGAACTAACCTACCTAGTTTAGGTTGGTTTCATTTATACAAACGAATCTAAACATGTTCATGTTTGTTTTATTGATTTTCAAATGAAATGTTTATCGAAATTTTAACAAATTGAATCCAACTGAATTCCAACCCTGAATTATTTGAAGTCCTGATCATAACTCATCATTCCAAGATGTATCTTCCGAAACTAATTTTTTTAATTTATTATACCAGAACTTTTTTTTGCCAAAAAATGAGAGAAAATCATCCCATTACAAACTAAAGCCATTTATAAGAACTCCATGCTCTCGTTTTCCTCCCATGTAATAATAAACTACTGTATTTTCGAGGCCCACGGTTGGGTTCCGTGGAGGAGTCTGCGTAACGTCGATATTCCTCACAGGTCAGGATCTTAACGTCGAGTGAGAATTGTGAGATATTCCCCACAGGCGAATCGCACTCCAGCTTTTCAATTCGCTCCCCACTGTCTTTGGAACACGAACTCCTCGCCTCGAGAAGTCCCTCGGCACCGAAAACGAGTAACAGGGACGAGAGTTCCCCATTGGAAGCGTACATCCCGCCATCTCCTGATCGAACTCGCGCCGACGCAGCTCAGATCTCGAGGAAGCGGGAGACATGGGCTGCGTCGGCTCCTCTCACGCCAAGGGAGAAGGCGAGTTCCCTTATCTGTATATTCTCGCGAAATTCGCTTCACTTTCTAGGGTTAATTTACCTGTCAGTTTTTTGCAGTTTCTTCTCATAATCGGCAATTTTCTTTTTGTGGTTGTATGTTTGATTGTTTCCGTTATGGGGTTAGGTCCATTCAAGTGCTTTTTAAGCCCTGATGCAGCTAAAATACAGTTGTGGTGTTAATGGGGTTATGTGGAAATGGGTTTTTTTAACCTGATTGACATTAGGTACTCCAATTCGGAACCGTTGCTAAAAAGGGCATATTTTGGTGGTTAGGATCATGTGTTTGCTTTCCGGACGTCTCAATATGTGCTGGTGCTTGGGAGGGTTAGTAGGGACGTGGTTGTATTTGGAAATGATTGGGGGTGCGGATAGATGCAAAATTCTCTATTTTGATAATTAAAGAGAATGTGCTCATGGTTTGTAAGCGTGAAGACGATTCGTGATGGGATATGTTTGAGGGTTGATATACAGGGAAAGGTAGGGGAAGGGCGATGCAAAATGATTTCATTGTACATATATACACTTTATTTTACTACTGGTTCAAATGCTGGTTGCCTTTTTGAAAGACGTGACTTGTGGTGGCGCAGCTTAAGTGGTTGTACTACTTGGTAGCTTATTGTAAGTGTTGAATTTCAATTGTCTTATTCGATTATAAAATCCTAACCCTTCTTCTATTGGTCTGGAGTTAGGATTTGTGCTATTTTGGCTTGCATTTAAACTATGTAATTTGGATCAAGGGCTCTGTTAGTAGATCATCTATTTGGTGTACACATTTAGCTTGTTAGTGATGGTTTGGCTAGAGGATTTGGTGGTCTTTTCCTGGATTATCTAAGTTTTTAATGCCTTTACTTAGTCCTGGTCACAGTAATTTGGAAGGGCACCCATCCATTGGATGCATGCATGGCAGATGTTTCTTCTCCCTTCTTGGTAAAGCTGACGTTCTCCCTTTGTTTTTAATTACTTATATTTTGTGGAAGGTTCATCTGAAATTTTAGTAGATCTGCCGAATGTGTGCTGTTTGAAGCTGTTTATGTTGGATTCAAATCCTTGGCAAGTTTGGCTGGAAGTGCATACAAAATGGGTGTGTGCACAGCAGTTATGTTTCTTTCTTAGCATTCCACTTTTGATTTATTGGTTGCTGTTAATTTTGGGCTAGTCGTTTTCTTTGATGAGATTACTTGGGAATAAAGTGAATAATTGGAATTGTTGATCCTTGGCAAAGATTATTGGAAGTGCACACATCCCTTTTTTTTGATGTATGTACATAAGATATGTCCCTATCTTAATCATTTTTTTTGTTTGCTTCATGCATCTATTTAAAGGAAACTTGTGATGCTGTGAAGGGAACTCTAGGAGGCCTCACTGCTGAATGGATTATTGGATTTGCTGTTTCACACCTTTTCGTTTGTGAATGCTCTATCTCCGCAACAGTGCTGGTTGGATTGCTCATGCTGAGCATCTGTGAGAACTGTTTGCTACTATTCCTCCTCTATGCTGCGTTACAAAATGAGCAAGATTAAACATTGATGACAGACTGAACATGTGCTTTTGCTCTCTTCTGATTTTCAAAGGTTTGGATTGCACAGTTGCACCTAGCCATATGCAGCTCTGCTGAACTTAAACTGTTTCAAATTGAAGACTGATGTCTGTATATAGGGGTCAGTTGAAGTTGCTCAACAAGACTGGATTTGTTGATGGCTAGAAGATATAGATTTAGACAAAAGAATCTGACTTGATTGCTTTTTTCCCTCCAAGTTTCTCTTTGGTGACAACAACATTACGAATAGTACGACAATCAATCTTATTGTGCTGTGTGGTCCTCTCATGAAACACAAGAATGGATGAACTTCAAGTAGAAAATTTATTGTAATAGTACATAGGAACATGGGAGACTAAGATTGGTAGAAGCGCGTTGCAAAAGGATATCAATGTGCATCGAGACAATTTATCCTTACTATTGGTTCAGATACATGCCAGCTTCTAAAAGTCGTGAATTGTGGTGGATCATCACATGCGATGAGCTTGGGATGTGACAATAGTGTTTCCTATTTAGAAGCTCGTTATAAGCGCTGTAATAAAACCCTATTGTCTTATTCGATATTTTTTTTTGAAAATGAAGAGGGTGGCATCTCGAGTCGAGATCCACCATAGGGTATATTAGTATTATATAATAGTCAAGTTATAATGTTCCAGGCCTTACACAAGCTTCTAAAGCGGCCCGATACATTTTCAAGATACTCGTTGACCCTGAAAAATACATTCATTCTTGGCATTCCAGATTACCCACAAGAGTACACAAATAGGAGAACAATCGTCTTGTGAGTTCCCACCAACCATTCGGATCGATTGCTAAAAGGATGTAGCAGTTTCAGCTCCAAGACAAGCAATCTCAGCCCCGTGCCACAGCCGTCTCGCGATGCCGCACCAACACATAATATGATCCATATCTTCATTTCCGTCTCCACAGCTCACATAGCATATCATGAGTATTCAGGAGTTTAGTTCGTCGAACCTTCTTAAGTAATCGTCCATGTCTGACCAACCACACAAAGATCTTAATCCGCAGAGGAATCTTACTCTTCTAGATAATCATGTAGTCCCGTGTAAGCTCTTTATGCGTTGTGTCCTGATTTTGAGAGGGTAAGAGGTTAGCCTTCTTAATGCTAAAGTTATCATTTGACCAGACAAAATGATCACGACCATGGTCAACGACCCTATGCCTTCCAAATAATTCAATGGGGACATTTTTTGACTAAGAAAGACGGGGGTGCCCTCCCAAGGCGGGAGTCACCACGACAACACATTCATTAATAAGCAAGAAGATACATCAGTTGGAAATCCAGAAGATGTACAAGGCATTACATTTAGCAAGAACATTTTCAAAGTAAAACCGATGCCCCTTGAAAACTGTATCATTCCTGCCAAGCCAAATAGCCCATAGCGCTGCAAATGGCTTGGAGACATCGCCTGAAGACCCAAGCCCCACCACTCGAATAGAAGTCCAAAAGTGCTCCACATCGGATGCCTGAACCTACGGGAGCCCCCAACGACTCCCACACACTGACCGAAGACCTGCAGGCAAAGAAGATGTGGTCCGCATTCTCCATACCGTCCTCGCATCTGTCACACCTCGTATCCGTCGCTCCCAACAGTTTGGCCCTTCTCACTTTGTCACAGATCCAGTTTCTTCTAAGACACCAAAGAAAGACCTTAACCCGAGTAGGGATCTTAGCCGCCCAAATCACCTTCAAGTCTGCACAAAGATCCTCGTCTCGCTCTACCAGCCCAGTAGCTAGCCTCCTGTAAGCTTTCTTCACCGAGAACCTGCCGTCTTCCCACACAAAATGGTCGGGGTCACTCGACATCTCCTCGGTCGGGGGAATCTCCGACAGCAACCTCAAAAACTCTTCCATCCTCTGATCCGAGAGAACAACAAGGAACCTCGGTGCCCACGACCCTGAGTCAGCCACCTCCACCACTCGCGCCCCCTGTCAACGACCAAAGCCATCAACCTAGGAAACTGATTGGCCAACGCCCCCTCCCCCGTCTAGTCATCCAGCCAGAAATGGAAGCGAAGACCATTCCCCAATTGGGGCCGAAGAAAAGACCTGAGGCATGGAATCACGGCACGGATCCCACTCCACAACGAGGACTCGTGACACTTCCTCCCAGCCACCAACTCCCCCGTGACATCATAAATCTCCCTGAGCAACCGCAACACTGGCGAGTCGGATGGACCCTAAATGCGTACCACCCACTTGGCTAACAAGGCTTTGTTCATTGAATCCACATCTCTTATACCAAGGCCCCCCTCCGAAACAGGCACCACGATATCCTTCCAGGCTACCAGGGGTAATCCCCTCGTTGGCTGCCTTCTATCTGACCAGAAAAAAGATCTCATTAAAGATTCCACCTTCTTTCTAACACCCGCCGGCATTCTCCTCGTCGAGAAGAAAAAGATTGGAATGGCGGAGAGAACATGCTTCAGCAAAGTAAGCTTCCCACCCTTGGACAGAGTGGTAGCCTTCCACCCTTCCAGCCGCTCCTCCATTCTCCGCAGAACACAGTCCCAATCGGACCTCCTCAACCTTCCCTCGACCAGTGGTAACCCCGGATAGGTTATCGGTAATCTCCCCAGAGGGCATCCAACCCAAGCCGCCAACCTGTTGCTTTCCTCGCCATCCATTCCCATAAGAACCGGGACCGACTTCTGCCAGTTAATCTGCAGGCCTGAGAGGCAGCCAAACACATCCACCAAAGTAGCCGCATTGTGATTCTGCTCCTCTGTCCCCCCAAGAAGACCAGCGTGTCATCCACATATTGTAAAATTGGGACGAAGATGTCTCCCATCTTGAATCCCTCACACCAGCTCTCCTCAACCGCCCGCTGAAACAAGACAGCCAGACAGTCCGCAACCAACACAAAAGCCAGGGGGGCTAGGGGCAACCTTGCCGCACTCCTCTCTGTTGCTGAAACCAACCACCGTCTGGTCTCCCATTGACCAACACCGAGCAGGAGCTAGTGGTAACACATCTCTTAACCTATGCAACCCATTTCTCCGGAAATCCCCTCTTCTACAACGCTGTCCACAGGAATCTCCAACTGACATAGTCGTAGGCCTTGGCATAGTCAATTTTCCAAACCGCCCCCTTCTTTGCAGACCTCTTCCACTCACGACAGATCTCCGAGGCGGTCACAATGCCATCCGCCATACACCGGCCCGGGATGAACGCAGATTGAGCCGGTAAGACCACTGATCCCAAAATAGCTCTAAACCTGCTCGCCAGCACCTTGGCAACAATGAGATAAATGCCATTGGAAATAGAAATCGGTCTGTAGTCCCCAACCCCAACTGGGGTCTCCTTCTTTGGCAGCAAAAAAACCAAGGCCCTGTTAATCTTCTCAAACCCCCTGTTGCCACCCCTAAACTCTGTTAGAACCTCTAGAATGTCCCCCTTCAGCAGTTCCCAGAACTCACGGTAAAAGGACATGGAGAAGCCATCCGGGCCAGGAGCCCCATCCGCATTCAGGTCCCAAACCGCCCTGCGTACCTCTTCCTCCGTAAACTCGGCCAGTTCGAATCCACCTGGGTTCCGCTCAACGACTCCACCCCCCGACTAGTCCAGCTCCACCCACACTCCTCCCTCCCTCTCCTCGACACCCTCACAAAGTGTTCCCAAAGGGTGAGCCCAATGTTCCTCTCGCCCGACACCCGTTGCCCCTCCACCTCTACCTCATGCAAGAAACTCCGTCTCCTCCTCCCGGACGCCACAGAATGAAAAAACGCGTGTTAGCGTCACCCTCCCTTAGCCACTTCTGCCGGGATCTCTGCCGCCAATGAACCTCATCCTTCATGTCCTCCCGAAGCACCACCTCTAGCCACGCAACCATCTCCTCCACCTCCTCCGGAGTCAGCCCTCGGTCATCATCTAACCCATCCAACCTGCTAATCCCAGCCTCAACCCTGACTGCCCGCCGGCTCCTGGCGACATCCTTCCCAAAGGTCAACAACAGCCTCCTTAAGGAATCAAGTTTTGCCGCAAAGCGCGAAACTGCCGATCCCGACACGACATAACTCCGCCAATGATCAGCCACCATGTCGCGGAAGCCCTCCTCCAACAACCACTTCCTCTTAAAACGAAAGGAGAACCGAGCCAACCGCTCCTCCCCAGAAGACCAAAGAACAAGACTGTGATCAGAAAGCATCCTCGGAAGAGCCCAAGCCCTCGCCAGTGGGAATGCCTCCCCCGCCTCAACCGACATCAAGAACCTGTCAAGCCTGGACCTCGATCTCGCATTCCGCCAAATGTACCTGCAGCCGGCCGCATCCACAACAGACAACCCCAGGGAACGAACCATCTCCCTAAACTCAGCAGATCCAGGATCCGAACCTCCGCCTCCCCCCGGTCTGTCGTCCAGCAGCAGAGTAACATTCAAGTCACCACAAATGATCCAAATGCCGCCCCCAACTTCAGGCGCAACACTCACCAGGTCCGCAGCCAGGACACCGTCTTCGGACCTACACGGTCCATAGACATTAGTAACGCACAGAGAAAGCCCATCCGCTCTCCACCGCAGCTTCACCGACAATGTGAACAAGGAGACGGAAGTTCCCACCAGATCGAACGAATCAGACCACCACCCAGATGATGATTTGCTCGCTGTCCAGGTCATTTCATAAGGAAAAAACGCCAATCTGCTTGCTGTCCAGGTATATTCAGACTTGCAAACGCCACAGAAATTGATATACAACCCACCCGCAGCCCTCTCGCGGACCCCCGCTGTAGCCCCAGCACCTCTGGCGATCCCACTCGCCCAATTGCAGCCCCCTTCCGTCCTCATAACAGCCCCACCGCCTCTTCCGCAACCCATCTCCGCCACCCCGACATTCCCCCCAGCCCCAACACCCCCTCCCGATACCCCCACACCTTTGATGCCCCCCGAGCCTTGCTGCAACCCTCTCCCTCCACCGAAACAACCCCACCACCTTCTCCCGCACAACCAGCCCTCCTATCCCCTTCCTCCATCGACTTCACCAACCCCCTCCACGTCCTTCTTGTGCCACTGTAAACTTCCCTTCCCTCCCCTCCGCCCGCACCTCAGCTCCCCAACCCCATTCATCGACAAAACCCCGTCACCTCCGCCCTTCCGGAGAATACTCCAATCCCAACGCCCCCTCCCGCCGCTTCCGCAACTCCAGCAAACCCCCCAAAAACTTCGCCAACAACGCGCCCGTCTTCGCTACTCCTGCACGCCTGCCGCCCCTGCATTCCCTCACCGCCATCCTCCCCCACCCGACCTGTGCTGCCATCCTCCCAAACTGAAATTGCAGGCATCTCCTATGCTCGATGCCGAGCCACAGAAGCCGTAGGAGCCCTAGACTTAAGGCTCGACGTCGCCCTCGTCGAAGCAATGAAGAACGAGTCCCTCGGGCTCGTGGTTTATTCCCCAAATGCCAATCCCGTGATATCAGTGGCAAGAAAATTGCAAAAGTATACCTCATCTTAAAACCTCTTGCATAAAGGTTAAAGATGATGGGTATTTAAAAAGAGATAACTTGAGTAAAGGGGTACGAAAATTACGTTCCACCACCCCGGAGCAAGAATATTTAAAAAGAAGGGCTGAAAGAAAGAAATTTAGGTGGCCTCCTTACCCAATTAGGATTAGGATCATGGGTTTCACCTATTTAAAGATCCCATGGCTTCATTCATTGGCCACATCTCCTCCTCTACTATACTTGTGCTATTGCTTTGCTATGGAATCTCCAAAGGCCGAGTTGTCCGACATGAAGATGCCACATCAGTTTTTCACGCACCATATCAAGGGAACGAAACCCGGATGGGCGCCCGCATTTGCGTCACACATGCTCTTCCGTCACGAAGTCAACGCTCCAACCATCGCACCACGCACACTTGGATTCCCCCATTTGCTCCACATCAGTTCTTCTTTGGGATGATCGAGAACGCTGAATTAAATTTATCAACCTACAAGCCTGCAGATCCAGGAATTCTTTGGGAGACGAATTTTTCAAGCGGAGGAGAACTGATGCAGCGTGAAACGGATAAATAGGGCTTCATATTCTACTTTTTATTTGTTATTTAGATGCTAATTTTATTTACGTTTATTTGAGTGGTCGTAATTTTATTTAAATAAAAGAGATCGCATGTGATCTCAAATTAGTTAATTGGTTTCAATTTAAATTTCAAATTTAATTAGTTAGAGTCAAACAAGGATAAGGTAGATTTGAATTTTTATTCAAATCAATTAGAGTCAAATTAGGATAAGTTGGGATTTGAATTTGATTTGTTTCTAGTTTTATAATTCTATCCCACCTATATAAAGGGATGGTAGTCTATTGTTTTATACAGTTCAAGTTAAAGTAAAATTGAGATTCTTATCTCTCTATCTCCGTCTCTCTCTTTCTCTCTCTCAACGTGGTCTTTACGATTCATTCCCAAAATCCCTCATTTTTCCGACGAGCTTTATCTTCTCAACCTCTTCAATTTCTTCTCTACCGAAAAATCCACAACCAAATTAATTTTTCCATCTTTGCAAAATCCTTTTTGCATCAGTTGCTCCCAAGACATAACTACCTCAATCTTCGCATCATCAACTGCGATACCTGCTCCAGAAATGATATGCCCAAGAATTGAGACATGGGATAAGCAGAACTCGCACTTGTTTAGCTTGGCGTACAACTTGTTCTCTCGCAATGTGTCTGTGACAATCTTTAGATCATTCGCATGATCCCATTCATTCGAGAATAAATCAACATATCATCAATGAATACCACCATAAACTTGTCCAAGTATGGAGGAAGATCTTTCTCATCATGTCTATGATGTTGCAGGGGTATTGGTGAGTCCAAATAGCATCACCACAAACTCATAGTGCCCATATTGAGTCCTAAATGTTGTCTTCGGAATATCTGACTCTCGAATCCTCAGTTGATGGTAGCCAGATCGTAGGTCGTTCTTAAAAAAACACCGAAGATCCCTGTAGCTGATCACATCGATGCATGACAGAGGATAACTGTTCTTCACCGTTTGCTTGTTCAACTACCGGTAATCAATGCACAATCTCATCGATCCATCCTTCTTCCTGACAAAAAGAATTGGAGCACCCTAAGGTGAAGTACTTGGCCCCACGAAATCAAAGTCAAGTAATTCCTGCAACTGCACCTTTAGCTCGCTCAACTCAACTAGTGCCTTGCGGTAAGGAGCCATCGAGAATGGTTGCATATCCGGTAGTAATGTGATCTCGAACTCAATCTTTCTCTGGTGGCAATCCTGGCAAATCAGTCGGAAACACATCAGGGTAGTCTGACACTACTTTGATGTCCTGAGTCATCGTCTCATGATCAGATGTCTTTCGAACAAATGCTAATTATGTATCACATCCCTGATCATCAAGTCTCTGAGCTCTCAATGAAGGATATGGTAAAATCCTCAAGCGCATCACGGAAGCGTGAGCGTCGTATCGAATACGACGAGGAGCGACTAGTCGGACTAGTTGCTTGATGCAGCGGAATTTAAAATTTTTCATGTGACGAAACCACATGATCCAAGAACACTTCTCGGATCGTTTCGTCTAAACCACAAACAAGTATTAGGGTTACCTCTTGAAGCGTGGTTGCGATCGAGTCTCTAAACGAAGAGATCTCCTGTCTCAAGTCCGATCCGACGGAGGAGACGCTTGCGAGCGCGGGGATGAACCGCGTGCTTCTCGCAATCCATGTTGATGATCCAAGCGGCGGATCTCCTGATCTCGACACACGAGATCCGTCGTCTTCTTCACGAGCGAGGCGCACCGAAGGAGACGGAGATCCACGAGCAGACGATCGGGCAGCATAACGATAATGCTGCGGCGAAGGAGAACTTCTCCATAGCATCCATGGTGGACGGCCATGAGAGGGAGAGAGAGGGCTGACGCCTAGAGAGAGAGATGCTTCTCAAGCATTTTGTGTGTTGTGTAAAGAGAGAGCATGGGTATGCCTCTCTATTTATAGGGTTTTGGGATCCATGGATCTCAATCCATGGGACATATAAAATCAATGGATGAGATTGATTTATGTCAATCTAATGGTCAAGATTGTTGTTGGTAAAAAACCAACAACCAATAAACTAATTTAAATCAAATATATTTGAGATGTCAAATATATTTTAGTCCTAAATTAGTTCAACCACTTATGGAGAGAGATTTGCATGAAGATCTCCCCATTAGGAATGGTGGGGACGGTCATCAATTTCCTTGTGGAATTGGTAGCCGTCCACCATCTCCATATGGTGGAGATTATCTCATGTAATCTAATTAGATTACACATCTCCATCAAATTCTCCCATAATATCCAACAACCTTTTGTTGGGATTTATTCACCAAAATAATTCACAATTAATTTTGGGAATATTGCAATCTTGACATTGGAAAATTGTGAATCATATTCACAACCCAAAACAACATATAATTTACATTGTCAATTAATTACACAATGTGTATCCAATACACATAATAATTAATCAACACATATAAATTATAATTAGCTCTCTCTAATACATTATAAATCACATTTATAATATATTATGAATAATTGGATATTGCTATCCACATTATTCTTATCCATGATAATTAAATCATATTTAATCATCTTGGATCTTTTTATCTCATGTGTTCAAACAATATGAATCACATTCACATTATTCACATCTTTGATAATTAAATCATATTCAATTATCTTAGATAACTCTCTTTATAATATGAATCAAATTCATATTAATCTTGATAATTAAATCACATTTAATTATCCATTTTCTCAATGCTCGGATACATGTATCAACAATAGAATTATCCATGAACTCTTTCAAGGATAATGCACTTTCTCCGCGAATACTTGGAGATAAGGACAGGACGATTGTATTGTTCCACGCATAGTGACTTGGATATTGAGATCACATCTCAAATCCAGATCTCGGCCTCCCATAGATGCTTGATTAAATCAAGACTGTAAATCTAATCTTCTCATTGATCTGAATCATATTCAGATCAATGTCCAATATTTGGACTAAGATTAGGTTATTTCTCTACTGAGAGGAGTCACTAAAATCCAGACCCGTTTCATCACTCCCTAGGAATGGAAGCGTCATGGTTATACAATCGTTTATGATCACATCACCCTCAGGTATTCCCAATACCTGTACATCCTGCATACTGGAAGACTCAGAATAAACCCGAAGTATTAGATCATCTTTACACTGTCTACTTCATGGTTTTATCAGTAAGTTTCTCATTCGATCATTGAGAATCGGTATTGATCATATACTTTCCAAAAGCATATATCATACCTAGGTATTGATCATATACTTTCCAAAAGTATATATCAAATCAACAAATTCAGTCAAGCTTCCAAAGCGAGACGACCGTGCGCACGGAATTTGATTCTTCCCAATATCTCACGAGTGAGCTCATGTCTTCCGGTTCAGTAACTGAACCTGTATGATCCCTTTGAGAGATCGTATTACTCATATGCCCTTACATGCACACCAGCACGCCGGTGTATAGACCTTGATTAGGTCATCAACCTATTGGTCTGCCAAATGTACATACTCAGACATATAGTAACACATCTGTCTCTGGTCAGAGGATGTGTGCCTATATCATGTTAGCATACGATATAGGACTTTGGTTATCTCGATCTCGTTAAGCCAATTCTTTGACCTAACTCATCTGACACCTCCGAATCTCGATTCCTATGCAGAGGACCTGCATCAAGAGGTCGGTCAGATATCAGCCTAACTGAGATAGGATTGCCATCTCCTACTCAGGCTAGAGATCATCTCTTAACAATTATTTGACGGTGCTTGATGAGTCCTCAATCTAACTCATTAGATATTCATCCAAGCACCAGCCTCTATGATTCAATACTTGAATCAACAGCTGTATGATTATCAAGATGGCCATGGTACATAACCCTAATTGTACTAAGGAACCTATTATGCAAATTATGTATTCTTCATTTCAGATTAAGGAGTGAATTGCAATAACATTTATTGCATAATGGCTCGCCGTGGGCTCGCATTTCCAACAATCTCCCACTAGCCCAAAGAGCCATGGGCTAATCATTTATACCCACACTCATGTGACAATCATAGGCTATTTAGAAAATAGCTAGGTAAGCTGATCAGTTACTCTGTTCTCAAGAGACTACGCCAAGTCCTTTTACGACACTTGCATATCCCCAATAACAGTGCTCGCATCCAATGCGAATGTTGCATCTTATGCAACCAATACTCAATTTTGTCATGGTGTTCTTGACACTTTAGCTCGATTAATTATTATAACCAGTATTCTTATAATCCTTATTAGAATACCTTCATTCCCGGAGATCTCTACCTCCTGAGGTATCTAAAGTTAAGACCCTTATAGATCACTATCTACAAGGTCTTAAACTTTTGAAGATAAGACTTTGAGATCACTATCTCTAAGTTTCATCATCTTTGAAGACATTATTATTACTGCAATCAAGTGTTTTATCTCCATAGTAGGATTAGTAACAGCTTACTACTCCCACTGCATGGCAGACATCTGGTTCTTGTGCACATCTAGCATACACTCAGCTTCTCGTAACTGATGCACAAGTGCAAGCAGTTCTAGCATTCACTTCCTCAATTCTTTGAAGTGCTATCCCTTCAGATAGGTCAGTACCACATCTTAAGGGAAGGAAGCCTTTCTTGGAATTTTCCAGAAAATAGAATAAGTCCAAGGTGTACTACTAATGTGTTGGTCCCAATACCCTCTTCTCTTTGCTTCTGAACATCTTCAGAACTAGGATCTAAGAGGTATCCTTGAGATCATATCTCAAGGTGTGGAACAACCAAATTATAAAACACTTATTATTATCCTTATATCATTCCAAATGCTAATATCTACATTTAGCACAATGAACACATTGGCACTCCCACTAAGCTTCACATGGTTCATCAAGATTTTATCTGAAATCATAACAATTATAATTTCATTAAATCTTATGTTCCAACTACAAGAAGCTTATTTGAGTCCAAAGATGGAGTTCTTTAGCTTGTACATCTTGCTTTCCTCAACCATGAAGCCCTGTGGCTACTTTATATGAATATTTCCAGAGAGGAATTCATAGAGGATTGCAATCTTGACTCACATCATGAAGATGTCATAGTTAAGTTGTGTAGCTATAGTTAGCAATATTCTGATGGGTTAAAGCAAGGTCACTGGAGAGCAAGTCTCATCGCAAGCGATGTCTTCTCTTCGGTTTGCAGCTGATGGCTACGAACCATGCATTGAAGGTCTCTACCTTCTCATCAGGTTCCCTCTCTCTTGAAGATCCATTTACACCTTAATGGATCTTACCCATATAGGTGGATCCTCGAGGGTCCATATACAACACTTATATATGAAGTCTACATTAGACTTTTATTGCTAACATCCATCTTCCCATGTCATGATCCTCAGGAGCTTCATCACATGAAGTCAGATCTTTGTCAGGCTCAACTGACACATGGAACCCATCATCAAACTTATTTGAAGGGGTATTAGTGTTTCATCTTTAATTGTCTTTTAGTTTCCGATTCTAGGAGCCTTATTATCATCTCAAGATTAAATGAGTTCCTTTACTTCATTTTCATCTTGATTCTTAAGAGAGTCATCCTCTAAGAATCATATTCTCAAAGATGAGATCTTTTAAGAATCTCAAGGTCATAAAGTAGGTATCCAATACCATCCTTTAATTTCCTAATGAAGTAGCACTCTCTGGTGCTAGATTCCAACTTAATCACATGGAACCTTTATTAAGGATATATATAATGTAGTCTCTACCACATATATATACTTGGAAACTAAGAGATAATTATGCTAAGATTAATCATTGATCAAATCATGTCACACATGATCAATTGTATCTCCCTACAACTCTATTGAGTTAAGGTCCATTAGGAGGGTTGAGATAGGAATGATATTCATATCTCCATAAAGTATTTCTTGAATTCATCTAATAGGTACAAGCTATCTTGGTTAGATCAAATTCATTTCATCTTCCTTCAAACCTTGGTTCTAAACCAAAATTGTGAAATCTTTGAACATTTCAAAGGTTTCTTAGGTGAAGAGAAGAAATTTCATATCATACATAATCATCAATAGATATCACATATCCATAATGTTTACTATGATATAGATGATTCACATACATCAATATGTATGGGATCATGAATACCTTGACATTTTACACCATTCCAAGGGAGGGTGTATTGAACATTTCTACTTTTGAATATAGTATTCACAAGTATGTAAGATTTGAACCTTTAGACAATCTAAAGTTTCATCTCTTATCAGTCTATTGATCAGATCAACAGACATATGTCCAAAACATGATGCTAAATCATTATCAAATGATCTTCATCCTCCTATTGATCTTTAATTGATTATTTTTCAGCATTAGAAATCTTAATGAACCATTCATCAATTTTCTAATTTAGTGGAGTCCACTAGATTTTAGACTACTATCTGAAATATTTCCATCATAACTTTTTATGATAGTTCTATCTCAGAATTCATGTTTATTTCCAACATTTAGAAACAAACAATGAGTGTATTCTTATATCCAGGTCATAGAGACATTCTCTAAGACTAAGGGCTCTCCCACTGAAATTAACAAGTCTATTAATCCAACAGAGATTGTTGCAACAATTGCATCAATATCCATGTGGATAACTATAAACCTTTAATATCAAATTTTCCAGTCCTCTAAAACATATGCAACCTATTGCAAATGTCATCAGAAGATTGAGATACAATTATTTGACTTTATCTTATTTAATAAGCAAGTCAATATCAATGATTTATGTAGATTAATCCGATGCTCCATCCGAGTCCTTCTCTAAGGATTCTAGACAGACTTGATAGTCATACTATCAATACATCAACTTATTGCAGTATTGGCATTTATCCAACTCTTTGGATGTTACATGGAAGTCACAGAAGTACATTCAACTCTTTTGACTATACTTCTTACTTGGGTCCAACCCATGCTTCCACTGCGCTCCCTTTATCTATAAGCAACCATTGCTCAAGACAGAGGATTTCTTATATTAAAATCAAAAAATTTCAATATAAGAGAATTTCAACATTTATACATGCTTTATTCAATTCATACAATATGAATATTATGAAGCTTCAGGAATGACTAGAGTAAAGATAGTAGAATGATGACACTCATCGTATCTACATCCATTTAAATTCTTAAAACTTAGGTTCAGGTAGGTACTCAAACAATTTGAATACATCATCTCCTATAGAGCCACCATTCTGCATAATGCAGAGAACCATGTCATTCATGATTATATGTTGAGAGCACGTATGTATGCCAGAACATCTTCTTAGATTTTACAAGGATTATTTGATAATTACGATCATTATCGACATGTTACTTCAAAAATACATTCGATGAGATCAAGATTTATAGAGACATACAAACCCTAGGGTTTTAGTCCTATTGTCTTATTTAATTATCATTCCCCATTATTATGAGGAAACTTGCACATTGCAACTACATACATTATGTGTCCAATTGCAAGTATAATATCCGGATCAAAGGGTCCAATCCATGATATTTTACTGGTTATTATTGAGTATAATATTGAGTGGGTTTAATGAAGGATTATCTGAAATAAGATATTTGCATAAGGGTATATATTTATATATATACGCAATTTTACTTTGATTTAGGAATTTTTATATCAAAGTTGTCTTGCCATGTCAACAATGAAAGTTCGTTCCCTTAATCACTTTCAATGTAAGAGATATACTTACCATTATATCTCAAGCAAGATCTCGGATCTCCTTCCTTATCTTCGTTGCATCCCAATAATATGAGAACTTACAACTCGGATAAAAAGAAGCGGGAACACATTCCGCCTTGCAAGTCCAACTTGCATCTCCCAATTCGGTCTTTAACACCCGAGCCCACCACCCCTAAGGCAATGTTGACCCGTCATTAATTGAATCAACCGTCAACAGGAATACAACTCGCTATGCGCAATCCAATATCGCCCCAATAATATGAGGTCTCGATATTGGGGTCACTACGCATACGTCCTTACTTTTTCGAGAAGCGACGAGCCCGATCCAAATGGATCATATGCATGAGCTGTCACTTCGGACATGCGTCTCCTACACATATCTGGCGACGAAACTCTCCGCCTTGACGGGAGACCATGGATGTCACTTATGTGATCCTCCATCTCTTATTCAAATTCTAATTAATTAACATGAATCATATTCATATAATTAATTCTTCCAAGGGAATTATTAACTCTAATCATATTAGAGTATTCTAATTGGATGTAATTAATTCAGTCATATTAAATTAATTATCAATCCAATTCAATCAATCAAACTTGAATGTCTTACTTGAATATATATGATATTATTCTCAAAGTACGTATTAATTCGTATTTTAATAATTAGAAAAATACATCTTAATCCCTCGGACATTATCTCGGTCCTACCCGCTGTCATGGCCAGTACCGACGGGAGTGGGACGGACTGCATACGTTGCAACCCGCTAGCCCAACGATCCCCGACTAGACACCATATCCACCTCGGGAAAGGATAATGCCAAATTGATTAATTTGTACTTGAGATGATCATCGGTTCTTCAACCGAAATTGTACCATATAGTAATAATCAAAACATTTTTGATTATAAGGAAATTTGCTACACAAATTCCCAAATCCTATTCAAGCATCAAGTTTGAAGATTGTGGTTTCCAATTATGATTTAGATCACATCTTAATCAATTAATTGGTTGAGGCCAAGTCAATTAGGTAAATAACCATCTTCCAATATTTTACAAATATTTTTCAAGATTATTTCACGAAATTAACAATTAATTTCACTAATTGACAATCACTTGGTTCTAGATTAGGAATGTAATTTCAGCAGTGACCCCTACTTACTAAAATTAACATATCTCAATCAATTTAAATCCAAATTAGACAAACTCAATTTTCATAGATTTCTAACTTGATTTAGGACAGAAGCCAAGTGATGTTTCACGCATTTCGAGGCAAGTCGAAACAGTAATTAACATTTTAATCACGTTCAGATCTACAGTCCCCGCAACAGTGCATACATGTTCAATAAAACAACCATATCTTGAGCATACGGAATCCGATTTACGCAAACTCAGATCCTATGGTTTCCTTATTTAATGGGGAACAAAATCCAAGTATTAAATTCGTGTTTAAACAATTTGAACAATGTCGAATTTGTTTACTAAACAGATCTGCGAAATCAAATGCGATAAAAAACTTTCGCGACCTTAACGAACCCAAGTCGTCCTCGGTTTTTCGAATCATATTCGAAACCGTCGACCTAAGGCTCGGATACCACTTGAAGGATATGGTAAAATCCTCAAGCGCATCACGGAAGCGTGAGCGTCGTATCGAATACGACGAGGAGCGACTAGTCGGACTAGTTGCTTGATGCAGCGGAATTTAAAATTTTTCATATGACGAGACCACATGATCCAAGAACACTTCTCGGATCGTTTCGTTTAAACCACAAACAAGTATTAGGGTTACCTCTTGAAGCGTGGTTGCGATCGAGTCTCTAAACGAAGAGATCTCCTGTCTCAAGTCCGATCCGACGGAGGAGACACTTGCGAGCGCGGGGATGAACCGCGTGCTTCTCGCAATCCATGTTGATGATCCAAGCAGTGGATCTCCTGATCTCGACAAACGAGATCCGTCGTCTTCTTCACGAGCGAGGCGCACCGAAGGAGACGGAGATCCATGAGCAGACGATCGGGCAGCATAACGACGATGCTGCGGCGATGGAGAACCTCTCCATAGCATCCATGGTGGACGGCCATGAGAGGGAGAGAGAGGGCTGACTCCTAGAGAGAGAGAGATGCTTCTCAAGCATTTTGTGTGTTGTGTAAAGAGAGAGCATGGGTATGCCTCTCTATTTATAGGGTTTTGGGATCCATGGATCTCAATCCATGGGACATATAAAATCAATGGATGAGATTGATTTATGTCAATCCAATAGTCAAGATTGTTATTGGTAAAAAACCAACAACCAATAAACTAATTTAAATCAAATATATTTGAGATGTCCAATATATATTTGTCCTAAATTAGTTCAACCAATTATGGAGAGAGATTTGCATGAAGATCTCCCCATTAGGAATGGTGGGGACGGGTATCAATTTCCTTGTGGAATTGGTAGCCGTCCACCATCTCCATATGGTGGAGATTATCTCATGTAATCTAATTAGATTACACATCTCCATCAAATTCTCCCATAATATCCAACAACCTTTTGTTGGGATTTATTCACCAAAATAAATCCTCCAAAATTAATTCACAGTTAATTTTGGGAATATTGCAATCGTGACATTGGAAAATTGTGAATCATATTCACAACCCAAAACAACATATAATTTACATTGTCAATTAATTACACAATGTGTATCCAATACACATAATAATTAATCAACACATATAAATTATAATTAGCTCTCTCTAATACATTATAAATCACATTTATAATATATTATGAATAATTGGATATTGCTATCCACATTATTCTTATCCATGATAATTAAATCATATTTAATCATCTTGGATCTCTTTATCTCATGTGTTCAAAAAATATGAATCACATTCACATTATTCACATCTTTGATAATTAAATCATATTCAGTTATCTTAGATAACTCTCTTTATAATATGAATCAAATTCATATTAATCTTGATAATTAAATCACATTTAATTATCCATTTTCTCAATGCTCGGATACATGTATCAACAATAGAATTATCCATGAACTCTTTCAAGGATAATGCGCTTTCTCCGCGACTACTTGGAGATAAGGACAGGGCGATTGTATTGTTCCACGCATAGTGACTTGGATATTGAGATCACATCTCAAATCCAGATCTCGGCCTCCCATAGATGCTTGATTAAATCAAGACTGTAAATCTAATCTTCTCATTGATCTGAATCATATTCAGATCAATGTCCAATATTTGGACTAAGATTAGGTTACTTCTCTACTGAGAGGAGTCACTAAAATCCAGACCCGTTTCATCACTCCCTAGGAATGGAAGCGTCATGGTTATACAATCGTTTATGATTACATCACCCTCAGGTATTCCCAATACCTGTACATCCTGCATACTGGAAGACTCAGAATAAACCCGAAGTATTAGATCATCTTTACACTATCTACTTCATGGTTTTATCAGTAAGTTTCTCATTCGATCATTGGGAATCGGTATTGATCATATACTTTCTAACAGCATATATCATACCTAGGTATTGATCATATACTTTCCAAAAGTATATATCAAACCAACAAATTCAGTCAAGCTTCCAAAGCGAGACGACCGTGTGCACGGAATTTGATTCTTCCCAATATCTCAGGAGTGAGCTCATGTCTTCCGGTTCAATAACTGAACCTGTATGATCCCTTTGAGAGATCGTATTACTCATATGCCCTTACATGCACACCAGCGCGCCGGTATATAGACCTTGATTAGGTCATCAACCTATTGGTCTGCCAAATGTACATACGCAGACATATAGTAACACATCTATCTCCGGTCAGAGGATGCGTGCCTATATCATGACAGCACACGATATAGGACTTTGGTTATCTCGATCTCGTTAAGCCAATTCTTTGACCTAACTCATCTGACACCTCCGAATCTCTATTCCTATGCAGAGGACCTGCATCAAGAGGTCGGTCAGATATCAGCCTAACTGAGATAGGATTGCCATCTCCTACTCAGGCTAGAGATCATCTCTTAACAATCATTTGACGGTGCTTGATGAGTTCTCAATCTAACTCATTAGATATTCATCCAAGCACCAGCATCTATGATTCAATACTTGAATCAACAGCTGTATGATTATCAAGATGACCATGGTACATAACCCTAATTGTAATAAGGGACCTATTATGCAAATTATGTATTCTTCATTTCAGATTAAGGAGTGAATTGCAATAACATTTATTGCATAATGGCTCGTCGTGGGCTCGCATTTCCAACACTCAACATTGAGATGCACTCCATTTTGGAGTCATATAAGTACCCTCAAAGGTAAACTCGAGTAGGTCTGGAATCTTGATGACAACCTTCTTCCTAAAGCAATCAACTAATGCATGATGAGATGACAAGCAATCCATACCTAAAATCAAATCAAACTCGTCAAACTGTAGTAGCAGACAGTATACGGTCATCTCGTGATCGCCAATTAGCACTGGTAAGCCTCTGACTATGAGTGAAATGACGAACTACTGGCCACCTGGCCAATGGATGTAGTAAGGAGGATATAGAGCCTCTGCAACTCTACCTATGTGTCTGTCTCGATGGCCTCTTGAAGTTGAAGTTCTTGTCACGGAAACTCCCAGTACGCTGTGCCTGCAACTGTGAAGCTTGTGGCTGCGGTCGAGGCTCACCAAGAAGCATGGGGGCGTTGATATGGGTAGTGACCCCACTGGGTTGTACAAGTAGCATCACACAGACGGGTTAGGCGTAGTAGTCGTGTCGGGGGTCCGAGTTGGTCCTGCCGGGGGTCTCTCTACTCTTTGCAACCCAGATGGTCGAGCTGTACTGGTGCCACGTGCGACAAGTTCTCCTCCTAGAGATTGCGGACAACAAACTCGTCCGCAATCTCTGTCTGTTGAGCCAAGATCTGGTCCTACTGACCTCGCATAGCAATTTGCTGCTGTTGGAGGTTGGAAAGACTGGTCAAGATGCACTCCAAACGATCCGCCATCTCCTGACCAGCTCTAGACATCATGGTTCTGCACGAGAACCAATATCATTAATCATAATAGTTGATGTTCATTGATATTTACATTTGTGTTTTTCTCTTCTTGTGATGCTATATGAAAATTAATTTCAATTGGTGACATCTGTGGTTATTCTTTCTCTTCTGAGACTAATGATAAGTTGGAAGATTGTCACTATTCGAGAACTTAATGCGATCGGAATTGTAATACTGCGAATATATATAGCGGGGTATCATGGCTCTGATACCAAAATTGTGACATCCTGAGATCCGGGTTACCTGTTTACACAACACTCGCAACATTATATTCACAATTGATCGCATTAGGTTACAGAAAATGATGGAAAATTTTTTGTGATTTGAATGGCATTGACACTAATGTATAACTAACAAGTATCACCAAATTCATATTTGCATTAATTTCCACATATATATATATATTTACATGTGTCAAAAGAAGTTGATATTATGTACATGTACCCAAAATGTAATAGAAGAGAAAGAAAAAAGCATTTACATTGACCTGTACAAAAACTATAATACGTGTACCGTCGAAAGTAATTGTGGAAGCTCAGGGTCCAGCTGTCAATCTACTCAGTCACATGTGCTTTACCTGCCATTCATGTTGAAAAACAAAAGAATTTCAACAAAGGTTGAGTACAATCTAATTTATTTTAAAAACTAATATGTATTTAAGTGGTCTCAAAAGAAAGAAAGTAAATAGGTATTACCATATAAATTTAACAAGCTACTTGCATGGAAATTGGTTTTCAAGTTGTTATGTATATGCATCCCCTTTCTTACTCATCGTACCTTAACTAGTAACTACCCATACCTAATATTTTCACATGATTATCCGTATCTAGGCTATCACCTTTTTATTACTTATAGTTCATGTTGATGGATCTTGGTATTGAAGATGATGAGTCTCTGATATGATATTTATCTTTGTCTTATTTCTCAAACCTAGTGGATAGTCTGTGGTCTTGGTCTGTGTTGAGGTAAAAACGAAAAGATACATTCCACATAGCCCTAGAGCTCTCTTATATAGGAGAAAAGCTCTATGGGAATATTACATAAAATAGATAGGAGAAATAAGAAAATACAAATAAAGACTAAAGACCATAGATATCTCAACTCTCCCCCTCAAGCTGGAGCATATATGTCTATCATGCTCAACTTGGAACAACAATGATGAAAAGAGCCTCTCGCAAGCGCTTTGGTAAACATATCTGCCGTCTGATCACATGAAGCAACATGAGAAGTGGAAATCAACCCCTTTTGGATCAAATCACGAGTGTAGTGACAATCTACTTCAATGTGTTTTGTTCTCTCATGAAACATTGAATTGTTAGTTATAAACAATGCATCTTGATTATCACATTGGAGGTGCATAGGAAGAGGCACCTCAATAGTTAGGCCAGTCAAGACAGACCTGACCCACATCATTTCTGTGTTTCCTTTAGCCATAGCCCTATATTCGGATTCAACGTTGGGTCGAGCAAAAACTGTTTGTTTCTTAATTTTTAATGATACTAGTGAGCTACAATAAATGCCGCGAAACCTGAAGTGGACTTCCTATCCTTGGGACATCCAACATAATCCGCATCTGCACATCCAGAGACTGTGAGGGATGTATCCCTCTTGAAAAGGAGACATGCACTTGGGGAAAATTTTAGATATTTCAAAATCATGCAAACTGCATCCATAAGAACCTGTCTGGGCTGCTTTATAAACTGGCTAACCCTCCTTACTGCAAAGATATATCAGGTCTGGTAATGGTGACATATAACAATTTTCCTACCAGTTCTCTGTATCTTCTTTTATCCACGTCTTCAGAATCATCATCATAGAGCCTAGCATTAGGGTCCATTGGTGGGTGTAGTGGAAGGTCTGCAACCTGTCATGCCCGTCTTGGATAGAAGGTTAGTAACATACTTTCTTTGTGTCATAACCATACCCTTCTGATTTCGTGTAAATTCTAGGCCAAGGAGTAGCGCAATATGCCAAGGTCCTTGGTTACAAACTCTTGCCGAAGGAAATCCTTGAATCCCCTGTTTATCACTGCCAGTAACACTGATGTCATCAACATAAACCAGAACAACCACCGTACCTCTCTGAGTTTTCTTAACAAAAAGAGAATGATCTGAAGTGGATCTGACAAACCCCTTCCTTTCAATTATGGATACCCTACATCTGCTCGTGTGGCAGAACAAATCGAGCCTTCAGAGACTCCAGCTTCCCAATCTGATCCACGCCTAGATGACATTGTTTATCGTATACGAGAGATCATGACTTTGGTGGCAAGCACCACCACTATAGGATCTGCAGATACCGCAACCACAACCATAGCTTCTTCGAGCTCCTCAGATATCGCTTATGCTTCTACTGGTAGTAGCGGTGCAAATATGAAAGAGTTGATCATGGACTCTGGTGCATCCCACCATCTGTGTGGAGACAGAGCCCAATTGAGGTCCTACAGGACTATACCTCATGGTAGATGGGTTGTTATTGCTACTGGGGTCCACTTACCCATACATGACATGGAATATGCATCTGACGCCATCCATGCACCTTCAAAATATTTTATATGCCCCTGACTTTTGGATGATCTTACTTTATATTAGTCAGATTATTAAGGCTATGCATTGTCGTGCCATTTTTGATCCCTCGTCTCTTGTGTTTCAGGGCGTACTTGTTAGAGTATTTGGTTGTGCACCCATTGAGTTGTAGTAGGGTAAATGGATCCTGGAGAAGATCCATTTACCCCATCCAGTGTTTAGTCCCACATCGTCCAGTGGTGGGACTTGGAGGCTCTGGAGAGGCTATATAAGGAGCCCCAGACCTCCTGTACTCATTGAGAAAAAGAAATGCATAGCATGCCTTATTGAGGGCTTCTCCCGTGGTTTCATCCTGCTCCTCACGGAGTAGGGTTCCCTGTAAAATCATGGTGTTCCCATGTTGATGTTTCTTGTTTATGCTCTGTTTATCAATCGCTTCCGCATTCTTCATATTTTATAACATGGTATCAGAGCGGGTCGATTCTCGGGGTTTTTTATGTGTTCTTTATATTTTGTTAGAGAATCGATTATCAAAATCAGTTCTCGATCGTTCTTGTAATTTCTGTTTTAAAGATTGTTCGAGAAGGGTTTTTTTCTGAGTTCAAGATCGAGTTGTGGGGTTTGCTTCTTGAAACCCTAGCCGCAACAGCTTTTCTCGACGATGGCCGAGCCTCCTTCCTCCATGCGCACGATCTCAGGCTGTGTAGCGCACAGGATCCTCCAGCCAAAATCCTTGGCGGCGCAGGTTCCCAATCAAGCGCATCTCAACAGGTGGAGGCAATCGTACCTCCATTGTTCACGCTCAGGTGGAGCCTTCCATACCAGTCGCAACTGCGCTTCACGTGCAGCCCCAGGCGCGCATCTCCCCAGCCTATGCGTGAGGAACAGGTCGATGTTCCCTCGAAATTCCAGAACCCATCGCCTCTGCTACCTTCCGCGCGCAACACCGTGATGACCTCGAGGGTCGTTCTCTGCTTCTTCCTCGTGGAAGGGGCTCCAGGCGGACCCATCCCTTCTCCACGCGGGTCCTTTAAAAAAAATGCTGTGATTGAAAGGCCCTGGTGGGCCTACGGTTGCTCTGTGTTTTGGTTTAAAAAAACCAAGTAGTTCATGCCGAGTGGGCCGAGGTCAGGAAAAAAAACAAGGGGGGCTGGTTTGTTTTTTTAAGGAGGGGGATTTGTTTCAAAAAAAAAGAAAAGAAAAAAAAGAAAGAAATTCGAAAAAAAGGCCGCGTACATGAAAAAGCCGTACGCTGTTAAAAAAAGCCGCGTACAAAGAAAAGTCGTACGCAATTTTTTTTTTTAAAAAAGTTGCAAAAGCTGATAAAAAAAGGTCAAACGGCTTATAAAAAAATTAAATAAAAAATGATGAATGTTTTGAAAAGCCGACAAAATTGTGATCGGCTAAATGGTTTGTTTTTGTCCCCATCATTGTTGTCTTCTCTCAACTTAGTCGACATCCATGTTTTACGACAAGTATGGGAGAAAGGGGGAGTGTATATGTAGAGTCACAGGTCCTGTTGCAGATTCAGATGTTAGATTCCAGAGGCCAGTCATTGTTCAGACTCTACAATTTTCAGATGAAGATTCTCCATGCGCAATTCCAGACTCGACGTTCAAATTTCGAGTCCCAGTTTGATGCGCAGATTCAGACTCGAAGATTGATACCGAGTCTCCAGTTTCAGACACGCACGAGTTTGCGGTCATTTTCAAATGAGCATATGTTGCCATCATTTGTTCGAGGTCCCCATCATTCTTGTGGTTTTGTCGGCCAGAGTTTTCATGTGAGCCATAGGGACTCCAGAGCAGAGGACCATTCCCTATGCCATTGAGGGCAGGGGTTCTCATATGGTATCATAGGTACACTAGAGCAGTGCACCATTCTCTGTGCCAGATGGGAGAGACCCAGTTCTCCGACGAGGAGACGATTTTCAGACTCCATTCTCCAGCGACCGTGGACTCCGACGAGGATTGCACAGCCACAACCATTTTCAGTTAGGCCCTTTTTCAGAGATGGAGCAGTTGTCCACATTATTGTGGCGGGCCAGAGTATTCGAACGAGGAGACTCATTTCCAGTTGCAGCAACTCTGACAGGCGCAATTCGGAGCGCATGCTCTCCGACGAGGAGATTCAGAAGACTCACACTCCAGCCTGTTTGTCCTCCTCACCTACACGACATGAGAAGCAACGTCTTCGACTGCAGCAATGTGCGCGTTGGGTTGATATTGTCCGTATTGTCTTGTAGCGTTGAGTTGAGTTTCTTTCTGTTTATTCAAGCTGAGCATTGCATGCTCCAGCTTGAGGGGGAGTGTTAGAGTATTTGGTTGTGCACCCATTGAGTTGTAGCAGGGTAAATGGATCCTGGAGAAGATCCATTTACCCTATCCAGTGTTTAGTCCCACATCGTCCAGTGGTGGGACTTGGAGGCTCTGGAGAGGCTATATAAGGAGCCCCAGACATCCTGTACTCATTGAGAAAAAGAAATGCATAGCATGCCCCTTTGAGGGCTTCTCCCGTGGTTTCATCCACTCCTCACGGAGTAGGATTCCACGTAAAATCATGGTGTTCCCATGTTGATGTTTCTTGTTTATGCTCTGTTTATCAATCGCTTCCGCATTCTTCATATTTTATAACATACTCATGGGGAGGGTGAATGGATGTGGCCGTGAGCAACGAGGGCTCTGTAGACCGGTCCAGCCTCCTCATGCTGGTGTGTCCACTATTCCTACTAGATCAGTCTCACCATACTTGTGGCATCTTCATTTTGGCCACCTTCCTCTGCAGAAGTTGTGTCATGTCCTTCCCCATAAATTTCCATGCGATCTTCCTTCCAGTGCGAGGCTTGCCAGCTTAGGAAGCACCATTGTTCCTTCTTTCCATCTCGTCAGAGTCGGGGCAGTTCTCATTTGTTTGAGCTCCTTTATTTATATATCTAGGGTCCGAGTCGTGTCCCTGATCACCAGGGACAATGTTTTTATCTAATCGTTATTGATGATTTTTCTAAACTTTCTTGGATTTTCTTATTGAAGAATAAGTCTGAGGCTGGATCTGTTATCAAAATTTTCATTAATGAGATAAGGAATATTTTTTCTGCCAATGTCGAATGTCTACGTTCTGATAATGCCTTAGAGTTCTACATCTTATATCTGAGTCTCTTAGATCTCTTAGCATTGTTCACCTGACCTCATGTGCTTATACATCACAGCAGGACGGTATTGTTGAGCGCACACCGTCACTTACTTAATGTGACTAGAACCCTGTTGATTCAGAGTCACGCTCCTCACTTACTAGGTTGTGTGGTCTTCACTGCATGCTACCTAGTGAACCGCATGTCCTCTATGTTGGGAGAGGTCTCTTTCTCGATTAAGTATTCCGAGAAGGATCCTTATAAACCACTCCAACACCATTTCCGCCCTTATCTTTACCTGAATACCAAAGTTTAAAACATGTCCTCTCGATCTCTCTTGCTTCTCTCCAACCCATTTTGTCTCTTGGAGACATAGTATCTAAATCTTCCTTCATTCCATCTTATCTACTATCTCCATCGATTTGCCAATAAAAGTGCTAATATTCAAACTACCTATCCACATCTTCCTTTGCATCGTCTTTTGGACTAACTTCTTTATTCACATGCGCCCATCATGTTAGAACCCTTGCAAATTATGGATTGCATCCGAGCGGCGATGCATCAGAACTAAATTATTTACTCGCATGTGTTCCTTATGCATGAACCCTTGCGAATTTTGAACTGCATCCAAGCAACAATGTAGCGGCCCTTGCCAATTTCTGATTGCATTCGGACGATGCAACACGCCGCTAATATGGAACACCCAACGAAATCTAAATGTTTGCTTAAATTCACAATGAAGAGATCCAAACTGTTTTGAGACAAATTCCTAAGGGCTAGGTAGGTCTGCTTGCTTATGGGGAGGAGCGTGCAAGCCGATAGAGAGGCACTCATAGTGTTATTAAAAAGAACACTATTTGGAAATCTCTCTTGCGCTAATTGTCGGCTACCTAATGTGCAACTCTCCTCAATTTACCCGAACTTGGAACCGACCATGGCTGAGTTAAAAGAATGATCTAAATATATTTTAATGATAAACCTCTTTATATAAAAAGCTGGGGTGAGGCACATGAGAAATAAAAGAATTACAAGTATGCCCTTACAGGGGTTGTAAACATGTTAAACATTTGGCTTCCTTGGGGTGGTTTGTTTTTATCTTATTAACTAAATACCAAATATGTATGATACATACGAATGCGTGTGTGTAAAACAAATGATATTATTGAGAATAGTGAAGGGTTAAGTCAATTGGTAGTTGGATTCGTCTAACATCCTATTTTCTCGTGTTTTTAGACATCCATTGTCCAATGGTGAAACTTGGGTGTATGCCCCTTCTTGATAATCTTCATGGGCTGTTCGATCTTATTAAGCACAAGTGGAGCCTCTTTTCTAGACTTGACCTAGGTTGTTGGGGTGAAAAGTCTGTTGTATATTTGCCTCGAAGAGTGCCATACCAATATCTTATGGAGACTATCATTGTTAGTGAACTCTAATGGATTCATGTGGTTCAAGATTTCTTTTCCTTAAGTATACATGACATGGACAAGTCCTTAAGTGTCTGGATTGTCATCACACTCTTGGCCATATATTTGCAGGTGGTATGACCATGGAAGGCCGTATCGCGATATATCGGCGATATATCGCCGATATATCGATATCGATGAGAGAGGGATATGAGGCTGTATGTCGAAATACCGGATGTCGGCGATATATCGCCGATATATCGCCGATATATCGGCGATATATCGAGTGTTGGCGATATATCGGCTGACAGATGGCATCTTGCTGAATTGGCATGCACGAAATAGCATCTTTGTGTCGGTGGCATTAGGCTATTTAATGGGCATATCGCCCATATCGACCCACACACAATTTGAGCTGCAAAGCCTCCAATTCTGCTTCCTCCAAGGCCGTTTCCTTCTTCCTTCAAGCATTTGAGGTATGATTTTTATTAGCTTCTCTTAAATTCTTGTGAGTTAATTTTCAAATTTTGGCAGGGGTTTTGTTCTCTTAATTAGTGATCACAATTTAAATCTGATATTTGTATGTGAAAAGATTGGGGTTTTGTAGAGGTTGTTAGAACTTAAAACATGGATTTAAGAGGTAATTATCATTTATCACTCATGAAGTCATGAGCATTCACCACTTTGCCTAATCGAAGCCGAAGGGGTCTTCCTAATGCTGCCGTGTACACCATGCATCAATATAGAACATTTGCAAGTGAGCCAAATTGATGTCACACTGAGCCAAATTGATCTCAACTCGAAATTCATCTCACTCGAAATTCAGTGATTTCCAGCAAACAGAGCACAATCTGTGCAGGAAATCAGATCTGAAATTGAGGTTCAATTCACACCAAAACCCCTTACTTTTGATTTGTTAAACCATGGATTTAGGAGCTACTGATCAGATCTGAAAATGAGGTTTAATTGACACCAAAAGCCCTAAATTTCGAGTTGAGATAACATGGATTTAAGAGATAATTATCATATCTGAAATTGAGGTTCAATTCACACCAAAACCCCTAACTTTTGATTTGTTAAACCATGGATTTAGGAGCTACTGATCAGATCTGAAAATGAGGTTTAATTGACACCAAAAGCCCTAAATTTCGAGTTGAGAAAACATGGATTTAGGAGGTAATTATCAGATCTGAAATTGAGATTCAATTCACACCAAAACCCCTTACTTTTGTGCGATACCAGCGATACCGATATGTGCGATACCAGCGATACCGATATGTGCGATATATGGTCTATAAAAGACCGAAATGTGTGATATAAGTGTGTATTTGTAGGTTATTTGTTGTTCTAATATCTTGGATGACCTTAATTTCTGAAAAAATGGCAAAAAATTGGTTTTTTTGAGCCATTTTCGACATTTCCACCGATATCGTCGATATATCACGATATATCCATTTCTGGGCGGACCGATACGATATCGATACGGCCTTCCATGGGTATGACATACTGGTGTTCATTATTGTACCCAATCCTCGATGAAGTTGTTACCGGAAGTTAGTGAGCTGCAGTTCACCAATAGACACTATATCTTTGGTTCTCCATATAGTCGGTGATCTCCATCAAGTATCTGTCTGCTAGCTACGGCACGGTATATCAAGTTTTTACCTACCTGGAAATGAGGTGGTTTTGTAAGCTAATGTATGATCACTCAAATGAAATCATAGACAACTGATGTCTGTGGGAAGTTCCCAACAAAAGCTATCTCACTGCTTTCTCATTTTCACCTAGGAATGTAAAGCGACTTCAGGAATCCTGCTAGACTTGTGTTCTAGGCCTAGTGGCACACGAGATATTGCCACCTGAACCTATCTATCTCCTCCTTTTTGCCTCATGTGTTAGTCTGTTTTCTCTCTTGAGATGTGTTGTTAGTAAGGAGTAGTGCACCTCTTGCATCAATCCACACCGTCTCGTCATTTGCTACTTGCGAGCACACAAAACCAATCATGGTTCCTTCGAACTCTATTATCATAGTGAAGTTATAAGGTTGTGCCAAGATCCTTGTCTCTCCATAATCTCAGGTCCTCATTTATCATCCCATGGACAAATTTTGGCTTGTTAGTTCTCGACACATTGAGGTATGTTGCTGTAGCTACTATGGCCTCCATTCTGTTGGATCCATCCAAAGTGTCCAGCACCACATTTAGGCTCTGGGATTTGGTTCCACTTCGGCTCTCTGTGTTTGCAATGACGTTGTCATTCCTAAGGTGGTATGTGATATTGCAGTGATAATCTTTTAACTAGCTCTAACCACCATCTCTATTGCTTGTTGAGTTCTTTAATAGCTACTTCAATCATTATTCTTGATGTAAAAGGAAGCATCATGAATTCGACCTCTTGATTGTCTTTCTCATATCCTATGGGTTATGTAGGGTTAAAACATATTCCCAAATTTCAATCAAGAAAGGATGAATAGTCTACCTTAACCAGTTAGCATCTTCTTGGGCTCCTCATTCTCCTCCCAGACACTTGTTGAGATATTTATATCTCGTTATTTTTATTCTGTATTCTTTATTTCATAGTTTCTTATTTCTTCAGTCTACTTTATTTAATTTTCCTTAGAGATTTTCTCCTATATAAGAGAGCTCTGGGGCTATGATGATATACAACTTTTCATTTCACGTCTTTCTACATATTATCATAGCGACGGTCCTAAATCGAAGCCTGTGCCCTAGAAAACCCCACCCCACCAAAACCCCAGTCGACGCCTCAGCCGACCTCCTTCCCGCAACGCAGTTGACCCCTTTGAACGAAGCGGGCCGTCCGAACCGGCGGTCCAGGCCATTGCCTCTTGCAGCATCATCCGCGGTACCACCTACGGGCCCTCTGCGACAATCAGGTCGCCGTCCAGGCTGCTGCCTTCTCCGCTCCTGCGCACCGTGTAGGTGTAGCCTCCTAGGGGCTCTGCCGTCGTTAGTTCTACGTCTAGGTCTATATGGTGTGAGTTAATCATTTAAAATCACCCTAGTTACCCAAATGAGGCACCAAAGGATGGTAGAGGTTGTGGTATGAGTCTACACCCACAACCATCACCTCATATGTCAGTGTAGATGCATATAATACAGTATGCAGACTCAGTCTTGTATATTGTTGTCATTATATCAGACAACAAAGTAGATGTTTCATCCTTAAGTGCCTTCAAAGATCCAACACCCATCGTCAAAATGGATGAAACGAACTATGAACTATGGACCATGCAATTCATGAGCCTAATGCAGTGTAATGGCAAGAAGCACATCCTCACAAATGAGGACCATGTGACAAGACTGGGGTTAATGCCTCATGAGAGGAAGATGATGCATATGTGCTTGTGTGGCTACCTGGGACTGTGTCTATGGAGATAACCAATGACATACTAAGTCAGCCTACCGCAAAGGATATGCAGGACATTCTCGCCGCCACATACTCTCCGACGAAAAATGAGTCGAAGATATTGCAACTTCAACACAACATCTTTACATCGAAGCAAAATGGTCGTCCTCTTCATACCGTTTACACTTCTCTAAGGGGTATATTTGAGAAACTCCATCGTTTCATCCCCCTGACTGCCACACCAGAGCAACTCAAGGTGTACAGAGTCTCAATGATGACAGGTGTTTTTCTAGCAGCCCTCGATCGTGAGTACGATGCTGCTCGAACACAGATTCTTGCTGATGCCACCATACCTCCAATGGAGGAGGCATACCACAAATTAAGCAGATTCTCTATATCTTCTGGTGGTGCTCAACAGTCATAAACCTCTTCAGTTATGACTGCCTCTCGTGACAGGGGGAGCCCTATGCAGTACCATGGTTGAGGTAACCATGGCAGGGGAGGAGGTAGTTGACCCTGTCAGCCATGCTCCTACTGCCATTGGTCATGCCACTCTAAGGAAATATGCTACTCTAAGCATGGGTTTCCTGCTTCAGAACGGGTTGCAGAGCAGACTCAGTAGGTTGGGAGTCCATCACTCACATCTGATTAGAGATTTGATGAACTTATAGCGCAACTCAAGGAGATTATGCCTGCTCCTAGGTCAACCAGTTCTCCTTCAGGATCCTCAGAGGTAGCTGCTTCAGCATCAACGTCCACATCATGTATGTGATATGCTCTTACTAGTTGTTACAGGGCAGATTTGTCAAAATGGATTATGGATTCAGGGGTATCCCATCATCTTTGTGGTGATAACGGGTAGTCTAGTACTTACAGTCCGAATCGGCTAGGGAGATCAATGGTAATAGCAGATGGGATACACTCTCCCATCACTGGTCAAGGGAAGGTGCAGTTAACTCCCGCAATGTGACTTCAGAATGTTCTTTATGCTCTTGAATTCTATATGAATTTACTGATCATTAGCCAAATCACCAAGGATTTACATTGTTGTGCCATATGTGATCCTTCTGCTCTTGTGTTTCAGGACTTTCTTACGGACAGGGTGATTGGATCTGGCCGTGAGCAAGGAGGTCTATATAGGTTGGTACAATCCCCATATGTTGGTGCTTCTTCTCTTCTCAATGGATCTGTTTCTCCTTATGCATGGCATCTTCGATTCGATCACCTTCCTCTGCAAAAGCCGTATCACATTCTTCCTTAAATTTTTCCTCGCTCTACTTTTTAGTGCGAGGCCTGCTGGCTTGGGAAGCATCATCGGTCTACATTCCATAGTTGTCAGGGTCGAAGAAGTCATAGTCTTTTTGAGTTAATTCATTTTTATATTTGGGGTCCAAGTCGTGTCCTAAACCATCAATGGCATATGTTTTATCTTGTTGCTGTCGATAAATTTTCAAGGGTGTCATGGATCTTTCTTCTTAAGAACAAGTATGATGCTGGTCTTGTTATCCAGTCTTTTATTAATGAAATAATGAATGTTTTCTCTGCTAATGTCAAGTATAATTGTTCAGATAATGCTATGGAGCTTTGCAGTACTCAACTCAATTTCTTAAAATCTATGGTATTGTGCATCGGATGTCTTGTGCTTATATGTCTCAACAGAATGTGGTGGCTGAACGAAAACATCGCCACCTTTTGGATGTTATCTGGACTCTCTTGATCCAGTGCCATGCTTCTCATTCATACTGGGGAAATGCGATTCTAACTGCTTGCTACCTGGTGAACCACATGCCCTCTTCGATCCTAGGGGAAACGATTCGATTCTTGATTGCGTTTCTCGAGACGGATCTTTTCTCTCTTGCACCTCGTGTTTTTGGGTCTATTGTGTTTGTTGGGTATTCTAGGACCCAAAAGGGATACCATTGCTTTGACCCTATTTGACGAAGATATTATGATAGTGCTGATGTCACCTTTTTTGAGTCTATTATGTATTTCTCTCCTACATGTGACAAGCTCATTTCTTCGAAGAATGGAGAAGAGGTATATATGCCTCTACATATGATTTCGTCATCACCACCATTTCCACCGCCACCACCTCCGCCACCTCCATCATCATCTACACCACCTCCTCCACTGCCTACCACACCTACCTTTTTTCCGTAGGTGCACCAACGCTGACCTCGTGCCTATGTGCCTCCATCATCCATCACGTCCCAGATATGTTTTGAGCATTTGAGTTCATCTAATGGAACTGGTGATTTGCTCGTGCAACTTGAGGTGTGGGATACCTTAGATGATCCATTCTCAGCTACTGAGGACGCTGAGGATTGAAGTGCTTATTGCTCTACGGAAGAAGAGGCGTGCATGCACTATGCATCATCTTGCTTCCCATGTTTCTCTGGTTTGACTCTCAGAAGATTTTTAGAGGCTTGTTGTGGGTCTATCGGTCGTGGAGATACTACGGTACTATGCGAAGGCATTGCAGAGCAGTCATTGGTGTCTAACTATAGAGGAGGAGATGTCATCGTTACAATCTTGTGGTACATGGAGTGTTGTTAGGAATCCTCCTGGTTCATTATTGTTGATAGCAAATGGGTGTTTACAGTGAAACACCGTGTGTATGGTACTGTGGACAGGTACAAGGCCATGCTTGTTGCTCGTGGGTTCACCCAAACCTATCGGTGGATTATCAGGATACCTTTTCTCCAATTGCGCGTCATTCTACGCTGTAGATCCTTATTACTGTTGCTATGATACGTGACTGACCACTTTTTCAATTAGATGTCATGAATGCATTTTTCGTATGGGGACTTACATGATGAAGCTTATATGCAACAACCACCAGAGTTTGCTGCTGAGGGGGAGTCTAGTATGGTGTGCTTATGATTTAGTCCCACATGAGATATTGTTGAGAGTGTTGGAGAAGAGGCAGGTACATGTCTTATGCATTAACTTATAAAGGATACATATGATGGAGCTTCATTTTGTATAAGGATTTAGTTTGGGAAGACTGACTATTTTGACATCAACATCGGTCTACTTCAAGGTTCTGCTTTGAATCCATTCCTTTTTACTTTGATTATCGACAAGTTGACTAGTCACAGTCAGGATGAGATACTGATAACTGAGATTTGTCGAGGGTCGTAGTAATCCACAAGGAGGATCAATAGTGGATGCGTTGACCGCTCAATAAATCCCAGTTAGTCAGCAATTAACCCATAATAATTAATGAAACATTTAATAGCAGAAATGTGTAATTAAAATTTATTTCTCTACCATAAAATGCATAGCAGGCAAGCATGTAGAGGTCGAACCACAAAGAGCAAAACAAGTAGCCTAGGGTTATTTATGTACAACCAAGTCATTCATTTACATAGGCCTTTTTGTGAGTTTTGGATTATATATATTTTATTTTATTTTTGGTTTTATAATTTATATTTTCTTTTTGTCTTTTTCATTTTTTATACTTTTATATTTCTTTTAATTTAAACATAATATATATGTGTATGTATATATAAAAATACTATATAAGAGGTATATTGGTACAATATGGATAAAAATATGTAAAAATAGGTAAAATATAGTAGAAAATAATGTTTTTGTGATTTTTATATATTTCTAATTTTTTGTTATTTTTCTAGAATTTTGCTAGTTTTTATGTATTTTTAAGGTCAAAAATATCCTGAATAAGGAATTAATATATATTCCGAAATTGATTTGCATTTAAAAAATAATAAATAGATCCAAAATTACCTAAATTAATTTTATATGTAAATAATAATATGTAGATAATTATAAAACAAAAAAAACATATTTTTGGTATTTTTGTTGATTTTTTTATATTTTTTGTTGAATTTTGGAGATATATATATTTTTTTCATTTTCTTTTTTCCATTTTTAGGGGTTTTTGTTTTCCAGATCAATAAATACCAAAATATACTGTATATGATTTTTTTTATTTTTCAAAACATTTTTTTATTTTTTTTGGAATTTTCATAGTTAAACAAGAAATATATAGGCTCCATTAAATTTTTTATAAATCATTTAAATGCCAAAATTGTCAAACAAAATTTGGACGAGAATCTACAAGACAAGAAGCATCTAACCCTATTTTTGTGGATTTTTAGGACATTAAGCATTTTTAATAAATAGACAAAAAGCACAAGAATACATGGCCTAGTAGGGGCATTTTTGCAATAAAAATAAAGTCCAGGGGTTTCTGTGCAAAAGTATGAAAAGTTTACAACGTAATTAAAATTTTAATGCACTATTTACAATTACAAAATCCGCTAGGGCGCACATGCAAATTGCCCCATTACGTGGGACTACATGTAACGTGTGCTAGAAGGACCAAAATGCAATTAGAAGAAAGTAAAGGGGTCTTGCAGCAATTTTTACAAAAACTATATAACGTGTGTTTCAATTTATTGGACTAAATAACAATTTACCAAATTAGCAGTGGTGTATATGCAATTTTGCCACCTCACGTGGGACGACACGTGGGGTGACGTGGACAAGACCCAAGTGTAATTACAAAAAGTTCAGGGTCCTTTATACAAAATTTCCACTTATTTTATTACATTAACTTTTATTTATTGGACTGAATGATAAATACAAAAAGATGCGGGGTCTAATGTAAAACTTACCCCTAAAGTTCGCGTTGATGGACGGTTGGATATGGTTCACTTGACACGCGACGAGTCCACGTTGCGCGATGACAGTTTGCGATCCGACGGTGGCAATTAGGTCTCGCGGTTGAGATCTACGATGAAGGGGCATCTCCATTGGACGACTGCGACCGAAATTGGGGCGGCGCATCTAATCCAACGACGAAGAAGGTCGGTCCAAGAACAATGAAGAACTCTCGCTTGGGCGAGGTTCCTTCGGCCAAATTTCCCTCCTTCATCGTCCATTTGAGCTCCAAGATGGCCGAGCATCTTCCTGGCGAGCTGCTCTAACTGCTGGAGGCGACAAAATGCTCCTGCGTTAGCCAGAGCTCCTCCGCAAGGTCGATGAAGTACAACACCTCCAGTTACCTCGAGTCTTCAAAAATCGACTTTGTTTGGAGTCCTTTGGCGCTCCGGACATGCAGAAGCATTACGTGAAAAAACAGAGGTTTTGAGAGCCTTATTGGTGGTGGAATGGAGCGGAGTGAGGCGGGCGGAGGTGCTCCGGCGAACGACGGAGTGAAGCACCTGAATCTCCAGATCCACAATGGATCTGGGGGGAGCGAGATGCGCGGGGTGATCGTGGGATGATCAGGTATGAAGTGGGCACGGTGAATACGTCGGAGGGGCGCTGATGATGCACGGAGGAGCTCGCCGGTGCTCAACTACGACGAAGTATGGGGTGACTTGATTAAGCTAACCTAACTATCTAGAAACTGAACTAACTATTGGAAATAAAAGTTAGGATCAAAATTAAGCAAAATAAGTGGAAAAGACGATGCTCTTATACCTGGGATGACCATGGAGCAGGGTCGCCGGCGACGGCGGCCGTGGGTACATCCCCTTGCTCCTGGAGCTAGCCGAGCACTACAAATGATCCCCCTGTCACGAGGAACAATCCAGGATGCCGACCCAAGGCTCTTAAGGCTTAAATGGTGACCAAATTTGGAAGAGGAGGCGGAGGTCCTTATTTATAAACAGTGTGACACACCCTTATTGACCGGCCAAGATTGACGAATCGGTGTTATGTACTGATTATACAATGATCTGGCGTGAGTCATGGATGATCCATGAGTATTTTCTCTCAAGGACGCGAGGTCGATTGACCGACCATTCGAACAGGAAATCGACAAGAAAATGTGGAATTAGACAGGTGCACGTCGAATCAGAAGGTGGGGGGGGGGCGAGTTGACCAGGAGTAAACTAGCGACCTGACGTGATTGGTCCATGTCATGTCGCTACAGGACAAAAACCCAATTTTATTCGAAAATAAATATTTAAAAATAGTAAATGATTTTATTAATTATTGTGTATAAAATAAAAAAATGTTTATTAATTTATGTAATATTTTATTATGATTTTTATTTATTTTTTGGTGTATTTTATTACAAGTTTATTTTTAAAAGCTTATTTATATGTATAATTACCTATATTTTGTACATTTTTATTTTTATTTTGTATATTTTATTTTATTATTTTATTCTTTTATTTTGTATATTTATAACTCATTTTTGTGAGTATAACATATTTTTATTTTTTTAGGAAGTTATTTGTACACTTAAATAAATATATATGTATATTATGTAGGTATATTTGTAGGTATTTTACCTATGTTTTATCTACATCTTTTTATTTTAATGTATTTTGCTGAGTTTTATTTTGGTTTTGTATTTTTAATAGGATATAAATGATATTCACAATATTATAAAAATATAAAGAATAAAAGAATGAAAGAATATATTTCCCTTTTGTTTATATACATATATGAGATAGGTATTTTGTCTATGTATTCTCATAGACTTATTTTATTTTCCTTTTTCTTTTTGGTTTTAGTTTAATTTTAATATGCACTTGTGTTATGAATAATATTTACAAAATTATAAAAATATGAATTTGTAAAAATATTATGGGATAAATAATACGAATATTTTAATCGGTATAATATACAATAGGGGTCAAAAACCTAATTTTCACACGGTAACTCCAAAAAATACAAAACCACCACCATTAAATAGCTTGCGAAAAGTTCTATACAATTAGAGTGATTTTGATATATTTTGAGTTTTTATTTTAAAGATATGGGTATGTGAAGTTTGGTTTCTGATTTTTTATTTTGGGTATAAAAGGTACACAGTGTATTATTTTTGCAATATCAATTTTGTATTTTTATTCACATTATTATCTACAACTTTTATGTACAAAGTTTCTTTATTTGATAGATAAATATTAAAGAATAAAATAGGTGCCAAAAATGCATAAATAATGAATAAAAGAATAGGGTTTTTATTTGATATCTGGCCCTTATCTCCCCTTACTTTATTCCTTATCGATCAACTCCCTTCTGGACTTGGTCTCGGGGTTAGGGTCATAAAATATTTTCAATATTTTATTCCCTTTTCTTTTCTTCTCTTTGTTCTATAATTTTGGCATTGGAAACAATATTATTTACACAATAAATATAATAAATGATGGATGCTATTTTGTACAAATTAATGCTATTTACATGCATTAGCTGGGGTTTTTGAGGCCAAAATGATAGAATAAAGGTGATGAAATGGAGATTCATCAGATACTTTGATATATGTTGTTTGCCAATGATATTATGTTGATTGATGAGACAAGGGATGGAGTAAATGAGAGGTTGGAGGTTTGGAGACATGCCTTATAAATGAATGGATTTCTTATAAGTAGGGCTAAGAGTAAATATATGGAGTGCACATTTGATGGAAACGATAACAACGATGAAGGACTTGGGTTGAAAATTGGAGATGATAACATTCAAAAGAAAGATTCTTTTAGATACTTGGGATCTATTTTGCTAAAATATAAGGAAATTGTTGGAGATGTTACTCATACAATAAATGCGGGTTTGCTAAATTGGAGAGGAGCCTTTACCGTTCTTTATGATAAGAAAAACCCCTTTGAAAGTCAAAGAAAAGTATTACAAATTAGCGTGAGACGTGCTATGTTTTATTGATCACAATGTTGGCCTGTGAACCATAGACATGTACAGAGAATGACAGTAGTAGAAATGAAATAGTTAAAGTGGTTGCGTGATCATGCATGAAAAGATCGGATTCGAAAGATGCGGTCAGAAGGAAAGTTGTTGTAGTTATGATATAGAATAAGATGAGAGAAAACCACTAAAAATGGTTTGGCGATTTGCAAAGGAGGTCGGTTGGCGTGCTAGTTAGAAGGTGCAAGATTTGGGATGTTGACTCGGTTAAGAGAGGGCGAGGAAGACCCAAGAAGTGTTGGAATTAGACTATCCGAAGAGATCTTAGTTATTTGGATTTAAGCCCGAGAATGACATTAAATGGATCTGAATGGAGACAAAAAATCCATGTAGCCGACCCAGATAATGGTGGGAAAAGCTTTTGTTGTTGTATACACTTAGTAAGCACTTAAAAAGACTATAACACAGTTTACTATTTATAATTGAATAATGATAAGAAGAAAAAGATTATCTATGAACATATGAACTAATAAGGCTTATATATACACATTCTTCCGTCACTAATAATCTTTTACTTAGTAATGATTCTAACATAACTATATTATTTTGTGACTCATCAAGAAGAAGATTATCTTTATTATTTTGTGATTATTAAATAATCTTTTGTTAAGCAATGATTCTAACGCACTAATAAGGCTAATAAGTTCTATATTATCATACAATATAACTATACTCCGTAATAACCAAAACAAAAAATAATTTAGATGTATCATACTATATATATGCTATGTGATATACATATATTATTGCTATGCGATTCCTAAGAGATCCTAAACTAAAAAGTTAATACTCACAATCATAACAACAATAAAATTTTCTTGTAAAATCATAGCAACAACACCTAAGGTCTCACTAATACTCGTAATAGCAGAGCAAAGGGTAACAAGAAGAGATACTAGCAACAATAATCTGAGCTCCTTGTGTAACACCAACACACTAATGAGTATATGTGAAATGGGCGAAATTTTGCCCATATTAAACGAGATTCGGTAAAGATACAACCTAGATTCTACTACTCTTGTCGTTTTGCTGAAACAAAACAAAAAGTGGGGCGAAAATCGATCGATATGTTGACAAAATCATGGAAAAAGAAATATAGTGGGGTATAAATTTGTCAAAATTCGATCAAATTTCGACGAAATTTGAACCCGTACTTCGAGCTGCCTCTTAAAACATCTTGGATGGCCTCTTGGTTCACATTCCTCACATTAGCGCTTGTGGAAGGGAATGAAAGAGTTGTTTATTTATGGGTCCATAGAGCTCTCTTATATAGAGAGGAGAACCCTAGAGGGCATATTAAATATATGACATAGGAAATATATAATACATAATAATTCTCAACATTTCCCCTCAAGATGGAGCATATATATCAGCCATGCTCAGCTTGGAGCAACACTTCTGGAACGACCCTCTTAACACGACCTTGGTGAAAGCATCTGTTGTATGTTCCTTTTAGCTGATGTGAGAAGAATAGATAAAACTCTTATGTATCATATCTTGCGTATGTAGAAAAGAAGAATGAATTTCATTATTGCGAGGCCCTGTGATTTTCTTATACGAGAGAGAAACCTGTTACAAGATGAATATAAAAGAAATAGATAATACGAAAATAATAAGAAAGATAACTAATATCTCAACCCTCTCCCTCGAGCTGAAGCGCAGATATCGATCAGGCTCCTCTTGGAACATCTCTGTTATGGCCCTCTGGCTAGGGCCTTAGTTAGAACATATACTGTCTGGTCTCTATAGATGACATGTGTAGTGGAAATAAGACCCTTCTATATCATGTCACGAGTGTAGTGACAGTCCACCTCTATGTGCTTGGTCCTCTCATGGAAGGCTGGGTTGTTTGCAATGGAAAGAACAGCTTGGTTATCACATTGAAGGTGCATGGGAAGAGGCGCCTCTATAGTCAGGTTAGTAAGAACAAATCTGACCCACATCATCTCTGTGCTAGTATGCGTGATGACCCTGTATTCTGACTCATCACTTGATCTGGCAACTACGGTTTGCTTCTTGCTCTTCCATGAAACAAGAGAATTCCCTATGAACACTGCGAAGCATGAAGTAGACTTCCTATCCTTTGGATACCCAACATAATCTACATCTGCACATGCTCTAACTGTAAGAGATGCACCTCTGCTCATAAGACATTTTACGATATATCGACGATATATCGCCAATATATCGGTATCGAGAAGCAAGGGATATCGATATCAGGGGGCATATCTTTTA
The DNA here is from genome assembly GCA_037367405.1 of Ottelia alismoides. NCBI lineage: Eukaryota > Viridiplantae > Streptophyta > Magnoliopsida > Alismatales > Hydrocharitaceae > Ottelia > Ottelia alismoides. Next base: position 1,418,042 of record JAZKJV010007604.1, on the reverse strand, counting down.
CAGGGTATTGACAATATATTGTCGACATGAGTAATCTTCCAGCATGTAAAAGCACTCAAATCTGTCCCATATCGGCCTATATCGGTGCATTTCACTCATTTCACCGATTTCATCTGTTGCAAGGTCTTTTCTAAAGGTGCTTGGCTTCCTTCCTTTGAAGTAACATCTAGAATCCAGATTTACTCCGATTTTTTGTGTGACATTATGAAATTTGTTAGGGCTTTTATTAATACTTGTTAGGTGATGCATACTCTTGTTTTTTTGTAAGATTTGGATTAATTAGTGAGATATTTGGTGAACTAATTTGATATTTTTGAAATATATTGTGAGATTAAGTTAATTTATGAATGAATGGAGTTGGATTTCTTGTTTTAGACGTATAAAACAAGATTTTATGGTGATTTTTGTTAACAAAAAAGTTTTAATTAATTAAATCCGTTAATTAAAATTAGATATACAATTTAGTGAGATTTTTGGGGAATTAATTTGGGGGTTTTTTTAGTTATGTTGTGAGTTTAAATTAAGTTATGCATGAATGAAGTTGGATTTCTTGTTTTAGACATAGAAAACAAGATTTTGTGGTGGTTTATGTTAATAAAAAAGTAGTAATTAATTAAATCGGTGAATTAAAAATTAGATCTACAATTTAGTGAGATTTTTTGTGAACTAATTTGGGGGTTTTTGAGTTATGTTGCGAGATTAAGTTAAGTTATATATGAATGAAGTTACATCTCTTGTTTTAGATATATGAAACATGATTTTATGATTATCTATGTTAACAACAAAGTGGTTATTAATCAAATCCATGAATTAAAGATAAAAATTATCAACAAATATTTGATTTTTCTTTACACTTTTGCAGGTTTCAGGTTCCTGTAAATCAACATCACGGCACACTCTCGTTCAGAATTTGATGGTTCTGTTAATTATTTGAACATTGGAGAGATTGGTTGGAGGTATGTCACTGCTCCATACGGCGACAAATTAAAACCACAATGCAACTTTAGTGGGAAGAAGTTAGGAGGAGGCGGCATTACGAGACTGAAGCACCATCTTATTGGCAACAACAAAAATGTTGCCAAGTGCACTCATTGTCTAAGAGATGTGAGTGAGTTGGTGAAGGCCAACTTGGAGGGAAAAATGAGATTGATGTGGAGAGGTCCAGGACGGATGAACACTCCAAACAATTTACATTGAGAAGGAATTCAATGTCTTTGATTTAGACGATGATGACTTTTTCTACCCCACTGACATTCAGACCACAACAACGAGGATGACATACAGGAAGTTGACAAAAGAGTCTATGAGGAGTGAGTTCGAGATGAGAGAACTCGGTGGTGCACGTGGCAGATTCCATGGTGCTGGTGGCAGTGAGAGTGATTCTGAAGGCACACCAGCACCACCACCCATCAAAACACACAAGGCGAATGGACTGGAACCTTTCTTGACGAGTAATGGGTCAATGCAGTACATGCCAAGCAAAGGTTCGATGCAAAAGACGGTGAGAGGGATGTTCACCAATGCAAGGGAAGGAGTGGACAAGGTCATCGGCAAGCTCTTCTTCGGGGAGAGCATTTCAACCCATGTCGCTAGGAGACCTTTTTTGCAGCATGCCATTGATGAGATCGCCGTAGTGGGAACATGAGTGAAGGCTCCCACATCCAAGGAGATAGTGAACAAGTATCTCGGGATAGAGGAGGGGATGAATGAGTACATCTCCGAGCTAAGGAGGAGATGACCAGAGTACGGGGTGATTCTGATGTATGATGCATGGACGAGCTATACGAGGAAGTAGATCATCAACTTCCTCATTCGCTACGATAGAAAGATATTTTTTTTTGAAATATGTTGATGCATCTGAGCATGTGAAGGACTACAAGTACCTGCTGAAGTTGATGAAGGACGTCATCAAGGATATTGGAAAAGTTAACATTGTCTAGACAGTCACAGATAATGGCAACAACTTCAAGAAAGCGGGTGAAACAATAATGAAGTCTAGCAACTATAACATTTTTTAGACACCGTGTGCTGCACATTGTATATATTTAATTCTATAGGACTTCAGCAAGAGGAAGCTCATCTCAAGGGTAGTGGAACAAGCACGGGCTATCAACACATTCATTTACAACCAATCCACAGTGATGGCATTCACGAGGTTGATGTGCAATGGTGAACTAGTGAGGCCTGGCATTACATGCTTTGCAACCAATTTTATAGCATTGAAAAGCCTCAAACAACACAAGACATTGTTAAGACCATGCGTTGCCAATGTGAATGGTTCGAGATACCTGAAGCTCGGACTGAAGGAAGACGGATCAATGATTTTTACTTCTGGGATGACATGACTTTGGTCACGAAGATAATGGATCCAGTTGTTTTTGCATTGGGGATCGTAGACGGTGACAAGAAACCCACTATGGGAGTGATCTACGAGGCAATGCACTGCATGAGAGAGAAGGTTAGAGAAGTAGTTGGGAGAGGATTCAAGGCATGGTTGGACATCATGGACAAGCATTGGTCCAAGATGCACTCACATCCTCCATAAAGCTGGTATGTAAGAATATATATATTTTTCCATTTTTGATAGCACTTAAGAGTTTAGAATATGGATTAAAATATTAGAAGTGTCCATGTTTGTGTCTAGCTTGTTACTTCAATCCCAAGTACCAATACAAGAACAATCTTGGTACAAATGTTGACCTTCTACTAGTTATACAAGTTGTGGTAGAGAAGCTCGTCAAGGACGAGAAGACACCGACCTCGTGCATGAGTGAGGTAATTTTGATTTTGTAATCTAGTGGGAGTAACAAAATATTCATTATATAACCATTTACGACTTCAAACAATGTGCATGTCAAGTACTTCAAGATGCCTTGGGCTCTTTCGGTAGAATTACCACGGTTAATGAATGGGGCAATACTCTTCCTGGTGAGGATTAAAACGAATAAATCCATTGACTATGTTGTGATGCATTTACGATTATTGATTTATCCTCATTTTAGATTTTCCGCAGTCGAATGGTAGTTATTGTATGGGATGAAAGCTCTTAACCTATGGAAAGTAGCAGTAAAAGTATTGTCCCAAACGACAACTTTATCCATTCAAAGAAATAGAACAAGTTGGGAGAACAAAGGCTCCATGCTTTTGTCTTCGTGCACTATAACTTAAGGCTGAAGATGAAACATGCAAGGGAGGGGCAAGATAAAGACAACTCCACAGACCCTATTGATCTTGCATACATTTTCAAGATGCATGATGACGATGCTGATGAAGATATTCTGCAAAGGTGGATGGATTCCAATAGTGCTTCAATGCTTGATGAACCGGGGAGCATGCCAAATCAGAATATAAGCCAACAAATGGGAGCGGATGTTGGTGATTACATGGCCAGATTCGGGTGAATCATGTTCCCTCTTAGAGGGGTGGAACTTGATGCGATTGTTGATGACATTCTCTCCTCTACTTCGAAGTCCAAATCCAAATCCAAATCCAAATCGAAGAATGACAGTAGAAGTGATGATGATGATGCTGTTGGCGGTCATGTTGGATCTGGTGATGGGGAGACATATTCAGGGGGTTAGGGTCAGTAGGGGGTGGTCATGGACCACATGATGATATAAGATTCAAGGCAGTGCAAGAATACATGGAACGACATGGAAATACACATGGACAATCGATGATCCGTTTTCTACCTCACTTAAGAATGATATATTGTAGTATAAGAAGACAGAAAATGATCTATCAAAAACCACAATCTTTGAATGTTGTGGAGAATTTTTACTTGGCAAGTCTACCAAGGTCGAACACAGATTGTGTGGTTTTAAATTAATTTAAATAAATACATTATTCACAAAGTTAGTACCCGTGTCAGAAAATACAATGGAAATGAAATGCAATGAAGTTCAATGAGGAGCAATGAAGATTGGAATAAAAGAGCATACCAATATGCACAGGATCTGTGACTAGAATTTTTAATTTGAATAAATTAATCAATATCCTCAAATATTATTACAGATTGAAAGAGATGTTTGTTCAAGAAATGTAATCAATTGAAATCCAAGATGCAGGCTCAGGAGATCAATAAATAATAATATAATAATCTCATAGATATGCGAAATATTCTGAAGTTGTTCTGCCCTAATTTCCCTGTAAGTTATTCCTCTAGTGAATAGTTATTATCTCGAAAATTATCAGGGAAATAATTTCTCAATCTTCCTCTTTGAAGCCCCTGCAAACTTAAGTTAAAATCCTCAAAATATATTTGCACATATTTTTTTTGAAGCCAAAGGGGAAACACTCAGAGGTGCCCGCCCCATATCTGCACATATATGTTCAGTTAGGTTAGCAGATATCCTCTAGTAATCCCTTAAAATAGCTCCAATATGATTAAATCCTCAATGAATAGACAAAAATACTAATGGATTAATCAATTTAATTCTCCTTAAATAAGCCCCTGCAAAGATTAAATCCTCAAAGGTTATCAGCAAGAATACAAGCAATTCAAATATTCTTTATAACATCCTACAAAATGAATCAAGAATCTTCTCAATAAAAATATTGCACAAATAAGTCAATAAATTAACCTGCACAGATAAAATTGAATCTCAAATAATATTTCTCAATAAAGAGTTCATTATCAGTCCACAAAGTATATAATATGATCGAGCAAAGAATAAGCTTCAAAATGATATATTGTGCGCTAAAATCAGAGTTCATAAGATTTATGCAAAAATGAAATAGCAGGGACTAAAATGTAATAAAAGTAAGTATTTCCATCTCAAATGGGTTTTTGGAGGACTTATATGCAATTCCTGAAAACCGCCTTGGCTCCAATGCAATTTTCCCAAGGCGACCACGTAAACCACACGTGGCTTGGGCTACGGGGATAGTTTTTCTATTCTGGAGGATATTAGGGGCTCGAGTGCAATTATTCCATAGAGGCACATATGCTGCACGCATGTGCTGGAGGAGGGCTTCTTTGCAATTTACTGAACTGGTGGGGGTTTTCTCTCAATTTACCTTCGCGACACGTGTTGTGCACATGCTATGGAATGTTAGAAGGTGAGGCGGAAGGCTCGGATGACCGAGCTTATACTTGGGTCGAGGTTCGGGACCACCATCGTAGAAGTCAGTTAATCGTCAGATCATGAGTTGGCCCTTGATCCAATGGTGGCTTGTGGTCGAAGGAGACGGCGGAGGATGGCAACGGTGCAACCCAAGGCAGAGGGCTGTTGCAGCCGAATGCGGCTAGACGGTTGGCAGTGGAGATGCGAAGGCCAAGGCAAGGGACATTTGACTCGGAGCTATCGATGGTTGCGAACAGTCCGGTTGAGGTGGTGAAGGTGGTTACCGTGTGCTGGAGGCGTACGACTGTAGTGGTTGATGGTGACGACGACCGGCGAGCTGCTCGAGGGGGAGGTGGATTGGTGGTAGGCGAAGGTGAAAGCGCAAAAGTCGACGGCAGAAGGTGCTTGCATTAGCGAGAGTGGGTGCACATTGAGTGTGAAAGAAGGTGCAATAGCGGTAGAAGGAACGTGGAGAGATGCAAAAGCGATGGTGACGTCGAAGGCGCGGGTAAGTAAAGTAGAAGCTAATGAGGTGCGAGGGTGTGTGGTGATGAGAGGAAAAAAGAAGGAAGTCGTCGATGAAGGGGAGAGAGGAGACAAAAGAGAAAAGGGAATTACCTGGAGGTGATTCTTCGTCGGAGGAGGGCAGAGGGGGAGCTCGACACCGGTTAATTCTTTGATGGAGGTAGAAGGTCAGCAACTATAGGAAGTGAAGCTGCAACATCGAGACGGCTTCGTCGGATCAAGCCTGAGGTCGAAGTCGATCGACGCTTGTTGACAACTGCGGTCATTTTCATTGGTGCAGCTGGAAGCTCGAGCTTCTTCTCATGAAGATGGCAAATACCATCGGTGGTGGTTGAGGCGTGAGTTTTATAGGAGATGGTGCTTCAGGCATTACGCGGAGGGGGAAGGGCAACGACCGTGGCAGGGGGCGATGGATGTGGCGATTGTTATAGGAGAATGATGAGGTGGGCATGGGTAATGGCGATGCAGGGAAGAGGGAAGACGGTCACGTGCGGAGCATGCGCCCAGGGTGAGAGAGAGGTAGATGGGGTCGGGTCACGTGCTCTGCACGTGACTTGGGTTGGGGGTGAAGAGAGAGAGAGAAGAGAGATGAAGGGAGAGATAGAGAGAGAGAGAGAAAAGAAGGGAGAAGAAAAGAAAGGAATAAATAAATAAATAAATGAAATTAATTAAATTAATTAAATAAGAATTAAGTTAATAAAGGGTTAAATTAATAAATAAATTTAATATTAAATAATAATGATAACAAATAGATGAATAAAGAAGTCTCAAAAAGTGGTTTCAAATGAAGTGAAATCGGAAAGTGGTCAACACGAAAGTTGGCTGTCTCGATGAGATCCACAACTCTCATGAAGGACCCAAAATCAAAAGAGGTCATCTGTACAAAAAAGTATTTTTGGTGGTACTCTATAGATAAGTGAATTAGTTTATAAGCAATATATACATAAGTAATCTAACTTTTATGAATTTTTATAGGCTAGAAAAAGTAAAATAAAATCAACAAAGATAAAATATTTACAAAAACATACAATGTTAGAATTTTATATTTTCTCTTGATTTTCGCTTTTTATGGTCTTAATTCTTGATGTCATGTTAGTTAATTACTCAAAGAATAAACTAGAGAAAGAATTAGATTAAAATAATGATTATTTACACTATTAAAATAATAGTCTCAATTTAGGTTAAAAACATGGGTTATTTAATTACAGATTTTACCCTATATATGGCAAGGTTAGTAAATGTCAATTAATCAAATTTAAGGGGTTTGGTTAGTGAATTACTAAGGAGATTTTGCTAAGAGGTCCATATAAAGTAGATAAATCATGGATTCATCAGACCCATATACTTAGCTCTTTGCTTGTCCCCAAGCAAATTTTAGTGAATTAGTAGGTTGAGTCCTGCCTGTGCATGCGCGAATTGTAAGACTTGTCTTATTAAGAATCCTAGGTTTTAGTGTTCCTAAAATTCTAAGTTGATCCAAGCTATAGTCAAAAGGAATCCAACTTCTCTAGTTATAAGACTCTCCATTTTGTACATATAATATAGGGTTATCTCATTTAATGTGTACTGCATTCTTGAGAGTCAAGTCGAAACTTCACCCGAAGTCTTGATCCAAGAGACTTTCCTCAAGACCTAATCCTCACACTAGGGAATAAATCATTTCTTCCATTCAGTCTACCGTCTCAGTAGTTTGTCAGACTTGAAAGTGTAGATGGCATACCACATTATGGAGGGCATGAGTTTGTTTAATTTCTTCTCTCCCTCACATTGGAATAATGATCCACTCGAGTGCCTTATTACTCAACACATGTATTTTTGGAGTGTTGATCAATGCGTCCGTCAAAGTTGTTGAGTCGTCTATACTTGTTTTCCTACGAGTACACCGCGGTGTGTCTTCTTTAAGTATCTAATGTACTTACATTCAGACTTGTATCGCTTATGATGCAGAGCTCTTTTTGAGGTACTAGCCCGACTCATTGGTCCTAATTAGCTTTGGGCCAATTGGGCACTTTGAAAATGGTTGAGAGCGCTTGCCTTTGATAGAAGCTCTGTGTAATTTGACTTTGTGTTTGAGAACTCTTTTTCTTTCAATATTTCTTTCTTTTCTTTTTGACTAGCTCCATTGCTTTTACCAAAAGTTGGCGCACACTGATCAACAATTATTTAGTTTCATCACACAATGACACAGAGGTCAATATCAAAAGATAACATGCAAACTTGTTCACATACTGGATAGGGTTAGCTGACACTCAAGTTTCATGAAGCCTTCATCGATTTTACCCATCCCCGAGTATTATAAAATTAGGTCTAGACTCAAATCTAAATTCCCCGTCCCTCAAGTGAAATCTCAACACATTTCATCATTCATGCAATTGTGTAAGTGAAGTGATGTGCTGATCTTATTCTTAAAGGTAGAGATTAAGCGCATACTATTGCACTCACATCTTTCAAACTAGGAAATTGTGGATTATTATATCTAAAATCGTAATGACTAAGGTCGATTAACTTTGAATCAAAGGACCTTAAAAAACCGAGTTTCTTTCATTCCTCAAGTCTTGAGTGATAATGAAAATATCAGGGATACAATCCTAAGTTAGTTTTTTTATTATACCCCCTAATTTTATGAAAACATGTATTATTAGACAAAAAATTTATGTATAGTATAAATAATATACACAACTTGTACCCATACCTGATTTTTGATGAAAAGAATTAAAGTACAAGCTATGGATAAAGTACATAGAGTATATACAAACACCCCCAGATACTTAGCTTGTGTTATGTCCTCATGGCACAAAGTGAACTGCAGACATAGCTCGTACCAAGCATAGACGAGTGAGAAGAAAAAGGAAGTCGACTCGCCCCCTATATTTAGGCTTTTGAGGGCCTAAGCATAGTAGAAAAGCACGGAATTAGGCGGTCGAGGGTGAGAAGAAAGAATGAAAGTGATGTATACACAATGATATCATTCCCCTTATGCTCAGACTTAGGTCAGCCTAAGTATGGTCGAGCAATCACAGGTGGAGGACCGGGTAGATCAGGGGTTGATATACAAGTGAACGGTTGAATCTTCTAACTGCATTGAAGAGGATGGCTTCATTTATCAAGGTTTCATATAGGTCAGGGGGGCCTTTCGGCTAATTCTGTGCCCCGAGTGAAGGAGATCTGCTTCACCTGTACCAACTGCTTATGTGATTCGACGAAGTGCTTAAGCATCTATTCATTGACTAAGGAAGTTTGTGTACTATTCGCTATCTCAGAAATTGTGACACTGCCATTATTGTGTTCTTCCCTAACGATGAAAGGTCCCGTCCTTTTCGATTTCAGCTTACCTTGAAAAATTTCCAACCTTGCATTAAACAACCATACTTTTTGCCCTTGAATGAAGTTCTTTGTTCAAATGTGTTTGTCATGCTAATTCTCTACTCTATCCTTATAAATTGTGTTGTTTTCATATGCATGGTTTCTAATCTCAAAGAGCTCATTTAAATCCATGTCTCTATTCTTCTTTCTTTGTTGATAATTCAAGTTGATCTTTTTGATTGCTCATTCTGATTTGTGCACTGATTCTGCGGGCAAATGACATGGTTTTCCAACTATCATTCTAAACGAGGAGGTGCCTAATGGGGTCTTGTAAGCAGTCCTGTAAGCTCGTAGAACTTGATCTAGGAGTTGGGACCAGTTCTTCCTGTTAGGTAGGCTAAGTTTGTAAAATTCTTTTGACCTCCCTATTTGACATCTCTGCCATGCCATTTTACTATGAGTGGTAAAGATTAGCGACACTGTGCTCAATGTCGTAGTCCTTAGTCAATTTCTTCACTTCCCGGTTGATAAAGTGGTTACCCACATCAGATATCAGAACCTTGGGGATCCTGAACCTCGAAATTATATGATCTTTCAAAAATTTATAGAAGGTTCTGCTCTCTGCGACTCGAGTAGGGATAGCCTCCACCCACCTTGGTAAATAGTCTATCGTGAGAAGAATATATTCAAATCCATGGCTATTACGGAATAACCCATAAAGTCAATGCCCCATGCGTCGAATACATCACATATGATAATTGGTTGTATGAGCATGGCTTCTTTGAGACCGATGGTCCCTCCCATTCTCTGACAGATCGGGCACGACCTAATAAAATTGTAGGAATTGTTAAACGAGGTTGGTCAGTAAAATCCACATTGCAATATCTTCTCAGCAGTCCTCTTCCTGGAGTGGTGTCCTACCTCAAAGGTGTGACACAGAGTGAGGACACTTTGGTATTCCTCCCGAGGAATACATCTCTTCCATATACAGTCCGGTCCTTCAAAGAAATGCGGATCCTCCAAATGGCAGTGTCTATATTCTGACTTTAGTCGGTCAATTCTTCTTTTTGGCCAACCATGGGGAACTTTCTTAAAGACAAGATAGTTAACCATATTGGCATATGATGCAGATGAAAATTTGAAACAATAGAGAAATAATTTGGATGGAAGAAATTTAGAGAGGAGAGAAAGAGAGAACACGTCGGTTGCGCGGGTCTGGATATGAATCGTGAAGGTAACGGGTAGCCGTTAACGATCCATACTTGCACTCATACTAGCTTAAAGTAGGTACTACTCGATCGCCTCTTGGCATTTTTGGATGCTCTGTACGACTTGTACAAGGAAGGCCAACTGTTGCGCTACATCTGGATCCACACGAGGCGACATGGTTTTGCATAAAGAACCACAACATTAATACTTGCTTTACTTAACAGAGACATGGACATGGATATAAAATATGATATTATACGTTGGACTTGTGTTGGGTCAGAAGACTTCCAACGCTATCCAATATTTCGAACACCAATGAGGAATAATATATGTGGAATGGAATGGAGTACTGCTGCTTAGAGTACCATCCCCTTTATTTAAGAGGGGAGAACTTGCTAAACTAGAAAGACATTCAAATTCAAATAAAATCCTAATTGATCATAATTGACTCTAACCGATTCTAATTGACACCTAACTAATTCTATATACTAAAAATCTTGAGATCATCAATTCTCCTCTGCTTGAGAAATTCGTATCCTGAGGAATTTCTTGATCTTCGATTCTCCATTGGGGAATTCGATAGGGTTTGGTTGATCGGACCTCCCCAATTTGGCTTCTTTTCCGTATTACGCTTGTAGTTTCTTTCCACTGAGGGGCATGGCTGCAAATATTCTACCCGTCACTTAAAATACCACACCTTAAGTGGCCACAAACTTTAACCTTTAAATAAAAGGTTCTGGGGGGTGTTTTTTTGCAAAATCCCCAAATCAGCCGCATATCTCAAAATTCAGGAGAGATATGAAACTCCAACGAGGGAAACCCTTCTTAATGGTAGCTAGGGTTTCTCCATAATAGGGCGGCGGTAGCGGTTGATCGATAGCACAGGAAGCGGCTAAAGTGACGCCTTGAATCCACACAGTAGCGACGACGTGGGAGAAGGCTCTGGTGAAGGGGCTTTGTGCGGTGGAGTTACCATGCGAGGGGATGCCTCGGGCAGCACCGGTGGTGGGGGTTCCTATTGGAGTCGCCTTCTCGTGCGTGAATGGGGTGGGGGCGGAGGTGGAAGACCCACCATTGGGTGAGTCGGCGGTGTTGAGCTTTATAAGGGGGCCAACGTCGGTGGCGGCGACAGTAAAGTTGGCTAGCCCCATCCCCTATGCGTGGTCCCAGGTGGTGCGATCTCCGTCCGAGGATTGCGATAAGGGGTCAAGGGGGTTGGTACTGCATATGGAGGTTCCAGTGGTGGGGTTTGAGGGAATCAGAGCATCAATGGCGACATCGTGCCTTAAGGTTAGGGCTCCAAAAGTTCGAGCAGTACTATCTGCCGTGTATGTGATGACGATGTCGATGTGTGAGCATGCCCTCAAATTTCAGCAAATTCGATCGAATTTTTGTTGAATATCGATATCCTGTCGAAATCGAAATTTGACCGAAATGACCGAAATATGAGGGCCTTAGTACAAAAAATCACCGAAATGATCGAAATTTTGATTGAATTTCGATTGAAATTCCACCGAAATACTGTTTCGGTCGGTCCCCGAAATGGTGACTGAAACTGACATTTAGGGCCTTGTGCGTGAGGCACCTGCATTCATGCTTTCTAATCGGCAAGCCAACATGTTGAATGCTATATGCCTGGCTGATGGCATGATACGGGGGCAGCGACATTGTGGATGTTGACGTAAGGGCTCCATGGACAAAATCTTCAAATGTGAACAGATCGTTATTTTCAGGCTTTTCATCTGCGAGATTTTCATCGAAGATGGGTCCTTCATCGGATACTGAATTGATGTCTTCATTCTCTTGTTGTATTGATGTTGTATCAAATAAATCTTTATATTGAATACGAGTGGTGTCGTTGCTTCTTCTTCATGAATGAATATATTGTCATCAAGCCATTGTTGAACTTTCACGAACGCTAGAAGTCGATTCTTGTATCTTTGTTGGCGTGGACGCAAACCGTGACCGAGATGGATCAAATCGAATTGCAGTCGCCAATATGCAATCGGATCGTTGAATCGTAAGGACAATTCGGTTGTCATACTTTGATATCAAGTGATGCAGATGAAAATCTGAAATGGTAGAGAAATAATTTTAGGTGGAAGAAATTTAGAGAGGAGAGAAAGAGAGTGGAGAACACATTGATTGCACGGGGTTTTTGAGATGAATCGTGAAGATCACACTGAGAGAGAGAAATAGAGAGATGGAGCTAAACTCAATTTTTAATATATTCTGAACTAGACTGTCCCTTATATAGATTACCATCCCCTTTATATAGGAGGGGAGAAATTACAAAATTAAAAAGACATTCAAATTCAAATAAATCCTAATTGATCTTAATTGACTCTAACCAGTTCTAAATAACTCTTAACTAATTCTATCTACCAAAAATGTTGAGATTACAATTCAATTTTTTTAACGAGAATACACAATTAATTTAAAGTAACTAATTAGGGGCAGAAATCCCTAATCTAAAAAATCCCCAAATCAGCAATTTTCTTCAATTCAGGTCATCCTGTCAATTTGGGAATGATTGCATCAGCATACCATGGGAGGGAGTCAATAATAGAAGTTGACTTGTATGAGAAGGATTCACGGATCGAATCTGAATCAGGGATTTTATCTTGTTCGATCCGAGATAGATGGTTAGCTACCACGTTTTTTACTCCAAGATCATCCTTAATCTCTAAATCAAATTTCTGAAGTAGGAGTATCCATCTGAGAAGATGTGCTTCTGCGTCTTTCTTTGCCATCAAGTATCAGATGGCTGAATGATCTGTGTATGATGTCACCTTAGATCCTAGAAATAGAGATCTGAATTTTTCTAAGGCAAAGACTACGACAAGCATTTCCTTTTCTGTCATAATATAATTTTTTGATCTGGATCTAAAACTTTGCTTGTGTAGTGAATAACATAAGGGACTCCATCTCTCCTCTGCCCTAACACAACCCCTATTGCAAAATCACTGGCATGATCTCGAAGGGAAGAGACCAGTCAGGGGCTTGTAAGACAGGAGATTGTATGGTCTTCTTTTTGAGCAGCTCGAAGGCCTCAAGACACTTATGATCTACAAGGAACTCATTGTCTTTCCCTAAGTGCTCAATCAACGATCGTGCAATTTTTGAAAATTCTTTGATAAATCTTCGATAAAATCTGACATGCCTTAGAGAAGACCGCACTTGCAACGTTGGTTGGTGGCTCGAGTTTCTTGATCACATCCATCTTGGTAGGATCAACCTTCATTCCCTTCTTGGAGATTACGTAACCCAACACGATGCCCTCCTTTACCATGAAATGACTTTTCTCCCAGAAAAGCATAAGATTCACTTCCCTACATCTCATAAGGACTCAGTTCATATGCTCAAGACAATCATTGAATGAATCACCATGGACAAAGAAGTCATCCATAAAAACTTCCAGGAAATTCCCAATCATGTCTAATAAACACTCTCAATTCCTTTAATTCTTAAGTTGTAAAAACTGAGGAGGGGAGAATCGAAAAAGCCAATGCAAGCGTTAAATCAATGATGCATGATAAGAAGAAAACACATACTGATTCTTCGCCTTCTTCATGCGGGATGTAATGCAAGTAATTTAAATTTACACTAAATGACATGCACAAATGAAAATGCCCAAAGCTGATAGTTCTATTAGCAGGAAAGAATTGATTTGGCTAAGTTGAACGATCTACAGTACGTCTAGTTAGTGAAAAGATGTGACCTAAAATTATGAGTACAATCAAGGATAAAAATTTAAGCTAACGTAGGTGTACCTAATTTTACACCACTCAAGTCAGGTCCCAACCGCATAGAAGGGGTTGAAACAGACCTGACACACCATAAAGTATTCAATTCAAATTATTACAAAAATCAGGGTTCAGAGAGAGATAGAGAGACCCTATAAATGATGTAGAAATTAAACTATCTAACTCTCTCTCATACAATAAAGTTAAAAACTATCTTCTTCGTAGATCCTTGAATTTATATCCACAATTTCTCTGAGTTATTTGCGAAAAAGAAAATGTTGTTAGTATCGGTAGTAAAAGAGAAAAGCAAGAAAATAAAATGCAAAAATAAGAAGAAAAAATGACACAGAAATTAATTTCACAAAAATTAATTACAGAAAATAATTTAAAACCCTAAAAATTCACCGTTCCTCGGCATCGCCACCATTTGATGATTCATTTTCTACCTCACTTAAGAATGATATTTTATAGTATAAGAAGGAATAAAATGATATATCAAAAATCACAATCTTTGAATGTTGTGGAGAATTTTTAATTGGCAAGTACACCAAGGTCGAACACAGTGAACGGTGATTTTTAGTTACGTCGGTTTTAAATTAATTTAAATAATTAATTATTCGTAAAGCTATCCATGTCAGAAAATACAATAGAAATGAAATGCAATGAAGTGCAATGAGGTACAATGAAGATTGAAATAAAAGAGCAGACCAATATGCACAGGATCTGTGACTAGAATTTTTTAATCCGAATAAATTAATCTATATCCTCAAATATTATTACAGATCGAAAGAGATGTTTGTGTTGCAGGGCGACCATGCAAGTCGCACGTGGCTTGGGCTGCAGGGACACTTTTGCTATTCTGGAGGAGATCAAGGGCTTGAATGCAATTGTTCCGCAGAGGCACGTACGTTGCACGTGTGTGCTGGAAGAGAGCTTCTTTGCAATTTACTGAACTGGCGAGGGTTTTCTCAATTTACCCTCGCGGCACGTGCTGTACACATGCTATGGAATGTTAGGCGGTAGGGCAGAAGGCTCGGACGCTCGAGCCCATACGTGGCGCACGACGTCGGTTGGGAGCCCCCCAAACCTCTAGGCTTGGGCCAAAGTTAACTGGAGTCTATTATTAGCTATATTTGTTGCGTCCATGTATTACTACAACTACCCTACTATTTGACAAAATCTTTCCAAATCTTTGAGATCCTAAATCATGTTCATCCATCCTCTGCCTCACCAAGAAAATTCCTTAGTTATGCTCGAGTGCATGGTCTTGGAAAATTTTACAATAGAGGTTTATATAAATATTTTGCCAAGTCATTTTCATTGTTTTTACCCAAATTAATAATATTGAAAAAAATACTGTGACCACAAAGATCGGTCATCTTCTTGAATTAAACCTTTTGGCATATTCTATTAACAATAGATCACTGTTGACTAAATTATGGACAATAGACCTAAATCTGTACAGTCAATCACAAAAAGAATTGAGAAAGGATGAGGAATCCAATCAGTGATGATGATTCAATGATGACTGATAATTATGAGTGCCAGTCATGGTGACTCTTACACCTGACTGTGTGAGAGTGCGGTGAGCCTCAGTTGGGCGGGAGATAGGAAGCCCAGTTAGGACAGCGACCGCTTAGTGCGCGGGTCTCAGATCCTAGTCTTTTCTCGGTTTTTCGCGAGCGCTCGTAGTTTTTACATCTCATTGGGATCCATAGGTTTTTTTTGAAGACCAGTTCGTCTGACCCTTGTTCTTTAGGGTACCTAGGCTGGAGGACCCTCGGTTTTAGTTTTTCGAGCTCATTAGCTCGTACTGGTCGGGCTGGTTTTTCTTTTGGGGTGACTCTTCCGGAGAGTCTCTCCCACTCGTCTCAGTGGCGTAGTTTTGGAGTAGACATATCCCTCTATTGGACCACACTTCCCCTTAGAGGGCGAGATGGAAGGGTCTCTTAGGAGACTACCTCACCGCTTGGGCTTTGATTACCATTCTGCCAATAGGCTTGGCGATGGCTACATATTATTCCTCTATGGCTGTATCTAAATCAGTTACAATTTAATTCGAAGGAGTTATAATTGAGCTTAGAATGAGTCACAAATGTGTTTGGCTAAAATTGAGATGAATTACAGTTGAGTTGGTTATATGGGAGCTTGGTTTCCATTGAGCTAGTTACTGTTCTGTCAGTACTTCCTGACGACGAAGAGAAAAGATCATATTATGAAAATTATCCCTATCAGACTACAAGCTACTGCCACATTTATTATATATAGCTAGGGGACGTGTTGGGAACTTAGTTAGGATACATTTTACTCCACTGCATGCCTACAGAGGCACCCAACCCTAATGCTTCCTTACTGCCTTAGAGTCATAGTGTGAGGTCTTACCCAGATCAAGACCACAAACTATCCACTAAGCTTGAGAAATTTAACAAGAAAAGAATCAAAACACCAAACCTATCATATACACTTACTATAATTCATCCACATGATTTAAAAACATCGGAAAGAGACCTGTATCACCTCGATCATTATAAACATTTAGTAAAGACAACGATTACACAAGAGACTTATCATCCATATTATTAAGATCAATCAAATATGAATTATAAAAAAATTATAGCTTAACTATAGATCATATAATCTATATATAAAAGTATTAAAGTTGGGCAATTGGGGTAGGATGAGCTAGTATGGGGATTCATATACCAAACAACTTGAAAATCTGTTTCAATGCAAGTAGCTTTAAATTTAATTGCCAAGCCCTATTTACTTGTTTTCTTTTGGAGCCACTAAATTTCTTGTTATTTTTAATTAATTAGATTTACTCAACATTTGTTGACGTTCTGTTCTCCCTAATGCATGGATCGAAGGAAAAACACCTGCATTGTAATTAGGAGAGTTAAATGTAAGCTTCCGCGGTAAATCTTATCAGGTACGCATATTATACTTTTTGTTCAGGATATTATAAATGCTTTTCTTTCTCTTCTGCTAAAATTGGAATGCATGTAAATAATCCTACTTCTTTTGTTACATGTCAATTTATATGGAAATTTATGCACTGGAATTGGTGATATATTGTAGTTATGTGGCTTATCAATAAATTGTGTCTTTAGCGAATATGATACTACGAGTGATGCGTACACGGGTATCCCGGACGAAAGGGAGCGGGCGTCACTAAGTCCCACTTGCATTCCACAACGGATGCACCAAGTGGAGTTGAAACAAGGCTCCAATTACCACGCGACTGTAGCATAACCATCTCCTCCATGGCTAACCGCCACTAACTGTCTTCAAGAGCCTCCTGATATGTCCGTGGCATATCCATGACTGATAGCGCTAAGGTAAACATCCTGAAATCCTTTGACAGTCTACTTAAGGAAACGTGGGCTGCAAGAGGATAAGTATCACACATACGTCTCTGCTTTCGCAGAGTAATCGACACATTAAGATCATCTGCCAAGTCCCGAACCAGTAAGTTCCCCTCTTGAGAGGGCACCTGCTCATCCTGTATAGAATCCGGTTGTACAGACAACTCAATAGTGCCATCAGTAGAAACAATGTGCTCATTACATACCTGAGACTTGCTGGATAATGGGCAAGACCAGTGAGCTGGGGGAACAAAGCGATACCTACGAGTAAACACACGTGAAAAAAACCAAGTCATAGTAGGAGGTGGAACCACAGGAGCATGTGTAGAAGCATGAGTAGGTGTTGGTGGTGGTAGAGCAGGAGTAGAGGGAGGTGGTGTTATGACAGTAAGAGGTTGAGGTATGTAGATCTCATCAGATTCTGATGGGACTAGTCTGTCACTTGTAGGAGAAAAATACATGACATCAACATGAGGAGGTTGGACTGGTCCAATAAGTATAGTAAAATCATCAACAAGAGGAGGTCGAACCAGTTTGTAGAGCTCCGATACCCACGACCACATCCAATCACCTTGCCTGTGAGTGTGTCCTGAAACAAAAGAGATGAATGTCAAAAATGGTACGACAAAGCAAATCCTTAGTAATCTGACTAATGGAAAATAAATTCATCTGAAAGTTAGCGCATAAAAAACATTCTAAAGGCACATGGATGGTGTCAAATGCACCTCCCCCTGTCCTGTATAGGTAAATGGTCTCCATTTGCAATGACAACCCATCTACCGAGAGGTATGGTCCTGTAGGACCTCAGTTGTACTCTGTCTCTACACAAATGGTGGGAAGCACCAGAGTCCATAGACCACTCTATCATATCTCCACCACTATTACTAGTAAAAGCGTAAGCGATACCTGAGGTGCTCGAAGATGCTCTTGCTGCGTCTGCGGTATCTACAGTGATGATGTCTGTAACAGAAGTCATGATCTCTCTAATACGAAAGATAAATCATCCAGACGAGGATCGTCCTGGGAAGCTAGAGTCTCCGAAGACTCAATCTGTTCTGCCACGTGACCAGAAACATGATATCCATGCTTCTAGTAACACGCATCCTCTACATATCCTAGCCGTCGACAATAGGTACATGGGTCATGCTGATGTCCACTACCTTTGCCATGAGAGGTGTGTGTCCTTTGGATTGGGTTGTCCCTTCTCAGCCATGAGAGGCGGCCCTTGCTGAAGAGGGTGAAGGAGTGGTCGTAGAGGGGGAAGGGGAATAGGGTTAGGGCTTGGGTGGAATTTGGGAACTCCGATCTAGGATCGTCGCTCCGATACCATGTAGAAATGGAAGAATGAATTGCATTATTGAGAGGCCCTATGGTTCTCTTATATATGAGAGAAACATGTTTGACAAATTACAAGATGAATACAAAAGAAATAGATAATATGAAAGCAATAAAAAAGATAACTAGTATCTCAACACCGTGCAATAGAAATGTACCTTAATGTGTTTGAGCCTCTCATGGAAAGCTAGATTGTTGGCAATGATTAGAGCAACTTGATTGTTGCTAAGCAACTGCATGAGAAGTGGCACACCAATTGCTAGGTCCGTCAGAATAGCTGTGACCCACATCATCTCAGTATTCCCCTGTGCCATAGCTCTGTATTCATACTCATCACTAGATCTAGCAACCACATTCTACTTCTTGCTTTTCCGTGAGACCAAAGAACTCATGAAAACTGCAAAATTAGAAGTAGACTTCATGTCTTTAGGACATCCTACATAGTCAGAATCTGCACAAGTCATGATGGAAAGAGATGTCCCTCTACTAAATAGCAATCCTGTACCTGAGGAAGACTTCATATACATTAGGATCATGTAAACCGCATCCATGTCAACCTGTCGTGGCTGCTCCATAAAGTGAATGACTTTGCTCGCTGCGAAGGAGATATCTAACATGATAATAATCATGTAGAGAAGCATCCCACAAGCTCCTTATGGCTCTGTTTGGTTGCAGGGTTGGGAAGGGTTGGGTTGGGTACTATTCACAGGGGTACTCCCTCCTCACAGTTTACTATTCACCCAGCCCACCCAACCCAACCCTGCCCAACCCTGCAACCAAACGAACCCACCTCTTGTCGACCTCATCTGTTGTGTGCTATCCCTGTTTTTAGAAGGAGATCTATGACATACTTCCTGTGGATCATCACAAAACCTCTTTTGTTCCTAGCAAAATCAAACCACAGGAAATGTCATAGTTCGTTAAGGTCCTTGGTGACAAATTATTGTCTAAGGAACTCTTAAGCCTCGATGATACCCTGTAAGTCATCTCCTGAAATAATGTCATCAATATAAATCGAGATGACAATACTACCTTTATATGTCCTATGTAGAACCTGCAGTCAATCTCTAGAAGCCTTATTGCTCTAACAAGTCCGAAAGCTTCCGGAATTATGCTCTGGAACCTTTTTTAAGGCTGTAAATATCTTTATGAAGTCTGCATATCTTTCGACACTCCCCCTCAGCGGCAAACTCATGTTGCGGCTGCATATAAACTACCTCTTGGTCACCATACTAGAAAGCATTATTGACATTAATTTGGAAAAGTGACTAGTCTTGTACTACAACAACAAAGAGGAGGATCCAAAGGGTAGAATGATGAACTGCGAGGGAAAAAGTGTCCTGATCGTCCACCCCATATGTCTGGGTAAACCCTCGTGTGACAAGTCTAGCCTTGTAGATCAATGCTGCCATCTCCACACTGCTTCACTGTAAAGAACCATTTGCAGCCAACCATAGATACCCCTGCTGGGTAGTAACAAAGATCCACGTGCCATAGGATTGGAGCATAGCAATTTCCTCCTCCATAGTAAGACATAACTGTCTTGCATAACCTCATAATATGTGCGTGTGGGATCACACCACCAAGCAGTCTCATCACAAACTTCTTGAAATCCTCTCAAAAACGCCTTAGTGTAACATAGGTTGCAATGGGATGCACAACACAACTACACCTCCTCTTCCGAAGAGTAATGCGCTGATCAGGATCCGCTAGATGATTTGTCTCCTGTACAGTACTCTTGTGAGGTGCTACATACTCAACCTATAAAGTCTCTCGTTGTACAAACAAATCATCAGTGCCATCAATAGAAGTAAAATGCTTAGAATTTATCTAAAGCGCGCTAGATGATGGGAAAGGCATATGAGTAGGTGGTATTGTTGTTAAGGATTAGTATAGGCTAGGCTGGACCCCGAAGGGCCTATGCCCAAGCCCATCTTAAAAACTCGGGTCTTAGGCAGGGCCCTGGCCTGCAAAATTTTATGTGGTTCGGCCCAAACCTAGGCCCGACCCATCTCTAGCCCTGTACCCTCGGCCTAAGATCGAGCCTATGAAATACCCATATATTTATGAAATACCCACAGATTTATGATTTCTCCGTTCCTCTAGAGCACAACTCCTGCCAATTCAACACTGTTAGAGATTAAAATAGATTGTGTTAAAGATTGCAGTAGATTGCGTTGTTGAGAGTATTGAGAGTATATTTGTTAAGAGAATATTCTATATGACAAAAGTATATTCTTGTAACCTGTAAGGGTATTTATGTGTTTTCTCCTTTGAGCACTCTAGGGTTTTGTCCTATATAAGGACCCCTAGACCTCTTGAATAAGACAAGACTTTCTATTCTTTCATACTTTCCACATGGTATCACAGCAACGGTCCTAGACCGATGTTCTGACCTAAATCCCTCCACCACCGCCAGCCCCAAGTCTTTAGTAGCCCAGCACCTCCCCAGGCGCTCCTCCGTGCTAACCCAGATGCCTTCACATGCTCGTGCCTTAGACCGTACTTATTCCCCCGACACTTCCACGGTGCCCTAAGGAGCATCGCCTCTGGCCCCCAGCACCCTCCATCATGTCTCGTCCTCGCGCTTAGCGTCATTGCGCCTCGTCCTTAGAACCCGACTCGGGCCCCTCGTGCAACTACTGGCGCTGTCGCCTCATGCCTGTGCCGCCACAAGCACCAAAGTGCTGCTGCCAACCCCCTCCCAACAACCCTCCTGCTCCCCTCCTAATATATTATCATACTCTGACAAAAGATATGTAGATGCTCTTATGACAATATCCATTCCCAGAGATCATAATAGTGCATTGAAGGATTCTGGTTGGCGAAAAGCAATGGATGAAGAAATGGATGCCCTTAATTCCCGAAGGACATGAGACCTTGTGTAGTGTCCTCATGGAACAAAACTTGTTGCGTGCCCATGGGTTTTTACTACAAGGCAATCTCCAAATGGTTCCATTGACATATTAAAGGCAAGACTTGTGGCTAAAGGCTTTACACAAATATATTGAGTTGACTACTTCGAGACCTTCTTACCTGTTGCATGAATGAGCTCCATACAGACCATTCTCTTAGTGGTAGTAAACAAGGACTGGAATATTTTTCAACTGGATGTCATGAATGCATTTCTATATGGCGATCTAGAGGAGGATGCAACCTCCAGGGTACGAAGTCGAGGGGAGTATGTGTGCTGACTTCACAAAGCAATCTATGGCCTGAAGCAAAGCCCGATGGCAAGGTTTGATAGACTAAGTATAAAAATTAGCATTCTAGGGTTCCAGAGAACTACATCCGACTACTCTATTTTCATCCGAAAATGATCGTTTGGTACTGTTACACTTGCTGTCTATGTTGATGATATGGTTATAGGTGACACTGATAAAAGGGTGTTGGAGACTAAGGTTTTTTTGCAAAAGGTTTTTATCACAAAGGATCTGGGACAACTTCGCTATTTTCTGGGCATAGAGGTCTTACGTACCAAGAAGGGATTTCGTATGTCACAAAGGAAGTACTGCCTAGATTTACTAACTGAGGCTAGATTACTTGGATGCAAACCCTCCGGTATTCCTGCAGAACCAAGGAAACACTCAACCTCTTTGATCCTCCATTTGAAGACACTAAACGATACAAAAGCCTAGTTGGAAAATTGTTGTATCTTACTGTTACTAGACTAGACCATAGAAGCCCGTATCGGGGATATATCGGTTTCGACAGAGAAAGGGTATCGAAATCACCTAATATACCCTTTTACAGGGATATCAACTATATATCGCTGATATATCGACGATCTATCACCATATCGGCTCATATTGGTCAAAAATGACTGGATTCAGTACAAAAAATATTGGATATCGATCGATATTGTCGATATTTCACTGATATCTCTATATATCAATGCTATTATTCTTGCAAGATTGATTCCACTACTTATCTAGCTATACCCAATATTAAAACACATATCTAGCTACACCTAGTATTCAAACACGCAATGTTTTATATATATTTTATTTTGGGTCAGGGGCGCTGCCCCCACATCTCCACAAGGGGGAACAACCTGAGCCCCCTAGCCCCCCAAGCTCGCTGACCGGGCAACGAGACCCCTGTACTGGTAGGGTATGGCATGACAAGAGGGTGCATACAACGGTTCTTCAACTTGGATTATATTTGCAAGTTTTTTCATGTTGTAAAGAACTTGAATGAAATCCATTTCCAATATCTATAAGTCAATTTTCAAAAAAATGCCTCTAAGTCAAAAATCAACATTAATATAGATATGCCGAAATAATTGATATATGCGATATAAGCTTCATAGATGACCGATATGTGTGATCTAAGAGTATATTTGTAAGTTATTTAGTGATCTAAGAACTTGGATGAACTCCATTTTCAATATATATTGGTCAACAACTAACAGTACCAACGATATGTTCGATATGACCGATATGTGCAATATAAGGATCATAGTCTTCACAAATGATCTATATGTACCATCTAAGTGTATATTTGTAAGTTATTTAATGTTATAACTTATAAGAACTTGAATGGAATCCATTTCCAATATCTATAGGTCAAGAATACACATTAACAAAGATATGTTCGATATGATCGATATGCGTGATATATGGGCTATAAATAACCGACATGTGTGACATAAGTGTGTATTTGTAAGTTATTTGTTGTTTTAATATCTTGGATGATCTTAATTTCCGAAAAAAACGATAAAATTGGCTTTTTGAACCATTTCTGACATTTCCATCGATATCGTCGATATGTCGGCGATATATCCCGATATATACATTTCTGGATGACCGAAACGATATCGATATCGATACGGCCTTCCTTGGACCAGACATATCCCATGCTGTGAGCAGAGCTAGCCAATACATGGAGAAACCTTGTTACTGCCATTGGGAGGACGTTCTTCTGATCCTTCGATATCTGAAGGAATCACTCGGGCATGACCTATTCTATAGGGTAAATGGATTGCTGATAGGGATGCAAACGGTCGGATACAGATACAGATATAGGTATTACCATATCCTTATCCGTTTTCTAATACGAATACAGATGGGGATACGGATATTGACGGATATTAAAACTATCTTACCATATCCTTAAAAAATGGATACGGATGTAAAACGGATACTGGTCGCACACGAGTAATGTTAGAAATACTCAATAGAATTGACTTAAATATATAAGAATTGGATGAAAAACACATAAAATTAATTTACTAAATGTGTTTGTATCATAAAATTATATAAATATGGTAAAAGGAGGTAGAGAACTATGTTATATATGGTTAAAATAAATTTATGACTATATTTATATACGAAAACGGATATACGGATACGTATACGGATGTTTGCGGATATCAAATCGATATCCATATCCGTATCCATTTTAAAACGGATACGCATACAGATGTCAAAATATGTATAAAACGGATACGGTGACGGATCGGATACGGATATATCCGTATCCGTTTGCATCCCTAATTGCTGATGCCGATTATGCAAGCTCGCCCGAGGATCACCGCTCCACTACGTGTTATGTTATGATGGTAGGAGGAAATCTTGTTAGTTGGAGGAGCAAGAAGCAAACTGTAGTCTCCCAATCCAGTGCAAAGGCAGAATACATGGCAATGGCTCAGGTTACATGTGAAATTACTTGGCTACTAACTTTTTTGCAAGAACTCAGCATTGATATTACTACTCCTCTTCCTCTATATTGTGATAACAAATCTGCTACTTACATTGCCACCAATCGTGTATTCCATGAGAGAACCAAGCACATTGAGATTGTCTGCCATTTCATTCGTGATGTTGTACGAGGAGGCAATATTGCTACACCGCACATCTCGACAGATCTTCAACTTGCGGAGATATTTACAAAGGCGTTGTCAAAGAAGTGCCTTTCCTGGATTGCTTCCAAGTTGGGCATGATTGATGGATATGCTCCAACATGAGGGGGAGTCTTAGAGATTAAAATATATTGTGTTAAAGATGGCAGTAGATTGTGTTGTTGAGAGCATTAAGAGCATATTTATTAAGAGAATCTTCTATAGAGAATATTTTATGTGGCAGAAGTATATTATTGTAACTCGTAGGGGTATTTATGTATTTTTCTCCTTTGAGCACTTTAGGGTTTTGTCCTATATAAGGACTTTTAGACCTCTTGAATAAAACAATGCTTTCTATTCTTTCATACTTTCCACAAACACATTCTATGAAATACCTGCAAACTTAAAACTCTCTCTATTAGATTTGAATCAGAAACCATAATCAATATTTGCATTTCAGCATCAGACCTTTCCCATTAAGATGTCATATTGCAAGGATGATCACTACTGCTTTCGTTCATCCAACAACTCGAGCACAATCACATACAGGCAAATCAAAGCATCGTTCAACAATCAATCAATTTTAAATCTCGGACCATGTTCTATTATAAAAAACTACATCAGTTCAACACCAAATACATGAGAAATCATGGATTCATAACAATCTGATGGTACTTCCACTGCCATTGCAACTTCCGCCATACTCCCAACAAACCTCCGGCTCCTTACCCACTCACAATCCGCTATCTGTCATCGTGACCGGCATGATTTTCCTCATCGTTACAGCTGTAAAACGTCAAGGGTGTTTATTGGATAATAAACCCCCTTCCCTACACATCTTTTCTTTATATTTACTTTATTCTAGTTATTAATTTTGTTTGTAATTAATCTATTTTATTGAATAAAAAATCAATCCTTCTTTTTTTTTAATATTTTCAATGCAACTTAATCTTACTTTCAGGCCTAGGATCGGGCCTAACATTTAGGTCGGTTTGAGCTGAGACAAGCCCGAGCCTAACCTAATTGGGCCTAAAACTATGGCCAAGCTCGACTCGTTCTTCATTTGGGCCAGGCTGGGCTTTAGGCTGGGTTGACCCTATCTAGCCCAATGCCCATCCCTTACTGTAGTCAGCCTACGAATGTATTAACGAGGCAAAATCCGAGCCACATGATGAGGATGAGGTGGTGTTTTGGGAGGCGGAGGTGAATGGGGAGCTGGAATGTAAACCTTCTCTCTGGACTCTGACGAAGTCATCCCATCACCCATGAGATAAAAATACACAACTGACTCAAAGAAGGTGAAGTCGACATTAACATAGTATTTCCACTCACATGATCAAAGCACTAGTACTCTTTTCAGGCCCTAGAGTAACAAAAAACGACACATTTGATAGCTCTGGGTGAGAGCTTATCATGACCATGAGTTAGATAATGGACAAAAGCCACAGAGCCAAAGACATGAGATAATAGAGAGAAAAGGTCCATATCAGAAAACAACAAAGTCTTTTCCCACAATTAAGTAGGGTCGGCTACATGGATTTTTCACCTCCATTCAGATCTATCGTGGATCAATCCCTACCTTATATCCACAAAACTAAGATCCCTTCATATAGTCTCTTTGCAACACTTCTTGGGCTGTCCTCGCCCTCTCTTAGCCAATTCGACATCCCAACACCCGCATCTCCTAACTGGTGCATCAATTGATCTTCTTTGCAAATGACCAAACCTTCTTAAGCGGTTTTCTCGCATTTTATCCTCGATAAGAGCTACACCAACTTTCTTTCTGATCGCATCATTACGAATCCGATCTGTACGTGTGTGTCCACACATCCACCTTAGCATTTTCATTTCTACTACAACCATTCTCTACACATGTCTATGCTTCACAGGCCAACATTCAGATCCATAGAGCATAACAGGTCTTACGGTTGCTTTGTAAAATTTTCCTTTAATTTTTAAAGGAATTTCTTACACAGAGGACAATAGAGGCTCCTCTCTAGTTTAGCCAGCCTGCATTTATTCTATTAATAAAATCTCCATCAATTTCCCCATCATGTTGCAAAAATAGATCCCAGATATCTAAAAGAATCTCTCTTCCGAATGTTATCATCACCAATCTTCACCTCGATTCCTTCAACATTGCTTCCATCAAAGGCCAACTTAGCCCTACTTATACGAAATCCTTTAGTCTCCAACTCATGTCTCTGTATCAGGAAACACAGTCGAAAAAAGGAATCTTTTCTCCTAACACAAAGGATGACATATGACTGACCAGGTAACAAGTAGTGAGGACCGTATCACTCCAGAAAGAGTGAGGCTAGATAAAAAGAGTATAACATCAAGAAGGCGATGATATTTGCCTTCAACAATACCATTATGTTGAGAGGTGTAAGCTCAAAAGATCTGATGTAGGATGCTAAGGGACCTGATGAATTGAGAGTATTGAATGGTACAAAACTCCAAAGAATTACCAGAACAAACACACTAACAATAGTAAAAAATGTTCTTTAATAATGAAAGTTGAATAACAGAACCAGCCTCAGACTTGTTTTTTAGAAGAAAAACCCAAGAAAGTATAGAAAAATCGTTGACAATAACTAAATAGAACATGCGCCCCTGGTGATCAGGAACACGACTGGCACCCGAAATGTCAAAATGAACTAACTCATAAGAGCTACTTCTACGACTCTGACGATCGGGAAAAGTGGAACGATGGTGCTTTCCTAGCTGGCAAACCGTGCATTGAAAAGTAGACTGCAAGGGAATCTATGGAATGACTCTACACAACTTGTGCATAGGAAGATGATCGAGCCGAAGAAGCCATATGAATGGAAGATATGCCTGCATATGGATATTAGACTAGTATGTAGAGGCCCCCTTGCTCACAGCCACATCCAAGCACCCTACTTGTGAGTATATCATGAAGCACATGAAAAGAGGGGTTAAATATGGCATGCCAATTCATATCCTTAGTAATCTAACTAATAGATAATATGTTCATAGAAAAATCAGGTGCATAAGGCACATTGTGTAGTTGCATGGACCATGTCAATCGAATCTCCTCTCTCTGTAATAGAGGAATATGTCCCATCTGCAATAACTATGGATATGCTAATGTGAATTGAAATGTAGGAAGTGAATCATGCTCTGCTCCGCAGAGATGGTGAGATGCTCCAGAGACCATAATCCACTCTGAAACGTATGCCATGGGGCGACTAATAAGCGAATAAGCTATACCTGAGGTACTGGTAGAGGTAGAGGCTGCAACATCAGAACGACCCGAAGGAGCATTAGTAGGGCCTATAGAGGGAGTTATGATCTCCTTCATACGAGAGACAAGGTCATCGAACTTTTGATCATCAGAAGTGACAATAACTCAACATGCTTAGCAACACGAGCAGGCACGAGATGACCATGATTTTGGTGGCAAGTGTCCTTAAAGTGGTCAAAACTGTGGTGGTATATGCACTGCTGGCGTGAGCATCCACCTCCTCTGCCATGGACACCGCGCCCTCTAAACTGTGCTGAACCTCCTCTTCGCTATATGTGGTGTTCATAGAGGTCTGAGTAGTGGCTGCGTGAGGCACCGTGATCCTGTGCAGGTGACTATAGGTCTCCTCCATGGGAGGTATAGAGGCGCTTGTGAGAAGTTCGGTGCATGTGGCATCGTATTGTGAGTCAAGCATCGTAAGAAATTCTCCGACTATTTTGGCATTTATGTACGTCTTCTGCTGCTTTGTGGAAGCATTCAATGGCATTAAGCTGTGAAGCTTCTCAACCATACCCTTGAGCCTAGAATAGAAAGCATGAAGAGGATGACCATCTTGCTTGGCTATGAAGAATGAAGATGTTGTACTGAAGCTGCATGATCTTTCTCTCATTCTTCACATGAGAATATGCGACTGTGAGGATATCCCATATTGCCTTGGCAATAGGTTGATGGAGAATGTTATTGGCTATCTCTGTAGTAAGGGTAGTTGATAGCCCAACACATGTATACGCGCCATCTTGCTTCTAACTCATGATGCGTAAGATGTACTCTTTGTTGCAAACCATAATGCTCATGAATTGCATGGACGATAACTCATTATTGGTCCCATCGGTCTTGATGATGGTCACCGAACCTTGGTTAGGGATTCGGATGAGGATAAATCAACCTTGCTTTTTGACATGATGAAAAAGGAGTTCGGGGCGGACACGACTGGAGCTGTAGAACAATCTGAAATTGTCTACATGATCATACAAGAAACCAATTGTGTATGCAGACTCAAAGAACAAATGTTTCCATCGACTGTGAAGTTGCTTTAGGGCAAGTGGATGAGTCTAGAGGTCTGAGATCACGCTGAAAGATCCAACATCAGAACGCTCAGAGAACTCTGGCGTGTTGTGGCACCTGCAGGGAGACACGATGCTGCTTGGGCGGTGAGAGTAGGTGTTCTCGATAATGGGGCATGTGCCCTTTGTGGCTGACAGGGCCATAAGTTTCCTTAGGCTGTGGCGTGAGGCTACATGATGCAACTAGGCTACAACTAGTAGTCCAAGGCTGGGGCGATTAGTCGTGAGAGGCCAAGAGGATCCCTAGGCGGCGAGGGGAGGAGCCACAATGAGAGGAACAATGATGGTGGGATGTGCAACGTCTATGGGAGGTGTCGGGGGTGGGTGGTGGCGTGTGGCGAGAGGCCAGACAGTGGGGTTGATTCGGCGGGGCTCACAACTCCGATCTAGGATCGTCACTCTGATACCATGTGGAAGGAAATGAAAGAGTCGCTTATTCATGGGACCATATGACGTTCTT
This sequence comes from Ottelia alismoides, assembly GCA_037367405.1. NCBI lineage: Eukaryota > Viridiplantae > Streptophyta > Magnoliopsida > Alismatales > Hydrocharitaceae > Ottelia > Ottelia alismoides. The sequence continues at coordinate 1,388,856 of JAZKJV010007604.1, read as the reverse complement.
ATATAGAGGAGAAACTCTAGAGTACATAAATAAGACATAAGAAATAGACAATACATAATAATTCTCAACAATACCCATGAGGGAAGATGACGAGCCTGCAATAGTTTGCCAAGTAGGCTAACTAATTGTCTTGCTACGCGAATTGTCGACCTACTAGTCACGAGACTAATGAAAAGCATGTTTTCAGTATTATGTTTTGGTTTTTTGTTATTTTTAAAAGTAATATGTGTGATATTTGATTGAAATTAAATTATTAATCCAATCCTTTTTGGAAATGTCGAAGGACTCCAAACATATATAAATATGATTCATGTATTTAAACTAAATTTTATGCTTAACGTAACAACATTAACAACAAAGCCTTTTCTTCCATTAAGTAGTGGCAGCTACATAATTTTTTTTCACCATTCACATCTATATTTTGGGTCATTCTCGAACTTATATCCAAATAACTAAGATCTCTCCGCATAGTCTTCTTCCAATACTTCAGATCCAAATAACTAAGATCTCGAATTTTCGAACTGGAGAAGTTCTCTATCTTCTTATCCTCTATCAAAGCTACATCAACTTTCTTTCTGATCACAATGTTCCGAATATGATCTTTGCGTGTATGACCATAAATCCAATGTAGCATTTTAATTTCTGCTAATCTCCTTCTCTGCCTATGTCTATGGTTCACAAAGCAATATTCAGATCCGTAAAGCATGATCATTGGGATATTTTCTATTCTTTATCTAGTCACCATTTCGACTGAATACGGTGCCGATTTCTGCAACTGTGTGAGGGAGAGTCCCAAGTTTGTGAGCAGCATGCTTTGACAAGGTGTCATGAGCTCCTTGGAACAGTTTGTAGGTCAAGGAAAATATATCATCCACATATTGCCAAATGGGTATGATACTGCCAGTTTCCCCTTCCCTAGTGAAATCAGTCATCATACCACGTTTTTGCAGACACCCATGGCATTGACAGAGCAGGGCCAAGGGACAACACTGTTGTGCATTGCAGTTGGATCCAACCCCTCCGATTGATAAACTATATCTGCAAAGGCGACGATTGTTACATATATCTTCATCCAGGTTATCCATGCCTCATGTAATCCGTGTCGTCTGAGGGAGGCCCTGATGAAAGACTAATCCAATGTGACATAAGCTCTACTGGAATCAACCTTCCATAGGAAATCCTGGCATTATCTCCTTTCCAGTATTGCAACCACCTCAATGGCCGTCAGAAAGCTCTTTAGTATAGGTAGGCCTTTGATGAAGTCAGACTAGGGAGAGAGCCTTATCAACCATGTCCCTAAGTATGCTGCTAACAACTGTGCCATAATGGAGTCAGTTTATATGATCTTGTGTTGAACATCTAGGGTATTTTTTAAGTGATCGATGCAGTTAGGAAGTTCGCCAATTATTTAGATTTTAATAGTCACCCTTATAGTGGATTTTTGCAATTTATACGTGTGGCTTAAAATGATACAATGATGCCACCAAAATGCAACGAACAGAGAACATTGGACTACAAATGTTTCTTGTAATGATTATTCCCACATGCAGATGATCATTGAGTGGTTTTTAGCTTTAAGATGCCACTTTATAAAACAGATTTAAACTAAAATTGCTGACTGAGAACAACCCTTTTCTTTTTTCCTGATATTGATAGAGCAAGCGAAAAAACTGAGAAAACCCAAAGCGTGGAAGCATACTAAGCCATTAACGAGGGCACAACTTGTTCAAATGCGTGAGGAGTTCTGGGACACGGCTCCTCATTATGGAGGCAGGAAAGGTATTTTTTTCTCTTATGGAAGACCTTCTGGAATGTTTTTTTTAGAAATGTGGTTTCCTGGAAAGGTTTAGAAATGACTATTTAGTTGTCCGTACTTGAAATTCATGTTATATACTTTAATAATATTTTTGTATCGATAGTTTAGCAATGGAAAACTCCATTTACGACTGATTTCTCTCTCTACTAACTGCCCAGACAACTCTTGAAAGCACCCTGCTGCACCTTTTCATGCTTGAGTGCATGGTTCTTATCTAACATGTGCTAGTGTCCTTATTTCCAATTTTCTCATATTGAGAGAATTGTCGTTGGGAGAAAACAAAGACTTGTTTATTCATGAGGTCTTATGGTTCTCTTATATAGGAGAGTAACATGTTGGACAAACTATATAAATAAAACGAAAAGAATAGAGAATACATAAAAGACATAAAAGAAAACTAATAACTCAACACTCCTCGTCAAGCTGGAGTGTAGATATCTATCATGCTCAGCTTGGAAGTTGGAACAACATCTCTGGTAAGGCCCTCTGGCTAGAGCCTTGGTAAGTACATTTGCTGTCTTATCTCCTGAGCTAACATGGGTAGTGTAGATGAGACCCATTTGTATCATGTCTCGAGTTTTTTGACAGTCTACCTCGATATGCTTGGTCATCTCATAGAAGGTTGGGTTGTTGGCGATGAAGAGAGCAGCTTGGTTGTCACAATTGAGGTGCATGAGAAGATGCACATCAACTCTCTGGTCGATAAGAATAGATCTGATCCACATCATCTCTGTACTATCCTGTGCCATGACCATGTATTCTAATTCTTTACTGGATCTGACAACTACTTTCTACTTCTTACTCTTCCATGATACCAAGGAACTCCCTATGAACACTGTAAAGTCAAAAGTAGACTTCATGTCCTTGGGACACCTTGCATAATCTGCATCTGCACAAGCTCTAACAACAAGGGATGTATCACTGCTGAATAGAATACTATTGTCAAATGAGGCCTTCAGATACCTCAGAATCATATGGACTGCATCCATATGTGCCTATCTAGGCTGCTCCAAGATCTGACTCACTTTGCTTACTGCAAAGGACATACCTAGCCTGGTGATGGTCACATAAACGGGCTTCCCAACGAGCTCCCTGTACCTCATCTTGTCTACCTCCTTAGTTTCATCATCATACAACTTCATGCTCGGGTTCGTGGGAGTAGTGGCAGACCTGCAATCTGCCATGTCTGTCTCAGAGAGAAGATCTGTAACATACTTCTTCTGGATCATAACAAGACCTCACTGGTTCCTTGCGAACTCCAGTCCAAGGAAGTAGCGTAGACTACCAAGGTCCTTGGTCATAAACCGTTGATCTAAGAAATCTTTGGTAGCCTGGATGTCGTACTCATCATCTCCAACAACATATGCTCTAGTAGGAGATGTAATAAGGCTCTAAGTGCCACGTGACAGTAGCACATCCATCTCTTCCATGGCGAGATGCAAGGACTCACCAAGGTTGATGCTTGGATGTTATCCAAAGAGTTAGATTGAGGACTCATCAAGCACCACCAAATGATTGTTAGGATCTCTAGCCTGAGAAGGAGATGGAAATCCCTCTCTAAAGGTTGACATCTGACCGATCTCTTAATGTAGGTCCTCTGCATAGGAATAAAGATTCGGAGATGTCAAATAAGTTAGGGTAAAGAGTTGATTTAACGAGATTGAGATAACCAAGACCTATGTCATATTCTGTCACGATATAGGCATGTATCCTCTGACCGGAGACAAAGCATTACTATATGTCTAAGTATGTACATTAGGTAGACCATTAGGTTGATGACCTAATCAAGGTCTAGGCATATGAGTAATACGATCTCTCAAAGGGATCATACGTGTTCACTACTGAATCGAAATATATGAGCTTACTCATGAGGTATGGGGACCGACCAAATTCCATGCATGGTCATCTTGCTTTGGAAGCATGATAAGAATTTGTAGGTATGATATATGTTTATGAAAAGCATACAATAGATACCAATTCCCAATGACCAATTGAGAAACTTAATGATAAAATCCTGAAGAAGACAATCTAAATATGGTGTAAAACTTCGGGCTTATTCTAGATATTCTAGTATGTTGGATGTATAGGTACTAGGAATACTTGAGGGTCATGTGATTGTAAACGATTGTATAATCATGCTACTTCCATTCCGAGGGGATGATGAAACATGTTTGGATTTTAGTGAATCCTCTTAGTAGATTAGTTATTCAATCTTAGTCCAAATGTTGGACATTGATCTGAATGTGATTTACATGCAATGGGAAGAATAGATTTAGGGATTGATTTAATTAAACATCTTTGAAAGGTCCCTGAGATCTGGATTTGAGATATGATGCAGTGAAGTGAAGGCTGCAGCTGGAGCGAGGAGGTTGATATGACATTGTTAATGGGATTGTGGCTACTGGGTAGGTGGGGGAGTATTTGGGAAGATTCCGGAGGTGCAGGGGCAACCAAAGAAGATGGCAACGTCAATTCTATTGACGGAGGCAGATCTGAGACATGCTGTACAGCAAGCCCATAGGGCTATTTTCCTGCTTATTTCTTTAGTTTCATCTCTATTGTGGCCTTCAAACTCACCTTGAATGTGGGCTATAGTAATGACAACAACTGAAAAATGCAGAGGGGGTTCGGAAACCTCCTGGACAATAGCTTTTTCTTTTTTTTTCTTCCTTGTAATTGTCGGCACCATGTTGCATTTCTGTATTGTGGTCCGCAGCTTGTTCTATAATGAATAATTTTCCATCGAACCATATATGTTCTTGTGCGACATGGGTTTCTTCTACTTCTACCATAAAAATATCTATATTGATCCATGAATACAACCATTGATGTACCTTGATGCTTGACTGGAGACGTTGTTTGTACATCTCTTATTGTGAATGTGACCTATGGTGATGACTCAAGTTGAGCAAGATTCTCCAAAAATCATCAAGGCCTTCGGCTTGCAAAAAATCGCTTTCTCCGAATGAATCAACAGATCATGATGACAACCTATTAGCCATACTTGAATACTAATCGATGCAAACAAAAGAATTTCAACGGTGAAAATATTTTTTAATGGTAGAAACGTTATTTAGTGGAAGAATTTGGAGAATGGGAGAAGAGAGGGCTGGTCGGATATGAGAGATTTGGGGAAGAACTGTAGAGATGCGCGGAGGGAGAAGAGAGAAAGGTAAGAGAATTATGAGATTAATCTCAAATTTAACTTTAGAAGTGAGTAAAATATTAGACTACCTTCCCCTTCATATAGGAAGGGAGGGATTGCAAAAATAAAAAGTGAATAAATTCAAATCCTAAAATATTATATTTGGACTCTTATTAAATTTAACTAATTAATTAGAGATCACAATTGATCTCATTATTTAAATAAAAATTAGAACGGACTCAGTTGGGCAGAAATAAATCTAACCTTAATAAATTAAACTCTAATTAATGGACAGAAAATTAAAATCCTAATTTTAAAACGCTAGTCAATGGACGGAACATCTCAATTGAGCCCCAATTTGTCATCTCACGATGCATCAGAACATCGAAGATGCCAAAATGTATGAGGGGTCCCAGGACCGTCTTCAAAGGTAATGATGACCTCATTGTTGATCTCACGTGTGTTGAGAACAATGAAAGAATGGAAGATCTTGTTTTATTCAAGCGGTCTAGTGGTCCTTATATAGGACAAATCCCTAGAGAATATACTCATAGAATATACATAAAATATACATACAATATTCTCCTAACAAGAATGTACTCATAGAATATTCTCCAACACATAGAATATTCTCCTAACACCCCCTCAAGTTGGAGCATATTTATTAATCATGCCCAAGTTGGAAACAATCCAGGAGAGTCGCTTCTTGGTAGTGCCTTTGTAAATAATCTGCAAGCTGGATCTCAGTACTGATGTGAGGAGTAATGATTCTTCCAGTTTTGATAGCATCACGTACGAAATGACAATCAACTTCTATATGCTTGGTTCTCTCATGAAACACGGGATTCGTGGCAATATAATTGATAGATTTGTTGTCGCAGTATAGTGGAATAAGAATATTGACAACAATACCAAGTTCTTGTAGAAAGATTAATAACCACGTGATCTCACAAGTAGCTTGAGCCATGGCCCTATATTCTTCTTCAGCACTGGATCTAGATACAACTGTCTGCTTCTTGCTTCTCCAAGTAACAAGATTTCCTCCAACTATCATGGTATAACCTATTGTGGAGCGTCGATCCTCTGGTGAATTTGCGTAATCTGCATCATTATATGCAATAACATTGGTGTACCCATTTGCCCTATAGAAGAGGCCACATCCTGGTGATTCTTTTAAATATCGTAGAATATGAAGAACATCCTGCTAGTGACTGTAACAAGGTTGTTCCATGTGTTTGCTGGCTCTGCTTACTGCATAAGCAATATCTGGTCTGGTGACAGTAAGGTAGAGAAGTTTACCAACCAGGCTCCTGTATCTAGTAACATCTTCGAAGATAGGATCAGAGGATGTGATGTGTTTCTTAGGATCTGCGGGAATACCAACGGGCTTGCATCCAAGTAATCCGGCTTCAGTAAGAATGTCCAGACAGTATTTCCTCTGTGAGAGATGAAGACCCTCCGTAGTGCGTAGTACTTCTATGCCTAGAAAGTAACGAAGTGGACCAAGGTCCTTGGTAACAAATACTTTCTGGAGGAAGACCTTGGTCTCTAGTATTCCTTTTGCATCATTACCTGTGATAACCATATCATCCACATAGACTGCAAGTATAACAGTACCAGTTGCTTGTCTTCTGACAAACACAGAGTAGTCAGACGTTGTTCTCTGAAAGCCAAGGGTGTTGATTTCTGCAGTAAGTCTGTCAAACCATGCCCTTGGACTTTGCTTTAGGCCATATATGGCCTTGCGAAGTTGGCATACCCATTCCCCCTCGACTTCATAACCTGTAGGATGCATCATGTACACTTCCTCGTCAAGATCGCCATATAGGAATACATTTTTCACATCCAATTGAAAGATAGGACATACCTTATTAGCTGCCACAGAAAGTATAGTCCTTATTGATCCCATGCGTGGAACCGGTGAGAATGTCTCAAAATAATCCACTCCATATGTCAGTGTAAAGCCCTTTGCTACAAGACGAGCTTTCAGTCTGTAAATCGACCTATCGGGTGACTTCTTAGTCGTGAAGACCCATTTGCATGCCACCGGTCTAGCCCCTTTAGGACATTGCACTAGATCCCATGTACCCCTGAAAAGAAGAGCATCTATCTCTTCATCCATGGCCTTTCACCATCCTGATTCCTGCAGAGCACTGTGGTTGTCTCTCGGAATAGAGATAGACATGAGAGCATCTGTATAACTTCTGTCAGCGCAAGATAAACCAACAGTAGAAGTGAAATGAGTCATTGGATGAGAGGTATATTGCCTCTTAGTTCTGTGAAGAGCAATTAGTAGATCTTGGGGAGCATCCAGGACAGTATTGGAGGGGACACTTGTAGAAGGCATATTATCGTGCAATAAAGAAACAGGTAAAGGGACATCTGGTGGTGAAGATCTACGTTTATAGACAATGGTTTGAGGTGGGAGATCCAGAGGGATATCGTAACATGTTGAGTGAAGAAACTAGTCTGTTCAAAAAAGGTTACATCTACAGAGATATAATAGCGATGTCCATTAGGATCATAACATCTGTAACCTTTTTGAGTACGAGAATAACCGAGGAAGACACACTTGATTGAAAATAACAACAGAATTCATCAAATATAACTCGACAGTTAAGCACAGTGCACAGCTTGTGAATAGATAATAAGTTGAGAGGGAAGTCTGGAGCACAGTGAATACCGGTAAGTCGTAGTTTGGAGGAAAACTCCATGGTACCAACACTTGTAATAGGTGAATGAGCACCATTTGCAACTCGAACAGTCTTCACAATGGAAGATGGCCGTGAGAAGATGAGAAGACTATCTTCTCCCGTGAGATGCGTATATGCTCCCGAGTCTATGATCCATGCAGTAGCAGATGTAGAGGCAGAGTTGGCAATATTACCTGTGTAGTGGCCAAACTAGCAGTGGAGGCAGAAGTAGGAATATCAGTAGCTGAGTTCTGTAATAGTTGCCGAAGGCGAGCATGCTCAGATGCGGTAAAGGACGACTGACTGTCACTGGAAGGCTGACCATGAGAGGTGTCTACAGAATCATAGGTATCATCATTGGAGACAGTCTCGTAGGCGTTGTTAGCATTGGTGGGCATTCCAAACTTCGCTCAGCAGCGTTCTGACGGATGATTAAGGCGTCCTCAATGTGTACATGGAGGAGATCAAGCAGTAGTAGTATCACGCCCACGACCACGACCAGAGTCACGCCCCCGTCCAAACTCACAGCCTCTGCCACGATCGAAATCACATCCACGTCCTCCTTGGTAGGTTGGGCGCCCTCTAGCGAAATGTGCTGTAGTCTCAGCAGACAGAGGAGGTGAAGGAGACTTAAGTTCCTATAGACGTTCGAAAATAGTCTCAAGAGAGGGTAGAGCTGCAACAGTCAGAAATTGATCCTTGACCGACTTGTACCGTGGATGCAGTCCTGATAAAAAACGGTACACTTGCCATTCCATCCGTTCACCTATCTGTTTATCGCAATAGGCAGGTTGAAAAATGAGTAGCTCTTCATACTGGCTTGCGAGGAGTCGGTAGTACTCGATCAAGGTTGTATCTCCTTGATTTGCAGACCAGATCCGTGTATATATGTCCGAGAGTCTGCACTTTGTTGTCTTCTGTGAGTATGTGTTCTCAAGACTCTCCCACATCGCCTTTGTTGTTTCCTTGTAAAGAAGATTGGAGGCTATATTTGGTTCGACACTGTTGGTCATCCAAGTAATCACCTGGCAGTTGTCTACATACCAGGTATCGTAGTCCTTTTCCGTCTCCTTGGGAGGATCTTTGTAAGAACATAATTCTTTCGCTGTCTACCAATAAAAAGTTTCAAAGATCGAGACCACAATACATAGTTCTCTGAACCCTTGAGCTTGATAGAAGTACCCTGGATCATCATAGAAGAAGTCGGATACATGGGCTTTGATTCTGCAGATGCCATGGTGGCCGCAAAGGTCAAGAAAAAGTGACCTAGATAGTCCTCGTATTGCTAGGAATCATATAGCCCTAGCACAACATTGAACAGAGGCGCGGTGTGTGGGACCGCAGGAGGCATCGATGGAGGGCTGCAGTTAGCGGTGTTGGCGGTGAGAGGCCGCTGGTGTATAGCGATGGCGAGAGGCAGCTTGTGAACAGAGGCGAGAGGCTGCAGGGGAGGCGATGGCGAGCTACAGGGCCACAGGTAGGGGCCAAGGAGGGGGAGGGGGCAGGCCGTAGGAAGCGGTTGGACTGCGTTGGGAGGGGGCGGCGGAAGCCTGCAGGGATGGTTGCCGCAGGGAGGGGAGGTTGGGAGGTCGCACGAAGGGAGGGGGGGCTGGCGGTGGGGTTAGGTCAGAACCAGTGTTGTAAAAGTCGCCCGACTGGCCCGATTAGTAGGTCCGACTAGTCTAGTCAGTGGGGTGGCCGACCGAGTACCGACTAATTCCGACTAGGTACACTAATCGACCAATTTTCGCTCGGAGATACCGTATTTTTTTAATGTTTTACTTTTTTATAAGCAAACTTAGTATAATATGCCTAATGTTTTATTTAAATTCAATATTTTCTTTTATTTTATTATGGTAGTATATAAATGTACAAAATCTATGTAAATATATGTATAAAAATGAGTTATATATTTAAAATAATTATAAAATTCAAAGTCGATTAATGTCCGACTAAATCCGATTAGTCGCCCGACTGCCGATTAATCCTTAGTCAATGACCCAACCGACCGAGTACCGACTACCGACTTTTGCAACCTTGGTCAGAACATCGGTCTAAGCCGTCGCTCTGATACCATGCTGAGAACAATGAAAGAATGGAAGAGCTTGTTTTATTCAAGAGGTCTAGTGGTCCTTATATAGGACAAAACCCTAGAGAGTATACTCATAGAATATACATAGAATATTCTCCTAACAAGAATATACTCATAGTTTATTCTCCAGTACATAGAATATTCTCCTAACAACGTGAATTTTCAATCTTTCATGTCTATCACCAATAGTGAATTTTTATACCTCTTTTATGCACAAACGTTATGCATTGAATATGAGAGAGATAATATTAGCAAGATGATAAGGATAGTCTAAAGGAATTCTAGGAAGGGAAGGGGTGAAGGTACTAAAAAAAGAACGCTAATAACAACGAGTAAAATGGAGGAAAATGCTCCAAGGTTACGGATGTACTGGTGCACCAAATGATGCATATCTTTATAATCCCATCGATGAGCTATTCCCAATTCATGGTAGAGGAAATATACATGTACGCTAGATTAGTGCATTGATACACCTCCAACCTAATGTGTTGGCAATAGGGATGCAACCGGATAGAGATATATTTGTATCTGACTGCCAACATATCTGTTTTAAGCTGATATGGATATGTATTTTTTGGCTGATATAGATATGAATAAGGATATGGCTTATATTTTTAGTGGATACATATATGGACACCATTTTCATTTTTTGAGGGTATGGACACGGATATGGTTACAAATTTTATGACGGCTACAGATATGGATACAATTATCCTTTATTACTAAATATGTATATGTGTCATAGAATATAGTAATGTGTGTATAAACATGTATATATTAATATATTATGCCGTTATACGTCATATAATGCATTTTGGAGTCATTTTTAAATGTTGGAAAAAATATATAGAAATGTTTAGTTACAAGGCCAACCGACCCTACTTAATTGTGGGAAAAGGCTTTGTTGTTGTTGTTGTTTTAAGTTTAGATACATGACCCATGTAGCCATATAAGCATAATCGGTACCGCTATAAGTGTGCATAACCCATATGTAGTCAACATGTGGCACGAGCACATATGCGGGTCATATGTGTGGCCTGTGTTGTCATACGCACGTTCTATGCGACCATATATGCATCATATGAAATATCACTTGTATAAATTCTTTAGGAATATGAATAAGGGAGATGAAACACTCTTTCATATTTAAAAAAGTTCACCACATTAACAGTGTTAAGAGAATTCCATCTCTTTGTCGCTATATATTTTCCTAGTTTTCCATTTTCTTTATGTAATTTCTCCCTAAAGCCTTTTTAGTATATAAGCGGGCTCTAGGGCTACGAGGAATACAACTTTTCTTTTCACCTCTTTTCACATGGTTTTTGAGCGACGATCCTAGACCGGAGCTTGTGCCCTAGCCTCTCACCAAAAACCCTAGCGCACCAGCGTCGCCACCCTGCAGGCCGCCACCTCGTGGCTCACGCATGCTGCCCGAGGGCCGCCGCCACCTCGCAGGCCGACGCCCCTCGCGGGCTGTCACTTAGCTACCACCTCACGGCTTGCCACCACCTTACGAGTCGCCGCCCAGCAGCAGGTCGCCGTAGCGACTGCCGCCTGCTGGAACACGGGCTCGCCGTTGGCCCCTCTCGTCGCACGGTTGCTCCTGCCAGCCCCAGCCACTGCCACCTACCTTCTCCTATCTGCCTTAGGCACTACCGTCTGTTTTTGGTCCGTTCTTGGGTCTCGAGGGTGTGACGTGATAATATAAAGCACCCTAGTTACCTAAAGGAGCCTGCCAAGAATGGAAGAGGTTGTGATATGAGTTTACACCTACAACCATCTTCCTATATGACAGTGTAGATGTAGGTCTTATTTGTTGTAAGTCACAGTCTTGGCGATAGTTGTCATCATGGTTGACAACAAAGCTGATGTTTCATCCTCAGGTTCCTTCAAAGGTCCATCGTCCATCATCAATATGGATGGAACAAACTATAAACTGTCGGCCATGCAATTCATGAGTCTGATGTAGTGTAATGGCAAGAAGCACATCCTCATGGTGGGGGAGCCAAGTGACAAGACTAGGGTAAATGCCTCATGGGAGGCAAACGATGCTTATGCATGTGTGTGGCTATCTGGGACTATATCTATAGAGGTAGCTAATGATATAAAGTGCCAACCTATTGCGATGGTTATGTGGGACATTCTCTCCGTTACATACTCTCCGACGAAGAATGAGTTTAAGATATTGCAGCTCCAACACGATATCTTCACATCGAAGCAGAATGGTCGCCCCTTTCGTACCCTCTACACTTCTTTGAGGGGTATGTTTGAGAAGCTACACGGTTACATTCCCTTGACTACTACGCCAGAGCAACTCAAGGCATAAAGAGACTCTGTGATGACTGGAGTGTTTCTAGCAGCCCTTGATCCTGAATATGATTCAGCTTGTGCCCAGATTCTTACTGATGCTACCATACCTCTGATGGAGGAGGCATATCACAGACTGAGTAGGCTATCCATATCTCCTGGTGGTAATGTGCAATCTCAGACATCTTCAGCTATGGCTGCATCTCGTGGTAGGGGGAGCCCTACTCCGTATCGTGGTAGGGGGTCCTAGACGTGAGTGAGGAGGGGGTGACTGACTACGTCAACCGTGCACCACTGCCACAGACCATGTCACTCTGAGGAAACTTTCTATGCTAAGCATGGGTTTCCTGCTTCTGCTCGGGTTGCTGAACAAACTCAGCAGGTCGGGAGTCCATCACCTGTTGCTGATCAGAGATTTGACGAACTTGTGATCAGACTTAGGGAGATCATGGCTACTCCTGGGTCAACCAACTCTTCATCAGGATCCTTCGAGGTAGCTGCCTCTGTAGCTACATCTTCATTAGGTATAACATATGCCTTTACTAGTTGTTACAGGGCAGACTTGTCAGAATGGATTATGGACTCAGGTGCATCCTGTCATCTCTGTAGTGATAGAGGTCAGTTTAATGCTTTCAATCCAACCTAGCCTGGACGATCTGTTGTGATAATAGATGAGACACATTCTCCCATTACTGATCAGGAGGAGGTGCAGCTAACTCTTGCAGTGAGACTTTAGAATGTTCTTTATGCTCCAGAGTTTTCAATGAATTTACTATCTATTAGTCAGATCACCAAGGACTTACATTGTCGTGCCATTTTTTATCCGTCTGCTCTTGTGTTTCAGGACATTCTAACGGGCAGGGTGATTGATTCTGGCCGTAAGCAGGAGGTCTCTACAGACTGGTGCAATCCCCTTATGCAAGTGCCTCTTCTCTTCGTACTGGTTCTACGTCTCCATATATGTGGCATCTTCGTTTTGGTCATCTTCCTCTGCAAAAGTTGTGTCACGTTCTTCCACAAATTTCCCCTCGCTCTATGTTTCAGCGTGAGGCCTGCCAGCTTGGGAAGCATCATCGGTCCACGTTCCAGAGTCATGAGGGTCAGAGAAGTAATTGTCTGTTTGAATTAGTTCATTTTGATATTTGGGGTCCCAGTCGTGTCCCTGATCATCAGTACCAACGACGACCATATCATCAATGTAGACAACTAGTATAAAAATGTCAGTGGTTTGGTTGTCTAATAAATACGGAGTAGTCGGATCTCATTATGTGGAAGCCAACAGAACGGATCTCTGTAGTAAGCCTGTCAAACCAAGCCCGATGACTCTAAGAAGACCAACTCGACACACATACTCCCCTCGATTTTGTAAAGACAATGGCATCATCTAATCCTCCTCCTCGAGGTTGTCATAGAGAAAAGCATTCTTCATATATAATTGAAAGAAGGCTAATCCTTATTAGAGGCAAATGAAAGAATAGTGCATATGGATCCCATTCTGGCAACATGAGAGAAATTTTTAAAGTTATCCACCCCATAGGTTTACGTGAAGCCTTAAGCAACTCGTCTGGCTTTCAATCTGTCAACGGACTCATTGGGTAACTGTTTGGTCACGAAGACCCATCTACATGCGACGGGTCTGACTCTGGGGAGTTACGACACAAGATCTCATGTACCCCGAGATGTAAGTGCCTCCATCTTCTCATCCATGGCTTATTGCCGGCCTTTGTCCTGCAATGCAATATGATGATCTCAAGGAATAGAAATAGCTATTAGAGCATATGTAAATCTCTTGTCTAGATAAACCATCAGAAGAAATAAGATGTGGCATAGGATGAAATGTACATTGTCTCTTTGATTTCCGGAGAGCTATAGGAAGCTCCTGAGGTGCATCTGGTGCAGTAATAATGGGGGCACTTGAAGAAGGCATGTTATCCTGCAAAAAAGAACAAGAAAAGGCACAACATCTAGCAAACTAGTGTATTTACGTTTATAAAAAAATTAGTCGTGGCAGATCCAAAGGGATGTCAGTGAGAGACTCTGTAAAGTAGCTAGTCTACTCAAAGAAGTAAGATAGACTTAAATATAGCATCGATACATAACATGATCATAACACATATAGCCCTTCTGAGTGCGAGAGTAGCCAAGGAAAATACACTTGATAGCCATAGGTGACAACTAGTCAGTAGTATGAAAAATATGGACAAGTGCAATGCACCCAAAGATCCACAATGGTAACAAGAAAGGTGTCTCATTGTGGTACAATAAGGAGAATGGAGTGTCCCTCTTTGTATAGAAGAGGGAACCCTGTTTATGAGATGGACTGTAGTAAGAATGGCATTCCCACTCTCGGTACTTGTTAGTCCATAGGGGATTCTCGGACATCTGGATTGATTTAATGAAGAGATGTATTACCACCTTCTCACTCTCGGTGCTTGTTAACAGTAAACATGGGGGTGCTTCTTCCAGCCTTAGAGAGGGGTGAGGCAGGGGTGCCCCTCGACTCCCCTTTTGTTTGTTCTGGCTGCAGATGTGTTGGCAGTTATGATGGGGCTTGCTGAAGGTATCGATTTCTTTAATGGCTACTCTAGAGAGGATATTTCGATACCGATTTTGCATTATGCATATGACACCATTTTCTTCATTAAAGGGCATGTAGCATAGTGTAAGGCAATTATGATTGTTTTCGATATTTTGATGAGTTTCCAGGTCTGAAGTTTAATGGGGTAAAATCATTTTCTTCAGAGGAGGCTCCATATGATATTGTTGAGGTCTCACACGATCAACCTTCTGGTGACAATTAGACACCCTTTACAGTGTCTGAATATGCCTATATGCGGAAACTTCTGTAGAACTCTTCAGCTAGTGATAAAGACAGTACCACTTCATCTCCTACTGCTGGTTTGGCTATTACCTCAGGTACAATTGTCAACTCTGCCTATGCATTCAGCCATGTTTGGATTATTGATTCTGGAACATTGACTCATCTGACCGGAGAAGGTAGCCTTCTCACCTTCTCACAATCGTCTTCGTCTGTGAAGACTGTTCGGGTTGTTGATGGGACACATTCACATGTTACTACCATGTGTATTGTGGAGTTTTCTTCTAAAATCTGCCTGATTGGAGTTTATTGTTCCCATACTTTTCCTCTTAGTATTTTATCTATACAAAAGCTATGCATTGAGCTTAACCGTGGAGTTATTTTTAATGAGTTTTGTTGCTATTTTTAGGACATCTTAACGGGATCGATCTTTGGTGGGGGACATGAGAAGAATGACCTCTATTTGGTTCTGGAGGCGCTTTGTCCATCTTCGAAGGTCCTCTTCTCTAATACCTCCGCCTTGGTTATCCGTCTACCAAAGACACCTCTTTCATGTTCCGTAAACTTTCTACGCTCAAAACGTTTGAGTGCAAGGCGTGTCAGTTCAGGAAACATCATCGGACATCTTTTCCTACTTGTACAGAGCCACGAGTTGAAGTACCTTTTTTTAGTCCATTGTGATATTTGGGGGTCCTGTCTGGTCCTTACTCTGAGTGGACTTACGTATTTTGTTGTTTTTGTTGATGATTACAGTCAATAATCTTGGGTCTATTTGTTAAAAGAGCGTTTAGAGATTGTTAATATTGTTAAGAATTTCTTCCATTACGTCAACAATATTTTACCATTGGTTTTCAAGTTCTTCGCTCTGTAATGCCTTGGAATTCACCCAACATGATTTAACAATTTTTTTTGCATCCCATGACACAATTCATCAAATTTCATGTCTGTATACCTCCCAATAGAATGGGGTAGAAGAAAGAAAACTCAGATATTTACTAAACATTGCGCTCCCTTCTCACCCATATGAAAGTTCCTAAAACCTAATGGGGCTATGGTGTTCTTACTATTGTTCATCTTATCAATAGAGTCCCCTCTACTTCACTACATGCCTCCACCTTGTTCTGTTTGCTATACATAACTGAATCACCGTTTCCTCTACCTTTGAGAATCTTTGGATGTGTGGTTTTTGTTCATAATTTTCACAATGTCGACAAACTATCTTCTGGTGCATTTGGATTTTTTTTCCTTGGTTATTCTCGTATTAAAAAAGGCTATATGTTTTATGATTCTACGGGGCATCGCTATATCTCTGTAGATGTAACCTCTTTTAAGCAATCTGACTTCTTTCCTCAGTTTGTTACAGATATTCCTCTGGATCTCCCTCCACCCGTTGTCTATAGGCACAATACACCATCAAATGTTCCTTTACATGTCTTTTTATTGCAAGGTGATATACTTTCTTCAAGTGTCCCCTCCATTATTGTCCCGGATGATTCTCATGAACTTCCCATTGCTCTATGGAGAAATACGAAGCAATGTACTTTTCATCCAATGCCTTATTTCACTTCTATTGCTAGTTTATCATCCATTGACATAAGATATGTAGATGGTTTCATGACTATTTCCATTCCAAGATACCACTATAGTGCATTGCAGGATTTTAGATGATGATATGCTATGAATGAGGAGATGGATGCTCTTACTTCAAGAGGGACATGGGATCTTGTGCAGTATCCCCAAGGGGCTAGACCTATGGCTTGCAGATGGATTTTCACAACCAAGCAGTCACCAAACATGTCCATTGACAGATTGAAAGCTCGTCTCGTGGCCAAAGGGTTTACGCAAACATATGGACTACTTAGAGATATTCTCACATGTTCCACGGATGGGCTCTGTAAGGATTATTCTTTCAGTGGCTGCAAACAAAGCCTGACCCTATATGGCGATCTCGAGGATGTGTAGAAGAAAAGGGGGAGTATGTATGTCAACTTCACAAGGCAGACTATGGTATGAAGTAGAGCTCAAGGACATGGTTCGACAAACTTAATACAGAAATCAACACTCTTGGCTTCCAAAGAATAACCTCTGACTACTCTGTACTTGTCAAGAGACGAGCAACTGGTACTATCATACTTGTTGTTTATGTGTATGACATGGTTGTCACATGTGATAATTATAAAGGGATATTAGAGACCAATGCCTTTGTTCAGAAGTTGTTCGTCACCAAGGACCTTAGACCACTACAATATTTTCTTTAGACATAGATGCACTACGTACTATGAAGGGACTTCATCTCTCACAGAGGAAGTACTGCCTGGACATCCTTACTGAAGCTGTATTACTTGGATGCAAGCCCTCTGGTATTCCTGCAAATTCGAAGAAACACTCCACATCCTTTGATCCTGTCTTCGAAGATATTAGGCAATACATAAGCTTGGTTCGCAAACTCCTTTACCTCACTGTCACCAGATCGAATATTTCCTACGCATTGAGTAGAGCTAGCCAACACATGGAGCAACCTTTCTATAATCACTAGCAAGATGTCCTCCAGATTATACGATACTTGAAGGAATCCCCAGGACGTGGCCTCTTTTATGGGGCAAATGGCTACACTAATGTTATTACTTATGCTGATGCTAATTATGCAAGTTCACCTGAGGATTGCCGCTCCACCACCGGATATTCTTTGATGGTTGGAGGAAACCTTGTGACTTGGAGGAGCAAGAAACTTAAATCATCCTCGACACTTCCCCTCAAGTTGGTTTGTCCCCCTATATAAGGACCCTTAGATCTCTTGAATAAACCACGCAATTTCATTCTCTCATTGTTTTTTTCACATCAACCTGACACTCTTATCTACTACAACAATGCCCAAGTCCAACCTGGCCTCATAACAGTTGTCAACATCATCCTCGACAACAGCTAACACCAACCACCTCGCTTCCTCCTCCATACCATCACTCTCACTCTCTCTGTCCTCTTCCAGTACCACCATCCCCTCGACTTCCCCGAGCCTTGTTGACCTCAACACTGCCATTCATCACTCCCGTCGACCCCAACATCCCATCCTTACATTTGAATATTGACGGTGATCAACCCATTATTGGACATGTGAGCCCACAACGAGCCATTATGCAATAAATGTTATTGCAATTCACTCCTTAATATGAAATGAAGAATAACTAATTTGCATAATAGATCCCTTAGTACAATTAGAGTTATGTAGTATGGCCATCTTTATGATCATACATCAGTTGATCCAATGGTTGAATCATAGAGGTTGGTGCTTGGATGATATCTAAAGAGTTAAATTGAGGAATCATTAAGTGCCGTCAAATGATTGTTAAGAATGGTCTGTTGCTTGAGAAGGAGATATCAATCCTTCTTAAAAGGTTGATATTTGATCGACCTCTTGATGCAGGTCCTCTACATATGAGTAGAGATTAAGAGGTGTCAGATAAGTTAGGTCAAAGAGTTGACTTAACGAGATCGAGATAACCAAGACCTATGTCGTATGCTATCACGATATATGGACGCATCCTTTGATCGAAGACAAATGTGTTACTATATGTCTGAATATGTACATTTGGTAGACCGATAGGTTGATGACCTATTCAAGGTCTATACATCGGCGAGCTAGTGTGCATATAAGGGCATATGAGTAATATGATCTCTCAAACGGTTCATACATGTTCACTGTTGAACCAGAAGACATGAGCTCACTCATAAAGTATTGGGACCTATCAAATTCCATGCATGGTTATCTTGCTTTGGAAGCATGACAAGAATTTGTAGGTATGACATATGCTTTTGGAAAGCATATGATCCATACCAACTTCCAATGACTGAATGAGAAAATAATAAAACCCTGAAGAAGACAATCCAAAAAAGGATCTAAAACTTTGGGTTTATCGTAGGTCTTCCAGTATTCATGATGTACGGGTATTAGGAATACTCGAAGGTGATGTAATCATAAACGATTATATAACCATGATGCTTCCATTCCGAGGGCGTGATAAAACATGTTTGGATTTTAGTATCTCCTCTCAGTAAAGAAGTAATCTAATCTTTTGTCCAAATGTTGGACATTAATCTGAATACGATTCTGATGCAATGAGAGGATTATATTTATGATTTTAATTGAATCTAACATCTATGAGAGGTCCCTGCGATTTTGATTTGAGATACGATCTCATTATCCAAGTTACTATACGTGGAATGCAGAATCGTTTTATCCTTTTCTCCAAGTATCTGCGGAGAAAGCACATTCTTAAAAGAGTTCAAGAATAATTCCATTGATGAATAGTGTATCTGAGCATTGAGAAATTGACAATTAAATGTGATTTAATTATCATGAATAATGTGAATATGATTCATATTATTTAAATGCATGAGAATGATGATATATGATAATTAATGGTTACTTGATACTTAGAAATTTAGGATCTCAAAAATATTATTTTAAGATGCCTAAGATTTTTAAGTTATTACTATATGGTAGAATGTTGATCATCAAAGTTTATCGATAGAACCACAAGTACATTGGCATTATTTTGTGTTATTCTCAATCTGAATGGTGAAGGTGTCTAGTCCGAGTATGCTGACTTGGTTTACTAATTAGTACCTTGCATGTCAAGGAAATGCTCCTCCCAACATAACTCGAGTGTACTGGCCGGATCGATTTTGAGGAAAGATTAATATGAGTAAGTCAATTTGTACTCTAATTATTAAAACATAAAATAATACATACTTGTGAGGGTGTATATTATACAGTAATATCAACTATAAAGCAAACCCTAATGTTTGTTAGTTGATTGAATTAGATTGGTAATTAATTTAATATGATTAAATTAATCAGATCCAATTAAAATAAACACTCTATTATGAATAGAGTTGTAATTCCCTTGGAAGAATTAATTATGTTCATAATAATTAAAGTTTGAATGTGATATGGAGGATCATATAAATGACATCTATGGTCTCCTATCAAGACGAATGATTCTATCGCCATGGATTGTATGTAGGAGACGTCTGTCCGAAGTGACAACTCATGCATACAAGTGCACATGGATCGTGCTCTATGCTTCTCGAAAGAGTAAGGTCGTATGCATAGTGACCCCAATATCAACTCCTCATATTTTTGAGGCGATATTGGATTGCGCATAGTAAGTTCTATTCCTGCTGACAGTTGATTCAATTAACAACGGGTCAACATCAACTTAAGGGTGGTGAACTCGGGTATTAAAGACCGAATTGGAAAAAATAAAAGTTGGACTTGCAAGGCAAAATGAGTTCCTGGTTCTTTTTATCTGAGTTGCAGTTTCTCATATTATTAGGATGCAATAAAGATAATAACGGAGTTCCCATATCCTGCTAGAGATATAATGGTAAGTATATCTTTTGCTTTAAAAGTGATTAAGGGAATGAACTTTCAAAGTTGAAAAGGCAAGACAACTTTGATATAAAATCCTTAATCAAAATAAAATATGTATTTATGCAAATATTTCTTATTTTAAATAATTTACATTAATTCCACTCAAGACTACACTCAATAATAACCAATATAATATCATGGATTGGATCCATGATCAAGATGTAATACTTGCAGTTGGACCCATAATGTATGTGATTGCAATGTGCAAGTTTCCTCATGATTATGAGGATTGACAATTAATAAGACAATTAGTCAACAACCTATGGTTTGCGTGTCTATAAGGTCTTGATCTCTCATCGAGTGTGCTTTGGATGTAATATGTCGTTGATGATCGCAATTTTCAAGATCATTCTTAAAAACCGAAGATGTTTTCACAAATATATGTGCTCTCAACATTTAATCATGAATGACATGGTTTACTGCATTATGCAGAATGATGACTCGATAAGGGATGATGTAATCAAAATGTTTGAGTACATGCTTGAACCTAAGTCCTTTTTGAGTTAAGATGAGTGTGGGTATGATGAATGTCGTCATTCTGCAATCTCTACTCAATCCTGTCATGATGCATCATATTATTCATATTGTATGAATGTGATGAAGCAAGAATAAATGTTGAAATACTGTTATATTGAAGTCCCTTGAGGAAATGTTTAATTTAAGAGATCCTTATCTTAAGCATCAATTGTTCAAGTGTTAGGGGAGCATAGTGGAAGCATGGGTCTAACCCATGTAATAAGGAGTCAAAGACTTGAATAAACTTCTGTGACTTCCATATATATATATATATGACATCCAAAGAGTTGGATGGATACCAATACTGCAACAAGCTGATGTATTATAATATGACTATCTTAACTATCTAAGATCCTTAGAGAAGGACCCGAATAGTGCATCAGAATTTCCACATCTACATATCATCATTGAAATTGACTTATTATACAAGAATAAAGTCCACTAATTGTATCTCTGACACTTGCAATTGGTTGTACATGTTTTAGAAAACTGCAAAATTCGATCCTAAGGTTTAACAGTCATCCACATGGGAGCTGATGTAATTGTTGCAACAATCTTCATTGCATAGAAAGATTACATATTTTCAGTGGGAGAGCCATCAATCTTAAAGAATGTCTCTGTGACCTAGATATTAAAATATATTCATTATTTATTTCTAAACTTGTTAGAAATGGACACACATTCTGGAAGACCTATCATAAAGAGTTATGATGCATATATTTCAGATAGTATTCTAGTATCTAGAGGACTCTACTAAAGTAGAATATTAATGAATGGTTCATTAACATTTCTAATATTGGATGTTTAAACCTTAAAAGATCAATAGGAGGATGAATATCATTTTGACAATGATTTGGCATCTAGCCTTGAACATATTTCTGTTGACAAGATCAATGGACTATGTAGAGATATTTATGTATTTCTACATTCTATATGTATCTTTTGCTTATTTTTATTTCTATGTTCCACCTTATCTAATTTACCCGTAGGCCTCTCCTCTATATAAGAGAGCCTAGGGTTCTCAGAAAAAAAAAACAACTCTTATTTTTCTCCCAACATGGTATCAGAGCGGCGGTCTTAGACCGGAGCTTGTATACCCTAACCCTAATCCTAGACCCCCACCTGCCAAACCCCTCCTCTCGATTCTCGGCACCGCCCAGGCCTACACCCAAGCCTTCGCCACTACCGCCCAGGCCTCGACGGTCTCCCGTTGATTCTCGCGGGCCCCTAAAGACCGCCTAGGCCGTCAGCCTCAAGTGCCGTCGGTCCTCGCCGTCATTCTTCTTCTTTGTGCAACTCGGGTGATGGATTTGATTACATAGGTCTACATATGCAATCAAATCCTCATATGTCATTGTAGACACATCTCTATTGGTCTACATACCTTGTGATCTTCATTCGACATCATGTCAGAAAACAAAGTCGACGTACCCACCACATGTGCCTTCAGAGGTCCGACACCGATTGTCAAGATGGACGAGACGAACTATGAGCTCTAGGCTATGCAGTTCATGAACCTCATGAAGTCTAACAGTAAGAAACATATCCTTACCGAAGATGAGCTGACGGAGAAAACATGGATTCACGCCTCAT
Organism: Ottelia alismoides; assembly: GCA_037367405.1. Lineage (NCBI taxonomy): Eukaryota > Viridiplantae > Streptophyta > Magnoliopsida > Alismatales > Hydrocharitaceae > Ottelia > Ottelia alismoides. Next base: position 1,366,442 of record JAZKJV010007604.1, on the reverse strand, counting down.
GGGAGGCGAACGACGCTTATGCTAAAGTCTTGCTATTTGGGACGTTGACGATAGAGATCGCCAACGACGTGCTGCATCAACCCACCACGAAGGCAATGCGGGATATTCTGGCGGCGACATATTCGCAGGCGTGGAATGAGACCAAGATACTACAATTGCAGCATGATATTTTTACAATCAAACAGATGGGCGTCCTCTCCACTCACTGTACACATCCCTGCGAGGAATGTTTGAGAAGCTCCATAGCTTCATGCCTTTAACGACCACTCCTGAGCATCAAAAGACATACAAGAATGCTACCATGGTGGGTAGAGTACGATGCTGCCTGCTCTCAGATTATTGCTGACGCCACTATTCCTCCTATGGAGGAAGCGTTTTGCCGACTTAGTCGAATCTTTGTCCCGAGCTCTACTACTAGCCAGACACCTTCGGCGATGGTTGCCTCCAGAGGAAGAGGTGGCTCCTCTACTTTTCGTGGGCGTAGTCCCCGTGGTCGTAGGGGTCGGATCCGTCAGCCTTGCACTTATTGTCACCATCCTGGCCACTCCGAGGATACATGCTTTTTTAAGCATGGTTTTCCAGCAACGACTCGGGTAGCAAAACAAGTTGAGTCTCCTGCACCCTCTTCTTTGGATCATCGATTCGACGACCTCGTTGCCAGACCGAGGAACATCTTGCCTCCTGACACCGCTCCAGGAGGCCATTCAGATGTGGCAGCCTCTACTTCTGCCAGTACATCAGCTACAATCAGTACCTCAGAATCAGGTAGTTCTTATGCCCTCACCTCTTGTGATGGATCTATGATTACAGAATGGATTATGGACTCAGGAGCGACACATCACCTATGTGGGGACAAAGAACAACTTACTGCATATAGACAGGTTTCTCTAGGGCGGACTGTGGTAATAGCCGATGGGACTCATTCCCCGATTACAGGACAATGGGAGATTAGTTTGACGCCTTCCATGCGATTGCAGAATGTGTTTTATGCTCCTGATTCTCTTTGAATTTACTGTCCATTAGTCAGATTACGAAGGATTTGAACTGTCGAGCTATTTTTGACCCATCGTCTCTTGTTTTTCAGGACATACTTACGAGCAAAGTGATTGGCTGTGGCCGTGAGCAGAATGGCCTTTATCGTCTGGTCCGTACTCCCTATGTCGGCTCATCACTCCATTTTGCAGGATCAACCTCTCCATATACCTGGCATCTTCATTTTGGTCACCTACCTCTTCAGAAGATGTGTCGTATTTTGCCACAGATATCTCCGGGTGTGTCCTTCCAGTGCGAAGTGTATCAGTTGCGAAAACATCATAGGTTCACTTTCCCGGGTCATTATAGTTGGAGCAGTAGCTCTCTTTTTGAGTTAGTCTATATTGATATTTGGGGTCCCAGTCGTATTCCTGATCACCAGGGACACATGTTTTATCTTGTTGCAGTAGATGATTTTTCTCGCTTGTCTTGGGTGTTTCTATTGAAGAATAAATCTGAAGCAGGAGATGTGATTCAAATGTTTATCAATGAAGTTCAAAATATTTTCTCTTCCTTTGTGAAAATTGTGCGGTCTGAAAATGCATTGGAGTTTTGTACTCGTGCACTTTCATTGTTCTTTTCCTCTCGTGGTATAATTCATCAAACATTATGTGCTTACACTTCACAATAAAATGGTGTTGCAGAGAGGAAACATGGTCATCTACTGGATATCACTCGGACCCTACTTATTCAGAGTCGTGTTCCACATTCGTTTTGTGGTGATACAGTTCTCACGGCTTGTTATCTTGTAAATCGCATGCTCATCTGTCTTGGGTGAGAAGAGTCCTTTCTCTGTAGCCTTTCATGAAAAGGAGTTGTTCTCTCTTACGCCCCATGTGTTTGGCTCTGTTGCGTTTGTCCACCAGTTGGCTCCAGGTCTTGACAAGCTCTCTCCCAGGGCTGTCAAATGCATGTTTGTGGGGTACTCCATGACTCAGAAGGGATATCGTTGCTTTAATCCGTTACGTGGGAAATACTTTGTTAGCGCTGATATCACATTCTTTGAATCTGTGATGTTTTTCTCTCCTACAAGTGGCAGGATGACTACTTCCGAATCTGATACTGAGATCTACATGCCGCCTCCTCCTACGAGTCAATTATTTCCTATACCAGTCAGACCACCACCACCACCCCCACCACCTCCACCACCTCCATCTACACAGATGCTTGTGACCGTAGTTCCACCATTACCAAAATTCTATACTCGTCGGCCCCCTTCTGCTCATGGTCATCGCCCGTCATCTAGCATGCCCCAGGTTTGTTCTGATAACATGGTTTCTAACGATGGGTCTGGAGATGTTTCTATACATGGATCAGTGCAGGATGAGGTTCCTGAGAACCTGGATGTACCCATTGCCATTAGAAAGCAGAGGCGTACTTGTGCATCCTACCCGCTTGCTTCTCAGGTTTCCTTTCATCGTCTTACATGCGATTTCCAGAGATTTGCAGTTTCTCTATCTACCGTGGAAATTCCACGGACTTACCAGGATGCATTGAGAGATAGCAGATGACGTCTTGCTATGGAAGAGGAAATGGCTGCTTTGCATTCCCGTGGCACCTGGAGTCTGGTTTCTCCTCCTCTTGGAGCGTCTGTTGTCAGTTGCAAATGGGTGTTTACTGTTATACACTATGCAGATGGGAGCCTTGATCGTTACAAAGCAAGGTTGGTGGCACGTGGTTTTACGCAGACCTATGGAGCTGATTACATGGACACGTTCTCTCCAGGTGCTCGACACTCCACTTTGCGTGTTCTTCCTTCAGTTACTGTGGTACGTGACTGGCCCTTATTTCAACTTGATGTTAAAAATACATTTTTGTATGGAGATCTACAAGAGGAGGTCTATATGCAGCAACCTCCGGGGTTTGCTGCTAAGGGGGAGTGTCAACATGTCTGTGGACTCCATAAGGCAATATATGGCCTTAAACAGAGTCCGAGGGCATGGTTCCAAAAGCTTTCAGATATGATTGAACGATAGGGGTTCAAGAGGTCAAATGCAGATCATTCTTTATTCGTGCAGAGAACACCTAGAGGTACAATTGCTATCATGGTTTATGTTGATGATATAATTGTTACGGGAGATGACGAGCAGGGAATCAAGATGGCAAAAGAATTTCTGGGCAGTCAATTTGTGACTAAGGACCTGGGTACCCTAAGGTATTTCTTAGGGTTGGAATTTTCTAGAAATGCACAGGGGCTTGTGATGACCCAAAGAAAGTATGTTACAGACATGCTTGCAGAGACATGCATGATTGGGTGTCGACCTTTTACTACTCCTATGCATCCTAGCATGAAGCTATTTGATGATGATACAGATGAAGTCGATAAGAAAAGATACAAAGAGATGGTGGGAAAACTCCTTTATGTTACAATCACCAGATCGGATATCGCCTTTGCAATGAATCGAGTGAGTCAGTTCATGGAGCAGCCTCGACAAGTATATATGGATGCTCTATACATGATATTGAGATATCTAAAATCATCTCCAGGCGTAGTACTACTTTTCAAGAAAGGAGAAACTCTCTCTGTATCCGCATATGCTGATGCAGACTATGCAGGTTGTCCTAAGGATTGAAAATTGACTTCGGGATTTGCAATGTTCGTTGGCAGTTCTCTCGTTTCTTGGAAACGCAAGAAACAAACAGTCGTAGCGAGATCAAGTGCTGAATCTGAATACAGGGCTATGGCGCAAACAAGTACAGAAATGATGTGAGTTCGAGCGGTATTAACTGATTTGCATGTAGAGGTTCCTCTACCGATGGAGCTACATTGTGATAACCAGGCTGCTATGTTCATTGTAAACAACCCTACGTTCCATGAGAGAACACAACATATTAAGGTAGATTGTCATTACACCAGAGATATGATTCAAAAGGGCTTGATTTCTACTTCTCATGTTAGTTCTGGAGAGCAAACAACATATATCTTTACAAAGCCATTACTCAGAGGATCGTTCCAAAAGTGTTCGTCCAAGCTGAGCATGATTGATATCTATGCTCCATCTTGAGGGTGAGTGTAGAGGTATTTATGTATTTCTACATTCTATATGTATCTTTTGCTTTTTTTATTTCTATGTTCCACCTTATGTAATTTACCCGTAGGCCTCTCCTCTATATAAGAGAGCCTAGGGTTCTCAGAAAAAAAACAACTCTTATTTTTCTCCCAACAGACTAGTGAGAAATGGAACTTTAGATTGTCTGAAAGTTCAAATCTTACATACTTGTAAATATTCAAACTTAAAATATTTGATGCACCATTCTCTGGGAAAGGTGTAAGATGTCAAGGTATTCAAGACCTCATATATATTGATGTATGTGAACCATCTTTATCATAATAAACATTGATGATATGGGATATCTATTGATGATTATTTATAATATGAGATTTCATCCTTTCACGTTAGAAACCTTAGAAATGTTCAGTGATTTCACATTTTTGGTTGAGAATCAAAGTTAGAAGGAAGATGAAAATGAATTTGATCTAACCAAGATAACATGTACCTATTAGATGAATTCAAGGAATAACTTATGGAGAAGGAATATCATTCCTATCTCACTTCTCCTAATAAGCCTCAACTCAATAAAGTTGTAGGGAGATGCAATTGGATCATGTGTGACATGATTTGATCAATGGTGACTCTGCATAATTACCTCTTAGTTCCAGGTATATTAATAATAGAGACTCCTCTATATATCCTTAATAAGATTTCTTGCAAATCTGAATCCCAAAACCCTCATAATCTATGGTTTGGAACCTAGCTTAGTGTCAGACACTGGAGGATTTAAGGGTTGCTTGGTCCATGCTATAACAAGGATGCAAGAAAGCTGGAATCTTGCACTTGGGAGTACTACTTCATTAGGAAAATAATGAATGGTAATGGATATCTACTTTATTACCTTGAGATTCTTAAAAGATTTCATCTCTAAGAATATGATTCTAAGATCACTTTCTTGAGAATCAAGATAAGAATGAAGTAGAGGGACTTGCTGAATTCTAAGAGGATAATGAGGCTCCTAGAATTGGGGACTAAAAGGACAATTAAAATATGAAACACTCATACCTCTTCATATCAGTTTGAGGGTGGTAAGACCACCTAGAAGGTATGGATTCCACATGTCAGAGAAATGTAACCATGATCGAACTTCATATGATGAAGCTTCTGTGGATCATGATATGGAAAGATGGATGCTAACAATAAAGTCTAAAGTAGACTTCATATATAAATGTTGTGTACGGACCCTCGAGGATCAACCTATGGAGTCAAACCCATTAAGTGTAAATGGATCTTCAAGATAAAGTAGGAATCTGATGAGAAGGTAGAGACCTTCAAAGCACGGCTCGTAGCCATAGGCTACGTACCGAAAAAAGACAACACTTACGATTAGACTTACTTTCTAGTGACCATGCTTAAACCTATCATAATATCGCTGATAATAGCTACACAACTTGACTATGACATCAAGAAGATGGAAGTCAAGATTGCATTCCTCAATGAATACCTAAATGGGGATATTCATATAAAGTAGCCTTATGGTTTCGTGGTTGAAGAATGCAAGGCGTGCAAGCTAAGGAACTCTATCTATGGACTCAAATTAGCTTCTTATAGTTGAACCATCAGATTTTATGAAATTATAAAGTTATGGACTCAAATTAGCTTCTTTCCCTTAAAATATGGTACTAACCTATCTGAAGGGATAACATCTCAAAGTGTTTGATGATGTGAATACTGAAGCTGCATGCCCTTGTGCATCAGCTACAAGGAACCTGGTATATGCTAGATGTGTACAAAAGTCTAATGTTTGCCATGCAGTAGGAGAACTAAATTTTTAGCAATCTTACTATGGAGATAAAACACTTTACATTAATAACAATATCTTCACAGAGGACTAGACTTCAGAGATAGTCATCTCAGAGTCTTTATCTTCATGAACGTAACACTTTATAGATAGTGATCGAAAAGGTCTTACTTGCAGATGCCTTATATGAATTAAGACTGTGTCTTAGTCTTAGGAGATAGAGGTCTTCAATAATAAGGGTATTCTGATTAAGATAATAGAAATTACATACCGGTTATGATGATTATTGAGTGATAGTGTTAAAGACACTAAAACTGTTTTAACGAGATTGAGTATTAGTTGCATAAGATGCAACATTCGCGTTGGATGCGAGCACTGTTAGTAGGAGATATGCAAGTACCGTAAAAGGACATCACGTTTTCTCTAAGGAGCATAGCGACTGGTTATCTTATCAAGTTATTTTTCTAAATAGCTTATGATCAACACATGAATGCGAGTTTAAAGATCAACCCATTAATGGCTCTTTGGGCTAGTGGGATATTAGTGGACATGTGAGCCCACGACGAGCCATTATGTAATAAAATATTATTGCGATTCACTCCTTACTATGAAATAAAGAATAACTAGTTTGCATAATAGGTCCCTTAGTACAATTAGCGTTATGTACCATAGCCATCTTGATGATCATATATTTGTTGATTTAATGGTTGAATCATATAGGATGGTGCTTGGATGATATTTGTAGAGAGTATTATTATTATTATATGCGTTATGTACTGTTTAGTATTTCCGTATTGTTCTCTGGACTACTCTGTACTTTACCCATTAGGTCTCTCCCTATATAAGAGAGGGCAGGGTTCTCTTGAATAACCAGTTGCTTATTTTCTCCCAACATGGTATCAAACCACTGCACTCCTTGTACACGTCCTTGAGAGGGATGTTTGAGAAACTCTACAGTACCATCCCACTCACAGCAACCCCTGAGGAGCAAAAGATGTTTCGGAATGCCACCATGGTGGGGTTCTACTTGCAGCCCTAGATCCTGAGTACGAGTTGCCCGCTCTCAGATTTTGGCAGATGCAGTTATTCCTCCAATGGAGGATGTTTACCGGAGGCTCAGTCGCATTTCCGTGCCTTCCAGCTCATCTACTCCACCTCCTTCGACGATGGCGGTATCGCGTGGGAGAGGTGGTCAGCCTTCCGGTCGTGGATGTGGTCGTGGAGTTGGTAGGGGTGGTCGCTTTCGTCACCCCTGTTCGTACTGTCACCGTACATGCCACTCGGAGGATACACGCTACTCTAAGCATGGCTTTCCAGCATCAACGAGGGTAGCTGATCATGTTTTGCCCCAGTCAGCATCCAATGCCGACAATCGTTTTGAGGAGCTCGTGGTACGTCTACGTGATATTATGCCACAATCTGCTGCTGATTCTCCTGGTGGACCTTCTGATGTCGCTGCCTCTGCCTCTGCCAGTTCCTCGGCTATCGCCAGTACCTCCGGTAGTGCTACTGCATTTACCACTTGTCACGATATATCAGATTGGATTATAGATTCTGGTGCTACACATCACATCTGCCGAGATCGAGAGAGACTTGAGTCCTACAGGGACATTTCCCATGGCCGTTCAATACAGATCGCAGATATTACTCATTCCCCCCTTGTGGGACAGGGGGAGGTCTTCCTATCTCCTTCTATGCATCTACATAATGTTTTACATGCTCCTCAGTTCTCCATGAATCTGTTGTCCATTAGTCAGATTACGAAGGATTTGCACTGTCGTGCTATATTTGACCCCTCTTCTCTTATTTTTCGGGACATACTAACAGGCAGGGTGATTGGCTGTGGCTCTGAGCAGAATGGTCTGTATCGCTTGGTCCGGAATTCTTATGCAGGTGTCTCTTCTTATTCAGCTGGTCCTGTTTCTCCGTACATCTGGCATCTTCGCTTTGGTCATCTCCCGCTACAGAAAATGCGACATCTTCCACCTCAGATCTCTCCCAGTTCTTCATTTCGCTGTGATGCGTGTCAGTTGGGAAAGCATCATAGGTCCAGCTTTCCCAGTCGTCAGAGTCGTAGCAGTAGCTCCCCGTTTGAGTTGTTGCATATTGATATTTGGGGTCCAAGTCGTGTTCCTGATCATCAGGGACACAGGTTCTATCTGGTTGTGGTGGATGAATTCTCTCGTGTATCTTGGGTCTTTCTTTTAAAGAATAAATCTGAAGAAGGAGATGTGATTAAAAATTTGATTAATGAAGTGCAGAATGTTTTTTCCTCTAATGTCAAATATGTTCGTACAGATAATGCCCTGGAATTCTGCACAAGGTCTATTTCCCAGTTTCTCTCCTCAAAGGGCATTATTCATCAAACTACTTGTCCTTACACATCTCAACAGAATGGAGTGGCAGAAAGAAAGCACCGTCATCTTCTTGACATTACACGAACCCTTCTTATTCAGAGTTGTGCTCCTATATCGTTCTGGGGGGACGTTGTCCTAACGGCTTGTTACCTTAGTCAATCATATGCCATCTTCTGTCCTAGGTGAGAAAATTCCTGTCTGTTATTTTTCCTGATAAGGAATTATTCTCACTTACTCCTCGTGTCTTCGGTACTGTTGCCTTTGTTCATCTTCTCACTCCAGGACTTGACAAACTCTCTCCTAGAGCGGTCAAGTGTGTCTTCGTTGGTTATTCTCAGACTCAGAAGGGCTATCGCTGTTATGACCCCATAAACAAGAAATACTTTGTCAGTGCTGATGTCATGTTCTTTGAGTCTGTTATGTATTTCTCTCCTGCAGGTGACAGGTTGATACCATCCACTACCAATAACGATGTCTATGTTCCTCCACCTCCTACGTGGGGTTCACCTGAGTCTACTCCAATACCAGTTACTACGTCATCTTCACCACCATCAACTCCGCCACCACCACCTCCACAACCTCCCAGTGTTGCAATAGTCGGGCGACTATCCCGAATAGTGGGTCCGACTATGAGGTGCGGTGGGGTACCCGACTGAACAAACCTCCAGTCAGGCAATAGTCGGCCCGACCGAATAGTCGGCCGACTATTCGGCCGACTGGCCCGACTGGAGTTTGACTCTTCATATTTTTATTTTTTTATTTTCAATTTTCAATATTTATGGATTACATTTTACCATGGTATCGCCACAAATGTCAAATTCTATATGTCTATTATATTGATTGGTACTTTTATCTTGGATTCATGTTAAATAATGACCATATATGTATAAAAATATAAGAATATATGTATTATAAATAATTTTTATATTAAAAAATACAAAACCGAATAATTCCGAATAGTCGCCCGAATACAGATTATTCTCTATTCAGTGACCCCTCCGACTGAATACCGAATACCGTCTTTTGCAACACTGCAACCTCCCATTCCACCTTTACCAAAATTCTATACGCGTCGGTCAGGTCCTGCTCAGGCTACACGTCCGACATCCAGCACGCCTCAGGTATGTGTTGATGACATTCCTACTGACGGGTCAGATATGGTACATGTGCAGGATTCTTTATCGCAGGAGGACACGACACCATCCAGTTCAGTGGATGATGACCTAGATGTCCCTATTGCTATTCGGAAGCAGAGGAGGACGTGTGCTTCTTATCCCCTTGCTTCTAATGTGTCTTTTCATCACCTCACAGGCGATTTCCAGAGATTTGCAGCAACTTTGTCATCCGTGGACATACCACGAACCTATCAGGATGTGTTGAAGGTTGATGTCTGGCGATTGGCTATGGAAGATGAGATGCGGGCCTTACAGTCTTGTGGCACATGCAGCTTGGTTAATGCTCCTCCTGATGCATCCATTGTTAGCTGTAAATGGGTATTTATAGTGAAATACCACACAAATGGCAGTCTAGATCGTTATAAGGCTCGGTTGGTAGCTCGAGGCTTCACACAGACGTATGGTGTGGACTATATGGATACATTCTCTCCGGTGGCTCGTCATTCTACACTTTGCATACTACTATCTGTTGCAGTGGTACGTGATTGGCCTATATCTCAACTTGATGTCAACAATGCTTTCTTATATGGAGATATGCAGGAGGAAGTCTACATGCAGCATTCACTAGGGTTTATTACTGAGGGGGAGAACCACAAGGTGTGTAGACTTCACAAGGCAACTCATGGCCTTAAACAGAGCCCAAGGGCGTGGTTTCAGAAACTTTCTCATTTGATTGAAAGACAGGGGTTCAAGAGATCGAATGCAGATCATTCGCTGTTTGTTTAGAAGTCCTCTACAGGTACGGTTGTTATCATGGTCTATGTTGATGATATTCTGGTTACAGGAGATGATCTTCAGGGAATAGAGAGGGCAAAAGCGTTCCTAGGCCGTCAGTTTGTTACGAAGGACCTTGGAGCCCTAAGATATTTTCTGGGGCTGGAATTTGCCAGGAATGCACAGGGTCTAGTGATGACCCAAAGGAAGTACGTTACAGATTTCTTGACCGAAACAGGCATGGCTGGATGCAGACCATCGAGTATTCCCATGGATCCGAGCATGAAGCTGTATGATGATGACACTGCGGAAGTAGACAAGCGGAGATATAGAGAAATGGTGGGTAAGCTCCTTTATATTACCATAACTCGACCTGATATTGTCTTTGCAGTAAATCGGGTGAGTCAATTTATGGAGCAACCAAGGCAAGTTCATATGGACACCATATACATGATACTGAGGTATCTGAAGTCTTCTCCAGGTTCAGGGTTGCTATTCCGAAAGGGCACAGATCTATCTATTTCAGCATGTGCAGATGCCGATTATGCAGGTTGCCCTAAGGATAGAAAGTCAACCTCAGGATTTGCCATTTTTGTTGGGAGCTCTTGGTCTCTTGGAAAAGCAAGAAGCAAACCGTTGTGGCAAGGTCCAGTGCAGAATCTGAATATAGGGCCATGGCGCAAGCAAGCACGGAAATGATGTGGGTTCGATCTGTGCTAGAGGATCTACATGTAGCCGTACCTGTACCTATGCAACTTCTGTGTGACAATCAGGCAGCTTTGTTTATTGCCAACACTCCAGCATTCCATGAGAGAACTAAGCATATTGAAGTTGACTGCCACTAAACTAGGGACTTGATCGAGAGAGGCTTGATTTCTACATCTCATGTGAGCTCAGGGATCAGACTGTTGATATATTTACCAAGCCGTTGCTCAGAGGACCCTTCCAGAGATGCTCTTCCAAGTTGAGCATGATCGACATCTATACTTCACCTTGAGGGGGAGTGTAGAGAGTATTATTATTATATGCGTTATGTACTGTTTAGTATTTTCGTATTGTTCTCTGGACTACTCTGTACTTTACCCATTAGGTCTCTCCCTATATAAGAAAGGCCAGGGTTCTCTTGAATAACCAGTTGCTTACTTTCTCCCAACAATATCTATAGAGTTAGATTGATGACTCATCAAGCACCATCAAATGATTGTTAAGAGATGATCTCCGGCCTGAGAAGGAGATGCCTATCCTTCTCTAAAAATTGGTATTTAACCGACCTTTTGATACATGTCATCTACATATGAATAGAGATTCGGAGGTGTCAGATAAGTTAGGTCAAAGAGTTGACTTAACGAGATCGAGATAACCAAGACCTATGTCATATGCTGTCATGATATAGACACACATCCTCTGACCGAAGATAGATGTGTTACTATATGTTTGAGTATGTACATTTGGTAGACCGATAGGTTGATGACCTATTCAAGGTCTATACATCGGCGAGCCGGTGTACATATGAGGGTATATGAGTAATATGATCTCTCAAAGGGATCATACATGTTCACTACTGTACTAGAAGACATGAGCTCACTTATGAGGTATTGAGACATCTCAATTCCATGCATGGTCATCTTGCTTTGGAAGCATGACAAGAATTTATAGGTATGATATATACTTTTGAAAAGCATATGATCGATACCAACTCCAAATGACCGAGTGAGAAACTTAATGATAAAACCCTGAAGAAGAGTTCAAAAAAGGATCTAAAATTTCGAGTTTTTTCCAGATCTTCTGTATGCAGGATGTACGGGTATTAGGAATACTCGATGGTGATGTGGTCATAAACGATTGTATAACCATGACGCTTCCATTTTGAGGGAGTGATGAAACATGTTTAGATTTTAGCGACTCCTCTCAGTAGAGAAGTAATCTTATCTTAGTCCAAAGGTTGGACATTGATCTGAATACGATTCAGATGCAATAAGAAGATTAGATTTACGATTTTGATTTAATCAAACATCTATGAGAGGTCCCCGAGATCAGGATTTGAGATACGGTCTAAATATTAAAGTCACTATATGTCGAACGTAGAATCATCATATCCTTATCTCCAAGTATCTCCAAGTATTTCGGGAGAAGCGTATTATTCTTGAAAGAGTTAAAGAATAATTCCATTGATGAATAGTGTATTTGTGCATTGAGAAATTGATAATTAAATATGATTTAATTATCATGAATAATGTGAATATGATTCATATTTTTTAGATGCATGAGAATGATGGTCCAAAATAATTAAATATGATTTAATTATCAAGGATACGAATAATGTGGATAACACTATGCATATTATATATATTATAAATGTGATTTATAATATATTAGAGTGAGAGCTAATTGTAAATAGTATTTACGAATTAATTGTTGAGGTGAATTGGATTCACATTGGATAATTAATTGAAAATACAATTTACATGTTATTTTGGATATATGAATATGATTCATATTTTTTCAATGTCATGATTGAAATATTCACAAATTAATTTGGAATTATTTTTTGTGAATTACGTAAGATATAAAATCTCACATAATTTAAGAGGATGAGATACCTTCCATATATGGAGGGTGGATATCCACCCTTTACTTAATCAAGAGTGGTCGTTCCCTTATCTATAGAAAGTAGACTCCTTCATCCTCTTACCCAAATTGATGAAAATAAATTAAATTATGTTGATGATAATTCAATATATATTTAATTTAATGTAAATTAAGTGTTATTGTATTTTTAAACAACAAAAAAATCATGGTCATTGATTAAAACAAAAAGCAATCTAACCATTGATTTAGTGTTGCAATGGATTGTGATCCATGAACTCCCAATATACTATAAAAGTAGAGGCCACTCTAGCTAGTCTTTTACAACACTTTGGAAGTCTCTCTCTCACATTCTCATCACACACGCTCTCTCTCTCTCTCAAGTATGGTCATCCACCCCTTGTGCTAGAGAGAATCGTCGTTGTTGCTACGCCGTCGTGCTGCCTCTTCGACTACTCGTGGATCTCCATCTTCTTCGGTGCTCCTTGCTCGTGAAGAAGATGTTCGATTTCCTAAGACAAAATTAGGAGATTCGAGGCCTAGATATTCATCTTGGATTGCGAGAAGCCCACGTCTCTTCAACGCGCTCGCAAGCGTCTCCTCGGTCGGTCGAACTTGAGACAGGAGGTCTCTTCCTTAGAGACTTCGATTACAATCATGTTTTAAGAGGTATTCCTTTATCTTGTTTGTGGTTTGATGAAACGATTCGAGAAATGTTCTCGAATCATGTGGTTTCATCTCTTTAAATATTTTAAATTCCATTGCCTCGAGCTACTAATATGATTAGTCGCTCCCGATCGCATTGAATGCGATCATCACGCCTCCATGATGCACTTAAGGTATTTCCCATAGCCTTCACCCATCTTACTTGGCACTAGTCCCCTCTACCATTCCAACTGTCACTGCCATCAACCCTTCAATGCTTTTGGATCCTATCACCTCTGTTAGCACATCCCAACTCCCATCATCTACCATGATGATGGTGGCGCTATCAAGCAACATCTGCGTCTTGAAGCCATAAGATTGTCGCTGCCAACAACTGGGCTTAGTGTTGCCACCATCATATTGGAACCCCAACGATTGTGCTTGCAAAGTAGATTACGATCTCTCCTTTTCTCCTATTTATGGTTTACATTTTGATAATTGTGGAAGAGCCCCCCTTAAAAAACTTTTTTTCCATTTAAACAAAAGCGTGCCTTACGTTAATGAGGCCTTGGAAGTTTCAACGAGTATGAAAATGCTCTTACTTTTGTAACCAAAGGAAAAAAACACCCCAAAGCGGAGATTGCAGCAAAGCGAACAACCAAAAAAGGGAGTACATCATGCCCATGCACAAGAAATTTTTAGAAAACGTTAGGGAAGTTAAAACTTCGCTCAAGGCTCCAATGCTCGTGAGTTTTGCGAATCAAAAGCCCAGCTTCAAAATGCGAATCAAAAGCCCAATATCAACATGTAGAGGAAGGTTTCAATATTAAAACAATTGTGCGCAAAATCATGTATTTAAATTTGGCGCATAGTCCCTTCCTAAAAGGTATGCCCATTCTTGAAGTACAATCATGGATTAAAGATAACTTGTTATGATATGAGATTTTTGAAGCTAGGATAATTGATGTAGTGCCACAACAACAAAGCCTTCTCCCACATTAAATAGGGTCGACTACATGGATTTTTTTGCCTCCATTCATATCTATCTTGGGTCACTCTTGAGCTTAGATCCAAATAACTAAGATCCCTTCAAATAGTCTCATTACAACACTTCTTGGGCTTTCCTCACCCTCTCTTAGCCATCTCAACATCAAGTCTCGCATCATCTAACTAGTGCATCAACCGACATCCTTTGCAAATAAACAAACCATCTTAAGCGGTTTTCTAATCTTATCCGTTGTCGGAGTTAAAACAATTTTCTTTCTTATCGCATCATTCCAAATCTGATCTTTTCGTGTATGAAACACACCCACCTTAACTTTTTCATTTTTGCTCCTATCATTCTCTGCACCTGTCTATCGTTCTTAGGCCAACATTTAGATTAATAGAGTATAACATGTCTCACCGCTTCTTTATAATACTTTCCTTTAGTTTTCAAAGGAATTTTCTTATCACTAAGAAAGATAAAGACTCCTCTCCACCTTAGACAACCTACATTTATTCTATGAGTAATCGATTTCCACATCATGTTGCAAAGTAGATCCCAAGTATTTAAAGGAATCTTTCTTTTAATTGTCATCCTCATCAATCTTTACCTCAATTTCTTCACTACCATCAAATGTGCACACCATATTCAGTCTTAGCCCTATTTATACGAAAGCCTTTATTCTTTAAGGCATGTCTCCAAATCTTAAACATCTCATTTATCCCCATCTCTAGTTTCATCAATCAACATGATGTCATCGGCAAACACACACATCAAGGTTCTTTAAAACCAAAATATCTCATCCTGAATGTGTCTAGTCAACACATCCATAATAATTGAAGCTTTGCCAATTGGAAATTTTAGGGGTTTCTATTTAATTTATGCCTGAATTTTTTTATTTAATATAGATCAAGATCAATCAAAATTCTAATATTAACCTAGATAATATAGGTTTTTAAACTAGGTTTCTTTTTTAGGAGCTAAGTACAGTTTGTTAGTATTTTCTTTTCTTTTATTCTATTTACAGTACTGCCCCCACTTCGTATAATGGATGGATCAATGGAAATTTAGATTTGAGTATTATAAAATTTGGAGTTTTATCCATCATCAAATCCTCCATTCTTTTTCTCTTGCACATATCTGCACATCACCAAAATCTCATGTTATAAGTGCATATCCCCTTTCTTCCTCCCCACTTGTTTTATGTTCAGCATCACATTTTCCCCTGATTTCTCTACTTAATTTTGCAAGTTTGCTTGGTATTCTGTCGATTGGGTCACTGACTAATGATTAATCGGCACTAAGATGTTTAATCATATTGAAACAATTTGTTTTTTTTATTTTAATATATGTATGCACATAATTTTTATAGTAATATACATGGGGTTTAGGATTATACATGTATATATTTATATAGATAGGTTTTAATACGCATATTCTTATATTAATATAGATCGGATTTATGCCACCCAATTGAACACATAAGAAGATAAAACGGTGCTGAACTGAAATGGATATCAAAACTCCGAAGGAGATAAGTTTGTACTAAAATACATTGAAATGCAGAAGACAACTTGTAAAGACATCCATAAATGCAAAGCAATGAAAATATTTATGCGTTAAAAAGTGATCTTAGATAAAGATGCTAAAATTTGGATCTTAATGCAATGGGATGCTAAAACAAGAATTGTGCAAACGTAGGAAAAAAATGAAAGCAGTTATACTTTTATTCACATGTCTCAGATACCAAATTGTTTATATACTTAATTTTTTTAACATATTTGAATGTTTAATTTTGTACTGAAATCTGCAACACATCAAATTTGAATGTGATGCAGAAGTCACCAACACATTAGAATTTAAGTCAGTCGAATAGGCTGAATAATCCGACCGAGTAGTCGGTTGCCGACTATTGACTAACCTCTATTTAGTCGGTCATCCCACCGACCCAACTAATCGGACCAAATAATCATCCCAGTCGACCGGCTTTTGCAAGATTAGTTTTTGTGGTTTCATCCCAATTATTTATAAGATGTAAATTGAAGTAAATTGATTTTCTTGTTCAGATTGATTAGTAAACAAGCTGAACATAGTCTGTACATTAGTGACAAACATGCATTCAATGGTCCTTGTTCTTCCTATTTTTAAATAAGAAACCTTGTTGACGGCCTTTATACAGAATATTGACTGAAACTTGAATTATTCGTGAATTTCTCCACCTAAGTGGCTCTGTGCTTGACATGATTTTGACTTGCATTACATTCTACAACTCTACCTACATCATCTCCTAGGACTTGCCCTTTTGCGACTGATGCTTCATTATTGATTTGCATTCATACTCTGAACCTGCAGTTATGTGAACCTCCTAATAGTTATAAATGAAAGGTTTAGATGTTCTATGCTCGTTTGACGGGGAAAACAAAATTTTGGTTTGGTATAAATGAAATGCATAAATTAGTCGATAGGTCAAAATCTATGTAAACACGCTTTGAGGGGAAAAACAAAATTTTGGTTTGGTATAAATGAAATGCATAAATTAGTCGATAGGTCAAAAATTATGTAAACAAACTTGCGTTAAACAAGGTTGTATGTATCATTGCGATTATTCTGTTAAGAAAATAAAGATGTGGAAGCGAACATGGAAAAATGATAAAGAACAATAAGAAGAACGAGATTTAACGTGGAACCCTACTCCATGAGGAGCGGGATAAAACCACGGGAGAAGCCCTCAAATGGGCGTGTTATGCATTGCACTTTCTCAATGGATACAGGAGATCTGGGGCTCCTTATATAGCCTCTCCAGAGTCTCCAAGTTCCACCACTAGACGATGTGGGACTAAACACATGGATGGGGTAAATGGATCTTCTCCAGGATCCATTTACCCTGCTACAACTCATGACGCATATAACAAATACTCCAACACTCCCCCTCAAGATAGAGCATGCAATGCTCAGCTTGGACAAACAGAACTAAACTCAACCCACACTACAGGACACTATGGACAATATCAACCCAACGCGCACAACTGCTGTTGTCGAGGACTTGCTTCTCATGCCGTGCAGGTGAGGAGGACGAACGGGCTGGAGTGTGAGTCTGCTGAATCTCCTCGTTGGAGAGCATGCGCTCTGAACTGCGCCTGTCAGAGTCGTTGCAACTGGAAACGAGTCTCCTCGTCGGAGTACTCTGACCCGCCACAATAATGTGGACAACTGCTCCATCTCTAAAAAAAGGCCGTGGCTGTGCAATCCTCGTCGGAGTCTACGGTCGCTGGAGAATGGAATCTGAAATGTCTCCTCTTCGGAGAACTGGGTCTCTCCCATCTGGCTCAGAGAATGGTGCACTACTCTGGTGTACCTATGATACCACCTGAAATCCTTTGCCAACATGACATAAGGAATGGTCCTCTACTCTGGAGTCCCTATGGCTCACATGAAAACTCTGGTCGAACAACAAGAAAAGATGGGTGATGAGTCCGATAATTGCGCTTGTTAAGATTATATATTTTATCGTGCTTAAAATAATTTGATTTGTGGTTTCGTTGTAGGCGGAAATCGGAATCGGTCAAGAAAATAACCACAAATAATTATTCAATTTTTAATCTCGTGGTTTTATGCTTATTTTACTTGGGCAAGTCCCAAGGTCGAACACAAGGAGGCAAAGGAACAACCTATGTTAAGAAATAGAATGCGGAAGCGAAAACATGGAAAAAGATAAAGAACAAGAAAGAATGCGGGATTTAACGTGGAATCCTACTCCGTGGGGAGCGGTATGAAACCACGGGAGAAGCCCTCAAATAGGGCGTGTTTGTCTATTGACTTTCTCAGTGGATACAGGAGGTCTGGGGCTCCTTATATAGCCTTCCCAGAGCCTCCAAGTCCCCATCACTAGGCGGTGTGGGACTAAACACTGGATGGGGTAAATGGATATTCTCCAGGATCCATTTACCCTGCTACAACTCATAACGCATACAATGAATGCTCCAACACTCCCCCTCAAGCTGGAGCATGCAATGCTCAGCTTGGATAAAAAGAAAGAAACTCAACTCAACGCTACAGGACACTACGGACAATATTAACCCAACATGCACATTGCTGCAGTCGAGGACGTTGCTTCTCATGCCGTGCAGGTGAGGAGGACGAACGGGCTGGAGTGTGGGTCTTCTGAATCTCCTCTTCGGAGAGCATGTGCTCTGAACTGCGCCTGTCAGAGTCATTGCAACTGGAAATGAGTCTCCTCGTCGGAGTACTCTGGCCCGCCACAATAATGTGGACAACTGCTCCATCTCTGAAAAGGGCCGAACTGAAAAGGGTTGTGGCTGTGCAATCCTCGTCGGAGTCCACGGTCATTGGAGAATGGAGTCCAAAATAAGTCTCGTCGTCGGAGAACTGGGTCTCTTCCATCTGGCTTAGAGAATGGTGCGCTGCTCTGGTGTACTATGATACCACATGAAAATCCTTGCCAACATGGCATAGGAAATGGTCCTCTACTCTGGAGTCTCTATGGCTCAAATGAAAACTCTGGCCTACAAAACAAGAATAATGATGGGGACCTCTGCAAAAGATGGCAAACACGTGCTCATCTGAAATAAGACCGCATCCTTGTGCGTGTCTGAAAATGAGTCTCTCTCTGGAGATCTCGAAAATGGGCTTCTCATCTTAGAGTGCCTCGAACTTGGACTCTGACCAATCTGTCGAGTCTGAATCTGTGCATCAAACTGGGACTCGAAATCTGAATGTCGAGTCTGGAATTGCGCATGGAAAATCTTCATCTTATAGAGTCTCAAATATCTGGCTGGCCTGTAATATGAAGTCTGAAGAATCTGAAAAATCTGACAAACTGGCATATGACTCTACACATACTCCCCCTTTCTCCCATACTTGTCGGAAAACATGGACGTCGACCAAGTTGGGAGAAGACGACAACGATGTGGGTAAAGAAAACATCAAATAGCTGACTTTATCAATTTTTCGGCTTTTGCAAATCATTTTTTTCATTTTTCTTTTCTTTTTTTAAGCCGCTGAACTATATTTTTTTAACCGCTTTATCTTTTTTTTAAAAATTTGCGTACGGCTTTTCTCTCTCTTTTTGTACGCGTCTCTTTTTTTTAAACTTACGCCTACTTCTCTCTCTTTTTTACTGAACATACAACCCATTGGGCCTTACAAAAAAACACCATTTTTTTGTAAATGGACCCGCATCCCTAGGGTTCCTTCGGGGGATCCTTCTTTTCCAAAAGCCGCGCCGCAATGGGGGAAAGAGCACACACGCCTGTTGGGGGCCCGCCGCCTGGGATCTGCGGGTGATGCCGCTGCGAAGGATGTGCTGCCTGCGGGCGGCTTCGGGGCGATCGCGCGGAACTGGGGGCGCTTGAAGATCCACGCCTGGATCTGATGACGTGATGGGGGAAGGGGGGTGCGGGTATCTCGCATGAGGAGGGGCAGACATCGCCGCCATGGAGCTCGCGGCCTAGAGCTCTGCACCAGATCTGCGAAGGAAAGAGAATGCGGCTGGAGGATTGGAGGCATCGCCTGCCTGGGGTTCACGCGCAAGAGCCTGGAAAGGCGCCTGCGCTATTGCGCGTGTTCTGGAGGTCACACGAGATTGAGGGCAGCCGCATGGGACTCCTACTTGATATCGATCGAAGACGATGCCCCCGTCATCATGAAGGAGCTACGCGGGGGAGATTTCGCTTGTGGAGAGATGCGTCGTTGATGGGATGCGCCGTTGATGAGAACTTCGCGCAAGGGTGGTGCGCCTGGGTAGCCGCTTGGGGGTGTCGTGCGCAGCCTGGAGGCTGCAACTTGGATCTCAAGACTGAGAGAAACCTCCGCTTGGAAAGGAGGCCCGTGTGGGGTTGCGCCGCCTCTGGATTCGACCAGAAGGTACATGCAGATGCTGCACCCGAAGAAAGGTCCCGCTTGGGCTCGGTAGTGATGAAGAAGCACCACATGCCTTGATGCTGCATAATGCTGTTGGAGATGATGGAGAATCTGGAAGAGCACGGAGCCATTGCCTTGAACGAGGGTTTCAAAGGAAAACCCTAATATGAATTTTCCACAATAAAATCATAAGAAACAATCTTGAACAATCGAACTTCTTGCTACTCGAATCTCGAAAAAAAAACTTTCAAGAACAAATCCTCGAGAATCGAACCCGCTCTGATACCATATTAAGAAATAGAATGCGGAAGCGAAAACATGGAAAAAGATAAAGAACACGAAAGAACGCGGGATTTAACGTGGAACCCTACTCCGTGAGGAGCGAGATGAAACCACAGGAGAAGCCCTCAAATAGGGCATGTTTGTCTATTGACTTTCTCAATGGATACAGGAGGTCTGGGGCTCCTTATATAGCCTTCCGAGAGCCTCCAAGTCCCACCACTAAGCGGTGTGGGACTAAACACTGGATGGGGTAAATGGATCTTCTCCAGGATCCATTACCCTGCTACAACTCATGACGCATACAATGAATACTCCAACACTCCCCCTCAAGTTGGAGCATGCAATGCTCAGCTTGGATAAACAGAAAGAAACTCAACTCAACGCTACAGGACACTACGGACAATATCAACCCAACGCGCACATTGCTGCAGTCGAGGACGTTGCTTCTCATGCCGTGCAGGGGTGGAGGACGAACGGGCTGGAGTGTGAGTCTTCTGAATCTCCTCTTCGGAGAGCATGTGCTCTAAACTGCGCTTGTCAGAGTCACTGCAACTGGAAATGAGTCTCATCGTCGGAGTACTCTGGCCCACCACAATAATGTGGACAACTGCTCCATCTCTGAAAAGGACCGAACTGAAAAGGGCTGTGGCTGTGCAATCCCCGTCGGAGTCCACAGTCGCTGGAGAATGGAGTCTGAAATAAGTCTCCTCGTCGGAGAACTGGGTCTCTTCCATCTGGCTCAAAGAATGGTGCACTGTTCTGGTGTACCTATGATACCCCATGAAAATCCTTGCCAACATGGCGTAGGAAATGGTCCTCTACTCTGGAGTCCCTATGGCTCAAATGAAAACTCTGGCCTACAAAACAAGAAGAATGATGGGAACCTCTGCAAAAGATGGTAAACAAGTGCTCATCTGAAATAAGACCACATCCTTGTGCGTGTCTGAAAATGAGTCTCTCTCTAGAGATCTCGAAAATGGGCTTCTCATCTTAGAGTGCCTCAAACTTGGACTCTGACCAATCTGTCGAGTCTGAATCTGCGCATCAAACTGGGATTCGGAATCTGAACGTCGAGTCTGGAATTGCGCATGGAAAATCTTCATCTTGTAGAGTCTGAAATATCTGGCTGGCCTGTAATCTGAAGTCTGGAGAATCTGAAAAATCTGACAAACTGTCCTGTGACTCTACACATACTCCCCCTTTCTCCCATACTTGTCGGAAAACATGGACGTCGACCAAGTTGGGAGAAGACGACAATGATGTGGGTAAAGAAAACATCAAATAGCTGACTTTATCCTTTTTTCGGCTTTTGCAAATCATTTTTTTCTTTTTTCTTTTTTTAAGCCGCTCAACTATATTTTTTTTAACGGCTTTATTTTTTTAAATTTGCGTATGACTTTTCTCTCTTTTTTTGTACGCGCCTCTTTTTTTTTAACTCACGCCTCTCTTTTTTTTACTGAACATACAGCCCATTGGGCCTTACAAAAAACACCAATTTTTTTTAATGGACCCGAATCCCTAGGGTTCCTTCGGGGAATCCTTCTTTTCCAAAAGCTGCCGCCGCAATGGGGGAAAGAGCACACGCGCCTACTGGGGGCCCGCTGTCTGGGATCTCGCGGGTGCTGCCGCTGCGAAGGATGTGCCGCCTGCGGGCGGCTTCAGGGCGATCACGTGGAACTGGGGGCACTTGAAGATCCATGCCTGGATCTGATGCCACGATGGGGGGAAGGGGGGTGTGGGTATCTCGCGTGAGGAGGGGCAGGCATCACCGCCATGGAGCTCGCGGCCTAGAGCTCTGCGCTAGATCTGCGAAGGAAAGAGAATGCAACTGGAGGATTGGAGGCGTCACCTGCCTGGGGTTCACGCACAAGAGACTGGAAAGGCGCCTGCGCCATTGCGCGTGTTCTGGAGGTCACACGAGATTGAGGACAGCTGCCTGGGACTCCTGCTTGATATCAATGCATCATGGAGGAGCTAAGCGAGGGAGATTTCGCTTGTGGAGAGATGCGTCGTTGATGGGATGCGCCATTGATGAGAACTTCGCGCAAAGGTGATGCGCCTGGGTAGCCACTTGGGGGTGCCGTGCGCAGCCTGGAGGTTGAAACTTGGATCTCGAGACTGAGAGAAACCTCCGCTTGGATAGGAGGACCGTGTGGGGTTGCGCCGCCTTTGGATTCAACCAGAAGGTACATGCAGATGCTGCACCCGAAGAAAGGTCCCGCTTAGGCTCGGTCGTGATGAAGAAGCACCGCATGCCTTTATGCCGCATAATACGGCTAGAGATGATGGAGAATCTGGAAGAGCACGGAGCCACTGCCTTGAACGAGGGTTTCAAAGGAAAACCCTAATATGAATTTTCACAATAAAATCATAAGAAACAATCTTGAACAATCAAACTTCTTGCTACTCGAATCTCGAAAAAAAACTTTCAAGCACGAATCCTCGAGAATCGAACCCGCTCTGATAGCATGTTAAGAAATAGAATGCGGAAGCGAAAACGTGGAAGAAGATAAAGAACAAGAAAGAACGCGGGATTTAAAACGTGGAACCCTACTCCGTGAGGAGCGCGATGAAACCACGAGAGAAGCCCTCAAATAGGGCGTGTTTGTCTATTGACTTTCTCAATGGATACAAGAGGTCTGGGGCTCCTTATATAGCCTTCCCAAAACCTCCAAGTCCCACCACTAGGCGGTGTGGGACTAAACACTGGATGGGGTAAATGGATCTTCTCCAGGATCCATTTACCCTGCTACAACTCATGACGCATACAATGAATATTCCAACAACCTAGAATTATGTCTATCAAGATTCGTGCGCGGTTTTCGAAGCGGTCTTTTTTTATTTTTAATGCAATTAAAGATGCAAAATGCAATTCTAGCCTATTTTATGGACTAAAATGTAAATTTTGCTCAAACGATGTCTAAAAAATATGAAATTTGGCCACGATGCAAAATATGATGAAATGAAGTATTTTTTTGGAATTTTTGGATGCAAGATGAATTTTTTATGAATTTTTAAATGCAAACAAAATGAGTTTCAATATTTAATTATAAAATAAATATTAAATCTAATTCTTTTCGAGGAATAAAATTATCTAAGATCTATCACTAGGTAGTGGATCTCAGAAAAATCCTAAACCTCGAAAATGCGAGATATAATACCTATTAAAAATCGAATATTTAAATATGCAAAATGATTTTTTTTTGAAGCCCAATGCAAAATGATTTTTACAGGACAAACTATGCATACAAATGCGATTCTTTTTAGTTATAATGTCAAACACAATTAATTCTACAATATGCGATTTTTTGGGAATTTTTAGAGCAATGGTTAATCAAATATAAATTTCAGACCATGAAATGGGCAAAATATGCACTTTTCCACAAAACAATTAATTATTAATTAATCATCGATCACAAAAATATCCACTATATGTCAAAATGTAGAGAATTACTTGACAAACATCATGCTATTTTTGAATAATAAAATAATGTCATGTAGAGGTCTAAACTCACTGGGGAACAGGGGTATTTATGCAAAAATCAATAAATAAAATAAATATAAAAATGCAGGGGGGACCTAGATGTAATTACCGAGAGTTAGGGGAAATTTCTGCAAAATTCCAAGAGGTCATGTGCTATGCACGTGACCCTTGGTCGGCGGAGGCTGGAAAGGGATTATGCGGACCTCCGGGGGTCTTCTGCAAAAATTCCCAGTCACGTGAGTGTCACGTGAGGAGGGGACCTCATTAAAATTAGTTAGACCTTCGGGGGCGTCTTCGCAAGATGTCCCCTCACCCATGTGCACAGCACGTGAGGAGGGTCTTGGGCTTTGTGCCCGACCTGTGGTGTGTCTGGTCCGGCGATAAAGGGGCGGAGCGACGCCGGAGGA
The DNA here is from genome assembly GCA_037367405.1 of Ottelia alismoides. Classification (NCBI taxonomy): domain Eukaryota; kingdom Viridiplantae; phylum Streptophyta; class Magnoliopsida; order Alismatales; family Hydrocharitaceae; genus Ottelia; species Ottelia alismoides. The sequence continues at coordinate 1,342,101 of JAZKJV010007604.1, read as the reverse complement.
AGTGGAGGCGCAGGCGTTGCGTTGTGGAGCAGGCGGAGCTGGTGGCAGAGCTTCTGGCTTCGACCGGAGCCGCGGCTTCGTTGGTTGAAGATGAAGCACCAGATGGTGCCTTGAAGCACGATGGTGGAGTTGAAGACGGTCGTTGTTGGAGATGAACGCGGTTGCAAGATGGAGGTCGTAGTCGTCGTGGGTCGAAGGCGCAGGTAGTCGAAGCTCCAGGCTATGGCGAAGAAGATGATCGACGGAGTTGGAGGCGGTGGTTGTCGGCGTTGGCTCAACTGCGCGGACGACCGGAGCAGAAGCGGCGAGCGGCAGGAGGCTCAAGCTGCGACGACCCCAAAGACGGAGTAGGGTCGGATCTCGCCGAAGATGAGAACCACGGGCTGTCACCATCGGGTTTTTGTTCTCGGTGCAGTTGGCGGATGGTTTTGTGATGGGGGCGGCGGCGTTTCATTTATAGGCTATGGTGAGTCGAATCGGAGAAGGAAAGAGGAGTGATTGGAATCTGGGATCGACGAGAGATCTGGTGAGGATTCGATGAGAGGGCGATTGATTCGAAGATGGAAGGCGACGGAGGAGGGATTCGCGGCGGAGAAATCGGGGCTGAGTGGTGGAGGCGAATCGGGAGAGGTGTGATTTGGAGAAGACACACAGGTGCCGTCCGATCGGCCGAGATCAGACGACCCCTGTAGCGCCACGTGGCGGCTAGAGGGAATGAGGCGCGACACACGTGATTGGCGCATGCCTGCCTGCCTGGGCGGCACGTGCCTCGCACGTGCGGGTCTTTTTTATTTTTTTATTTTTAATATATATATATATATATTTATAAAAAATAAATTATAAAAATCCTAAAAACGGCTGACACGTGGCGACTCCAAGAGCTACCACGTGCCAGCACCACAAAATTAGTAAATAAAGACTTTGTAAAATAAAAAACAAATAGTAAATGACCTCGGATCGAAAAAGTTTGTTCACGAAAATTGCTCGTCTCGATGAGATCTACAACTTTCATGAAGACATCAAAACCAAAAACGATTAATTGCACAAAGTGATATTTTTGGGGTATCCCATGTAAATAGAATACCCTGATTTTTTGGTTATGTATTTTTTATCATTTTTAAACTGGATAAAAATCCGGAAAAATATGGTAAAATAAAAGACAAATATTTACGCATTAATCTATTTTTTTAGATTTTTATTAATTAAGAAAAAGAAGAAATAAAATAAAATATGAAAAGACCAATTTTGTACAGTCGGTTAGTGAAGACTTGGACCCAATTTGTTTCTTTGATTTCAAGCTCAGTTTGGATTTGGATTTTTACGTATTTTAATAAAACTTTCATCAAAGAAGACAAATGAAAAAGAAATCAACTAAAATAGGTTAATCATGTACATAAAATAGTAGGTCAAAAACCGCTAAAAGACAAAATGTACAAAAGAGGCCCAAAAATCAACTTTCACATACGAGCTCCGATTTACTTGAGCTTGGTCTTGTTTTGAAGTTAATTGAATGTACATTAGTTCAAAAGTGAGTAGGATTAAAACGGACACTGGATGAGGAAGATATGAGGTTTTTAGTTCAGAAATCTTGAAATAGGGTTTGGATTTTTGGTCCACTTATTTGGGTTAGTTATTTTTTAGTATTTTTCATTTATTCTTGTTAGTGATATGTACACAATGGAGGTGGTTTTGGATCATTCGAAGTTAGAATGAATGAGTTAAAAATCCGGGAAGTTAGGCTATTTATAGGTCAATTTTGGTTGTGATTTTTGGCTTTTTATTTTGTGCAGAAATTAGTGCTAAAATGCAATTCTTATCAAATCATGCATGAATGCTAATTATGAAGAATAAATAAAGAAATGCTAATGATTTTGAGGGATTTGAGCTTAATTAATGAGATTTAGAGTGATGAATCCGTGATTCATAAATGGAGACCTCTGAACTGATGGCATACATGTGCTCATCTGAAAATGACCACATCCATGTGCATGTCTGAAAATAAGTCTCTCTCTGGAGAACTCGAAAATGGGCTTCAACATGGAGTGTCTCGATCTTGGACTCTGACCAATCTGTCGAGTCTGAATTTGCACATCAATCTGGGACTCGAAATCTGAACTTCGAGTCTGAAATCGTGCATGGAAAATCTTCATCTGAAAAACTGTAGAGTTTGAAAGCTGACTTGGTCTGTAATCTGGAGTCTGGAAAATCTGGATCTGACTCGGACCTGTGAATCTACACAACACTCCCCCTTTCTCCCATACTTGTCAGAAAACATGGACATCGACCAAGTTGGGAGAAGACAACAATGATGGTGGTAAAGAAAACATCAAATAGTCGACTTCATTTTTTTCCGGCTTTTCAAACGTCATCAATTTTTTTCTTTGGTTATTTTTCAATTTTTTTAATAGCCGCATTTTTTACAAAGCTATTCATCATTTTTTACGGCTTTTGCAAAATATTCCCTTTTTTTGTAATTTCCGTATGGCTCTTTTTTTGAACAAACATCTTCTTTCTCCTTTTTTTAACCTGGCACGGCCCACTTGCGTGCTTGCAATATCGGCCATTTTTTTAAACCGAACAGAATGAGGCCCACTTGGGCATTTATAGCAGCCGAACCCCTCATGGGCCAAGAGACCACGGAGCCCTTAGGGTTCCCGAATCCTTCTTTCGCAAAGAAAACATACCGCCGCCCGAAGTTGAAGATGCTCGAGGATTCGCACCGCCCGCCACCCGCGAGATGAGGGGGCGCGAGAGGATGCTCCTTGGAGGGGCTTTCGCTTGATGCGGGCGCACGATCGGGGCGAGTGCGCCTCGCGCCTGGCGGGTTTCGCTAGGATTTTCGCGCCTGGAGTGCGCGCCGCTTGGAGTTGTCTCAAGACCTGGAGGGTGCATGCAAGGGGTGCATCGTCTGTGTGCTTGGGGCTCACGTGTCGCTTGGGCTAGTTCCTGGAGGGCCGCAGGTGATCTTGCACCATTGCCTGGAGCGTGTGATGTGCGATGGTCTTGCGCGATTGGGAGTATAGCCGAAGAGATAGCCGATTGGGTGCGCCGCACAGAGCGTGGGACAAGATCTTCACGGAAATCGATGATGCCTCCGGATTAAGGGTTTTCCCGTAAAACCCTAAAACAATGAATCTTTTAATCTTGAACAAATGACAAATGTAATAATCTCCAAGAACTATAAACGACTCTCAAACAAATGATGAACGAACAGAAAAAAAATCCTCGAGAATCGACCTGCTCTGATACCATGTTAAGAAAATAAAGATGCGGAAGCGAACATGGAAAAATGATAAAGAACAATAAGAAGAACGGGATTTAATGTGGAACCCTACTTCGTGAGGAGCGGGATAAAACCACGGGAGAAGCCCTCAAATGGGCGTGTTATGCATTGCACTTTCTCAATGGACACAGGAGGTATGGGGCTCCTTATGCAACCTCTCCAGAGACTCCAAGTCCCACCACTAGACGATGTGGGACTAAACATATGGATGTGGTAAATGGATCTTCTCCATGATCCATTTACCCTGTTACAACTAATGATGCATATAACAAATACTCCAACATAGTCAAAGCAAAATTCTAGCTGTACATTATTTATACTTGTACTCGAACCCATATTAGATGGTTTTTATTTACTTCAAAAATAGACATGATGTCTGTATTGGAGATCTGACTAAACTCAAGTTGGAAGCGTTTTAACCTTTTTCCGGCAGCCTTGTAGTTTGAATGATTTTGTCTACATCTTAGTAGTTGGAAGGCAGGTTTTGTATGCGGTGGTTTAACAATGAACATATCGTCAACTTAACGTTTACTTGTATGAAAATAAAACAGTTTTTGATTGTTTTTCACCTAATACTTATTCGTTATTTTGGATATTATTACTTAATTTTGTAATATAATATTTCCTTTTGATTTGCTTGGAGAATTTTTAGATATCTAGGAATTTCTGAAAGATAACGTCTGACAGGCATGTTTCCACAGTTATAATTAGTTTGATCTTTGTTTGACCATAAGTTTCACATATATTGACAATGTCAGAGATATGGGATGCACTTCGAGCTGCCGCAGAGTCAGAGTTGTCTCTTGCTCAGGCAATAGTGGATAGTGCTGGTATCATTGTGTCAAGTGCTGACATGACAATCTGCTACGATGAAAGAGGTACGGTAATGTATCTGTGCTCCTTTGGTGTCCTTCATTACCGTCTTATGCTGCAAGAAGAGATTATATATCTTAATGATCTTTTTTAGGTGCCAAATATGAGTTGCCAAATTACGTCTTGTGCGAGCCTACCAATTTGATTTAAGAGAGCTAACGACCAGGAATGGAAGATTCAATAAAGAAAATTAAATGTAAATCCTGTAAATGACTTATTTCAAATTCCCCTTTCTAATATCCGTATGCTTCAACCAAGTATGAGATTCCCGTCCACAGTCCTTAACTTGAGTTCATTTTATCATCACATGCATAGCAGTTCATGCTCTTCGGATTTGTATGCCTATTCCTGTCTTCTGTCTTCGATTTTTACTTCCAGAAATATCTATTTTGCAGTCTGAAAGGTTGTGTCTATCACGTTTGGCTATATGCTGGCTATGGTATCCGTGGGAATGATGCTGTAGTACTCGGAGTGGTTAGATCTCAGGTGATATGAGACGTAGATTGTTTATATGAGATAATGTTCCACTTTAGGCTATAAAATCAACCATAACCACAAAAGGACCTGCCTACAAAAGGAGATTTGACTACATTGATCAAAGCGCACCTTTTGATTTCTCTCGATGGTAAAGTTGACCTTAGAAGGACATATCTAGACTTCAAGAGGACTTATTGTTATAAATGGAATTGAGGGGTGATATGCGTGACGATATGGTTCGTTATCTCCTTAAGTTGAAAGGGATAACTCAATTCAAAGAGATTAGTTGCTTTCAACATTATAGGAGAGTGTGGAATGCAGGGGTTTATCTGATATGATTGGAACTTGAAGATTACGGAGTCTAACCTACCTCATCGAGTTTCGACAAACTATTAATCCAGAAGTCTGGTTGAACTCTTTCCGTTGACTTTTATCATGAGTTACTTTCAAAAGTAAATGCACTCTAGTTTTTTTTATATCTTCAAATAAGTGTTATCTGAAGAACTAATAAAGTAAGTATAGCACGCGGTGAATATGGAATTCATTTACATATTCTGTCATTTTGTCATAAAATCCTTAATAAAGACATAACTAATAATATTACATTTTCCTAAAACACTCATGTAAAGAAGAACATGATATTTGTACTAAAACACTTAAAAAAACATAAAGAGAAAGAAGAATAAGGAATGGTATACATATATATCTTTACATACGTGCTGACTAAGAAAACGAGAAGTATAGTTGTAGATTACATTTATGACCCAACATAGAGACTAAGTCAGATTGACTTGCTTAATAAAGAAATAAAGAATTTTTTCAAAAAATGTATAGATGATAACCGAGTCTTGCCAGTCGTAAAAAAGATGTCAGTTGTAGCAATCGTTGAGCAAAACCCAATTAATCAAACAAAAAACAACAATTAGGAGAGAGAGAAAGAAATAGAGAAAATGACGAAGAATTAAACTCTCCTAAAAATTATAGTTTCACTATTTTATTTATCCAGGCAAGTATTCCTAGGTCAAAGTCAAGTAGGGTCGCTAATTGAACTGAATCATTCGAATTCGATTAGGATTTATTTGATAAAAATTTGAAAAAAGTTCGATTCGAAACCAAATGAATTGAATTTGAATTTCAATTGTGGATTCAATTCCCAAATGAATCGAATTTGAATTAACCTGAATTCGTCCGATAATAATTCAATTCAAATCGGTATTTATATATACATTCATACATATATGTATATATGTGTCTACGTATATATATACATAGTATATACATACACATGCATATAATATATGCATATTACATACATGTAACATCCACTCTTGGTTGATTATGATCTTTTCTGAATATTCTTGTACAAGAAATTATAGCATAATTACATTAAAATATTGACATTTGTAAGTAATAGATGCAAAAAGAGTATATGAATATGTATTAAAAAAGATACTACATTTAGTTTACATCGAAAGATTTAGCATTTGCATTATATGAGTAGACATAACATGTGCAAGCAACTAAAGATGATCTCAAACCAACTTACTACATTGATTAAGTGGTTAATTTTAAACTTCTAATCATATCTAGGATCCATTTATATGATTTATCATGTGAAGCAATCACAACTATGCTGTACAAACTCCTATACACTGATATGACTAGTAAATGCATGACGTGTATATGAAACATTAGGCCGCCATAATGAGACCCAATATCTTTCCTTTCCTCTTTAAGTTCAAGTGGTTTGATTGCAAAATATGTTATGAATTAGATATGTGTGTCCTTCATGCATCGATAATAAAAAACATTTAAGTTTATGACTTTGCTTCTTATTACTTGTATAAGTACAATAATCAATCTTAGCATGCTATTCAAAAATTTTGCGTCATTAGGAGGACACAAAGCACTCTAAGCCGCACCCAAATTTATATGCATATAGGTATGCATAAACCTATTATTTAAAGACTAATTATTTAATATAAAAAATAGTGAAAAATATTGGTTATAAAATCTAATAGGAAAAACTAAATGTCTAATATTGTTATTCTAAATCCTCATCCACACATTTATTTTCACGTTCCCACATTCCTTACACTATCTTTTCCACTCCTTTCATTATCTACCAAAGATCTTAAAAATCCTAAGCAGATTATAGTGACCTTTCTCCTAGTATGTGAAAATGATGATTTTGCTACTTTGAATTCCTCCTTAACATGTATCGTGGTTCAAAATTTATCTAGATCTATCTCCTTTACTTTTTTTTGTTTTGATTTTCCTTGCATGGAAATCTATGTGAGTATCATTGCCAAGGTGAAATTTATCATCACATAGGTAATATATAAGTTCTTCTCACCATAATGTAAGTTGTTCCTTTGGACATCAAAAATTCATATATTTCATTTTCATACCTTAATTTTTTGATATTGAAGATACTCATGCTCATGAAGACGTTTTTAACTTTCTACACTGTTTTTTTACGATTCTCATTATTTCAAATAATAATATTAATTTGTATCAACTTTCTATATAAAGTTTGATCTTATCTTGCTTTAACATACAATGGTAATTATATTGTCCATCTTTTTTGTCTATGACAATCTATCTCTTTGATAGGCTCAAATAATTATATTGTATGTACGCATTGCTTCATCATAGAACACAGTATATAAGATTGTAAAAAATACATAATAATTGTAAAAATTAGGCAGTTTTACCCAATATATTGTATTGGTTTGATATTTTCCTTGATATTATAGTTTTTCAACTTATCTCAGTAATATATTTTCAAAATTACAATTTTACAATAAAACATTGATGTTATATTATTATTCATATAATATTATTTATATAATATCTAAAACATCAACAAACATTTCAAATTTGAAAGAAAATGAATCGAATTTGAATATACGAAACTCAAAATGAATTGAATCTGAATTTAACTTGGTAAATTCGTTTGAAAATCGATTCGAGTTCGAATTCGAATTTTTTATAATGAGTTGAATCAGAATCCTTATGGATTCGAATGTATTTGATTCGATTAGCACCCATGAACTAAAGGCAGTAGAAAAATCTTCCTCGAAGTTTTTGAGTGAATAAAATTATTTTTGTGATTTTTGAATCTCTTTCTTTCCTTCTTCTACGAGAAAAATCATTTTTATACATTATTATTATTATTTATTTATTTTTTTAAATTTTTATTTTTTTTCGGAAGGGGTGTTTTCAAACAATTTATCTACAATATAATATGTAAAAATATTAGAAAGTAAAGTGATACTATATAGTAGAGGAATTGCTTGAGCAACGAGCTCAAGAAAGAATGCAAAAAGAAACCAAGACAGATCGAAAATCAAAGAATAAAATCCGAATAAAAATAGATTGAAAATCTTTGATTATATGAAAATGAAATGTAGAAAAAATAATATGCTAGAGTAATGTCCCAAGTTGGTCCGCAAGTGTCCAAATAATCCAAGTAAGAATGTAGAAATATGTAGAAAAATACGAAGAAAAGAAATGCTCTTCTTTTAATTAGGTCCCTAGTCAGGGGCATAATTACAAGAAAAGTCTGGAATCTTTACACTTAGGCCCCTAGTCAGGGAACTAAATGTAATAAACTAACTCCTGGACACGTGTTTAAATTCTTTAGAGCTGCGGGGCTACTTATGCAAATTTCACACCCATTTGATTTTAGTGACTGGGATTAAAAGGTGCACATGCGATCTGGACCATCGGTGGAGACGTGTCGATAGCCTGGATATCGAGTGTTCTTCACTTGAACTTCCCCAAACTGTGGACAACAGTGACTTCTTTTCTTCTTCAGCGATCGATAGCTTCACAATGATGATGACACTCCATTAGCAGGGCCAGGGGGAGGTCACCTACCCCCTTCGAGCTCGCCTTAGGCAGGATTTGTCGAAGAAGGCGGGGACAACATTTGTATGCCTTGATAGGGTTCAGAATCTGGAAGTGTCTCACGATGAAGCTTTAATGCAATCGACGAAGATTGGATGAAGCTCCAATTGATGATGATGATGATGGACACACTCCACGGGCTATGCAAAACTTGTAATAGAAAGTTTTAATGCTCGATCCGTGGCAGAATCGACCAAGAATATCAAGGGTTCTTGCAAGTTCAAGTTAGTTCCAAGAATAGAGAATAAGGGTGATTTGAATCGATTTGAGATGAGATTTGCAATGTGATTTGGATTGGGAATTCAATACAATGATTGTGGATGTCTATATGGTGACTAGTTGATCTAAATGAGGCATGAAGATTGAGAAATCAAATGTGAAAAAATATTACCTGGGATTGCAAGGTTTTGGACCCCACAGATTTTTTCTCGACAGTTGGCAACCGGAGCTCAACGCGGCCAATGACAACAATGCAAGGTCGAGATGGGAGCTCGGAACGTCTCCTCCATTGATCGATTTTCCACGTGGGGTGAACCTCTGGCCATGTTACAGTCGGAGTGAGGAGGAGTTAGGCGGAGTAGGGCCGATTAGTTAGTTTCCCGGTGAGAGGACAGTTGGTTAGAATGTTGGAACTTTATATCATTATATAGGAAGATAAAAGGATGGTTAGAGATGATATGAATACATGCATGAATGGAGATTGTTAGGAGATTAAGATGAACGGTGCATATCAATAAATGAAGAAGAAATGTGGGCAGAATAATTAGGTGAAGAAGGCAACTCCAACAGAAGTCCTACCAGATTCTTGGAGAAGAAGAAAGCTTCATGTGCTGACACATGTCGACACCTAGTAGGCCAAAAAATGCAATATTTTATTTAATAGTTAATAAATAGTAAATGGACTAAAGGTATAAAAATAAAAAACGTAACTAATTAATTTAATTAAATTATGATATAATTTATTTTCATAAATACTAAATATTTTATGAAATATAAATATAATATTAATAAAGAATTATATAGTATACTTGATAAATATGTATTATGTTTTTAGTTCAGTAATTTAATAAATAATATATTATTTTTATATATTATTAATTAATAGAATAATAAATATGAGTTATATGATTTTTTTTGGATTTTATAAATTAATTTAGATATATAAATAAGGATAGTTATATGTTACACAATTCAATTTCATCTATAAATTATGGTTTTTTCGAGGATAAGATGCGAGAAAATTGCTTAAGATGGTTTGGTCATTTGCAACAAAGATCAATTGATGCACCAGTTAGGAGATGCGAGTGTTATGATGTTGAGCCGGCTAAGAGAGGACGGGGACGACCCTTGGAAAGAGACTATACGAAGGGATCTTAGTTTTGTGGATATAAGCCCGGGATTGATGCACGATAGATCTGAATGGAGGCAAAGAATCCATGTAGCTGACCCTATTTAATTGTGGGAAAATGCTTTGTTGTTGTTGACTAAATAAGGCTAAAAATTCTGAAATAATTTACAAACAAAATATAAGATCAAGAATATAATTCAAAATTATAACATCAATGTACTATAAATAGTATGTTCAGAATAAAATAAATAGATCGGAAACACATTAGGTCCCAAAATTGACTTTTTATGATCTGACTCTGATTTTAGTGAAATCACCTTCATTAAATATAGAATATTATATTATGAACTTTAAAAGTGAGTAGAGTGAAATTGGTATTCGTATGAGCTATGAGGTTTGGAAGTTGAGAGATTACAATTTAAAAGTCAGATTTCTTAGCATATATAAAGGTTAAGATTTTTTAGGAATTTATTTTTTTAATAAAATTTTAAGAATACGCAGGAAAAAGAACTTGGCAAAAATGTACAAATGAATTGATTAAAATCAATGTAGTTTTGGTAAATAATGGATAAATATGGGATAATGTTCTCTATACATAATTGATTCTTTTTGTTGTTTTCTTCCTTATTTCCTCTTACTTTATTATTTTTCGACCAATCCATGTTGACTTGATCTCGGGGTTAGGTTATATAAATATATCTTACAAATATATTTATATTTTATTTATTCATACTGTACATACATACATATTTACAATATGCCTATTTTTATTTTTTTCCTTTTTATTCTTTTATTTATTTAAACGTTTTTAATGCATAAAAATGCATTTTTATTCATGAGTGGTATTTCTTTTATAAAGGACGTGAATTAATGGATATTTACATGCATTTGTTAAGGGTCTTAAGACAAAATGCACAAGAAAAATTAATGAATCATAGATTCATCAATAGAATACAACTATTCACACAACCAATTATCCACTTTTAATTTCAAACTCTTTTGAGAATTTCCCCCTCATATTAACAATACTGTATAAAAATTTTCCAAAAAAATATTAAAAACTAGGTAGAAATATGAAACTCAAATATAAATTTACCAGCTTCCTAGGTCATACTTATTTATAAAAATAACATTAAATAGTGAGTAAAAGGTTCGAGTTTTGAGTTCTAGAACCTATTACACACTTGTACTTAATATTATATAACATACACCATTTTCTACATCTATTTCAATTTTTTCAACAAATTCTTTTCTTCTAGATTATTTATAAAAATACATATCAAAATATAAAAAATATTAAAAAATTCTACCTTGTAAATATTAAGAAAACATAAGACTTAATTTTCGACATACACATATTCTAATTTTCGAAAATATAGCATAGCAACTCAGTTTGAACTCTACTCAGATTTTAAAGTTTATCTCTTAACATTATTAAAATTTTAAAAATAATTTTATATTGATAAGATTTCATTTTATTAGATTTATGTTTTGACTACTCTTGTATTCTGTATTTGAAATAGTTGAACAAAGTGCAATTTACCTTGACTTTTCTATTAATTTTATAATTAACACTTGAAATGTTAATTTAGTGATAAAATATAAACTATAGTTGAGATAAAGAAAATAAAATAATTAAATGGGTAAACTACAACTTAAACGTTCCTATAATAATGCATGTGCAACTTATCAACACTATTTCACATATTAATAAAAGCTAAACTATATATTTAAGTAACTTATTTATTATATTAATATAAGGAAAAAGGGAGCCTACATCCCAGGTGTCGGTGTCATTCCAAATTCAATTCAATTCGGAACTCTATTATCTCCATCAAGACTACTAAATTTTAATAGTCTTATAATCGTTTAGATTGACCCCTTCTATATAAACATATTATGAATGTTAATTTTGCATTAAATTTGAAATACATATTCCACTAAATATATTGAGCTAATCTCCCTAATGCTTCCTCAGAAAAATCTCAAAAACAATGAAAAAACGATCAGGTGTAGGCAACTACCTAAACCGCCGAGTGTAGGCTCCCAGCTCCCTTAATATAAAATACGTAATATATATTATCAAGATAGAGATACAAAGGAAAAAAATTAAAATAGTAGTTCTAATACATAAAAATATTATACTTATTAAATATGTTACATTGAATAAATACATTATCTTTTGAAACTTATATCCTTCGGTATTGTAGATAGTTTTATTTTGAGAATGTTTTATATTTAATATTTCTATTTATCTACCTTTTGTTATAGATTGTGGAAGCATTTATTGAATTTATGTATTTTTGGACAAATATGAGGACACACCATTTTCTTTCTCCTTCCTTAATTAACATCGTAGTCTTCCTAACTGGCTACAATCGCTTCTTCATAAGGTTATGCCATCCTCCTTTTGTGTCCCCTACTTCCAATGAACCCCTTAACTCTTAGTTAGTTCACCTACCTTACATTGTTCGGTCATCTGATGCCCATGACCCTCCTCCACCTCTATAATAACATGCTAAACACCTCCAACATTTGTTTTTGCAGATGGGTCCTTGAGATTGAGAAATTCATTTTGTGCACATTTTCAAATTTTTTAAATGATTTTTTGTAAGGCTTTTACTAAACAACCTTAATATCTAGTATTTTTTATCACATTTTTCTTTTTTTTCATATATTCATGCTACATTTAATTCAAACCTAAAAATTCAACAAGAGTGAATTAGAGTATAATAAAATTGAAGCATCGAGGGAATTAGAGTTCAAACAACACCTCCAAGTTGGTTTCAAAACACATTCAATTTCAAACTTAAACATTACTCCAAGGAATATCATTAAAATAAAAGTAAAAGGTATCTCAAAAACACAATTGCTTTATGTTTTGCTACATATAATATTCTTACTGTAATTTAGCTTTTACAAATAGCTTTTCATTATTTTTAAAATATTAAAATAATGAAAATTATACAATAAAAACAATGATCAAATATGAAAACTTTTCAAATTATTCCTCACAAAAATCTAGTAGGGTACTCTTATATAATACTTATTACTCCATTAGTTCATAATTTCATATTAAGTATAAACTTTAAATATCTAACACTTCAAAACTCTCAATAACTTAAAGAATATTTAAAAATCTTGAAAATATAAAATGCTACTTTTGTTTCTTATAAAACATATTCTCTAGTAAAACAACTACATAAAAATATTTTATTTTAGCATTAATAACCTATGAAAAATCTTTTTTCAAATTATTAAATAAATAATATTTTCAATGAAATAAATACTAACAAGTCAAATAAAAATATTAAAGCTATAAATTTAATTCCAAGAAATTTAAAATTATAATAAAAAATATTTACATATGTTTATGCATACATGTCATAATAAATAAATAAATAACCTTAAAAAGTATAAAATGCATAACAAAGTTTTTATAAATTACATATTCTTTAAAAAAGTAATAATTTGAATATAAAAATATAATGGCTTTAAATATAAAAATAAACTATAATAAACATATGTATATCTACTCATTTGCATTTAAAAGCAAAAGCATCATATTTACATAAAAAATTACATATAAGTCCATAAAATATAAGCACATACCCATCCCATTTCACTATAGTCATCTATCACTACCAACCCTAATAAATAATAGCTTCTCTCTTATGTTTGACCTTGGGGCTTCACGAAGTAAACTAAAACAAGAATTAATTTCATATGAAAGAAGACTTTATGTGTGTATCACAACTTGATAATTCACCTAAATTACAAATCACACAAAGTATCGTATTAGTACTTACGAAGTTTCATTGGTCTGGAAACCTATAATAAAGGACATAATTTATGGTGGTACTCTACAAAAGTTATTCAACTACTTTGTCCACTATTTTTTCTATGACATCTAGAGTAGTCCTCCAAAGTCATATACCCTTTATTTTTTCGATCTTTAATTTTATAATAAGTAGTTAGCTAGGAATTAGCAAGATCTTAGCGTGGGAGTATAATGAGTATGTAATTCATCATTTTAATATGCAAAATCAATCAAACTTCAAGCATAAGACAATTGTATATAAACTACAATAATTTTTCACACATAAAAACTAAAATTTTAAAATACATAAATCACCATAAAAAGTATTAAAAGTAAATAAACTATATAACGAACAAAAAAATACCTAGCTAATCTGTTAGTACATATTATACATATAAATTAACATAAAATATATTTAATTACATATTATACATAAAATGCATTAAAATTATTAAATATAACAAATTCCTATAAATATTGGCTCATGCATGTGCACACACAAACACATGGACACATACATAATATAATATTAGAAAATGCACATTATGCATATATGTCAACATTTTGAATTTTCAACATTCATTCAATATATGAAAGGTGTTGAAGTTAATTGTATGTGTTTAATGCGTCTAATTAATGAATCTTTAATGATTAAATGAAACTTATTGATTACATGTGGCCTAAATTACGAGGGCATAATCATATTAGACACTAAACCTATTGTGTGCATATCCTAATTTCACCACTCAAGTCGATAAAAGAATAATAATATCCAAGTCGCCTTACACACACAAGCTCTCAAACAAGAGCCACTTAAAAAAGTGTGTTGACCTAGATTATTACAATAAATAGCTGCAAAAATAATTACAACTAAGGAAACGAAATTATTTATCTAATTAACTAAATCTCTATCAATGTGGTTGGCTTGACCCTCATCAGCTCAAGGACTTAGCTCGAGCCTCTACTTCACTCCTCATCGAGTCACTTCAAGGGCCTTGATCAAAGCAACCATAATTAGAAATTCTCAAGAGATATAATTAATCAAATTAACATTTTTTTAAAATAAAACAAAAAAAACAAACACGAAACAAGCTTAAGTTCAAACTTCTCTCAATCACATAAATCATGCCTAATCAAATAGTCTAATCAAACCATGTCCCTGGTAATGGCGCCATATGGTAAATCTGTAATCGAGTGCTGTAGTTTCATCTTATTGTAATATGACAAATCATGGGTCAATGATGTACGAGCACGAATTTCTCAGGGAGTAGCTTGATTAAATTTCTCCTAGATAAGTCTAAGGGTCAAATACAATAATTCTACTAATTCGACAGCCTAATTGGGTCCTAAAGAATGTGATAGGATACTATAAGGAGCTATCTAGGTCAAGGATGTGAATACATTCTACAATATGGATGTAAGAATTTTTATGGATTTTTAGTGCAATTAGGTTACATGAAACAAAATGATGGAAAATGCAATTAATTTTGCATACAAATCAACAAACACACCCTTACGATTAGAGCTCCAGAATTATTTCTTAAATAATGAAATTAATCATGCATGAAAATTTCCAAGTTAAACCTTATTCACAATTTCCAATGCATCTTATTCCAATTCATGCATCATTTAATCGACCAATTAGTCATTCAATACAACTAGGCACCCTACTACATGATAAAATCAGGAATTAGTATTCAATATAGATCATGCAAGGTTCCTGCTTTAATAATAATAAAATGAGGCAAATCAGGTCTTAATGACATATTTATTAACTCAACTTATGAATTAGGAGCCAATCAATAATAAGGAAATAACAAGGAAACCATGCTTTAATAATAAGGAAACCATGCTTCTCTGGTTTTTTATAGTATTTTTGGCAAAGCATAACAAATATATAATTTCATCACATTAAAGAGCGTTAAACGACCTTTAAAATGGAACTAATTTCTTATAAATTAGATAAATAATGCAAAAGACATTAATACACTAAGTCAGGGGCATTGTTGTAAGAAAACCTTTATGAAATATAATAAATAAGTCCAAAATAAGGGTATTTTTGCAAATAATGAAGTCATTGGGGATAGACATGCAATTATACCATGTGTGGGGCTAAATATGGAATAAGAGAAAATTAGCGGGGCTTATTTTCCAAATTTTACCATGGTGGCACGCTTTAGGCACACATGGGACATTTATACAACTGTTTAGAAATACAACCCAAGTATTGCAAATATCCTTGAGCATGTGTGTCTACTCACATGCAGCTAGGCTCGGGCGAATTGCTTGTTCGGGCTACGTGATGCCTCTAGGTTCTTCAACGTTGGCTCGGGATCCCCGACCATTAGGGTTGAAAGTTGCATCGGGGATGGAGCAAGGAAATAATTGTGGTCGTTAGAATACGATTCAAGGGTATCTGCTCTTCGATTCCCTTCCTTCCTCAACCACGTCCGGTGGCACCTCAACAGAGCTCCGATGATGGAGTTGCTTCTCCTTCACGCTCCTATGCTTGGTCAGAAGGTCGTGGAACCTTTGTAGTGGTCTCATAAAGAAGTTAGAGGTTAGATGAAGAACTGTGGAGATGTGGATTATCATGGTGACGAGGTGTCATCAGAGGCATAGGTGTTAAACAATCAGGTTCGGGAATTCCACCCAATCGAGGGAGTCTGAGGTTCCTGCAATGATAGTGAAAACACCAAGCATATTACGAATCTCTAAAGATGGGAATGAGAATGAATGGGAGCTCATTCAAGGGTGGTAGAGGTTGGGTCCTAGTGGGTCACCACCCTTTTGCAATGGTTGTGAAGAATAGAGGTTGAGATAATGATGGAGAAGCAGAGAAAATGAAAGGAACAATGTGTGAAGTTGAGGTGTAATGGAGATGCTCAAGGGGTGATCAGGTGGTGGTGATGGTGTGTGAACTTGCAAGGAAAAATGGGAGGAAAAAATAGAGACCTATAAGAAGATGCTTACCCGAAGAAGAAGGTGGACACTCAGATAGGGCCAGAAGACCGGAGACAGGCCTAGGAGTGGATCAAATAATGCTCTGATCGTCACTTAACTATATGGATAAGATTTGCAAGCTCCAGCAACTCCGGTGATGGGTTGTGACAAGGTAGAACCACCTTAGATCATGCCGACAATGAAGGCTCCTTCGTCACTCTCAATTAGACACTCAAGAAGTCACCTAGGTGTAGATAGGGAACAGAGCTCTCGCGCATGAAGGCGGATGGCACAACCAGTAGTGGCAGAGGAGTATTTGAAGACAACAGAGTCATCTCCTGATTGTAATCATCAAGAGTTCAACCACATAGGTTAACAGGGGGTTAGATGGGAGCGTGGGACATGTTTCGTGAGAAGAGTAGAGGAGTTGTCTCTACGATGGTGAGGGGTTGGATGACAAGGAAGGTGACTATAATCATCTGGAAAAAGGTGGGAAGGTGGATGGTTGACGAGTTTGAATGAGGAGGAGAATAAAGATTTGGAGGATGATGAATCGGTTCAAGAATTAGATCTAGGGATCCAACGGTTGGGGCAAGGGTTGCTGGTGTGGTTCTGATGACATATAGTGATCTCATCAGACGGTGGAGAGGCAATGTGTTATGGAGGGCTCAGATGATATCATACAGTCTCATCCAAGGGAGGAGAAGGAGTGCGACTAGTAGAGGAGGGGCTATTAGCAATTGACCCTTCTCATGTATATAACCTTAATTACTGTATAAAATTAACCCTTTTTATTTTCTTTATTTCTTAGTTTTATTTCTTATTAAAATAAAAAAAATCATTAAATGTTGTATATATCTATTTTAGTGTTAAAAAAGAAATAAATCGATAAAAAAGCAAATCAATTAAATTGTAGTGTTTTTATTGATTTAAAACAATATTAAATTTTTTGTTTTGTTTATTTGATCTTTTTTGGCTTTTGTCCAACCTGAAACTTGTAGATATCGTCGAGATCTACAACTTTCATGTTTTATTTTTTCCTAATTCTACCTTCTTCTATTTATTTTTTTAATTTCATTTTATATTTTTTTCTTTTTCATTAATTTTCATTGGGCCATGTGGCGCTCCCTTGAGCCGCCACGGGACCGACTCTTTGATTGCCTAAAAAACCCTAAAAATGCACTTTTAATAATGCCGAAATAATGTTTGAAAGATATTTTAATTTCATTATAGTTGGGAAATTCAGGGTTGATAAAAAACCACTTAATTAATTTATCGATTAAAGCAAGCAATTATGTGTTTGTACTTGGGTAAGTCCAAGTTCGAACTCAGGGAGGCAATTGTCACCTAAGGTTGCTTAAAAGTCGATCTCAAATTTAGTTTATCGGAGAAGTATTTTTTTTATAATTTTTAAATGCAATAGATGAGCAGTATGCAATTTTGAAAAAGTTTAAGGACTAAAATGCAAATTTAGATGAAATGAATTCTGAAAATCTTCAAACTTATCGAGAATGTTAAATACTGTGAAATTAAACTAGTGTAATTTTTGGAATTCTTAGATGAAAGATATATATTTTATGAATTAATGCATGCAAACAATTACAATTTAATAACTTATAATAAATATTAAATCAACTTATTTTAGGAAATAAATATATCTAAAATATTTCACTAGGTGCTAAGCCTAAAAATGTTAGATTTAATACCTACTAAAAATTAATTAATGAAATGCATAAAATGGTTTTTCTAGAGAAAATTATTCACGCAAATGCAATTCTTTATGGGCACAATGTTACTACCAACTAATTCTAATATCCATGAATTGTTGGCGATTTTTGGAGATATGGTTAATTATTTATAAATTTCAAAGCACAGGTTGAGCAAAATACACAATTTATCACAAAAGCAATTATTAAAAATTAACCACAAGACATATAATATATTATGAGCATGCCACAATGTAAAGAATTAGTTGCATAACAAAATGCAATTTTTTAAAATACTAAAATGATGCAATAAATAAGTTAAAAATGTAGCAGGAACACGAGGTTCTGTTTGTAGTATTATAGAATATAAAATTAACAGAAGACACAGAGAGAGGGACCTAGAAGTAATTACCAGAACCTCAGGGGAAGAAGCTGCAAAATGTCCAGGTGACACATGCATAGTGCGTGCCCTCTGGTCGGTGGGGGGGTCTTCGTGATTTTGGATGAACTCTAAGGGTACCGATGTAATAATATATACATATGGTGTGATGCACGTGAGGTTCAATATGCAGGACTCCTTTTTTATTTATAGAAAACATAGGGCTTGTGGTGCAAAATGCCCTAAAAGGAGGCTCGCTTCACCTGAGGGACTTCTTCCGCCACTCTATCATGGCTTTCAAGAAAATGGAGATGCAGACATACACGGTCACTGAAGGCTGCAAGGGCACGACCGTGGAGCTACCACGGAGGGCGTAGGTGGATGGTTGCGCGACTGGGAGCACGACGATGCCTACAAGGACGTAAGTCAGTGACAAATGTGGAGGATCGTGATTGCAGGTTTTGGTGATATTAGGGAACATTCAGTAGCTGGAGCGAGGTTCCAAGGCTAGTGGTGGTCCGTACAGGAGGCGGCAGGTAGTGTCATAGTTGCTGATGGTTGGTGGTGCTCATGCCGGAGGAGGCGAGGTGGTAACTTTCTCTACTACTGGAGAGGGAGGCAAAGCTCCGCGGGTAGAGGAGGCATGGGAGACACATGCCCTCCAATGAGGGGCACTCGAGCTGCAGGAGAACGCAACCTGCTGGTGCGGCTAAGGCAGCAGGCAGTGTCATGGTTGCCGCGCGGTCGACGATGACAGTGGGGGTGGAGTGCTTGCTTGGCTGAGGAGCACGGTGTCTTGTTAAGCACCAGTTGGTGAATGCGCTCACCTCGATCGGAGAATCCCAAGTAGTTGGAGGACGAGGGATGCCAATGGTCCTACAAGTGAGAACAAAACGGGGGTGGAAGGGAGTTCTGACGATGATGGTGACCAAGCACGGAGGTTGCAGGTTGGAGATGGACCGCACACGGAGCTCCACACGAAAGCGGAGATGTCGCAGGTCGTTTGAAGGTGGAGTGTAACAGATTGATGTGAAGGAAAAAATGGCGCGATAGGAGAAATAAAGTAATGGGAAGAGAACATGGGAATGATAAGAGGAAAAAAATTAAGTAGAAGGAGATGTGTTCGCCTAGGAATGGAGTGGGAAGATGAGCCCCTTCAGTGGTTATCGCCTCAGCCGCTGGCGGGGCGCGGTGAGGCTTGGAGAGATCATACCGATGATGTCTTCGTGCGAGAGGGAGGAGCTCATGTTAGAGGCTCCTCCTCCAAGCTTTCTTTCTCTTGGTGTGGAAGATGGTGGATGCACTTGCAGGTTGCTGGTGAAGGGGGCGGCGTGCCTGTAGCAAGGTGGAGCATGGAGTGATGCATGGCTGCTCGCACAAGCTAGTCGGGGAGCGGCAAAGTCGTCTCCTAGGAGCGTGTGGTTGGTGTGTGGTCCTTTACGTTGTTGACGAAGAACTGGAGACGATGCAGCTAGGGTCGTGCTGGGGTCCACGTGCAATAGATAGTCGTACAACACAATGGCTATCGGTGGTTGGAGTTGTACTCGTCGATGGTAGAATGATGGTGCGATTGAGAAACAAGGGATTTGGGTGGAAACATGGGAAACAAGAAAAGGGGGAATAATGGATGTGTTTTCTTGGGTATGAAAGGTTGGTCACCTCTCCTGGTTCTCTCCTCAACCGCGGGTGGAGCGCGGTGAGGCTTCGATTCGATCGCACCTTGGAGAGTTTCGTCGGAGGGAGAAGGGATGTCACCACCTCCTCCTTGAGCTCTTTCTCTCTATCATGTGGGTATTGGCGATGATGAAGGATGCTGGCGATGGTCTGTGGCCTTCTACGAGAAGATGTAGGCATATGGATGGTCGCAGTTGGTGGTGATGTCGGTGCAGCTCAGAGAGTTGGCGGTGTGGTGCGAGAGATGAAACGAACGACGACGAGGGAAGGGTAGACTGTTGTGGCATACCGGGAGGAAGATGGTGTTTCTGCTGGAGGTGGCTACCTCTGCTGAGGTTGGCGTCACGGTGAAGTAGTATGCATAGGCAGTTGGCAGCGATACGGGAAGCGCTGGCGGGGTGCGTAGGTGGTGTAATACATGGAAGAGGAGAATAAAACTGGAACATAGGAAATGCGTCAGAACAGGGGAATGGAGAAGATGGATGTTTTGAAGGTTTGCTTGGGATGGAGGATGGAGATACCCTCCTTTTGGGTTGTCGCTTCAATCGAGGCTGGCAAAAGTACCGGAGAATCGGCCCTTGTCACTGACCCTTCTCCTCGAGCTCTCTCTGCAGATATGTGCGGATGACTCTTCATGTCGTCAGGGGATGCTTTTATAGAGAGAAGAGTCGGAGATAATGATAGTTACGGTGGATGTTGCACGAGGCAGAGAGAAGGCTAGTGGACACGAGTGGTCGTTAGGTCGGTGGCGAGATAAGGGGGTGGAGGTTCGTGTAGAAGCATAGGAGGTTGCGGAGGGGAGGTTAGGCCCGTTGACTGGAAGAAGGGGGAAGGGGAAGGCCTCACTTGCGTGGCACGTGAGGTCTTTATTTTATTTTATTTAATATTATTGTTTTAATTATTTTTTTAAAATGAGATAAAAAGGGTTAAAAAATGAGTGACATGTGGCATCTAGGAGTTGCCACGTGTCATCTCCAGAAAATTCAAAAAATAAAAAGATAAAGAAAAATAAGAAAGAAATAGAAAATGACCTCCGATTGAAAAATGCTCAACACAAAATTTGTTCATCTCGATGAGATCTACAACTTTAATGAAGAGATCAAGAGAAAAAGAAATAAGATAAAAAGAGTTAATTTTGTACATAAAACAATAGATCAAAAACTGTTAAAAGGTAAAATGCGCAAAAGAGGTAAAAAACCCAACTTTCACATACGAGCTCCGATTTTTATGAAATTAGTCTTGTTTTGAAGGTGAATATGTATTAATTTAAAAGTGTGTAGATCTAAATTGGACATTATATAAGGAATATATGAGCATTTAACTCCGTCTTGTCTAAAATTGGGATTTTGTCTCACTGGCCAATTATTTGAGTTAGTATTTTTGTATTTTTACTTTAATATTGCTAGTAATGTGTAAGTAATGGAGGTAGTTTGAGGTCAATTGGAGTTAGCATGAATTAGTTAAAATGCATGAATTTGGGTGCAAATGTGAAGATGATTATGAATGTAATTATGAGTGTTAAGATCCAAATATTAATTTTGCATGCATTGATGATAAAAATGCAGAATAAATGATGAAATGCAGCTAATTACTTGGGAAAGAAGCTCTATTTTCATCTTTTAGTATGATGAATCACAGATTCATCAATCCTCTATGCTTAAACCTTGCTCATCCCTGATCAAATAAAATGAAATGCAAAAGTGAAATGATTTGGGTTCCATACCAAAGTCATGAACAAAAGGTGAAACTAGAGCTAGACCTGACCTTTGGATTAATAGTGTGGCGGAAATTCTGTGAGACTAGAAATTTAAAATCAACAACCATCATGTTTTACATATCATTGTAACATATTTGACCCAAAAGTCATCTTAGATCAATCCTTCTCCCAAAGCATATCCCATGAACATTGAACAACTGTGTCATGTTTGTGAAATGTTTTAGCTCTCCTCATCAAGAATGTCGGACTAACATGCAAACCCTCATCCCAGTAACTCGTCCTCAATGAGTTAGGTATTTCCTTCTAAGGTCTGTCATGCTGTGTTCACAATCGAAAGGGGTAAAAATGAGAAGAAAGGAAAAAGTACTGAAGGGTGACCAATGTAGTCACCTCTCCTTGTGAAGCAGGCCAATTTAGCCAAGTCTCCACTAAGATTTGTAGATTTTCTTGAAGCTTGGACTTTTTTGGTCAAATATTTATTTGATAAATTGGCTTCCCTTTGGTATGGATTTTTGGTAACTCTACATGGATCTTTTTGTGCCCCTATAGATACAGGCTTTTTTTCCCGTACATGTTTTGGGGTCTTAGAAAAAATTGTGCCCAACCATCCATCCCTTGTCTGAAGCTTTATTTCAACCCGTACTCTGGTCTTTAGATGTCCACGCTACCAGAATAGAGACCCACACAGTCTTCTAACACCCCATCTGACTTGAGTTAGTTGCGAGAGAACAGATTAATTTCCTACTCAAAAGCTATACCCAGAATTAGGAGACCAGGTTAGACAATAAGAGTTAAAGGCTACACATTGTCATGTAAAACTCAAAGAATTATGTCAAAAGACTAGAAGATTCAAAAATCCTCTTTATTGGTGAATTTCCTCTAGAAATTAGGTAGATTAAGGCCAAGTCAAGACCACTCTCCACTTCTACTCATAACTTAGTTCACAACTAAATAACTTGCCACTTTGTATATGCTCGATATGCAAATGAAATACAGATGCATATCAGGTGCAAGATGATTTTTTTCTTTCCTTTTTTTCCTTTTTTTTATGAATGCAAGAATGATATGCAAGAGTAAAGAGGTTTTTTTGTATGCAAGGAAGATATGCAAGAAAGTTTTTTTGTTGTTTTTTTAATGCAAGGAAGATATGTAAGAGAGGTTTTTTTATTTCTCTCACTCTCTCTTTTGATTTTTTGTGTATTTTATTTTGTTTTTTTGACTTTTACCCATCCTGTAATTATTGCATAATATATACACAAATACGTGAAAGTATGAACTATGGGTAAAGTATATATGTAATATATACAAGGCCCATATACTTAGCATGTGCTATACCTTCATAGCACAAGAAGTGACAAGAAGACATAGCTCGTGCTAAGCGTAGAGAGAAAAATAATAAAAAAGTGGATAGAAGACGACCCCCCTATACTTAGGCTATGGATAACCTAAGTATAAAAGAAGATAAAAAAGTGGAGCAGTGGAGGTCTAGAGGAGAAATGGATGGATATATACAAGGTGGGCATCGATCCTCCCCATACTTAGGCTCCTGTCAGCCTAAGTATATGATATGAGTGAGTATGAGAACCGATGAGATCTGGAGAATATGCGGATCGAGTGAGGAGTAGAATGATGGATAAATATAGATGGCATCGCCCTCCCTATACTTAGGACTTGGCTTAAGTTTAGGAGGAAAATGTACATGGGAACTGACAGGGACGAGGGAAAAGGGTGGTCGATGATCAAGGAAGTTCATGGCCAATCTTTTTCAGGAAATGTGGTGGAAGGGAATATTGATTGGAAGGAGATAAATCAAAAGATTCCCTGCCACCGTCGGAGCTGTTAACAGAATAATGATTAAAGGTCACATTACTCCAACTATTCTTATTTTTGAACTTTTTTCTCAGAGCTCGCTTGATTTTCGGGTCAATCTTTTCTTCCTCTAATTATTCATATGAACAAGTGTCAGTTTGGTCAAAATGCATTGTTCCTATATATTGAATGGGAACAGGGGAGTCGGCTTTAGACGAATAGTAGAGGGGAGCAGGTAAAGTCCAACGTGGGTCGACGTATGACTTCTTGTTCCGATTAGGATGCATATTCTATAAATTATGCTCTCTCATACTGCTCTTATCCTCCGAACATGACGAGTAATCCTCAAGAGTTGCTTTTTTTTGAAATGTTGAAAGTGACATTTTTAGTTGGTTTAGGAGGTATTCTTTGTGAAGTGTTGACCATGGGTTCCCTATGAGATGAGTCTCCATATAAATTGTAATATTTTTGTAAGGTCAACACATGTCCTGTGTATTTACTCTCTGTTAGCTTTGCATGTGTGGACTCAGGGAGATCTGACATAGCCTTGTCCGGGTGTGGTGAATCAGGTGTGAGTCAGTTGATTTCATTCACCTTTGTAGTTTCGTCAACTGTTTCATAAGATGTCTCTCGTTCATTTGTATCTGTGATAAGTGGAGAGGTCTGACATATGAAGATTCTTCTATGTCATGATTGGCGATTTTTGGTTCAGTTGTCTCAGAATTTGGTGTGTCCTCGGGAATTTGATCAACTTAGTTTGTGTTCGAGAAAATAATGTCTCGAGTCTCATAATTAATAGTTACCCTGTTAGACGCCAGAAACAACTTTCCCAAAATAATGGGAAACTCAGATAAATCTCCTCGATGTTCAAATGTCCATGACAATGAAGTCCACTCAATGTGCGACTCCTTGGAAAGTAATGATGACAGAAAAGATTCCTCTTGATCTTTTTGTGTATCGATTAGGGAATTTAACTATCACTCGAGTCTTTCTGAGTGGTTTGAGTTAGAGTTTGTCAAACACATACTTCGGGAGGATATTAAGTGTAGAATCATCATTAATATGAACGTTGTTAAACTCAACATTCTCAATTTCACAGGTCATCTTGGTCAACCATTTTACTTTCCAAACCTTATTTGTTTGGGTCAGCACCATTGAACTGGCCATAGTGATTAAATGATATTCTGTACGAGATCTTTTCTTTCCCGTCTTCTTAGATGATAATCAACTCTTCACAAATCTCTGAAGATCGGGGAACATACTCTATGGCCTTGATTAGTGGAATCTCTAAGATCATACTTTTGCAAAATGCTTCCATATTGACGGCGTTTGATTTTTCTAATTTTTTTTGAATTTTTTATTTTTTGGAATTTTCGCTAAACTCGGTAGGAGGGTTAGTGGTCAGTGGTGTTTGTGTGTGGGTGTCAAGCACATGATGGTTTTCGGGTTCGCTCTGTGACTTTCTTGACTCCTCTTGGTTGATTTATCATATCATTAACTATTTGGATGACATTCTTAAATTGTTCAGTCAACACCTCGGTCCTCTTATTGATTCTAGCTATGTCATCCATTATTGTCTCATGACTTGGATTTGAGTGACTATGCTTGGTATGCCACGACATTGGCATTTTCTCTTTAACCGAGATGTAGTCAGTCTCTGTGATTAGTTTAGTCATGAGTCCAATTTTCTCGACTTTGGGTGTCATTTTTTTAGTCAAAGGAAAAGTGGTCATATTCCGGTTGTGTCATCCCGAATAGAGGATGGTTCAGACATTGAATTTTCATACGTAATCGGGAATCGTGTTCCTCGATTAATGTTGGTTACGCCTATATTCATCCTCGAATCCGCTCGCTCCATTGTATTTTCATAGAAAATTTTTGATTCTGCGAGTGGCTTGTATCTAAGTTTTTCAACCAAAGGTGGGTAGGTGGGTTAAGAGAATGGTGGATGGGGATAAACTACCTCAATGAGAGGGTTCCTCTGAAAAGAAGGTGGATACGAAGACTGGGAATTTATCATGTGAGCATTATCTATGGAATCTGGGCATGAGTGCCGAAATTCCAACATCTTCGAATGTAATGGAAAATATTGATTCGCGAAATCACAATCTGTGTATGCAAGTGCATTATCACATAATTCAATACACAAATTCAAACCCCGATTTCACCAACTCAACACTGTGAAGGCCATGAAGGTTCGACCAAATTATCTTGTTTGTTTTAGTTGATAATAAATACAAAATTGGGAAGAGTTAACGAGTTTTTGGGTTCCCACACTTCCCTAAAGACTAGCCTGGTTCTAACAGCTAGCTGGATCTACTTTCAGCTAGTATAGGAGTAAGTACAGATCATATAAATACGACTACCCATTCCTTGAGGACTAAGGCATCCTCTAAACCTCGCATTCTGCTAAGGAAATTAGGACCATTTACTAGCTACTCGTAGATCCTCACTGAAAAGTAGTTAATCGCCTAAAAAGAAAGAACCAGTAACCTGTAAGAAAATTTTGGCTTGCTTTATCCTAGTGTCATCTCTCTCACTTGTAATAAAATCAAACAATGATGGGGTTGCCCTCCTGAAAACAATTATTTTCAATTTTATCCGATTTTAATTAATCAATAATGTTATCAGTCCCCCAGTTTTAATGTAGTTATCACTTGAATTTGTGTGGGGAACAATGCACATCTATATAGGGATTCTAATTTTCTTTATTCCTATGTGAGTGAAAATGAAGGGAGAATCAAAAAAGCGTGCAACAAGAAACACGATGATGAATGCTGAGTTAGAAAACTTACAGTGCTTCCTCGCAATCTTAATGCAATATGCTAGACAGAATTGAAAATTTTACACTATATGCATTGCAAGTGATGAAATAACACATTAACATATAGTTCTACTCAATAGGAAGACGTGATTTGAATTTTACTAAGTGAAAACAATCTAAGGTGCATATAATTATAATGTAAGTGTGGTACTAAATTATGAAGGGCACAAACAAATTTGAATTTACACTAGCACATGCCTATCCTAATTTCGCCACTCAAGTCAGATCCCACCCTCACAGAAGGCTGAAACAAGCAGACACACCACAGAAAAATGTTCAGTCTTTTTTTACACATACGAGATCCCGATCGGGAACCGATAGAAATGAGCAGTTAATTAGAAATTAAAGAAAACTCTCTCTCTCTCTCTCTCTCTCTCCAAAAATTAAAAAGATGGCATGTGTCTGGTGACTCTAAGATGGATCGGTTTCCAAGAAAGCTACTCCAAGTTCATCGCATACCTCAGATGAAAAATAGAATATCAAATATTAGAGAGAGATTCATAGAAAAATATATAAAAATAAAAGAAATAAAAATACTAAAAAGGAAGGGGGAAATGGAGAAATAATTACAATAAAAGTCCAGGGTCAGACAACCCGGAGATGGAAAACGTAAAAACTTGATTTTCTTGAAAACAACCTAAGTTGTGCCTCCTCGACAACGACATCATTTGAAGAAATGTGAAATGCCCTTGATAATTTCAATGATTTTAGATCTCATCGAGATGAACAATTTTCTTGTTGCGTATTTTTCGATGCTTAATAGATTGGATAAAAAAATCGAAATAAAGTTGATACCATTGTTTGCGAGAGAGAGACCCCGTCCTTGGACTCACGTACACTCCATACAAGAGAGGTTGAGGATGCACACTTAAGGTTTATATCCTAAATCCTTAGACTTGCGTCCTAAGTCTCCAAATATGATTCTTGCATGTTTGGGAGTTGTAAGCACTTGCCTTCAAAGTTTACGTTTGAAGTTTATCTTCTTTGGGATTACTTATTTTCTTTTTAATTGTGATAGAAAGGGAGAGAAGACAAAATGAAAGATAACTAAAACGAATGTTTTATTTTAATGAAGTTAAGATTATTGGATCTTATCTTTAGCGGAGAAAATTAAACTTATTTTAATAGATGCCAAAATTATTTTGAAAATTTAAGTGTGTTGTTTTGTCATCTTTAAAAAGGGGGAGATTGTTAGACTCTTGTTTACTATTATTTTAAAGCTGACACACACACATTATCTCTACCTACAAAGTGTATTACTTTTGTAGGATCTTCTAAAAAAATTCAAGACTTCAATAGAATCTGTTTAGAAGTCTTTATATTCATATTATATGTTGTCAAGTTTTTTTATTGTACTTATTATGTAATCATTGAATGTACTTGATGAATCCATGGTTCATTAACATTTTTGTCCCATTTTATTATAAAACCCTTAACAAATATACGTAAATATGAAATAATTCCCATCTTTGATCAATATCATATTCATGAATAAAAATGCATTTTTATGCATTAAAAAGACCTAAAAATTAAGGAAAAAATAAAAATAAAGAAAGGCATAATGCAAATATGTATATATTGTATCGTAAGGCTAATTAACTATAAATATATATGTAAGATATATTTATATAACCTAACCCCTAAGCCAAGTCGACATGGATTGGTAGACAAACAACAAAGCAGGGGGAGATAAGGAAGAAAACATAAATATAACTAACCATGTTTATCACACATAAATTCCAATTATTTATTATTTGGATACAATTTTTTGTTAATTTTAGTTAATTCATATGTACATATTTTTCATCAAATTCTTCTCTAATGTGTTTATATATATATATATATCATAAAAATTTCCAACTTGTATATATGCCGAGAAATCTGGATTACAAATTATTAATTTCCCAACTTCTAAACCTCATAACTTCTTCATACGAACTCCATTTTTACTCTACTCACCTTTAAAGTTCATAAAATAAAATTCTATAATTAATGAAGGCGATGTTCATTAAAATCAGAGTTCATTTACAAAAGTCAGTTTTTGGACCTAATGATAACTAGATTTCGATGTTATTTATTTTAGTCTATACATACCATTTATAGAACAACTAATTTATAAAATTTTAATTATTTTCATGGTGTTTTAGTTTATTTATAAAATAAAATCCAAAAATAAAATCATTACTTAATATTTTTAATAAATAAGATACTAAAAAGTAGATGAATTTGAACTACATTGTATACACTTGTATTTATAATATTGGGATGTAAATATATTAAAATCTATAAATCACGAAGTTACTATTTATTATTATATTAATTAATAAAATATAAAAAATATCTTATTTATTTAAACATTGAATAAAATTATATATGTTATTTATAAGTTATATTATATATTTTTTATTAATATTTTATTTATATAGCCTAAAATATATATTATTTATACATGTAAAATACATTATAATTTAGATAATTTAATTATTAACAATTTCCATTCTTATTCCTATTTAAAATAATATTATTATACAATTCGTAATATATTTTAGCCTTGGATTTATGTGGTGACGATACATGTCAACACCCCAACCCTTCTCCTACCTCAAGAAGTAGGTCATTGGTTGTCTGACCAGATTTAATCAATTAATCCTCCTTCGTTTTTTACCCAAATGTCAATTCCTTATATCTAACAACTCTAAGACACATGCTCCATTAGATCCTCTCGAATCCATCGCCGTCTTCCCTAGTTAACTCCCTATACTCCCATTTCAAACCAAATTACTCCAGCAATCAGAATAACCAGAATGATCCACCTTTTCCCAAGCTCCGATCCTCCATCCTTGAGTGACATTTGAGGAAGGAAGCCATCCCCCGTGGAAAAGACAACATTAGGGAAGAGAGTTCCAAGGTCTCCTTGACCTTGAATCACATTGAATTATGCGTGCAACTCCAAGAACTTCATCATCTCGTCGAGCTTTACTAAGAGGGTCATACACCTTCCCGTTCCTAGGCATGTTCATACCTCAAATTTCGTTCATTTTATTAGATTGCAATCGACTTAATCATGAGTTTAGGCACTTTAATGATTCATCTTAGAGTCTGTTCAAAACCCCCTTCCAAATTGATTCTATTCCATACCGATCTTGAGTTGAAATGCCCCATATATGAAAACTCTGCTATTTATAGAGTATACCATCACTCGTATATTATTCCTAGATCCCAAACATCCCCATTTTTGCTTGTCTTTGTACTTAGGATACCATATCCTAAGTATGGGGGGGGGGGTGTATTGTCCGTTGATTTGCGTTTTCTTTCTTATTATTTTTATTTTTCTCTCGATCTTCCTTTCTTTACAAAAATTACTCATCATTAATTTTTGGACACATTCTTTTCTATACATAGGATGCCTGCTCCTAAGTATAGGGGGGACTGAGTGATTTCATTTCTTCCTTTTCTTTCTTTCTTTCATTTATATTCCTTGCCCTCAGTCACCTCATTTTTGTTTTCCCCTATACATACGATGACTGGATCGTAAGTATAGGGGGAGACTGACTTCTATTATTTTGATCTTTTTCACCCACTTTTACTTAGCATGAGTTATGTCGTCCCTTTTCTCTTTTCATGCTGTGAGGACATAACACAACCTAAGTATAGGAGGTGTGTTTATATTCTATATATACTTTTGTCCATAACTCATACTTTTATGTATTTTCTCTCTCTCTCTCTATATATATAATCCATAAAAGTGGGTAAGGGTTAATTTTATTTAAAATCTATTTATTATGTATTTATAAAAAATCCTTGTAAATAAGAAAAATATAAGTAAATCTTGTATTTAAAATTTTTATTTAAATTTGTATTTAAATATGTATAATACTTATTCAAAATCTTATTTATTACAATTTGTGAAAATAATTTAATATTTAATATCCTTGTATATACAAAGTGTAAAATATAGCTATTTAAAATAAAATATTGGAAATTTACCTTGTAAATTATTGTAAATATGCTTTTGTTATAAAAAATGAAAAAAATCCATAAAAATACAAAGTCCTAACATCTATAAAAATGAAAAATCTTTAAAATCCATAAAAATGAGTAAAATTAAGAAAAGTACTTCACAAAAATATTGTTGCATTTGAGTTAGCATTTTTCAAGAATAAATTCGATTCCTCGAACTAAAGATTGTGAATAGACTAATGGGTATAGCTTGATTATGTCCTTTAACTTCCATTGTAAGGAGCCTAGTTTGGAACTGGAATTTAGACTCTTCAGGTCTTTGACTTAAATCTTTGGGCTCCATGAGACCATGCTCAGACTTCAACTTAAACTTGCCTAGGTAGAACACTTGGTTCATCCATTTATCTCTTCAACAGTGGACCAGTTTTGGACACATGCAATTTGCACTTAGATCGACTTGCATGGGGTTGTGAAAGGAAGTTCATTTTAGTGGTGCATATTAATCATTGTGTAGTGGCATGGACATCTAAAGCTGGGTGTAGTGGGGTTAAAATAAAGCTTCGAATGAGGAAAGGATCTACTGCCACAAATTTTCCAAGACCCCAAAAATGAATGGAAGAAAAGATGAAATATCCATCAGGGCATAAAAGATTGATGCGGTGCTAGCAACTTACAAATTTTACCAAAAAGAAGACAACCACCAAATACAAATTTGGCCACAATGGTCCAAGCTTCCAAAAAGCATGCACATGTTAGTGGAGACTTAGTTAACTGAGCTTAACAAGGAGATGTGACGACACTGGTCACGCTTTAGTTCTTTTCTCATTCTTCTACATTCTATCTCTACAAGATTGTAGACTTACCACGACCTATCCATAGTATGAAATACCCCCTCCCCGAGGAATGAGTAGCTAGATGAGGAACCAATGGGATTGTATTATTAGGATGGGTGGTTTCTTTGCTTCTTTAAGCAAGAAGAGCTAACACAATTCACGCACCGTACAAATTGAATTCAAGGTTGAAAGAGTTAGTGATATGGATAAGTGGATCTGAGCTGGATGTTGAGGTGAATCTGAATGAGGATTTCTGGAACTTGAGGACTATTGATATTAAAATCCTAATCCTAATTAAGGCTCCGGCAAAATGCTTGTTTAAGGTCTGATCAATCTCTGTCCTTTGTCTATTCTCATGAATTGTTTTAGGAAAACAAATTCAATCGAACTTTCTTTCTTTTTCCCTATTTTTCAATTAAGTTTTTGCTAAGAACTAGTAAAGTTTAAGTATAGGGGCATTGATGAATCCATGATTCATTAACATTTATGTCGTATTTTGTCTTAAAACCATTAATAAATACATGTAAATATACATTAATTCACATCTTTTATCGAAGTGCCATTCATGAATATAAATGAATTTTTATGTACTAAAAACATGCAAATAAATAAAAGAATAAAAATATATAAAAGAAACAAATGTAGACGGTAAATATGTATACATGTACAATAAGACTAAAAATATATAAATATAGGTAGAAGATATATTTATATAACCTAATCCTTAAGATGAAGTCAACATGGATTGGTCGACAAATAAAGTAGGTGGAGATAAGGAAGAAAAATCCAAAAATAACGAATATTGTACTTTATATACTAATTCCAATTTATTCATTATTTAACAAAACTTCAAATAATTTTGATTAATTCATTTATCCATATTTTGCACCAAACTCTTTTTCCATGTGTTTATATATACATAAATCATAAAATTTAAACTTCTATATATGCCAAGAAATCTTGTTTTCAAATGGTCAGATTCCCAACTTCCGAATGTCATAACGTCTTCATACTAACTACAATTTCATCTACTCACTTTAAAGTTCATAAAATAATATTATCTAATTAATGAAGATGATTTCATTAAAATTGGAGTCCATTTGTAAAAAGTGGTCTTGGAACCTAACGACAACGAGGTTTCTAGGCTAGTTATTTTATTTTGCAAATACTATTTACAGTCTCACTAATTTTATAATTTTTAATTATTTTATTGATCATGTAGATTATCTATAAAATGTAGGAATTAAAACTGTTATATAATATTTTAAATAATTCAAAAACCTTACAAAATAAATAAAATTGAACTGTAAACTATATACATGTATTTATTAATATATATAAATTAATGTATTAAAATAAATAAAAAGTATATAATTCTTATTTATTATTATTATACTTAATAAAATATAAAAAATATATTATTTATCAAAATAAGTATACTATATATCTCTTTATTAATATTACCTTTAAATTTCATAATATAAATATATTATTTATAAAAATAAGTTAAAAAATAAATTAGAAAAATTATTTATTTACACTTTTCATTTTTATACCTATTTAAATTAAGGTTATTTAGTATTTAATACATAATTTATATTGTATTTAAATTATTGGCCGATGTGGTGCTGACACGTATCAGCACCACAACCTTCTTCTTTAAGAAGGTCGGTTGGAGTCTTGTTCCAACAACCTCCATTTCGACCGTTATTTCCCGCTACATCTTTCATCCAAAATCATATATTAACCCTCTATACTGTTCTCCTAAATACCCTAATGCATGCCAACCATGGGATCATTCCTAACTACATTCCATCATTACTATTTAATCCATATAAACTCCCACCATTCAAACTGGCTTCTCCAAAACCTACTCCAGTTCGAGAACAAATTACTTGACTACCCAACTTCTTCACCATGTGTTGCTCATCTCCAATAGTAACAATATCTAGTGACCATCACATGTGAAAGAAGGATGGTCGGAGGAGGGCTCCAAGGCTAGCCCGTCCTTGCATCATCTCCTAATAAGGCCTTGAACTCTGGTAATTCCCCTCGTAGAGAAAATACCCGAGGGTCATATACCCTCTTCTTCCTAGGTACCTTTCCTCCATCCATTTGATTTCATCAAATTCTGTGTCTGCTTAGATCACTTAATCACATGATTAGATCATCATAAACCTCTTTCTAAGTTCACAATCAAAATCCAGTCCAATTTGATTCATCATTGAATCCAATTTCATTCTGTTATACTCTATTTAGGAACAATTAGTTGAACTACAGAATTCTTTCATATTTACGGCCGATTCCTCGTGAATGGAGAAATAGATCTTTAAATGTAGGTACTCATAGCATCGAGAGTGTCTTAATTCCTTCATATGGATCCTATTTTCATTGCCAATCAATCAATCCAGCAATTGAGCCTCAATTCCTAGAACCAAACCCTAGAAGGAGCCTCATCTCTCGTCGCTGCCCTTCTCTATTCATCTCCCACTACAGGGGAGCTCAAAGGAGATAGGTGACCCTCTTCTGGATCTGCAGAAGGTCAGCCACCAATTGCCAATGTCGGAGATTTAATGAGAGACCGGAAGAGTCACTACCGCTCGAAGAAATAGGGAAGTACTTCCCTAAGAACATGACACAAACACACATGCACCGTGTCCTCATTGTGCGGTACAGATCTGCTACCACCCTTCTAATCCTAGCCACTAAAGTGAATTGGTAGAAAAATATCAAAGAGGCCCTTACAATTCACCATAATTTAGACACGCCTCCAGAATTTCTTAATATTACATTAGGTCACCACACATGGATGTTGAAAGAACCTTTTATTGTTTTCTTTATATATTGATACCCTTGAATATTTGAACACTAATTGACAATTGCAGACATTAATTTGATAATATTCCCTGATAATTTTATTTCTAGTCAAATTTCGATGATTTATAATCGAAGTTTATTCTTCGACCTTCGATTCTATTTTGGTTTATTTTGTGTTGTTTTTCTAGCCTGTTGCTCGAGTCATTTTCGTGGATCTATTCTATATAGTATGATGTATATTTCATATCTCATATTACTATATTTTAGATAATTATTTTGAAAAATATCACTTTGAAAAATTAAATAAAAATTAGTAATTAAAAATCAAATAAAAAATATAAAACTAAAATCGATAAAAAAGAGTTTCTCAGAGAATAAATAGATTAGACATCATAAAAAATTTCTTGCTAAAAAATCAAAGCATGATTTTCTGCCTCCTTGTATACGACCCATGAACACTTTCCTAGTTAAATAAAATAATAAACATTAGAATTAGTAGAGATCCACATTATCTCTTTCTCTCTCTCTCTTATGATTTTGGTGTCTTTTGTTTGATTAATCGGGATATCTCTCCGTGGTTCTCTACAACTGACACTCTTTTTAACTGAGAGTCAGACCCTATTATTACTGCGTAAGAACACACTTGCATTTCATGGTCGATTCAAGGAGAATCGAACCAATATTATTATTGGCAAGTTGTTTAATCCTTTGGATCTTATCACAAGCAACTTCTAGCACAAGAGATATCAACATACACTAAGGAGGATTTTGCAAATAATCCAAGACTTTTATGCATTCATCCTCCTGGAAACCCTAATTGATCATGTCACTACCTTCTTCTTCTCCACCTCCTAGATCTAGGCGAGCTCGAAGGGGAAGGTGTCCCCTTATGGCTATACCAGAGTCGCAATAGTCATTCCAAGCCATCGCTAGAGCCGTTAAGCATCAGCGAAGACCAATCACCACCGCCCTTCCCCTGATTTGGGGAAGAACATTTAAGAATCGCCCAAGTGTACAAAATTGCAACACATGGTAGGAACGTTCGGCTTGGATTTACGTGCACCTTCTAATCTCAGACGTGCATCTCCAAATGGTGGAATAATTTCAAAATGATTCCCACTCACTATCATATTTGTAGCGCACACTAGAACTTTGCTTATTTGCACTTAGGCTCCCATGCGGGGACTTGAGTGCAAAATAACTTGCTTTTATCACATTTAGGTCCCTGACCAAGGACCAAATTGCGTAGAACTTACTTTAGAGTTAGGTTTTCATAGAATTAAGTCCACACAAATAGTGTGTGTCTATTAAACAATCCCATTTCCTTTATCCCAAGTTAGAAGAAAATGGAGGGGAAATTAAGAATGCCGATGCAAGCAATAAAAATGATGTGTGCAGAAATTAGAAGCCTTTCATAACCTAAAAAACTCTATAATGCAAAATGTACAACAGAATTGAAAAGTTTACACTAAATGAAATGCAAAGATGAGAAAAATAACACATTGCATGCACTTCTATTAACGAGAAAGAATCTGATGTATTTGATCAACTTGTACGCGCTAATGTACGTCTTATTAAATATGGTGTGGTCTTAACAGTACGAGCTCAAGAAGGGAAACATAAGTAGCTTTATGAGCCAGAAGTGCAATCCTACTCTACATAAATCACACAACCACAACAATAGGAGCCCCAACCACACTCAGTCAAAACATGCCCCAAAGAAAATATCTGAAGTCTTATAACATGCACATGTATTTAAATGAAGACCACTTACGGTAATTGTTACAATTAATTGTAAATGTATAATTGAAAATCAAATCCAAATCTACACTCTCTTCCCAAATAAAAATAATTCTTTGTGGAATCTTGTCATCAGGTTTGGTCCATATAATCCCTCACCTCTTGGTGCCTTGAGTTGCTTTGGCTTCCGAGAAAACTGCTCCAAGCCACCAGGTCCCTAGCACAAAAAGAAAAATTATGTATTATATAAATAAAGATGTATAAAAAAATAACACAAAAATAAAAAGTGCTAAAAAAAATAGAGAAATGATTACAAGAAGGCTCGGGAGTCAGACTACTTGAGAAATGGGCAAACTAACAATAATTTAAATCCTAAGTTGATAGCTTCCCTAGCAACATCTCCGTTTGACGAACCCAAAAAATACCTATTTAATAATGTGGTAATTACGTTATTGTGGTCAAGCAATTAGCGATTCGCTTTAAAAACCACTTAAATAATTGAAATCTGGTTAGTGTGAAAAATGGTCAATTTTATTTTATTTGCAGTAAACCCAAGATTGAACACATGGAAGAAATTACATACTAAAGATTTAATTTAAATAATTTAATGCTAGATTTTTCGTAGAAGAGATTTTTATATTATTTATGCAAATTAATTATATTAAGCAATTTGATCAAGTTTAGGGGATCGTTTATATTTTTTGGTCAAATTGGTTCCAAAAACAATGAGACATGGTCATAATGTCAAATATGAAAAACTAAGTTGTTTAAATTTTTAGGAATTTTCTCATACATACCCAATTTTTAATAAATTAATTAATGCAAACATGGTGATATGGAGTAATTGAAGATTAATAAATCATAGTGATCAATAGTTCCCAGAATAAAAATTATCCTAGATGAATCTCAAGTAGAGTAATCCAACAATTACTCAGATAACTAAATAATTTATTTTAAGAAAATTATTCATGAAATTTAGATGTAAAATAGAGAACGTTTATTTCTACATTTGATTATTTTTGGGAATCTTAGAGCAATACGCGATTTACTACTAATTTCATATCACTAATTGGGCAAAATACAATAAATTTTACAATAATAATTACTATAAATAAATCAATGCTCTTAAAATACCATTAAATATATAAAGTGAAGATGATTAAGTGTTCTGCAATATGCATATTTTAGAATTGAAAAATGACAATGAATGATGGTCCAAAGGATACTCATATGCAGACGTATAAATGCAATACTAAGAAATGAAACAAAAAAAGCTGGTACACGAGGTGTTTCTAGAAACTATAATTACCAATGAGGTTGGGTATGTTGATTACCAAAGATTCACATGTTAACACTAGAAGTAGCCGAACTAGTTTGTAAATAGAGAGTAATTGAGGATGACCATGCAATTTTTCCAAAGCACATATACACGTGGTCCTTCCTTTGCTCTAAAGGTGGTATGGCATTTGCTTCTCTCGATCGGAAGGTAGAAAGCTACTCCGATGGTCTTCTTCTCTGGGCACAACCACATACGATGGAATCTTTCCAGTAGCTGAGTTCGAGATATGAGGAAGAGACTGATGTTGTGGGTTTGAGGAGAGTGCATTGAAAAGGGGCATGAGACAATGTGATGGGTTTGTATAGACTCATCCCTTCTATTGTTGATGTTAATGGTTGAAGAATGACATGGCTTCCAGTCTTAGCTCAAATGTCGAGCTCGAGACTATTCCAATGAACTGTTATGACAATATCGGGATAATGCAATGTTGCTGCCAGGAGCTGTAGTGGATGGAGCACGCAAGTGGATGTCAGTGTTGATCTCAGAAGATTTTTGCTACAAAATTTGAAGGAGTCAAGGAGGGGGAAGGTAACATACTACTATTGATGGTTCTGAGCTCCACCTCAAGTGGGTGATTGCAAGTCGTCGCAGGATGAGATTGGAGAGGGCTGAAGCGATGCGGGTCCAGCTTGATGTTGATGGAAAAGGTTGTAGGTGATTGTTTTCATATGGTCAATACTACACGATTCGATGTGGGGTTTCTTTTCTCATAGATCTCAAGAGTAGAAGGAGCGTTCTCATGTGTGTATGCTCTTGCTCCACACATGGTGGTTGTCGTTATTGTGTATGTCTACAGTGTGTGTGTGCTTACATGTCACACACATTTCCATCTCTATCTTGTTTTGATATAATGTTCCTATTTTGTATTCTCTTGGCATCGAAGATGACATGTCGACGATCTTTACACTCAGACTTAGCGAGCCATCGATCTTCTACCATGATGCACACATATTCATAGACCCGAGATGACCTCTTCCCGAATCAGTTCCACATAGTCACGAGGTGAGTTAGACCCATACTACCTTGCCTCCCAACCCTTTAGTTGAGGACAATTGTTGAACGCTAAAGTTCAGGCTTTTATTTCAATGAGTTAATCTAAAATGAAAATGTGGGTCGTTACTAGGCAAAGAAGCATCAAATAAAAATTTATTCAATTTTCAAGTAGAAATTTAAAAAAGGAAAAATGTAGCAAGAGAATTTTCTATTTAATTTACATGTATAGATAACTGGATCGAACTCAGGAGGATACCAAAATCCCAAGGGTTATTCTATGCAGTGGAAAATCAATAAAAAATGAAGGAATTTCTATGTAGACTATGCTTGATGGTTATATTTTTTGGATTTTTATAGTTTTTATAAAATTTTAATTTTATAATTTTTATCTGATTTTGTAATTTTTAAATTTTAAATTTTAATTTTGCAAAATATTTTTCCAAATAATGAGATAATTAAAGAAAATATTAAAGCAATCTCTCGACCTCTCTTTTTGTATTTTTGAATATATCAAAAATTATAAAAAATTAAATTAAAATTGTTTTTAAGGTTTCGATAAATTTTTAATGTTTTCGTAATTTTTCATATTTTTTCCATAATTTTAAAGCATTTAAATAAATCAAAAAACAAGGAATGAACTAGACAAAAAATAAAATGAATGATTTTGGTATTTGAAAATAATAAATAAAGTAAAAAATGAATAAACTATGCATAGAATGATAGGTATTTTTTTAGATTTTCCAAAAAGATATATTATGCTTTATTTGAATTTTTAACTAAATTTATATGAATTTTTAATGTTTTTAAGAGTTTTACGATTTTTATGGTTTTTATGAGGAATCAAAATGTAAAAATTGGATAGAAATTAAAATACATTAAAAGAAAAACATAAGATATTTTTAGAATTTTTAATCCATTTTTATACTTTGATTGGTTTTGGAATGCAAATTGGGAATTTTTATGTGGTTCTTCAATTTTTTAAATTATTGAAATAATGAGAACACAAAATGCACTTTATGGATTAAAGGTGGATGTAACAGGTAGCTAAAGGAATTTTATGGGATTTTAGACATGTTTTGATATTTTTTATTTGATTTTAAAGATGGAAATTAAATGTAGACTCACAGGGACTAAAATGAAAATATTTAAAGTTACAAAATAAATAATAGCAAAAATAAAGGTACGGGGCGTGCCATGCAAAAACACAAGAACACACGTGTATGAGCACGTACGCCCCGCTGGTCCGGACTTGGATGTAAATAAAATAATCTCAAGGTCTAAATAATTACTTAAAAATACAACATTTTTATTACAATTTTCATAAACTCATGTTCTCAGCACACACTCCAGTTCATACATGACTATTGTTTAATTAAAATAAATGCCAAGGGTATGCATGTAAATGTTTAGATAAAAATAAGATGACACACGTATTGGACATGCGAGCCCACAACGGGCCACTATGCATTAAATGTTATTGCTAATATAATTCCCTATTCTGAAATGAAGAATAACTAATTTGCATAATATTTCCCTTAGTAGAATTAGGGTTATGTACCATGGCCATCTTAATAATCATACAACTGTTGATTCAATAATTTAATCATGGAGGCTGGTGCTTGGATGAATATCTAAAGAGTTAGATTGAGGAATCATAAGGCACCGTCAAATGATGGTTAAAAAATGATCTCTAGCCTGAGTAGGAGATGGCAATCCTTTCTCATAAAGGTTGATATCTAACTGACTTCTTGATGCAGGTCCT
Source organism: Ottelia alismoides (assembly GCA_037367405.1). Classification (NCBI taxonomy): domain Eukaryota; kingdom Viridiplantae; phylum Streptophyta; class Magnoliopsida; order Alismatales; family Hydrocharitaceae; genus Ottelia; species Ottelia alismoides. Next base: position 1,301,889 of record JAZKJV010007604.1, on the reverse strand, counting down.
CTGCATAAGCATAGAGATTAGGAGGTGTTAGATAAGTTAGGTCAAAGAGTTGACTTAACAAGATCGAGATAACAAAAGTCCTATGTCGCATGTTGTCATGATATAGGTACGCATCCTCCGACCAGAGGCATATGTGTTACTATATGTCGGAGTATGTACATTTGGCAGACCAATAGGTTGATGACCTAACCAAGGTCTATACACCGACACGCTAGTGTGCATGTAAGGGCATATGAGTAATATGATCTCTCAAAGGGATCATACATGTTCATTGATGAACCGGAAGACATGAGCTCACTCATGAGATATTGTGAAAAATCAAATTCCGTGCATGGTTGTCTTGCTTTGGAGGCTCGACTGGATTTGTAGATTTGATATATACTTTTCGAAAGTATATCATCAAGACCTAGGTATGATATATTCTTTAGAAAAGTATCTGATCAATACCAACTCTCAATGATCAAATGAAAACTTAATGATAAAACCATGAATTAGATAGTATAAAATTGATCTAATTTGGGTTTTTTCTGGGTCTTCTAGTATGCAGGATGTACATGTATTAGGAATACCTGAGGGTGATGTGATCATAAACGATTGTATAACCATGATGCGTCCATTCATAAGGTGCGATGAAATAGGTCTTGATTTTAGTGACTCTTCTCAGTAGAGAATTAATCTAATCCTGGTCCAAATGTTGGACTGTGATCTGAATGTGATTCAGATGCAATAAGAAGATTAGATTTGCGGTCTTGATTTAATCAAGAATCTATGAGAGGTCCACGAGATCTGAATTTGAGATTGATCTCAATATCCAAGTCACTATACGTAGAACAATACAATCTCCCTGTCCTTATCTTCAAGTATCCATGGAGAAACCACATTATCCTTGAAAGAGTTCAGGATAAATTCATTGTTGATATATGTATCTGAGCATTGAGAAAATTGATAATTGAATGTGATTTAATTATCCTGAAAAATATGAATTTGATTCATATTATAAAGTGAGTTATCTTGGATAATTAAATGTGATTTAATTATCAAAGATGTAAATAATGTGAATGTGATTCGTATTATTTGGGAACATGAGAATATAGATCCAAGATGATTAAGTGTGATTTAATTACCATGGATAAGAATAATATGGATAGTACTATCCATATTAATCATATATATATTATAAATGTGATTTATAATACATAAGAGAGAGCTTATTATGATTTGTATTTGTTAATTAATTATTGGTGTGAATTGGATTCACATTGGATAATTAATTGAAAAAGTAAATCAAAGTTTATTTTGGGTTGCAAATGTGATTCACAAATTTCCAATGGCGAGATTGTAATATTTTAAAAATAATTATGAATTATTTTTGTAGAATAATTTACAACAATTGTTGTTGTAAATATTGGAGATACATGAAATCATGCGATCTTGGATATTACATTGGAATCTCCTTTTCCTTAAAGGAGTAGGGAAGGGCACCAATTCCTACAAAGAAAGGGTGGTCGTCCACCACTTCTATATGGAAAAGGATATTCTCCTTTCCATGTCTCCAAGATTAATTTATTTAATTTTAGGATTAAATTATATTGATTTATCAATATATGTAATCTAATAAAATTAATTGTTGTTGTATTTTTCCAACAAAATCTTGGCCCTTGAAAGCAGCACAAATCAATCTCATCCATTGATTTTGTGTAGGCCATGGATTGTGATCCATGGACTCCCAAAACCCTATATACGAAGAGGCACCCCTTGCCCTTCTAAGAAGTTACATGTTTACAACATATGCTCTCTCTCTCTCTCATTCTCTACATGTCATCTTTCTCCCTCTCTCTCTTGTGCCCGTCCACCATGGAGACCTATAGAGAGTCACTCTTGCTACAACGTCACCGTTATGCTACCAGACTATTTACTCATGGATCTCTGTATCATTCGATGTGTCTTGCTCATGAAGAAGATGTCGGATGTTGTGTGATGAGATCAGGAGATTTGCTGCTTGAATCATCAACATGGATTGCGAGAAGCACACGTTTCATCAACATGCTCGCAAGAGTCTCCTCCATCATATCGTACTTGAGACAGGAGGTCTCTTCATTTAGAGACTCAATCGCAACCACGCTTCAAGAGGTAACCCTAATACTTATTTGTGGTTTAGATGAAACGATCCAAGAAGTTTGCTCCAAAATTGAACAAGTAAATGAATTAAGTTATAATTATGATAATTATCAATTTGATGATAATTATCAAATTAATTATATAATTCTTATTCCTATATGATGCTATATTAATTATTTTATTTGACTGAGATAGAGTATTTTTTATTATTCTTTTTATTTTATTTTGATTGCAGTTATATTCTTTTATCGTAGTCCCATTCCATAAGTAAGTTACTAAAAAGAATAAGAAAAAAATAACACTTATGGTATTCCTGTGTCACCCCTTCTTGGTCTTGAGTGATGAAGGAGGCTAGGTTGGCTGAAAGATGGTTATCGATTCAAGGACGTAAGGTGACCTTGTTTTTTCAGGGTAAGAAGGGGTAGAGAAAATACCTCAAGCCAATGTCCGTGTACTTGGTGTTACAACGCTGAAGTAACCCATGCCATACTCCTAGGAAAAGCTCGAACGACCTTCAACAAATGAGTACATGTAACCGAAATCGACATAGGTGGGTATGTAGAGAATATAAGAAGAAGAAAATCAAGAAGAGCCTAAAGAGGATCATGAAATCGTTCAAGAAAAGTCAAACGGGTGGTAATTTACACCTATAAGGATCATGATGTCGATACTAGTAGTAGTAATAATAGTGATCAAGCAGAAGAGGTATCTTTGATACGTTACTCACAACAATTGGATTTTCATCGGGACCTAATCAAAGTATCCATGCGTGCTCAAAGACGTAAAACAGTCTCTTCGGAAATGTTTCAAGAAAATGCGCACTCGCCACTTTTTTGGATCAAATTGATAAGACATTTTTTTTCCTTTGATTTCTTTGAAATGAAAAATCTTATTTTTAGGATTTGGATGAGGGAGAATCAGAAATTTTGATTTCTGATTCTGAAGAGGAAGGAACAAAAGAAAAAAGAAAAAAAACAAGGAAAATAATACGAAATGAGCATATATCAATATCAGAATCCTGGGACACCATTATATTTTCTCAAGCAATAAGGTGTTTGATGTTAGTAAATTGGGGTTTGTCAGTCCCATGTTACGAGCTTCTAGAATACAATGGGATCTTCATAAAGTTGATGATTATGAGTGTTACAATGAATTCGATTGGGAAGTCCAATGGCAAAGGGAAGGAGATTCTTTAGCTCGTTGATTTAGTACAAATCAGTGAAATGATAGAATCTATAAAATTTATTCAACAAGGTCTGGAAGGAATTCCTGGGGGCCCTATGAAAATTTAGAAGTACGACGCTATGATAAAACAAAGATTTCGGAATGGAATGATTTTGAATACACATTTATTAGTAAAAAACTTTCACCCAATTTTGAATTATCGAAACAAGAACTTTATGTCAGAGTAGAAGCTCCAAAGGGAGAATTAGGAATTTTTCTAATGGGGGATCAGAGTGTTTTTCCTTGGAGATGGAAAACTCATCTGCCAGGTTTCATTCATTTGTAAATTCTTCCTCAACTAGTTAAAATAATGAAATTGGTTGATATCATGACAATACTAGGTAGTATAGATATCATTATGGCGGAGGTTGATCGTTGAAATGATGAAAGGGAAGGGCCCACACAATGACGGAGCTCCCCCAATAATCGACTCGTTTATCGAGAAGAGTCTCACCAAATCTTCCTTCTTTGCCTTCAGTTACATCTGAAAAGGACTTGTAAACTTTATTATGACCATCTCTCATTGGTTGTCCTTGAAATTTATTATCAAGAAGTGTATCCACAAACTCTTGTACTAGTTTTTCCTGACATATTACTAATTCCTGTGGTGTCGATCTACTTGTTGTTAATAAATCAGTAAGAGTATTATTATGAAAAATAACTCTTCTATAGAGTTCATAAATATCGTAACTCATTAGTTTACCGCCATCTCTCTGAATGATGGGTTTTTCAATCTTTTCGACCTTGGTTGTGTAGGAGCAAGTCAAAGGGATTGAAAATAGAACCATCTCATTTGATTCCTTCTAAATAGCCATGAGATGATCATTTTAGGGCGATCCTTTTGTCGACGGATGCTCCTATTACACTTGTAGTCTCTATTTCTGAAGGATAAGAATCAACTATGTATGATCTACATCGATAATTCAAGTATTGTATACGTCATTAGTCCGATCCTTTGTAGGAATTACCCGTAATAACGAACTTGCAAAATGGATCCGTTTATCATAAAGAGATTCGTTGTTCCTGACCCTGATTCACCTTAATTGTTATTTGAACAAAAAGATCATGTAATTTCATCGCATGAAAAATTTTAATTTCCGCTGCCTCAAGAAACTAGTGCCACTAGTCGCTCCCGATCGCATACGATGTGGTCCTCACGCTTTAGTATGCACTTAAGGATCTTAACATATCCTTTAACATGTCCTCGTAGGGACTTATTTAAAAATAAAATAAAAACAAAGGTATAAATGCAATTGTACCCTTTATGTTCGTGGCACGATGAATGGCTTTGATGCTCTGCTGCTCTGATCCAAGTGTTGAGATAGCTCTGGAATGGATGGCGTCAATCAGAGCTGGATTTTCATTCAATGACTTTGGGGCAAAATAGACGGTTCAGATCTAATCTAGCATGGGGTTCATGATCTGACAGACTTGAGAGCATCTGAAGGAATTGGGATAAAGGAGGATTTTGGCGAACTTCGCTTAAGGAGGACTCGATTGTTGCTCGCCCAAATCCACTGCTGACGAGTATTGTGGCTCCCTTAGCTCCTCTTGTGTCGATTGGAGAAAACAGTGGAGCTGAAGGTCTTCAAGTATGGATCTAGGGGAAGGTTAGGTTAAGCTATAATTTAACCCCCAGGTCTCGCTCCTTGCATAGATGTGTGTCTTTAACCCTACAAATTGAAGCTTCTGCTTAGAGGAGTCCTATAGCCGAGAAGTAGGTCAAAATGCGTGATATGGTGAATGGATGGTGGTCTTCGACGCGGTATGGTAAGAATGGAGATCGAACCACAGATCTGTGCAGATCTGGAGGTGGACAAAAGTGTCCACGTCATGATATCCCACAGACCAGTCTAGTCTAATATTTCTTTGGCAAACTCACTATTGAGATTCAAAAGCTTGTCGATGCCGCTTGTGGTGGTTCACACTTCAACAAGGATGAATATGTTTTTGGCATATTGTTGAAGAAATGGCTGAAGGAGAAGCTTCGATATCATCATACTGTGCATATCAAAGACAACCACAGATGCACAAGAAAGTAGTACACATGGCAACCTCATACATGAAATACATGGATGAGAGCTCAAACCTGAACATTATTGGGAGTCACCCGTCCAAGGTAGGTATAATTTAAAAGCAATCACAGGATCTTGAGAAGCTCAATGTGATCAAACAAAGGACTCATAGCTTGGATAAACTGGATCAAATTACCAAGCAACTGGAGCTCCTAATAAGCACAGTCAACTCCTACAATTCCGCTTCTGTATAGATCGCGACTCTAGTTGAGACGAAAGAGACAACATCACCACAACGTCCTCAGTAGAGTTAGTCTCAGCCAAAGGTTCAACACGTTTATTATCTAAATGCCCCAGATACATCATCTCATCAGTAGACATAGCAGTAGCTCATTGTATACCGTCCAGAACTCTAGACCCTCACCGATCCATGCTCTCCTCCATCACTCTCATTCAAGAGGTGAATGGAGTTTGTCCCAATGATGTGCAACTGGCCCATCCAGGTAGACCTCAGCAGGGCCAACCTACAAATTATTGTCCATTCCCTCAACAATAAGGATGGAGGTTTGTCTATGGTAACAATCAACCTCACCACCAGTAGTTTCATCCATTTCAGCAGGGCTGGAGATAGAATCAAATCCAACAACCATAGTACCGGCAATACCAACAGTACTCAGTTGTGTCATATCATCACCGTCCTCCTCATCATCGACAGTACCAGTCTTCTTCTCAGTTCCATCTCGAGCATTCCTATCAACAGCCTCAACACCATTTGCAGTCTCAGCGTGGCCAACATGTTGAACCTTCAGAGGCCCCTCATGTGAACCCTTCCCTCGACTACTTGGCTCATATTGTCAAGATCCTTACAGAGATGAGTCATAAGTTGGATGACCTCACCGCTGCCAAAACCACAATTCCAGCATAGGTGGAGGCAAATCCCAATAATTTCAGAAAGAGTGAGCCGGTAGTATGTGATGTCTTGTCCAACCCCAAAGAGTCATATGTGCATGATACTTTATTATCTATTGCTATTAGGAGTTGTTGGATGTTGAATCCATATGCAACAATAAAGGGAAAGAATAAAGCTTCCACAGGCGAGTCATCATCTTCTTCTGCATCAAACAGACCACAACATGGTTGGGTGAGGAAGAAGAGGAAGGAGAAGGAATAGAAAAAAAGCCAAAAAATGAAAATATTTGAAAACAACGAAAAGAGGACAACAACATGCAGAGCATCAGCCAGCTAGTGGCGGAGATGACAACACCTACAACCACCCTAAAGCCAGCTGATGGAGCCCCTCTTACTATTTTGGGATGTCGACCACTTCAAAGGGATGAAGATTCTACTTTTTCTCATCATTTCATTCAGCCTGATGTGAGCATAGATTTTGGCTCTGTAAATAAGAACAATATTTATACATTTGGTTCTATTACTATTCCTTTTCTAGATGCTTTAGAAAAATTCAAAAAAATAAAAAATTTGAAACAGTTTTATAGGATCCTATTGTTATGTAAATCATTATGAATCTTGTTCTTGAGATTCCTTTGCTAGTGCCATTTATAAATCCCTGATTTATCAGCTCAATTTATTATATTTATCTCTCTTTCTAAAGTTAATCACAAGATTCATCGACTAATTAACAATAATTACTAATTACTTTATTGTAAATAATTAATATTAAATATATTTATAAATATGGTGTAATATTTTATGTATTTATTTATTATTAAAAATCAAATAAAATTAGAATAAAATTATGTAACATAAAACAAAATAAAAATACAAAAAATAGGCAAAAGAAAAATCAAAGAAAATTGTTTAATATGTTTTTTTGAGTATTCAATTTTTAACTATGTATAGATGACCTATGATCTCTTTGACTTCATCTTAACTAAATCTGTTTGAATTATTTTTGAAATTCTGAGTTATCCTATTTGTGACTCGGTCACGTGGCGCCCTCTGCTTTGGCCACGTGGCCCGTTCATTGGCTTGCCACCTGTCTGCTCATATCTGCCGTTTGATTGCATCCTGTGATCAGACACATATAATCCACTCATCAGCTCCTTCATTATAGGCTTTTGATCTGATTCTTCAATCAGATCATAATCATCTGTTGGTGCCTTGTTTTGGACCACTTGATCCTCTTGATCAAGTGGATCTCGTCCACTCTTCCATGCCCCATTTTGAACCATTGGATCATATGATCCAGTAATGCTCTCCTCTTCTGCAAACTGCACCAACCTCCTAACTTCCCATCATTCTCTCTCTACCATTAACCACCCTCGAGCCTAACCTCCATCTCCAACTGCTAACATGTTCACCCCTCTTCCATGCCATTCCCTTAAAGCATCTCCAAACCCTAACTACTGCATACTAATTGTGGTTGTAACCTCCACCAATACCACCTGCAACTTCTACCATTTTCTCTTCAAATACGCCACCGCCGCCTTGTGTGGTGGTGTTCCACCCTTGCACGAGCCATGACCTAGTGTCTCTCATCCTTTCTGTGACAAAGAAAGGTTGGATCGACGATGCAAAGATGACCTGAGCTCTGGTAGACCCATGGTCGTCCGACCATGCCACAACACCAACTTGGTGGTTGTTCGAGCTTCCTGACATGGCTGTCTAGGTTAAGTGACGACCATGAAGCCAAATGAGCTTCAATACCAAGCCAAAGATTCTCCATACTTCATATTGAGATTCAGGTTTAGATTAGGCTTTACTTTTTATTCATTTTCAATGACTTTTTCACCAGATGTATATACATCCATCCTTAGAACCATAGTGTCCCCGACCTTCCCTGAGATCTATGATTCACGCGAGATTGTTTGTCATCAGTGCATCCAATTCCATCGCTACCTTCCCCTCGACATATCATCCTACGGTCACGGTGAAAGAACCCCCAAAAGCTTCACCTTTTTCATGTCACTATAGCTCTCCATCTTGTTCACAGTTGCATGCATCTTCTTCAATTTGGATTTTGCTATGTTTTGTGCTAACAATTGCAAGTTCAAAGAAAATTCAATGGATGGAATCTCAAGTTCTCCTCCGATCTACAACTTTGCTCTTGATGAATCTCATATTCATCACTCTAAAAATGAATAATTAAGCTCAAATCCCCAAAATTCATTGGCATTTTGTCATTTATATTGCAAATTAGCATTCATGCGTGTATTAATAATAATGGCATTTATAACTCATTATTGCATAAAATAAGAAGCCAAAAATCTCAGCTAAATTGACTTGTAAAATAGCCTAACTTCTCTTATTTTTAATTAATTCATGCTAACTCCAACTGATCTGAAGTCACTCCATTGTGTACATATGACTAACAAGAATAAATGAAAAATACAAAAAATTCAACCTAAATAAGTGGACAAAAATCCCAAACCCCAATTGCAGGATTTCTGGATAAAAATACTGATATGTTCCTCATACAGTATCCGATTCGATCATACTCAATTTTGAACTAATGTACATTCAATTACCTTCAAAATAAGACCAAGTTCAAGTGAATCGAAGCTCATATGTGAAATTTGGGTTTTGGGCATGTTTTGTACATTGTGTATTTTACTTGATTTTGACATGTTCTTCATAATTAACTCATTTTATTTTATTTATTTTTCATTTGTTTTCTTTGACGAAAGTTTTATTAAAATGCACAAAAATCCAAATCCATAATGATCTTGAAATCAAAGAAACTAACAGAGTCCGAGTCTTCACCAACAATTTGTACAAAAGTTGTCGTTTTCGTATTTTATTTTATTTCTTCTCTTTCTTATTTAATAAGAATACAAAAATTAGATCAATGTGTACACGTTTATCTCTGATATTATCATATTTTTTCGGATTTTTTTATCTAGTTTAAAAATGACAAAAAATATAAAATCCAAAAATCTAGGTAATCCATGCACACAATGTACCCCAAAAATATCACTTTGCGCAGATGACAGATTTTGGTTTTGTTTGCTTCATGAAAGTTGTAGATCTCGTCGAGATGAGAAACTTCCGTGAAGATTTTTTTTTGATTCGAGGTTGTTTTCTATTTATCTTAGATTTTCTTTTTATTTTATTTTGGGAATTTTCTGGGGCTTACATGTGACAGCACCTCGGTTGTCCGATCATGACCAATTAGACGATCGCTACTTCTCTTCCACCTTCCCCTACTTTCCCAATCGGGAGCTGGCTCCACTGCTGCCGCTCCACGATTTCCTCCGCCACCTCTTCCCTTTCTATCTATGGTCGGCTGCCACCCCTGGAATCTCGATCTCCTTCTATCAAACCCCCCCTTCTTGCTAACCCGATCACCCAATTAATCTCGCACCTCCTCCCGTATAATACAATCCTTGAATCCATCGATTTTGATCCTATTAAATCGCCACCTTCTTTCTCTGTTCACATCTGTTCTCCCCTCTATAAAAGAGCACCACCGCTCCTCATCAAAACGATTCGTAGATACACACAACAAGAAGGAGCACTGCCATCGGGAGGTGAGCGCCGTGATCTCTCCTTCAAGCACCAGTGAGATCCGAGGGTTCTCCCCGTCATGGCGGCGTGACCTTCCTCAGCCGCAACTGCTCCAGCTCCGATCTTGTCCATCACCACTACCATCACCCTTATCCTACTCCACCATATTCATCTACACCACTATATCCAGCATCCGCTCCCAGGCTTCATTGATAACAATCACCGTCGTACCTCCGCGTTCTTCATTGACAATCATCATAGCCTTCCTCGACACCTCTTGGCCAGAGCCAGGAACCACCATCATCAACATCATCCTCGATATCAGCAACCTCCTTCACCTTTGAACCAAATCTACTCTGCCTGGGACTTCTTCAACAACTAGGGGCGACTTCCTCGCAGCCCCCCCATCCGCCTGCATCCACCAGAGCTCCGCCATCGGTTGGGCTCCTGTCATCCACCTCGCTGCTGTCTCGACGACCACCGGAGAAGCAGTGCCCGCTACCACCATAAGCCATGTCTCCAGCATCTGTAGGAGCTCTATCACCATCGCCTCCGCGACATTGACTCTGCAGCAGTCCTTCCACGCCTTACCCCTATGCCGTCTAGGACTGACTGGAGGCCTTCTCACATTCTACACACATGAGGAGGGAACATCTACAAAGAGCACCCCCTCCCACGTGATACACACGTGCGGTGGGTCAATTGCACCGACACCCCTGGGCTTCCTTTTTTTCTCAGGAAGATCCCGCCATCAAAGGTCAAATGTTTGTCACGTGACCTGCTTAAAATATTACAGGGTAGCCCTCCTTGGGATTAGTAATCACTTTTTAGCCCTTCTTCTACAATCCCTAGCTATTTTATTTAATTATTATAATTGCAATTCTACCCATGTGCTCCCCCTTTATATTAGACCTCTACATGACACTATTTTTATTATTCAAAAATAGCACTTTGTTCTACAACTAATTCCCTACAATATCCTGCTTGTGATATTTTTAGTCTTTGTGGTTAATTGATAATTAATATTCTTGTGTTGAATTGCATATTTTACCCAATCTATACTTGAAAATTCATAAATAATTAACCACGACTTGAAAAATTGGTGAAAATTTATTAAATGTAGAATTAATTGTATTTCACATTGTGCCCAAAAAGAATTTCTTTTGCATGCATGGTTTGTTCTATATAAATCAATTTGTAGATTTCAGTCTTTAATTTTGAATAGGTACTAAATCTTCTATTTTCAAGGATTATTCGATGAAAATTAATATGTTTAACATTTATTATAATTAAAATTTGAAATCGACATCATTTGCATTCATATATCTTTAAATATTCATCTCGCATCTGAAAAATTCCAAAACAATTACAGTGTGTCCATTTCACCGTATTTTACATCTTGGCCAAGTTTTGTAATTTTTAGACATCGTTTGATTGAAATTGCATTTTAGTCCCAAAAGTTGGCCATATTTGCATTTTGCATTCCCAAAATTTCATTAAAAAATATCAAAAATATCGCCTCAAAAATTATGTATTAAATTTGGTGGACATAATTCTAGGTTGTTCCTTTGCCTCAAATAAAATAAAATTAGATAAATTATTGTGGTTATTTATTGATCGATTGTGAATTTCCTCCTACAATGAAATGATAGAGTTAAACAATAATTCACACTAATTAAAGTGGGCATTCTTGGACTCGTCATATGGTGCCGTTGCCGGGGAGGCAAACAACTTATATTTTTGTCTAAAAAAATTAGTGCTATGTTTTTCCACTCATTTGTGTAGTCTGACCCCCTGAACGTGCCACTGTACATTTTCCAATTAATTTTTAGCATTTATTTTCTGTCCTCGTCCGGTCCGACTTTTTCATCGTTAATTTTCTCATTACAAATCCTTTAAGGTCGAGGAAGTGTTCAATGTCATGTATCAAGGGAAGTTCAAAAATCAGTCTTTTCTCCAGTGCTTCCCTTAGAGCAAGATCCAAATTATTCAAATCTTCTTCAGTTTAAAATTTTATGAATTTTTCTAGTTTTTCGAATTTTTTGGAGTTTTCAGTGTGCTGTGGTGGTGTGGTGTGTTCCGTAGATGAGAAGGGGTTTTGATTATCCGAGTAAGAATCAGAGTCCGAGTTATTTCTAAGGGAATAGTATGCAGAAGTGTCGCTATTAGAGTCATACCTAGGGTGGACATAGTCTATGAGTTTCCAAATATCCTCGGGTTCTCAACCTTAGATCCAATCATTTTATCCTCCACTTTTATACATGAGCTTCCATAAAATGAAATAAGTTAAACAATAAAGTTTATGAATTTTTCCTCCATTAATTTGTATCTCTTAGTGATCCTCAAAATTTCATCCTCCAAAAACTTTTCATGATCAATTATGTGAGAAGTCAGAGGGTTCTATCGTTTCTTAACTTGAGATTCTATTATTTCATCTTCCATTTTCATGTACGATCTAGGAGAAGATCCTCTCAAAATATCCATTGTATGATCGTTGTTTTTTGATAATTTCTCCTCAAAAATCATGGAAGGAGTCTGCTCGATAGCAGGGCTACTACTGGTCTCATACTCAACACGTTGTGACTCAGGCCTGTATTGTTTATTTGAGTGGAGTTCATTCCTTTGGTCATTATTGGCCAGACCCTTATACTGTGGAGTCAACATAAAGGGTTTATTTGTATCGATATCATCAACACAATCCTTTGTGTGAGTGTCATGTCTGAATATGGGATTGTCATGGATAATCCAAGAAGTAAGATTATTAGTTGCGGGCTAATACTCTTGATTTATTTGGATTTCCATTTTATTCCCGATGGTCAAATCGAATTGCGGATTTTGAAGTATTAAGAGTTGTTGTCTTGACCGGTCATTCGTCTCAAAAGTGATTTGATCTTCAAATGGTTCATGAGTTCCGATGAGAAATGGATCAATCGAAGATGGTAGTTGCTCATTTGTGGTCACGGTTGGGGGAGGTGGAAGATGTGAAGAAGTGTTAAATTTGATTGGATTCATGTTGTGGTTAGAATATCCCACGAATGATGGATTGATATTTACATAGTATAAAGGATGGATTGTACGATCAAAATATAGAGGGTTGACATAAACAGAAGTGGAGACCTTAGTCAGTTGTTTTTTTGTATGATACGAATATAAAGGATTGTCATTCATGGAGTAGATGGGAATTATAGAGAGGGTTGGATCTATTTGTGGGTGAGAGTCTCTTGTGAAAGTTTATTTTTGTTTGGTTGGAGGAGGTTTTGAGGTTTCGGGTCTGACGGAGATGAATTCATTTCATAGTATAGATCTAATGAGTACTCGGACAAATGTCTCGTCAGCTTTGAAGAAGGTGGATAAGTTGTCATGATAGATCTTTATTGAAAATGTAGAAACCCGAATTTTTTTAAGGAATGAGAGTGATGACACAAGTATGTGGTTTTTGATATTGAGATCGGTTTACATACACCAATGCAAACACAACTCAAACCCCAGGTTCACCAACATACACAATGAAGCTGCAAGAGTTCGACAAAGTGTCTTTTCAATTTTAGTTGGTGATAAATTCAACCTTAGAAAAATTTAGCGACTTGTTAGGTGCCGAAAAGTTTCTTAAAGACTGGACCGAATGCTTACGACTAGTTGCATCCACTTTTAGCCAACATGGGTGTAAGTACGGACCGTAAAATGGCTACCTATGTTACTTAAGGAGGGAGCCTTACATAGTGTCCTATAAACCACCCACTCTGCTAAGGAAATCCAGAACGTTTACTGGCTACTCATAGATCCTTACTAAGAAGTTGCTAATCATTTTTATAGAATCAGTATTCTAAATGAAGATTCTAGAGCTCGGCTATGACCTTAAGTGTCATCTCTCACTCAGTCAGACAAATAAATGAATCAAAGGTCGGGGTTGCTCTCCCGCAAAAATTCTTGATTTTATGATTTAATTTAGTCAGCTTTGTTTATCGGTCCCAATTTTAATAAGGCGATCACTTAAAAATTAGGTGAGCACAAATACACGTCTACTATCCAGTCCCAATTTCCTTTAAAATTTATGTGACAAAACAAGACGGGGAGATTTTGGAAAAGTCGATGCACGTAAAAAACAATGATCATACTCAGTTAGAAGACTTATAGTGATTCCTCGCAATCTCCATGTGAGATGCAATACAAGAATTGAAAATTATTCTAGATGAATGCAAGTCGATACAAACCACACCAAGTAGAAAATTCTATTAGCTGGGAAGAAATGAGTTGAAGTCGAATGATCTAATGTATATCTCAATTAAGTGAGTGTGGTACTAGGTTCTACGAGAACAAACAATAAATCTAGAAGCTCTATTAGATGTATGTGCAGGTTTATCCTAAGAGCCACTCAAGTCGAGCCCCACCCTTACTGGAGAGTGAACCAGTTCACAACACACCACAGAAAAAGTTCACGGTCTTTTTACATTCGCAAGCATCCAAACGGACACCGCTGTAAATGAGAAATTAATTACAAAAATTAAAGTTGCAGAAAAATAAATCCTAAACTCTACGCTCTCTCATGACTTGACTCAATCTTAATTTTATTGCAACTTTTTAGACGTCGGTGAAGATGCGTCGGTTTTCGAAAATCGCTCCATGTATGTTAGGTACCTCGCACAAAAAATAAAAGAGAGAGTGCAAGAGAGTGACACAATATTTACCCATGCTTGCGGAATTAATGACACCATATTTACCCATGCTTGAATTGATGATGACTCATCGATCACTATCCTCATGGCCTCTGTTTTTGACAAGCTCAAACTCGGACCCATCAGAAAAATAAGAGAGATCGCTCAAATGGCTGATCGATCACTATCCTCATGGCCTCTGTTTTTGACTGCGGAATTAATGACACCATATTTACCCATGCTTGAATTGATGATGACTCATCGATCACTATCCTCATGGCCTCTGTTTTTGACAAGCTCAAACTCGGACCTATCAGAAAAATAAGAGAGATCGCTCAAATGGCTGATCGACCTATAAAACGGCTGAGAGGAACAATTTCAGTCATCGTTAACATTCCAAGGTGCTCTGCTTAAAGTGGATTTCACGATCATTGATATTGAGCATCAAGGAGAATTCATCCAATCTCCAATCATTCTTGAAAAGCCATTCTTAACATTGGCTAAGGCAATTATTAAATGCGATACTCGAGAAATCAATTTTACAGCATTGGGAGCACTTCGATCTCACCCAGTCTTTGATGAAATGCAATATCTTGAGGCAACCCATGAAGCCGTCAACAACCGTAACCATAAAGCGATAGATGAGCCCTACCCTATTGCTACACCTGTGATAGCAGCTATTGAAGAGACTATTGGTTTAAATACTCTCCCCACTATTCCATTTCTCGCTTCTCTCCCCATGGAAAATGAATCTTCGTATGATCCCGAGACATATGCATGGACACATCCTGAGTTAGTCAAAATCTCTTCTGATCGTTATGATCAAATCAACCAGACACAGGAATGCACCAACATCAAGTCAATTAAGAACTTATATGCAGAGACTCTACCCATTGTTCCATTTCCTATTGCTCTCGCCATGGAAAATTGAATATATGACTTCTCATATGATCCTGAGACATATGATTGGGTTCATCCTGAGTCGGCAGAAACCTTCTCTGACTACCTTGACCAATTCAATCCAACTCAGGAATGCACCAACATTAAGAAAACTAAGAACATATATGTGGGACGTACACTGACCAAGGAGGAATATTTCAATGGTTATTCATCTAGAGACTCAAGTGTCAAAACCTCACTCCCAGGACCAGCACCTTCACAGACAACATGAAACAAAAAGGTTGCTCGTTCATATAAAAAGAATGTCACATTTGACATGCCCAAAAAGGAATCATTTGATGATTCCTCTTCAGGCCCAAAAAGAGTGATCTACATGAGTGAGGTATGTTCGGTAGTTCTAAAACCCTATCTATTCAAGAATACAAATTCCGATTCCCGTTGTATGAATCTTGTTCCTCACTATTATTCATCCAATGCCGATTCTCCTGGACTCATTAAATATAGTGGAATAATTTCTTATAAGATGACTGAGACTGGTGTTTTAGAGTATTAATCATCTGAGGATGAATCGCTTGATCCTAGGAAGGAACAAATTCTGAGAAAACTACTGAAGCAACTAAAGAACAAGAATATCTGGAGTGCCTCCACTTTCAAATACTATTCCTCTGAGTATAACTCTGATGATGGTTATCTTTCATCTGATTTATACGCTTCATCTACTCTCCAACATGATTTCTCTGAGGATAACACTAATAATGGTTATGCTTCATCTCCTTCTTATCATTATGATCTCCCACCACATGCTCACAAAAAGATCGACCCAAAACTGCCTAAATCATCGGCTACCCTCCCCCCCTCCTAACCTCATCAGTCTCCTTGTGCATCTTCTTCCTGTACATAGGCCAAGGCCTAAGTATTGGGGGGGGGGGAGACTGATGCCATATGTATATACCATTCTACTCATCAAACTCCTAATCACGATCACCCAATTTCCACCCTTCTTCTACGCTTAAGCTGACCATGTCCTACGTATAGGGCGAACCGATGTCCATCTGTATATACTCTTCTCATTCACATATCCCGTCCGCCTCATTTTTGCTCTTCTTCTATACTTAGTCTATTCACAACCAAGTATGGAGGGGCATGACAATCTATCTATTTCTTTTTCTTTTTCACTCTCTGACGCTTAGCCTGAGCTATGTTTTCTCTATGCTTCTTGTGCTTTGAGGATACACCACTCACTAAGTATAGGGGGTGTCTATATATATACTATGTATATATTTTACCCATAGCTCGTACTTTCATGTAAGTCTATATGTATTTACGGGATAGGTAACTAACTTGTAAAATCTTCAAAAAACAAAAAAAACAAAAAACAAAAATATCTTTTGCTAATAACATTGATTGTGTCCAACCAAACTTTTTGAACAAAAATGACTTCTTATTCATTTTTGCAAAAAAACCATTGCATTAAAAAATACATCTCTCAATAAAAATCAAATAAAAAAATCAATCACAAAAAAATGTGTATGCATTTCATGCACCTGCACTTCATCCAACATTACATGCATTTGCATTGTGAAAAACCCTTGGGTTATGAACTGAGTTATGAACATAAACCGAGAGTGGTATGGACTTGACCTTAATCCACCTAATTTTTAGAGAAACTTCACTGAGAAATAGGATTTTGAAGCTTCAGGTCTATGACTAAATTCTTCGAGTTCCACATGATAATATGTAGCGTTTGACTGTTAGTGTCTAATCTGGTCTCTTCATTCTGGGTACGACTCTGGAATAGGAATTGATTTGTACTCTCGTACTATGCACTTAGCTCAACTTAGATGGGCCGTTGAAAGTCTGTGTGAGTTTTTTGGTAGCGTGGCATCTAAAGATCGGAGTATGGTTTGAAATAAAGCTTTAGAAAATGGATGGACGGTTGGAAATATTTTTTTCTAAGACCCCAAAAAATGTAATGAAAAAAAGATTCGATATCCGTAGGGACACAACAAGATCCATGCAAGAGCAACCAAAAGTTCAAACAAAAAAATGCCTACTACCAAATAAATATTTGACCAAAAGGTCCAAGCTTCAAGTCAGCCTGCAGATCTTGGCGGAGACTTGACTACACTGGCCAACTTCACAAGGAGAGGTAACTACACTGGTCACCCTCCATTTCTTTTCCCCTTCTTCTAATTTCTCCCTCTTTTTGAATGGGAAGAGCGAAAACTTTTCAAACACATGTGTCAAATGTTCAATGTTCATGGGGTATGCTATGGGAGGAGGATTGATCTAAGATTACTTCTGAGCCAAAATTGTGACAATGATGTGTAGAACTGGGAGGATGTTAACTTTTTAACCCTAAACCTCACATAAGTTCCACCAAACTAATAATCCAAA
Organism: Ottelia alismoides; assembly: GCA_037367405.1. Lineage (NCBI taxonomy): Eukaryota > Viridiplantae > Streptophyta > Magnoliopsida > Alismatales > Hydrocharitaceae > Ottelia > Ottelia alismoides. The sequence continues at coordinate 1,284,116 of JAZKJV010007604.1, read as the reverse complement.
CGTCAGGTATAGTTCCATTTTTACCTTCAGTTCATGGTCTTGGTATGGAACCCAATCTCATTTCACCTCATTGCATTTCTTAAGATGCTCAGGGACGAGATTGGTTTTTATGTATAGGGGGATGATGAATCTCAAGTTCATCACCTAAAAATGACTAATTAAGATCAAATCCCCACAATTCATTGGCATTTCTTCATTTATATTGCATAATTAGCATTCATGCATGTATTGATAATAATAACATTTTATCACTCATTACTGCATAAAATAAGAAGCCAAAAATCTTAGTTAAATTGACCTGTAAAATAGCTTAACTTCCCTGATTTTAATGAATTCATGCAAACTCCAAATGATCTGAAATCACTCTACTGTATACATATCACTAATAAGAATAAATGAAAAATACAAAAAATTCAACCTAAATAAGTGGACCAAAAACCCAAACCCAAATGTAGGATTTCCGGATCAAAATGCAGTTATCTTCCTCATACAGTATCTGATTTAATCCTATTCACTTTTGAACTAATGTACATTCAATTATCTTCAAAACAAAACCATGTTCAAGTGAACCGGATCTCATATGTAAAAATTGGGTTTTGGGACTCTTTTGCACATTGTGTATTTTACCTGATTTTAACCTATTCTTTTATGTACATAATTAACTCGCTCTATTTTCTTTTTTTCCTTTGTTTTCTATGACAAAGTTTTTATGAAAATGCACAAAAATCTAAATCCAGAAAGGGCTTGAAATCAAAGAAACTAACTGAGTCCGAGTCTTCAACAACAATCTGTACAAAAGTTGTCGTTTTCACATTTTATTTTATTTCTTCTTTTTCTTATTTAATAAAAATACAAAAAAATTATTAATTTGTAAATATTTATCTCTGATTAAATCATGTTTCGGATTTTTATCTGGTTTAAAAATGGCAAAAATATAAAATCCAAAAATCTAGGTATTCTATGTACATATAGTACCTTAAAATTATTACTTTACGCAAATGATAATTTTTGTTTTGATCGCTTCATGAACATTGTAGATCTCATCGAGTTGAGCAACTTTGGTGAAGAAACTTTTTTGATCCGAGGCCGTTTACTATTTATCCAAGATTTTCTGTATATTTTATTTTCAGAATTTTCTGGGACTAACAGGTAGCAACTCCAGGAGCCGCCACGTGTCACCCATTTTTGGCCCCTTTATATATTTAATTTCATTTTTTAAAAAATAAAAATAAAAAATCAAAAAAAATAAATCACCACCACATGGCAGCATCTTGTCCATCCGATCTCGACCGATTGGATAACCGCTGCTTCTCTTCCTCCTTCCGCTACTTTCCCAATCGGGAGCGGGAGCCACTGCCGTCATTTCGCAATTTCCTCTATCGCCTCTCCCCTTTCCATCTATGGTTGGCTGCCACCCTTGCGGATTTCAATCTTCTTCAATCAAACCCCCTCTTCTCGCTAAGACAATAACCTAATCAATCCCGCACCGCCTCCCGTCGAATGCCATGCCCGATTCCATCAATTTCAATCTCGTCAAATCACCACCTTCCTTCTACATTCATCGCCTTCCTCTCCTCAATAAAAGAGCACCACTGCTCCTTATAAAAAATGATTCGCCGACCCACACAACAAGAAGGAACATCACCATCGGGCGGTGATAGCGTCGTGATTGCTCCTCTCGAGTTGTGGCGAGATTCGATGGATCTTCGCCTCGTGGCAGCGCTGCCTTCCTCTGCCACAACTGATCCAGCTCTAATTTTGTACATTGACCACCGACGTCCATCACCTCTACCACTACCCTTATCCTACTCCATCGTATTCATCTGCACCACTATATCCAGCATCCACTCCCAGGCTCATTGACAACGACCACCGTCGTACCTCCATGTTCTTCATCGATCATCGTCATAGCCTTCTTCGACACCTCATGGTCGGAGCTAGGAACCACCATCATCAACATCATCCTCGACATCAACAACCTCCTCCACCTTTGAACCAACACTACTCTACTTGGGACTTCATCAACAACCATGGGTCGACTTCGTCGCAGCCCCCCAATCTGCCTGCATCCACTAGAGCTCTACCATCGGCTGAGCTCCCATCATCCACCTCGCTGTTGTCCCGAAGACCACCAGAGAAGTAGAGGCCACTATCATCATCAGCCACGTCTCCGGCCGCCGCAGGAGCTCCATCACCATCGCCTCTACGACGTCGACTCCGCAATAGTTCTTCTACGCCTCACACCTCTGACATCGGGGACTGACCCGAATCCCTCTCACATGCCGCACATGTGAGTAGGGAACGTCTCGAGAGAGCACCCCCGCCTGCGTGATACACACGCGCGGTGGGTCAATTGCACCGGCACCCCTAGGCATCCCTTTTTTCTCAGCCAGTTCCTGCCATCATAGGTCACATGCTTGTCACGTGACCTGCTTAAAATATTGCAAAGAAGCCCGCCTTGGGCCTGGTAATAACTTTTTAGCCCTTCTTTTGCAATCCCTAGCTATTTTATTTAATTATTATAATTGCAGTTCTACCCCTATGCTCCCCCTTTATATTAGACCTCTACATGAAATTATTTTTATTATTCAAAAATAACACTTTGTTCTACAACTAATTCTCTACAATATGGCATGCTTGTGATATTTTTAGTCTCTGTGGTTAATTAATATATAATATTCTTGTGATAAATTTCATATTTTACCTAATCTATGCTCGAAAATTCATAAATAACTAACTAATAATTGAAAAATTATCGAAAAACATTGATTGTATAATTAATTGTATTTCACATTGTGCCCAAAAAGAATTGCCTTTGCATGCATGGTTTGTTCTATAAAAATCATTTTTAGATTTCAATCTTCAAATTTTAATTGGTATTAAATCTCGTATTTTCAAGGTTTACAAATTTTCTGAAATAAATCCCTTAATGATAGATTTTGGATAATTTTATTCTTTGAAAATAAATAGGTTTAATATTTATTATAATTAAATTTTAAATTGACATCATTTGCCTTCATTAATTCTTGAAATTTTCATCTTGCATATGAAAATTCCAAAAATATTACAGTGTGCTCATTTCTCCATGTTTTACATCTCATCCAAGTTTTGTAGTTTTTGGACATCTTTTGATTGAAATTGCATTTTAGTCCCTCAAACTGACCACATTTGCATTTTGCATTCCGAAATTACATTAAACATATCAAAATATCGCCTCAAAAATCGTGTACAAAATTTGATAGACATAATTCTAGATTGTTCCTTTGCCTCCTTGAGTTCGACCTTGCGACTTGCCCAAGTAAAATAAACATAAAGCCACTTGAAAGAACTTGAATAAATTATTGTGGTTATTTCTTGATCGATTTCGAATTCCCTCCAACAACGAAACAACAAAATTAAATGGTAATTCACATCAATTAAAGTTGACATTCTCAGCCTCGTCAACTTTCGCCATCTCTTCACCTTAACGGGCATTTAGATGCTCGTGAGCTTTCACCGATGTCATCCCATTTTCGTGAGCCCCTTTTGAATGATATCTGACCTCTAAATAATATCCAGGAGCATGGAGGAGGAAGGAGGGGTCCACCAGAGCCCAATCTTGCAGCCACTGCGTACGGTGGTGCTCTCACGAGGAGACGATACAGTTGCCGTTAGATCATGCCAAATTTGGCACGATCCAACGATCTAATTTTGTCCACATCGATGTATCTAAACGTGCAACCTTGGAGGAGTCGAGCCAACTGCCAAAGCACTACCTTCTTACACATGGACGGAGCCACGGGACATCTATTGAGCCTCGAACTGCACACGTGAGCCGCGTATGGACCAGGTTAATTGCATATTTACCCCAGTCGTTCCCTATTATTGCAAAAATACCCTCGTCAGGGGATGTTTCATAAATGTCAGGATCAATTTTTAGTAATTGCATTTAGTCCCTCCACTAACCTGATTGTGATGTTTGTGCTATTGTTTCTCAAGTTTTTCTTGCGATTATGCCCTTGGATTCTATGTTGAATAACTTGAACATATTTTATCCAAATTAAATGATTTTAGTGGAATTTTTATCCTTGTTCAACTGTCTTTGATTTGATATGATTTATATTTTGATTAGATAATAAATGAAGGATTAATTTGTCAGAGTTTATATTGTACATTCATGCTCATTAAATGAAACACGGCTCTACATTTCGTTGATAAATTGTACTTTGAATTTATTTATATAATTGCTTAAGTTCTATGATTCTTTCTAATGCATATTTGCGAGTATATTTGGATTTGTTCATGATTTATCATTTGGTCATTTTGCCTAACATGCATTAATGTGTTAGGGTTTAGTATTTATCAAAATGATCATTTTGATCATTTTTCCTAACATTCTAATCACATTTATTTTCACCCATGGATGCATTTATGATGAGCATTATACATTGCATGGCCTACCAGCATTGTTTGTTTGTTTTGACCTAGACGATTTATCGATCACTTAACCTAGATATATTAATACCTTAATAAGGCTTGTGTCCTTGTGTTCTACCTTGGACTTCCCAGGATAAAAATTAAAGATGAGATTTCATCACTGAGATTCTTCTCGGTTCTGTTTGAGAAGCTAAGTGCCCGTGCTATAACGGGTCCTTATTAATACATGCACTTAGCATTTCATCAACCATTTAGTACATGCCAAACATCAAGGATGGACTTAAAGAAGCATGTACTTCAAAGAGACTACTACATCGAGCCAGATAAAGGAACGTGAAGCAAATCTTGATAGTTGTGATAGTCAATGCAATCAACACCCTCCCAAGTAAGAAGAAAGACATGGGCGTACCTTCATTCGATGCATGATATTTGATCAAGAGTTCAACCGAACTCTTCTCAACAATGGACCATCAATAAATCTAATACCTATTTCACTATTGAAGGAATTTGGGTTGGGACCTCTCAAGACAACAAGAACGATTCTACAATTTGCAGATACTTCAATCAAGTAGCCTCGAAGAATTTTGGAGGATGTCATCATCATTATTCTAGGAATGAAGTTTCCTGTGGACTTCATCATCTTGGATATGGACACTCCGCTCCTCTTCTGCATAACCCGATTGTAATTGGATGACCGTATCTACGAATAGCCAATGCAATGGTGGAGCCGAATTACCTTTTGCTTGAACAACGACATGGTACCCATTCAAATGATTCAAGTATCAAAAGCTTCAGAATACACACCAGATAAGAGAGACTGTGATTTTCTTGTGGAGATTAGAGACACAAATACGTTCATGGAAGATATCGAGAACCATGAATTCCTCTCTATCGAGGAAGGAGCGGAGAACGTAGTGATGAATCTACAATTCGTAATCTTTATTCATTTATTTTATCTTAAAGATCCTTATAAAACACCTATATATAATACTAACTCCATGTTATTACAAATTTGCATCTGTGTGTAAATATTGTATATCTGTATATTATTTTAACCTAAAATAAATAAATAAAGAAGAAAGGAAAAATAAAGAAAAGAAAAGAAGACTATACATATACACATATATATATATATATGTAACAGATACAGGCTGACCCGAACCCCGAGAGAAGGTCAAGACTTGACCTGATCGATGAAGAATAAAGTAGGGGGGATAGGGTCCTTAATCAGAAAAACCAAAAAAATGTGTGTTGTAAATAAATCTCACTTATTTTATCTAAATCTATATAAATCTATCATTGTTTATTTGTACATAAATTGACTTTAAATAAATAATTTTCAAAACAAAAGTTGTAAATAAAAATGTTTGCTAAATAATAAAAATAATTGCACAATGAAATCATGTATATAATAAAAGTAACCACATCCGGAAAAAGCCATTAAATGATTATTGAAAGATCAAGTCCGGCTCCATATGAACTAAGATTGAACAAACTAACTTCCATTGTATTCTAAATTAAATTATCTTTAAAATGGCAGTAATTTCATAATTTTTGGAGTTATGGTTGAAAAGTCAATTTTCTAGGGTGGTTTGTGCAATTTTACCATTTATTTGTACGTATTGTATTTATAAATATTTGTAAATATTTTTAATAATTATTTAAAATAATAAAAAAAATAAATTTTGAAACAAAAACTAATTTGCTTATTTACTCATGTATGTAATGTCATATATGCATATAACATATGTATATAGTTAAATTTCTTAACTAACTACCAAAAAAATTAAAAAAATTGACAATAATTTTCAAATTAATAAAGTGACGAAATAAAAAAATATTAATTAAAATTTTTAAATAATTTGAACACTTATCTTTTTTAATTTATCTCATTTCAACATTTTTTCTCTCTTATCTCTTATCTTCATCCAAAAATTGAAAATTCAAATTTCACTTCACGTCTTTTCTATTAATATGGCTCCTTGTCCCTCATTTCAACTTGATCAATCTTTTGTGAGAGGAGCCCGATTTCTGAGAGTCTTCTTATCACAGAAGGGTGCCTATCCTCCAAGCTGTCCGGTGACAGCGAGTCGGCCTTCCTAGAGGCGATCATAATCTTTTCTGCTCCTTAGGTGCGATCCACATTTTTTCTTCCCTTATTTTTATTTTAGGTTAATCTTAGTTTTATTTTTCATATATTTATTTCGTCATCATTTTTTTCTAGATCTTAAAATCCATGACGAGTCGATCCGCCACCAATTCGATTTTTCATCTCACTTTCTCAATCTCTACGTGTTCTTTTCTACCTATCACCATCTCTCAAGTCTGGCCACGTACTGTGGCCAGAGACTCGGATCCCTCATTTTTTGCTGGATCCACATTGACGCATTCCGTTTTGATTTGGGACTGAGCCATCGTGCTCATGTCCTCATTTGTTTATAAGTAAAAAATATATAAAAAACAAAAAATACATTGTTTTTCTTCTCTCTAACATTTGTTTTGCAGGATCACCTAAAAAAAGATAAAAAAAGAAAAAAATAAAAAAAATAAAGAATGTTGTCGTTTCTATTTCCAAAAAATAAAATTTTTTTTTATTATCCATTGCCGTTACAAAAAAATTAAAAAAACTCAGGCAACATCACTCGTACAATCTTCCTCGCTGATGAAGTCGTTGCAGCACTGCCCCTGCAATAAGCAGCCTAACTTCCAGTGACGCTCCTCCGCCATTGAGTGTCCACACACACCACTACTCCTGGAGGAGCTCCTCCAACACCGACGTACCCCTCCGCTTGGACCAAAGTCCATCCATGCGATGTCACTGTTCTGCCCGCATTCATGCCTCCTCGTTCCAGCAACCGAAGCTCCCACTAGTCGCCTCCTGCGACCACTGCCGATCGACCTCCCGTGCCAGCCCATTCTGCCACACGAAGAAGGGAACCACCGCGATAGCCGCCTCCCGCAGCTTGTAGAAGAAGATCAACGGCAGTAGCCCTCATTGCTCCCCTTTGCTTTGGCTTGTGAATGACAAAAACAATGAACCCTAGGGATCAAAAATTATATTAGAAAATTTGCACAATAGCCCTCATAAGTTTCAAATATTACAGAAGAGCCATCACCATCATTATACTTGGGCGAAATTGTGTTTCAGCCCCCGGAATTTCTACGATTTGCAAAGATGTCCCTTCTAGAGGTCAATGACGTGCTTCGCACGATTTTCTTGGGTAATTTGCAACATTTATCTAGCATTTATTTTATTTTATTATTTAATTCAAAACATTGAATAATTTGCAGTTCAGTCCTTTATTTCCAACCTATTATTTGCATGCTCTTTTTTATTGAAATAAATATTTTCATTACTCCAAAAATCCTACAAAAAGTTATGCATACTCCTGAAGTGTGTTGCTTTCTAGCGTAGATTTTTCATTGCATTTCATCATCATTTGATATTAGTTAAAAATAAAAAACAACATCTTTTTCTCTTCCTGAAATTCAAAAAATCCTAAAAAATTTAATATTGCTCCAAAAATTCTAAAAAAATTGATTAGGTTTATTTTATTGTCTTTTAGTTTCTATACAAATTTCATGCATTTATTCTTTCCAAAACCAAAAAATTGAAAAATACTAATAAAACTTTAAAAATCATAAAAAATTCTTTTTAATCCAAAAATCGTGATTTCTGTCCTTGTGTGTAAATATTTGCTTGTATTTTAGCATAAAAATTATTGTTAGGAGTTTTGGGCACTTCAAATATTTTCAAGTTGCAAATTACTCCAGGATGTGCACTATTTATCATTTTTGCCACTGTTTGATTTTTAGAAAAAATCCAAAAAATATGACATTTCTTCAAAAATTTCCAAAAACATTTCAATGTTTTTAAAACCCAAAAAGATTTTATCTGGATTTTTCTGAGCATTTTGATATATTTGAAAAATACAAAAAACAATTTGGTGTGCATATTTCTTATCTTATGCACATCGTTCCTTATTTGATTTTTTTAAAAAAATGCAAAATTAAAATTATAGAAATTTTTAAAATCCGAAAATATATAAATAGAAATAAAAAATAAAAAAATAAAAAAGAGAAAAATTTGCACAAAAACTAAGGATTGTTTGCCATTGAGATTCCTGCTTTTTCTGTTAATTTCTTGTTCGTCGATTATTTGAATAAACCTCGGGAATTGTAGCCTCCCTGAGTTCTATCATGTCCTCAATACATGTAAATGAGTAGCGAAAAATTCTCTTACTTCATTATTCGCTTGTAGTTAATTTTGTAACTTGAGAAGAAAAAAATAAAAATAAATTTGTTTGTTTGTCGTGGGATTATTTAGGCCAACGGCACTATCATATATCATTTAAAACAAAACCTTGAAGATCTGTACAACAAAATGGCACCGTTGCTTGGGAGACACGGCGAGGGTAGTTAGGTGTCTCTTTTGACATGCTATTCTTGGTTGTAAATATCTTTTTACATTTTTCCATTTACTCCATTGTTCATATCCACTACATTCATTTCATTATTTGTGCTCATATTTTCATAATTGTGTTTCTTACACATTCTCTCTTTTCTTTTCTTGCAAGGGCCCATGGAGCGAAGGAGGCGATCCTAGGAGAACCGAAGCACCAAAGCGAAGTGGAGGCAGCTTGATTCATCTCAAAGCCGCAGTAGAGAACAACAGGAGGAGAAGAAGATTTTGAGAGAGACCATCATTTGGAGCATAAACAATTTTTATTAATTTTAGCATTTGAACTCTTGTAAATGGACACTCATTTGTTCAGGGGTCTGTTTTGCCAAGTGCCGGTGCACTCGGGGTACCTCACTAGATTTGTTTTCATCGCCTTTATTTTCTTTGTTTCACACGGAATTCATGAGCTACCTATTGATTGCTTTAATTAATTTGCTTGAGCAATGTAATTAATTTGGTCCAAACGCCCTAAACAAGAATGTCTGTACCTATAGAGTAGAGCGTAATTGGACTTAGTCAAATTTAGTAGGTTCTTGCCCGTTAATGGAAGTTATCCTCTAGGACGGTTCACTTGCATCATATAGGATAGTTTACTTTTCTGTATTTAAATTCTGCGCATATCATTTTGCATGTAGAGTGCTGGTGACAAGTTAGGCATGTCTAATCCCTGCATGCATCATTGTTTTTAATCGCACGTTGGCATTTCCGATCTCCTTCCTCATTTTCACTCACGTAAGTTAAAAAGGAAATTGGATACTCAGTAGGCGATTAATTGAGAATATTTAAACCAAGTGAAAACTGCCTAAAATACGAGACTGCTAAAAAAATTCGACCCTAAAATAAACATAAGGAAAAATAATTGTTTTGGGGAGAGTAACCCCCTCATTGTTTGTTTTGTATGCAACAAGAGAGAGACCCACACACTTGTATAAAACCACGCCCGAACTCTTTTTAGACTACTGTCTTAGGTTAGTCGTTCTCTAGTGAGGATCTCTCCTATATCTAATAAAGCGATTCGTGATGTCCTTAGCTGCTTTAATTGACTGGGTAGCTGGTAAACAATCCACAATTCATACTGGTTGGGAAAGATCTAACTTTGGGATTAGGCTAGTCTCCTAGGAGCATTGGGTTCCTAATAGCTCTCTTTAACTGCTCTAATAGATTGTATTCTCACCAAACTCTAAAATTGACAAGATAATTGACCAAACCTTCACAGTCTTCACATTGAGTTGAGTTGGTGAATTGGGGGTTTGTATAGTGTTTGATTTCTAGTGATAAGGATCCTTCTGCGTAATTTGCGCCTTCATTCACTTTCACTCTTGCATTGACCTTCGTGTTCTCACATCTTGCCTATTGGTTTAGAAGATGTCGGTCCCGAGTATTTCTCATTTGGACTTTGTGAACTCATTCTACGCTTCGAGACGTTCACCTTCTATTTTGGGAGACTCACTTCACGAATATTCCTCTTCACCCTTCACAACATCCATCAGCCCACTATTGGAGATTGGCTTTAATCTCGAATTAGTATATGAGACTCCATCAATTATGAGCACTAATCAAGTGGCATGCACATTATCAGAGTCAGACGTTGGATATTTAATGGCACCAAAGGGAAGGAACCATGTCGGGGAAGAGCGAGATAAACAGTACCATGTTAGCCTCCATTCAGTCAATTCAAGCCCAGCTAACAGAGCAGTCTAATTTTCAGACCACATTGAGAGATATGATTCTCGAGATGAGACAAGAAAGAGAAGATAGAAGAGAGGAGGATAACAAAAACCCTGGAGGTGGGAATGGGGGAGAAGAACCTCACATAGAACATGGGGTTAATGCTACATTAAAGGATGCTTGTACGAGTCTTTTCACTTTTCTATACTAAGCACAAGTTATGTCTTCCTTTGTCACTCTTTGATATCTACGAGGACATAGTTATAGCTAAGTATAAAGGGTGTCGTATATATTGTAAATATACTTTATACATAACTCGTACTTTTAAGATAATTATTTCGAGGATATGTATATAATTTCATAAAATTGACATGTGTATTAAAAAAACCAAAAAAACAAAACAAAACAAAAAAACAAAAAACAAACAAAAAAACAACAGCAAAATAAAAAATCATTCTTGTATATACTTGTATATATTTTACTAACCCTTTTCCCTAAAAAATCCCCAAAATTTACAAAACCAAAAGTCTATAAAATTTTGCATAATTAAAAAAAACTTTCGTTCACATATGCATTTTCTCCAAAATTCCATAAAAAGTACAAAATTAGAAAAGTGTTTCAAAAAATGTTCTTTTCACATATGCATCATATCTTTTTCAAAAAAAATTTCTTTGCATTGTTCATATTTTATTACATTTGCATGTGCATTTTTCAGGATAGTATTGACATTTAAACTAAGTCTGGATTAAATTGAAGAATGGAGCTTAGTTGGACCTTAATCCACTTAATCTCAGAGGAACCTTATAAGAAATGGAGTTAAGACTTTTAAGGTCCTAGGGATTTAATTCTTTGATTCCATAAGACTATGTTCACATGTCATCTTGAGTAGTATAAGTAGAATATTTAACAACACACCCATGCTTCTTTCAGATCGTGGTTTATCTTGGACAAGCACTCCACACATATCTCTTCATGGATGAGGTAGTGAGAAGGCATAATATTTTAGCTTGGGGTAGCATACCAGGGTAGTACATATAGGCGGAACCTCTCATTTTCCTCTAAGGAAGGAAGCGCCTCTCAACCTAGTCTAGCGATGTTGAGGTCTAAAGACAGGATGCTGTGGGGTTACAATAATGCTTTCAAAGAGGGATAGTCTACTGGCTCAAGAGGAACAACTTATTATGTACATGCTACACCTTGTATATACTTCAAAACAAGAAAAGACGAAAAATGCAGAATCTCCAAAAGTGGGCATGCCTAATTGAGAAGTAAAATGCATGTCAAAGTGTATATACAAGGATAAATAATAATAAGAGCTTCAAAGTCAAATTTTTAAGCTTGTAGTGGATGACTTGTCTACACTGGTCTTGCATCCAAGGATAGGTAGCTACACTTGTTACCGTCCATTCTTTTCTCCATCCCCTCTTCTTGAGCTGGTTGTACTTGAACTTAGAAGGGAATATTGCAAGACCGTGGAATTAAAGTTACCTTGTTGATGGAGGTTGTTTCTTTGCTACTTTTGATATGGGGAGCTATATCTCACTTACACCGCGCAAGGAAAGATTAATAGTCATAAGAATTTGTGTATGTAGACTTGTTCTGACCTGACTGTTGAGGTGACCTGAATAGGAGTCTTGTGTAACTTAGAGGCTATTGGGTTTTAAATCCGTCTCTGACTAAGGTTCCGACACATTAGTAGTCCAAAGGTCTGACAGAGCTCTAAACTACAATTTTATGAAGAAAAACTTTATACTCAATATTGTCCTAACTTCTTTATTTTTCCTTCCTTTTTTCTCTTCTATTCACTTATTCTTTCAAATAAGTGTTTGCTAAGGGACTAGCAAAGGTAAAACATAGGGGGATGATGAATCTGTGATTCATCATCTTTATTCATTTTTTTAGCTTAAAATCCCTTATAAAACACCTGTATATAATAGTAATTCCATGTTCTTCTTAATTTTCATATGTGTGTAAATATTGTGTATTTGTATATTATTTTAACCTGAAATAAATAAATAAAGAAAGAAAGAATGGAAAAATAAAGAAAAGAAAAGAACACTTTGCTCTAAGAATCATATTCTTAGAGATGATATCTTTTAAAAATCTCAAGGTCATAAAGTAGGTATCCAATACCATCCTTTATTTTCCTAATGAAGTAGCACTCTCAGGTGCTAGATTCCAGCTTACATGCATGGAACCTTATTAAGGATATATACTGTAGTTTCTACTACATATATACCTAGGAAACTAAGATTCATCAGTGATCAAATCAAGTCACACATGATCAATTGTATCTCCCTATAAACCCAATGAATTTACGTGTACCGGGAGGAGTGAGATAGAAAATGACATTCATATCTCCATAAGGTATTCCTTGAATTCATCTAACATGTACAAGATACCTATGTTAGATCAAGTTCATTTCATCTTCCTTCAAACTTTGGTTATAAACCAAAAAGTGAAATATTTGAACCTTTCCAAGATTTCTAAGGTGAAGGGAAGAAATCTCACATCGCAAATAATCATTAACATATATCACACATCCATAATGTTTATTCTGATATAGATGATCTACATACATCAATATGTATGAGATCTTGAATACCTCAGCAACATATACCATTCTCAGAGAATGGTGTATTGGACATTTTTACTTTCGAATACAATATTCACAAGTATGTAAGATTTGAAATTTTAGACATTCCAGAGCTTCATATCTTACTAGTCTATTGATCTCATCAATAGACACATGTCCAATGCTTGATGGCATATCATTGTCAAATGATCTTCATCCTCCTTTTGATCTTTAAAGGTTTAGTTTTCTTTATTAGAAGTCTTAGTGGACCATTCATTAATTTTCTAATTTAGTAGGGTCCACTAGATGTTAGATTACTACCTAAAATATATCCATCATAACTCTTTATAATAGGTTTATTCCAGAATTCATGCTTATTTCCAATATTTAGAAGGAAACTATGAGTGTATCCTTATATCTAGGTCATAGAGACATTCTTTAAGACTAAGGGCTCTCCCACTAAAAATATGAATTCTATCTATCTAACAGAGATTGTTGCACCAATTGCATTAATATCCATGTAGATGACTATTAAACGTGAAGATCAAATCTTCTAGTCTTCTAAAACATATGCAACCAAATGCAAATGTCATTAGAAGAAAGAGATACAATTATTAGACTCTTATCTTATTAAATAAGAAAGTCAATTTCAATGAATACATGTAGATTATTTTGATGCACTGTCCGTGTCCTTCTGTTAGGATTCTAGATAGACTTGATAGTCATACTATAAATGCATCAGCTTATTGCAGTATTAGCATTTATTTAACTATTTGGATGTCATATGTATGGAAGTCACGGAAGTACAATCAACTCTTTGACCTTTCTTCTCACATGGGTCAGACCCACGCTTCCACTACACTCCCTTCATCTATAAACAACCATTGTTTAAGATAAATGATCTCTTATGTTGAATTCAAAAGAATTCAATGTAAGAATATTTCAACATTTATACATGCTTCATTCAATTCATACAATATGAATATTATGAAGCTTCATGAATGACTAGAGTATAAACAATAGAATGGTGACAGTCATCGTATCTACATCCATCTAAACTCTTAAAACATTGGTTCAGGTAGGTACTCAAATATTTTGAGTACATCATCTCTTATAGAGCCACCATTCTGCATAATGCAGTGAACCATGTCATTCATGATTAAATGTCAAGAGCACATATGTATGCCGGAACATCTTCTTAATTTTTATAAGGATTATTTGACAATTGCAATCATCATCGACATGTCACTTCCAAAGTACATTCGATGAGAGATCAAGACAATAGAGACATACAAACCCTATCTATTGTCTATTCAAATGTCACTCCTCATTATTACGAGGAAACATGAACATTGCAACCACATACATTATATGTCCAACTGCATGTACAATATCTTGATCATGGATCCAATCCATTATATTTTACTGGATATTATTGAGTATAACATTGAGTAGGTTTAATGAAGGATTATTTGAAATAAGAAATTTGCATAAGTGTATATATAATATAGATATACATATTTTACTTTGATTTAGGAATTTTTATATCAAAGTTGTCTTGCCTTGTCAACACTAAAAGTTCATTCCCTTAATCACTTTCAATGTAAGAGATATACTTACCTTTATATATCGAGCAAGAACTGGGATCTCCTTCTTTATCTTTGTTACATCCAAATAATATGAGAACTTGTAACTCGGATAAAAAGAAGCGGGAATACATTCCGCCTTACAAGTCCAACTTGCATTCCCAATTCGGTCTTTAACACCCGGCCCACCGACCCTAAGGTGATATTGACCCGTCGTTAATTGAACCAACCATCAACATGATTAGTACTTGCTATGCGCAATCCAATATTGCTCTAATAATATGAGGACTCGACATTGGGGTCACTACGCATACGACCTTACTCTTCCGAGAAGCAAAGAGACCGATCCAGATGCGCTTGCTTACACGAGCTGCCACTTCGTACGTGCGTCTCCTATATACAATCCCTGACAACAGAACCCTTCGCCTTGACGGGAGACCATGGATGTCACTTATGTTATCCTCCATATCATGTTCAAATTCTAATTAATCATAACGAATCGTATTCATTATGATTAATTATTATAACGAAAATCACAATTCTATTCATAATAGAGTGTTTTAATTTTAATTGGATTCTAATTAATCTAATCATATTAAATTAATGATGCAATTAATATCTAACAAACATTCTTTTATTATTACTTAAAATATGGTATTATCTCAAATACGTATTATTTAGAATTTTAATAATTAGAAAAATACACCGTGATCTCTCCTGCATTATCGAGTCCCTACCTACTGTCATGGCTAGTATAGATGGGAGTGGGACAGACCGCACATGGTGTAACTTACTACTACAACGCTCCCCGACTAGACACCATATTCACCTCAGGAAAGGATAATGCCAAATTGATCATTGTGCACTTGAGATGATAATATGTTTTTCAACAGAAATTATACCATATAATAATAATAATCAAAACAATTTCTGATTAACATTGTAAGGAGATATGCTAAACAAATCCCCAATCCTATTCAAGTAACTTTGTTTGTTGGAATGTAGATCATGTAGATCATGTAACTAATATGTGATCTAGATCAAATTTAATCAATTATTGATAAAGATAATGTCATTTATGGAAATAATTATCATCAAATATTTCACAAATATTTATCCATAATTATTTCAGGAAATTAAAGCATTTAATTTTACTAATTTATTTAATGACAATCACAAGGTTCTTGATTAGGAAAGTAATTTTCAACAATGACCCTAACTTACTAAAATTAGCATATCTCATTCAATTTAAATCTAAATTAAGAAAAATAAGTTCCCAAATTTTGTTAATTTGATTTACAATATAACCTAAGTTATTTTCATGCATTTAAGGCGTTCAAAACCTCAATTAACTCCTTAATTAATTAAGATTCACAGTCCCTGAAACAGTGGATATATGTTCATTAAAATGATCATAACTTAAGCAAACAGATTCCAAATCACGCAAACTCAGTTCCTAAGGATTCCTTATCTAATGTGAAACAAAATCCTAGTGTTATTTTTGTGTTTAAACATTTTAAACAGTGCCTAAAATAATCACTAAATAGAGATGCGAAAATGAAATGTGACAAAACTTTTGCAAACCCTAATGAACCCAAGTCGTCCTAGGTTTATGGATCACATCCAAAACCTTCAATCTGGCTCTAATACCACTTGAAGGATATAATAAGATCCTTAAGTGCATCAAAAAAGTGTGAGGATCACATCTTATGTGATTGGGAGCGACTAGTCGCACCAGATGCTCGAGGCAACAAAAATTTCATTTTTTTCATGCAACGAGACCACATTATCTAAGAACACTTCTTGGATCATTTCATCTAAACCTAAAACAAGTAATAGGGTTACCTCTTGAAGTGTGGTTGCGGTCGAATCTCTAAATGAAGAGACCTCCTATTTCAAGTCCGATCTGATGGAGGAGACGCTTGCGACCGCGTTGATGAAACGCGTGCCTCTCGCAATCCATGTTGATGACCCAAGTGATGAATATACTGTTATTATCACACGAGATCCTATGTCTTCTTCACAAGTGAGGATCACCGAAGGAGACGGTTATCCACGAGCAAATAGCCCGGCAACATAACGGTGACGCTGCGACGAGAGTGTTTCTCCCATGGTGGACGACCACAAGAGAGAGGAAGATGGCGTGTAGAGAGAATGAGAGAGAGATAGAGATAGAGAGAGAGAGAGCATATGTTGTCTAACATAAAAAGCAAGGGGTGCCCTTCTATTTATAATATTTTGGGATCCATGGATCTGAATCCATGGACAACAAAATCAAATGGCTCACATTGATTTATGTTTCTTTTTAATGGCAATGATCTTATTGTTAAAAACACAAAAATAATTAATTTAATAAAATCAAATATATATTGAATATAATTTAATTTATATTAAATCAATCTCCATTGGAGAAATTGGAAGGAGGCAAGCATCCTTGCATAAGAGGAGTGGACGACCACCATATTCCATGTTGGAATTGTGGCCGTCCACCCTCTCTACAAGGATGGTGGATTTCTACTCTTATTCCATGAGATTTCATTATCACATGAATTTCTCCAATATTTGCAACAACTTTTGTTAGAAATTATTTCACAAAAATAAATCCGATTTATTTTGTCAACATTGCAATCATGTCATTTGGAAATTTGTGAATCACATTCACAACCCAAAATAAAATGTGAATTACATTTTCAATTAATTGTCCAATGTGAATGCAATTCACATCAACATCTATTTAACAAATATAAATTACAACTAACTCTCTCTAATATATTATAAATAAAATTTATAATATATGTGATTAATATGGATAGTGTTATCCACACTATTCATATCCATGATAATTAAACCACATTTAATCATCTTGGATCTCTATTCTCATGTGCCTAAATAATATGAATCACATTCACACTATTCTCATCTTTGATAATTAAATCATATTTAATCATATAAGATATCTCTCCTTATAATATGAACCAAATCCATATTATTCATGATAATTAAATCACATTTAATTATCAATTTTCTAATGCTTGGATACTTATATCAACAATGAAATTATGCTGAACTCTTTCAAGGACAATGCGATTTTTCCGCGGATACTTGGAGAATAGGATAGGGCGATTGTATTGTTCCATGTATTGTGACTTGGATATTGAGATCACATCTCAAATCCAGATCTTAGGCCTCCCATAGATGCTTGATTAAATAAAGACCACAAATCCAATCTTCTCATTGCATCTGAATTACATTCATATCAATGTCCAACATTTGGACCAAGATCGAATTACTTTTCTACGGAGAGGAGTCACTAAAATCCAGACTCGTTTCATCATTCCCTAGGAATGAATGGTTATACAATCGTTTATGATCACATCACCCTCAGGTATTTCCAATACCTGTACATCCTGCATATTGGAAGACTCATAATAAACCCGAAGTATTAGATTAATTTTACACTGTCTACTTCAAGGTTTTATCAGTAAGTTTCTCATTTGATCATTGGGAGCCGGTATCGATCGTATGCTTTCCAAAAGCATATATCATACCTAGATCTTGATCATATACTTTCCAAAAGTATATATCAAACCTACAAATTCAGTCAAGCTTCCAAACCGAGACGACCGTGCACGGAATTTGAATCTTTCAAATATCTCATGAGCGAGCTCATGTCTTCTGGTTCAATAATGAACATGTGTGATCCCTTTGAGAGATCGTATTACTCATATGACCTTGAATGCATACCAACGCACCGGTGTATATACCTTGGTTAGGTCATCAACCGATTGGTCTGCCAAATGTACATACTCAGACGTATAGTAACACATCTGTCTCCGGTCAGACGATGCGTGCCTATATTGTGATAGCATACGACATAGGACTTTGGTTATCTCGATCTCGTTAAGTCAACTCTTTGACCTAACTTATCTAACACCTCCGAATATCTATTCCTATACAAAGGACATGCATCAAGAGGCCGGCTAGATATCAGCCTTCAAAGATAGGATGGCCATCTCCTTCTTAGGCTGGAGATCATCTCTTTAGTAATCATTTGACAGTGCTTGATGAGTCCTCAATCTAACTCCTTAGATATTCTTTCAAGCACCAATCTCTATGATTTGAATCAACAACTGTATGATCAGTAATATGGCCATGGTACATAACCCTAATTGTACTAAGGGACCTAGTATGCAAATTATTTATTCTTCATTTCAGATAAGGGAATAATATTTGCAATAACATTTATTGCATAATGGCTCGGTGTGGGCTCACATGTCCAACAATTACAGGCCCTCCAAGACCAAACGTTAGACATCTTAACCTAGCGTTCGTCAACTACCCATGTATAAGAGGCCTTGATGGAATAGGACACGAGTTAGGGCATATGTTACTAAGATCATTTGTACCATAGTCGAAATCACCATGATTATCCCAATCCTGCTTATGCACATGAGACTTGTGTTTCATTCCCAACTTCATTTAACCACATTTGTTGGGACTCCCTCTTAGTGATCTCACTCGGAATATCAACCAATGTGGCCTATACCAACAAGTACACGCATGTTAATCATAAGTGAACAATCAAAATACTAGGCTACCAACCATGACTACTTGGCCTACACTCGAAGCTCTAGGCTTAAGGCATACAAGTGCAGAGGCTGAACAACGTTGATGAATCTCTATTTCATCACCTTTATTCCTTTATTTTTACCTTAAATCTTTAGCTAAATACATGTATATATCATTAATTTGTCAAAATAAATAATGTATAAATTGTAAAAAATACTGTATAAAATATTGTATATTTTTATATTTAATGCTAAAATAAACGAATAAGGGAAGAAAATAAAAATAAATGATATAACAAAGGTATTGCATGACCCTAGACCCCGAGACCTAGTCGTCATGATGACTTGGTCGACAAGGAATAAAGTAGGGGAGATAGGGTAGAGAAATTGTACAGTCTATACATGAAAACCCTAATTTTCATTCATCTACAAGTAATTTTTGACACCTATTTTATGCTATTTTTTATACATCTTAAATAACACTTTGAACAAGAAACTTATAGATAAAAATACAAATAAAAATACCAAATTAAGTTAATTAAAAAATAATGAACAGTATGAACTTTTTATAAGCTATTTAATGAAGTGTTTTCATTTCATTTGAAGTTAAGACGTAAAGTTAGGTTTCTAGCAGTTATTGTGCAATATACTTGTATATTTTATTCAATATATTTATTCTTTGTATTTTTCAAACTATTTTAATTTTTATAAATTGTAAATATAATTTTAAACATATGTACATAATTGAATTGCAATAAAGACATCAAAATAAAATCAAAATAATTAATTTATTTAAACATGTAGATGAAATATACAAGTATATACTTATAATTTATATGTGCATAATTAATTATGTGTGCATACAAACTCAGGAAAATATAATAAAAATATATAAATGTGTCAAAAAATAAATCCAAATTATATAAAATTTCCATATCAAATAATAAGTTATATAACAAAATATAAAAATAAAAAATCCAAATATAGGTATTTGTATCTATGATTTACATGTAAATATTAACATGTAATAAAAAGCCTCAAAAAAATAAATAAAAATACGAATAAAATAGTACATTAAATTACAAACATTTTTTATGTTTTTATAGAAATCTAATTAAATCATTTACTATTATTTTTTATTTTACCAATAATTTCATCTTGGGAATTTTCGAGTTGGTCCACATGGACCAACCAAAGAACTCCCCATGTTGACCACAGTCAACACTCCACCTTTCTCTTCCTCAAGCTTTGAGATGTAAGACATGGCTTTTCCTCCATTTTATCTGCCTGAAATCATGATGCTTTGGCTTGGTGTGATGCACGATTCATGGAGATTGCCCATCCAGGATTCACGCCATGGCTAATGATCCCATTGGTCATCCTTGATTCATTAGAAATCTTGATCAAAGATCCTTATTTCTCAGCCTATAAATAAAACCTTCCAACCTTCTTCTCAACTTTGGCTCTTTTTCGTTCCATCTTAGCCCCTCAGAGCATGTGCAAATCGTTCCTCATGGTGACAACTTGAGATCTGGAGGATTTGCAACGAGGAAGAGGTGCATAGTAGCAATCCACGTCCGTCAATAGAGCATCTTTGGCTGGTTCTGCTTCCCATGGTCATGGACCGGGTCAACGCCTTTTCTTCCCATTCTCAGGTAACCATATAACCTAGATTTCATTTCTTGCAGTTAATTTCTAGTTTAGTTACATCTGCAGTCCTAATTGAGAAAATCCCCAAATCCCTGGAGCTACAGCTCCAGGTTTAGTTAATCATAATCCGACCATCTGATCGCCTGCATTTTCAAACCACTCGACTCTCCTTCCTATTCTCTGTCGAATCCACCATATGTCCACCCCAGATCCATCGTGGATATAGGAGTCAACTCTCCTTCTGTTTCCCTTTGCTAGATCACCATTCCCACCCATCTCTGACCATTTTTTTCCTAACCCTTCAGTCGAGGAGTTCTCCCTCGAACCAAGGAGTCTTTTTGTGCAGGAGTGGGCAAGCCAAGACCATCTGGAACCTCAATGACCACCTGTAGTAGCTCCAGGTAGATCAAAGCTGTTAGAGCTCTTCGGTTGCTCTCCCTTCGTCGAAAACAACCATTCCATGAGGAGGATCCCTATCTATAAATTTGGCTTGTCGGAGGAAATATCAACAACTGGAGGTAGGATATCCATCAAGAAGAAGCTCATCAAAGTTTAGTTCATCAGGAGTTATTAATGACCCCTTTACCGACCGTTAGATCAAGAATCTGGTCCAGATCTAGTCTGGATCGTCAGTTCTTTTCGAAGGGGTACTGAGAGCGTACCATCATATAGGACATGTGGAGCGTGCACAATGGCTGGATCAAAGGACTTAAGTGGTAAAAATAGCGAAGAATCCCCTCTTCATATTTTTCTTTCAAGTAAATTAAGTAACAAGTTTATGGAATATTTACTTGTATGCCCTGTAACTCTTGAATATTGCAAGTGGATCCAATTCCAAGTCACCGCACATGGACACCACGTAAGGTGAAATTTTGAGGCAGACCCCTCAAGTTTTGTATTTATTACCTAGCACTAAAAAATCAAGTTGCAGTGTAAAGTTTCCAGTTATTTTGCACATGTATCCCTACCTTTTATTTTAATGACTCGACTAGCTTGATTAAATTGTATTTTTGGATTTCTTTTTATTTAAAATATCTTATGTGGTCCAACAATTCTTAATATATATATATATATATATATATGCATGATTGGCTTATTATTCATGTTATTATTTTTGTTTGACTTTTTCATGCATCTAATACTTATTAAAAATCATTTAGAGCTATTTTATTCCCTATTTGACTTAAAAAATACAAAAAATATAAAACACTTTCTAAAAACTCAAAAAAATTAGCTACTATTTCTTACCTTATTAAATAACTCCTGATAAAAAATCACAAAAAAATCTCAAAAGAATCTCTTAAAATTAGCAAAACCTCACCAACCTTTAAAATTAGAAAATATTTTAAAAAAATCCAAAAATATTAGTTTCTATTCCATCGTTATATATATATATATTAATATCTATCTATCAAAATTGATTTTGAGAGATTTTGAGATCATTTCCTATATTTAAATCTCAAATCAATTCGATCTTATTAAAACAATCCATGTTTTGCTTTATTTCTAATTTTAAAAATACAAAAATATTTGCAAAAATTTCCCAAAATCCATAAAAATAGAAAAATATTTGAAAAAGATAAAAATATTTTATTTTGACCTTTTCATATTTTTATATGTATTTATAAATAATATACCCTATTTACCCTATTTATATACATATATCATATAGTATATAATGTTATTAATTTATATAAATACCCTATAATTATTTTAAAACTTTAACAAAAATAAAAAGGACTATTCTTTTGGATTATTTTATGATTTTTGGACATTTATTATTTATATTACCTTTTTATTACTTATATTATATATGCATATAAATACACACATATGTGTGTGTCTTATGTACCCTTATATATACAACCTTATATATATTATTTTTATATGACAAATTAAGAAAAATAAAAATTAGAGATTTAAAAATCTAAAATAAATTTCAATTAAAAATTTTATTCTATTTAATTAAAAATCCCACATTCATATTAATTGATTTTGTGCATACATGCATACACTTTCCTTATTTATTCATTTGAATAATAAATGTTACACCCCGTATCCATGTGTTTGATACCCTACCTGTTTGTCTCTATACATGCTTTATTTGTAGTGTTATAATAAATTTTGATTCACATTTGCTTGCATTTATTTATTCCTATTGTGTGGGTTTATTGTTGAGATTAGCTAGGGATCTTTGTGAGAGGTCACTTCGATGACTTCACTCTCACATTGTAAGATAGTACGACTCTCTCCTAGGTATATTCTGCTCATTTTGAAATGGCACCGTTGTTGGGGAGCAACGAATTGCGTAGCTTTGTATATACTTGTGTATATTATTTTCTCTTTATTTTCTATTTCATTTATTTTTGATTATTATTTCTGACCACTTGTCTCTGAATGACATTCTTGCGACGGACCACATGGCGATGGCTGCTTCTGAGGAAGTGGACACACCTTATCTACGAGGAGGTGGGCTCTTCTTCTAGTGAACCGATCATGAGAGAGTAGGGAAGGAGACAAAGAGAGAGAGGAGCAGAGCAACTCCCTTAGAGTTTTTATTTTATTTTGTGAGGAGAGTATTTTATTTTATTTTGGTATAAATAATTTGTAATAATTTTGGGACATGGACACTTCACATAATGAGGTCAATTGCTCGGGTGTCTGTTCACTTGGGGGTGTCATCATGATTTTTCGTGTTTTGTTGACTTTATTTTATTTTATTTCTTGTGATTTGAGCTTTTTGCCTTTATTTTTCTTTGTTTTATGTGATTGAAGCCCCTAGATCTACGCTGCTTGGCTCGATAGCTAGGTCCAAAGCCCTAATAGAAGCATGTTCCTATAGTCTCTTTCGCTTCGATTTAGTAAAATAATTAATTATAGACCACTTGATTTTGTAACCACAACCTGTAAGATACTCCACACAATGCTTGTAAGTCCCGTTGTGGTGAGCATCGAGGTCAACCTCTGTTTCATTGTAAACCTTCATTCCAACCTTCTCCAGCCACCACCACCTTCTTTCCTTGACGTTTCTTCATGCCCCCATCCAATCCATCCAACATGCTCCTCCCTGGAGTAAGATCCAAGTGCTCCAACTCTAATGCCTCACCGGAGTGCCTCCATTCGCTCCATTCCCGACGCCATTCCACTACTTGAGGGTCTAGGTAATTTTCCCTTGACCAAATAACCATGTTGTGCAAGTGTTCAAAGACCAAAAAGTTTCGGTTGGAGCATTTTGAGCATGGTCGGAGGTAACTGGAACTTTTCATCTTCTCCAACCAATTGGGTGAGCTCTAATCTCCCTCGTGCCCTTTTGAAGCTTCCATCGGGCAGTGGACCCCTACAAGCATGCTTCATGCCACTTTTGAGCAACAAAGGATGACAGAGTGGGAAGATCTTTCCAGAAGAAGCTCGCATCGCCTGAGCCTTTTTCCTGTTCGTCCATCACTCCCTCCACTATTGGATTTGGCCTTGTTCTTCGTAGGCTGCAACCGTTATTAGATCATGTCAAGCCTTCACCATCAAATCCTCCCTTATGATATGATCCCGGCCATTGTTGCGCAAAGGAGTATTACGTATTCTCGAGCTGACATGTGGATCGGAGTTGCCCCGTCTGATCGCATGAAAGTTGTGTATTTTGCATAGTAGACCCATCAAAATTTTCTAATTGAAATGTAATACTCAATCATTCATCTGTATATTATTTTATTTTGTAAAATTTGCTTTGTTAACCTCTTACTTTGTTGTTGTTGCACTTCGGCTCATGTGGCGAGGCTCACGTTCCTGTATACGTGGGCTTGGCTATTTTGCGGTCGAGCCTCTCAAGGTTTTCATTTATGTTTGGTCCATATATTTTCAATTAAAGTTGTATACTCTTGGAAAAATTTCATAAAGGCACTGGACTTTACTTTAAAACATATATATGATATTGTTACTTCTTGAATTTTTGTTGATGTATTTTATTTATTAAACTTTGCATATGTACACTAAAAAATCCACAAAAATCGTATTAGGTGTCTGTTGTAATGTACTTCCACACTATATTTCTGCATTTCAAATTTAGGCACATAATTATTTTATAAAAATTAAAAGAGCACTATTGTTTCCTTGTTTGACTTATAAATTATCGAAAAATATAAAAATATTTTGAAAAATTCCTAAACAGTATTTTTTTATTTAAGTATTTTGAACATTCGAACAACAAAATATTAAAAATAGAAAAATAAATTACATACAAATAAAAAACTCCAAAATACTTTATAAAAATCTAGAAAATTCTCAAAATATTTCTGCCTATTTTATAACTTTATTTATACTATTTTCATATATTAAAATTTATTTGAAGATTTTTTGCCATCATTTGCTATTCTCAATCTTAATTTCATATATGTATAGTTAGTTTATCCCTGATTTGGGATATGTTTGACTTTAAAAATCATAAAGATCATCAAAAATACTTAAAAAATCACAAAAATAATAAAAAATGGTATAAGCACAAAAAAATTTTATTTCTGTAGTTAGGTTATTTTTAGTTGAATTTATATCTATATTAGCCTATTTTATATATCTGACCTTGTATATTCTTATATTACATATTTAAAAAGAATATGAAATTGAAAATCAGAAAAAGAAAAATAAAATATAAAATTAAAAATAATTAAAAAATATAAAGACAAAATTTTAAAGATATATTGGAAATTAAAAAGAACAAAAATACATAGACAACAAGAACCCATATTTTTTAGCATTCATTTGCCTCACTCTCCCATTTTTCTCCACATGTTCATCCACTACATTACTTACACCTATACACATATATTGTAGAGTTATAATAAATTTTAACTCCACATATTTTGATTTTCACTACTTTATATATATTATTTCTTAACTATTGATTGATTAGGGTTTTGTGTGAGGTCACTTCGACAATTGGATCCTACTTATGGATTGACAAGACCTCTACTGAAATCCTAATTATCAAATGGCGCTGTGCCGGAGAGCAATGTCATATAGATTGCCTTTTTACCCATATCTTCTTCTTATCTATATTTTCCTATATTTATTTTTTTATTTATTTTGATATTATTTCTCTAAGTAGTCTAACCACCACTTCTTATTGACTTTGTTGCAAGGACCGTAAATCGAGGGAGGCCCTCTTTGGAGGGCCTATGCACCCACATGAAGCTGGTACAGTGTTCTGAACTAGCAACAGAAGATACTTGGAGGATTTTTGAAGACATAGCCATCTTTATTTGCATATTATTTTTTTGTTGTTTGAAGAGAGAGAGAGAGAGATTAATTTGTAATACTCATGATAGCCGCAATTCACGAGGTCCACTACCTGAGGGAACGTTCCCTTGGGGGCCTCGTTGGGTTTTTACATTTTTGTCACTTTTCTTTTCATTTATTTCTCAAGTTTCATTTTCATTTATTTTGTATGATTGAGCCCTAGATGTAGGATTTAATTGCTAGTTATATTAAGGTCCAAACACTTAATTACATTTGCCTGTACCTATAGATTTGTGCTTGGACTTAGTTAAAACTTAATTGTCAATTATTTGGATTTAAAACAGCATGTCGAGAGTGGTCGCATACAATGCTTGTAGGAGCCATTGTGATGGGCACCAAGTGGCCTCCAAGACTAGACCTTGGTCTCATTTCTAGATAATTTACATTTTATTCTTCACGTTAATAGCATATTCTCATCTACCACAATTTCATCGACTTGCATTTGCATATAGATTGGTTTCAATTCTGCTTAGCATCCTTGCATGAAGAGAGCTGGAGGCAAGTTAAGTATTTCTGTTTAGCATTCATCATCGTTTTAGCCTCGCATTGCTTTTCCGACTCTCTCCCTCTGATTTTGATCACTTCGGTGCTAAAAGGATTGACTTCTTGTTAGGCTCATGCATTTTTATTAAAAATACGAAAAGTGATAATCAATAAATCAAGACTACTAATATTACTAGACCTTAAAATAGATCAAAAAGAAAAATCATTATTTTGGGGAGAGTAACCTCCTCATTATTTTCGTTTTAATTTGATCACGTACACACTAAGGTTTGTGCCCCAATCCCAAGCCTTCTAAGTGATTATGCAATTTTGTATTCTCATCTAACTCTAAAACTGACAAGATAAAAAGATTGAACTTTTACGATTTTCACTGTGTTGAGTAGGTGAATTGAGGGGTATTGTTTTGTGGAGTTGTTTGTGATTGTTTGTGTGTATACTCGATCTCTCTACGCATTTGAAACTTTCTTCTCACATATATTTATTTGACCTCCGTGCTCTCCCGATCACTTCCTTTTGCTTTAGCGATGGTCAATTGGAGTACTTTTTATCCGGACTTTGCAGATCCCTTGTATCCTGCAGCTGGTCTGCCTCCATTTTTCCAAGAGGACATCGCTCCTAATTTTTGTATATATTCGATTCAACCACAATTGCAGGCCTCAAACTTTTTTCCCACCATCACCATCACATTTCCCACCATGTCACCCACCCGAGACTGATCTTTTGGAGTCACCTTTCATGGAGACCACACTTTAGACCTTGATCAAGATGATGGGGCATAAGAGACAGAGATTTGATGACCTCACTAATATAAATAAGAACTAGAAGACGACTCACTATTTTATGATATGGGTTCACTCAAGGATTCTTATGAGAGCTTGAACTTGCCCAAAATACAAAAAATGAGATAATTTTAAAAATACAAAAAGAATATAGGAGACACATTGTTGATTTTGATGGTGAGGAGAGGGTCCACCTACCAGATCATTTGCCCATACATTCACTCACCCCATGTACCACCTTTGACCCCAAGCGACATCATACAGACTGCTCTTAGTCGTCCTTATGTAGATGATGATTCCGATCTCCTCCCTTGTATGGAGGAGATCCAAAAAATGTTGACCAAAGCTGAAGTGGTGGCTACTCTTCATGAGATAATTGATGCCTCACTTCGCCAGGCCATGACCTATTTATCTACTCCTCAACCCAGGAAGAGAAAGCAAAGAAGCAGATCTGAGCGTCATATTTTGACAATGGCCACTACGCACGCCATCACCCACCACCCTTCTTCTAGGAAAGGGAACACCGCTACACCATTCATTAGATGCATCATCTCTAACTATTCATGTGATCAAATTCTCCTTGTCGCATGTACTTCAATTAGCACAATATCCTTCTCATTGGTAAAGTCTCTTCACTTAGGACCTCTCAAGAAAAACATCATGATCGTTAAATTTGTCGATGGATAAATAAAGAGGTCGAAGGGTATTTTAGAGAATCGATATTCTTTAAGGGTAAATGAAGGGCTTTGAGCCTAATGAATTCTTGGCCAACCCTATGATGCTTAAAGTTAGTACAGACCAACTCAAAGTCCCTAAGGAATGCATATGGCTCTTCATGTGCATTCCCATGAAAATGAAACAATAAACTCAGAAACCATGGCTTAAGCTTGTATTCAACTTATGGATGTATTGGAATCAACCAATTAGTCATTTCATATTACACAGGGTTGTATGCCGCATCCATAGGTGCATCTCTACGTAGATCTAACTGGCCAATCTGTGCTCTCATAAGTGCTTGGTTCTGCTCAGATTCTGCTAGACTAGCCACAACTGCATGCATTGAGTCCTCTTACTCTTCCCCCTCTCCATTATGTCTCTTAGGAGGCATCGTGGAATCTTGGCGAAGACATGGAAATCAAATTGATCTCACCAAGGTAAGTATCTTCCTTAGTGAGAAGAGAAGAAAGAAAGGGATTGGTTGGGATGTAACCACTCCCTAAAGATAGATCATGATACACTAGATCAAAACAAGGGTTATCTTGAATCCGGGTAGGTCCAATTAACAGAGGTGATTGTGAAGATGTGATATTTGGATGGTTAAATGAGGGGTTCACGAAGTCAAAATTTCGGCCAATTATCCATATTTGAAGTCAAAGAGAATACATAGATGAGCATGATCGATTCAAGAATGAAACCTAGTACTACTATGCATGTAAATATGCAGAATTAACTCACACAATGCAATGCAAATAAACCCCTATGAATAGATTCACCAACTCAACATGTGAAAGCCATAAGAGTTCGTTCGAATTATATTATCAGTTTTAGTTAGTGATAAAATAATCTTTTAATCCATTGTTCACAAGTGTAGTCTCCTAAGATCGTTCATGTTCAAGTCGGTGGAACACCGCAACTTGAAGGAAGAGTACTTACTCTAATGGTCAGAGGAAAGTGCTTTCAGTAATAACAAGATACTAAGAGTGAGTCCAAGTGCTTAAGGCACAAGTTCATGGATCTTGTCTCTAATCCTTAGGTCGATGTACTTACCCGCTCTTTTTGGGGGTAAGTAGGTAATGAGGGTTTTACTGCCCGTAATACAAAGTTGATTTCCAAAATTTTCCGATCATTTTGCATCAATATATTCCTAATTCTAGAGTTGGTTATCACTTTGAATTATGTGACTACAAGAATTGCCTAACGTACAATCCCTTTCCTTTTTTCCTTAAGTTAGCAAAAACATTGGAGGAGAAAGCGGAAAATAGAATGCAATAGTAAATCAATGATGCATGTAATGGTTAAGTGGTTCCTGAAGTATATGGGATTATCCTCAAGTGCATCACGGAAGCGTGATCGTCGTATCAGAGTACGACGCAGAATGACTAGTTGTACTTGTTGTTCTGTGCAACATAATTTAAAAAATTTTCATGCGATGAAACCACATGATCCAAGAACGATTCTGGGATCGTTTCATCTAGAACCACAACAAGTATAAAGGAATACCTCTTGAAGTGTGGTTGATCTAATCGCTAAGAAAAGAGACCTCCTGTCTCAAGTCCTATCATCGGAGAATACGCTTGCGAGCTCGGGGATGAACCGCGTGATCCTCGTAATCGAACAAGATGATCCAAGAACGGTGAACTCCTGATCTCTTCATATGAGATCAAATGTCCTCTTCGTGAGCATAGCACTCCAAGAAGATGGAGAACCGAAGAACGTCGAAGCAGCGGCGCGGTGGCGAAGGTGTTGACGATTTTCTCCTCTAGGGTTTGGTGGACGACCACCAAGGAGAGGGAGAGAGAGTTGATGTGTGAGAGAAAATAGAGAGAGAGATGTGCTTACAATAGCATAGCCCTAGAGAGCATGGTATGCCTCTCTATTTGTAGGGTTTTGGGATCCATGGATCTCAATCCATGGGACATATAAAATCAATGGATGAGATTGATTTATGTTCAATCCCATGGTCAAGATTGTTGTTGGTAAAAGCCAACAAATTTATGATTTAATTTAGATCAAATATTTTATAAATCAAATACAATTCAATCCCAAATTAGATCAACCAAATAAGGAGACAATCAACATGGAGATTACATCTCCCATGTCAACATGGTGGACGGCCACCAATTCCATATAGGACTTGGTAGCCGTCCACATGTTTCCATGTGGAGACAATCTCATGAAATCTCATGATATTGCAAATCTCCATGAAAATCTCCATTATTATTCCCAACAACTTTTGTTGTGATTTATTATTCAAAAATAATTTATAATTAATTTTGAGAATATTGCAATCTTACCATTGGAAATTTGTGAATCACATTCACAACCCAAAATAAAATATAATTTACATTTTCAATTGATTACACAATGTGAATTTAATACACATTAATAATTAATCAACAAACATAAATTTTAATTAGCTCTCTCTGATATATTATAAATCATATTTACAACATATTATCAATAGTTGGATATTGCTATCCACATTATTCTTATCAACAATAAATAAATCACATTTAATTATATTGAATAATTTCCACACACATCAAGATGATTAAATCACATATAATCATCAATTCTGCAATACTTATATTTATGGAATTATTCTTGAACCCCTTCAAGAATAATGCGATTTCTCCGCAGATACTTGGAGATAAGGACATGGCGATTTATTTGTTCCACGTATAGTGACTTGGATGTTGAGATCACATCTCAAATCCTGATCTCATGGACCTCCCAAAGATGCTTGATTAAATAAAGACCATAGACTAATCTTCTCATTGCATCTGAATCTCATTCAGATCAATGTCCAATACATAGACTAAGATTAGGTCACTTCTCTATTGAGAGGAGTCACTAAAATCCAAACCTGTTTCATCACTCCCTCGGTTTATGATCACATCACCCTCAGGTATTCCCAATACCTGTACATCCTACATACTGTAAGACTTATGATCATCCTGAAGATATAGATCACTTTTACACTGTCATTTTCAGTGTTTGATCATTAAGTTTCTCAATCTTGGTCATTGGGAATTGGTATAGATCATATGCTTTCCCAAAGCATATATCTTACCTTCAAATTCATGTCATGCTTCCAAAACACGACGACCATGCGTGGAATTTGATCAGTCCCGATACCTCATGAGTGAGCTCATGTCTTTCGGTTCATAAGTGAACATGTATGATCCCTTTGAGAGATCGTATTACTCATATGTTTACATGCACTCCAGCTCACCGGTGTATAGACCTTGGTTAGGTCAGAACCTATTGGTCTACCAAAAGTACACACTCAGACATATAGAAACATATCTGTCTCTGGTCAGAGGATGCATGCCTATGCTGTGACAGCATTCAACATAGGTCTTTGGTTATCTCGACCTCGTTAAGTCAACCCATTGACCCAACTAATCTGACACCTCTGAATCATTATTCCCATGTAGAGGACTTGCATGAAGTGGTCGGTCAGATATTAGCCATATGAGAAAGTATTGCCATCTCCTACTCAGACTGGAGATCATCACTTAATAATCATTTGATGATGCTTGATGAGTTCTCTATCTAACTCTTTAGATATTCATCGAAGCATTAGCCTCTATGATCCAATCAATGAATCAACATCTATAAGATAATCAAGTTGGCCATGGTACATAACCCTTATTGTACAGAGGGACCTTATAGTGCATTCATTCATTCAATCTCAGAAAGGGAGTGAAAAATAATCAATAACTTTTATTGATAAATCATTTATTACAATAACATTTATTGTAGGAATGGTTCTCCCCAGGCTCACATTGCTAACAGTTCCTAGCACTCTCCATATGGATTAAAAACCAAATTTATGAATATTACTCTATGTGATGCACATTAAGAAAATCTGTACCTAAATAATAACTCTATAACGATGAGGAAATCAAATTAGTTTGACTTTTAGAACTTTGTTTATGTACATCTCATGAATCTCCTAAGAATTTTGTAATTGTGAATCTTATGAGATTAGTTGTGTGTCTTAAATTACGATGGAGATCGAGCAATACATGACCTAATATATGTCTATTTGGCATAGGGCCTGAACCTAGATCACCGATTGAGTTGAGAATCACTCTCAACACAACCACACACAATAAAAATAAATAACAACCTTTTTTTACATGCACGAGAACTAATTAAAGAACCACTGTAAAGCGGAAATTAATATTACAAATTATTACAAAAATGATCAGCCAAAAATTATGCTAACTAAACTAATCTAGCTTAGCAGAGCTAGCTCTCCAAATTGAAAACAAAGTGGACTCCTTAGCTGAAGCTCCAAGCTCCTAGTTTCCACGACACTTAGTCTTTTGTTGATTCCACGGGCCCTACCACAAAACAATCAAACGGTTAGATGATTATCAAAATAGTATTATCTTTATTAAGAGACCAATCAACAACATGGTGACAAACAACACATACACAATCACAACAAACAAATTTAACCTAAATAAACCTAAAATCACTAAAATAAATATTCTAACCTAAATAAATCACGAAATATGCCATGTCCTTGGCAACAATTTCGTCTTATGAATCGCTAAATTCATATAATAACAAGTATCCATTGTCGCACACACACTCAGTGAACCATACAGAACCGTTGAATTTCTCTGTGAAGAGATCTCAACTTTAATTTATAAACATAGGAAGTTCATGATTGAACACAAGGACATGCACAATTCCATAATTTATTACAGGTGACGAATATCTACTTTAAAGATCTGAAGGCTTTTTAAATTAAGTGAATGAAATATACAAAAATAAGACCAATTTCAAAACAATTTTTATGTTTTTTATTTAAATGAATAAAATAATGTATAAAGAAATAGATTTGACGAACACAATAAAGATCCTTGATTAAGAAATTAATTTGAGCATATAAATCAATCTAATGATGACCTAAGTCTCAAAACAACCAAGTTATTCAATTTAAAGTATCAAATCTCAGTTAATTATTTAATTCATAACTCTATGAGGTGAATAATGATATTTAACAAATTCAATGTGATTTATAAATCAAAATTAACATTTAATATGCCAAAATATAGAGCATCAAACAAGCTTTCCAACGAGACCAATCACACAAAAATGATTTATAGACAATATGTAATTGATATTTTAACCTAGGGGTATTGATGCAATAAAAATGTATGATTTTTTATTACAAACAAGTTAAAAATGGAATCAAAATAAATTACAAAAATCTACCTTGGTCGATATGAAATTTCACCAAGAGGCGGGACTTATCCATAGTTCTGAGAAGTTGGAAGGGTGCTTCTATTGTCTTGGTCATGTTCTGTTGGACGTGCCTCGGCTAGGCTAAGATTACGTGGTGGTGCACTTTGCTTTAGCAGATGGATCAAGGGCTCCAAAACTATTGGCTCGTATTCATGTTGAAGTGAAGTCAGTGAAGATTGCAAAGCAGTTCGGAGCATCTTCACGATGTCCAACAATTGAAGATCTTAAATCCTGCGAGAGTTAGCAATGCATAGCTGAAGAGAATATCAAGCGTGCAATTAAGGATGAAATGGAGTATTACAGATGACGAAGGATTCAAACCCTAACTTAGATTCTTCTTCATATAGAAGAAGATGATGAGTTAGAATGGATTGAGGAATGGGGATGCGATTCAGATCAATTGAGGTATATACGTGAGCGATGGATTGATGGCAATTTCCTCAAAATTTCAGATTGTGGTTTTAGTAAAGTACCTCAGTGAAAGAAAATAGCAAACATATCATCAAGATAAGATATAAAATCATACCTAGAAAGATGAAGGATCTGGGACTGAATCAAGCCAGAAGATGGAGCTTCTAAAACTCTAGGTCTTTGCTTCACTTTGAGGGCAAGTCGAAGAAGCTCAAGCAGAGCCCAATGGTGGATGCAACACGTCTTGACTAATTTGGATATCACCTAAGAATGACCACCATCATCACTCTTAAATTTAAATTTATCACTATCACAGAAGATGAATGAATCTATGGGCACTCTCCAGAAGTGGTATGATGGTTATGGTGATCAGCAAAGGAGTTTTAAGGTGGAAAAGGTTAGTGGAGAGTGAAAACCAATGATGGTTTCAACCACGTCCATTTAGTAGCGGAGTTAAAAGTAGTACAACAAAAATAGTTGGTGAGGATTAGGATGGATAGGAGAAGAATTTGGAGGTTGAAGTTGGCTGGTAGTTGATCGGAGTTTGCAAGGAAAAAGAGGAGAAGTTGGTTTCAAATCCATTTTCATTTCTTTATCTACCTTCCAAAGCCCTCGCGTGGTGATTAGGCTCCTTCCCTGATAGTCAGGTGATCTCCAGGAGCACGTAGTAGGAGTGTGGCTCTCATTGGAGCTCCACCTTGCTGCCA
The DNA here is from genome assembly GCA_037367405.1 of Ottelia alismoides. Classification (NCBI taxonomy): domain Eukaryota; kingdom Viridiplantae; phylum Streptophyta; class Magnoliopsida; order Alismatales; family Hydrocharitaceae; genus Ottelia; species Ottelia alismoides. The sequence continues at coordinate 1,249,516 of JAZKJV010007604.1, read as the reverse complement.
CCTTTCAAGGCGAAGGAGGATGAACATTTGGTATACAATTACTATTGGATTTAACCCAATAGGGGATAATCCAACGGTCCTATGGATGAGAACTGCTGAAGTTTGAAGGCGAATCGACCACCATTGGATTAAGATTCAATGACCCTAGGTTGGGTGCATGTAGATAAATAGGAGCCACTTGATCTTCATATCAAACGGTCCTAATTGATGTGGGAGATGCTGGCATCATGGTCGTTTGATTTGAAGATTATAAGATGGTCCTGGCTGTGTGTGGGTTCAAAAGAATAGCCGTTAATGTGGCCCACTGAGAATGAGCCACGTGGTCCAATAATTATATAATTAGGAAATACAACGTAAAATAAAAAAATTAGTTACAGACAAGATCAGAACATGTAGTAAACATGAAAGATGTAAATCTTGATGAGATCTACAATTTTCATGTAGAAGTCAAAGAGAAAGGAGGTCATCTATACATAGGTAAAATTTAAACGAATTATAAAAATAATTTTCTTTTATTTCCTTTTCTCATTTTTTTGGATTTTCAAATTATATCTTATGTTATATTAGTTATGAAAAAATTTATTCTAATTATTTATTTGAATTTTTAAAATGAAAGAAATACATAAATAATAGCACAATAATGTAACATTATGTTTCCAATCAAACCCGAACTTGACCAGATTAGGGTTTGTTTAACCCAATAAAGTTGTCACTCGGCATTATATGACTCAAAACGATCAACTGATCATGAATCAAAAGTCGTTTGGGCAAAATCGACAAAAAATTGGCTGCATTGTAATGCGTTCTCAAAATAACCAAGATGCAAATTTGGAAATCGTGAAACAAATTGAGACCATCATAAAATCTGATTCGACGATACAAGACCAACGGAATCGATCGTTTGTCAATCGAAGGACATTTGATAATTTCTTAAAATTTAACTCCAAACCAAAATGTATCTCGAATTTTTCTGGCATGCAAACTCGATCGAAAATATGCCAATATTATACTCATTTTGATTATCATTCATAGACTATGGATATCACCAAGTGACATCGAGACCTTATGCGTCAATATCCAACACTCGAGGCATGAGTACGGTAATTTTTAAACTTGATAAATAAAGAAGAGTTTTAGTAAAAAATAATAAAACTAAATTTTAATTTCAGACACAGTAAAATAGACTGTAAGTCTGTGTTCGGTTGATTTTTTAAAAAAATAATTACGATGATGTCACTATGGATATCACCAAGTGACATCATGCTAATGATGTCATTATGTTGTAAAAAAAGAGAATATATAAGTGGAAGGTAACTTCCTCATCCCAAATCCCCCTCCCTTATTTATATCTCCAATGAGGGAAACAACCGTCCCCCATCGGCATCTTCTCCCCCTTTCTATTCTTCTCCTTTTCTCCTTGATTAAATCAACACAAAAAGCCCCAAATTCCTACCAATTCCAGCTGAAGGGACCATCTTCTACCTCCTCCTGGTGTTGTCCAACAGTCTTGGAATGCTTCTCTAGGCTTTAGAAAAAGCAGTAGGAAAAGAAGTCTAAGGAGGAAGCTACTCCTCTTTGAATTGGTGATCATGCATGCAAGATTCAGCCATTCTTCCTCCAAAATTTGATCCAAATATGTATGATTACCATGCCCTATTCTTTTGATGCCATGCATGTGATTCTTCCATTTCTCTTCCTTTTCACTTTCAAAATCTGATTCTATTCTAATTCTTCTCACCTTTAGATGAAAAAACAGTGGGTTTCAAATACAACACATTGCTGGAGGATTGGGAGAGATTAGTTGTGAGGGGTACGATAACTCTTGCAAATGTAGATCAGGTTATTAAACCATCCATAACATGGGATTATAACAGTAGTAGATCTGGTTATCAAACCCTTACAAATTTGGGTTGTTTTAATAAATTTATCGGTGCATGCCAATGTTTGGCGGGGGAAGTGATTGGAGGGGAGATAATTAATTTCACTTGATATTTCACATGAGGATATAATTTGAATGGATCCATGTGCAATCCACCATCTGATCCGTTTCGTATGAAGATGGTGGCATCAATGTTTGTATCGGTATAAGATAGTTACACGTTATACATTTTAATTTATGCAAAATTTTGTATTTGTATGAATATTTAAGGTGTATTTCTGGTTCCATTGTTTCCATATTCTGGAACCATGGTGATGAATGAAGGCTTGATAGTGTCGATGGAGAAAAACATTTGATCATTCTAAAAAAAGGGCCTCTTGTTGAATATGCGAGCCCACGGCGAGCCATTATGCAATAAAAGTTATTGCGAATATCATTCCCTGATCTGAAATGAAGAATAATTAATTTGCATAATAGGTCCCTTAGTACAATTACGGTTATGTACCATGGCTATCTCAATGACCATGCAACTGTTTATTCAATTATTGAATCATAGAGGATGGTGCTTGGATGAATATCTAAAGAGTTAAATCGAGGACTCATCAAGCACCGTCAAATGATTGTTAAGATATGATCTCCAGCCTGAGTAGAAGATGACAATCCTTTCTCACATAGGTTGATATCTTACCGACCTCTTGATGCAGGTCATCTGCACAGGAATAGAGATTCGGAGGTGTCAGATTAGTTAGGTCAAAGAGTTGACTTAACGAGATCGAGATAACCAAAGTCCTATGTCGTATGATTTCCCGATATAGGCACGCATCCTCTGACCAGAGACAAATGTATTATTATATGTCTGAGTATGTACATTTGGCAGACCGATAGGTTGATGGCCTAACAAGGTCTATACACCAGCGAGCTGGTGTGCATATAAGGGCATATGAGTAATACGATCTCTCAAAGGGATCATACATGTTCACTTATGAACCGGAAGACATGAGCTCACTCATGATATATTGAGAAGAATCAAATTCCGTGCACGATCGTCTCGCTTTGGAAGCTTGACTGAATTTGTAGGTTTGATATATACTTTTGGAAAGTATATGATTAAGACCTAGGTATGATATATTCTTTAGGAAAGTATATGATCAATATCAAATCCCAATGATCAAATGAGAAACTTATTGATAAAAAACCCTGAAGAAGACAATATAAAATTGATCTTGATCTTCGTGTTGATCACAAGTCTTCCAGTATGCAGGATGTACATGTATCGGGAATACCTGAGGGTGATGTGATCATAAACGATTGTATAACTATGACGCTTCCATTCCGAGGGAGTGATGAAACAAGTATAGATTTTAGTGACTCCCTTCAGTAGAGAAGCAATCTGATCTTGGTCCAAGTGTTGGACATTGATCTGAATGTGATTCAGATGCAATGAGAAGATTAGATTTGCGGTCTTGATTTAATCAAGCATCTATGGGAGGCTCGTAAGATCTGGGTTTGAGATAAGATCTCAAACATCCAAGTCACTATACGTGGAACAATACAATCGCCCTGTCCTTATCTCCAAGCATCTGCGGAGAAAGCACATTATTCTTGAAAGGGTTCGAGAATAATTCATTTGATAAATTACATATCCAAGTAAGAAAGACTTGATGATTAAATGAGATTTAATTATCAAGCATAATATGAATGAGATTCATATTGTGATAATAATTATCCAAGATAATTAAATGGGATTCAATTATCAAGGATTGGAGAATGTGGATAATACTATCCGTGATATTTGTGTATTATAAATATTATGTATAATATACATATATTGAAGAGAGAGAAATTTTGTGAATAGCAATTGTTAATTATTAATGTGGATTGGATTCACATTAATTAATTAATTGGAAATGCAATTTACAAATTAGTTTGGTTTGTGAATATGATTCACATATTTATCAATGGCATGATTGAAATATTCATATAAATGGCATGATTGAAATATTCACAAATTAATTTGGAATTAATTTGGTTGATATTTTTAATAATGATTATTACAAATACATTGAGAAATAATAATATAAAATAAAAGGGAGATAAATAACCACCAAATGAGGTGGCATCACCAATGACATAGTCAAAGGTGACACCCCCTCATTTTTAGGAGGTAATTTGTTATGTCCCCTTTATTATATTGTTATCTCTTAATAATTAATTTATGTTAAATTAAATTATGTTGATAATGTTGCAACATATATTTAATTTAAATATAAATTAATGTTGTTGGCTTTTTAACCAACAACAATCTTGGCCATTGATTAATACATAGACCAACTTGGTCGTTGGATCTATGTGTCCCATGGATTGAGATCTATTTGGGCTAACCTTGCCTTTCAAGGTACATGATGAAGAGTTGTAGAAGCCTACTACTCTCTCTCTCTCTCCCTCTAATTCTCGCCCTCTCTCTTTCTCTTCTCTAAGAAGTGGCCGTCCACTTTGTGCTGAGAAGGAGAGCCTCTCACGCCTTCGTCTTCGACGACTCGAGGATCTCCTTCTTCTTTGTGGCTACTTGCCTTAAAGGAAGACGACGGATTTCATTTGACGAAATCAGGGGATTCATTGCTTGGATCTTCATCAAGGATTGCAGGAGGAACGCGACTCATCATCATTCCCGCAAGTACGTTCTTCGTGGATCGATCTTAAGACAGGAGGATCTCTTGTTTGGGATCTCACGATTACGACCACACTCCAAGAGGTATTCCTTATACTTTGTGGTTTGATGAAACGATCCGATAAGTGTTCTCGTGATCATGTGGTTTCATCTTTAGTTTTTAAAAAAAATAATTTCTGCCGCATCTAGCGACTAGTGCGACTAGTTGCTTCGATTGCATACGATGCGATCGACACGCTTTCGTGATGCGCTTAAGGACTCTCAATATCCTTCAAGTGGTATCAGAGCCTTAGGTCGTATAAGGTTTTGTATGAGATCCATAGACCTAGGATGACTTGGGTTTGAAAGGGTTACGAAAGTTTTGTCGCATTTCAATTTTCGCACCTCTGTCTAATTGAAATTTTCAGTACTGTTTAAGTTGTTTAAACACGAAATTTGCAATTGGATTTTGTTCCCCATTAACTAAGAAAACCATAGGATATGAGTTTATGAATTTCATTTGCTCAAGATATGACCTTTTGAATATGCATGTATTCACTGTTGCGGGAATTACGGATCTGATCGTGATTAATGAGTTAATTACTGTTTTGATCTGCCTCGAAATGCGTGAATTATCACTTGAGTTCTTTAATAAATCAAATTGGCGATCTTAGGAAACTGATTTTGCAATTTTTGGATTTAAATTGATCAAGATAAGTTAATTTTGGTGATTGGGGGTCACTGCTAGAATTTTACAATCTTGATGATGTACTTGTGATAAGTCATTCAAATATGATGATGAAAATTAATGGTTAATTTTCTGAAATAATTAGTGATAAATATTTGTGAAATATTTAAAGAGATAATTATTTCATTGAATGACATTTGCCTAACCATGATGATAAGATAATTGATCTTGATCATTGGTTAATATGAACTCATCAACAAACATTGATTTCATGAAAAACCTTAGTTTATCCTACAATAGTTGTAGGACAACTTTTACATGAAAAACCCTCCTGCTGGAATAGGATTGGGGATTTGTTTAGCAAATCTCCTTATAATATAATCAACATTGTTTTGATGTATATTATATGGTATAATTTCGGTTGAAAAACCGATGAGCATCTCAAAGTACATGATGATCTATCTGGCATTATCCTTTCCTAAGGTGGATATGGTGCCTAGTCAGAGAGAATTGGGGTCGCGGATTGCAACGTATGTGGTCCGTCCCACTCTTGTCGGTACTGGCCATGACAGCGGGTAGGGACTCGATAATGCCGGAGAAGTCAAAGTGTATTTTTCTAATTATTAAAATTCGAATAATACGTACTTTGAGATTATATCTACTATTCAAGTAATAATCATGTTTGTTGATTGATGATTGGATTGATGATTAATTTAATGTGATTAAATTGAGTATATCCAATAAACACTTTATTATGAATAGATGTGTATTTCCCTTGGAAGAATTATTATGTGAATATGATTCACGATAATTAATTATTACAATTTGAATATGAGGTGGAGGATCACATAAGTGACATCCATGGTCTCCCGTCAAGGCAAAGGACTCCGTCGCCAGATGTTGTATATAGGAGATGCCTGTCCGAAGTGACAGATCCTGTATATGATTTATTTGGATCGGGTTCTTTGCTTCTCGAAAGAGTAAGGCCGTATACGTAGTGACCCCAATATCGGGTCCTCATATTATTGGGGCCATATTGGATTGCTTATAGCGAGTATTAAGTATGTTGATAGTTGGTTCAATTAATGACAGGTCAACATCATCTTAGGAGTGGTGGGCCCAAGTGTTAAAGACTGAATTGGGAAATGCAAGTTGGACTTACAAGGTAGAATGTGTTCCCGCTTCTTTTTATCGGAGTCGCAGGTTCTCATATTATTGGGATGTGACAAAGATAGGAAAGGAGATCCCAGATCTTGCCAGAGATATAATGGTAAGAATATCTCTTACATTGAAAGTTATTAAGGGAATGAACTTTCATTGTTGAGAAGGCAAGACAACTTTGATATAAAAATTCCTAAATCAAAGTAAAACATGTATATATAATATATATACCCTTATGCAAGTTTCTTATTTCAGACAATCCTTCATTAAACCCACTTACTGTTATACTCAATAATAACCAGTAAAATATCATGGATTGGACTCATGATCCAGATATTGTACTTGCAATTGGACATATAATGTATGTGGTTGCATTGTGCAAGATTCCTCAACATAATGAGGTATGACAATTAAATAAGACAATAAGACATCACCTTAGGGTTCGTATGTCTCTATAGTCTTGATCTTTCATCGAGTGTACTTTGGAAGTGACATGTCGATGATGATCGCAATTGTCAAATAATCCTTATAAAATCTAAGAAGATGTTCTGGCATACCTATGTGCTCTAATCATGAATGACATGGTTCTCTGCATTATGCAGAATGGTAGCTCGAAAGAGATGATGTATTCAAAATGTTTGAATACCTACCTGAACCTAAGTCTCTAAGAGTTAAGATGTAGATATGATGAGTTCCATCGTTCTACTATCTATACTCAAGTCATTCATGAAGCTTCATAATAGTCATTTTGAATGAATTTAATGAAGCATGTATAAATGTTGAAATGCTCTTGTATTGAAATCCTTTGAACTCAGCATAAGAGATTCTTTGTCTTGAACAATGATTGTTTATAGATGAAGAGAGCGTAGTGGAAGCATGGGTCGGACCCGAGTAAGAAGGAAAGTCAAAGAGTTGACCTACTTCTGTGACTTCCATATGGCATCCAAAGAGTTGGATGAATGCCAAAACTGCAATAAGTTGATGTGTTGATAGTATGACTATCAAATCTGTCTAAAATCCTTAGTGAAGGACTCAGATAGAGCATCAGAATAATCTACATATAATCATTGACTTTGACTTTCTTATTTCATAAGATAAAGTCTGACAATTGTATCCCAATCTTCTAGTGACATTTGCAATTGGTTGCATATATATTAGAAGATTAGAAATTTGATCTTAAGGTTTAGTAGTCATCTACGTTGATATTGTTGTAATTGTTGTAGCAATCTCTGTTGGATAGATAGACTTCATATTCTCAGTGGGAGAGCCCTTAGTCTTAGAGAATGTCTCTATGACCTAGATAGTAGAGTACACTCATTGTTTGTTTCTAAATGTTGGAAATAAACATGACTTTTGAGATAGAACGATCATAAAGAGTTATGATGGAAATATTTCAGATAGTAATCTAACATCTAGTGGATTCCACAAAATTAGAAAATTAATGAATGGTTCATTAAGATTTCTAATACTGAAAATCAAACCTTATAAGATCAATAGGAGGATGAAGATCATTTGACAATGATCTGGCATCAAGCCTTTGACATTTGTCTGTTGATTTGATTAATAGACTAGTAAGACATGAAACTTTAGAATGTCTACAATTTCAAATCTTACATACTTGTGAATACTATATTCAAAGTAAAATGTCCAATACACCCTTCTCTGGGAATGGTGTTAGATGTCAAGGTATTCAAGATCTCATACATATTGATGTATGTGGATCATCTATATCATAGTAAACATTATGGATGTGTGATATCTATTGATCTTCTTTTCACCTGAGAAACCTTTGAAATGTTCAAAGATTTCACAATTTTGGTTTAGAACCAAAGTTTGAAGAAAGATGAAATGAATTTGATCTAACCTAAGTAGCTTGTACCTGTTAGATAAAATTCAAAGAATACCTTATGGAGATATGAATATCATTTCTATCTCACTCCTCCTGATAAACCTAAACTCAATAGAGTTGTAGGGAGATATAATTGGATCACGTGTGACATGGTTTTATCAATGATAAATTTTATCATAATTACCTCTTAGTTTCCAGGTATATATTTAGTAAAGACTACACTATATATCCTTAATAAGATTCCATGCAAGTAAGATGGAATTAAGCACTAGAGAGTGCTACTTCATTAGGAAAATAAAGGATGGTATTGGATATCTACTTTATGACCTTGAGATTCTTAAAATATCTCATCTCGAAGAATGTGATTCTTGGAGGACTGAGAATCTTGAGAATCTAGATGAAAAGGAAGTGAAGGAATTCATTTAATCTTGAGAAGATAATGAGGCTCCTGAAATCGGGAACTAAAAGGACAATTAAAGATGAAACACTAATACCTCTTCAAATGAGTTTGAGGATGTATTCCATGTATCGATTAAGTCTGACAATGATCGAACTTCATGTGATGAAGCTCCTAAGGATCATGACATGGAAAGATGGATATTAGCAATAAAGTCTAAAGTAGACTTCATATACAAGTGTTGTATATGGACCCTCGAGGATCCACCTATATGGGTAAGACCCATAAAGGTGTAAATAGATCTTCAAGAGAAGAGGGAACCTGATGAGAAGGTAGAGACATTCAAAGCTCGGTTCGTAGCCATAAGCTACACACTGGAAGAGAAGACATTGCTTGCAATGAGACTTGCTCTTCGGTAACCATGCTTAAAATAATCAGAATATTGCTAAACTTAGCTACACAGCTTGACTATTGCATCTTCAAGATGTAAGTCAAGATTGCATTCCTGTAAGAATACCTCTCTGAGGATATTCACATGAAGTAGCCCCAGGGCTTCATGATTGGGGAAAGTAAGGTGTGCATGCTGAAGAAACTCCATCTATGGACTCAAATAAGCTTCTTGTAGTTGGAACATCAGATTTGATGAAATCATAAGCGTTATGATTTAAGATAGAATCTTGATGTACCATGTGAAGCTTAGTGGGAGTGCCATTGTGTTCATCATGCTAAATGTAGATAATATCCTAATCATTTCGAATGATATAAGAATGATAATAAGTGTTTTATAGACTGGCTATTCCATACCTTGAGATATGATCTCAAGAATACCTCTTAGATCTTAGTTCTGAAGTTGTTCAGAAGCAAAGAAAAGAGGGTATTGGGACTGTCACATTTGTATTGCACCTTGGACATATTCCATTCTTGGAAATTCCAATAAAGGCTTCCTTCCCTTGAGATTTGGTACTGACCTATCTAAAGGGATAGCACCTCAAAGAGTTGAGGAAGTGAATGCTAGAATTGCTTGCACCTGTGCATCAGTTACGAGAAGCTAAGTGTATGCTAAATGTGTATAAAAGCCAGATATCTGCTATACAGTGGGAGTAGTAAAGTGTTGCTAATCCTACTATGGAGAGAAAATACTTGATTGCAGTAATAACAATATCTTCAAAGATGACAAGGCTTTAGAGACAGTGATCTCTAAGTCTTATCTTCAAAAGCTTAATACTTTATAGATAGAGATCTAAAAGGTCTTAACTGCGAATACCTTAGGAGATAGAGATCTCCAGGAATAATGGTATTACACACTGGTTATTATAATAATTACTGAGCAATAGTGTCAATGACACTATAATTGCTTTATCAAGATTGAGTATTGGTTGCATAAGATGCAACATTCGCATTGGATGCGAGCACTGTTACCTAGGGATATGCAAGTACCGTAAAAGGACTTGGCATATTCTTTTGGGAACAGAGTGACTGATCAGCTTACCTAGCTATTTCTAAATAGCCTATGCTTGTCACATGAGTGTGGGTTTAAATGATTAGCCCATTAATGGCTCTTTGGGCTAGTGGGAGATTGTTGGACATGCGAGCCCACGGTGAGCCATTATGCAATAAAAGTTATTGCGAATATCATTCCCTGATCCAAAATGAAGAATAATTAATTTGCATAATAGGTCCCTTAGTATAGGTACGGTTATGTACCATGGCTATCTTAATGATCATACATCTGTTGATTCAATTATTGAATCATAGAGGCTGGTGCTTGGATGAATATCTAAAGAGTTAGATTGAGGACTCATCAAGCATCGTCAAATGATTGTTAAGATGTGATCTCCAGCCTGAGTAGAAGATGGCAATCCATTCTCACATAGGATGATATCTGACCGACCTCTTGATGCAGATCCTCTGCATAGGAATAGAGACTCGGAGGTGTCAGATTAGTTAGCTCAAAGAGTTGACTTAACGAGATCGAGATAACCAAAGTCCTATGTCGTAGGTTGTCATGATATAGGCACGCATCCTCTGACCGGAGATAGATGCATTACTATATGTCTGAGTATGTACATTTGGCAGACCGATAGGTTGATGGCCTAAGAAGGTCTATACACCGGTGAGCTAGTGTGCATATAAGGGCATATGAGTAATACGATCTCTCAAAGGGATCATACAGGTTCACTTATGAACCGGAAGACATGAGCTCACTCATGAGATATTGGGAATAATTAAATTCCGTTCACGGTCGTCTCGCTTTGGAAGCTTGACTGAATTTGTAGGTTTTATATATACTTTTGGAAAGTATATGATCAAGACCTAGGTATGATATATGCTTTTGGAAAGTATTTGATCGACACCAAATCCCAATGATCAAATGATAAACTTATTGATAAAAACCCTGAAGAAGACAGTATAAAATTGATCTTGATATTCGGGTTGATCATAGGTCTTCCAGTATGCAGGATGTACAGGTATTGGGAATACATGAGGGTGATGTGATCATAAACTATTGTATAACCACGAAGCTTCCATTCCGAGGGAGTGATGAAACAGGTCTGGATTTTAGTGACTCCTCTCAGTAGAGAAGCAATTTGATCTTGGTCCAAGTGTTGGACATTGATCTAAATGTGATTTAGATGCAATGAGAAGATTAGATTTGCGGTCTTGATTTAATCAAGCATCTATGGGAGGTTTGTAAGATTTGGGTTTGAGATGAGATCTCAACATCCAAGTCACTATACTTGGAACAATACAATCGCCCTGTCCTTATCTCCAAGTATCTGTGAAGAAAGCACATTATTCTTGAAAGGGTTCGAGAATAATTCATTTGATGAATTAAATATCCAAGCAAGAAGGACTTGATGATTAAATGAGATTTAATTATCAAGCATAATATGAATGAGATTCATATTGTGAGAATAATTATCCAAGATAATTAAATGGGATTTAATTATCAAGGATTGGAGAATGTGGATAATACTATCCATGATATTTGTGTATTATAAATATAATTTATAATATACATATATTGAAGACAGAGAAATTTTGTGAATAGCAATTGTTAATTATTAATGTGGATTGGATTCACATTAATTAATTAATTGGAAATGCAATTTACAAATTAGTTTGGGTTGTGAATATGATTCACATATTTATCAATGGCATGATTGAAATATTAACAAATTAATTTGGAATTAATTTGGTGGATATTTTTAATAATGATTTTTACAAATACATTGAGAAATAATAATATAAAATAAAAGGGAGATAAATAACCACCAAATGAGGTGGCATCACCAATGACATAGTCAAAGGTGACACCCCCACATTTTTAGGAGGTAATTTGTTATCTCCCCTTTATTATATTGTTATCTCTTAATAATTAATTATGTTAAATTAAATTATGTTGATAATGGTGCAACATATATTTAATTTAAATATAAACTAATGTTTTTGGTTTTTTAACTAACAACAATCTTGGCCATTGATTAATACATAGACCAACTTGGCCGTTGGTTCTATGCGTCCCATGGATTGAGATCCATTAGATCCTAAACTAATATAAAAGGAGGGCTAACCTAGCCTTTAAAGGTACACGATGAAGAGTTGTAGAAGCCTACTTCTCTCTCTCTCTCTTTCTCGCCCTCTCTCTTTCTCTTCTCCAAGAAGTGACCGTCCACATTTTGTTGAGAAGGAGAGCATCTCACGCCTTCATCTTCGACAACTCGAGGATCTCCTTCTTCTTTGGGGCTGCTTGCCTTAAAGGAAGACAACGGGTTTCGTTTGACGAAATCAGGAGATTCATTGCTTGGATCTTCATCGAGGATTGCGGGAGGAACGCGACTCATCATCGTGCCTGAAAATGCGTTCTTCATGGATCGGACTTAAGACATGAGGATCTCTTGTTTAGGATCTCATGATTACAACCACGCTCCAAGAGGTATTCCTTATACTTTGTGGTTTGATGAAACGATCCGAGAAGTGTTCTTGCGATCATGTGGTTTCATCTTTAGTTTTAAAAAAAATTAATTTCTGCCGCATCAAGCGACTAGTGCGACTAGTTGCTCCGATTGCATACGATGCGATCGACACGCTTCCGTGATGCGCTTAAGGATTCTCAATATCCTTCACATCCATGCCTGAAGTTTCCATTGGGATTTTGATTTTTATCTTAGGGGCGAATGTGGATAACATGAAATGTTTAGAAAGTACAAACTCTACCCCACAATAATAACTTCAATTAGGATTACAATTACTATCTTAGGGTCAAATTTGGATAACATAAAATGTTTAGAAACTTTTCTTTGCAATAAGAAATTACTCTACATCTATACTGCATTCTTATAAATGTCTGTATATGAAAGAGTATCAAGAAATTGAGGTCTCATAGAAGAAATGTCATGTTCATTATGTTAATGTATTCATTAAGTGATGACGGAAAGTTGGGATGAAATCACTATAATTTGAACTACAATTTTTTTTTCTGAACTATTCCCTTACAGAGAATGGGTTCAATCAGTCTATGATTTAGCCTTCTTGGATATAAAAAGTACACCAGTAACATATAGAGAAATACATTGATCACTATCTTAGTCCATTGTTTTCCACAAGAACTTCTAATCTCATGATTTTTTTAAAGAATTGAAATACAAATATTAAAATATTATTACCCTTCTCTTAAAGTCAACAAATGATTTCTCAACATCATTATGATTAGAAATCTTTAAACATGTGATCTTCAAGTATACTCTATTATTTGTATATATCTATATCATTAGAGTTAAGTAGCGATAAATTACCTGAAGTGACAAAGCTAACCAAGAGATCATTGATCAAGAGAGTTAGATTTGAAAAGTTGACCGCAGGGGGAGTGGAGAAAGAAATAGTGAAGCAAAAGTTTTTGTGAATTATAAATAACTAAGAATTGTCGGTCAGGGTGGTCTTTACACCTGATCATCCGAGGGCACGATGATCCTTAGCTGGGTGGGAGATAGGAAGCCTAGTACGGACAACGGCCACCAAGTGCGCGGGTATTGATCCCAGTCCTTTTCATGATTTTTACGTGAGCTCGCGGTGTTTTTATGCCTCGTTGGGATCCCAACTTTTGACTAATTCCACTGACCCACTATTTAGGATACCCAGGCGGGGGATCCTAAATTTTAGTTTTTCGTACGAGCTCGTTTGCCTGTTACTGGTTGGGCCAGTTTCTAGAGTGACTTTTCTTTAGAGTCTCTCTCACCTATCTCTGGGACATAGTTTCAGAGTAGACCTTTCCCTCTATTGGACCGCACTTCCAACTAGAGGGGGAGATGGAAGAGCCCTTAGGAGGCTACCTCACTGCTTGAGTTTTTTTTACTTTTTGCCAGCAGACATGGCGATGCTACATCGAAATCATCCGTAACTACATCTAGGTCATCTAGGGTTACACCTAAGACAGATATAGTTGAGGTTTGGTGGAGTTACAATTAAAGTTGAGTTTATTGGAAATAACTATAATAAAAGTTGATTCGAAATACTTGTCTAGTGGACGTGTTGGGAACTTAGTTTGGATGCAAACACCGCATGCCTACGGAGACACCCCAACCCTAAGACATTACCCACATCTTAGAGTCGTAGTGTGAGGTTACACACTAACCAAGACCATAGATTATCCACTAGACTTAAGAATTATATAAATCATTAAACCTTTCCAATCTTACCTTTCCCATCGTCAAAATCCACAAATATGATACCTAAACAAAATGATAATATATACATACACACATACGTTCATGAAAGATCAATTACAATATAAATATGTTGTATATGAGAAATGCTGGCGTAATGGGTGAGCATGGGAGTACATACAAGCAACTTGAAAACCTTTTTACATTGCAAGTAGATGTAAATTTTAGACATGTATGCCTTTCTACTTGCCTCTTTTGTAACCACTATAAATACCATTTTTTATAATACGATTATGAGAAGTACCGGCAATCGTTGATGCATCTTCTTCCTTGCACGCATGACAGGCAAGGAGCCTTCAGCGCAATAGTTGTTTGATGACTTCAGGTGACCGTGTACATACCAGATGGTACGTTTCTTTTGTTTCAGTTTTTGGTTCGGTTTATGATATAATGTGCTTCCTTCCTCTTTAGTCATATATTTTAGGGTATAATGTACATTGTAAAACATTCTTTAGTTTCATGTAATATTATATGTAAATGAATGAATGTTGGTGGCACTTCTTCTTATTGTCCATGTGGTTTATTTAATTGAATGTGAATGTCATGGCAGAAACGGGCGAAATTTCCCCACATTTTCAGTAGCTTGTGTGATTTCTGGTAAATAAAATGCCACAAAAGTGTTGTTAATAGGTACCTGAATCTGAGGGGGTTTACAGTTATGTTTTAGAGTAGTGGTACCCCGATACGCACATTCACAGTATTTCAATTCCATCGCATTAAGTTCTCAAATAGCGACAGTCTTCCGACTTGTCGTGAGTCGGAGAAGGGAAAGACATTCATATTCAATTACCACACAAGTCACCAATTTCATTAATTTTCATATTATATCCACAGAAGTGAAAAAGCATATATGATATGTATCTACGAATGGTATTTTTATGACTAAATATGGTTCTCATGCAGGGCCATAGCATCTCGACCAGGATAAGAGACGACTGACTAGCTGGCACGCATACTGACTGCTCTCACCGACCTTCAGCAACTATAGGCTGTTTTGAGAGGCCAGCAGGACCAGATTCTGACTCAACAGACCGATATTGCCAACAGACAGATAGACATAGAGATGAGGTTCAAGGACCTATAAGAATTCACATACCATCCATCTTAGGATGGAACACGGCAGGACCAGCACCAATTTGTTGAGGTAGAGTAGCCTCATTCTGATTATCCACATGAGGAGATGCTAGAGCGTGGAGCAGAGGAAGGAGACTTTGACAGGGAGCAGGACCCTATAGACTTTGCAGACGAGGATGCACATGAGTACTCTGCCATCCATAGGCATCAATAAGTCTTCACATCCTACCAATGGGCCAATGTGCCCTTGTTCAAGGGTATTGATACATCAGATGTTGTTGATCAGTGGCTCAAGAGAGTGATGAAGTTGTTGAGGATGATTCGCATACCACGAGACACGTGGCTATCTTTCATGGAGTACTTACTGAAAGACTTTGCTGAGAGATGGTGGGATGTTGTAGTTTCTGACTTAGGTCGAGAGCCTACATGGGATGATATTGAGATAAGGTTCATGTCCCACTTCTTTTCTGCGAAGTGGAAGGAGTCCCAATGCTGACTTTTTGCAGAGCTTCGCCAGGGACATATGACAACTAGAGACTATTTTGTCAGATACACCAAGCTATCTCGTCACACACCAGCAACTGGCACATTTCCAGAGGAGAATCTAGAAAAGTTCATTAGAGGCATGCGAGAGGAGGTGCAGGAAAATATGGTTGGATTACACATCGCTTCCATTTTCGAGGCTATTTTTACAACAGAGAAGTTTGAGGATATTTGAGAGCGACGATTCGGGAGCTCATCTAGAGCAACACATAGACCGTGGTGATCTTTTGGGCCGATTCATCGACCGTTTCAGCAACAGAGGTCAGCCAGACGGTTCCGACTTACAGGTTTGACATTATCTGGCAGTGCTCGCTCATCTCCATTGATTACTTTAGGAGGAACATTTACCGGACGTGGCACAGATTCTGATCGACCATCTGGGTCACAGCGAGCAGAAAAACCTCTAGCAGTATCATCCTGGAGCATAGACACAGCCACTCCATCTACCCGGCCAGTCCGTTGTTACTTATGCTATGAGTGGGGACATTACCGGCATCAGTGTCCCCAGAGATCTAGTGAGCCTCAGCCACAACCTTCACATTCGCAACCTTCACAGTCACAGCCTCAGGCACAGTGTTCAGGGAGTTTTCGTTGCAGGAACTCCAACTTCAGGCGACAACAGCAGAGATAGACGCAGAGTGTGGCAGGATCCAGTACTGCACCAGCCATAAAGGGTCAGTTACATGCAATTACTTAGAAGCAAGCACATTCAGCAACTATTGTGGTGAAAGGTATGGTCTCAGTCTTGGGCCAACCTTTCCATGTTCTATTTGATTCTAGTGCGACACATTCTTTTCTTGCTTCGAGGCTACTGGTTTCTTTAGGTAGAGTTGCAAAGACTCTATCTTCTCCATATCACATCCGAGGGCCAGGTGGCCAGTTGTTCGTCATTTTAGTGATAGTCAGGCACTTGCCCGTACTGATTGGCGGTCACAAGATGATCGCAGATTGTCTACTTGTACAGCTTGATGAGTTTGACATGATTTTGTGTATGTATTGGTTATCCACTCGTCATGCACTTGTTGATTGTTTTGGGAAGACAGTTGTCTTTAGGATTCCATATTTACCCGAGTTCACTTTTGAGGGTACTATACAAGACTCCACCATGGAGTAAATTTTAGTGTAGCGAGCTCAACGACTAGTTGATCAGGGTTGTGATTCCTATGTAGCATTTGTTCGGGAGGTATCTGATCAGGAGCGGATGGCACAGGACATCATAGTAGTACCGCAATATTGTGATGTGTTTTCGGATGAGCTACCGGGATTACCTCCTGAGAGAGATATTGAGTTCGAGATCACATTACTACCAGATACTCAACCGATCTAGATGGCTCCTTACCGCATGACACCTTCTGAGTTGAGGGAGCTAAAGGTGCAGTTACAGGAGTTACTTGACTTGGGATTTGTGAGGGCAAGCACTTCACCATGAGGTGCTCCAGTGTTATTCGTCAAGAAGACAGATGCATCCATGAGATTATGCATTAATTATCTACAATTGAACAAGAGAAGGGTGAATAACAGTTATCCTTTTCCGTACATTAATGATTTGTTCGATCAACTCCAAGGATCTTCGGTGTTCTCGAAGATCGATCTTCGCTCAGGCTACCATCAGCTGTGGATTCGAGAGTCTGATATTCCACAGACCGCTTTTAGGACTCTCTATGGACACTACAAGTTTGTGGTGATGTCGTTTGGTCTCACCAATGCACGTGCAACATTCATGGATATGATGAATCGGATCTTCCGTCCATACTTGAACAAAGTTTAGTGGTGTTCATTGGTGATGTGCTCATATACTCATGGAATGAATGGGATCATGCGAATGATCTACGGACTGTCTTGGATACATTACATGACACAAATTATATGCCAAGTTGAGCAAGTGCGAGTTATGGTTGTCCCAAGTCGCATTTCTAGGACATGTCATTTCTGGAGCAAGCATCGTAGTTGATCTTGCGAAGATTGAGGAGGTTTTGTCTTGGGAGTATCCCAAGATAATTACTCAGATTCTGAGCTTCCTCGGATTAGCGGGTTATTACAGACGCTTTGTCAGCATATTTTCACGCATTGTTCACGTTTTGACATGATTGACGCAGAAGGGAGTTTCATTCATTTGGGATGATTTATGTCAGCAGGCCTTCAGGATACTGAAGGAGAGATTTACTACAACTCCTATTCTTGCTCTTCCTTCAGGTACTCAGGACTATGCAATATATACAGATGCATCTGAAGAAGGTCTAGGAGATGCATTGATGCAAAGAGGTCATGTGATTGCCTACGTCTCACGACAGTTGGGCAGCATGAGTGGAATTACCCCACCCATGACTTGGAGTTAGTGGCAGTTGTTTCGCCTTGAAGATCTGGCGCCACTATTTATATGGGGTGAATTTTGAGATCTTTACATATCATAAGAGCCTAAAATATATCTTTGATCAGAAGGAACCAAACATGAGACAACGCAGGTAGCTCGAGCCACTGAAGGATTACAACTGCATGATCGCTTACCATCCCGGTAAGGGAAACATTGTAGCAGATGCGCTTAGAAGGAGAGCTCATGTTGAGGGTATTGCAAACTGTCTATACACGTGGGATATGCGCGCAGCTTTGACTGTTTGGCATCCATAGAGAGTGCATCCATTTCTACTGTCATGCCTCCACGATTAAACAGTTTGTGGGATCGCATTGTCGAAGGCCAGAAGACAGATCCATGTATTTGAGATAGGTACACACGCGTTGTCAAGGATGAGGTTGATGATTTTATTGTGATAGAGTCTATTTTATGGAAGGCAGGTCGGGTCATTGTGCCCAACGACGAACAGTTACGCAGAGATATTCTCGATGAGGCACACATCTCACGATTATCTATCCATACAAGTAGGACGAAGATGTACCATGATATGCGCCAACATTTCTGGTGGGATGGAATGAAGTGTGATGTGGCACAACATGTCAGCAGATGTATGACATGTTAGATGGTTAAGGCCGAACACATGAGATCACCAGGATTACTGCAGTCTCTCAATATTCCTGAGTGGAAACGGGAGAGTATTTCTATGGGTCTTGTTATGAGATTGCCAAATACACCAAGTGTCCAGGATTCCATTTGGGTCATTGTTGATAAGTTAACCAAGTTAGTCCATTTCATACCTGTCAACATGACTTACATTCCATCCAAATTGGCCAAGATATATGTACAGAGTATCATCATGATGCATGATATACTACGAGAGGTGGTGTCTGGCAGAGACTCGAGGTTTACGTCACAATACTGGCACCAATTCAAGTCAGCATTATAGACAAAAGTGAAGATGAGTTTTGCTTATCATTCGCAGACAGATGGACAGAGTGAGCGCACTATACAGACACTTGAGGACCTACTTCGTGCATGCACGTGAGAGTGGAAGGGGTCCTGGAAGGACATCTACCATTGGTAGAATTCACATAGAACAACATCTACCATTCTAGTATTGACATGGCACCATTCGAAGCCCTATACGGGCAGAGATGCCTCACACCTATCACTTGGCGTGAGGTAGGTGATCATGCTCTCTACTCCGTAGATCTCCTGGAGGAGACCGCGAGGGCTATTGATCTTGTAAGACGGAGGCTTCTGACAACACAAAGCCACCAGAAAAGTTATGCACACCGTCGGAGAAGTGATTTGGAGTTTCAGGTATCCAATCTTCTTCTCTTTCTTTTAATACAAGTTTAACTAAATCTCATACCAATGACATTTCTATAAATTACAGGTTGGGGATTGGGTATTTCTCCATGTATCTCCCGTGAAGGGAATTTAGAGATTTGGTGTTCGTGGAAAGTTGGCGCTGCGATATGTTAGACCATTTGAGATTCTAGCTCATGTGGGTAAGGTTGCATACCGAGTAGTC
The DNA here is from genome assembly GCA_037367405.1 of Ottelia alismoides. Classification (NCBI taxonomy): domain Eukaryota; kingdom Viridiplantae; phylum Streptophyta; class Magnoliopsida; order Alismatales; family Hydrocharitaceae; genus Ottelia; species Ottelia alismoides. The sequence goes on along the minus strand of JAZKJV010007604.1, from coordinate 1,229,668 downwards.
CTTCCTCCACATCTATTGGCTATTCCCGACGTCTTCCATGTATCCAACTTGAGGAAGTATGTGCACGACCCTCGACACGTCATTAGCTATGAGAATTTACACAAGTAGCCAGATTTGACATACGAGGAGAGGTGGGTACTAATACTTGACCGTGTTGTAAAGAAGCTTCGCAGCAAAGAAATTCCATTGGTCATGGTGTTGTGGCATCGATATGGCATCGAAGAGGCAACATAGGAGAGCGAAGCCGACATGCGGGCATGATACCTGCGGCTTTTCTGAGGTAATAATCAAAACAAGCTTTTGTAATTAGATATATGTTAAAATATATGACTTATTTTCTCTTTGAGGTTTTTATGGGTTTAAAGCCCTTTGAAGTTTTTATGGTCATATAAAATCAAAACAAGACACATAATGACCTTAACTCGAGTCTCGAGGATGAGACTCCCTTTGAAGTTTTTATATTTGTAACATCCGGCTTCCAATCAAACCCGAACCCAACTCGATTAGTGTATGTTTAACCCAATAAAGTTGTCAGTCGGTAAAATACTCAAAACAATCAATTTATCGTGAATCAAAAGTCATTCTGACGAGATCGACCAAAAATCAGTCGCATCGTAATACGTGCTCGAAGAAGCCGTGACACAAATTCGGAAATCACAAAACAAATCGAGACCAACATAAAATCTGCTTGGATGAAGCAAGACCAACAAAAACGACTGTTCGTCAATCAGAGGTCATTTGATATTTTAATTTCATAAAATTTAACTCCAAACAGAAATCGTATCTCAAATTTTTCGGGCATCCAAACCCGATCGAAAATATGCCAATATTATACTCATTTTGATGGTCATTCAGAGACGATCAAATCAAGGCATTGCGTGTCAATATCTGACACTCAAGGCATGAGTACGATCATTTTGAAACTTGTTAAATAAAGAAGAGTTTTAGTAAAAATAATAATTAAACTAAATTTTAATTTCAAGCACATTAAAACAGAGTTTAAGTCTGTGTTCGGTTGAATTTTGTTAAAAGAATAATAATGAAGATGTCACTATGGATATCACCAAGTGACATCATGTTAATGATGTCATTATGTTGTAAAAAAAAGAGAAGTGATATACAAGAGGAAGGTTCCTTGAACCTTCCTTATCCCAAATCCCCCTCCCTTATTTATATATATCCAACGAGGGCCACAACCGTCCTCCAGAAAATGCAGCAGGCAAAGAAGTCTAAGGAGGAAGCTACTCCTCTTTGAATTGGTGATCATGCATGCAAGATTCATCCCTCCTTCCTCCAAATTTTGATCCAAATAGGTACAATTCCCATGCACTATTCTTTTGTTGCCATGCATGTGATTCTTCCATTTCTCTTCCTCCTCACTTTCAAAATCTGATTCTATTCTAATTCTTCTCACCTTCAGACAAAAAAATAGTGAGTTTTAAATACAACGTATTGCTGGAGGATTGAGAGAGATTAGTTGTGAGGGGTACAATAGCTCTTGCAAATGTAGATCATGTTATTAAACCATCCATAGCAGGGGATTATAGCAGCAGTAGATCTGGTTATCAAACCCTTACAAATTTGGGTTGTTTTAATAAATTTATTAGTGCAAGCCAATGTTTGAAGGGGAAGTGATTGTTGGGGGAGATAATTAATTTCACATGATATTTCACTTGAGCATATAATTTGAATGGATCCATGTGCAATCCATCGTCTGATCCATTTTGTATAAAGATGGTGGCATCAATGTTTGTATTAGTATAAGATAGTTACACGTAATACATTTTAATTTATGCAAATATTTGTATTTGTATGAATATTTAAGGTGTATTTCCGATTCCATTATTTCCATATTCTGGAACCATGATAATGAATGAAGGCTTGATAGTGTCGATGGAGGAAAACATTTGATCATTCTAAAAGAAGGGCCTCCACGCCTGAAGTTCCCATTAGGATTTTAATTTTTTTTATCTTAGGGTAAAATGTGGATAACATGAAACGTTTAGAAAGTAGAAACTTTACCCCACAATAATAACTTCAATTAGGATTATAATTATTACTTTAGGGTCAAGTTTGGATAATAGAAGATGTTTAGAAATCTTTGCTCTGCAATAAGAAATTACTCTACATCTATACCACATTGCTATAAATGTTTGTATATGAAAGAGTATCAAGAAATTGAGGTCTCATAGAAGAAATGTCATGTTGATTATGCTAATGTGTTCATTAACCGACGACGAAAAGTTCGGATGAAATTACTATAATTTGCACTGCAAACTTTTTTTTGAATTGTTCCCTTACAGAGAACGGGCTCAATCATTCTATGATTTAGCCTTCTTGGATATATAAAGTACACCATGGACATATAGAGAAATGCACTAATCACTCTCTTAGTCGATTATTTTCCACAATCACTTCTAATCTCATGATCTTATTAAAGAATTGAAATACAAATACTAAAATATTATTGCCCTTCTCTTAAAGTCAACAAATGATTTCTCAATATCGTTATGATTAGAAATCTTTAAACATGTGATCTTCAAGTATACTCTATTATTTGTATATATGTATATCATTAGAGTTAAGTAGCGATAAATTACATGAAGTTACAAAGCTAACCAAGAGATCATTGATCAAGAGAATTAGATTTGTAAAGCAGACTGCAGGGAAAGTGATGAAAAAATAGTCAAGCAAAAGTGTTTGTAAATTAGAAACTATTAGTTATTGCTGGTCAGGGTGGTCTTTACACATGACCATGTGAGGGCGCGGTGACCCTCAACTGCACAGGAGATAGGATGCCCAGTACGGGCAACGTCCCCCAAGTGCGTGGGTCTAGGATCCCAGTCCTTTTCATGGTTTTTACGCGAGCTTGCAGTATTTTTATGCCTCGTTGGGATCCCAACATTTGACCAGTTCCACTGACCCACTACTTAGGATACCTAGCCAGGGGATCCTCGGTTTTAGTTTTTCATACGAGCTCGTTTGCCCTTTACCGGTCGGGCTAGTTTCTAGAGTGACTTTTATGGAGAGTCTCTCTCACCCATCTCTGTGGCGTAGTTTCAGAGTAGACCTTTTCCTCTATTGGACCGCACATCCAACTAGAGGGCAAGACAGAAGAGCCCTTATGAGGCTACCTCACTGCTTGTGTTTTTTATTATTTTTCTCCAGCAGACTTGGTTATGCTACATCTAAATCATGCATATCTACATCTCGGTCATCTAGGGTTACACCTAAGATAGATGTAGTTGAGGTTTGGAGGAGTTACAAATAACGTTGAGTTGATTGGAAGTAACTATAATAAAAGTTGATTCGAAATACTTATAATCTAGTGGAGGTGTTGGGAACTTAGTTAGGATGCATTATACAACACTGCATGCCCTTGTCTTAGAGTCATATTGTGAGGTTGCACACTAGCCAAGACCACATACTATCCACTAGACATAAGAATTAAATAAATCATTAAACCTTTCCAATCTCACATTTCCCATCATCAAAATCCACATATATGATACCTGAACAAAATGAGACTCCCTTTGAAGTTTTTACATTTGTAACATCCAGTTTCCAATCAAACCCGAACCCGACCTGGTTAGTGTATGTTTAACCCAATAAAGTTGTCAGCCGACAAAATACTCAAAACGATCAATTTATCATGAATCAAAAGTCATTCTGGCGAAATCGACCAAAAATTAGGCGCATCGTAATACGTGCTCGAAAAAGCCATGACACAAATTCGGAAATCACAAAACAAATCGAGACCATCATAAAATCTGATTGGATGAAGCAAGACCAACAAAAATGACTGTTTGTCAATCAGAGGTCATTTGATATCTTAATTTCATAAAATTTAACTCCAAACAGAAATCGTAACTCAAATTTTTCTAGCATCCAAACTCGATCGAAAATATGCCAATATTATACTCATTTTGATGATTATTCAGAGACGATCAAATCAAGGCATTGTGCGTCAATATCTGACACTCAAGGCATGAGTACGATCATCTTTAAACTTGGTAAATAAAGAAGAGTTTTAGTAAAAATAACAATTAAACTAAATTTTTATTTCAAGCACAGTAAAACAGACTGTAAGTCTGTGTTCGATTGATTTTTTTTAAAAAAAATTAATAACGAAGATGTCACTATGGATATCACCAAGTGACATCATGTTAATGATGTCATTATGTTGTAAAAAAAGAGAAGTGATATACAAGAGGAAGGTTCCTTGAACCTTCCTTATCCCAAATCCCCCTCCCTTATTTATATATCCAATGAGGGCCACAACCGTCCTCCAGAAAATGCAGTAGGCAAAGAAGTCTAAGGAGGAAGCTACTCCTCTTTGAATTGGTGATCATGCATGCAAGATTCATCCCTCCTTCCTCCAAAATTTGATCCAAATAGGTACAATTCCTATGCACTATTCTTTTGTTGCCATGCATGTGATTCTTCTATTTCTCTTCCTCTTCACTTTCAAAATATGATTCTATTCTAATTCTTCTCACCTTCAGACAAAAAAATAGTGATTTTGAAATACAACGTATTGCTGGAGGATTGGGAGAGATTAGTTGTGAGGGGTACAATAGCTCTTGCAAATGTAGATCAGGTTATTAAACCATCCATAGGGGATTATAGCAGCAATAGATCTGGTTATCAAACCCTTACAAATTTGGGTTGTTTTAATAAATTTATCGGTGTATGCCAATGTTTGAGGGGGAAGTGATTGTTGGGGGAGATAATTAAGTTCACATGATATTTCACTTGAGCATATAATTTGAATGGATCCAAGTGCAATCCATCGTCTGATCCATTTTGTATAAAGATGGTGGCACCAATGTTTGTATTAGTATAAGATAGTTACACGTAATACATTTTAATTTATGCAAATATTTGTATTTGTATGAATATTTATGGTGTATTTCCGATTCCATTATTTCCATATTCTGGAACCATGATAATGAATGAAGGCTTGATAGTGTCGATGGAGGAAAATATTTGATCCTTCTAAAAGAAGTCCTCCACACCCGAAGTTTCCATTAGGATTTTGATTTTTTTATCTTAGGGTCAAATGTGTATAACAAGAAACGTTTACAAAGTAGAAACTTTACCGCACAATAATAACTTCAATTAGGATTATAATTATTACTTTAGGGTCAAGTTTGGATAATAGAAGATATTTAGAAACTTTGCTCTGCAATAAGAAATTACTCTACATCTATATTGCATTCCTATAAATGTTTGTATATGAAAGAGTATCAAGAAATTGAGGTCTCATAGAAGAAATGTCATGTTCAATATGCTAATGTGTTCATTAACCGATGAGGAAAAGTTTGGTTGAAATTACTATAATATGCACTGCAAACTTTTTTCTGAACTATTCCCTTACAAAGAACAGGCTCAATCATTCTATGATTTAGCCTTCTTGGATATATAAAGTACACCATGGACATATAGAGAAATGCACTAATCACTGTCTTAGTCGATTATTTTCCACAATCACTTCTAATCTCATGATTTTATTAAAGAATTGAAATACAAATACTAAAATATTATTACCCTTCTCTTAAAGTCAATAAATGATTTCTCAATATCATTATGATTAGAAATATTTAAACATGTGATCTTCAAGTATACTCTATTATTTGTATATGTATATCATTAGAGTTAAGTAGCGATAATTTACATGAAGTTACAAAGCTAACCAAGAGATCATTGATCAAGAGAATTGAATTTGTAAAGCAGACTGCAGGGAAAGTGATGAAAAAATAGTCAAGCAAAAGTGTTTGTTAATTATAAACAATTAGTTATTGCTGGTCAGGGTGGTCTTTACACATGAACATGCGAGGGCGCAGTGACCCGCAACTGCACAGGAGATAGGAAGCCCAGTACGGGCAACGTCCGCCAGGTGCACGGGTCTAGGATCCCAGTCCTTTTCATGATTTTTACGCGAGCTTGCAGTATTTTTATGCCTCGTTGGGATCCCGACTTTTGACTAGTTCCACTGACCCACTACTTAGGATACCTAGCCGAGGGATCCTCGGTTTTAGTTTTTCGTACGAGCACGTTTGCCCTTTACCGGTCGGGCTAGTTTCTAGAGCGACTTTTATGGAGAGTCTCTCTCACCCATCTCTGTGGTGTAGTTTCAGAGTAGACCTTTTCCTCCATTGGACCGCACTTCCAACTAGAGGGCGAGACAGAAGAGCCCTTATAAGGCTACCTCACCGCTTGACTTTTTGATTATTTTTCTCCAGCAGACTTGGCGATGCTACATCAAAAGTCATTCTAGCGAAATCGACCAAAAATCAGTCGCATCGTAAAAAGTGCTCGAAAAAATCGTGACACAAATTCGGAAATCACAAAACAAATCGAGACCGTCATAAAATCTGATTGGATGAAGAAAGACAACAAAAACGACTGTTTGTTAATCAGAGGTCATTTGATGTTTTATTTTCATAAAATTTAACTCCAAACAGAAATCGTAACTCAAATTTTTCAGGCATCCAAACCCGATCGAAAATATGCCAATATTATACTTATTCTGATGGTCATTCCGAGACGATCAAATCAAGGCATTGCGCATCAATATCTGAGACTCAAGGCATGAGTACGATCATCTTTAAACTTGGTAAATAAAGAAGAGTTTTAGTAAAATTAATAATTAAACTAAATTTTAATTTCAGGCACAGTAAAGCAGACTGTAAGTCTGTGTTCGGTTGAATTTTTTTTAAAAAAATAATAACGAAGATGTCACTATGGATATCACAAAGTGACATCATGTTAATGATGTCATTATGCTGTAAAAAAAAGAGAAGTGATATACAAGAGGAAGGTTCCTTGAACCTTCCTTATCCCAAATCCCCCTCCCTTATTTATATATCCAATGAGGGCCACAACCGTCCTCTAGAAAATGCAGTAGGCAAAGAAGTCTAAGGAGGAAGCTACTCCTCTTTGAATTGATGATCATGCATGCAAGACTTATCCCTCCTTCCTCCAAAATTTGATCCAAATAGGTACAATTCCCATGCACTATTCTTTTGTTGCCATGCATGTGATTCTTCCATATCTCTTCCTCTTCACATTCAAAATCTGATTCTATTCTAATTCTTCTCACCTTCAGACAAAAAAAGTGAATTTTAAATACAACGTATTGTTGGAGGATTGGGAGAGATTAGTTGTGAGGGGTACAATAGCTCTTGCAAATGTAGATCATGTTATTAAACCATCCATAGCAGGGGATTATAGCAGCAATAGATCTGGTTATCAAACCCTTACAAATTTAGGTTGTTTTGATAAATTTATCGGTGCATGCCAATGTTTGAGGGGGAAGTGATTGTTGGGAGAGATAATTAATTTCACATGATACTTCACTTGAGCATATAATTTGAATGGATCCATGTGCAATCCATCATCTGATCCATTTTGTATAAAGATGGTGGCACCAATGTTTGTATTAGTATAAGATAGTTACACGTAATACTTTTTAATTTTTGCAAATATTTGTATTTGAATGAATATTTAAGGTGTATTTCCGATTCCATTATTTCCATGTTCTGGAACCATGATAATGAATGAAGGCTTTATGGTGTCGATGGAGGAAAACATTTGATCCTTCTAAAAGAAGGGCCTCCACGCCTGAAGTTTCCATTAGGATTTTGATTTTTTTATCTTAGGGTCAAATGTGGATAACATGAAATGTTTAGAAAGTAGAAATTTTACCCCACAATAATAACTTCAATTAGGATTATAATTATTATTTTAGGGTCAAGTTTGGATAACAGAAGATGTTTAGAAACTTTGCTCTGCACTAAGAAATTACTCTACATCTATACTGCATTCCTATAAATGTCTGTATATGAAAGAGTATCAAGAAATTGAGGTCTCATAGAAGAAATGTCATGGTTATTATGCTAATGTATTCATTAACCGATGACGAAAAGTTGGGATGAAATTACTATAATTTGTACTGCAAACTTTTTTCTGAACTATTCCCTTACAGAGAACGAGCTCAATCATTCTATTATTTAGCCTTCTTGGATATATAAAGTACACCATGGACATATAGAGAAATGCACTAATCACTGTCATAGTCAATTATTTTCCACAATCACTTCTAATCTCATAATTTTATTACAGAATTGAAATACAAATACTAAAATATTATTACCCTTCTCTTAAAGTCAACAAATGACTTCTCAATATCATTATGATTAGAAATCTTTAAACATGTGATCTTCAAGTATACTCTAATATTTGTATATATGTATATCATTTGAGTTATGTGGCGATAAATTACATGAAGTTACAAAGCTAACCAAGAGATCATTGATCAAGAGAATTAGATTTGTAAAGCAGACTGTAGGGAGAGTGATGAAAAAGTAGTCAAGCAAAAGCGTTTGTAAATTATAAACAATTAGTTATTACTGGTCAGGGTGGTCTTTACACATTACCATGCGAGGGTGCGATGACCCTCAACTGCACGGAAGATAGGAAGCCTAGTACGGGCAACGGCCACCAAGTGCGCGGGTCTAGGATCCCAGTCCTTTTCATGGTTTTTACACGAGCTTGCAGTATTCTTATGCCTCGTTGGTATCCCAACTTTTGACCAGTTCCACTGACCCACTACTTAGGATACCTAGCCGGGGGATCCTCGGTTTTAGTTTTTTGTACAAGCTCGTTTTCCCTTTACCGGTCGGGCCAGTTTCTAGAGTGACTTTTATGGAGACTCTCTTTCACCCATCTCTGTGGCGTAGTTTCAGAGTAGACCTTTTCCTCTATTGGACCACACTTCCAATTAGAGGGCGAGACAGAAGAGCCCTTATGAGGCTACCTCCCCGCTTGAGTTTTTGATTATTTTTCTCCAGCAGACATGGCGATGCTACATCTAAATCTTGGATATCTACATCTAGGTCATCTAGGGTTACACCTGAGATGGATGCAGTTGAGGTTTGGAGAGTTACAATTAAAGTTGAGTTGATTGGAAGTAACTATAATAAAAGTTGATTCGAAATACTTATAATCTAGTGGAGGTGTTGGGAACTTAGTTAGGATGCATTATACAACACTACCTGCCTACGGAGGCACCCCAACCCTAAGACATTAACCTCGTCTTAGAGTCATAGTGTGAGGTTGCACACTAGCCAAGACCACATACTATACACTAGACATAAGAATTAAATAAATCATTAAACCTTTCCAATCTCACCTTTCCCATCATCAAAATCTACAAATATGATACCTGAACAAAATGAGAATATATACACACACATACATTCATGAATAATCAATTACAATATATTGTATATGAGAAATGTTGGGGTAATGGGTGACCGTGGGAGGTACATACAAGCAACTTGAAAACCTTTTTACATTGCAAGTATATGTAAATTTTATATTTTTATGCCTTTCTACTTTCCTCTTTCGTAACCACTTTAAATATCATCTTTTTTTAATATAATTATGGGAAGTACCAGCAACCGTTGATGCCTATTCTTCCTTACACGCATGGCAGGCAAGGAGCCTTCAGCGCAGTAGTTGTTTGATGACTTATGGTGACCATGTATATATTAGACTATATGTTTCTTTTGTTTTAGTTTTCTTCAGTCATATATTTTAGGATCTACATGTACATTGTAAACATTCTTTAGCTACATGTAATATTATATGGAAATGAATTAATGTTGGTGGCACTTCTTCTTCTTGTCTATGTGGTTTATTTAATTGAATGTGAATGTCATGGCAGAAATGCGTGAAATTTTCCCATATTTTTAGTAGCTTTGTGTGATCTCTAGTGAATAAAATGCCACGAAAATGTTATTAACGGTTACCCAGATCTGAGGGGGTTCACAAATAATATGTTATTTAATATAATATAATTAGGGTTGGTTATATACAACTCTTAATATAACAATTAGTGTTAATTGTTATTGAATCTTGGTAATATTCTTAAGCAAGAGATATAATATTAATGAATAAAGATGATAACTATGAGATTTATTAGTGGTAAAAATTGAATGTATTTTATTTATTCACTAGATGCCTTGGAATCACAATTTCAGTCCAAAGAGTTAGAAAATTGTTTTGATTATGTCAAAGTCAATAAAAGATTGAGTTTTAGTTATCTCATCCAATCAGATAACTTCTATGTAGTTTGGATCTCGATATAAGAGATATAATCTCATATCAAGTCACGATACATGGTTTATACAATCTCCCTAATTTATCGTCAAGTTTCCACATGGGGCACAAATTCATGACAATATTTGAAAATGTTCTACATTACATTCCATTGTTGTTCTCGATAGAATGATTGGTAACAACTTACCACTTCCACTACATGGAAGGTATATGACATTGTAAATATCATGGCATACATTAGGCATGTTATAGTTGATGTGTGAGGGCCTCCGCCCATGGTTTTTCTTTTCTTCAATAATTTGAGGAGCCACACCTTTAGATAGGTGTGTTGAGGGAAGGTAGCCTTTCTTGGAGTTTTTCATATGGAACGTTCTGAAGTCGTCTTAATATACTCTTATCATGATAATCCCGAAATCCTCTTTTCTTTGTTTTTGAACAAATTCAAACCCCTTATTAAGAGGCTTCTCCAAGATCTTTCATCTCAAAGGTTTTTGATAGCTAGACCATAACACTAGTCATCATCCATGTATCATTCACAATGGTAATGATGCCATCTACATAAAACATGATTAACAAATAGCACGTCCACTAAGATTCTTGTATATACGTGGCTCATTAGGATTTTGAACAAAATCATGACTCTTTATGGTTTCATAAAATCCGATGTTCTAGATATGAGAAGCTTGTTTGAGCCCATGTATATACTTTTCCTATTTACACACTTTGTCTTCCACAATTATAAACATGTGTTTCTCTATAAAGAAATCCTCCTCAAGGTAATCAATTAAGGAATGTAGTATTGTAGTCCATTTATCAGAAGTCATAGTAAAGATGAGTAACTATAGTTAGTTGTGTCCTGATTGACTTAAGCATGCCCACAAGAGAGAACGTTTCATTGTAGTCGATGCCTTCTCTCTGTGTGTATCTCTTGGCAATGAGCCACATCTTAAAGGTCTCCACCTTCTCATCATATCCCCTCTTTCTCTTGAAGATCCATTTACATCCATTTTATACCCTTAGGTGGATCCTTTGATGTTCACATACCATTCTTATGCATGGAGTTTATTTCAGACTTCATAGATAGTATCCAGCTATCCCTGTCATGATCTGTGAGTGATTCATCATACAAAGTTGGATTATTGTTAGACTCTTCAAACATATGTAATTTGTAACTTTCAGGTGGTGTAACCACCCTTGAACTCTTTCGAAGAGGTATGGGTGTTTCCATCTTCAATAATCTCTTTAGTTTTTGGTTCAGGTATCTTATTATATTAAGAGGATTCTGTGAGTTTCTTTAATTCACTCTAGTATTGATTTTTAAGGAACTCATCCTACAAGAATTCACATCCCTATAGATGAATACTTTTCGAGTCTCAAGGTCATAGAAGTCAGCATCCAATACCATCCTTTACGTACTAATTGAATTAGCACTCTCTAGTGCGAGATTCATCTTATTTGCATCCACATTTTTAGCATGGATCAAGCAACCCCAAATCTTGAAATGTCTAACATAGCTTTAGTTCCAAACTAAAGCTCAAGAGGGTCAAGGGTATGGATTTGGATGGAATCTTGTTAAGTGTCTATGTGTGTGTATAGAAAAATCTCTGCTTCATATCCCCATAAACTATGAGGTAATTTGTGCTTTGCTTATCATTGATATGATCATATCTATTATGAACTTGTTGTGTCTTTCAACAACACCATTTTGGTAGGGAGATCCAAAAGGGGCGAGATCAGATACAATTCCTCTCACTTTAAAGTATTCCTTCAATTCATTTGAGAGGTGTTAGAATCTAACTTATTATTATTTTAAAGCTGACATACAAATTGTCTCTACTTGTAAAGTGTATTGTTTTCATAGGAATATCAGACAAAGTTGAAGACTTCAACAGGAGCTCTATAGAAATCTTTCTGTTCATATTATATATTACTAATTGTTTTTTATTGTACTTATTGTGTGATTATCAAATGTACATTAAATATTATTCAATTTGTAATGATGTGCACAAGAGTTAGTAATGCTAGTGATGAAGTCAAGCCTCTCATTGGAAAGTCAATGTCAAAAACGTCCATTGATCGATCATTGTAACTTTGGTTGATCAATCATTCATGGATCTCTCATGGTACTTCACCGATCGATCATTCTATAGCTAGTTGATGAACACTTTGAATCAATCAGTCATTGGTTTATGTATGATTGGTAAGACACATGGATCGCTCATCTCTTTAGTTATGATCGATTATTTTCTGAACATTGTCTATTCTTGTCTATTACTTTTCATTGATTGATAAGTCATTTTTTATGATCGATCATTATTTGATTTTTTTATTCTATAGCCGTTTTTTGATAGATCATGTCCTCTTGTCTGATCGATAATTTTAGCAGTGATTGATCATGGTCTTTGTATTGATTGATAATTCTAGATTTAAACGTTTCTAATTTTGGATTCCGACGATTACATGGCTTAAAGCTTACAAAAGTTGAACCCTAACTTCTCATTTGACATGCAACCCATTCAAATATTCTTCTCTCTCTCTCTCTCTCTTTCTTGAGTGCTTATATATTGAAGAGACAAGATTTCTAAGATAAAAGCTAGTTCTTATATTTAGTAAGTTTCTCAAGATCTATTTGTGAAGTTAGATATTTCCTCGAAGCTACTTAGAATAATTTGATGATATATTTTCATATTATAAATTTCACATGTGTTAGATACACACACACACACACACATATATATATATGATTCACATATTTGCATATCTTGTGATATATACTCTTTATGATTATTGATTAATGATAATTCACTATTTATTTAATCATCTCAGGTAAATGTTTTATTTTTTTTCAAGCTAACACTATTCTACAGATACTCTCAAAGTTCTCTCTAAAGGAAGCTTGAGGTAAAGCATCAAGCTGTACTGCAGATAGTTCAGTTGTAGGTGTGACTTTGGCATTTGAAATGAAGTTGTGACTTTGGTGTATGATCCAAAGTTGTAAACTTTACGCTTGTAATTGATTGAGAATTCCATCATAATATCTCATGATATAGTGGAATAATTGGTTGGCTCGGCTAACTGGAAATCCTTATCTAGGAAGGCCTGGGTCATAGTTTTTAACCATTTGGGTTTGCATATTAAATATTGTGTAATGTGGTCGTTGTCTATGATTGGAGTGGATTTCTTATCCTCTTCTTAGATCAAACGAATTTTTTAATCTACTATACTTCATTCACTCCCTCTATATTGTATTCAATTCATAAGTACCGTCAAGTGGTATCATAATAGTTTTTCTGATTCAGAGTAAAACATTGTCCTCAGATCTAATGGTAGCTATAAGATTAATCATGGAAGCTAATCTGTCGTATGTCCTCCTTACTTTTGTTGCACCAACTATCTGATATGTACAAAGAAAATGTTTATCTTTTTGCAAGCATATGATTTCATAGTCTAGAGCATAGTCTGAAAGGGGATACATCAACTGGAAATAGATTCCAGCTACACCATGAAGGAATTAGAAACAATCAATGCAAAGGCTATGAATGTCATATACCATGCACAATCCAATAGAGAGTTTGCTCATTTTTCTTATTAGCAAACAACAAATAGATTTGGAGTTATCTTGGAGCTATACAAGAGTCCCTTCAAATGAAGTTATGAAGAGTTTCCGACTAAAGAAATTTCACAGTAAATGTTCGAAGAAATATCTCAGTGTAACTTGGTGTGATTCTTCAGATTCCTCTGACACTCAGACAGTGATTCAGACTCCTCCAATGATAATGAAGCTCTTGTTGGACTCACGGTTCACAATGATTAGATCAATTCTATTAACTTATATTGATGAATTAAAGGAAGCTATTTTAGAATTACATGACCTAGTTGTTAAACATAAAAGAGAAAATAAGGCTCTCAAACAAAATGCGTGCATCACACTAGAAAATCATGTTTCACAAGTATAAGCATTCAAAGAGCATATAGATGAAATTACATAAAGTTTATCTACTTAAAAAAGATAACATTGAACTAAGATTAATACTCTTAATATAACATAAACAACTTAGAAAACATAGTCTTCGCACTAAAGAAAAAGACTAGTACTCTTGTTAATGATCTTTCCAAGTTTACTAAAGTTAAAGCAAAACAAGATAAGCTTTCAGGAGATAATTACCAGAGCACTACAAATTATGGTATATGTTACAATAGTTATGAAGCAAGAAACTCTTAAACTAATATTCATGCTCAAGTTTTACTTATTTATGAAAGTTTCAAAGATGGTATCAGATTCAAGGAGAAATCCACAAAACAATCTAACAAACCAAGACCCAAAAGATATGGGTACCATTGAACACTACTTTTCAAGTTTTCATTTTAGTGAATTATTTGCTAAGGACGTCGCAACCCAAAGAAGCGTCAAACAAAAATTTTATTTAAATCTCAAGCATAAATCAATAAAAGAAAATGAAGCAAAAGAATTTGCTATTTAATTTACATGTATAGCTAATAGGATCGAACTCAGAGAGGCCACAAAAATCCCGAAGGTTCTTAGATGCATTGAAGAATCAATGAAAGAATTCTCTACGCGCACTATTCTTGGTTGCTGTGCTTTTCTTTTGAATTTTTTTAATGGAAATTTAATTTAATTTATTTTGTTTCTGATTTTTATTTTTTTATTTTTTATTTTTGTAAGTCTTTATATTTCAAAAACAATAAGAAGATTGAAGAAAAACCAAATACACACACTCAACTCTTTTATATTTTTTAATTTTGGCAAAAACGATTAGAAAATTAAATAAAAAATATTTTTGGATTTTTAAAGCATTTCTAATGTTTTTATATTTTATTCCAGAATTTTTTACAATTTTAAGGTTTTTAAATACATCAAAAATAGGGAATTGTATAAATAGAAATTAAAATGAATGTTTTTTAATTTTTAAAAAGCAAATAATGTCGAAAATGGGTGAAATATACGAAATGAAAGATTTTTTAAATATTTTCTAAAAAGACATTTATGATTTTTCTATAAATTTTTAAAAGTTTTTTAATGAAATTTTAATGTTTTACGAGTTTTTTATGGCTTTTATAAAGAATTTTAAATCCAAAATGAATAGAAATTAAAGTAAATTAAATGCAACAAAAAAGATTTTCTAGAATTTTCAAAGTATTTTTATTTTTTTATGATTTTTAATTACAAACATTTCATTTTGTGTTATTTTTGAATTTGAATAAATAATAAAACCAATGAAAATGCAAAATGAAAATTTTAGATGCAAGATGATCCAAACAGAAATATGAATAAATTTTTGTGTAATTTTTAAATGTGTTTTGCTAATATTTAATTTATTTTAAACATGCATAATAAATGCAGGTTCATAGGGACCCCACTGCAATTAGTTTAAATATGTAGATTGAATTATAAAAAATAAGAAAATGGTGTGATTAATGATGCAAATTTTCTAATAAATCACGCGCACTAGCATGTGTGCCTTACTGGATTGGACTATAATGCAATTAAATAGTTTTAGGGTCCAATGAATAACTCAAAAATAATATGCTTTTATTGCAAATAACCCAACAAATCATGTGCCAAGCACGTGCTACAATTCAAACTTCATTAAATGCAATTAAAATAAATATGAAGGAAGAAAGTGCAATTGTTATAAAGAAAAGATGACGTGTGTCCACGTAGGGACTTGTTTGCAAATAAAATAAAAGGCAAGGATAGTGATGCAATTGTACCCTTTATTGACGTGGAGGCTTGGCAACTCTGATGTGTTGCTGATAGGATCGAACGTCTTAGAATCAGTCCTTCGTGGAAGGCATCAATCACAACTGATCTTCAAACTACGATAGTATATTGGGGCTTTTCGAATGGTCAGTATTTAATTTGGGGCGTCGTTCTTCATATTGCGGACATAAGATGCCTTCGATGAAATGGGAAGAGGGTGGTGTCCGACGGTCCTACACAAGACACACATTAGGTCGAGGGCAAAGTACCTTGACCCATTAAACAGTAGAAAGCGATGGAGGTGGGTTGCTATGTGGGTCTCCGGTGAAACAGAGGAGATGGAGGCACGGGTGCTCGTTCCTGGGTGAAATGAGATGGATGGATGGGTGGATAACGTGAAGAGTTGTCTGATGAAGCTGTTGGCGAGGTTAGGGGTGGTTAACTATGAATGGAAATCCTCTGATATGGAGATCGAAGGTTGACATGAAAATTTTACCCTACTGAAACTTAAATGCATAAAAGACATTAACTAAGCTTAATCTATGCTAGATCTATCTATGGTGAAAAGTAGAGATGATTTGCCTCAATCCGTTCCGGCTGACTAACGAGTCACAAAAATGCTACTTTAATTTGGGTGAAATATAATTTAAATTTATCATTTCATTATAGGTGGGAATTCAGAATCAATCAAGAAATAACCACAATTAATTTATTCAATTTCTAATCGGTGTGGTTTTATGTTTATTTTACTTAGGCATGTCCCAAGGTCAAACTCAAGGAGGCAAAGGAACAACCTAGACTTATGTCTATCAAAGTTCGTACGTAGTTTTCGAGGCGATATTTGTTTGGTATATTTATGCAAATTTGGAATGTAAAATGCAAATAAGGCCAATTTTAGGACTATAAAATAAATATCAATCAAATGATGTCCAAAAATTATGAAAGATGTCAATTATGATGAAATGAATGCAATATAATTTTTTTTGGAATTTTCTGATGATAGAAGAATATTTTATGAACTGATGAATGCAAATGGTGTGAATTTCAATATTTACCTATAATAAATATTAAACCTATTTTATTTTCAAGTAATACAATTATCCAAGATCTATCACTAGGTTATTGATCTAAGAAAAATCCTAAATCTTAAAAATACAAGATTTAATACCTACTAAAAATGAAATATTGAAATGTGAAAAATGATTTTTACAGAGCAAAACGTGAAAGTAAATGCAATTCTTTTTGTGCACAATGTAAAACACAATTAGTTACCTTATCCTTGATTTTTTTGGCAATTTTTTGGGTTACGATTAATTAATTATGAATTTAGAATCAGAGGATGGGAGAAATATGCAATTTTATGTAAGAAAAATAGTCATTAATTAACCGTAAGCAATAAAAATATCATGACCATGCCATAATGTAGAGAATTACTTGTAGAATATTATGTTATTTTTGAGTGAAAAATAATATCATGTAGAGGTTTAAAATAAAGGGGGAACATAGGGGTATGTTCATAGAAATACAAACTAAAATCATTTAAATAAAATGAAATGGAGGACTTGAGTATAATTACCCTTCCCTAAAGGGAGTTTGTGTAAATTTTGTAGGGAAGCACATGCTCCTCACGTGTCCCTAGGTTGGTGGAGGTGGATCTACGAATAGGCAGAAGCTCTATGGGTGTAGTCGCAATTAACCCGCATACGTGACAATCACATGGGGAGAAAGACCTTTGTTGAAGTCGTTCCCCCAACTCACGTGTCATGCACATGACAGGGACCTCGAGCTTCGAGCCCATCTCTAGCAGATGGTGATGTCATAGCGGGAGCGGAGAACCAGAAGGGGGCGGAGCTCCCAAGCATGGTGGTGGTACGTGAAAGGAGGCGGGAATACCATGTACCGATGAAGTGCATGGAGTGGGAAGAGCGTTATTGAAGCTACTGGGAGAGAAGCACAAGCAGGCGAGGCGGGGCACTAGCCTAAGGTCGAGTGGTGTTGACCAACCACAAAGGAGGATGGTGTGTAGAACCTAGAGGTTGATGTGGAACTGGCCCTGGCTGGAGTTAAGGACGACGAGGCCCCGAGGCAGAGTGCGCGAAGTAGGGGGGAACCTCTGTTGCAATGGTTGACGGTGGAATGAATCTAGGTGGTCTGATGTGTACGGTGGAGGGAGTTGAAATCGCAGTGGTGCTCAACGATGGTCGGGGGAGATGTATGTTTGGGTGGATGTCATTTTGAGAAAAGGAGAGAAGTCAAAGGTGGAGATGGACGTTGGTTGCCGCAGGCATTGTCATTGGCTCAACGTCCAAAGTCAGAGCAAGAGTAGACGCGAGGGATGGCTACACGCTGCAACTAGCCTAGCGAGGCTCGAATTTCATCGGATAAGGGGAAAGGAGCAGTCGGGCTGTCACCGCTGACCCTCCTTGTAAGTAGTGTAGTCGACAGATGAATTGGATGGAAGGGCAGCGAGGTTTAAATAGGATAATGTAGGGGTGATGCGACCAAATAAGGAAGGCGGTCAGTGCTGCGCTTTGCGGAATCCACGGAGGTGGGTGATTGATTTCGATTGGGTGACTGGGAGGAAGATGACAGGATCTAGCGGCGATCCGATCATGAGGGCAGCGACGGGCGCGAGATCTGTGGAGATTGAATGACGATGCGTTGGCTATGGAAGGAAATTGGTAGATGGAGATGGGATACGGAGGTGGGAGATAGAAGGAAGGTGGCATTGGTGATTTATTCTAATGAGGGGGTGTGATTTGGATCTATTAGAGATGGGCGACGACACGGTGAAATGAGCGGAGAAATTAGTGGTTGCAGCGGTGCACGAGATCCGCGGAGGAGCGACGGTAAGGAGTCGATTTGGGAAAGTGGGGAAGAGGAAGGAGACTCTCAAGGGACGCCCGATCGACCGAGATCGGACGGCCCATAGCGTGCCACTTAGATTTTTATTTATTTTATTTTTATTTATTTTTTATTTTTTTTATTTGTTAATTTTTTATATAAAAAATATAAAATAAAGGGAAATATGAGTGGCGCATGGCGGATCCAGTAAAATCGAAAATTAAATACATAATTAAATAAAAATAAAAATCAAATGTCATCGGATAGAAAATCTTCTTTACAAAAGTTGTTCGTATAGACGAGATCTACAACTTTCATCAAGAGACCAAAACCAAAATCAATCATTTGCACAAAGTATATTTTTCAGGTATCTCATGTATATAGATTACCTTGATTTTTGTATTTTATAATATTTTGTCATTTTTAAACCAGATAAAATCAAAGATAATTATTAACACATTAGTCTAATTTTTTTGGAGTTTTATTAGGTAAGAAAAATAAGAAATAAAATAAAACACGAAAACGACAATTTTCGTGCAGACAGTTAGTGAAGTCTTAGACTAAGTTAGTTTCTATGATTTAAGCTTAGTTTGGCTTTGGAAATTTAAGCATTTTAATAAAACTTTTATAAAAGAAAAAATGAAAAATAAATAAAATAAAATGAGTTAATTATATACATAAAATAATAGGTCAAAATCAGGTAAAATACAAAATGTACAAAAGAGGCCCAAAACTCAACTTTCACATATGAGCTTCGATTCACTTGAACTTGGTCTTGTTCTAGAGGTAATTGAATGTACATTAGTTCAAAAGTGAGTAGGATCAAATGGGACACTGGATGAGGAAAATATCGAGGTTTAGTTCGAGAATCCTACAATTATGGTTTGGGTTTTTGGTCAAATTATTTAGATTTGTAATTTTTTTTGTATTTTTCATTTATTCTTTTTAGCAATATGTACATAGTGGAGGTGGTTTCAGGTAAAATACGAAATGTACAAAAGAGGCCCAAAACTCAACTTTGACATATGAGCTCTGATTCACTTGAACTTGGTTTTGTTCTGGAGGTAACTGAATGTACAATAGTTCAAAAGTGACTAGGATCAAATCGGACACTGGATGAGGAAGATATCGAAGTTTAGTCTGAGAATCCTGTAATTATGATTTGTGTTATTGGTCAACTTCTTTACGTTTTTGTATTTTTCTTTATTCTTATTAGTGATATGTACATAGTGGAGTGGTTTCATGTAATTTGGAGTTAACATGAATTCGTTAAAAATCATGAAAGTTAGGCTATTTTATATGTCAATTGAACTGAGATTTTTGGCTTCTTTTATGCAATAATAAGTGATAAAATGCAATTCTTATAAATACATGCATGATTGCTAATTATGCATAATAAGTGAAGAAATGCCAATAAATTTTAGGGATTCGAGCTGAATTAGTCATTTTTAGAGTGACGAATATGAGATTCATTATCCCCCTATAGTTAAACCATGCTCCTCCCTGAGCATTAAAAGAAATGCAATGAGGTGAAATGAGATTGGGTTCCATACCATGGCCTTGAGAAGAAGATGAAAATGAAACTAGACCCGATCTTTGGATTTTTAGTTCGGCGGAACTTCTATGAGACTTAGGATTTTAAAATCAACAGCCTCCAAGTTCTGCACATCATTGTTATAGTTTCAGCTCGTAAATCATTTTTGATCAATCCTCCTCCCAAAGCATACCCCATAAACATTTAACAAACGACTAATGTATGTGAAAGGTTTTAGCTCTTCCCATCCAGAATACCGGACTACTATGCAAACCTCCTCTCCAGGAACTCATCCTCGGGGAGTCAGGTATTTCCTTCTAAGGACTGTCGTACTGTGTTCACAATTAAAATGGGGGAGAAGAATAGAAGAAAGGGAAAATAACTGGAGGACGACTAGTTTAGTCACCTCTCATTGTGAAGCTGTCTATTGTAACCGAGTCTCCAGCAAGATCTGCATGTTTTCTTGAAGCTTGGACCACTTTTGGTTAAATATTTATTTGATAGTAGGCTTCTTTGTATTTGGGTTTTTGGTAGCTCTGCATGGATCTTGTTGTGCACCTACGGATATGGAATCTTTTTTCCATATATGTCTTGGAGTTTTAGAGAAAATTGCGCCCAGTCGTCCATCCCTTTTCCAAAGCTTTATTTCAACCCGTACTTCGGCCTTTAGATGTCCATGCTACCAGAAAAGAAACTTGCATAGTCTTCCAACACCCTGTTTGAGTTGAGCTAAGTGCATAGTGCCGAAGTACAAATTAATTCCCTATTCCAGAGTCGTACCTAGAATGAAGAGGCTAGGTTAGACACCAAGAGTCAAACGTTGCACAGTGTCATGTAGAACTCGAAGAATTAAGTCAAAGACCTAAAGCTTCTAAAATCCTATTTCTCAGTGAAGTTCCTCTAAAAATTAGGTGGATTAAGGTCAAGTCCAAACCACTCTCGATTTCTGTTCATAACTCGGTTCAGAACCTAAAGTCTTTTTCACAAACGTAAATGACTGTAATGCTGGATGAAGTGAAGGTGTGTAAAATACAAACACCTTTTTTAATTTTTTTTAATGCAAGGATTTCTTATTGTTTTTATGCAAAAATGAATAAGAAGACATTTTTTCAAAAAACATTGGTTGAACATAGCCAGTGTTAGTCGCAAAAGTTATTTTTTGTTTATTTTATTTTTAATTTTTTTGAAGATTTTACAATTTAGTTACACATCCTGTAAATACATATAGACGTACATGAAAGTGCCATCTATGGGTAATATATACACACTCCCTATACTTAGCGAGTGTTGTGTCCTCAGAGCACAAGAAGCATAAAGAAGACATAGCCCAAGCTAAGCATAAGAGAGTGAAAAAGAAAAAAAATCAAAAATATAGATCGGATCGCCCCCCTATACTTAGGTTGTGAACAATATAAGTATAGAAGAAGAGCGAAAATTAGGCGGTCTAGATATAGGAGTGAGGAGAGTATATACAGATGAGCATTGGTTCCCCCTATACTTAGGCTCTAGTCTGCCTAAGTATAGAAGAAGGGTGTAAATGGGGCTATTGTGAGATGGGGTTAATGAGGAGAATGGTATATACAGATGGCATCGATCCCCCCCCCGCCCATACTTAGGCCTTGGCCTAAGTAGAGGAATAAGATGTATACAAGAACCAATGGGATTAGGAGGGAGTGAGGGTAGCCGATGATTAAGGTGGTTTTCAGCATATCTTTTTGTGAGCTTATGGCGGGATATCGTAATGATAGAAAGAGGATGAAGCATAAGATTCCCAATTATCGTCAGTGTCATTTTCAGAAAAATCACAGAAATATTCCTCCATGGTCAGTGCATGTACCGCATATTTGTTCTCAATTGTCATAATGTTAGCGCACTCCTGAGTTGGATTGAATTGGTCAAGGTAGTAAGAGAAGGTTTCGATCGACTCTGGATGAGCCCAAGCATATGTTTCAGGATCATATAAGAAGTCATATATGGCATTGGAGGTTAAAGAAGCAGGAAAGGGAGGATTGGGGAGAGTCTCTGTGGTAAAGGTCAGTTCAAGAGTCACTATATCAGGTGTAGCAGCGGGGTAGGCCTCTTTTACCACTTGGTGGTTATGGTTGTTGACGTCTTCGTGGGTCGCCTCAGAATCTCATGGTTCCACAAAGACTGTGTGAGATTAAAGTACTCCCAATGCTGAAAAATTGATTTCACGAGTCTCGCACTCAATAATTGCCTTAGCCAATGCCAAGAATGGCTTTCTGAGAATGATTGGAGACTAAGTTAATTCTCCTTAATGCTCAATGTAAATTATCATGAAGTCCACCTTGAGCGGAGAACCTTGGAATGTAATGATGATGTAAATGGTTCCTCCCGTCCGCTTTATATATCGATCAGCTAGTTGAACAATCTCTCTTATTTTCCTGATAGGTCCGAGCTTGAGTTTGTCAAATACAGAGGTCGGGAGAATATTGATTGGTGAGTCATCATTGATTCGAGCATGGGTAAATGTGGTGTCTTTGATTCCACAATCTAATTTGGGAAACCGCTTCACTCTACGACTCTTAGTCTTTCTCTTCAACACCATGGAGGTGGCCATTGACAATATATGTCTTTCAGTCATTGTTCTCTTCATGTCTGAATTTATCATTATTAATTTGATCATTACATATCCTTTAAGGTAAGGGAATTTTTCAATGGAGTGAATCAAGGGAAGTTCAAAGTCAGTATTTCATCTAGTGCTTCCCTCAGAGTAGGGTCTTAATTCCTCAAGTCTTTCCCACTTTCAATTTTTATGGTTTTTTGTTTTTCAATTTTTTGGGTGTCTTTGAATTTTTGATTTTTTTGGTCATTTAGATGTGGTGTGTGGATGAGGTGTTTTCCAAAGTAGATGAGGAGTTTAGATATCCGGGGTCAGAGTCATCCTTAGGGTGAACACTATTTACAGGTTTCTAAGTATTCTCGAGGTTTTCAACTTTATACCTAATCATTATATCTTCCACCTCCATACCAGAGCTACCATAAAATGAAATTAGTTGGTCAATGAAATTTCTAAATTAATCCTCAAAATTTTCATATCTCTTAATTATCCTCGAAATTTCATCCTAAAAAACTTTTCTTTACAAATCATAGGATCAATTTCTTCAATAAGAGGATACTCCTAAAAATCTGAAGTTTCATACTCACCATACTGTGACTCAAGCATGCACTACTGGGTTGAGTAAAGTCCATTTACATGGTCATGATTGATCGGATCCTCATATCATGGAATCATACAAGATACATGTGTGTTGATACAATCAGCCAAGTCCGCTGCATGTGCAAGTCGTCGGGGTTAGTCAATAGTATCAATCCAATACAGATGATCAGGGTATACATGCCTCCTTATTTCTTTAGATCGGTCCATGTTATTCCTTAAGGACCAGTCTGGGTGTGGTTCTGTGAATGGTTGACCCGTCCCAACATTATGATTAAGAAAGAATGAAGTCCAATTGGGATTGGTGTCTTTGCCAATTATTAGTCTCAAAAGTGGTTTGATCTTCAAATGGTTCGGCGAGAACTCGAAATAAGACGGGTTATCCCAGTATGAAGTCTGATCATGTATATGAAGGATATGGGAAAAATCCTCAAGCGCATTACGGAAGCGTGAAGGTCGCATCGAATGTGATCTGGAGCGACCAGTCGCTCTAGTTGCTTGAGGCAGCAGAAATTAAATTTTTTCATGCCATGAAACCACATGATCCAAGAACACTTCTCGAATTATTTCATATAAACCACAAATAAGTAATAGGATTTCCTCTTGAAGCGTGGTTGCGATCGAGTCTCTAAATAAAGAGACCTCCTGTCTCAAGTCCGATCCGTCGGAAGAGACGCTTACGAGTGTGTTGATGAAACACCTGCTTCTCGCAATTCATGTTGAAGATCCAAGCCACGGATCTCCAGATCTCGACAAATGAGATACAATGTCTTCTTCACGAGCAAGGCATGCCGAAGTAGACGGAGATCCAGAGCAAACGATCGGGCAGCATAATGATGACGTTGCGGCGATGGAGAATCTCTCTAGGGCATCCATGATGGATTCCCACATGAGAGAGATAGAGAGAGTGGGCGTGTATAGATAAAGAGAGAGAGAGAGCATTCATTAATCATGTCTTTTGAAGAGAAATGGATGCCTTTTCTTATATAGGGTTTTGGGAACCCATGGATCCCAATCCATAGGCAACACATAATCAATAGGTGAGATTGATTTGTGTTTCTTTCAATGTCTAAGATGGTGGTGTAAAACAACAACAACAACAACTAATGATTTAATTTAAATTAATTTTGATTGATAAATAAATAAAATTAATTTCAAATTAAATCATCTTTTGATAAGAGAAAAGATAATGAAGAGAATAAACCAATCTCCCCATAATAGGGGACGGCTACTCTTCTCCTCATGGAGAGTTGTAGCCGTCCACTCCTATTTGGTGGACTTGGTCCATCTCTTCTAATTATCATGAGATCTCATTATCTCATGATATATATCATCATCTCTTGTCGACTAAATTTCCATCATAAAATAATTCCAAATTATCATATGGAAAATATCAATCATGCCATTGAAATTATGTCAATCTTATTCACGACCAAAATTAAATGTAATTATATTTTCAATTATCATTCAATGTGAATCCAATTCACATTAACAATTAATCAACAAATATAAATCACAATATGCACTCTCTAATATATTATAAATCACATTTATAATATATATAAATAATATGGATAGTGCTATCCATATTATACATATCCATGATAATTAAATCATATTTAATCATCTTGGATCTCTATTCTCATGTGCCTGAATAATATGAATCATATTCACATTATTTACATATTGGATAATTAAATTACTTTTATTCATCTCAGATAACTCTCCTTATACTTTGAATCAAATTCATATTATCCATGATAATTAAAACACATACAATTATCAATTTTCTTGATGCTTGGATACATATATCAGTAATGAAATTATCCATAACTTTTTCAAGGATAATGTGCTTTCTCCGCGGATACTAGAGATAAGGACAGGGCGATTGTATTGTTCCACGTATAGCGACTTGGATATTGAGATCACATCCCAAATTCAGATCTCGGGACTCTTATAGATGCTTGATTAAATCAAGACTGCATATCTAATTCTCATTGCATCTGAATCACATTCAGATCAATGATCAACATTTGGACCAAGATCAGATTATTTCTCTACCGAGAGGAGTCACTAAAATCCAGACCTGTTTCATCACTCCAAGGAATGGAAGCGTCATGGTTATACAATAGTTTATGATCACATCACCCTCAGGTATTCCCAACACCTGTACATCCTGCATACTGGAAGACTCATTATAAACCCGAAGTATTAGATTAACTTCGATCATATACTTTCCAAAAGCATATATCATGCCCATGTGTTGATCATATACTTTCCAAAAATATATATCAAACCTACAAATTCAGTCTAGCTTCCAAAGAAAGACGACCGTGCACGGAATTAGATTCTTCCCAATATCTCATGAGTGAGTTCATGTCTTCCGGTTTAGTAATGAACATGTATGATCCCTTTGAGAGATCGAATTACTCATATACCCTTATATGCACGCGCCTGTGTATAGACCTTGGTTAGGTCATCAACCTATTGGTCTGCCAAATGTACATACTCAGACATATAGTAACACATCTATCTTTGGTTAGAGGATGCGTGCTTATATCGTGACAGCATACGGCATAGAACTTTGGTTATCCCGTTCTTATTAAGTCAACTCTTTGACCTAACTAATCTGACACCTCTGGATCTCTATTCCTATGTAGAGGACCTTCATCAAGATGTCGGTCAAATATCAGCCTATGTGAGAAAGGATTGCCATCTCCTACTCAGGATGGAGATCATCTCTTAACAATCATTTGACGGTGCTTGATGAGTCCTCAATTTAACCCTTTAGATATTCATCCAAGCCCCATCCTCTATGATTCAATTATTAAATCAACAAATGTATGATTATTAAGATGGCCATGGTACATAACCTAATTGTACTAAGGGACCTATTATACAAGTTATTTATTCTTCATTTCAGGTCATGGAATGATATTTGACCCGCACTCATGTAACAATCATAGGCTATTTAGAAATATAGATAGGTAAGCAGATCAGTCACTCTATTCCCGCGATAGTATGCCAAGTCCTTTTACGACACTAGCATATCCCCAGTAACACTGCTCGCATTCAATGCGAATGTTGCTTCTTATGCAACCAATATTCAATATCGATAAATCAATTATAGTGTCTTTGACACTATTGCTCAGTAATTATTATAACCAGTATTTCCATAATCCTTATCAAAATACCTTTATTCCTGGAGATCTCTATCTCCTAAGGCATCTACAGTTAAGACCCTTATAGATCACTATCTTACAATGTCTTAAACTTCTTGAAGATAAGACTTAGAGATCACTATCTCGAAAGTCTTGTCATCTATGAAGATTTTGTTATTACTGCAATCAAGTGTTTTATCTCCATAGTAGGATTAGCAACACTTTACTACTACCACTACATGGCAGATATCTGGCTTTTGTGCACATCTAACATACACTCAGCTTCTCGTAACTGATGCACAAGTGCAAGCACTTCTACCATTCACTTCTTAAACTCTTTTGAGGTGATATCCCTTTAGATAGGTCAGTACCATAGCTTAAGGGTAGAAAGCCTTTCTTGGAATTTTCTAGAAAATGGAATATGTTCAAGGTGTACTACTAATGTGACAATCCCAATACCCTCTTCTCTATTCTTCTAAACACTTTCAAAATTAAGATCCAAGAGGTATCCTTGAGATCATATTTCAAGTTATGGAACAACCATATAATAAAACACTTATTATTATCCTTATATCATTTTAAATGATTAGGATATTATCTACAGTTAGCATGATGAACACAATGGCACTCCCACTAAGCTTCATATGGTTCATCAAGATTCTATCTGAAGTCATAACATTTATAATTTCATCAAATCTTACGGTCCAACTTCAAAAAGCTTATTTAAGTCCGTAGATGGATTTCTTTTGCTTGCACATCTTCCTTTCCTCAACCACGAAGCCCTGGGGCTACTTCATGTGAATATCCTCAGAGAGGTATTCATAGAGGAATGCAATCTTGACTTCTGTCTCAAAGATGTCAAAGCCAAGTTGTGTAGCTAGAGTTGGCAATAATCCGATGGGTTTAAGGATTGTTACTGAAGAGGAAGTCTCATCGCAAGCGATGTCTTCTCTTCGTTGTATATCTCATGGCTACAAACCATGCTTTAAAGGTCTCTACCTTCTCATCATGTCCCCTTTCTCTTGAAGATCCATTTACACCTTAACGGGTCTTATCCTTATAGGTAGATCCTCGAGGGTCCATATACAACACTTGTATATGAAGTCTACTTTAGACTTTATTGCTAAAATCCATCTTTCCATGTCGTGATCCTCAAGAGCTTCATCACATGAAGTCCGATCATTGTCAGACATAATCGACACATGGAATACATCCTCAAACTCATTTGAAGAACTATTAGTGTTTCATCTTTAATTTTCTTTTTAGTTCTCGATTTCAGGAGTCTCATTATCTTCTCAAGATTAAATGAGTTCCAAAACTTCATTTTCATCTATATTCTCAAGGGAGTCATCCTTTAAGAATCACATTCTCATAGATGAGATCTTTTAAGAATCTCAGGTTTATAAAGTAGGTATGCAATACCATCCTTTTTTTCCTAATGAAGTAGCACTCTCTAGTGCTTAATTCCAGCTTACTTGCATGGAATCTTATTAAGGATATATCATGTAGTCTCTACTACATATATTCCTGGAAAGTAAAAGGTAATTATGCTAAAATTCATCATTGATCAAATCATGTCACACATGATCCAATTGTGTCTCCCTACAACTCTATTGAGTTTAGGTTTATCAGGAGGAGTGAGATAGAAATGATATTCATATCTCCATAAGGTATTCTTTGAGTTTATCTAACAGGTACAAGATACCTAGGTTAGATCAAACTCATTTCATCTTCCTTCCAACTTTGGTTCTAAACCAAAATTGTGAAATCTTTGAACACTTCAAAAGTTTCTTAGGTGAAGAGAAGAAATCTCATATCATACATAATCATTAATAGATATCACATGTCCATAATGTTTACTATGATATAGATGATCCGCATACATCAATATGTATGAGATCTTGAATACCTCGACATCTAACACCATTCCCAGAGAATGGTGTATTGGACATTTTACTTTGAATACAATATTCATAAGTATGTAAGCTTTGAAATTTTAGACATTCTAAGGTTTCATCTCTTACAAGTCTATTGATTAAATCAACAGATAAATGTCCAAGGTTTGATGCCCGATCATTGTTAAATGATCTTCAACCTCATATTGATCTTTTAAAGGTTTAATTCAATATTAGAAATCTTAATGAACCATTCATTAATTTTCTAATTTCGTAGAGTCCACTAGATGTAGATTACTTTCTGAAATATATCCATCATAACGCTTTATGATATGTCTATCTCAAAATTCACATTTATTTCCAACATTTAGAAACAAACAATGAGTGTATTATGATGTATAGGTCATAGACATTCTCTAAGACCAAGGGCTCTCCCATTGAAATTATGAAGTCTATTAATCCAATGGAAATTGTTGCAACAATTGCATCAAAATCCATGTAGATGACTATTAAACCTGAAGATCAAATTCTCCAGTCTTCTAAAACATATGAAACCCATTGCAAGTGTTGTTAGAAGATTGAGATACAATTATAAGACTTCATCTTATTTAATAAGCAATTCAATATTGATGTGTAGATTATTCTGATGCTCTATCTGAGTCCTTCTCTAAGGATTCTAGACAAACTTGATAGTTATACTATCAACATACCAACTTATTGTAGTATTGGCATTCATTCAAATATTAGGATGTCATATGGAAGCCATAGAAGTACGGTCAACTCTTTGACTATCCTTCTTATCTTTGGTCTGACCCATGCTTCCACTACTCTTCCTTTATCTATAAACAACCATTGCTTCCTATTTTAAATTCAAAAGAATTCAATGTAAGAGCATTTTCAACATGTATACATGCTTCATTAAATTCATACAATATGAATATTATGAAGCTTCATGAATGACTAGAGTATAGATAGTAGAATGATGACACTCATCATGTCTACATCCATCTAGACTCTCAAAACATTGGTTCAGGTAGGTATTCAAACATTTTGAATACATCATCTCTTATAGAGATATCATTCTGCATTATGCAGTGAACCATGTCATTCAAGATAAATGTCAAGAGCACATATGTATGCCAGAATATATTCTTATATTTTTATAAGGATTAATTGACAATTATGATCATCATCGACATGTCACTTCCAAAGTACAATTGATGATATCAAGAGTATAGAGACATACAAACCCTAGGGTGATGTCTTATTGTCTTATTTAATTGTCATTCCTCATTATGTTGAGGAAACTTGTACAATGCAACCACATATATTATGCGACCAATCACATTCTAGATGAGTTACCTTGGTGTATGTTATTTGCTGATGACATTGTGTTAATTGACGAGACTAGAGATGGAGTAAATGAGAAGCTTGAGGTCTAGATACATGAGTTGGAGACTAAAGGATTTCGTATAAGTAGGGCTAAGATGGAATATATGGAGTGCACCTTTGATGGAAGCAATGGTGAAGAAATCGAAGTGAAGATTGGTGATGATAACATTCAGAAGAGAGATTCCTTTAGATATCTGGGATGTATTCTGCAACATGATGGGGAAATTGATGGAGATGTTACTAATAGAATAAATACAGACTGGCTAAAGTGGAGAGGAGCCTATGTTGTTCTCTGTGATAAGAAAATTCCGTTAAAGATTAAAGGAAAGTTTTACGAAGCAACCGTGAGACCTGCTATGCTTTATGGATCTGAATGTTGGCCTGTGAACCATAGACATGTGCAGAGAATGAATATAGCAGAAATGAAAATGCTTAGGTGAATGTGTGGACACACACGTAAAGATCGGATTCGGAATGATGCAATCAAAAAGAAAGTTGGTGTAGCTCCGATCGAGGATAAGATGCGAGAAAATCGCTTAAGATGGTCTGGACGTTTGCAAAGAAGATCTGTTGATGCACCAGTTAGGAGATGCGAGTGTTGGGATGTTGAGTTGTCTAAGAGAGGACGAGGACGGCCCAAGAAGTTTTGGAAAGAGACCATACGAAGGGATCTTAGTTTTATGGATATAAGCTCAGGATTGGCCCAAGATAGATCTGAATGGAGGCGAACAATCCTTGTAGCTGACCCTACTTAATTGTGGAAAAAGGCTTTG
This sequence comes from Ottelia alismoides, assembly GCA_037367405.1. Classification (NCBI taxonomy): domain Eukaryota; kingdom Viridiplantae; phylum Streptophyta; class Magnoliopsida; order Alismatales; family Hydrocharitaceae; genus Ottelia; species Ottelia alismoides. The sequence goes on along the minus strand of JAZKJV010007604.1, from coordinate 1,199,041 downwards.
ATGTTATTGTTGTTGAAATTAATTATCAATCCAATTTATAATCAACAAACTTGATTATTTCTTGAATATAAGGTATAATCTCAAAGTACGTTTTATTCGAATTTTAATAATTAGAAAAAAACACCTTGATTTCTCCAGCATTATCGAGTCCCTACCTGATGTCATGGCCAGTACCGACGGGAGTAGGACAGTCCGTAACTGGTGCGACCTACTACCCCAACGCTCCCGACTAGACACCATATACATCTCAGGAAAGGATAATGCGAAATAGATCATTGTAAACTTTGAGATGGTCATCGGTTTTTCAACCGAAATTATACCATAGAATATTCATCAAAACCAATTTGATTAAACAAATCCCCAATCCTATTCAAGCAAGAGAGTTTGGATGTAAAAGTTGTCCTACAACTATTTAGGATAAACTAGAGGTTTGCAATGTTTGTTAATGATTTCATATCAACCAATTCTAATCAAGATCAACTATCTTATCATTTTGGTTAGTGAAATGTCATTCAGTGAAATAATTATCATCTTTAAATATTTCAAAAATATTTATCAATAATCATTTCAGAAAATTAACAATTAATTTTTCATCAACTTATTTAAATGACTATCACAAAGTTCATGATCAAGTTTGTTAATCTTCAGCAGTGACCCCTACTCACTAAAATTACCATAAGTCGATCAATTTAAATCTAATTAATGCAAATTAAATTTATTTGTTCGCCAATTTAATTTAAAACAGAAACCAAGTAATAATTATGCATTTCTAGCCAGTTAGGACCCGTAATTAACTCTTTAATTACGTCACTAACCACCATCCCTGAAATAGTGGATATATGGTTATTAAAAAGGTCATATCTTGAGTTATCAGATTCCAAATCACGCAAACTCAAATCCAATTGTTTCCTTAATTAATGGGAAAATTATCCAATTTAAATTTTCATGTTCAAAATTTAAACAGGGTCTAAATGTTATCACAAGACAGGGATGCGAAAATTGAAATGCTAAAATTTTCACGAACACAAACGAGCCCAAATCTTCGTAGGTTCAAGGATCTAATCCAAAACCTTCGACAACCTGGCTTTGATACCACTTGAAGGATATGGAAAAAATCCTCAAGCGCATCACGGAAGCGTGATGATCGCATCGAATGCGATTAGGAGCGACTAGTCGCACTAGTTGCTTGAGGTAGCAGAAATTAAATTTTTTCATGCGATGAAACCACATGATCCAAGAACACTCCTCGGATCATTTCATCTAAACCAAAAACAAGTAATAGGATTACCTCTTAAATCGATTGCGATCGAGTCTCTAAACAAAGAGACCTCTTGTCTCAAGTCTGATCCGTCAGAGGAGACGCTTGCGAGCGTGTAGATGAAACACGTGCTTCTCGCAATTCATGTTGAAGATCCAAGCCACAGATCTCCTGATCTCTACAAACGAGATACGATGTTTTCTTCACAAGCAAGGCACGCCGAAGTAGACGGAGATCTACGAGCAAATGATCGGGCAGCATAATGACGACGCTGCGGCGATGGAGAATCTCTCTAGGGCATCCATGATGGACGTCCACATGAGAGAGATAGAGAGAGTGGGTGTGTATAGAGAAAGAGAGAGAGAGAGAGAGCATTCATTAATCATGTCTTTTGAAGAGCAATGGATGTCTCTTCTTACATAGGGTTTTGGGAACCCATGGATCCCAATCCATAGTCAACACATAATCAATGGATGAGATTGATTTCTGTTTCTTTCAATGGCTAAGATGTTGGTGTAAAAACACAACAACTAATGATTTAATTTAAATTAATTTTCATTGATAAATCAAAAAAATTAATTTCAAATTAAATAATCTTTTGATAAGAGAAAAGATAATGAAGAGGATAAACCAATCTCCCCATAAGAGGGGACATCTACTCTTCTCCTCATGGAGAGTTGTAGCCGTCCACTCCTCTTGGTGGACTTGGTCCATCTCTTCTAATTATCATGAGATCTATTATCTCATGATATATATCATCATCTTCTGTCGACAATATTTTCACCAAAAAATAATTCCAAATTATCGAATTATCTTTTGGAAATATCAATCACACCATTGAAATTATGTCAATCTTATTCATTTCTTCTCTTCAACTAAGAAACCTTTGAAGTGTTCAAAGATTTCACAATTTTGGTTTAGAACCAAAGTTTGAAGGAAGATGAAATGAGTTTGATCTAACCTAGGTAGCTTGTACCTGTTAGATAAACTCAAAGAGTACCTTATGGAGATATGAATATCATTTCTATCTCACTCATCCCGATAAACCTAAAATCAATAGAGTTGTAGGGAGATACAATTGGATCATGTGTGACATGATTTGATCAATGATGAATTTTAGCATAATTACCTCTTAGTTTCTAGGTATATATGTATTAGAGAGTACATTATATATATAACCTTAATAAGATTCCATGCAAGTAAGCTGGAATTAAGCACTAGAGGGTGCTACTTCATTAGGAAAATAAAGGATGGTATTGGATACCTACTTTATAACCTTGAGAATCTTAAAAGATCTCATATCTGAGAATGCGATTCTTAGAGGTTGACTCTCTTGAGAATCAAGATGAAAATGAAGTGTAGGAACTCATTTAATCTTGAGAAGATAATGAGACTTCTGAAATCGGGAACTAAAAGGACAATTAAAGATGAAACACTCATACTTCTTCAAATGAGTTTGAGGATGTATTCCATGTGTCAATTAAGTCTGACAGTGATCGGACTTCATGTGATGATGCTCCTGAGAATCATGATGTGGAAAGTTGGATTTTAGCAATAAATTCTAAAGTAGACATCATACAAAAGTGTTCTATATGGAACATAGAGGATCTACCTATAAGGGTAAGTCCTATTTTGGTGTAAATGGATCTTCAAGAGAAAGGGAACCTGATGAGAAGGTAGAGACCTTTAAAGCATGGTTTGTAGCCATGAGCTACACAACGAAGAGAAGACATCGCTTGCGATGAGACTTGCTCTTCAGTAACCATGCTTAAACCCATCAGGTTATTGTTAACTCTAGCTACGCAATTTGGCTTTGACATCTTCGAGATGGATGTCAAGATTGCATTCCTCTATAAATACCACTCTGAGGATATTCACATGAAGTAACCCCAGTGCTTCATGGTTGAGGAAAGCAAGATGTGAAAGCTAAAGAAATCCATCTATGGACTCCAATAAGATTCTTGAAGTTGGACCATAAGATTTGATGAAATTATAAATCTTATGATTTCAGATAGAATCTTGATGAACCATATAAAGCTTAGTGGGAGTGCCATTATGTTCATCATGCTAAATGTAGATAATATCCTAATCATTTAAAATGATATAAGGATAATAATAAGTGTTTTATTATGTGGTTGTTCCATAACTTGAGATATGATCTCAAGGATGCCTCTTGGATCTTAATTTTGAAAGTGTTCAGAAGCGTAGAGAAGAGGGTATTGGGAGTGTCACATTAGTAGTACACATTGAACATATTCCATTTTCTGTAAAATTCCAAGAAAGGCTTCCTTCCCTTAAGATATGGTACTGATCTATCTAAAGGGATAGCACCTCAAAAGAGTTGAATAGGTGAATGCTAGAACTGCTTGCACTTGTGCATCAGTTACGAGAAGCTGAGTGTATGCTTGATGTGTACAAAAGCCATATATCTGCCATGTAGTGGGAGTAGTAAAGTGTTGCTAATCCTACTATGGAGATAAAACACTTGATTGAAGTAATAACAAAATCTTCATAGATGACAAAACTTTTGAGATAGTGATCTTTAAGTCTTATCTTCAAGAATTTTAAGACATTGTAAGATAGTGATCAATAAGGGTCTTAATAGTAGATGCCTTAGGAGATAGAGATCTCCACGAATAAAGGTATTCTGATAAGGATTATGGAAATACTGGTTATAATAATTACTGAGCAATAGTGTCAAGGACACTATAATTGCTTTATCAATATTGAGTATTGGTTGCATAAGATGCAGCATTCGCATTGGATGCGAGCACTCTTACTGGGATATGGAAGTGCCGTAAAAGGACTAGGCATAGTCTCGCGGGAACAGAGTGACTGATCAGCTTACCTAGCTATTTTTCTAAATAGCCTATGATTGTCACATGAGTGTGGGTTTAAATGATTAGCCCATTATTGCCTCTTTGGGCTAGTGGGAGATTGTTAGACATGCGAGCCCACGGCGAATCATTATGCAATAAATGTTATTGTAAACATCATTCCCTGATCTGAAATGAAGAATAAATAATTTGCATAATAGGTCCCTTAGTACAATTAGGGTTATGCACCATGGCCATCTTAATAATCACACAACTGTTGATTCAATAATTGAATCATAGAGGCTGGTGCTTGGAGGAATATCTAAAGGTTTAGATTGAGGACTCATCAAGCACTATCAAATGATTGTTAAGAGATGATCTCCAACTTGAGTAGAAGATGGCAATCCTTTCTCACATGGGCTTATATCTGACCGACTTCTTGATGCAGGTCCTCTACATATGAATAGAGATTCGGAGGTGTCAGATTTGTTAGGTCAAAGAGTTGACTTAACGAGATCGAGATAACCAAAGTCCTATGTTGTATGTTGTCACGATGTAGGCACGCATCCTCTGACCAGAGACAGATGTGTTACTATATGTTTAAGTATGTACATTTGGCAGACCAATAGGTTGATGACCTAACCAAGGTCTATACACCGGTGCGCTGGGAAGAATCAAATTCTGTGCACGGTCGTCTTGCTTTGGAAGCTTGACTGAATTTGTAGGTTTGATATATACTTTTGGAAAGTATATGATCAACACCTGGGTATCCGCAGAGAAAGTGCATTATCCTTAAAAGAGTTCATGGATAATTTCATTGTTGATATATGTATCCAAGCATCGAAAAAATTGATAATTATATGTGATTTAATTATCATGGATAATATGAATTTGATTCATATTATAAAGAGAGTTATCTGAGAAAATTAAATGTGATTTAATTATCGAAGATGTAAATAATGTGAATATGATTCATATTATTCTTTCACATGAGAATAGAGATCCAAGATGATTAAATATTATTTAATTATCATGGATATGAATAATATGGATAGCACTATCCATATTAATTATATATATTATAAATGTGATTTATAATATATCAGAGAGAGCATATTGTGATTTGTATTTGTTGATTAATTGTTAATGTGAATTGGATTCACATTGAATGATTAATTTAAAATATAATTACATTTAATTTTGGGTCATATCATACATAATCATCAATAGATATCACATATCCATAATGTTTACTTTGTTATGGATGATCCGCATACATCAATATGTATGAGATCTTGAATACCTCGACATCTATCACCATTCTCAGAGAAGGGTGTATTGGACATTTTGAAGGATATTGAGTATCCTTAAGCGCATCACAGAAGCGTGTCGATCGCATCGTATGCAATCGGAGCAGCTAGTCGCACTAGTCGCTCTTGATGCGGCGGAAATTAAAATTTTTAAACTAAAGATGAAACCACATGATCACGAGAACACTTCTCGGATCGTTTCATCAAACCACAAAGTATAAGGAATACCTCTTGAAGTGTGGTTGTGATCGTGAGATCCCAAAGTAGAGATCCTCCTGTCTCAAGTCCGATCCACGAAGAACGCACTCGCGAGCACGATGATGAGTCGCGTTTGTCCCGCAATCCTTGATGAAGATCCAAGCGATGGCTCCCCCGATTTCGTCAAATGAAATTCGTCGTCTTCCTTTAGAGTAAGTAACTCCAAAGAAGATGGAGATCCACGAGTCGTCGAAGAAGAAGCCGAGAGTCTCTCCTTTTTCAACACAAGATGGACGGCCATCTTTTGGAAGAGAGAAAGAGAGAGGGCGAGGATATGAGAGAGAGAGAGTTGTAACCTTGCACAACTCTTAATGATGTACCTTGGAAGGCTACCCTAGCCCTCCTTTTATATTAGTTTAGGATCCAATGGATCTCAATCCATGGGACACATGGATCCAACGGCATTGCTTGGTCCATGTAAAATAATTGGCTATAATTATTGTTGGTTAAAACCAACAACATTTATTTATGATTAAATTAAAATATATGTTGCAACATTATCAACACATTTTAAATTTAACATAAATAAGTTAGTTGAGAGATTAATCAATATAATAAAATGGAGATAATATTGCCTCCTAAAATGGTGGCTTTATTTCTCCTTTTTACTATATTACATTATCTCTCAATTATCACAAAAATATCCACCAAATTAATTCCAACTTAATTTGTGAATATCTCAATTATGGCATTGAAAATTATGTGAATCAAATTCACAACCCAAACTAATTTGTAAATTACATTTCCAATTAATTAATTAATGTGAATCCAGTCCACACTATTAATTAACAAATGCTATTTACATATATTCTCTCTCTTCAATATATGCACTATAAATCATATTTATAATACACATATATCATGGATAATATTATCCACATTCTCTAATCCTTGATAACTAAATCCCATTTAATTATCTTGGATAATCATTCTCACAATATGAATCATATTCATATTAAGCTTGATAATCAAATCTCATTTAATCATCAAGTCCTTGCTTGGATATTTCATCAAATGAATTGTTATTGAACCCTTTCAAGAATAATGTGCTTTCTACGCAGATACTTGGAGATAAGGACAGGGCGATTGTATTATTCCATGTATAGTGACTTGGATATTGAGATCTTATCTCAAATCCAGATCTTACGAACCTCCCACAGATGCTTGATTAAATCAAGACCGCAAATCTAATCTTCTCATTGAATCTGAATCTCATTCAGACCAATGTCCAACATTTGGACTAAGATCAGATTGCTTCTCCTCTGGAAGGAGTCACTAAAATCCAGGCCTGTTTCATCACTCCCTCGGAATGGAAGCGTCATGGATATACAATCGTTTATGATCACATCACCCTCAGGTATTCCCAATACCTGTACATCCTGCATACTGGAAGACCCATGGTCAACCCGAAGATCAAGATCAATTTTACACTGTCTTCTTCAGGGTTTGATCACTAAGTTTCTAATTTGATCATTGGGATTTGGTATCGATCATACACTTTCCAAAAGCATATATCATACCTAGGTCTTGATCATATACTTTCCAAAAGTATATATCACACCTACAAATTCAGTCAAGCTTCCAAAGCGAGACGACCGTGCACGGAATTTGATTCTTCCCAATATCTCATGAGTGAGCTCATGTCTTCCGGTTCAGTAGTGAACATGTATGATCCCTTTGAGAGATCGTATTACTCATATGCCCTTACATGCACACCAGCGCGCCGGTGTATAGACCTTGGTTAGGTCATCAACCTATTGGTCTGCCAAATGTACACACTCAGACATATAGTAACACATCTGTCTCCGGTCAGAGGATGGGTGCCTATGCTGTGACAACATTCAACATAGGACTTAGGTTATCTCGATCTCGTTAAGTCAACCCATTGACCTAACTAATCTGACACCTCCGAATCACTATTCCCATGCAGAGGACCTGCATCAAGAGGTCAGTCAGATATCAACCTATGTGAGAAAGGATTGCCATCTCCTACTCAGGTTGGAGATCACATCTTAACAATCATTTGACGGTGCTTGATGAGTCCTCAATCTAACTCTTTAGATATCATCCAAGCACCAGCCTCTATGATTCAATAATTGAATCAACAACTGTATGATCATTAAGATAGCCATGGTACATAACCCTAATTGTACAGAGGGACCTTTTATGCAAATTATTTATTCTTCATTTCTGATCAGGGAATGATATGTGCAATAACATTTATTTCATAATGGCTCGCTGTGGGCTCACATGTCCAACAATCTCCCACTAGCCCAAAGAGCCATTAATGGGCTAATCATTTAAACCCACACTCATGTGACAATCATAGGCTATTTAGAAATAGATAGGTAAGCTGATCAGTCACTCTGTTCCCAAAATACTATGCCAAGTCCTTTTAAGGCACTTGCATATCCCTAGGTAACAGTGCTCGCATCCAATGCGCATGTTGCATCTAATGCAACCAATACTCAATCTAGTCAAAGCAGTTATAGTGTCCTTGACACTATTGCTCAATTATTATACCCAGTATTTCCATAATCCTTATCAGAATACCCTTATTCGTTGAGATCACTATCTCTTAAGGTATCCACAGTTAAGACCTTTTAGATCTCTATCTATAAAGTCTTAAGCTTTTGAAGATATGACTTTTGAGATCACTATCTCAAAAAATCTTGTCGTCTATGAAGATTTTGTTATTACTGGAATCAAGTGTTTTCTCTCTCCATAATAGGATTAGTAACAGTTTACTACTCCCACTGCATGGCAGATATCTGGCTTTTGTACACATCTAGCATACACTTAGCTTCTCGTAACTGATGCACAAGTGCAAGCAGTTCTAGCATTCACTTCCTCAACTCTTTGAGGTGTTATCCCTTTAGATAGGTTAGTACCAAGTCTTAAGGGAAGGAAGCCTTTCTTGGAATTTCCAAAAAAAATGGAACATATCCAAGGTGTACTACAAATGTAACAGTCCCAATATCCTCTTTTCTTTGCTTCTAAACAACTTCAGAACTAAGATCCAAGAGGCATCTTTGAGATCATATCTCAAGGTATGGAATAGTCACAATATAAAACACTTATTATCATCCTTATATCATTCCAAATGATTAGGATATTATCTACATTTAGCACGATGAACACAATGGCACTCCCACTAAGCTTCACATGGTACATCAAGATTCTATCTGAAATCATAACACTTATGGTTTCATCAAATCTGATGTTCCAACTACAAGAAGCTTATTTGAGTCCATAGATGGATTTCTTTAGCTTTCACAGCTTACTTTCCCAAATCATGAATCCCTGGGGCTACTTCATGTGAATATCCTCAGAGCGGTATTCTTAGAGGAATGCAATCTTGACTTACATCTTGAAGATGCAATAGTCAAGTTGTGTAGCTAAGGTTAGCAATATTCTGATGATTTTAAGCATGGTTACCGAAGAGCAAGTCTCATTGCAAGCAATGTCTTCTCTTCCGATGTGTAGCTTATGGCTATGAACCGAGCTTTGAAGGTCTCTACCTTCTCATCAGGTTCCCTTTCTCTTGAAGATCCATTTACACCTTAACGGGTCTTACCCTTATAGGTGGATCCTCGAGGGTCCATATACAACACTTGTATACGAAGTTTACTTTAGACTTTATTGCTAATATCCATCTTTCCATGTCATGATCCTCAGGAGCTTCATCACATGAAGTCCGATCATTGTCAGACTTAACTGACACATGGAATACATCCTCAAACTCATTTGAAGAGGTATTAACATTTCATCTTTAATTGTCCTTTTAGTTCCCGATTTCAGGAGCCTCATTATCTTCTCAATATTAAATGAGTTGCTTCACTTCATTTTCATCTTGATTCTCAAGAGAGTCTCAATTTACTAAGAATCACATTCTCAAAGATGAGTTCTTTTAAGAATCTCAAGGTCATAAAGTAGGTATCCAATACCATCCTTTATTTTCCTAATGAAGTAGCACTCTCAAGTGCTAGATTCCAGCTTACTAGCATGGAATCTTATTAAGGATATATATTGTAGTCTCTACTACACATATATACATGGAAACTAAGGGATAATTATGCTAAAATTCATCATTGATCAAATCATGTCACACATGATCCAATTGTATCTCCCTACAACTCTATTGAGTTCAGGTTTATCAGGAGGAGTGAGATAGAAATGATATCCATATCTCCATAAGGTATTCTTTGAATTTTATCTAACAGGTACAAGTTACGTAGGTTAGATCAAATTCATTTCATCTTCCTTCAAACTTTGGTTCTAAACCAAAATTGTGAAATCTTTGAACATTTCAAAGGTTTCTCAGGTGAAGAGAAGAAATCTCATATCATACATAATCATCAATAGATATCACATATCCATAATGTTCACTATGATATAGATGATCTACATACATCAATATGTATAAGATCCCGAACACCATGACATCTTGCACCTTTCCTAAGAGACGGGTGTTTTGGACATTCTTCGAATACAATATTCACAAGTATGTAAGATTTGAAATTTTAGACATTCTAAAGTTTCATCTCTTACTAGTCTATTGATCATATCAACAAACAAATGTCCAAGGCTTGATGCAGATCATTGTCAAATGATCTTCATCCTCTTATTGATCTTATAAGGTTTAATTTTTAGTATTAGAAATCTTAATGAACCATTCATTAATTTTCTAATTTTTGTGGAGTCCACTAGATGTTAGATTTCTATCTGAAATATTTCCATCATAACTCTTTATGATAGTTCTATCTCAGAATTCATGTTTATTTCCAACATTTAGAAACAAACAATGAGGGTATTCTAATATCTAGGTCATAGAGACATTCTCCAAGACTAAGGGCTCTCCCACTGAGAATATGAAGTCTATCTATTCAATAGAGATTGCTGCTGCAATTACATCAATATCCATGTAGATGACTACTAAACCTTAAGATCAAATTTCTAATCTTCTAATATATATGCAACCAATTGCAAATGTCATTAGAAGATTGGGATACAATTGTCAGACTTTATCTTATGAAATAAGAAAGTCAGAGTCAATGATTATATGTAGATTATTCTGATGCTCTATCTGAGTCATTCACTAAGGATTTTAGACAGACTTGATAGTCATACTATCAACACATCAACTTATTGCAGTATTGGCATTCATCCAACTCTTTGGATGTGAAATGGAAGTCACAGAAGTAGGTCAACTCTTTGACTTTCCTTCTTACTCGGGTCCGACCCATGCTTCCACTGCGCTCTCTTCATCTATAAACAACCATTGTTCAAGACAAAGAATGTCTTATGTTGAATTCCAAAGATTTCAATACAAGAGCAATTCAACATTTATACATGCTTCATTAAATTCATTCAAAATGATTATTATGAAGCTTCATGAATGACTTGAGTATAGATAGCTAGAATGATGACACTCATCATATCTACATACATCTTAACTCTTAGAGACTTAGGTTCAGGTAGGTATTCAAGAATTTTGAATACACCATCTCTTTCGAGCCACCATTTTGCATAATGCAGAGAACCATGTCATTCATAATTAAATGTCTAGAGCACAAATGTATGCCAAAATATCTTCTTTTATTTTATAAGGATTATCTGACAATTACGATCACCATCGACATGTGACTTCTAAAGTACACTCGATGAAAGATCAAGAACATACAAACCCTAAGGTGATGTCTTATTGTCTTATTTAATTGTCATTCCCCATTTTGTTGAGGAAACTTGCACATTGCAACCACATACATTATGTGTCCAATTGCAAGAACAATATCTGGATCATGAGTCCAATCCATGATATTTTACTGGTTATTATTGAGTACAACATTGAGTGGGTTTCATGAAGGATTATCTGAAATAAGAAATTTGCATAAGTGTATATATATTATATATACATGTTTTACTTTGATTTAGGAATTTTTATATCAAAGTTGTCTTGCCTTGTCAACAATGAAAGTTCATTCCCTTAATCACTTTCAATGTAAGAGATATACTTACCATTATATCTCAAGCAAGATCTGGGATCTCCTTCCTTATCTTTGTCGCATCCCAATAATATGAGAACTTACGACTCCGATAAAAAGAAGCGGGAACTCATTCCGCCTTGCAAGTCCAACTTGCATCTCCCAACTCGGTCTTTAACACCCGCGCCCACCACCCCTAAGATGATGTTGACCCGTCATTAATTTAACCAACTGTCAACAGGCTTAATACTCGCTATACACAATCCAATATCACCCCAATAATATGAGGACTCGATATTGGGGTCACTACGTATACGGCCTTACTCTTTCGAGAAGAAAACAACCCGATCCAATTAAATCATATATAGGATCTGTCACTTCGGACAGGCATCTCCTATATACAACAACTGGCGACGAAATCCTTTGCCTTGACGGGAGACCATGGATGTAACTTATGTGATCCTCCACCTCATATTCAAATTGTAATTAATTATTGTGAATCACATTCACATAATTAATTCTTCCAAGGGAAATACACATCTATTTATAATAGAGTGTTTATTGGATAAAATTAATTTAATCACATTAAATTAATCATCAATCCAATCATCAATCAACAAACATGTCTTTTACTTGAATAGTAGGTATTATCTCAAAGTACGTATTATTCGAATTTTAATAATTAGAAAAATACACATTGACTTTCTCCGGTATTATACAGTCCGTACCCGCTACCATGGCCAATACCGACGAGAGTGGAACGGACCACATACATTGCAACCCGCGATCCCAATGCTCTCTGACTAGGCACTACATCTGCCTCGGGAAAGGATAATACCGGATAGATCATCATGTACTTTGAGATGCTCATCGGTTTTTCAACCGAAATTATACCATATAATATACATAAAAACAATTCTGATTATATTATAAAGAGATTTGCTAAACAAATCCCCAATCCTATTCAAGGAAGAGGGTTTTTCATGTAAATGTTGTCCTACAACTATTGTAGGATAAACTATGGTTTTTCATGAAATCAATGTTTGTTGATGAACCCATGATCAAGATCTATTATCTCATCATTGTGGTTTAAGAAAATGTCATTCAATGAAATAATTATCTCTTTAAATATTTCACAAATATTTATCACTAATTATTTCAGAAAATTAACAATTAATTTTCATCGTGATAATTGAATGACTTATCACAAGGTTCATGATCCAAGATGTCAGTTTCCAGTAGTGACCCCCAATCACTAAAATTAACTTATCTTGATCAATTTAAATCCAAAAAATGCAAACTCAGTTTCCAAAGATTTCCTATTTGATTTATTAAAGAACCCAAGTGATAATTAAAGCATTTCGAGGCGGATTAAAACCGTAATTATCTCATTAATCACGTTTAAATCCGCAGTTCCCGCAACAGTGAATATATGCATATTCAAAAGACCATATCTTGAGCAAATGAAGTCCAAATTTAGTAAACTCAAATCCTATGGTTTCCTTAATTAATGGGGAACAAAATACATCTGAAAATTTCGTGTTTAAACAATTTAAACAGTGCCGAAAAAATCAATTATACAATGGTGCGAAAATTGAAATGCAGTAAAAATTTCGCAACCCTTTCAAGAACCAAATCATCTAAGGTCTATGGATCATATCCAAAACCTTATTCAACCAGGCTCTGATACTACTTGAAGGATATTGAGTATCCTTAAGCGCATCACGGAAGCGTGTCGATCGCATCGTGTGCAATCGGAGCAACTAGTCGCACTAGTCGCTCTTGATGCGGCGGAAATTAAAATTTTTAAACTAAAGATGAAACCACATAATCACGAGAACACTTCTCGGATCGTTTCATCAAACCCCAAAGTATAAGGAATACCTCTTGAAGTGTGGTTGTGATCGTGAGATCCCAAAGTAGAGATCCTCCTGTCTCAAGTCCGATCCACGAAGAACGCACTCGCGGGCACGATGATGAGTCGCGTCCGTCCCGCAATCCTTGATGAAGATCCAAGCGATGGCTCCCCCGATTTCGTCAAATGAAATCCGTCGTCTTCCTTTAGAGTAAGTAACTCCAAAGAAGATGGAGATCCATGAGTCGTCGAAGAAGAAGCCGAGAGTCTCTCCTTTCTCAACACAAGATGGATGACCATCTTTTGGAAGAGAGAAAGAGAGACGGCGAGAATATGAGAGAGAGAGAGAGAGAGAGTTGTAACCTTGCACAACTCCTAATGATGTACCTTGAAAGGCTACCCTAGCCCTCCTTTTATAATAGTTTAGGATCCAATGGATCTCAATCCATGGGATGCATGGATCCAACGACATTGCTTGGTACATGTAAAATCAATGGCTATAATTATTGTTGGTTAAAACCAACAACATTTATTTATGATTAAATTAAAATATATGTTGCAACATTATCAACACATTTTAAATTTAACATAAATAAGTTAGTTGAGAGATTAATCATCATAATAAAACGGAGATAATATTGCCTCCTAAAATGGTGGCTTTATTTCTCCTTTCTATTATATTACATTATCTCTCAATTATCACAAAAATATCCACCAAATTAATTCCAACTTAATTTGTGAATATTTCAATTATGCCATTGAAAATTATGTGAATCAAATTCACAACCCAAACTAATTTGTAAATTACATTTCCAATTAATTAATTAATGTGAATCCAGTCCACACTATTAATTAACAAATGCTATTTACATATATTCTCTCTCTTCAATATATGAACTATAAATCATATTTATAATACACATATCATGTATAGTATTATCCACATTCTCTAATCCTTGATAACTAAATCCCATTTAATTATCTTGGATAATCATTCTCACAATATGAATCATATTCATATTAAGCTTGATAATCAAATCTCATTTAATCATCAAGTCCTTGCTTGGATATTTCATCAAATGAATTGTTCTTGAACCCTTTCAAGAATAATGTGCTTTCTCCGCAGATATTTGGAGATAAGGACAGGGCGATTGTATTATTCCATGTATAGTGACTTGGATATTGAGATCTTTTCTCAAATCCAGATCTTACGAACCTCCCACCGATGCTTGATTAAATCAAGACCACAAATCTAATCTTCTCATTGAATCTGAAACTCATTCAGACCAATGTCCAACATTTGGACAACGATCAGATTGCTTCTCTACTGGAAGGAGTCACTAAAATCCAGATCTGTTTCATCACTCCCTCAGAATGGAAGCGTCATGGATATACAATCATTTATGATCACACCACCCTTAGGTATTCCCAATACCTGTACATCCTGCATACTGGAAGACCCATGGTCAACCCGAAGATCAAGATCAATTTTACACTGTCTTCTTCAGGGTTTGATCACTAAGTTTCTCATTTGATCATTGGGATTTGGTATGGATCATACACTTTCCAAAAGCATATATCATACCTAGGTCTTGATCATATACTTTCCAAAAGTATATATCAAACCTACAAATTCAGTCAAGCTTCCAAAGCGAGACGACCGTGCACGGAATTTGATTCTTCCCAATATCTCATGAGTGAGCTCATGTCTTCCGGTTCAGTAGTGAACATGTATGATCCCTTTGAGAGATCGTATTACTCATATGCCCTCACATGCACACCAGCGCGCCGGTGTATAGACCTTGGTTAGGTCATCAACCTATTGGTCTGCCAAATGTACACACTCAGACATATAGTAACACATCTGTCTCCGGTCAGAGGATGCGTGCCTATGCTGTGACAGCATTCAACATAGGACTTAGGTTATCTCGATCTCGTTAAGTCAACCCATTGACCTACTAATCTGACACCTCCGAATCACTATTCCCATGCAGAGGACCTGCATCAAAAGGTCGGTCAGATATCAGCCTATGTGAGAAAGGATTTCTATCTCCTACTCAGGCTGGAGATCACATCTTAACAATCATTTGACGGTGCTTGATGAGTCCTCAATCTAACTCTTTAGATATTATCCAAGCACCAGCCTCTATGATTCAATAATTGAATCAACAGCTGTATGATCATTAAGATAGCCATTGTACATAACCCTAATTGTACAGAGGGACCTTTTATGCAAATTATTTATTCTTCATTTCAGATCAGGGAATGATATATGCAATAACATTTATTGCATAATGGCTCGCTGTGGGCTCACATGTCCAACACATTTTACTTTGAATATAATATTCATAAGTATGTAAGCTTTGAAATTTTTGACATTCTAAAGTTTCATCTCTTAAAGTCTATTGATTAAATCAACAGATAAATGTCCAAAGTTTGATGCCTGATCATTGTTAAATGATCTTCAACCTCATATTGATCATTTAAAGGTTTAATTTCAATATTAGAAATCTTAAAGAACCATTCATTAATTTTCTAATTTAGTATTGTCCACTAGATGTAGATTACTTTCTGAAATATATCCATCATAACGCTTTATGATATGTCTATCTCAGAATTCACGTTTATTTCCAACATTTAGAAACAAACAATGAGTGTATTCTAATGTATAGGTCGTAGAGACATTCTCTAAGACCAAGGGCTCTCCCACTGAAATTATGAAGTCTATTAATCCAATGGAAATTGTTGCAACAATTGCATTAAAATCCATGTAGATGACTATTAAACCTGATGATCAAATTCTCCAGTCTTCCAAAACATGTGCAACCCATTGCAAGTGTTGTTAGAAGATTGAGATACAATTATAAGACTTCATCTTATTTAATAAGCAAGTCAATATCGATGTTTATGTAGATTATTTCGATGCTCTATCCGAGCCATTCTCTAAGGATGCTAGACAGACTTGATAGTCATACTATCAACACACCAACTTATTGCAATATTGGCATTCATCCAACTCTTTGGATGTCATATGGAAGTCATAGAAGTACGGTCAACTCTGTGACTATCCTTCTTCTCTTGGTTCTGGCGCATGCTTCCACTATGCTCCCTTTATCTATAAACAACCATTGCTTAAGACTAATGATCTCTTATGTTAAATTCAAAAGAATTCAATGTAAGAGCATTTCAACATTTATACATGCCTCATTAAATTCATACACTATAAATATTATGAAGCTTCATGAATGACTAGAGTATGGACAGTAGAATGATGATACTCATCATGTCTACATCCATCTAGACTCTCAAAACATTGGTTCAGGTAGGTATTCAAACATTTTGAATACATCATCTCTTATAGAGCTACCATTCACATTATGCAGTGAACCATGTCATTCAAGATAAATGTCAAGAGCACATATGTATGCCAAAACATCTTCATAAATTTTTATAAGAATTAATTGACAATTACGATCATCATCGACATGTCACTTCCAAAGTACATTTGATGATATCAAGACTATAGAGACATACTAACCCTAGGGTGATGTCTTATTGTCTTATTTAATTGTCATTCCTCATTGTGTTGAGGAAACTTGCACAGTGCAACCACATATATTATGTGTCCAACTGCAAGTACAATATCTAGATCATGAGTCCAATCCATGATATTTTACTAGTTATTATTGAGTATAATATTGAGTGGGTCTAATGAAGGACTATCTGAAATAAGAAATTGAGGAAACTTGCACAATGCAACCACATATATTATGTGTCCAATTGCAATTACAATATCTAGATCATGAGTCTAATCCATGATATTTTACTAGTTATTATTGAGTATAATATTGAGTGGGTCTAATGAAGGACTATCTGAAATAAGAAATTTGCATGAGTGTACATATTTATATGTATACATATTTTCCTTTGATTTACAAGTTTTTATATCAAAGTTGTCTTGCCTTGTCAACACTGAAAGTGCATTCCCTTAACCACATTCAATGTAAGAGATATACTTACCATTATATCTAAAGCAAGATCTGGGATCTCCTTTCTTATCTTTGTCACATCCCAATAATATGAGAACTTGTGACTCCCATAAAAGAAGCAGGAACACATTCCACCTAGTAAGTCTAACTTGCATCTCCTAATTCGATCTTTAATACCCAGGCCCACCACACCTAAGGTGATGTTGATCCCTCATTAATTGAACCAACTATCAACGGGCTTAATACTCGTTATACTCAATCTAATATTGCCCCAATAATATGATGACTCGATGTTGGGGTCACTGCATATACGGCCTTACTCTTTCGAGAAGCAAAGAGCCCAATCCAAATGGATTGTATGCAGGAGCTATCACTTTGGACATGCGTCTCCTACATACTATACCTGGCGACGGAACCCTTCGCCTTGACGGGAGACCATAGATGTCACTTATGTGATCCTTCATATCATATTCAAATTTTATAATTAATTAATTATCATGAATCATATTTACATAATTAATTTTTCCAAGGGAAATACACATCTATTCATAATAAAGTGCTTTTAGTTGGGTATAATCAATTTAATCACATTAAATTCATCATCAATCCAATTTTCAATCAATAAACTTGATTATTTCTTGAATAAAAGGTATAATCTCAAAGTACGTATTATTTAAATTTTAATAACTTGAAAAATACACCTTGATTTCTTCAGCATTATCGAGTCCTTACCCATTGTCATGGCCAGTACTGACGGGAGCGAGACAAACCACAACCAGTGCTACATGCTACCCCAATGCTCCCCGACTAGACACCATATCCACGTCAGGAAAGGATAATGCCAAATAGATCATTGTATACTTTGAGATGGTCGTCGGTTTTTCAACCGAAATTATACCATAGAATATTCATCAAAACCATTTTAATAATATTATAAGGAGATTTGCTAAACAAATTCCCAATCCCATTCAAGCAAGAGGATTTTGTATGTAAAAGTTGTCCTACAACTATTGTTCGATAAACTAGAGATTTGCAATGTTTGTTGATGATTTCATATCAACCAATTATGATCAAGATCAACTATCTTATCATTTTGGTTAGTGAAATGTCATTCAATGAAATAATTATCATCTTTAAATATTTCAAAAATATTTATCAATAATCATTTCAGAAAATTAACAATTAATTTTCATCAACTTATTTGAATGACTATCACAAAATTCATGATCAAGTTTGTTAATTCCAAGCAGTGACCCCTACTCACTAATATTAACATAACTCTATCAATTTAAATCCAATTAATGCAAACTAAATTTATTTTGTTCGCCAATTTGATTTAAAACAGAAACCAAGTGATAATTATGCATTTCTATGCATATAGGGCCCGTAATTAACTTTTTAATTACATCACTAACCACCATCCCCGAAACATTGGATATATGGTTATTAAAAAGATCATATCTTGAGTTATCGGATTCCAAAACACCCAAACTCAAATTTTACTGTTTCCTTAATTAATGGGGAACATTATCAAATTGAAAATTTCGTGTTTAAACATTTTAAACAGGGCCTAAATTTTATCACAAGACAGGGATGCAAAAATTGAAATGCTACAATTTTCACGAACACAAACGAGGCCAAATTATCGTAGGTTCATGGATCTAATCCAAAACCTTCGACAACTCGGATCTAATACCACTTGAAGGATAGGGAAAAATCTTCAAGCACATCACGGAAGCGTGATGATCGCATCGAATGCGATCGGGAGCAACTAGTCGCACTAGTTGCTTGAGGCATCGGAAATTAAAATTTTACATGCGATGAAACCACATGATCCAAGAACACTTCTTGGATCATTTCATCTGAACCAAAAACAAGTAATAGGATAACCTCTTGAATAGTGGTTGCGATCGAGACTCTAAACAAAGAGACCTCATGTCTCAAGTTCGATCCGTCGGAGGAGACGCTTGCGAGCGTGTTGATGAAACACGTGCTTCTCGCAATTCATGTTAAAGATCCAAGCCACTGATCTCTTGATCTCGACAAACGAGATACTGTGTCTTCTTTACGAGCAAGGCACACCGAAGTAGACGGAGATCCACGAGCAAACGATCGGGCAGCATAACAATGACGTTGTGGCGATGGAGAATCTCTCTATGGTATCCATGATGGACGGCAACATGAGAGAGATAGAGAGAGAGACGGCGTGTATAGAGAAAGAGAGAGAGCATTCATTAATCATGTCTTTTGAAGATCAATGGATGCCTCTTCTTACATAGAGTTTTAGGAACCCATGGATCTCAATCCATAGGCAACACATAATCAATGGATGAGATTAATTTGTCTTTCTTTCAATGGCTAAGATGTTGGTGTAAAAACACAACAACTAATGATTTAATTTAAATTAATTTTCATTGATAAATCAATAAAATTAATTTTAAATTAAATCATCTTTTGATAAGAGAAAAGATAATGAAGAGAATAAACCAATCTCCCCGTACGAGTGTACGACTACTATTCTCCTCATGAAGTGTTTAGACGTCTACTCCTCTTCGGTGGACTTGGTCCATCTCTTCTAATTATCATGAGATCTCATTATCTCATGATATATATCATCATCTCTTGTTGACAATATTTTCACCAAAAAATAATTCCAAATTATCTTATGGAAAATATCAATCATGCCATTGAAATTATGTGAATCTTAATCACAACCCAAAACTAAATGTAATTATATTTTTAATTAATCATTTAATGTGAATCTAATTCACATTAAAAATTAATGAACAAATATAAATCACAATATGATCTCTCTAATATATTATAAATCACATTTATAATATATATAATTAATAAGGATAGTGCTATCCATATTATTCATATCCATGATAATTAAATCATATTTAATCATCTTGGATCTCTATTCTCATGTGCCAGAATAATATGAATCATATTCACATTATTTACATCTTGGATAAATAAATCACATTTAATTATCTCAGATAACTCTCCTTACAATATGAATCAAATTCATATTATCCATGATAATTAAATCACAATTAATTATCAATTTTTTGATGCTTGGATACATATATCAACAATGAAATTATTCATAAACTCTTTCAAGGATAATGCGCTTTCTCCGCGAATACATGGAGATAAGGACAGGGCGATTGTATTATTCCACGTATAATGAATTGGATATTGAGATCACATCTCTAGTCTAGATCTTGGGCCTCCCATAGATGCTTGATTAAATCAAGACTGCAAATCTAATCTTCCCATTGCATCGAATCACATTCAGATCAATGTCCGACATTTGGACCAAGATCAGATTACTTCTCTATTGAGAGGAGTCACTAAAATCCAGAACCATTTCATCACTCCCTAGGAATGGAAGCGTCATGTTTATACAATCGTTTATGATCACATCACCCTCAGGTATTACCAACACATGTACATCCTGCATACTGGAAGACTCAGAATAAACCCGAAGTATTAGATCAACTTCACATTGTCTACTTCAGGGTTTTATCAGTAAGTTTCTCATTTGATCATTGGGAGTCGGTATCGATCATATACTTTCCAAAAGCATATATCAAACCCAGGTGTTGATCATATACTTTTCAAAAGTAGATATCAAAATTCCAAATTCAGTCAAGCTTCCAAAGCAAGACGACTGTGCATGGAATTTGATTCTTCCCAATATCTCTTGAGTGAGCTCATGTCTTCTGGTTCAGTAATGAACCTGTATGATCCCTTTGAGAGATCGTATAACTCATATGCCCCTATATGCACACCAGTGCGCCGGTGTATAGTCCTTGGTTAGGTCATTAACCTATTGGTCTGCCAAATGTACATACTCACACATCTAGTAACACATCTGTCTCCAGTCAAAGGATGCGTGCCTATATCGTGGCAGCATACGACATAGGACTTTGGTTATCTCGATTTCATTAAGTCGACTCTTTGACCTAACTAATCTGACTTCTCCAAATCTCTATTCTTATGAAGAGGACTTGCATCAAGAGGTCGGTCAGATATCAGCATATGCGAGAAAGGATTGCCATCTCCTACTCAGGCTGGAGATCATCTCTTAACAATTATTTGATGGTGCTTGATAAGTCCTCAATCTAACAATTTGGATATTCATCCAAGCACCAGCTTCTATGATTCAATTATTGAATCAACAGTTGTATGACTATTAAGATGGCCATGGTACATAACCCTAATTGTACTATGGGACCTATTATACAAATTATTTATTCTTCATTTCAGATCAAGGAATGATATTTGCAATAATATTTATTGCATAATGGCTCGTCATGGGCTCGCATATCCAACAGTGTAACACAGGATGGGAGAGATGGCAAATATGGAGTGTTGAATTCAGTCGATTGATGAGGATTCATAGAATGGATTGGATTCATTCGATGGTGAGAGTCTCCAGCAAATATTGGAGGATATCTGGATGAAGGGGGTTTTGAGGATTTGGGTCTTATCGAAAAAAAATGTTTTCAAAGTATAGATCTGGCAGGTGCTCGGACAAAAGTCACATAATTTTCGAAGGAGGTTTAATCGTTGACATAATGGATCTTGGTTAAAGACGTTTAAGTTCTTGGGATACTCAACAGAAGAAACCCTAGATTTTTCAGATCAAGAAAGGAGAATGATGGAACAAATGTATGATTTTTGATATCCGAGCTCGGTTCATGAACATCAATGCAAACACAAATCAAACCCCATGTTCACCAACTCACACAATGAAACCGCAAGAGTTCAACAAATTATCTTTTCAATTTTAGTTGGTGATAAATTTAATATTGGAAAAGAATTAGCGAGCTGTTAGGTGCCTAAATTTTTCTAAAAAAATGGCATGAATTCTTACAACTAGTTGCATATACTTTCAGGCTGTATAGGCGTAAGTACGGACTGTAAAATGACTACCCATGTTACTTAAGGATGGAGCCTTACACAATGTCCTTTAAACCACCCACTCTGCTAAGGAAATCCGAACCGTTTATCAGGTACCCATATATCGTCGCTGAGAAGTAGCTAATCTTTTTTATAGAATCAGTAATCAGTATGAAAATCCGGAGTTGGGCTCTATCCTTAAGTATTGTCTCTCCCTCACTCAAACAAATAAATGAATCCAAGGTCGGGGTTGCTCTCATGCAAAAAAATAAGATTTATGATTTAATTAAAGTCAACAAAGTTTAGCAGTCCCAATTTTAATTAGGTGATCACTAAAATATTATGTGAGTAGAAATACACGTCTACCATTCAGTCCCAATTTCCTTTAAAATTTACGTGACAAAACATGAGGAATAAATTCAGAAAAAGACGATACACATGAAACAGTGATGTATACTCGGATAGAAGACTTACAATGATTTCTCGCAGTTTCCATGTGGGATGCAATACAAGAATAGAAATTTATTCTAGATGAATGCAACCCAACAAAACCCACATCCTAGCTGAAAGTTCTATTAATCGTGAAGAATTGAGTTAAATTTGACTAAATTAAATGATCTAATGTGCGTATCAATTAAAGTGCAGTGCGGTACTAGATTCTACGAGCACAATCATAAAATCCTATAAGCTCTAGTAGCCATATGTAAAGGTCTAACCTACGTGCCACTCATGTCGGGCCCTACTGTTGACACGAAATTTTGAGGGTTGGAAAATTAATGATAAATATGTAGTCGTTGCTATCTCCAAAAATCCCGTGATAAAAAAATATTTTTTTATTTTTTCTACTTATTAACCTGTATAGTGGATAGTGTCGAACTCAGGGAGGCTACGAATCCCGAGGGTTATTCAATTAATCGAAAATCAATTAAGACAAAACAAGAATCTTAAAGGACAACTATCCCTGGCTTTTGT
This sequence comes from Ottelia alismoides, assembly GCA_037367405.1. Lineage (NCBI taxonomy): Eukaryota > Viridiplantae > Streptophyta > Magnoliopsida > Alismatales > Hydrocharitaceae > Ottelia > Ottelia alismoides. Next base: position 1,175,685 of record JAZKJV010007604.1, on the reverse strand, counting down.
GATTTTTTTATCTTTTGAATTTTTTAATTTTTTATTTCTAATTTTTTAGTGCTTTTTTATTTTGCAGTTTTTTTTTTCAAAAATAACACGAAGCAATATTCACAAGATCAAAAATACACACACCAACTCTTTTTGTAATTTTTAAATTAATACAAAATACTCAGAAAATTCAAAGAAAATATTTTCGGGTTTTAAAGTTTTGAAATATTTTTGAGAATTTTTGTGGAATTTTAAGATGTTTTTGTATTTTTCTAAAAATAAAACAGTGAGAAAATGTGAAACTGTACACAGCCTGGAGTAATTTGCAACCTAAAAATATTTTAAGTGCCCAAAACTTCTGGAAATTATTTTGATGACAAACTACATGCAAATATCTACAAACAGGAACTGAAATCACGATTTTTGGATTTTTGTAGATTTTTTTATGTTTTTTATAAGATTTTTGGTATTTTCAATTTTGTGGGCTTTTATAAATAATCAAAGTGTGAAAATTGGTTAGAAAATATTAGACAATGAAACAAAATTACTTATTTTTTTTAATGGAGTTATTTTCAAATTTTATGAATTTTTGAATTTCAAACAGGGAAAATGATATGTTTTTGATATTTTAATAAATGAAAACAAAATGCACTGAAAATTTTATGCTAAGAAGACAATCACATCAGGAGTATAGCATAATTTTTGCAAGATTTTTAGATCGCAAATAACATTTATTTCATTCAAATAGAGCAAGCAACTTTTTGTTCTGCAATTCAGGGACTAAAATGTAAATAAGTTTTGTTTTTGCATCATATAAATAAAATAAATAAATCACAAGAGAGAATGTGCAATTTTACCACTATATCACGCGCTTGACATGTGCTTGAGGCTGGTAGGGGCTTATTCGTAATTTCTGAAAACTTTTGGGCTTGAGTTGTAATTTTCGCAAATATATTTTTTTAATCCAAGCCCTAGGGAGGTTCCTTCTTCGTTTCAATCTCAAGGGGGCATTGGCCACCGCTGCCCCTTCTCCCCACGCGCGCGCGGCACTGGATAGGCGGAGGCGAGCGATCGGGCTGTGTGGCAGCGGTGAGACGCCGCTTGAGGCCTGGACTGCGGATGGACCTGTGATGCGGGCGGAGGCAGAGGCGCAAGGGAAACAGAAGAAACGCCTTGGCTGCAGAGGCAGCTCGAAGCAGGAGAGGCGTGTCCGCACGCGACGGCGATGAACGTCGCCTCGCTGGGCGATTGCTGCGGTCTGGGGAAGAAGGGCATCCCGTGCACGGATGGAGGCGGGCCCCACCACAGATGGAGGGTGGGTGCGACGAGCGTGCGACACGCGCCAGCAGCGCAGCCTGGTGACCGGTGGAAGTGACGCAACCGCCAGGCGCGGTTGCGCATGCGGGCTGAGCTGCGGCCAAGGAAGGCGGGCGGCGCCAGCACGATGGAGGCACAGTTGTCTTTTTTATTGTATTATTTTTTGTAAATTTTATTTTATTTTTGTACAGAACTGATAAACAGTAGTAATAAAAAATATTTTTTTTAAATCCGAAAAATAAGAACTTAAAAATATAGAAATTCTTTTTTTATTTTTTTGTTGGTTTTTTTATGATCCTGCAAAACAATTGTTAGAGAAAAAAAGAAACAAATGCTTTTTTATTATTTTTTAATTATTTACAATTCGGAGAATGAACAGGGATTCGACGAAAAATGAAAGAATTGAATAGGATCTCCGGCCACCGAACGCAACCGGAGTTGAGAGATTGTGTATGATAGAATAGAACGCGGGGAGATTAAAAACGTGAGATGAAAAATCGAGTCGAAGTGGATCAAAAATTGTGATGAAAATTTCCTTTTTCTATAGAAATGATATGATGATGGAATTAAAAAAATTTGTGACAATCTAAACTACGATTAAACTAAGATGAAATAAGAAGAAAAATGTGGATCTCACCTTAGGAGCGGAAATGGACCGTGATCACCTCGATAAGGCTGACTCGCTGTCACCGGACGGCTTGGAGACTAGGCAACTTTCTCGACAAAATTTTCTCTTGGAGATCGTGCTCCTCTCTCTAAAGATTGATCAAGTTGGAATGAGGGAGAAGGAGCCATATAAATAGAATCGATAGAATGAAATTTGATTTTTGAATTTTTTTGGATAAAGAGATAAGAGATGAAAATTGAAATGAATTTTTGAAATTTTTTTTTCGTGGAAGGGATAAGAGAGATGACATGAGATAAAGTAAAAGAGATAAGACTATTTACAAAATTATCTAATTTTTTTGAATTTTCGTCACTTTATTTATTTGAATTAAAAAATGTTATTTTTTTATGATGGTTAATTAAAAATAGCAACTATAGACATATATTATATACATATATGGCATAATATACAAGGGTAAATGAGGAAATTAGATTTTTTGTTTTTATTTTTTTTATTTTTTAATTTTAAATAATAAGTAAGAATAATTTACAAATATATACAAATACGATATTTACAAAATACATGGGAAAATTGCACAAACCACCCCAGAAAACCAACTTTTTACTCGTAACTTCAAAAATTATGAAATCACAACCGTTTTAAAGAATTTAATTTAGAATCCAATGAAAGTGAGATTGGTTCAATTTGAGTTCATATGGAGCCGGAATTGATTTTTCAATTAGTTCTTAGTGGCTTTTTCCAAGTGTGGCTACTTTTATTCTATACATGATTTAATTGTGCAATTATTTTTATTAATTAGGACACATTTTTATTTACAACTTTGGTTTTGAAAGTTATTTGATTTGAGGTCAATTAAGGCACAAATAAATTAGTGTTAGTTTTATACAGATATACACAAAATAAGTGAGAAGTATTTACAAAAACACACCCACATTGTTTTTTATTTTCTGCTTAAGGACCCTTATCTCCCCCTTCTTTATTCCAGGTCGATCAAGTTAAGTCTTGACCTTCTCTCAGGGTTCGGGTCAGCCTGTATACAGTCTTCCTTTTTTTATTTTCTTTTCTTTATTTTTTCTTTCTTTCTTTATTTATTTATTTTAGGTTAAAATTAGTAAGAAGTGTCCAATATTTAAATAGATGCAAGTTATTAAGAATATGGAGTTAGTGTTATTTGCATGTGTTTTATAAGGGATTTTACGCTAAAATAAATGAATAAAGATGACAAATCACAGATTCCTCATCCCCCTATGCTTTACCTTTTCTAGTCCCTTAGCAAACACTTATTTGGAAGAATAAGTGAAGAAAAAGAAAGGAAAATAAAGAAAGTAGGACAATATCGAGTATTAAACTTATCTTCATAAAATTGTAGTTTGGAGCTATGTCGGACCTTTGGATTATTATTGTGTCGTAACTTCTGTGAGACTTAGAATTTTAAAATCGACAGCCCTTAAGTTCTACACATCATTGTCACAGTTTCGGCTCAGAAGTCATCTTAGATCAATCCTCTTCCCAAAGTATACCCTATGAACATTGAACAATCGACTCATGTGTGTGAAAGGTTTTAGCTCTTCCCATCCAGAATGCCGGACTACTATGCAAATCTCCTCTCCAGTAACTCGTCTTCAGGGAGTCAGGTATTTCCCTTTAAGGTATGTCGTACTGTGAATTGAGGGAGAAGTTAGAATGAGGAGAAAAGAACTGGAGGGTGGCCAGGGTAGTCACCTCTCCTTGTGAAGCTGGACAGTGTAGCCGAGTCTCCACCAAGATCTGCAGGTTTTCTTGAAGCTTAGACCTTTTTGCTCAGATATTTATTTGGTTGTGGATTCTTTGTATTTGGAGTTTTGGTGGTTCTACTTGGATCTTGTTGTGCCCCTACGCATATAGAATCTTTTTGTTTCCGTACATGTTTTGGGATATTAGAAAAAGTTGTGCCCAGCCGTCCATCCCTTTTCCGAAGCTTTATTTCAACCCATACTCCGGTCTTTAGATTTCCACGCTACAAGAAAAGAAACTCACACAGTCTTCCAACATCCGGTCTGAGTTGATATAAGTGCATAGTGCGAGAGTACAAATTAATTCCCTATTCCAAAGTTGTACCCAAAATGAAGAGACTAGGTTAGACACTAAGAGTCAAACGCTGCACATTGTCATGTGGAACTCAAAGAATTAAGTCAAAGACCTGAAGCTTCTAAAATCCTATTTCTTAGTGAAGTTCCTCTGAGAATTAGGTGGATCAAGGTCCAACTAAGCTCCATTCTTCGATTTTATTCCAGACATAGTTTAAATATCAATACTATCCTGAAAAATGCACATGCAAATGCAAAATACGAACAATGCATAGAGTTTTTTTTGAAAAGAAATGATGCACATGTGAAAAGAACAATTTTTTACAATTTTCTAATTTTGAACTTTTTTATGGATTTTTGGAGGCAAATGCAGATCTGAAATAAACGTTTTTTTAAGGAAAAGGGTTAGTAAAATATATACAAGTATATACAAGAGAATTTTTTTGTTGTTTTGTTTTTGTTTTTTTGTTGTTTTTTTTGTTTTGTTGTTGTTTTTTTGTGTGTTTTTGTTTTTTTTACACATGTGGATTTTACAAAATTGTACACATAACCCCCCAAAATAAACATATTTAAAAGTATGAGTTATGTCTAAAGTAGATATACAATATATACGACACCCCCCTATACTTAGCTCGAACTATGTCCTCATAGTGATCAGAGAGCGACAAAGGAAGACATAACTCGTGCTAAGTATAGAAAGGTGATAAGACTCCTATGCTATAATGACTCAAAGAAAAGATAAAAAGAAGAGAAGTTGGTGATCCCCCTATACTTAGGATCAAGTAATCCTAAGTATAGTAGAATGTACAAAGGGAAAAATCGATGAAGAGAATGTACAGACTCAAAAATACAAAGACACGATATGAACAACATCACCCCCCTTATACTTAGGGTAGAGTATCCCTAAGTATAGGCAACAACAACAAGGGTGATAAACAAGACGAATATAAACAACACAAATCCTTCATCACCCATACGTAGGATAAAGCACATCCTAAGTATAGCATATACACACACACGGAAAAGGGGTGAATTATAAAATGGGAGAAGAAAGAGTGAAACAAAAGGATATACAAGAGGTGGTGAGCTTTTGTATCAGACGTAGAAAGTGGAATCAAAAGATCATCGTCTGATACCAAAGATATGGAATCCACAACGGACATGAATGTATCATGATCTAGATATGGCTTCAGCAACTGTCCGTTCACAACAAATGGTTGTGCGTCAGATGACAACCCAGCTATGACAATACTCCCATTGTCACGCATTGCTCTCATGATGAATGATCCTGACCACTTGCTTTTCAATTTTCCTGTAAATAACTTCAACTTAGCATCAAATAACCAAACTTTCTGATCAGGGGAGAAAGTCTTCCTTCGAATATGTTTATCATGCCAGCTCTTGACTTTCTCCTTATACATAAGTGAGTTATCATATGCAAAATCTCAGAATTCTAGTAATTTGATCAAATCCAACTTCCTCTTCTTTCCTGCCATCTCATAATCTAAATTGTATACACGTAGTGCCCATAAAGATTTGTGAATTAATTCCACTGGCAGGTGGCAAGGCTTTCCATACACCAATCTGTAGGGAGACATACTCAAAGGAGATTTGTACGTCGTCCGATAAGCCCATAAAACTGAATCAAGCATTTGGGACCAGTTCTTCCTATCTGGACGTACAAGTTTTTGCAATATCGTCTTGATCTCCCTATTTGAAATTTATGCCAAGCCATTAGTTTGAGGGTGGTAAGGAGACGTAACTTTGTGCTCAATGGCGTACTCCTTCACAAGCTTCTTTACTTCTCTATTAATGAAATGGCTTACACCATCTAGAATTAGTATTTTGGGAATACCGAACCATGCAATAATACGGTCCTTGAGAAAGAAACACACCGTATGACTATCTGCAACTCGGGTGGGGATAGCCTCCACCCATAGACTAACACAATCCAGGGTGAGAAGGATGTACTAAAATCCATGACTGATAGGAAATGGGCCCATGAAGTCTATTCCCCAAGCATCAAAAACATCAGAAATCTGTATGTATCTTAGGGGCATGGTATCTTTGGAACCAATTGTTCCTCCCATTTTCTAATAATCAATACAACCTCGAACATACTCTGTAGCATCCTTAAACAATGTGGGCTACCATAGGCCACTTTGTAAAACCCTTGATGTCATGTGTTTCCCCGAATGATGCCCACCAGATTCTAGCTTGTGACAATGCTCAAGTACACTAGTGTGTTCCTCCTGAGGAATGCACCTTCTCCAGATACAATCCGCACCCTCACGAAATAGGTACAGATCCTCCCACTAGTAATAATGAATCTCTAATAGAAATTTGTCTACCTTGTACTTTGGCCAATTTTGTGGAACTTTCTTGGAGACAAGATAGTTCACAATATCGACATACCATGGGACTGAGTCAACAGACAAAATGGACTCATCTGTAAAGGTTTCAGAAATAGGAATCATGTTCTGCTTAGAAGTCTCTATATCTGTAATACCGGAAAGGTGATATGCCACAACATTTTTCACTCCAGGTTTATCTTGTATCTCTAAATCAAATTTCCGGAGAAGAAGGATCCATCTGATAAGGTGTGGTTTGGCATCCTTCTTTGCCTGCAAGTATCGTATGGTAGTGTGATCCCGTGTACACAATAACGTGTGAGCCGATGAGGTAAGATCTGAAACTTTCTATCCCAAACACAACTGCTAGCATCTCCTTTTATGTAATTGTATAATTCCATTGTGCTTCATCCAGAGTCTTTCTAGCATAGTGTATAGCAAATGGTATCCCATCCCTTCTCTGTCCTAAAATCGCTCCAACTGCGAAATCGAATACATCTGTCATTATCTCAAAAGGAAGAGACTAATCAGGTGGCTGTAAGACTGGAGCACTAGTAACCATTTCTTTCATCTGATTGAATGCAAGTAGAACTTTCTCATCAACAACAAAATCAGTCTCCTTACACAGAAGCTCAGTTAAAGGTCTGGTGATTTTGCTGAAGTCCTTTGTGAATCGCCTATAGAATCCTACGTGTCCCAAAATGACCTCAACTGCTTCAAATTCTGCGGTGGCTCTAACTTGGGAATCACATCAATGTTAGCCGAGTCAACCTCCATACCATGTTTGGAGATGACATGGCCCAATACAATCCCATTAGTCACCATAAAGTGACTCTTCTCCCACGATAGCACTAGGTTTACCACACAGCAACATTGAAGAACTTGGTCTAAATGAGCAAGACATGTGTCAAAACTATCCCCGTAGATCGAGAAATCGTCCATGAAGACTTCAAGAAAATTACCCACCATGTCGGCGAAAACAACCAACATACCCCTTTGAAATGTAGCGGGGGCATTACACAATACAAAGGGCATTCGTCTAAAGGCGTAAGCACCAAACGGACAAGTGAAGGTAGTTTTCTCCTGATCCTCAGGAGCGATAGCAACTTGGTTGTATCCCGAGTACCCATCCAAGAAACAAAAGAACTCTTTCCCTGCCAACCTCTCAATAATCTGATCAATAAAGGGCAGTGGAAAGTGATCCTTATTGGTAGCTGAGTCATGCATCGGTAATCTACACAGACACGCCATGAAGTAGGTACCTGGGTCGGAATCTCCTAACCACAGTCATTTCTTTACGATCATGATCCCGGATTTCTACGGGACCAGATGTAAAGGGCTGACCCACTTGTAGTCTGAAAATGAGATATATAAGCCAGCATCACACCATTTCTTAATCTCCTTCATGACAACCTCCCTTAGATTTTGGATTTAGATGGCGTTGACATTCACGGGAGGGTTACAGCCATCCTCTAGGTACATATGATACGAGAATAAAGCTGGATTAATCCCACGGAGATCCTAGATATTCCATCCTATTGCCTTGTGATTTCTCTCAAGAACCTCTAGCACGCGATATTCTTGTTCAGCGGTCAACTGCGAGCTGAGGATGACCAGAAACATTTGGGGGGGACCCGCAAGGAAGGCATACTTCAACGTTGATGGTAAAACCTTGAGCTCAGGTGGGGTCTGAATCGGCTCTACGCTAACCTCTACTACTGTACTGGTAGACGGTATGTGATATGTGCTCTGTAGACTATCCACCTTGGCTATTGACGGCTCATCAAATAGAATATCGGATAGATCTGTAATGAATGATCTTTGCTCAGAAAAGGAATGACTCATCAGGATGTTCAATATTCTTATCAATGAAGGGCTCAGATATCTCAGCAATAATCTCAGAAAGATGTCTCTCGTCTGTGCATAAATCTGGAAACTCAATGAATGGCTCAGATATCTGGTGCTCAGAACTCTGCTCAAACTACTCATTTTCAACTATCTCAATTGGACCACCAAGGGAACTCACGTCGACTGTGCTTTCCAGAGAGTCCTTGTGGGGAAGGAACTCCTGAGTATCTATAAAATCCGTGAAAAGATCTGTCTCTTTGAATTAAGCAAGAAAATCACAGTCATCTGGCTCTGATATAGCTTTCTCTGTATCATCTGCTGCTGGTGGCGATGATGGTCTAGGATCATAGATCGTCTCAATTTTCACCATGTCACTATGAGAGTGAAAGATGGTCTCTCCAGTACCATAATCAACTGTTGCTTTGACCGTTTGGAGGAACGTTCGACCTAGTATGATCTGGGTATGGAGTAACGGTGTAGATGTGTCCATGTCCATGACAACAAAATTAACAGGGAATTCCATTCCCTACACCTTACAATAAAATCTTCTAAAATGCCTCTTGGCCTCTTAATCAGTCTATTGGCAAACTGAAGGATCATTCTGGTTGTTTTAAGAGGCCCTAACTGGAATTCAGTTAATAAAGAGGAAGGCATGAGATTAATGGAGGAACCGCTATCGAGAAGAGTACGATTAAATTCTTGATCAAAGATATGGCAACGGATGTGAGGTGCTCCCTTGTCTTTCCTTTTAGGCAGAAGGTTATTAATGGCATGAACTGTGGCCATGGTCAAGATGTGTTTCTCTGCTTCCTTTCGTATGTTCTTCCTTCATTGACACTTTTGGATACATGCCTCTTTCATTTCCTTTTTTACTGTAGGCATGTATTCCATGTCCTTAGGGAGTATCATCTTTAAAAAGATGTTCTGTAAGATCTCAACTACTCCAGGATCAGATAGTGTTCTTTTCAATTTTTGAACTTTTTTAGCTTTGAGAGCAGAAGGAAATGGCACGGAATTAGAAGAAACATGCAAACGTTCATTTCCTTTATTCAAGAAAGAATCATCATGTACAAGAGGACAAGCAGAATCAGTCTGTACAGTGATGTCCAATCTAGGTGAAGGAAAAACATAATCTAAAACAGAATAGGATGTTGCTGCTGGTGAAGAGGAAGAATCTATCACTGGTATATTCTCCCTTGTTGATGGTGATATGCATTTGTCTGGTGAAGGTGGTGGTGAAGGCGGTAAAACTCCAGATGTGGGTACTTCTATACTATGCTTCTCGACTGCTGGTGAAGGTGATGATGTAGAAGATGATGCTCTCTCAGTGGTTTGATTTTCCAACCCCAACTGGTGTGTATGCGTCTACAAACTCCTACCACTCCTGAGATGAATGGCGTCAGATAAACATGTAAAATCAAGGGACATACCTGTCTCGGGGGTGGGTGTGCTTTTAGCTACCTGCTCCTTGCATCTGAAAGTATTGGGGTTGGCTTCGACCTGTGCTGGAATTAGTGTCTTGGTGGCGGTCAGGTCATCGATCAGTTGAGTCAGTTCATTCATGTTCTTCATAAGCAATGCAAGTTGGTCTAGAGCTGGATTGACTAAAGGGGCCTCAGGTTGCTCATTGACTGGCTGTCGTTGAGACTGATAGTGCAGAGGCTGTTGGTAACCATACGGATTCTGGTAATGAGGAGGAGGGGGGAAAGGATATTGTCCATAATAAGCAGTCTGTTGTTGGTTAGGCTGAGGGAAATACATGGACTGTTGTTGTGGCTGGCCTTGTCTCCAGTTTTGGAACTGAGGTGGAGAATGGTACTGAGGCTGGAACTGCTGGTGCCGGTACTGTTGCTGCTGTCTGCCTCCCTGAAGCTGGTGGGTGGGTCTCTGACCATGTTGTGAACCCAACTGGCCTTTCCCTGAGGGACGGGGATGGTTTCGCTCACGGTCGAACTAGATACCATTCACCTTATGAATGATAGGTGGAGGGTGGAGACTGCTGCTCAGGAATGTAGACTACTTCTTGTTGGTATGGAACTATCTGATGTCCATGCTGCTGAGCTTGATCAGGTGTCTGCACGTAGTAGGCATTCTGAACTGTAGATGGTCATCTACTACTCTGCTGGGTGGAAGTAGTCTGCTCCCTAGTAGCATTCGTACTGTGGACTGCACTGATCGTACTCACAAGAAGTTCCAGGTGCTTTGTTATCTCATCCAGCTTATGCAGGTTCTTTGTCCTCTTCTCGATCACATAAAGCTTATCGAGTTCCTTGGATTGCTTCTAAATTATGTCTACTTTGGATAAGTGGTCTCCAATGATGGACAGGTCCGTGTTATCCACCTTATCCACTTCTTGTGTTGCCTCCATCTTAACATCCTTGTGGGGTACTACTGGGGTGGTGACGGGATGCTTCTGAAAAGCACGTGAAGAAGAAAGAAATGTTGAACTTTCTGCTATCCCCCCAAAAATTTGATAAAGGACATCCTTGTCCTTGTTGAAGTGGCTCCCCCCACAAGAGGCATCTGCTAGCTTCTGATTCTCAATGCTTAAACCCCCAAAGAAATTTTGTACAAGGCTCGTCTTTGGAACATCATGACGAGGGCATTTCTCCGTCAGATCTTTGAAACGTTCCCATGCCTCATGATAGGCTCATGGGGCATCTGGGAGGAATTAGCAATCAAGGATCTCATTTGGTTGAGTCGTCCAAGTGAATAATACTTGTTTAGAAATGCAGATCTCAACTCTTCCCAAGTAGTGACAATCTTCCCCAAGTAATTTAACCAGTATTTGCCCATCAGACTGAATGGAAAGGCTGTCATCTGTACTACCTCTAATGGGACATTTGGGGACTGTTCTACAAATGCGATCGAACTGCTGGAGGTGTATATAAGGTTCTTCATTAATATTTCCAAGGAATATTGGGTGAAGAGGTAAAATAGTAGGCTTAAGCTCAAAATGCCCATGAACCGCAGGGATTTGTATCCAAGAATTTGTCTGTCCTGCCCCTGGATTATAAGCATCTTTTAGTGTAGGCTTAGCCCCGGATTCTATGTGAGGTTCTTCTCCCCCATTCCCACCTCCAGGGTTTCTGTTATCCCCCTCTCTCCTATCTTCTCTTTCTTGTCTCATCACGAGAATCATGTCTCAGTGTGGCTCGCAAATTAGCCTGCTCTGTTAACTTTGCTTGAAATGATTGAATGGAGGCTAACATGTTACTGTTGATCTTCGCTCTGTTCCTACATGGTTCCCTTTCCCTTTGGTGGCATTAAGTGTGCGGCTTCTGACTCTGAAAATGTATATGCCACTCGATTAGTGCTCAGATCGAGATTAAAGCCAATCTTAAAGAGTGGATTCGTGGACATTGTGAATTGTGAAGTGGGGAAAAAGGAATATTCGTGAAGTGAGTCTCCCCGAATAGAAGGTGAACGGCTCGGAGCGTAGAATGAATTCGCAGAGTCCGAACGAGAAATACTCCGGTCCGACATCTTTGAAATCAATAGACAGGATGTGAGAGCACGAATGTCAAAGCAAGAGTGAAAGTGAATGAAGGCGCAAACTGTGCAGATGGATCTTTAGCACTAACAAGAAAACACAATACAAACCTCCAGTTCACCAACTCAACTCAATGTGAAAACCGTGAAAGTTCGGTCAATTATCATGTCAATTTTAGAGTTTGTGATAATACAATATATCAGAGCGGTTAAAGCGAGCTGTTAGGAACCCAATGCTCTCAGGAGACTGGCCTAATCCCAAAGTTAGATCTTTCCCAGCCAATATGAATCGCGGACCGTTTACCAGCTACCCGATCAATTCAATCTAGTAAGGACACCGCGGGTCGCTTTACCGACTACCAGAGAGATCCTCACTAGAGAACGACTAACCCAAGATAGTAGTCTAAAAAGAGTTCGGGTATGGCTCTATCCTAGTGTGAGGGTCGCTCTCTCGCTACATACAAACCAAACAATGAGGGGGTTACTCTCCCCAAAACAATGATTTTTCCTTATGTTTATTTTAGGGTCGAGTTTTCTTTAGTAGTCCCAAATTTTAGGCAGTTGTCACTTGGTTAAAATATTTTCAAAGAATCGTCTACCGAGTGTCCAATTTCCTTTTTAACTTATGTGAGTGAAAACAAGGAAGGAGATCGGAAATGCAAATGCGCTATTAAAAACGATGATGCATGCAGGGGTTAGAAATGCGTACCTTGTCGCCAACACTCTACGTACAAGTGATCCACACAAAATTTAAATACAGAAAAATAAACTAGCCTATATGATGAATGTGAACCGTCCTAGATGATAACTTCTATTAACGGGCAAGAACAAGTTAATTTGACTATGTCCAAATTACGCTCTACTCTATATGCACAGAAATTCTTGTTTAGGGTGTTTGGACCTAATTAATTACCTGGCTCAAGCAAATTAATTAAAGAAATCAATAGGTGGCTCACAAAATCTGCGGGAAACAAAGAAAAATAAAGCGGTGAAAACAAAACCGGTGAGGTCCCCCAAGTGCACCGGCACTTGGCGAAACAAACCCCGCAACAAATGAATGTCTGTTTACAAGAGCTCAAATGGTAGAAAAGATAAACTCTCTCTCTCTCTCTTCTCTTTCAATTCTTCTTCTCCTCTTCTCACGCTATCATGCGGCTTGGTGAAGAATCAAGCCGCCTCCACGTTGCTTGGGTGCTTCGGTTCTCCTAGGATTGCCTCCTTCGCTCCGCAGGCCCTCGCAAGAAAAAGAAAAGAAAATGGGTAAGAAACACAATTATCAAATATGAGAGAAAAATAATAAATGCAGTGGATATAAATAATGAAGTGAATGGAAAGAATGTAAACAGATATTTACAACCAAGAATAGCAGGTCAAAAGAGAAACCTAACTACCCTCGTCGTTCCTCTGCGACAACGACGCAATTTTGTTAACACGGAATTTTAAGGGTTGGAAAATTAATGATAAATATGTAGTTGTTGCTATCTCCAAAAATCCTGTGACAAATTTTTTTTGCTACTTATTAACATGTATAGCGGACATGGTCGAACTCAGGGAGACTACAAATACCGAGGGTCATTCAATTAACTGAAAATCAATTAAGCGAAAACAAGAATCTCAACGGACAACTATCCTTGGTTTTTGTGATTTTTTATCTGTTTAATTATTTAATTTTTTATTTCTAATTTTTTTGTGTTTTTTATTTTGCATTTTTTTTCAAAAATAACGCGAAGCAATATTCACAAGATCAAAAATACGCACACCAACTCTTTTTGTAATTTTTAAATTAATCAAAAATACTCGAAAAAATCCAAAGAAAATACTTTTGGGTTTTAAAAATTTTGAAATATTTTTGAGAATTTTTATAGGAATTTTCAGATGTTTTTTGTATTTTTCTAAAAATCAAACAGTGAGAAAATTTGAAAATGTGCACAGCTTGGAGTAATTTTCAACATAAAAATATTTTAATGCCCAAAACTCCTAAAAATTATTTTGATGATAAACTACAGGTAAATATCTACGAACAGGAACTAAAATCATGATTTTTGGATTTTTGTAGAATTTTTAATGATTTTTATAAGTTTTTTGGTATTTTTAATTTTTTTGGGGTTTTGTAAAGAATCAAAGTGTGAAAATTGGTCAGAAATTTCGGAGTTATTTTCGATTTTTTATGTATTTTTGAATTTCAAATAGGGAAAAAAGACATGTTTTTTTTATTTTTTTAATAATAATAAATGAAACCAAATGCACTAAAAAATTTATGCTAAGAAGATAATCACGTAAGGAGTATAGCATAATTTTTGTAAGATTTTTAGATTATAAATAACATTTATTTCATTCAAATAGAACACGCAACTTTTTATTCTGCAGTTCAGGGATTAAAATGTAAATAAGTTTTGTTTTTGCATCAAATAAATAATAAAAATAAATCACAAGATAGAATGCACAATTTTACCGCTATATCACGTGCTTGGCATGTGCTTGAGGCTGGCAGGGGCTTATTCGTAATTTCTGAAGACTTTGGGGCTTGAGTTCTAATTTTCGCAAATATTTTTTTTAATCTAAGCCCTAGGGAGGTTCCTTCTTCATTTCAATCTCAAGGGGGCATTGGCCACTGCTGCCCCTTCTCCCCACGTGCGCGTGGGCGGCACTAGACAGACGGAGGCGGGCGGTCAGGTTGTGTGGCAGCAGCAAGACGCCGCTCAAGACTTGGACTGCGGGTGGACCTGTGATGCGGGCGGTGGTGGAGGTGCAAGGGAAACGGAAGCGACGCCTTGGATGTGGAGGCCGCTCGAAGTAGGAGGGGCGTGTCCATGCGCGATGGCAATGAATATCGCCTCGCTGGGCTGTTGCTGCGGTATGGGGAAGAAGGGCAGCTCGCGCACGAATGGAGCCGGGTCGTACCACAGTTGAGGGTGTGTGCGACGAGCGTACGGCCCACGCACGGGGGCTTCCCACAGCAGGCGTTGAAGGGGCGATACGGGCAGAGCCCCGGCAATGCAGCCTGGTGACCAGTGGAAGCGCCGCAACCGCCAGGCGCAGTGGCGTACTTGGGCTGAGCTGCGGCCAAGGAAGGCAAGCGGCGCCGGTGCGATGGAGGCCGAGGAAGAAGGGCTTGGGTCGGCGTTGCTGTCCTTTTTTTATTATATTATTTTTTATAAATTTTATTTTATTTTTTACAGAATCGATAAACAGTAGTAATAAAAGTTTTTTATTTTATTTTTAAAATCTGAAAAATTGGAACTAAAAAAATATAGAAATTATTTTTTTATTTTTTTATTTTTTAATTTTAATTTTTTTGTTGTTTTTTATGATCCTGCAAAATAAACATTGTAGAAAAAAAGAAACAAATGTTTTTTTTATTCTTTTTATTTATTTACAAATCAGAGAATGAACGGGGATTTGATGAAAAATGGAAGAATCGAATCCGATCTCTGGCCACTGTATGCGACCGAAGCGGAGAGATCGTGGATGATAAAAAATTTACGACAAACTAAACTACGATTAAACTAAGATAAAATAAGAAGAAAATGTGGATCTCACCCTAAGAGCGGAAATGGACCGTGATCGCCTCGACAAGACCGACTCGCTGTCACCGGACGACTTATAGACTAGGCAACTTTCTCGACGAAATTTTCTCTCGGAGATCGGGCTCCTCTCCTTAAAGATCTATCAAGTTGGAATGAGGGAGAAGGAACCATATAAATAGAATAGATGGAATGAAATTTGATTTTTGAATTTTTTGGATAAAGAGATAAGAGATGAAAATCGAAATGAATTTTTGAAAATTTTTTTGGTGCAAGAGATAAGAGAGATGACATGAGAGAAAGTAAAAGAGGTAAAACTATTTACAAAATTATCTAATTTTTTGGAATTTTCGTCACTTTATTTATTTGAATTAAAAAATGTTATTTTTTATTTTTTAATGAATGGTTAATTAAAAATAACAACTATATACATATACTATATACATATATGACATTATATACAAGGGTAAATGAGGAAATAAGTTTTTTTGTTTTAATTTGTTTTAATTTTTATTTTTATTTTAAATAATTAGTAAGAATAAGTTACAAATATATACAAATACAATATTTACAAAATACATGGAAAAATTGCACAAACCACCTTGGAAAACCAACTTTTTACTTGTAAATCCAAAAATTATGAAATCACAACCATTTTAAAGATAATTTAATTTAGAATCCAATGAAAGTGAGATTGGTTCAATTTGAGCTCATGTGGAGCCGGAATTGATTTTTCAATTAGTGCTTAGTGGCTTTTTCTAAGTTAGGCTACTTTTATTCTATACATGATTTAATTGTACAATTATTTATATTAATTAGGACACATTTTTATTTACAATTTTGGTTTTGAAAGTTATTTGCTTTGAGGTCAATTAAGGCACAAATAAATTAGTGTTAGTTTTGTACAAATATACACAAATTAAGTGAGAAATATTTACAACAACACACACACATTTTTTTGATTTTCTGCTTAATGACCCTTATCTCCCCCTACTTTATTCCTGATCCATCATGTCAAGTCTTGACCTTCTCTCGGGGTTTAGGTCAGCCTATATACAGTTTTCCTTTCTTTTTTTATTTTCTTTTCTTTATTTTTCCTTTCTTTCTTTATTTATTTATTTTATGTTTAAACTAGTAAGATGTGTACAATATTTACACATATGCAAGTTTGTAAGAATATGAAGTTAGTGTTATATGCATGTGTTTTATAAGGGATTTTAAGCTAAAATAAATGAATAAAGATGACGAATCATAGATTCATCACCTACCCTCACCGGAGAGTAAAACAGGCCACGACACACCAAAAAAAAGTTCAAGGTCTTATTACATATGCGAGAGTCTAAACGGATACCCCTATAAATGAGCAATTAATTACAGGGATTAAAATTACAAAAAAATAAATCCTAAACTCTACGCTCTCTCATGACTCGAGTTGATCTTAATTTAATGTGGCTTTCGGATGTTGGTGAAGATGCATGGTTTTCAAAATCTGCTCCACGTACACTGCGTTCCTCGTATGAAAAATAAGAGAGAGAGAGAGAGTATGTGTAAGAGAGAGAATAAAAAATAAAGATAGAAAATAAATGCTGAGAAATAAATGAAAAATATATAGTGCCATGTTCGAGCGTCAAACTACCCGAATGTGTGGAAACAGAGCATTTAATTTTTTAGACAAAATCTAAGTCATTTGCCTCCTCGGCAACAGGTCCATATGATTAGTCACAAATACCCTACTTTAATTCGTGTGAATTATCATTTAAATTTATCTTTTTTTATAGACGGGAATTCAGAATCAATCAAGTAATAACCACAATTAATTTATTCAATTTCTAATCGACGTGGTTTTAATTTTATTTTACTTGGGCAAGTCCCAAGGATGAACTAAAGGAGGCAAAGGAACAACCTAGACTTATGTCTATCAAATTTTGTGCATAGTTTTCGAGGCGATATTTTTTTGGTATTATTATGCAAATTTGGAATGCAAAAATGCAAATGAGACCAATTTTATGACTATAAAATAAATAGCAATCAAACAATGACAAAAAATTATGAAACTTCGTCGAGATGTCAATTTATGATGAAATGAATGCAATGTAATTTTTTTGGAATTTTTTGATGTAAGAAGAATATTTTACGAATTTATGAATGTAAAGTGTGAATTTCAATATTTAATTATAATAAATATTAAACCTATTTGTTTTCAAGGAATACAATTATCCAAGATCTATCACTAGGTGATTGATCTCAGAAAAATCCTAAACCTTAAAATACGAGATTTAATACCTATTAAAAAATAAATATTGAAATATGCAAGTTGAATCATATATATGTCAGCATATGACGTCGATGTAAATTAAACTTACTATACATTATATAGTAATAAGTATACGATGCGAAATAACTTATAATAAAACCTAACTTGTCATACCATGCAATAACGTGCAGTGATATTCAATGTTGCATGTTATTCACTAAAGCACAATCACGCAATGCATAATAGAGTCCATATCGTGACCAGTGTTGATATTTCTATGGCCCAACATGTCCTACAAGGTAACATAGGTTTACAATGTGACATGCATAACTGATCCAACAAAATCGACCTTTCTATATACGATTCAATAGTTTGTCATGTCCTAAACTTTGTTCTCATATTTTCTATTTAAATATGATTTAAAATAAATTTACAGAACTGACACTTAAATAACGGTGTTAAATTATTAATATTTCATCCATATCACTAATAGATTCAGAAAACATGATATTGCATTTAGGTAAATAGACAAGTCTGCTTTGTATTACATATCAATTTAATAATTGGCACATGGCGAACAGTTTTTAAAATTCTTAATTCAAGGTCCTGATAATATTTCTCATAGTGCCTCATTTTGTTTAATATTTGCATTGATGAACCTTCAACGGAAAATGGTGATTAATCATTTTCCATTATGATGAGAATAAGGTCATATGATCATCAACTTTTATATCCATATTTTCTAATTTATTCACTCATTTTGATGGCTCCATCATTTTAATGTAATGAGAATACACTTAACCACATGTACAACATGCCACAATATATAACACACTAAGATTCTAGACTCAAGAATGAATAATCGGTAAGCTTATACAAACCCAATAAGAGGGAATGGAGATATCGTTATGATTTAAGATTCATGGTATAAAGGTATCTTTAAGGCTCTAAAATGGTTTCATGTAAACGGTCAAAAATCGTGTGAGACTAACAACAAGGATGGATAACACTTCATTACCTCCGAGGATGTTCCCTTGAGATCTCCTCTTGCACAGAAATGGTATTTCCTCTAATCGATCGCAGCACGAATGCATGCACAATGGTGTCCTTGAGCTCTCCTATGCAACGGTGATCGCGTATACTCGATCGGAGCACCTTCTCTGACGTCGACTACGACCCTCCAGCGACTATTCTGGCCAAGGCGATGGTGCTCTAATGAGAGAGGGATGATGTTCGCTAGGTTTTTAAGAGAACATTTTATTATATCGTACTAATAGAAGGAAATGTGAAAACGCATCCAAATTCGGATTCATTTCAGGTTCATATATTGATTTCAATCCTCTAACCTAAACATCGATATATTGAGATAGGAATATCGAAATTTGATGTTCTTGTACTTGTTGGAAAGATATTTACGAGCTCTACGAAATGTCGTGGTCAAATATTTATAGGATGTCAAAAATACTCCAGAATTTAGTATAAAAATATAGGATTTTACATCATAAAAACTTAAAGAATGCTTGTTGACACAAAAATTTGAGGGTTGGAAATTTAATGATAATTAAAGTCATTGCTATCCCGAAAATCCCGTGACAACAAACAACTTTTTTATTTCTTTTTGCTACTTATTAACCTGTATAGCGGATAGGGTCGAACTCAGGGAGGCAACAAATCCCGAGGGTTACTCAATTAATCAAAAATCAATTAAGAGTAAACAGGAATCTCAAAGGACAACTATCCTTGGTTTTTGTGATTTTTTTATCTTTTATTTTTTTATTTTCTGATTTTCAAATTTTTAGTGATTTTGATTTTGCAATTTTTTTTAAATTTTCAAAAATGAACAATATGCACTAGATCAAGAATATGTACACCAACTCTTTTTGTAATTTTTGAATTTATCGAAAATAATATGCTCAGAAAATATCAGAAAAAATGTTTTTGGGTTTTAAAAGTTTTGAAATGTTTTTGGATGATTTTATGGAATTTTCAGATTTTTTTGTATTTTTTCTAAAAATCAAACACTGAGAAAATGCGAAATTGTGCACAACCCAGAGTAATTTTCAATTAAAAATATTTTAAGTGCCCAAAACTCCTAGCAATTATTTCTATGATAAACTACATGCAAATATCTACGAACAGGAATGGAAATCAATTTTTTTGGATTTTTGTAGAATTTGTTATTATTTTTATAAGTTTTTGATGTTTTTCACTTTTTTGGTTTTATAAAGACTCAGTACGTGAAATGTGCATACAAATTAGAAGAAAATGAACTAAAACTATCCTATTTTTTTGTAATTTTTGGAACAATATTTGAATTTTTACGAATTTTTGAATTTCTGGAAGACGAAATGACACTGTTTTTTATTTTTGAAAATATCAAATGAAATCAAAATGCAATGAAAAATTTATGCCAAGAAGATAATCACATTAGGAGCATAGCATAATTTTTGCAAGATTTTTAAATCACAAATAACATTTATTTCATTCAAAGAGAGTACATAAGTTTTTTTTCTATAGTTCAGGGACTAAAATGTAATTTCGCAAAAGTTCTGTACTGATAAAATAACAAGAAATAAAATGCAAGGGAAAGTTCACAATTTACCGAGAAAGCATGTACCTAGCATGTGATCTGTTTTGTACCGAAGGGGCTCTTTCGCAATATAAGAATCTTCTAGGGGTCTGCATGTAAATTGTTGCAATCTTTATAAACTCCAAGGGCCTGACTGATATTTATCAAAATTTTAAATCAAAACCTTATGTCTTGGTTCTTCACAATAAAGTGGAGAGATGGACGGGCCGCCGCCTCCCCTTCGCGTTATCAGCACGGATGCTTCGGCGGGCGACCCTCCGCGATGGAGATGCTACGGCGGATGGCGTCGAGGGTCCGCTTGCGCGCGGGAGGAACAGAATGGGGGGTCGGGCCCAATGCGGAGAGGGGCGGCTCAAGTGGTTGGGGCGACGGATTCTTCAACGACGAGGAGCTTCGGGTGGTGGAGCGCGCCGTGGGAGGTGCGGGCTGGAGATCGGCGTCGAGGAGGCAACGTTGGTGGAGAGAAGGGGGAGGGGCGGCACCGCTCCTGGCTGTCGTCCTCTCTCACTTCTTTCTTTTATTTTTTTCTTTTGGATGTAAACTATAAATGTAAATCAGAACTGTAATAAATTTTTTTTATTATTTTATTTATTTTATTTTTTTTATCTGAGAAGATTCTTTTTTACTTTTTTTGTTTTTTATGATCCTGCAAAACAAATGTGAGGAAAAGAAGAAACGAATATTTTTTTATTATTTTTTATTTATTTACAAATCGTAAAATGAACGGGGATTCGGAGTTGAGAGATTGTGGATGATGGAAATAGAACGTGGAGAGATCGAGAGAATGAGGTGAAAAGTTTGAGTTGGTGGCGGATTAAATCGTCGGTGATGATTCGAAGATCTAAAAAATTTTGACAACGAAGCGAAAATGCAAAAAATAGAACTACGATTAATCTACGATAAAGATAAGAAGAAAATGACGATGGATCTCACCTTAGGAGCGGAAAATAATCGTGATCGCCTCGACGAAGGCCGACTCGCTGTCACCGGACGGTTCGAAGGCTAGACACCTTTTCTCGATAAGAAGACTCTTGGAGATCGGGCTCCTCTCACCAAAGATTGATCAAGTTGGAATGAGGGAGAAGGAGACATATAAATAAAAAAAGATAATGGAGATGAAATTTTGAATTTTAACTTTTTGGATAAAGAGATAAGATGGATACAAAAATTGAAATGAGATAAAGATAAAGAGATAAAACTATTTACAAAATTATCTATTTTTTTTAATTTTCATCACTTTAATTATTTGAATTAAAAAATGTTATTTTTTTATTTTTGATGGTGGCTTTTTCCAAGTGTGGCTACTTTTATTCTGTATATGATTTCATTGTGCAATTATTTTTATTAATTAGGACACATTTTTATTTACAACTTTGGTTTTGAGAGTTATTTGATTTGAGTCAATTAAGGCACAAATACATTAGTTTAGTTTTATACAAATATATACAAAATAAGTGAGAAGTATTTACAACAACGCACACACATTTTTTTTGATTTTCTGCTTAAGGACCCTTATCTCCCCCTACTTTATTCTGGTCGATCATGTCAAGTCTTGACCTTCTCTCGGGGTTCGGGTCATCCTGTATATAGTCTTCCTTTTTTAAATTTTCTTTTATTTATTTTTCCTTTCTTTCCTTATTTATTTATTTTAGGTTGAAATTAATAAGAAGTGTACAATATTTACACACAGATGCAAGTTAGTAAGAATATGGAGTTAGTGTTATATGCAGGTGTTTTATAAGGGATTTTAAGCTAAAATAAATGAATAAAGATGACGAATCGCAGATTCATCAATGCCTCGTGCTTGAGAATTAGGATCGATATGTTTTTGAATGAGACTTAGATCCAAGCATGAAAATCTCAAAGATAAATAAAACCATAAAATCTTAAGTGATCATTCTTTCAAAAAGTTAGGGTTGTTTCTGTGATAAATCTACCTTAGGCTCCCATATGGATTCCTCAACATTCTTACTTTCCACAATATCTTGACCAAAGGGATGTCTTTCCGTCGCTACTTTTTTATTGCTCGGTCTAAGATCTCCACAAGTGCCTCAAGGAAGGACAACTTTGGTTCTATAGTGAGGTCCTCATGGATAATCACATGCAAAGGTTCTTGAATATACTTTCGGATGTTTGACACATGGAATACATCATGCACACTCACCAAGTGCGGGGGAAGTGCTACTCTGTATGCTACCTTCCTAATACTGGTTAAAATCTCAAAAGGGCCAATGAACTATGGTGTCAACTTGTCCTTGACACCAAATCTTTGAATATCCTTCATTGAAGATACTTTCAAGAAGACACTGACTTCAAACTTGAGATCGCGATACCTCTAATCAACATAATTCTTTTGGCAACTCTACACGGTCAGTAACTTCTTTCTAGTTGTTTCTATGGCTCTTGTAGTATCCTCTATTATCGAAGTGGAATAAATGCTTTTGTCATAGTATTCCTACCAATACAATGGAGTGGCGCATCTTTGACCATACAAAGCTTCAAAAGGTGCCATGCCTATACTAGCATGGTACTTGTTATTATAAGTAAACTCCATCAAGGGAAGGTGATCCTTCCAAGAACCTTGCCACTCAATGGTACATACTTAGAGTAGGTCCTTAATGGTCTGAACTGTCCTCTCTAATTTCCTATCTGTTTGTGGATGATAGGCTGAACTAATACACAGTTCGGTTTTTAGGACCTTCATGAACTGTCGCTAATAATGTAACGTCAAATGAGAATTTCTGTTAGATACAACTGAATGATATGGTTATAATCCTCAAGCGCATCACAGAAGCGTGAGCATCGTATCGAATACGATGAAGAACGACTAGTCGTACTAGTTGTTCTATACAGCGGAAATTAAAATTTTTATGCGACGAAACCACATGATCCAAGAACACTTCCCAGATCGTTTCATCTAAACCACAAACAAGTAATAGGATTACCTCTGGAAGCGTGGTTGCGATCAAGTCTCTAAATGAAGAGACCTTCGGTCTTAAGTCCGATCCGACGGAGGAGACGCTTGCAAGCGCAGGGATGAACCGCGTGCTTCTCGCAATCCATGTTGATGATCCAAGTGGTGGATCTCCTGATCTCGATATACGAGATCCGATGTCTTCTTCACGAGCGAGGTTCACCGAAGGAGACGAAGATCCACGAGCAAACGATCGGGCAGCATAACGACGATGCTGCGGCGATGGAGAACCTCTCTAGGGCATCCATGGTGGACGGCCACATGAGAGGGAGAGAGAGTAGACATGTAGAGAGAAAGAGAGAGAGAGAGAGAGAGAGAGAGAGAGAGAGATTTGCTTCTAAAGCATTGTGTTAAGAAGAGCAAAGGGGTGCCTCTCCTTTTATAATATTTTGGGATCCATGGATCTCAATCCATGGGACAACACAAATCCAATGGCTCTCATTGATTGTGTTTCTTTCAATGGCTAGGATTTTGTTGGTAAAAAACCAACAACAATTAATTTAATAAAAATCAAATATATAATAAATATAATTTGATTTATATCAAATCGATCTCCGTTGGAGAAATAGGAAGTAGGCAAGCCTCCTTCCATAAAGGGGGGAGGACAGCTATGAGTCCTATAAGGACTTGGTAGCCGTCCCCTCTCCTTATTGGGAAGGGAGCCTCCTTTCTATGTTACATGAGATTGCATTATCTCATGATTCTCTCCAATATTTTGCAACAACTTTTGTTGCAAATTGTTTCACGAAAATAAATCCAATTTATTTTGTGAACATTGCAATCTTGCCATTGGAAAATTGTGAATCTCATTCACAACCCAAAATAAAATGTAAATTACATTTTCAATTTAATGTCCAATGTGAATCCAATTCACATTAAAATTTAATTAACAAATGTAAATTACAAATAGCTCTCTCTTATATATTATAAATCATATTTATAATATATATGACTAATATGGATATTGCTATCCACATTATTCATATCCATGATAATTAAATCTCATTTAATCATCTTGGATCTCTTATTCTCATGTGCCCAAATAATATGAATCACATTCACAATATTTTCGTCTTTGATTATCAAATCACATTTAATTATCTAAGATATCTCTCTTTATAATATGAATCGAATTCATATTAATCATCATAATTAAATCACATTTAATTATCCATTTCTCAATGCTCGGATACATTTATCAACAACAGAATTATCCATGAACTATTTCAAGGATAATGCTCTTTCTCCGCAGATACTTCGAGATAAGGACAAGGCGATTGTATTGTTCCACGTATAGTGACTTGGATATTGAGATCATATCTCAAATCCAGATCGCGGGCCTCCCATAGATGCTTGATTAAATCAAGACCGCAGATCTAATCTTCTCATTGTATCTGAATCACATTTAGATCAATGTCCAACATTTCGACCAAGATCAAATTACTTCTCTACTGAGAGGAGTCACTAAAATCTAGACCCGTTTCATCACTCCCTAGGAATGGAAGCGTCATGGTTATACAATCGTTTATGATCACATCACCCTCAGGTATTCCCAATAGCTGTACATCCTGCATACGAGAAGACTCAGATTAAATTCGAAATATTGGATCAACTTTATACTATCTACTTCTTGGTTTTATGAGTAAGTTTCTCATTCGATCATTGGGAGTTGGTATCGATCACACACTTTCCAAAAGCGTATATCATACCTAGGTCTTGATCATATACTTCCTAGAAGTATATTTCAAACCTACAAATTTAGTCAAGCTTCCAAAGAGAGACGATCGTACGTACAGAATTTGATTCTTCCCAATATCTCATGAGTGAGATCATACCTTCCGGTTTAATAAATGAACCTGTATGATCCCTTTGAGAGATCATATTACTCATATGCCCTTATATGCATACCAGCGCACCGGTGTATAGACCTTGGTTAGGTCATCAACCTATTAGTCTACCAAATGTAAATACTCAAACATATAGTAACATATCTGTCTCCGGTCAGAGGATGAGTGCTTGTATCGTGACAGCATACGATATAGGACTTTGGTTATCTCGATCTCGTTAAGTCAACTCTTTGACCTAACTAATCTGACATCTTTGAATCTCTATTCCTATGCAGAGGACCTGCATCAAGAGGTCGGTCAGATATCATCCTAAATGAGAAAGGATTGTCATCTCTTACTCAGGCTAGAGATTATCTCTTAACAATCATTTGACGGTGCTTGATGAGTCCTCAATCTAACTCTTTAGATATTCATCTAAGCACCAGCCTCTATGATTCAACAGTTGAATCAACAGTTGTATGATCATCAAGATGGCCATGATACATAACCCTAATTGTACTAAGAGACCTATTATGCAAATTGTTCATTCTTCATTTCAGATTAGGGAATGATATTCGCAATAACATTTATTGCATAATGGCTCGCCGTGGGCTCGCATGTCCAACAATCTCCCACTAGCCAAAGAGCCATTAATGGGATAATAATTTAAACCCACACTCATGTGATAATCATAGGCTATTATGAAAATAGCTAGGTAAGCTGATCAGTCACCCTGTTCTCGCGATACTACGCCAAGTCCTTTTATGGCACTTGCATATCCCCAGTAACAGTGCTCACATATAATGTGAATGTTGCATCTTATGCAACCAATACTCAATCTTGTTGGTTATAGTGTCCTTGAAACTATAGCCTAATAATTATCATAACCAGTATTTCCATAATCCTTATCAGAATACCCTTATTCCTGGAGATCACTATCTCTTAAGTATCCATAGTTAAGACCTTTTAGATCTCTATCTATAAAGTCTTAAGTTTTTTAAGATAAGACTTTGAGATCACTATCTCAAAAATCTTATCCTCTATGAAGATATTGTTATTACTGTAATCAAGTGTTTTTCTCTCCATAGTAAGATTAGCAACACTTTACTACTCCCACTGCATGGCAGATATCTGGCTTTTGTACACACCTAGCATACACTCAGCTTCTCATAACTGATGCATAAGGGCAACCAGTTTTAGCATTCACTTCCTCAACTCTCTGAGGTGCTATCCCTTTAGATAGGTCAGTACCATATCTTAAGGGATGGAAGCCTTTCTCGGAATTTCTAAGAAAAGAATATGTCCAAGGTGTACTACAAATGTGACAATCCCAATATCCTCTTCTCTTTGCTTCTGAACAACTTCAGAACTAAGATCTAAGAGGTATCTTTGAAATCATATTTCAAGATATGGAATAGCCAGTCAATAAACACTTATTATCATCCTTATATCATTCTAAATGATTAGGATATTATCTACATTTACCACGATGAACACAAATGGCACTCCCACTAAGCTTCATATGGTTCATCAAGATTCTATCCGAAATCATAATATTTATAATTTCATCAAATCTTATGTTCCATCTACAAGAAGCTTATTTGAGTCCATAGATGGATTTCTTTAGCTTGCACATCTTGCTTTCCTCAACCATGAAACCCCGGGGCTACCTCATGTGAATATCCTCGGAGAGGAATGCAATATTGACTTCTTTCTCTTGAAGATCCATTTACACCTTTATGGGTCTTACCCATATAGGTGGATCCTTGAGGGTCCATATACAACACTTGTATATGAAGTCTACTTTAGATTTTTATTGCTAACATCCATCTATCCATGTTAAGATCTTCAGGAGCTTCATCACATGAAGTTCGATAATTGTCAGATTTCTCTGAGACATGGAATCCATCCTCAAACTCATTTAGTGTTTCATCTTTAATTTTCCTTTTAGTTTCCTATTCCAAGAGCCTCATTATCATAACAAGATTAAATGAGTTCCTACACTTAATTTTCATCTTGATTCTCAAGAGAGTCATCCTTTAAGAATCATATTCTTAGAGATGAGATCTTTGAAGAATCTCAAGGTCATAAAGTAGGTATCCAATACCATCCTTTATTTTCCTAATGAAGATGCACTCTCTAGTGCTCAATTCCAGCTCACTTGCATAGAATCTCATTAAGGATGTATAATGTAGTCTCTACTACATATATACCGTGAAACTAAGAGGAAATTATGCTAAAAATCATCATTGATCAAATCATGTCACACATGATCCAATTGTATCTCCCTATAACTCTATGTGTATTCAAGGTGTATTAGGAGGATTTAGATAGAAATGATATTCATATCTCCATAAGGTATCCTTTGAATTCATCTAACAGGTACATGCTACCTAGATTAGATTAAATTCATTTTATCTTCCTTCAAACTTTGGTTCTAAACCAAAAATAATGAAATCTTTGAACATTTCAAAGGTTTCTCAAGTGAAGAGAAGAAATCTCATATCATACATAATCATTAACAGTTATCACATATCTATAATGTTTACTATGATATAGATGATCCGCATACATCAATATGTATGAGATCCTGAATACCTTGACATCTTACACCTTTCCCAAGGAAGGGTGTATTGAACATTTTACTTTGAATACAATATTCATAAGTATGTAAGTTTTGAAATTTTAGACATTCTAAAGTTTCATCTCTTACTAGTCTATTGATCAAATCAATAGACAAATGTCCAAGGCTTGATGCTAGATCATTGTCATTTGATCTTCATCCTCCTATTGATCTTGACGTTTAATTTTAGTATTTAGAAATGTTAATGAACCATTCATCAATTTTCTAATTTAGTGGAGTCCACTAGATTTTAGATTACTATCTGAAATATCTCCATCATAACTCTTTATGATAGATTTATTACAGAATTTTTGTTTATTTCCAACATTTAGAAATAAACAATGACTGTATTCTAATATCTAGGTCATAGAGACATTATCTAAGACTAAGGGTTCTCTCACTGAAATTAACAAGTCTATTAATCCAACAGAGATTGTTGCAACAATTGCATCAATGTCCATGTGGATGACTATTAAACCTTTAGATCAAATTTCTAATCTTCCAATATATATGCAACCAATTGCAAGTGTCACTAGAAGATTGAGATACAATTATGACTTTATCTTATAAAAAAAGAAAGTCAATTTCAATGATTATATGTAGATTATTCTGATGCTCTATCTGAGTCCTCTAAAGATTCTAGACATACTTGATAGTCAAACTATCAACACATCAATTTATTGTAGTATTGGCATTCATCCAACTCTTTGGATGTCATATGGAAGTCACAATAGTACAGTCAACTCCTTGACTTTCCTTCTTACTTGGGTCCAACCCATGCTTCCACTGCGCTCCCTTCATCTATAAACAACCATTGCTTAAGACTCAGGATCTAAATTCAAAACAGTTCAATGTAAGAGCATTTCAATATTTATACGTTTCATTAAATTCATACAATATGAATATTATGAAGCTTCATGAACGACTAGAGTATAGACAGTAAAATGATGACACTCATCATGTCTACATCCTACTAGACTCTTAAAATATTGGTTTAGGTAGGTATTCAAACATTATGAATACATCATCTCTTATAGAGCTACCATTCTGCATGATGCAGTGAACCATGTCATTCATGATAAATGTCAAGAGCACATATGTATGCCAGAATATCTTCATTGATTTTATAAGGATTAATTGACAATTATGATCATCATGGACATGTCACTTCCAAAGTACATCCGATGAGAGAGCAAGACTATAGAGACATACAAACCCTAGGGTTGTAGTCCTTTTATCTATTTAATTGTCATTCCTCATTATTATGAGGAAACTTGCACATTGCAACCACATACATTATGTGTCCAACTGCAAGTACAATATCTGGATCATGGGTCCAATCCATGATATCATACTGGTTATTATTGAGTATATCATTGAGTGGGTTTTATGAAGGATTATCTTAAATAAGAAATTTGCATAAGTGTATATATTTATAGATATACATATTTTACTTTGATATAGGATTTTTTATACCAAAGTTGTCTTGCCTTGTCAACACTGAAAGTGCATTTCCCTAATCACTTTCAATGTGAGACATATACTTACCATTATATCTCAAGCAAGATCTGTGATCTCCTTCCTTATCTTTGTTACATCCCAAAAATATGAGAACCTGCAACTCGGATAAAAAGAAGCGGGAACACATTCCGCCTTGCAAGTCCAACTTGCATCTCCCAATTCGGTCTTTATCACCCGGGCCCACCCCCCCCCCCCAAGGTGATGTTGACCCGTCATTAATTGAACCAACCGTCAACAGGAATACAACTCGATATACGCAATCCAATATCGCCCCAATAATATGAGGACCCGATATTGGGGTCACTACGCATATGCCCTTACTCTTTCGAGAAGCGAAGAGCCCGATCCAAATGGCTTGTATGCAGGAACTGTCACTTCGGACAGGTATCTCCGACATACAATCTCTAGCGACGGAACCCTTCGCCTTGATGGGAGACCATGGATGTCACTTATGTGATCCTCCATATCATATTCAAATTCTAATTAATCATTATGAATCATCTTCATTATGATCAATTCTTCCAAGGGAAATAACATCTTTATTTATAATAGAGTGTTTTAATTTTAATTGGATTCTAATTAATCTAATCATATTAAATTAATGATCCAATTAATATCCAACCAACATTTTTTTAATTGTTACTTGAATTATGGTATTATCTCAAATACGTATTATTTCGAATTTTAATAATTAGAAATACATCATGATTTCTTAAGCATTATACTAACCCTACCCCCTATCATTGCCAGTACCAACGAGAATGGGACGGACCACATACGTTGCAACCCGTTGTCCCAATGCTCTCGGACTAGACACCATATCCACCTCGGGAAAGGATAATGCAAAATATATCACTTTGTACTTGTGATGATCATCGGTTTTTCAACCGAAATTATACCATATAATAATAATCAAACAATTTTGACTAACATTATAATGAGATTTGCTAAACAAATCCCAAGTCCTATTCAAGCAACATGTTTGTTGGAATGTAGATCATGTAGATCATGCAACCAATTAGTGATCTAGATCACATCTAATCAAATATTGGTTAAGGCAATATCATTTATGGAAATAATTATCATCAAATATTTCAAAAATATTTATGCACAATTATTTAAGGAAATTAAATAATTTAATTTCACTAATTGATTAAATGACAAACACTAGGTTCTTGATTAGGAAAGTATTTCCAGCAGTGACCCTCACTTACTAAAAATATCATATCTCAATCAATTTAAATGCAAATTAAGCAAAGAAGTTCTTAAAGTTTGCTAATTTGATTTACAACAGAACCTAAGTGATTTTCACGTATTTCAAGACGTTTCAAATCCGCAATTAACATCTTAATTACGTAGAGATTCGCAATCCCCGAAACTGTGGATACATGTTCACTAAAATGAGCATAACTTGAGCAAACGGAATCGAAATCACGTAAACTCAGATCCTACGATTTCCTTATTTAATAGGGAAAAAAATCCAATTATTATTTTCGTGTTTAAACAATTTAAACAGTGCCGAAAATAATCTCAAAACATAGATGCGAAAATAAAATGCAAGAAATCTTTCGCAAACCCTAACGAACCCAAGTTGTTCTCGGTTTACGGATCGTATCCAAAACCTTCCAACCTAAGGCTCTGATACCACTTGAAGGATATGGTTATAATCCTCAAGTGCATCACGGAAGTGTGAGCATCGTATCGAATACGACCAGAACGACTAGTCGTACTAGTTTTTCTATGCAGCGGAAATTAAAATTTTTATGCGAAAACCACATGATCCAAGAACACTTCTCGGATCGTTTCGTCTAAACCACAAAAAAGAAATAGGATTACCTCTTGAAGCGTGGTTGCAATCAAGTCTCTAAACAAAGAGACCTCCTGTCTCAAGTTCGATCCGACGGAGGAGACGCTTGCAAGCGTGGGGATGAACCGCGTGCTTCTCGCAATCCATGTTGATGATCCAAGCGGTGGATTTCCTTATCTAAACACACAAGATACGACATCTTCTTCACGAGCGAGGTGCACCGAAGGAGATAAAGATCCACGAGCAAACGATCGGGCAACATAACGACGATGCTACGGCGATGGAGAACCTCTCTAGGGCATCCATGGTGGACGGCCACATGAGAGGGAGAGAGAGAGTACACGTGTAGATAGAAAGAGAGAGAGAGAGAGAGAGAGATGTGCTTCTAAAGCATTGTGTTAAGAAGAGCAAAGGGGTGCCTCTCCTTTTATAATATTTTGGGATCCATGGATCTCAATCCATGGGACAACACAAATCCAATGGCTCTCATTGATTGTGTTTCTTTCAATGGATAGGATTTTGTTGGTAAAAAAACCAACAACAATTAATTTAATAAAAATCAAATATATAATAAATATAATTTGATTTATATCAAATCAATCTCCATTGGAGAAATAGGAAGGAGGCAAGCCTCCTTCCATAAAGGGGGAAGGACGGTTATGAGTCCTATAAGGACTTGGTAGTCATCCCCTCTCCTTATTGGGAAGGGAGCCTCCTTTCTATATTACATGACATTGCATTATCTCATGATTCTCTCCAATATTTTGCAACAACTTTTGTTGCAAATTATTTCACAAAAATAAATCCAATTTATTTTGTGAACATTGCAATCATGTCATTGGAAAATTATGAATCTCATTCACAACCCAAAATAAAATGTAAATTACATTTTCAATTTAATGTCCAATGTGAATCCAATTCACATTAATGTTTAATTAACAAATGTAAATTACAAATAGCTCTCTCTTATATATTATAAATCATATTTATAATATATATGACTAATATGGATATTGCTATCCACATTTCATATCCATGATAATTAAATCTCATTTAATCATCTTGAATCTCTTATTCTCATGAGCCCAAATAATATAAATCACATTCACATTATTTTCATCTTTGATTATTGAATCACATTTAATTATCTAAGATAGCTCTCTTTATAATATGAATCGAATTCATATTAATCATGATAATTAAATCACATTTAATTATCCATTTTCTCAATGCTCGGATACATTTATCAACAACAGAATTATCCATGAACTATTTCAAGGATAATGCGCTTTCTCCGCAGATACTTGGAGATAAGGACAGGGCGATTGTATTGTTCCATGTATAGTGACTTGGATATTGAGATCATATCTCAAATCCAGATCGCGGGCCTCCCATAGATGCTTGATTGATTTAAGACCGCAGATCTAATCTTCTCATTGTATCTGAATCATATTCAGATCAATGTCCAACATTTGAACCAAGATCAGATTACTTCTCTACTGAGAGGAGTCACTAAAATCCAGACCCGTTTCATCATTCCCTAGGAATGGAAGCGTCATGGTTATACAATCGTTTATGATCACATCACCCTCAGGTATTCCCAATACCTGTACATCCTACATACTAGAAGACTCAGATTAAACTCGAAGTATTGGATCAACTTTATACTGTCTACTTCATGGTTTTATCAATAAGTTTCTCATTCGATCATTGGGAGTTGGTATCGATCACACACTTTCCAAAAGCGTATATCATACCTAGGTCTTGATCATATACTTCCTAGAAGTATATTTGAAACCTACAAATTTAGTCAAGCTTCCAAAGCAAGATGACCGTGCGCACAGAATTTGATTCTTCCCAATATCTCATGAGTGAGCTCATGCTTTCCGGTTCAAAAAATGAACCTGTATGATCCCTTTGAGAGATAGTATTACTCATATGCCCTTATATGCACACTAGCGCGCCGGTGTATAGACCTTGGTTAGGTCATCAACCTATTGGTCTGCCAAATGTAAATACTCAAACATATAGTAACACATCTGTCTCCGGTCAGAGGATGCGTGCCTGTATCGTGACAGCATACGATATAGGACTTTGGTTAACTCGATCTCGTTAAGTCAACTCTTTGACCTAACTAATCTGACACCTCTGAATCTCTATTCCTATGCAGAGGACCCGCATCAAGAGGTCGGTCAGATATCATCCTAAATGAGAAAGGATTGTCATCTCCTACTCAGGCTGGAGATCATCTCTTAACAATCATTTGACGGTGCTTGATGAGTCCTCAATCTAACTCTTTAGATATTCATCAAAGCACCAGCCTCTATGATTCAACAGTTGAATCATCGACTGTATGATCATCAAGATGGCCATGGTACATAACCATAATTGTACTAAGGGACCTATTATACAAATTATTCATTCTTCATTTCAGATCAGGGAATGATATTCACAATAACATTTATTGCGTAATGGCTCGTCGTGGGCTCGCATGTCCAACAACAACCTCCCACAGAATTCCATATAGATGAGTAACATGCTGGATATATAACTTGGCCATATCTACCGGAGTGCAAGTCATGTTCACTGGAATGAAATATATGGACTTGGTCAACCGATCCATAACAACCCAGATGGCATCATATCCACTTGCTGTATGAGGTAGTGATGTCACGAAATCTATTGAGATACTTTCCCATTTCCACAACGGAACAAGGAGTGATTGTAAGAAGCCTAGAGGATGTTTGTGCTCTACCTTCACTAATTGACAAGTAAGGCAACGGCTAACATGTTCTTCAACATCTCTCTTCATTCCTACCCACCAGAATTGCTGACAGGGGTCTCTATACTTGGTGATTCTTGGGTGGATATGTTGGACATGTGAGCCCACGGCGAGCCATTATGCAATAAATGTTATTGCGAATATCATTCCCTGATCTAAAATGAAGAATAAATAATTTGCATAATAGGTCCCTCTGTACAATTAGGGTTATGTACCATGGCCATCTTGATGATCATACAGCTGTTGATTCAATTATTGAATCATAGAGGCTGGTGCTTGGATGAATATCTAAAGGGTTAGATTGAGGACTCATCAAGCACCATCAAATGATTGTTAAGATGTGATCTCCAGCCAGAGTAGGAGATGGCAATCCTTTCTCACATAGGTTGATATCTGACCGACCTCTTGATGCAGGTTCTCTGCATAGGAATAGAGATTCAGAAGTGTCAGATTAGTTAGGTCAATGGGTTGACTTAACGAGATCGAGATAACAAAAGTCCTATGTTGAATGTTGTCACAGCATAGGCACGCATCCTCTAACCGGAGACAGATGTGTTACTATATGTCTGAGTGTGTACATTTGGCAGATCAATAGGTTGATGACCTAACCAAGGTCTATAAACCGGCGCGCTGGTGTGCATGTAAGGGCATATGAGTAATACAATCTCTTAAAGGGATCATACAAGTTCACTTCTGAACCGAAAGACATGAGCTCACTCATGAGATATTGGGAAGAATCAAATTCCGTGCACGGTCATCTTACTTTGGAAGCTTGACTGAATTTGTAGGTTTGATATATACTTTTGGAAAGTGTATGATCAAGACCTAGGTATGATATATGCTTTTGGAAAGTATATGATCGATACCAAATCCCAATGATCAAATGAGAAACTAATTGATAAACCCTGAAGAAGATGGTATAAAATTGATCTTGATCTTCGTGTTGATCATAGGTCTTCTAGTATGCAAGATTTGCAGGTATTGGGAATACCTAAGGGTGATGTGATCATAAACGATTGTATATCCATGACGCTTCCATTCCGAGGGAGTGATGAAATAGGTCTGGATTTTAGTGACTCCTTCTAGTAGAGAAGCAATCTGATCTTAGTCCAAGTGTTAGACATTGGTCTAAATGAGATTCAGATTCAATGAAGATTAGATTTGCAGTCTTGATTTAATCAAGCATCTGTGGGAAATTCGTTCGATCTGGATTTGAGATAAGCTCTCAATATCCAAGTTACTATACATGAAATAATATAATCGCCTTGTCCTTATCTCCAAGTATCTGCAGAGAAAGCACATTATTCTTGAAAGGGTTCAAGAATAATTCATTTGATGAAATTCATATCCAAGCAAGAAGAACTTGATGATTAAATGAGATTTAATTATCATGCTTAATATGAATATGATTTATATTGTGAGAATGATTATCCAAGATAATTAAATGGGATTTAATTATCAAGGATTAGAGAATGTGGATATTATTATCCATAATATTTGTGTATTGTAAATATGATTTATAATATACATATATTCAAGAGAGAAAAAATTTAGTAAATAACATTTGTTAATTGCTCAATGTGGATTGGATTCACATTTGTTAATTAACTGGAAATATCATTTACAAGTTAGTGTGGGATGTGAATATGATTCACATAATTTTCGATGGCATGATTGAAATATTCACAAAATAATTTGGAATTAATTTGGTGGATATTTTTGTGATAATTGAGAGATAATATAATATAATAAAAAGGAGAAATAAAGCCACCAATTTTAGAGGTGGCGTCACCCATGAAAAAGTCATGGGTGACGCCCCTTGTTTTTAGGAGGCAATATTATCTCCACTTTATTATGATGATTAATCTCTCAACTAACTTATTTATGTTAAATTAAAAATGTGTTGATAATGTTTCAACAAATATTTAATTTAATCATAAATAAATGTTGTTGGTTTTAACCAACAATAATTATAGCCATTGATTTTACATGGACCAAGCCTGGTCGTTGGATCCATGTGTCCCATGGATTGAGATCCATTGGATCCTAAACTAATATTAAAGGAGGGCTAGGGTAGCCTTCCAAGGTACATCATTAAGAGTTGTGCAAGGTTACAACTCTCTCTCTCTCTCATATTCTCACCCTCTCTCTTTCTCTCCTCCAAAAGACGGCCGTCCATCTTGTGTTGAGAAAGGAGAGACTCTCGGCTTCTTCTTCGACTACTCGTGGATCTCCATCTTCTTTGGAGTTGCTTACTCTAAATGAAGACGACGGATTTCATTTGATGAAATTGGGGGAGCCATCGCTTGGATCTTCATCAAGGATTGCGGGACAGACGCGACTCATCATCGCGCCCGCGAGTACGTTCTTCGTGGATCGGACTTGAAACAGGAGGATCTCTACTTTGGGATCTCACGATCACGACCACGCTTCAAGAGGTATTCCATATACTTTGTGGTTTGATGAAACGATTCGAGAAGTGTTCTCGTGATCATGTGGTTTCATCTTTGTTTTAAAAATTTTTAATTTCCTCTGCATCTAGTACGACTAGTTACTCCGATTGCATACGATGCGATCGAAATACTTCCGTGATGTGCTTAAGGATTCTCAATATCCTTCAAGTGGTATCAGATCCTTAGGTTGAATAAGGTTTTGGATATGATCCATAGACCTTAGACGATTTGGTTCTTGAAATGGTTGTGAAATTTTACTGCATTTCAATTTTCACACCTCTGTCTAATTGAATTTTTCAGTACTGTTTAAAATGTTTAAACACAAATTTTTCATTGGATTTTATTCCCCATTAATTAAGGAAACCATAGGACTTGAGTTTGTGAAATTTGTACTTCATTTGCTCAAGATATGGCTTTTTGAATATGCCTATATTCACTGTTGGGGGAATTGCGGATTTAAACGTGATTAATGATATAATTATGGTTTTAATCCGCCTCGAATGCGTGAATTATCACTTGGGTTCTTTAATAAATCAAATAGGAATCTTTGGAAACTGAGTTTGCATTTTTTGGATTTAAATTGATCAAGATAAGTTAATTTTAGTGATTCCGGGTCACTGCTGGAAATTAACATTTTTTGATCTTGAACCTTGTGATAAGTCATTCAATTATCATGATGAAAATTAATTGTTAATTTTCTAGAATAATTAGTGATAAATATTTGTGAAATATTTAAAGAGATAATTATTTCATTGAATGGCATTTGCCTAAACCACAATGATGAGATAATAGATCTTGATCATTGGTTCATCAACAAACATTGATTACATGAAATACCATAGTTTGTCCTACAATAGTTGTAGGACAACTTTACATGAAAACCCACTTGCTTGAATAGGATTGGGGATTTGTTTAGCAAATCTCCTTATAATATAATCAAAATTGTTTTGATGTATATTATATGGTATAATTTCGGTTGAAAAACCGATGACCATCTCAAAGTACATGATGATCTATCTGGTATTATCCTTTCCCGAGGCGGATGTGGTGCCTAGTCGGAGAGCATTGGGGTCACGGGTTGCAACGTATGTGGTCCGTCACACTCTCGTAGGTACTAGCCATGACAACAGGTAGGGATTGTATAATGTCGGAGAAGTCAGAGTGTAATTTTCTAATTATTAAAATTCGAATAATATACGTACTTTGAGAATATACCAACTATTCAAGTAAAAGACATGTTTATTGATTGATGATTGGATTAATGATTAATTTAATGTGATTAAATTAATTATATCCAATAAACACTCTATTATAAATAGATGTGTATTTCCCTTGGAAGAATTAATTATGTGAATATGATTCACGATAATTAATTATAAAATTGGAATATGAGGTGGAGGATCACATAAGTGACACCCATAGTCTCCCGTCAAGGCGAAGGGTTCCATCGCCAGGGATTGTATGTAGGAGACGTCTGCCTGAAGTGACAGATCCTATATGCAAGCGCATCTGGATCAGGCTCTTTGCTTCTCGAAAGAGTAAGGCCGTATGCGTAGTGACCCCAATATCGAGTCCTCATATTATTGGGGCAATATTGGATTGCGCATAGCGAGTTCTAATCCTGCTGACAGTTGGTTCAATTAACAACGGGTCAACATCATCTTAGGGGCGGTGGGCCCGGGTATTAAAGACCGAATTGGGAAATGCAAGTTGGACTTGCAAGGCGGAATGAGTTCCCGCTTCTTTTTATCGGAGTCGTAAGTTCTCATATTATTGGGATGCAATGAAGATAAGGAAGGAGATACCAGATCTTGCTTGAGATATAATGGTAAGTATATCTCTTACATTGAAAGTGATTAAGGGAATGAACTTTCAGTGTTGACAAGGCAAGACAACTTTGATATAAAAATTCCTAGATCAAAGTAAAACATGTATATATATAATATACCCTTATGCAAATTTCTTATTTCAGATAATCCTTCATTAGACCCAATCAATATTATATTCAATAATAACCAGTAAAATATATCATGGATCGGACTCATGATCCAGATATTATACTTGCAATTGGACACATAATGTATGTGGTTGCAATGTGCAAGTTTCCTCATCATAATGAGGAATGACAATTAAATAAGACAATAAGACATCACCTTAGGGTTTGTGTGTCTCTATCATCTTGATCTTTCATCGAGTGTACTTTGGAAGTGACATGTCGATGGTGATCGTAATTGTCGAATAATCCTTATAAAATAAAAGAAGATATTTTGGCATACATATGTGCTCTAGACATTTAATCATGAATGGCATGGTTCTCTGTATTATGCAGAATGGTTGCTCAAAAGAGATGATGTATTCAAAATGTTTGAATACCTACCTGAACCTAAGTCTCTAAGAGTTAAGATGTATATAGATATGATGAGTGTCATCAGTCTACTGTCTATACTCTAGTCATTCATGAAGCTTCATAATATTCATATTGTATGAATTCACTAAAGCATGTATAAATGCTGAAGTTCTCTTGTATTGAAATCTTTTGAATTCAACATAAGAGATTCTTTGTCTTGAACAATGGTTGTTTATAGATGAAGAGAGAACAGTGGAAGCGTGGATCGGACCCATGTGAGAAGGATAGTCAAAGAGTTGATTGTACTTCTGTGACTTTTATATGACATCCAAAGAGTTGGATGAATGCCAATACTACAATAAGTTGATGTGTTGATAGTATAACTATCTAGTCTATCTAAAATCCTTAATAATCTACATATAATCATTGACTCTGACTTTCTTATTTCATAAGATAAAGTCTGAAATTTTGTATCCCAATCTTCTAATGAAATTTGCAATTGGTTGCATATATATATTACAAGATTAGAAATTTGATCTTAAGGTTTAATAGTCATCTACATGGATATTGCTGTAATTGTTGCAGCAATCTCTGTTGGATAGATAGACTTCATATTCTCAGTGGGAGAGCCCTTAGTCATGGAGAATGTCTCTATGACATGGATATTAGAATACACTCATTGTTTGTTTCTAAATGTTGGAAATAAACATGAATTCTGAGATAGAACTATCATAAAGAGTTATGATGGAAATATTTCAGATAGTAATCTAACATCTAGTGGACTCCACAAAAATTAGAAAATTACAAATGGTTCATTAAGATTTCTAATACTGAAAATCAAACCTTATAAGATCAATAGGAGGATGAAGATCATTTGACAATGATCTGGCATCAAGCCTTGGACATTTATTTGTTGATTTGATCAATAGACTAGTAAGATATGAAACTTTAGAATGTCTAAAATTTCAAATCCTACATACTTGTGAATATTGTATTCAAAGTAAAATGTCCAATACACCCTTCTCTGAGAATGGTGTTAGATGTTGAGGTATTCAAGATCTCGTATATATTAATGTATGTAGATCATCTATATCATAGTAAACATTATGGATATGTGATATCTATTGATGATTATGTATGACATGAGATTTCCTCTCTTCACCTGAGAAACCTTTGAAATGTTCAAAGATTTCATAATTTTGGTTTAGAACCAAAGTTTGAAGAAAGATGAAATGAATTTGATCTAACCTAGGTAGCTTCTACTTGTTAGATAAAATTCAAAGAATACATTATGTAGCTAAGAATATCATTTCTATCTCAATCCTCCTAACACACCTAAACTCAATGGAGTTGTAGGGAGATACAATTGGATCATGTGTGACATGATTTGATCAATGATGAATTTTAAAATAATTATCCCCTTAGTTTCCAGGTATATATGTGTAGTAGAAACTACAATATATATCCTCAATAAGGTTCCATGCAT
The DNA here is from genome assembly GCA_037367405.1 of Ottelia alismoides. NCBI lineage: Eukaryota > Viridiplantae > Streptophyta > Magnoliopsida > Alismatales > Hydrocharitaceae > Ottelia > Ottelia alismoides. The sequence continues at coordinate 1,135,817 of JAZKJV010007604.1, read as the reverse complement.
GTAAGCTGGAATCTAGCACTTGAGAGTGCTACTTCATTAGGAAAATAAAGGATGGTATTGGATACCTACTTTATGACCTGGAGATTCTTAAAAGATCTCATCTTTGAGAATTTAATTCTTGGAGGATGACTCTCTTGAGAATCAAGATGAAAATGAAGTATAGGATCTCATTTAATCTTTAGAAGATAATGAGGCTCCTGAAATCGGAAATTGAAAGGACAATTATAGGTGAAGCACTAATACCTCTTCCAATGATTTTGAGGATGTATTCCATGCGTCAGTTAAGTATGAAAATGATTGGACTTCATGTGATGAAGCTCCTAAGGATCATGACATGGAATGATGGATATTATCAATAAAGTCTAAAGTAGACTTCATATACAAGTGTTGTATATGGACCCTCGAGGATCCACCTATATGGGTAAGACCCATAAAGGTGTAAATGGATCTTCAAGAGAAGAGGGAACCTGATGAGAAGGTAGAGACCTTCAAAGCTCGCTTCATAGCCATAAGCTACACACCGGAAGAGAAGACATTGCTTGCAATGAGACTTGCTCTTCAATAACCATGCTTAAAATCATCAGAATATTGCTAACCTTAGATACACAACTTGACTATTGCATCTTCAAGATGTAAGTCAAGATTGCATTCCTCTAAGAATACCTCTCTGAGGATATTCACATGAAGTAGCCCAAGGGCTTCATGGTTGAGGAAAGCAAGGTGTGATAGCTAAAGAAATCCATCTGTAGACTCAAATAAGCTTCTTGTTATTGGAACATAAGATTTGATGAAATTATAAATGTTATGATTTCAGATAGAATCTTGATGTACCATGTGAAGCTTAATGGGAGTCCTATTGTGTTCATCGTTCTAAATGTAGATAATATCCTAATCATTTGGAATGATATAAGGATGATAATAAGTGTTTTATAGATTGGCAATTCCATACCTTGAGATATGATCTCAAGAATACCTCTTAGATCTTAGTTCTGAAGTTGTTCAGAAAGCAATGAAAAGAGAGTATTGGGACTGTCACATTTGTAGTACACCTTGGACATATTCCATTCTTGGAAATTCCAAGAAAGGCTTCCTTCCCTTAAGATTTGGTACTAACCTATCTAAAGGGATAGCACCTCAAAGAGTTGAGGCAGTGAATGCTAGAACTGCTTGCACTTGTGCATCATTTACGAGAAGCTACGTGTATACCAGATGTGTATAAAAGCCAGATGTCTGCCATGCAGTGGGAGTAGTAAAATGTTACTAATCCTACTATGGAGAAAGAACACTTGATTGCAGTAATAACGATATCTTCAAAGATGACAAGGCTTTAGAGATAGTGATCTCTAAGTCTTATCTTCAAAAAATTAAGACTTTTAGATATAGATCTAAAAGGTCTTAACTGTAGATACCCTAAGAGATAGTGATCTCCAGGAATAAGGGTATTTTGATAAGGATTATGGAATTACTGGTTATAATAGTTATTGAGCAATAGTGTCGAGGACACTATAACTGCTTTGACTAGATTGAGTATTGGTTGCATTAGATGCAACATTCTCATTGGATGCGAGCACTGTTACCTAGGGATATGCAAGTGATGTAAAAGGACTTGACATGGTCTTTTGGGAACAGAGTGATTGATCATCTTACCTAGCTATTTCTAAATAGCCTATGATTGTCACATGGGTATGAGTTTAAATGATTATCCCATTAATGGCTCTTTGGGCTAGTGGGAGATTTTTGGACATGTGAGCCCACGGCGAGCCATTATGCAATAAATGTTATTGCGAATATCATTCCCTGATCTGAAATGAAGAATAAATAATTTGCATAATAGGTCCCTCTGTACAATTAGGGTTATGTACCATGGCCATCTTGATGATCATACAGCTGTTGATTCGATTATTGAATCATAGAGGCTGGTGTTTGGATGAATATCTAAAGGGTTAGATTGACGACTCATTAAGCACCGTCAAATGATTGTTAAGATGTGATCTCCAGCCTAAGTAGGAGATGGCAATCCTTTCTTACATAGGCTGATATCTGACCGACCTCTTGATGCAGGTCCTCTGCATAGGAATAGAGATTCAGAGGTGTCAGATTAGTTAGGTCAATGGGTTGACTTAACGAGATCGAGATAACAAAAGTCATATGTTGAATGCTGTCACAGCATAGGCACGCATCCTCTGACCGGAGACAGATGTGTTACTATATGTCTGAGTGTGTACATTTGGCAGACCAATAGGTTGATGACCTAACCAAGGTCTATACAGCGGCGCGCTGGTGTGCATGTAAGGGCATATGGTTAATACGATCTCTCAAAGGGATCATACAAGTTCACTACTGAACCGAAAGACATGAGCTCACTCACGAGATATTGGGAAGAATCAAATTCCGTGCATGGTCGTCTTGCTTTGGAAGCTTGACTGAATTTGTAGGTTTGATATATACTTTTGGAAAGTGTATGATCAAGACATAGGTATGATATATGCTTTTGGAAAGTATATGATCGATACCAAATCCCAATGATCAAATGAGAAACTTATCGATAAACACTGAAGAAGACAGTATAAAATTGATCTTGATCATCGGGTTTATCATAGGTCTTCTGGTATGCAGGATGTACAGGTATTAGGAATACCTGAGTGTGATTTGATCATAAACGATTGTATATCCATGACGCTTCCATTTAGAGGGAGTGATGAAACAAGTCTGGATTTTAGTGACTCCTTCCAGTAGAAAAGCAATCTGACCTTAGTCCGAGTGTTGGACATTGGTCTGAATGAGATTCAGATTCAATGAAGATTAGATTTGCGGTCTTGATTTAATCAAGCATCTGTGGGAGGTTCATTCGATCTGGATTTGAGATAATCTCTCAATATCCAAGTCACTATACATGGAATAATACAATCGCCTTGTCCTTATCTCCAAGTATCTGCGGAGAAAGCACATAATTCTTGAAAGAGTTCAAGAATAATTCATTTGATGAAATTCATATCCAAACAAGAAGAACTTGATGATTAAATGAGATTTAATTATAAAGCTTAATATGAATATGATTCATATTGTAAGAATGATTATCCAAGATAATTAAATGGGATTTAATTATCAAGTATTAGAGAATATGGATATTATTATCCGTAATATTTATGTATTGTAAATATGATTTATAATATACATATATTCAAGAGAGAAAAAATTTAGTAAATAACATTTGTTAATTATTAAATGTGGATTGGATTCACATTTGTTAATTAACTGGAAATGTCATTTACAAGTTAGTTTGGGATGTGAATATGATTCACATAATTTTCAATGGCATGATTGAAATATTCACAAATTAATTTGGAATTAATTTGGTGGATATTTTTGTGATAATTGAGAGATAATATAATATAATAAAAAGGAGAAATAAAACCACCAATTTTAGAGGTGGCATCACCCATGAAAAATCATGGGTCACACCCCTTGTTTTTAGGAGGCAATATTATCTCCATTTTATTATGATTATTAATCTCTCAACTAACTTATTTATGTTAAATTAAAAATGTGTTGATAATATTGCAACATATATTTAATTTAATCATAAATAAATGTTGTTGGTTTTAACCAACAATAATTATAGCCATTGATTTTACATGGACCAAGCCTGGCCGTTGGATCCATGTGTGCCATGGATTGAGATCTATTGGATCCTAAACTAATATAAAAGGAGGGCTAGGGTAGCCTTCCAAGGTACATCATTAGGAGTTGTGCAAGGTTACAACCCTCTCTCTCTCTCATATTCTCGCCCTCTCTCTTTCTCTCGTCCAAAAGATGGTCGTCCATCTTGTGTTGAGAAAGGAGAGACTCTCGGCTTCTTCTTCGACTACTCGTGGATCTCCATCTTCTTTGGAGTTTCTTACTCTAAATGAAGACGACGGATTTCGTTTGATGAAATCGGGGGAGCCATCATTTGGATCTTCATCAAGGATTGCGAGACGGACGCGACTCATCATCGTGCCCGCGAGTGCGTTCTTCGTGGATCAGACTTGAGACAGGAGGATCTCTACTTTGGGATCTCGCGATCACAACCACGCTTCAAGAGGTATTCCTTATACTTTGTGGTTTGATGAAACGATCCGAGAAGTGTTCTCGTGATCATGTGTTTTCATTTTTGTTTTAAAAATTTTTAATTTCTTCCGCATCTAGCGACTAGTGTGACTAGCCGCCCCGATTGCATATGATGCAATCGACACGCTTCTGTGATGCGCTTGAGGATACTCAATATCCTTCAGGATAGATAATCTAGAACAATAAGCCTCATCTAAGATGTCTCTCCTCAATTCATCATCATCGGGGACACAGAAACGCTCTCCCTTCCATACAATGGACCCACAAAATCTAAATCCATTAAACTCCTCTTTCAGACATTGATGGAACAAGTCTTATAGATTTTGAAATGTCAGTTGACCATATGCACAATCCTTTACCATAATCCATTGTACTTGGTATGTACAATTACAATATCTAGTGTACTATCAAATGGGTGCCACTCATTGAGTGCCATGAGCACATCCCAAGTTTGTAGCCATGTTGTAGTGCCCTCAACATATTCTCATGCTCAAGGCATCTGCTACCACATTTCCCTTACTCGAATGATAAGAGATCATGCAGTCGTAATCTTTTAGTAGCTCTTGTTGGACATGCAAGCCCACGGCAAGCCATTAAGCAATAAATGTTATTGTGCATATCATAACCTGATCTGAAATGAAGAATGAATAATTTGCATAATAGGTCCCTTAGTACAATAAGGGTTATGTACCATGGCTATCTTAACAATCATACAGCTGTTGATTCAACTATTGAATCATAGAGGTTGGTGCTTGGATGAATATCTAAAGGGTTAGATTGAGAACTCATCAAGCACCATAAAATGATTGTTAAGAGATGATCTCCAGTCTGAGTAGGAGATGGCAATCCTTTCTCATTTAGGTTGATATCTGACCGACCTCTTGATGCAGGTCCTCTGTAGAGGAATAGAGATTTGGAGGTCTCAGATTAGTTAGGTCAAAGAGTTTACTTAACGAGATCGAGATAACCAAAGTCCTATGTCGTATGTTGTCACGATACAGGCACACATCCTCTGACCGGAGACAGATGTGTTACTATATGTCTAAGTAAGTACATTTGGCAGACCAATAGGTTGATGACCTAACCAAGGTCTATACACTGGCGCGCTGGTGTGCATATAAGGTCATATGAGTAATACGATCTCTCAAAGGGTTCCTACAGCTTCATATATTGAACCGGAAGGCATGAGCTCACTCATGAGATATTGGGAAGAATTAAATTCCGTGCGCACGGTCGTCTCGCTTTGGAAGCTTGACTGAATTTGTAGGTTTGATATATACTTTTAGAAAGTATATGATCATGATCTAGGTATGATATACGCTTTTGGAAAGTGTATGATGGATACCAACTCCCAATGATCAAATGAGAAACTTACTGATAAAACCATGAAGTAGACAGTATAAAGTTGATCCAATACTTCGGGTTTAGTCTGAGTCTTCCAGTATGCAGGATTTACAGGTATAGGGAATACCTGAGAGTGATGTGATCATAAACGATTGTATAACCATGACGCTTCCATTCCTAGGAAGTGATGAAACGGGTCTGGATTTTAGTGACTCCTCTCGGTAAAGAAGTAATCTGATCTTAGTCCAAATGTTGGACATTGATCTGAATGTGATTCAGATGCAATGAGAAAATTAGATTTGCGGTCTTGATTTAATCAAGCATCTTTGGGAGGCCCGTGATCTAGATTTGAGATATGATCTCAATATCCAAGTCACTATATGTGGAACAATACAATCACCATGTCCTTATCTGCCAGTATCTGCGGAGAAAGCGCATTACCCTTGAATGGGTTCAGGATAATTTCATTGTTGATATTATGTATCTAAGCATCGATAAAATTGATAATTAAATGTGATTTAATTATCATGAGTAATATGAATTTGATTCATATTATAAAGAGATCTATCTTAGATAATTAAATGTGATTTGATTATCAAAGAAGAAAATAGTGTGAAAATGATTCATATTATTTGAGAACAAGAGAATAGAGATCCAAGATGATTAAATGTAATTTAATTATCATGGATATGATTAATGTGGATAGCAATATCCATACTAGTCATATATATTATAAATGTGATTTATAATATATAAGAGAGAGCTATTTGTAATTTACAGTTGCTAATTAAATGTTAATGTGAATCGGATTCACATTGGAAATTGAATTGAAAATGTAATTTACATTTTATTTTGGGTTGTGAATATGATTCACAAATTTTTCAATGGCAAGATTGCAATGTCTACAAAATAATTGTGAACTATTTTTGTAGAATAATTTGCAGCAAAAGTTGCATAATCTTGGAGATTACAATATAGAGATGAGAGCCACTTCCACATATATGGAGTGGACGGCCACCACTCCTATTAGGAATGTGTGGTCGTCCCCTCCTTCCAACATGGAAGGAGGCACTCTCTCTCCTATGATCTCCAAGAGATCTTGATTTAATTTAGTGATTGAATTATATTGATTTATCAATATATATTTAATCTAAATTAAATTAATTGTTGTTGGTTTTTACCAGTACAAATCTTAGCCATTAAAAGAAACACAATCAATGAGAGCCATTGGATTTGTGTTGTCTCATGGATTGAGATCCGTGGATCCCAAAATATAATAAAAGGAGAGGCACCCCTTTGCTATTCTTTACACAACACACAAGAGAACATTAGTCTCTCTCTCTTTCTCTCTACACATCAGCCCTCTCTCTTCCTCTCATGGTTGTCCACCATGGATGCCCTAGAGAGGCTCTCCATTGCCGCAGTGTCATCGTGCACCTCGCTCGTGAAGAAGACGATGGATCTCGTGTGTCGAGATCAGGAGATTCACCACTTGGATCATCAACATGGATTGCGAGAAGCACGCGATTCATCCCCGCGCTCCCAAGCATCTCCTCCGTCGGATCGGACTTGAGACAGGAGGTCTCTTCATTTAGAGACTCGATCGCAACCACGCTTCAAGAGGTAATCCTATTACTTGTTTGTGGTTTAAACGAAACGATCCTAGAAGTGTTCTTGAATCATGTGGTTTCGTCGCTTAAATTTTGTTTTAATTTCCGCTGCGTAGAACAACTGGTACGACTAGTCGTTCTTCGTCGTATTCGATACGACGATAACGCTTCCATGATGCGCTAGAGGATCTAACCATATCCTTCAAGTGGTATCAGAGACTTAGGTCAGTGTTTTTGAATGCGATCCATTAACCGAGGACGACCTGGGTTCATTAGGGTTTGCGAAAGTTTTTCTTGCATTTTATTTTCGCATCTCTGTTTTGAGATTGTTTTCGGCACTACCTAAATTGTTTAAACACGAAAATAATAATTAGGTTTTGTTTCTCATTAAATAAGGAAACAGTAGGATCTGAGTTTGCGTGATTTCGATTCTGTTTGTTCAAGTTATGCTCTTTTTAGTGAACATGTATCCACAATTTCGGGGACTGGGAATCTCAACGTAATTAAAGAGTTAATTGCGGATTGATACACCTTGAAATGCGTGAAAATCACTTAGGTTCTGTTGTAAATCAAATTAGCAAATTAGGAACATACTTTGCTTATTTTTTATTTGAATTGATTGAGATATGGTATTTTTAGTAAGTGAGGGTCACTGCTGGAAATACTTTCCTAATCAAGAACCTAGTGATTGTCATTTAATCAATTAGTGAAATTAAATTGTCTGACTTCCTGGAATAATTGTGCATAAATATTTGTGAAATATTTGTTGATAATTATTTCCTTAAATGGCATTGCCTTAAACAATATTTGATTAGTTGTGATCTAGATCACTAATTGGTTACATGATCTACATTCCAACAAACATGTTGCATGAATAGGATTTGGGATTTGATTAGCAAATCTCATTATAATATTAATCAAAATTGTTTTGATTATTATTATTATATGGTATAATTTCAGTTGAAGAACCGATGAACATCTCAGCTACAAAGTGGTCTATTTTGCATTATCCTTTCCCCAGGTTGATATGGTGTCTAGTCGGAGAGCATTGGGGCAGCGGGTTGCAACGTATGTAGTCCGTCCCACTCTCGTCGGTTCTGGCCATGACAGCAGGTAGGTTTTGTATAATGCTTAAGAAATCATGATGTATTTCGAATTATTAAAATTTGAAATAATATGTATTTGAGATAATACCATAATTCAAGTAACAATAAAAATATTTGTTGGATATTAATTGATCATTAATTTAATATGATTATATTAATTGGAATCCAATTAAAATTAAAACACCCCATTATAAATAGGTATGTTATTTCCCTTGGATGAATTAATCATAATGAATATGATTCATAATGATTAATTAGAATTTGAATATGATATGGAGGATCACATAAGTGACATCCATGGTCTCCCGTCAAGGCGGAGGGTTCCATCGCCAGAGATTGTATGTCGGAGACGCCTGTCCAAAGTGACAGCTCCTGCATACAAGCCATTTCGATCGGGCTCTTCGCTTCTCGAAAGAGTAAGGACGGACGCATAGTGACCCCAATATCGATCCCCATATTATTGGGGTGATATTGGATTGCGTATAGCGAGTTGTATTCCTGTTGACGGTTGGTTCAATTAATGACGGGTCAACATCACCTTAGCGGTGGTGGGCCCGGGTGTTAAAGACCAAATTGGGAGATGCAAGTTGGACTTGCAAGGCGGAATGAGTTCCCACTTCTTTTTATCTGAGTTGCAGATTCTCATATTATTGGGATGTAACAAAGATAAGGAAGGAGATCTCAGATCTTGCTTGAGATATAATGGTAAGTATATCTCTTACATTGAAAGTGATTAAGAGAATGAACTTTCAGTGTTGACAAGGCCAGACAACTTGGATATAAAAATTCCTAAATCAAAGTAAAATATGTATATATATATAAATATATACATTTATGCAATTTTCTTATTTCAGATAATCCTTCATTAAAACCCACCCAATGATATACTCAATAATAACCAGTGAAATATCATGGATTGGACTCGTGATCCAGATATTGTACTTGCAGTTGGACACATAATGTATGTGAATGCATGTGCAAGTTTCCTCACAATAATGAGGAATGACAATTAAATAGAGAATAGGACTACAACCATAGGGTTTGTATGTCTCTATAGTCTAGATATCATCAAATGTAGTTTGGAAGTGACATGTCGATGATGATTGCAATTGTCAAATAATCCTTATAAAATCAATGAAGATATTCGAACATACATATGTGCTCTTAACATTTATCATGAATGAGATGGTTCATTGCATCATGCTGAATGGTGGCTCTATTAGAGATGATGTATTCAAAATGTGTGAATACCTACCTGAACCAATGTTTTAAGAGTCTAGATGGATGTAGACATGATGAGTGTCATTATTCTACTGTCTATACTCTAGTCATTCATGAAGCTTCATAATATTCATATTGTATGAACTCAATGAAGCATGTATAAATGTCGAAATGCTCTTACATTGAATTCTTTTTGAATTTAACATAAGAGATCCTTAGTCTTAAGCAATGGTTGCTTATAGATAAAAGGAGCGCAGTATAAGCATGGGTCAGACCCAAGATGAGAAGGATAGTCAAAGAGTTGACCATACTTCTATGACTTCCCTACGACATCCAAAGAGTTGGATGAATGCCAATACTACAATAAGTTGATGTGTTGATAGTATGACTATCAAGTCTGTCTAGAATCCTTAAAGAAGGACTCGGATAGAGCATTAGAATAATCTACATAAATCATTGAAATTGACTTGCTTAAAGTCTTATAATTGTATCTCAATCTTCTAACAACACTTGCAATGGGTTGCATATGTTTTAGAAGACTGTAGAAATTTGATCTTAAAGGTTTAATAGTCATCCACATGGATTTTGATGCAATTGTTGCAACAATCTCTATTGGATTGAAAGGCTCCGTAATTTCAGTGGGAGAGCCCTTAGTCTTAGAGAATGTCTCTATGACCTAGATATTAGAATACACTCATTGTTTATTTCTAAATGTTGGAAATAAACATAAATTCTGTAATAAATCTATCATAAAGAGTTATGATGGAGATATTTCAGACAGTAATCTAAAATCTAGTGGACTCCACTAAAATTAGAAAATTAATGAATGGTTCATTAACATTTCTAATACTGAAATTAAACCTTAAAAGATCAATAGGAGAATGAAGATCATTTGATAATGATCTGGCATCAAACCTTGGACATTTGTCTATTGATTTGATCAATAGAATAATAAGAGATGAAACTTTAGAATGTCTAAAATTTCAAAACTTACAAACTTATGAATATTGTATTCAAAGAAAAATGTCCAATACACCCTCCTTTTTGGAAGGGGTGTAAGATGTCAAGGTATTCAGGTTCTCATACAAGTTGATGTATGTGGATCATCTATATCATAGTGAATATTTTGGATATGTGATATCTATTGATGATTGTATGATATGAGATTTCTTCTCTTTACCTAAGAAACCTTTGAAATGTTCAATGATTTCATAATTTTGGTTTAGAACCAAAGTTTGAAGAAAGATGAAATGATTTTGATCTAACTTAGGTAGCTTGAATCTGTTAGATGAATTCAAAGAATACCTTATGGAGATATGAATATCATTTCTATCTCAATCCTCCTAATACACCTTGACTCAATATAGAGTTATAGGGAGATACAATTGGATCATGCGTGACATGATTTGATCAATGATGAATTTTAGCGTAATTTCCTATTAGTTTCTAGGTATATATGTAGTAGAGACTACATTATATACCCTTAATGAAATTCCATGCAAATAAGCTGGAATTGAGCACTAGAAAGTGCAACTTCATTAGGAAAAATAAATGATGGTATTGGATACCTACTTTATGACCTTGAGATTCTTAAAAGATTTCATCTCTAAGAATATGATTCTTAAAGGATGAATCTCTTGAGAATCAAGAAGAAAATGAAGTGTAGGAACTCATTTAATCTTGAGAAGATAATGAGACTCCTGAAATCGGGAACTAAAAAGGACAATTACAGATGAAACACTAATACTTCTTCAAATAAGTTTGAGGATGTATTCCATGTGTCAGTGATCGGATTTCATGTGATGAAAATCCTGACGACCATAACATGGAAAGCTGGATTTTAGCAATAAAATTCTAAAGTAGACTTCAAATACAAGTGTTGTATATGTAACCTCGAGGATCCACCTATATGTGTAAAACCCATAAAGGTGTAAATGGATCTTCAAGAGATGTAAGTCAAGATTGCATTCCTCTATGAATTCCTCTCTGAGGATATTCACATGAAGTAGCCCCAGGGCTTCATGGTTGAGGAAAGCAAGGTGTGCAAGCTAAAAAATCCATCTATGGACTCAAATAAGCTTCTTTAAGTTGGACCATAAGATTTGATGAAATTATAAATGTTATGATTTCAGATAGAATCTTGATGAGCTATGTAAAGCTCAGTGGGAGTACCTTTGTGATCATCACGCTAAATGTAGAAAATATCCTAATCATTAGGGATGATATAAGGATGATAATAAGTGTTTTATAATCTGGTTGTTCCATAACTTGAGATATAATCTCAAGGATACCTCTTGGATCTTAGTTCTGAAGGTTTCCAAAAGCATAGAGAAGAAGGTATTGGGACTGTCACATTAATGGTATACCTTGGACATATTCCATTTTCTGGAAAAATCCAAGAAAGACTTCCATCCCTTAAGATATGGTATTGACCTATCTAAAGGGATAACACCTCAAAGAGTTGAGGAAGTGAATGCTAAAACTGCTTGTACTTGTGCATCAGTTACGAGAAGCTGAGTGTATGCTAGATGTGTACAAAAGCCAGATATCTGCCATGCAGTGAAAGTAGTAAAGTGTTTCTTATCCTACTATGGAGAGAAAACACTTGATTGCAGTAATAACAATATCTTCATAGAGGACAAGATTTTTGAGATAGTGATATCAAAAGTCTTATCTTCAAAAGTTTAAGACTTTATAGATAGTGATCTAAAATGTCTTAACTGTAGATACCTTAGGAGATAGAAATCTCCAGGAATAAGGGTATTCTGATAAGGATTATGGAATTACTGGTTATAATAGTTATTGAGCAATAGTGTCAAGGACACTATAACTGCTTTGACTAGATTGAGTATTGGTTGCATTAGATGCAACATTCTCATTGGATGCGAGCACTGTTACCTAGGGATATGCAGGTGATGTAAAAGGACTTGCCATAGTCTTTTGGGAATAGAGTGATTGATCAGCTTACCTAGCTATTTCTAAATAGCCTATGATTGTCACATGGGTATGAGTTTAAATGATTAGCCCATTAATGGCTCTTTGGGCTAGTGGGAGATTTTTGGACATGTGAGCCCACGGCGAGCCATTATGCAATAAATGTTATTGCGAATATCATTCCCTGATCTGAAATGAAGAATAAATAATTTGCATAATAGGTCCCTCTGTACAATTAGGGTTATGTACCATGGCCATCTTGAAGATCATACAACTGTTGATTCGATTATTGAATCATAGAGGTTGGTGTTTGGATGAATATCTAAAGGGTTAGATTGACGACTCATTAAGCACCGTCAAATGATTGTTAAGATGTGATCTCCAGCCTAACTAGGAGATGGCAATCCTTTCTTACATAGCCTGATATCTGACTGACCTCTTGATGCAGGTCCTCTGCATAGGAATAGAGATTCGGAGGTGTCAGATTAGTTAGGTCAATGGGTTGACTTAACGAGATCGAGATAACAAAAGTCCTATGTTGAATGTTGTCACAGCATAGGCACGCATCTTCTGACCGGAGACAGATGTGTTACTATATGTCTGAGTGTGTACATTTGGCAGACCAATAGGTTGATGACCTAACCAAGGTCTATACAGCGGCGCGTTGGTGTGCATGTAAGGGCATATGGTTAATACGATCTCTCAAAGGGATCATACAAGTTCACTACTGAACCTAAAGACATGAGCTCACTCACGAGATATTGGGAAGAATCAAATTCCGTGCATGGTCGTCTTGCTTTGGAAGCTTGACTGAATTTGTAGGTTTGATATATACTTTTGGAAAGTGTATGATCAAGACATAGGTATGATATATGCTTTTGGAAAGTATATGATCGATACCAAATCCCAATGATCAAATGAGAAACTTATCGATAAACACTGAAGAAGACAGTATAAAATTGATCTTGATCTTCGGGTTGATCATAGGTCTTCTGGTATGCAGGATGTACATGTATTGGGAATACCTGAGTGTGATGTGATCATAAACGATTGTATATCCATGACGCTTCCATTTCGAGGGAGTGATGAAACAAGTCTGGATTTTAGTGACTCCTTCCAGTAGAAAAGCAATCTGACCTTAGTCCAAGTGTTGGACATTGGTCTGAATGAGATTCAGATTCAATGAAGATTAGATTTGCGGTCTTGATTTAATCAAGCATCTGTGGGAGGTTCATTCGATCTGGATTTGAGATAATCTCTCAATATCCAAGTCACTATACATGGAATAATACAATCGCCTTGTCCTTATCTCCAAGTATCTGCGGAGAAAGCACATAATTCTTGAAAGGGTTCGAGAATAATTCATTTGATGAAATTCATATCCAAACAAGAAGAACTTGATGATTAAATGAGATTTAATCATCAAGCTTAATATGAATATGATTCATATTGTGAGAATGATTATCCAAGATAATTAAATGGGATTAAATTATCAAGGATTAGAGAATATGGATATTATTATCCATAATATTTATGTATTGTAAATATGATTTATAATATACATATATTCAAGAGAGAAAAAATTTAGTAAATAACATTTGTTAATTATTAAATGTGGATTGGATTCACATTTGTTAATTAACTGGAAATGTCATTTATAAGTTAGTTTGGGATGTGAATATGATTCACATAATTTTCAATGGCATGATTGAAATATTCACAAATTAATTTGGTGGATATTTTTGTGATAATTGAGAGATAATATAATATAATAAAAAGGAGAAATAAAGCCACCAATTTTAGAGGTGGCATCACCCATGAAAAAAATCATTGGTCACGCCCCTTGTTTGTAGGAGGCAATATTATCTCCATTTTATTATGATGATTAATCTCTCAACTAACTTATTTATGTTAAATTAAAAATGTGTTGATAATATTGCAACATATATTTAATTTAATCATAAATAAATGTTGTTGGTTTTAACCAACAATATTTATAGCCATTGATTTTACATGGACCAAGCATGGCCGTTGGATCCATGTGTGCCATGGATTGAGATCTATTGGATCCTAAACTAATATTAAAGGAGGGCTAGGGTAGCCTTCCAAGGTACATCATTAAGATTTGTGCAAGGTTACAACCCTCTCCCTCTCTCTCATATTCTTGCCCTCTCTCTTTCTCTCCTCCAAAAGATGGTCGTCCATCTTGTGTTGAGAAAGGAGAGACTCTCGTCTTCTTCTTCGACTACTCGTGGATCTCCATCTTCTTTGGAGTTTCTTACTGTAAATGAAGACGACGGATTTCGTTTGATGAAATCGGGGGAGCCATCACTTGGATCTTCATTAAGGATTGCGAGACGGACGCGACTCATCATCGTGCCCGTGAGTGCGTTCTTCGTGGATCGGACTTGAGACAGGAGGATCTCTACTTTGGGATCTCGCGATCACAACCACGCTTCAAGAGGTATTCCTTATACTTTGTGGTTTGATGAAACGATCCGAGAAGTGTTCTCGTGATCATGTGTTTTCATTTTTTAAAAAAAAATTTAATTTCCTCCGCATCTAGCGACTAGTGCGACTAGCCGCCCCGATTGCATATGATGCAATCGACACGCTTCTGTAATGCGCTTGAGGATACTCAATATCCTTCAGGATAGATAATCTAGAACAATAAGCCTCATCTAAGATGTGTCTCCTCAATTCATCATCGTCGGGGACACAGAAACGCTCTCCCTTCCATACAATGGACCCACAAACTTTAAATCCATCAAACTCCTCTTTCAGACATTTATGGAACAAGTCTTATAGATTTTGAAATGTCAGTTGACCATACGCACAATCCTTTACCATAATCCATTGTACTTGGTATGTACAATTACAATATCTAGTGTACTATCAAATGGGTGCCACTCATTGAGTGCCATGAGCACATCCCAAGTTTGTAGCCATGTTGTAGTGCCCTCAACACATTCTCATGCTCAAGGCATCTGCTACCACATTTCCCTTACTCGAATGATAAGAGATCATGCAATCGTAATCTTTTAGTAGCTCTTGTTAGACATGCAAGCCCACGACGAGCCATTAAGCAATAAATGTTATTGTGAATATCATAACCTGATCTGAAATGAAGAATGAATAATTTGCATAATAGGTCCCTTAGTACAATAAGGGTTATGTACCATGGCTATCTTAACAATGATACAACTGTTGATTCAACTATTGAATCATAGAGGCTGGTGCTTGGATGAATATCTAAAGGGTTAGATTGAGAACTCATCAAGCACCATAAAATGATTGTTAAGAGATGATCTCCAGCCTGAGTAGGAGATGGCAATCCTTTCTCATTTAGGTTGATATCTGACCGACCTCTTGATGCAGGTCCTCTGTAGAGGAATAGAGATTTGGAGGTCTCAGATTAGTTAGGTCAAAGAGTTTACTTAACGAGATCGAGATAACCAAAGTCATATATCGTACGTTGTCACGATACAGGCACACATCCTCTGACCGGAGACAGATGTGTTACTATATGTCTAAGTAAGTACATTTGGCAGACCAATAGGTTAATGACCTAACCAAGGTCTATACACTGGCGCGCTGGTGTGCATCTAAGGTCATATGAGTAATACGATCTCTCAAAGGTTTCATACAGCTTCATATATTGAACCGGAAGGCATGAGCTCACTCATGAGATATTGGGAAGAATTAAATTCCGTGCGCACGGTCGTCTCGCTTTGGAAGCTTGACTGAATTTGTAGGTTTGATATATACTTTTAGAAAGTATATGATCACGATCTAGGTATGATATACGCTTTTGGAAAGTGTATGATGGATACCAACTCCCAATGATCAAATGAGAAACTTACTAATAAAACCATGAAGTAGACAGTATAAAGTTGATCCAATACTTCGGGTTTAGTCTGAGTGTTCCAGTATGCAGGATGTACAGGTATTGGGAATACCTGAGAGTGATGTAATCATAAACTATTGTATAACCATGACACTTCCATTCCTAGGGAGTGATGAAATGGGTCTGGATTTTAGTGACTCCTCTCGGTAAAGAAGTAATCTGATCTTAGTCCAAATGTTGGACATTGATCTGAATGTGATTCAGATGCAATGAGAAAATTAGATTTGCGGTCTTGATTTAATCAAGCATCTTTGGGAGGCCCGTGATCCAGATTTGAGATATGATCTCAATATCCAAGTCACTATATCTGGAACAATACAATCACCCTGTCCTTATCTACCAGTATCTGCGGAGAAAGCGCATTATCCTTGAATGGGTTCAGGATAATTTCATTGTTGATATTATGTATCTGAGCATCGAGAAAATTGATAATTAAATGTGATTTAATTATCATGAGTAATATGAATTTGATTCATATTATAAAGAGATCTATCTTAGATAATTAAATGTGATTTGATTATCAAAGAAGAAAATAGTGTGAAAATGATTCATATTATTTGAGAACAAGAGAATAGAGATCCAAGATGATTAAATGTAATTTAATTATCATGGATATGATTAATGTGGATAGAAATATCCATACTAGTCATATATATTATAAATGTGATTTATAATATATAAGAGAGCTATTTGTAATTTACAGTTGCTAATTAAATGTTAATGTGAATCAGATTCACATTGGAAATTGAATTGAAAATGTAATTTACATTTTATTTTGGGTTGTGAATATGATTCACAAATTTTTCAATGGCAAGATTGCAATGTCTACAAAATAATTGTGAACTATTTTTGTAGAATAATTTGCAGCAAAAGTTGCATAATCTTGGAGATTACAATATAGAGATGAGAGCCACTTCCACATATATGGAGTGGACGGCCACCACTCCTATTAGGAATGTGTGGTCGTCCCCTCCTTCCAACATGGAAGGAGGCACTCTCTCTCCTATGATCTCCAAGAGATCTTGATTTAATTTAGTGATTGAATTATATTGATTTACCAATATATATTTAATCTAAATTAAATTAATTGTTGTTGGTTTTTACCAGTACAAATCTTAGCCATTAAAAGAAACACAATCAATGAGAGCCATTGGATTTGTGTTGTCTCGTGGATTGAGATCCGTGGATCCCAAAATATTATAAAAGGAGAGGCACCCCTTTGCTATTCTTTACACAACACACAAGAGAACATTAGTCTCTCTCTCTCTCTCTTTCTCTCTACACATCAGCCCTCTCTCTTCCTCTCATGGTTGTCCACCATGGATGCCCTAGAGAGGCTCTCCATTACCGCAGTGTCATCGTGCACCTCGCTCGTGAAGAAGACGATGGATCTCGTGTGTCGAGATCAGGAGATTCACCACTTGGATCATCAATATGGATTGTGAGAAGCACGCGATTCATCCCCGTGCTCGCAAGCGTCTCCTCCGTCGGATCGGACATGAGACAGGAGGTCTCTTCATTTAGAGACTCGATCACAACCACGCTTCAAGAGGTAATCCTATTACTTGTTTGTGGTTTAAATGAACGATCCTAGAAGTGTTCTTGGATCATGTGGTTTCGTCGCTTAAATTTTGTTTTAATTTCCACTGCGTAGAACAACTGGTACGACTAGTCGTTTTTCGTCGTATTCGATATGACGATCACGCTTCCGTGATGCGCTAGAGGATCTAACCATATCCATCAAGTGGTATAGACTTAGGTCAGTGTTTTTGGATACGATCCATTAACCGAGGACGACCTGGGTTCATTAGGGTTTGCGAAAGTTTTTCTTGCATTTTATTTTCGCATCTCTGTTTTGAGATTGTTTTCGGCACTATCTATATTATTTAAACACAAAAATAATAATTAGATTTTGTTTCCCATTAAATAAGGAACCGTAGGATCTGAGTTTGCGTGATTTCGATTCTATTTGCTCAAGTTATGCTCTTTTTAGTGAACATGTATCCACAGTTTCGGGGACTGGGAATCTCAACGTAATTAAAGTGTTAATTGCGGATTGATACACCTTGAAATGCGTGAAAATCACTTAGGTTCTGTTGTAAATCAAATTAGCAAATTAGGAACATACTTTGCTTATTTTTTATTTGAATTGATTGAGATATGGTATTTTTAGTAAGTGAGGGTCACTGCTGGAAATACTTTCCTAATCAAGAACCTAGTGATTGTCATTTAATCAATTAGTGAAATTAAATTGTCTAACTTCCTGGAATAATTGTGCATAAATATTTGTGAAATTTTTGATGATAATTATTTCCTTAAATGGCATTGCCTTAACTAATATTTGATTAGTTGTGATCTAGATCAGTAATTGGTTACATGATCCACATTCCAACAAACATGTTGCTTGAATAGGATTTGGGATTTGATTAGCAAATCTCATTATAATATTAATCAAAATTGTTTTGATTATTATTATTATATGGTATAATTTCAGTTGAAGAACCGATGATCATCTCAACTACAAAGTGGTCTATTTTGCATTATCCTTTCCCAAGGTGGATATGGTGTCTAGTGGGAGAGCATTGGGGCAGCGGGTTGCAACGTATGTGGTCCGTCCCACTCTCGTCGGTACTGGCCATGACAGCAGGTAGGTTTTGTATAATGCTTAAGAAATCATGATGTATTTCGAATTATTAAAATTTGAAATAATACGTATTTGAGATAATACCATAATTCAAGTAACAATTAAAAATATTTATTGGATATTAATTGGATCATTAATTTAATATGATTATATTAATTGGAATCCAATTAAAATTAAAACACCCCATTATAAATAGGTATGTTATTTCCCTTGGAAGAATTAATCATAATGAATATGATTTATAATGATTAATTAGAATTTGAATATGATATGGAGGATCACATAAGTGACATCCATGGTCTCCCGTCAAGGCGGAGGGTTCCATCGCCAGAGATTGTATGTCGGAGACGCCTGTCCAAAGTGATAGCTCCTGCATACAAACCATTTCGATCGGGCTCTTCGCTTCTCGAAAGAGTAAGGACGGATGCGTAGTGACCCCAATATCGATCCCTATATTATTGGGGTGATATTGGATTGCGTATAGCGAGTTGTATTCCTATTGACGGTTGGTTCAATTAATGACGGGTCAACATCACCTTAGGGGTGGTGGGCCCGGGTGTTAAAGACCAAATTGGGAGATGCAAGTTGGACTTGCAAGGCGGAATGTGTTCCCGCTTCTTTTTATCCGAGTTGAAGATTCTCATATTATTGGGATGTAACAAATATAAGGAAGGAGATCTCAGATCTTGCTTGAGATATAATGGTAAGTATATCTCTTACATTGAAAGTGATTAAGAGAATGAACTTTCAGTGTTGACAAGGCCAGACAACTTTGATATAAATATTCCTAAATCAAAGTAAAATATGTATATATATATATATATATAAATATATACATTTATGCAATTTTCTTATTTCAGGTAATCCTTCATTAAAACCCACCCAATGATATACTCAATAATAACCAGTGAAATATCATGGATTGGACTCGTGATCCAGATATTGTACTTGCAGTTGGACACATAATGTATGTGGTTGCATGTGCAAGTTTCCTCACAATAATGAGGAATGACAATTAAATAGAGAATAGGACTACAACCCTAGGGTTTGTATGTCTCTATAGTCTTGATATCATCAAATGTAGTTTGGAAGTGACATGTCGATGATGATTGCAATTGTCAAATAATCCTTATAAAATCAATGAAGATATTCGGGCATACATATGTGCTCTTAACATTTATCATGAATGAGATGGTTCATTGCATCATGCAGAATGGTGGCTCTATTAGAGATGATGTATTCCAAATGTTTGAATACCTACCTGAACCAATGTTTTAAGAGTCTAGATGGATGTAGACATGATGAGTGTCATTATTCTACTGTCTATACTCTAGTCATTCATGAAGCTTCATAATATTCATATTGTATGAACTCAGTGAAGCATGTATAAATGTCGAAATGCTCTTACATTAAATTCTTTTTTAATTTAACATAAGAGATCCTTAGTCTTAAGCAATGGTTGCTTATAGATAAAAGGAGCGCAGTATAAGCTTGGGTCAGACCCAAGATGAGAAGGATAGTCAAAGAGTTGACCATACTTCTATGACTTCCCTACGACATCCAAAGATTTTGATGAATGCCAATACTGCAATAAGTTGATGTGTTGATAGTATGACTATCAAGTCTGTCTAGAATCCTTAAAGAAGGACTCGGATAGAGCATTAGAATAATCTACATAAATCATTGAAATTGACTTGCTTAAAGTCTTATAATTTTATCTCAATCTTCTAACAACACTTGCAATGGGTTGCATATGTTTTAGAAGACTGTAGAAATTTGATCTTAAAGGTTTAATAGTCATCCACATGGATATTGATGCAATTGTTGCAACAATCTCTATTGGATTGAAAGGCTCCGTAATTTCAGTGGGAGAGCCCTTAGTCCTAGAGAATGTCTCTATGACCTAGATATTAGAATACACTCATTGTTTATTTCTAAATGTTGGAAATAAACATAAATTCTGTAATAAATCTATCATAAAGGGTTATGATGGAGATATTTCATATAGTAATCTAAAATCTAGTGGACTCCACTAAAATTAGAAAATTAATGAATGGTTCATTAACATTTCTAATACTGAAATTAAACCTTAAAAGATCAATAGGAGAATGAAGATCATTTGATAATGATCTGGCATCAAACCTTGGACATTTGTCTATTGATTTGATCAATAGACTAGTAAGAGATGAAACTTTAGAATGTCTAAAATTTCAAAACTTACATACTTATGAATATTGTATTCAAAGAAAAATGTCCAATACACCCTCCTTTTTGGAAGGGGTGTAAGATGTCAAGGTATTCAGGTTCTCATACAAGTTGATGTATGTGGATCATCTATATCATAGTGAATATTGTGGATATGTGATATCTATTGATGATTGTATCATTTGAGATTTCTTCTCTTTACCTAAGAAACCTTTGAAATGTTCAATGATTTCATAATTTTTGGTTTAGAACCAAAGTTTGAAGAAAGATGAAATGATTTTGATCTAACTTAGGTAGCTTGAATCTGTTAGATGAATTCAAAGAATACCTTATGGAGATATGAATATCATTTCTATCTCAATCCTCCTAATACACCTTGACTCAATATAGAGTTATAGGGAGATACAATTGGATCATGCGTGACATGATTTGATCAATGATGAATTTTAGCGTAATTTCCTCTTAGTTTCTAGGTATATATGTAGTAGAGACTACATTATACACCCTTAATGAAATTCCATGCAAATAAGCTGGAATTGAGCACTAGAAAGTGCAACTTCATTAGGAAAAATAAAGGATGGTATTGGATACCTACTTTATGACCTTGAGATTCTTAAAAGATTTCATCTCTAAGAATATGATTCTTAAAGGATGACTCTCTTGAGAATCAAGAAGAAAATGAAGTGTAGGAACTCATTTAATCTTGAGAAGATAATGAGACTCCTGAAATTGGGAACTAAAAAGGACAATTACAGATGAAACACTAATACTTCTTCAAATAAGTTTGAGGATGTATTCCATGTGTCAGTGATCGGATTTCATGTGATGAAAATCCTGACGACCATAACATGGAAAGCTGGATTTTAGCAATAAAATTCTAAAGTAGACTTCATATACAAGTGTTGTATATGGACCCTCGAGGCTCCACCTATATGTGTAAGACCCATAAAGGTGTAAATGGATCTTCAAGAGATGTAAGTCAAGATTGCGTTCCTCTATGAATTCCTCTCTGAGGATATTCACATGAAGTAGCCCCAGGGCTTCATGGTTGAGGAAAGCAAGGTGTGCAAGCTAAAAAATCCATCTATGGACTCAAATAAGCTTCTTGAAGTTGGACCATAAGATTTGATGAAATTATAAATGTTATGATTTCAGATAGAATCTTGATGAGCCATGTGAAGCTTAGTGGGAGTACCTTTGTGTTCATCACGCTAAATGTAGAAAATATCCTAATCATTAGGGATGATATAAGGATTTTAATAAGTGTTTTATAATCTGGTTGTTCCATAACTTGAGATATGATCTCAATGATACCTCTTGGATCTTAGTTTTGAAGGTGTCCAAAAGCATAGAGAAGAAGGTATTGGGACTGTCACATTAATGGTATACCTTGGACATATTCCATTTTCTAGAAAAATCCAAGAAAGACTTCCATCCCTTAAGATATGGTATTGACCTATCTAAAGGGATAACACCTCAAAGAGTTGAGGAAGTGAATGCTAAAACTGCTTGCACTTGTGCATCAGTTACGAGAAGCTGAGTGTATGCTAGATGTGTACAAAAGCCAGATATCTTCCATGCAGTGAAAGTAGTAAAGTGTTTCTTATCCTACTATGGAGAGAAAACACTTGATTGCAGTAATAACAATATCTTTATAGAGGACAAGATTTTTGAGATAGTGATATCAAAAGTCTTATCTTCAAAAGTTTAAGACTTTATAGATAGTGGTCTAAAATGTCTTAAATGTAGATACCTTAGGAGATAGAAATCTCCAGGAATAAGGGTATTTTGATAAGGAGTATGAAAATACTGGTTATGATAATTATTAAGCTATAGTGTCAAGGACACTATAACTGACTAGATTGAGTATTGGTTGCATAAGATGCAACATTCGCATTAGATGCGAGCACTATTACTGGGGAAATGCAAGTGCCCTAAAAGGACTTGGTGTAGTCTTGCGACAACAGAGTGACTGATCAGCTTACCAAGCTATTTTCTAAATAGCCTATGATGTCACATGAGTGCAGATTTAAAATGATTAACCCATTAATGGCTCTTCGGGCTAGTGGGAGATTGTTGGACATGCGAGCCCACGGCGAGCCATTAAGCAATAAATGTTATTGTGAATATCATTCCCTCATATGAAATGAAGAATGAATAATTTGCATAATAGGTACCTTAGTACAATAAGGGTTATGTACCATGGCCATCTTAATAATCATACAACAGTTGATTCAACTATTGAATCATAGAGGTTGGTGCTTGGATGAATATCTAAAGGGTTAGATTGAGGACTCATCAAGCACCGTCAAATGATTGTTAAGAGATAATCTCCAGCTTAAGTAGGAGATGGCAATCCTTTCTCATTTAGGTTGGTATCTGACCGACCTCTTGATGCAGGTCCTCTGCATAGGAATAGAGATTCAGAGGTCTCAGATTAGTTAGGTCAAAGAGTTGACCTAACGAGATCGAGATAACCAAAGTCCTATATCGTATGATGTCACGATACAGGCACGCATCCTCTGACCGGAGACAGATGTGTTACTATATGTCTAAGTATGTACATTTGGCAGACCAATAGGTTGATGACCTAACCGAGGTCTATACACCGACGCGCTGGTGTGCATATAAGGTCATATGAGTGATACGATCTCTCAAAGGGTTCATACTGGTTCATATATTGAACCGGAAGGCATGAGCTCACTCATGAGATAATGGGAAGAATCAAATTTCGTACGTACGGTCGTCTCGCTTTGGAAGCTTGACTGAATTTGTAGGTTTGATATACTTTTAGAAAGTATATGATCACGATCTAGGTATGATATACGCTTTTGGAAAGTGTATGATGGATACCAACTCCCAATGATCAAATGAGAAACTTTCTGATAAAACCATGAAGTAGACAGTATAAAGTTGATCCAATACTTCGGGTTTAGTCTGAGTCTTCCAGTATGCAGGATGTACATGTATTGGGAATACCTGAGAGTGATGTGATCATAAACGGTTGTATAACAATGACGCTTCCATTCCTAGGGAGTGATGAAACAGGTCTGGATTTTAGTGAGTTCTCTCGGTAGAGAAGTAATCTGATCTTAGTCCAAATGTTGGACATTGATCTGAATGTGATTAGATGCAATGAGAAGATTAGATTTACGGTCTTGATTTAGTCAAGCATCTTTGGGAGGCCCGCGATCTGGATTTGAGATATGATCTCAATATCCAAGTCACTATACGTGGAACAATACAATCGCCCTATCCTTATCTCCAAGTATCCGCAGAGAAAGCGCATTATCCTTCAGGATAATTTCGTTGTTGATATTATGTATCCGAGCATGGAGAAAATTGATTATTAAATGTGATTTAATTATCATGAGTAATATGAATTTGATTCATATTATAAAGAGATCTATCTTAGATAATGAAATGTGATTTGATTATCAAAGAAGAAAATAATGTGAATGTGATTCATATTATTTGAGAACAAGAGAATAGAGATCCAAGATGATTAAATGTGATTTAATTATAATGGATATGAATAATGTGGATAACAATATCCATAGTAGTCATATATATTATAAATGTGATTTATAATATATATGCGAGAGCTATTTGTAATTTACATTTGTTAATTAAATGTTAATGTGAATCGGATCCACATTGGACATTGAATTGAAAATGTAATTTACATTTTATTTTGGGTTGTGAATATGATTCACAAATTTTTCAATGGTAAGATTGCAATGTCTACAAAATAATTGTGAATTATTTTTGTAGAATAATTTGCAACAAAAGTTGTTGCATAATCTTGGAGATTACAATATAGAGATGAGAGCCACCTTCCATATATATGGAGTGGACGGCCACTACTCCTATTAGGAATGTGTGGCCATCCCCTCCTTCCAATATGGAAAGAGGCACTCTCTCTCCTATGATCCCCAAGAGATCTTGATTTAATTTGGTGATTGAATTATATTGATTTATCAATATATATTTAATCTAAATTAAATTAATTATTATTGGTTTTTACCAACACAAATCTTAGCCATTAAAATAAACACAACCAATGAGAACCACTGGATTGGTGTATTGAGATCCATGGATCCCAAAATATTATAAAAGCAGAAGCACCCCTTTGCTCTTCTTTACACAACACACAAGAGAATATTAGTCTCTCTCTCTCTCTTTCTCTCTACACGTCATCCCTCTCTCTTCCTCTCATGGTCGTCCACCATGGATGCCCTAGAGAGGCTCTCCATTGATGTAGTGTCATCGTCATGTTGTCCGATCGTTTGCTCGTGGATCTCCGTCTCCTTCGGTGCATCTCGCTCGTGAAGAAGACGATGGATCTCGTGTGTCGAGATCAGGAGATTTACCGCTTGGATCATCAACATGGATTGCGAGAAGCACGCGGTTCATCCCCGCGCTCGCAAGCGTCTCCTCCGTTAGATTGGACTTGAGACAGGAGGTCTCTTCGTTTAGAGAATCGATCGCAACCACGCTTCAAGAGGTAATCCTATTACTTGTTTGTGGTTTAGACAAAACGATCCGAGAAGTGTTCTTGGATCATGTGGTTTCGTCGCATTTTTTTTTTAATTTCCGCTGCATAGAACAACTAGTACGACTAGTCGTTCTTCGTCGTATTCAATACGACGATCACGCTTCCGTGATGCGCTTGAGGATCTAACCATATCGTTCATTTCCATCCGTGATCTTTACCTCATATTCATCATGCGTTGGTCAAAAATATATTTAAGACTCTTGTGATCTGTAAAAATCTAAAATGTGACCCCATATAAATAGTGGCACCATATCTTCAATGTGAAGAATAACTGCCAACTCCAAGTCATGAGTACGGTAGTTCTGTTCATGATTCTTTAGTTGTCGTGATGTGTATGCCACAACATGGCCACATTGCATCAATACTGCACTTAAACCCCTCCTTCGAAGCATCAATATACAACATGAAATCTAAGGTGCCTAAAGGAAGGGTGAGAATCGAAGCATTGGTCAATCTCTCCTTCAGGGTGTGAGAAATCAGCTCTTACTTGTCACTCCAAACGAAGGGACATCCTTCTGTGTCAACCGGGTAAATGGTAAATCTAGCATCGAGAAGTCCCTAATAAAACATCTATAGTACTCCGTGAGGCCTAAGAAACTATGTATCTCGATAACTGTCTTAGGATGCTCCCAAGACATTATTGCTTCTACCTTGGCTAACTAACTGTCACACATACTCCTGAAATCACATGATCAAGGAAAGCTACCTCGGTATGCCAAAACTCACACCTGTTGTATTTTGCATACAACTTATGTTATCTAAGTGTCTCAAGAATAATATGAAGTTGATGCTCATTCTCATTATCATTACATGAGTGGATCAAGATATAATCAATGAACACCACTACAATGCGATTTAAGTATTATTGGAGTAGTTTGTTCATCATGTCCATGAACGTGGCATGCGCGTTCCTGGATCCAAAAGACATGACCATAAACTTGTATTGTTCGTACCTGATGCAAAAGTGGACTTAAGCATGTCTATGTCCTTAATCCTTAATTGATGATAACACGATCGTAGGTCAATCCTTGAGAATACTGCTACGCCATGCAATGGATAAAAAAGATCGTCTATTCATGGAAGTGGACAATGGTTATTTATTGTCCTCGTATTCAATTGTCTGTAGTCGATGCATAATCGCATAGAACCGTCCTTATTCTCTGTGAAGAGAACCAGTGCTCCCAAGGGTTATGTATTGGGACGAAGAAATCCTTCCATTCGATATGGGTAGATAGAGATTGGATGTGTATCAGGTATCAAATTGATCTCGATATCAATCTCTCTCTCTCTTTGGTAGTAGTCCAGGTAACTCCTCTCTAAATATGTCAAGAAATCTTGCACAATTCTGACATCTTCAATCATGTGATCCTGGGAACGTAACTCCATAACATAAGCGATGAAGCCTATGCAAACTTGATTTAGAAACAATTGGGCCTTCAACACATGGATACATACAAGACCTCACTATCTACGGTATGCCTATTGAATAGAAAGGCATGTATGCTTGGGAGATGGAAAAATATCATCTTACTGAAGAAATCAATGCATGTTTGATGTTGCTTGAGCCAATCCATACCCAAGATGATATCAATATCATCCAACTGAATAAGTAAAAGATATGCGAGTATCAAGTGCCGGCCAATCTGCACTACTACTTTCCCCATTGCTTGTCGCATTATGAATAGTTGGCCCCAAGGGCCCTTGATATACTAAGGGGATGAAACGTAGACTGGTGCTTATCTAATTTGGATATTAATCATTATGCTAAATAAATATTTGTGGCTCCTGGATAAAATAAGGCATGTAAAGATATACCATGCAATGAAATCATACCTCGTACTATAACTCCTTAGATGTGGGCTTGCTCATGTGTGATTGCATTCAATTATCCCTGAGGTTGTGGTGGGATTCTAGAACCTGCAACACGAAAGGTTGGTCGTGGTGGAGGATGTTGAAAACCTCAACCTCCACGATGGGAAGCCTATCCATGTCACTGTTCAGATAAGAAAGTTGGTCATCTACTTAGTTGATGGCCACCCGAGCTGCTGGCAAGTAAGAGAAACTTGGCCTTAAAATAACCCGATTGTTGGCATTGGAAACACCGTCAATCACCTGAATAAGAAAATAACATCCTAATATAAGGATAGCACCTACTGTCTTGCGACTATGGGAGTGTGTAGAAGAGTGGAAAGAAGTAGTACCACGACTGACTAAGGTCTTCCCCAAAGTAGGTGTGGGGGCAAATATGTTAACAGTAGGAGTGGTTTCCACTAGGTGGAAATGATGCTCTCTATGGGATCTGTAGAAATCTCAGTGTAGATCTCCTCGATTTTTTTGACTGAAAATGTGACGCCCCCCCCCCCCATCAACCTGACTCTGAGTTGCCTCCATCTTGGTATCCTTAAAAGCTACCGTCTTGATGGAAGTGAAATCTAATGTGGACAACTGGTGTTGCATATCCTCAGGTAAACCCCTGGATAAACTTCTATAAATTCTCCTCGAAGAAAGCAGTAGTTGTTGGTGAGTAGTGGGATAGTTCAGTGTAGTGAATAAGTTATTCTTGGGACATCATTGACCCCTACTTCAACTCAGTAAACAACCTCCTCTGATCTTCAACCCAATGATCAAGGTAGAACTGACTACGGAACTTGTCAAGAAGTATTTCCCATGTTATGGGATGCTCCAGATGTTCATTGGTGGTGTACCACCAACGCATAGCATAGTTTGCTAGTGGAAACCTTAGATATGTGATCCATCTATATCTCAACCACATATGGTGTGCATGTGTCAAAGAATTGGGGCATCGTACACCTCTGATATGTCGTGTAGGTTGTATGGTGCTTTTTCAACATCTCTTGGTCCTCTGATCTTTATAGATTCGAAGACATTGAAGGATTAACATTGTCCTCTTCCTCAATACCTCTGGTGGTACCTCAGGTATGAGCCAATTATGTAACTCATTCTCTGTTGGGTTATAGGCATCTACCATCGGTCTATCTATTCCAGCCACCTCAATGACCTGTCCCATCCTAGCCATAAGATTTGCATTAAGCTCCTCAACTCTAGCTAAACGGGCAAGGATTTGCTACATGGGGTCATCTCTATGTTCCTCTTCAACTTGGTTTATCTTAGGAGGCATCATGGTCTTGGGTTTTTATCTTCTTCACCTAATTCAACAATGTGGTCAATATTAGAAGAAGATTTGGGAATGAAGATATTCTCACCGACGCGAAGGTCTTCCTCAGTGAGATAAGATGGGAGAAAAGGAATGGTTTAAGAGTGACCATCCTGAGAATGAGAGATCCTAAATTCAAGAGGGTCATCTGCTTGGGTTAGCCCAAGTTACGCTCGGGCCGATGAAGACATACTTATTGAGGGGTTCAATGAGAGGCTTATGAAGCCAGAGTATATATCCCACTAGTCAGTCAACTTTGATGGCAAAAGAATAGATGAGAGCAAGGTATTCAATGAGGCGCTAGTTCTACGATGCATGCAAATGTGAAGAGTAAACTCACACAATACATAACCCTGGGATTCACCAACTCAACTCATGATGGCCGTAAAGGTTTGACCTAATTATCTTGTTAATTTTAGTTGGTGATAAATGCAAGTTTTGAAAGATTAACGAGCTATTGGGTGCGTATACTTCCCTACAGACTGTCCTGATTCTCACGGAAAACCCTCTTTGAGCCAGTACAGGAGTAAGTGCAGACCGTATAAATACGACTACATATTTCTTGAGGACAAAGGCTTATAAGGCGTCCTCTAAACCTCCCACTCTACCAATTTCTTTTTAATTCCCATTTTATAAAATATGGGAGGAGTCAAAAATCGGAATGTAAACATAAACAATGATGCATGCTCAGAAGAAGGTATACCTACAGTGACTCACAACACTCGTCATGTGTTATGCATAACTGAATTTGTAAAATTTACACTAAATGCATGCATATCGAGAAAACAACACATAAGCAATATACTATTAGTGCAGAAGAAATGATGATTTGTCTAAGTTGTACATTACTATGTGTGTATCATTAAAAATATCAGAAGATGTGATTCTCCCAAGATGTGTGGCCAAAACTACTTTTGACACAAACAATTTGGAATTAAATAGCAAGGTGCCTATCCTAATTTCGTCACTCATGTCGCGCCCCACCATCAGTAGCGAGTAAGACATGCCCGACACACCACTAAATATTGTCCAAGTTTCCAGACACACAAGCAAGATCCCAAACAGAATCCCCTAAAATTGTGCAATTATTACAATTTAATTGAAATGCAGAAAAATAATCCTAAACACTACACTCTCTCATGACTCCACTCGATCTTAATTTTTATGTGTTCCTTTAATCATCTTGAATATGAATCTGTGATTCATCACTCTAAAAGTTGAAAATAGATCTTTGTTCCCAAGTAATTAGCTGCATATTTCCACTTATATTGGATAATTAACATTCATGCATGCATTGATAACATCTGCATTTTAGCATTCATATTGCATAAATAAGAAGCTCATTTCACTTGTAAATATTCATCTGTATATTCACCACATTTCACCTATTTGTACATATTTTATACTAACTCGAAATCCAATAAAATCAACTCTACAGTGTATATATTACTAACATTAATTAAAGAAAAATATCAAAAAAATACTAACTTGTAAAATTGACCAATAAAACCCCAATCCAAGTTTGAAACTAGGAGCCTTAAAATGCATATATCTCTCTCATATAGTGTCCGATTTAGGACTACTCACTTTTAAAGTAATATACATTCAAAGATCTTCAAAACAAGACTAATTTCATTAAAATCGGAGATCGTATGCAAAACTTGGTTTTTGGGGCCCTTTTGTATATTGTTGTACATATTGACCTTTCTGCCCCTGTATTTTACCATTTCATTTTCCTAAGTATTAGAAATCCAAAAAATTATATTAAGTTGTAAATATTCTTTTCACATTTTCTCTATTTTTATTTTAATTTTTCTCTTATTGAAAAATGACAAAAAAATTACAAAAAGAAAAATGTGGTATTTTATACATATAAGGTACCACCCAAAAATATATTTTTGTACAGATGATTTCATTTCATTTTCGGCCTTTCACGAAAGTTGTAGATCTCGGCGAGACGAGTAACTTTTGTGTTGACCACTTTCTGATATAATCCCTATTGTTATTTCTTTTTTATTTTTTTAATTTAGTTTTTGAATTTTCTAGGAGCGACATGTGGCAGCTCCTGGAGTCGCCACATGTCACCCCACTTTTTTATTATTTTCGGATTTATTATTATCATTTTATTATTATTATTTTAATTATTTTTAGTAGCCTACTATATTATTTTATTAATTATTTGTTTTAATCCCCTTTTACCTCTTCTCCTTTACTTGCCTTCCACTCCAAGCCTGCACCTTCTCCACCTCTCCATTCCCTTCACCCCTTCTCCAATTTACCTTTCCTCCTCTTTATATTCTCATCCCCTCCTGCATTGTTCTTCATTCACCATTTTCGAGAGAAGTGAGGTCGAGCCCCTTTAAGCTTCAGGTGACAGTTGTAGGAGACGAGTCGAGCGACGACAACCTCAAGGCGAGATCCGCGGCATCACCATTGTCGCGTAGCAAGATCCAATTGGACTTGCTCAGCTTCGAAGGACTCTACCATCCTTCTTGAGGCCACGACGGAAGACGCACACCGTGGTTCCACTATCCTGCAAACCGCAGGTAAGTGCTATATCTTCATCTTGTCATTTAATTTTTATCTGACAAATTTTCTTCCTTGTTGTTTTATCATCATCACATAAAAATCAATCCACCACCATCATCACAATCACCACACCACAATCACCTCATTTTTATCACCACCAAACATTTTCAATCACCGACATCCTTCATCATTATCATCGTATTTTTTTACTTCATCTATCTTCATTGCAGCAACACATCATCATTACACTACATCATACTACACCACTTCCCTGCATTGTTTTGCATATTCATTCTCTGTTTACAAAAATATATAAAAAATATACAAAACAAAAAATTTAAAAAATAAAGGAAACAGGGGAAGCAGCTCAGTTGCCCCCTGCCTCCACACCGGCAGCCTCGCATCTCTCCACTTGCGACTGGCCTCATGCTGCCAGCACCTCCTCCCTCGTGCGGTATCCACCCTCGACCCGCGGCCTCCGCCCGAACCGCCACCCGCGTCGCCACGATCCGCACGTCGGCACCCCTTGCCTTCCAACACCGCGCCTCCTCTTGGAGCGCTGACGCCGCATCTCCACCGCCCTGCCGTAGCTGCCGCTCTAAGCGTCGGTGCCGCCCTGCGCCTCTAGCCCACACCTTGGCCCGCGCACGCATCCCAGCTCTGTCGGACCGCCCCACGCAGGCGCACCGCCCTCGCCCTCTCCATCCTCCGCCACTCCAGGCCGCAACCGCCCCCACGTTGGTTGCGCGCCACCCGTGCATGGCACCCCATCGCGCAGCCGCCCTCCGCTCGCCATCGCCGCCCTTGACGCGCCCCCCACGCCGTGTGCTTCGAGCGACGTCGCCCCTCGCACCGACTCTGCCTCGCCACTCCTCGCACGCGCAAGGCTCGCCGCCCACATCCCCATCTAGCCCAAGCGTGGAAGAGAAGCCAAGGTTCATTTTTTAATTTCTTTGGAAATTTGCATATGTTATCCTTTATGTTTCATTATTTGCAGAAGTACCCCTGTACACAGTTGGAGTTATTTTGTTTCAATTCTGTTTTGCATTGATACCCCTAGCTTCTCATGAACATTTGGACCTCAAAATAGCGTCATTTATTTTAATGAAAAATAGCATGTTGTAGAGAAACTAATTCTTTATTTTATGGCTATTTATTTGCAATTTTGTGAGCATTAGATATTTTATTAAAAATCATAGATTGAAAAACAATGATATTTTGCCCATTGAAGCTCTAAAATTCGCACATAGCCATCTATTACTCCAAAAATTGTGAAAAAAATTGTGAATGATGTATTTTAGTGTGCTTTAATTACAATCCAAATTTCGTTCAATTAGGAGTTATCTTGTGCATAAAATAAATTATAGAGTGAATTCTTTAATTGATTTTTAGTTAATTCTACGAATAAGATTTTTGAGAAATTTCAAAGCATCTGGATTCCTTATTAAAATATCTATTTGAGATAAATAGCTTGTTGGATAATTTGATTTCGTGAATTAATTAGGAATTAAATACTCACAGTAGCTCTGTTTTCAGTAAAAGTTCATAAAAGTTCAAAAAGTATAAGAAAATTCTAAAAAAAAATAGGTAGCTTCATTTCATCATGGTTATCTTCTGGTAAATTTTTCGTAATTTTTGCATATCATTTGTACGAGAAATTGCATAAAAATCCTAAAAATGTTTGTATTTTCAAGTGTGCATTTTAAATCCAAAAAATCCAAAAAAATCCATTTTGCATTAATCATTGAATTAGGTTTATAGGAAAAATAAAATTTGGTCAATATGGATTAATTTTACATTAAAATTAAATTCGGCTAAGTTGTTGATTTTCTTAATAACCTAATTCATTAGCATCATTGCATTTGGCATTTTATTGCATAAAAAATTACAAAAAGAATCTCACCTGGAAAATAATGATCTAATCCCTCTAACTTGATCCCGAGTTGTTCCTTTTCCTCCTTGAGTCGACCCTGGGGCTTGCCTAGGCTAAACAAACATAAAACCACATATTAATTTCATTCGACGATTCATCGATTTGTGCGGGTAATTTTTGATCGACGCGGATTTATCCGACTGCAACGAAATAGTCAATTAGGCAACATTAAAAGGGTAGGTCCGCATTTCATCACTTATCACTAGAGAAAACTAGCCACCAATGCTCTTGAGATGCTCGACCACCTAAGTAGTTGCTCCATCGTGTCAGTGGTCCGAGAGATAGAAAGAAAATAAAGAAAATAGATAAATAAATGTTGGAGAAATATTCACAAGAAAAATCAGGGACTAGACTACTCAAGGATAAAAAAATCTAAATCAAGGTATTCTGAAAATTAACCTAAACCAAGCCTCCTAACAATAATGCAATCTGACAAATCCTAAAATTACCCATTTAATAGTGTCGAAATAATGTTCGAATTTTGTTGCAGTCAGACAAAGTCAGAATTAATAAAAAACCACGTAATTAATGTCTCAATTAAACACAAGTGGTCAAATTTTTTTACTTGGGAAATCCCAAGGTTGAAATTATGGAGGCCGCAGTTTCCTTAGGTTTATTAAAGTCTATATAGAGATTAGGTTTTCAAAGAAACATTTTTTTAATTTTTAAATGCAATTAATTTAATACAATGCAAATTTTACGCTAGTTTCAGGGTTAAAATGCAAATTACATTAAATTCAATCTCAAAATACTTAAACATAGACATAAGTTGAATAATCATGAAATGAAGCTATAATTTTGATATAATTTTTGGATGCAAAATAAATTAATTATGAATTAAACAATGCAGATTTTGAGTAAATTAATTTTAGTAAATATGAAACGTCAATATTATCCAAAAATTAAATTATCCTAGATATGTCTATGTAAGAGGAATCCATGATAAGTTTTAACTCCTAAAAATATTAAGTGAGGTATTAATTAAAAATCAATTACCAATTTCACCATGACCATTGTATGCCTGCAAATGGGATATTTTTGGGCACTGTGTAAAACAACTCAAAATCCAACTATTATGAATTTTTAATAATTTTTTGAGTTGTGAGTAATTTAATATGAACTAAATAACACGTGGTGGGTAAATTATACATTTTCCCCAGAATATTGATACTAAATAAAACACAACTCATAAAAATTTATTCAATTTCCATAGCGATAGAGCATAAATTATTCTACAATGAGCAATTTTTGAAATAATAAAATAATAATGAATGAGTTTTCAAATTAAAATGTAAACATAGGGTTCTATATGAAAATACATAAATAAAATCGTTAAAAATATGATGATGTGACTTCGATGAAATTAACTACATGCATGGGTACTTTTGTAGTATTCTCAAGAACTTGTGTGCGTCGTACGTGTCTTTGTTTGCATGAACTTGCAAGCAATTTCTAAGAACATCGAGGTGTAGGCAAAATTGTTCTCCTTCCCACATGCTGCGCACGTGTTCTCTAGGTAGGGACTTCTCTGTAAATGTAGAGAAGGGAAGGGAAGGCCTTGCAAACAATCCATGCCCCACATGCTCCTCACGTGGGGGGAGATATGGTCAAAGCAGGCATCGGGAATGTGAGGGGGGTTGGAGACCCCCTCCTCCTTTGTTCCTCCTGATGCGATAGAAGGCAGTGGAGGCATGGTCGCGGCTGTCGGTGAGGAGCTAGAGGCGTCGTGCTAACGGGAGAAGGTGTAGCTCCAACAAGCGCAGTGGATGGAGTCGTGCCTGGCTGGAGCTATGGTCGTTGATGGTGCACGAGGGCATTGGAGGCAAGGGTAGATGGGCAGTCACGCCTAGATGCCATGGTAGGTGAAGAGCAATAACAACGCACAGGGTTTCTTTGATGGTGATCCAGCTGCTGGTGAGGTTGATCCAGGCCTATGAGCGCGTCGAGGGCAAAAGGTCGAGACACGACCTTGCTCGTTAGAGCAGTTCTTAAGTATGCAGAGGTTGAGGATACTGAGGTGGGCTATTCGTTGACTGCAAATGTCAATGAAATACAACCAGTGGCTGCACGGAAGGTGCGGAGGAGCCGGATCTCTGACAGGAGGGCGACAGGATGGGGGTTCCAGCTGCACACAGTGGAGCGGATATTCTCTCAGGTTATTGATGGATGCGGGCCAAGGGCGGGGTTGACGCGATCGATGATCGATGACCGGAGTACGACCGATGTGATCGACATGGATGGAAGGAGAGAGGTCAAGTTGGCACTGTAGGTGAAATTGGGGAAGTTCCCTTGTGAACAGGGGATTCTAGTATATTTGTTTTGTTGGAGTAAATTTTCAATTAATTGGTTCGAAAAAAACATTAAAAAATCAACAAAAATCACCTTTATGTTTATAATATATGATTTATTCGTGAAAGTGCTATTGCTTTTGCAACTTCATGGGTAGAGGATGTGGAATTGTGGAGAGAAAAACTATTAAAAGAAATGGGGAAGAAGGAAATGTAGGAGGAAGAAGAACAAGGCAAGAAGAATAGAGAAGGAGAAGGAGAGAAAAAAGGAGTCTACATGTTATTGGAGGGGGATGCCTAAGAAAAGAAGGCTCTCGAAGAGAGCCCTCATTGTCGCTCTAGGGTAGGGAAATCCAGACTCGAGTAGCTGCGTTCAGCAAATACAACAAGGGTTGGCTCCCTTGGATCTCTCATGAAGTCGAGGGGTCGTCGCTTGAACTTTGAAACCTACTGCAGTCACTTGGAGGTAGCAATGCGCTCGCTCCTTTCCTTCTTAAAATGGAAGATGATTGCGAGGAGGTGGTGGCGCCCATTTTATAGCCGGTTGCTAACAATCATGAAAGGCAGAGTAGAGAGGAGATTGTGGGGAGAGATATGGAGGAGAATGGTGAGGATTCGTGCATGAGGGAATGACTGGTCGTTGCTTGCAAGTCACGGGGCGATGGGGATGAGTGGGCAGTTTCATGCAAGAAGCGGGGGTGGGCTGGAAGTTGCATGGAAACACATGGACGTGGGGAGAGAGAGATGTGTGTGGAGGGAGTTACATGGGTTGCATGGTGTGGACAGAAAGGAGGGAAACATGGGGAAGATGGTGCCAGGTGGCGCGCGGGGCACGACTTTGTGGTAGGTAGTTTTTTTATTTTTTAAGTATATAATTAATATAAAATATAAAATAATAATAATAAGAATAAGTAAATAAAAATAATTAAAGTAATTAAAATAAATAAAATGAAGATAAATAAAATAAGCATAATAAATATTTAAAATAAATAACAATTAAAATAAATAAGTAGTAAGTAAATAAAATAAAATAAATGGAGGTGACACGTGGCGCTCCAGGAGCAGCCACGTGTCGCTCGCTGAAAATTTAAATATTAGATGTAAATTAAAATAAAAAAGAAATAACAAAAAGGGGTCAAATCAAAAAGTGGTCAACATGAAAGTTTCTATTCTTGACGAGATGTACAACTTTTGTGAAGGATCAAAAATCAAATGAAATCATCTGTAAGAAAAGTATTTTGGGGTGATATCTTATAGGTATAAAACAACATATTTTATTGTTTTGCATATTTTGTTGTCATTTTTAAAATAAAAAATATAAATAAAAATGGAGAAAATATGAGGGAAATATTAATAACTTAATCTAAGTTTTTTTATAAAAGAATAAAAATGAAGGGTATTTTCGTCAATGTGTAAATATACAATAGGGGCCTAAAACCCGAGTTTCAGATACGATCTCTGATTTTTATGAAATTGGTCTTGTTTTGAAGGTCTTTGAATGAGTATTACTTTAATAGTGAGTAGACCTAAATCAAACACAGTACGAGAGAGATATGTGCATTTTAAATTTCTTAATCTCAAAGTTGGATTTGGGTTTTATTGGTCAGTTTTACAGGTAAGTATTTTTTAATATTTTTCCATTATTGTTGTCAGTAGTAGATACAATAAAGAGTTGATTTTAATTGATTTGGAGTTAGTGTAAAACAGATACAAATAGATGAATTTAGCTAATATATAGGTGAATATGTACAAGGAATTTGGGTTCTTGTTTTAATATGATTTTGATTGCTAAAATGCAGATTTTATTTATAAGTGCATGAATGGTAATTATGCAGAATAAATGGAGAAATGAAGCTAATTACTACATGATGGAGCTCTATTTTCAACTTTTAGAGTGACAAATCACATATTAATCAACGGCCACCCTCTTTTTAGGGTGGTGGTTGCTTCCCCTATTATCTATTTATTATAATTGAAATTAAAATGAATTAATTTGTATCTTGGTGAAGGGATGTAATAAGTTTTAAATTAAATGTGTTGTTGCAAATTCGTAGAAACAAATCATGATTATTGATTAACAACTTCTTAATATAAACCGTTGGATGGGCACATGGGTTAAGATACATATACATCCAACTTGTATAAAAGGAAGGGTAACCCTTGCCTTTTAGAATACACAAATAATTCCAAGAGGAATTAAAAACTCTCCATCTCTCTCTCTCTATATGTGCCATCTCTTTCTCTCTATCTCTCTATCTTACTGTGTCCATCCACCATGGATCTATAGAGCATCCATGATCGTTGCATTGTCATTATGCTACCGAATCATTTGCTCGTGGCTCTCTGTCTCTTTCGGTGTGCCTCACTTGTGAAGAAGATGTCGGATGTCGTTTTATGCGATCAAGGGATTTTCCGCTTAGATCATCAACATAGATTGTGAGGATCATGCGTTTCATCAACGTGCTTGCAAGCGACTCCTCTGTGGGATTGGACTTGAGATAGGAGGTCTCTTCATTTAGTGACTCAATCACAACCATGGTTCAAGAGATAAACCTAATACTTGTTTGTGGTTTATATGAAATGATTTGAGAATTGTTCATGGATCATGTGGTTTAAATGATTTAGATTTTAAATTCCACTACCCCAACCAGTGTAACTAGTTGCTCCCAATCGCATATGATGCGATCCTCATGCTTCTGTGATGATATTAAGGATTTTCACATATCCTTCATATAGTAGATAAATTGAAAGTCATAGAAAGGACGATTAAGAGGATGGATGAGTTGGACAACAACTTATCCAAATTACTAAAGAAAATGGCAGAGTTGTGTTGATCACTAAACTCATGGTTTTTTTCAATGAATTATTCACAAGCGTCATCGAAAAATAATGAAGCATCAAGTGAAAATTTATTAATTCTCAAGGAAAAATAATACAAAAATGTAGCAAGAGAATTTGCAATTTTATTGTATAGCTAACATGATTGAACTAAGGGAGGCCACAAAAATGCCAAGGGTTATTCTATGAACTAAAAATCAATGAAAGAATGAAGGTATTTCTACGCACACTACGATTGGTTTTGTGTTTTTAAAATTTGATTTTTTTATTAATTTTAATTATATTATTTTCATTTGGTTTTTTCTTTTTCTATTTTTTAATTTTGTAAATAGATATTTTTTATTTTCAAAAATTAAATGATTAAAGAAAAATACAGCATACAAACATTCA
Source organism: Ottelia alismoides (assembly GCA_037367405.1). Taxonomy (NCBI): domain Eukaryota; kingdom Viridiplantae; phylum Streptophyta; class Magnoliopsida; order Alismatales; family Hydrocharitaceae; genus Ottelia; species Ottelia alismoides. The sequence continues at coordinate 1,097,025 of JAZKJV010007604.1, read as the reverse complement.
CATTTTTAAAATTTTTAATTATATTAAATATATATAAAAATTAAACAAAATTTATTTTTGGTTTTTTAAAGATTTTCTTATGTTTTTATGTATTTTCCATAATTTTCGTGAATTTTTAAAACTTTTAATTAAATCGAAATTAGAAAATAAAGTAAACAAAAATAAACAGAATGATTTTTGAAAATTTTCAAAATAAACAAATAAAATAAAAAAATAAATGAAATATATATCAAATGAAAGATATTTTTGATTTTCCAAAGTTCCATTTTTAGATTTTTTTTGGATTTTTAATTGAAATACTTTGAATTTTTAGTGTTTCTAAGGACTTTATGATTTTAATGATTTTTATGAGGACCAATAAGCTTAAAATTGATTAGAAATTAAAATGAATCAAAAGAATCATGATACCTTTTTCGTCTTTTGTAACATTTTTATAAGATTTTTTAATTTTAATAAATAACAAAAATAAATAAATATGAAATGCAAATTATGGATGCATGATGAATGCCTTAGGAATTTATGGGAAATTTTATGGGTATTTTAAACACATTTTGATATTATTATTTGATTTTAAAGAAGCAAAAATAAAACAAACTAACAAGGAATAATATGAAAATTTCAATTTATGCAAACTGAAAAATTAATAAAAATAAAATGCAAGGTTTAATATGCAATCGGACGGTCGGAGATAGATCATGCGTAAAGGGCATGGAATCAACAAACGACCTTTGGGGCATTTTAAATGGCGGAGATTGAAACTAGGAACCATGTTGACGTAAGGGATCTAAAGTATGCAGAGGCACACTTTCTTAAGTAATCTTGATTTAGCTAAATCTCCCTCATCTAAGCTCTATTCCTCGTCCAATAGGTCTAAAATCCAAGCTATTGTGATCCCCCCTATTTCATGCAACTTGGATCAATTTGAAACATTCTGATGGTAAATCTAGAAGGTGGTTTACTCGACTGCTCCAAGAACCTGCTCCATGATTGCTCTTCACGTTATTTCTGGATCTCCTTTGACCTGTAGTAATTACTAATGCTCGGATATATGTTTCAACGAAGAATTAGGTCAAAATAGTATGAAATTATGGGAGAATGGAAGTCTCCAATGAAGGTGGTCGGGATTGAGACCAAGCTTCTAATCTAGGGTGATATGGAGATGAGCATACAATGGAAGAGGTGAAGAAGGACAGGGTGAACGTGTTGGTGTAATCTGGGAGGTTCAACAATGATCGAAGTGCCTCCAATTGTGCAGATCGGAGGTTGAAGATGATGAACTGATCTTTCTGATTTAGACAGAACAAAAGCGAAAATAAAAGTCTAACATGAAATAAATCACCTACGTTACCTATGGGATGGAAGAAGAGGTAGAAATCACCTCGGTCTACGATGTGGGGGAGAGGTAGAGACATGCAACGGAGGTCGTTGGCGATGTAGCCGAAGGATATGTAGAAACCCTTAAGTGCATCGTGAAAGCATCAGGATCGCATCGTATGTAATCAGGAGAGAGTAGTCGAACTAGTCTCTCGATGCAACAGAATTTAAGAAACTTAAACCGATGAAAACACATGATCTAAGAACAATTCTCTGATCGTTTCATCTGAAGAACAAACAGGTATTAGGTTAACCTCTTTAAGCGTTGTTGCAATCGAGTCTCTAAACGAAGAGACCTCTTATCTCAAGTCCAATCCCACGAAGGAGACACATGTGAGCGTATTTATGGAACACTTGCTCCACGCAATCCATGTGATAATCCAAGTGAAAAGTCTCCCAATCTCGTTTTACAAGATCTGACATCTTCTTCACGAGAGAGGCAAACCAAATGAGATAGAGATCCATGAGCAAACGATCCGGTAGCATAACGACGATGCGATGACAATGGTGACTCTCTCTAGGGCTCCATGGTGGACGACCACGATGAGAGGGAGATAGAGAGAGAATTAGCATGTAGAGAGAGAGAGGGAGAGAGCATTAGTTATTGCAACTTGAAGACTAAGGGGTGTCTCTTCTTATATAGTATTTTGGGAGTCCATGGATCCCAATTCATGTGCAAATAAATCAACTGGTAGAGACTAATTTGTGTTCCTTTCAATGACCATGATTTTGTTGTAGACATAAAACAACAATTAATTAATTAAATTCAATATATTGAATAATATTCAATATAATTTCATTTCAATTAAATCAATTATACATGCAGATAATTAGGAAAGAGGGAGACATCCTCCCATAAAGGGGGTGGAAGGCCACCAACTCCTACTGGGAGTTGTGGCCGTCCACCCTCCCTATAGGGAAGGGTGGACTCCTCCTATTACCATGGAATCCAATATTCCATGATAATCTCTGACTTTACAACAACACTTGTTGCAAATTATTTCAAAAAAAAATAAATACAAATTACTGTATGAACATTGCAATCCTGTCATTGGAAATTTGTCAATCACATTCACAACCCAAAATAAAATGTAAATTACTTTTTCAATTAATTGTCCAATGCGAATCCAATTCACGTCAACATTTAAATTGTAAATGTTATTTAGAAATAAATCTATCTTATATATTATAAAACAGATTTATAATATATTATGATAAATATGGATAGTGATATCCATCATACTCTAAACAGTGATAATTAAATCATATTTAATCATCTTGGATCTCCATTCTCATGTGCCCAAATAATATGAATGACATTCACATTATTGACATCTTTGATAATGAAATCCCATATAATTATCCTAGACAACTCTCTGTATATTATGAATCAAATTCATATTATTCATGATAATCAAATTACATTAATTATCCATTTCTCAATGCTTGAATATATATATATATATATATATGTATATATCAACAGTGACATTATCCTTGGACTCATTCATGGTTAATGCACTTTCTCCACGAATACTAGGAGATAAGGACAATGCGATTATACTTCCACATAGTGACTTGGATATTGAGATCAAATCTCCCATCGACATTTGATTAAATCAAAATCATAAACCTGATATTTTCATTACATCAAAATCACATTAAGATCACTGTCCAACATTTGGACCAAGATTCGATTACATATCTATTGAGAGGAGTCACCAAAATCCAAACCCGTTTCATCACTCCTTAGGAATGGAAGCATCATGGTTATATAATCATTTTTGATTACATCATCCTAAGGTATTCCTACTACCTGTACATCCAGCATACTGGAAGACTTAGATTAAACCAAATGTTTTAGATATCAATTAGACTATCTCCTTTAGGGTTTCATCATTAAGTTTCTCATTTCATCATTGAGTTTTGGTAGTGATCACATACATTCCAAAATCATATATCATATCGAGATGTTGACCATATACTTTCCTAAAGCATATATCAAACCTTACAAATTCAATCAAGCTTCCAAAGTGAGGTGATCGTGCAAGGAATTAGATCATTCTCAATATCTCATGAGTGAGCTCATGTCTTCTGGTTGATTAATGAATCTATACAATCCCTTTGAGAGTTTGTATTACTCATATTCCCTTGTGTGCACACCAATGCGTCGGTGTATAGATCTTGATTAGGCCATCGACCTATCAGTCTGCCAAATTTAAATACTCAGACATATAGTAGCACATCTGACTTTGGTTAGAGGATGCATGCCTATATCGTGACAGCATACGCCATAGGTTTTTGGTTATCTAGATCTCGTTAAATCCACTTTTTGACCTAGCTAATCTGACACCTTAGAATCTCTACTCCTATTCAGAGGACCTACATCAAGAGGTTGGCCAGATATCGGTCAAAAGAGAAAGGACTTCCATCTCCTACTCTGGCTTGGGATCTTCTCCTAATAATCATTTGATGGTGCTTGATGAGTCCTCAATCTAACTCCTTTGATATTGATACAAGCACCAACGTTTATGATTCAACAATTGAATCAACAATTGCATGATCATTAGGATGACCATGGTACATAACCCTAATTGTACTAAGGGACCTATTATGCAAATTAATTACTCTTCATTTCAGATGAGAAAAGAGTTTTGCAATAACATTAATTGCATGATGGTTTGTCGTGGCCTTGCATGTCCAATAATCTCCCGCTAGCTCAAAGAGACATTAATGATGTACTAATTGGAGTTGGTGCCCTTCCACCCCCTTTATGGGAGGATGTCTCCCTCTTTCGTAATAGGAACGAAGGTCTCTTCCTTTACAAAATCAATCGCAATCACGATTCAAGAGGTAAACCTATTACTTGTTTGTGGTTTAGACGAAACGATTCGATAAGTTTTCCTAGATCATGTGGTTTTATCGGTTTAATTTTTTTAAATTCCGCTCACATTTTATTCATGTAGTCCTATTTCGTGTGATTGTATCGCGCTGTTTAAATGTATGTAAACTAAAAAGTATTGATTTTGTTCCCTACTAAATAAGGAAACTTTGGGACTTGAGATTTGTGTGATTTGGAATATGTTTGCTCAAGTTATGATATTTTTAGTGAAAATATATCCATTATCTTAGGGATGACGAATCTTGAAGTAATTGAAGAGTTAATTACGATTTTAAAACATCTAGAAATGTGTGAATAGAACTTGAGTTCTGTTATAAATCAAATTATCAAACTTTGGAAACTTATTTTGCATGATTCTGGTTTTAAATTAATTGAGATATGCCAATTTTAACAATTGTGGGTCACTACAGAAAATTACTTTCCTAATTAAGAATCTTGTGATTGTCATTTTATCAATTAATGAAATTAATATTTAATTTCCTAAAATAATTATTTGTGAATATTTGTGAAATATTTATGATGATTATTTTTATAAACGACATTGAAATAACCAATATGATAAAATAATGATCTTGATCAATTTGGTTATAATGAACTTTCCAACAAACATGGTTGCTTGAATAGGATAGGGAATTTGTTTAGCAAATTTCATTATAATATTATCGAAAAGGGTAGTGTCCATTACATAAGGTAAGAAAATAATAATGCTTGAGGAGATCATGATGTATTTTTTTCCAAATTATTAAAATTTTAAAAATACATATTTTGAGATTATACCTTCATTCAAGTAATAATCAAAATTGTTTTTGTTTGATGAATGTATTGATAATGGATTTAATGTGACTAAATTAATTAGATCCAATTAAACTCTTTATTATGAATAGCGTTGTAATTTCCGTGTAATATTTATTTATGTGAATATCATTCATAGTATTTAATTAGAATTTGAGCATGTATGGAGGATCACATAAGTGACATCCATGGTCTTCTATCAAGGCAAAGGGTTCCGTCCGTCGTCAGGGATTGTATATAGGAGACACATCTCCGAAGTGGCAACTCCTGCATATAAGCACATCTAGATCAGTCTCTTTACTTCTTGAAAGAGTAAGTCCTCAGGCGTAGTGAACCTAATATTGAGTCCTCATATTATTGTGGTGATATTGGATTGCGTATAGCAACTTCAAATCCTATTGACGATTAGTGCAGTTAACGAAAGGTCAACATCACCTTAGGGAGGGTGGGTTCGGTTGTTAAAGACCTAATATGAAATGCAAGCTGGACTTGCAAGGAAGAATGAGTTACCACTTCTTTTTATTTTAGTTGCAAATTCTCATATTATTGGGATGTAAGAAAATTAAGAAAGGAGATCTCAGATCTTGCTTGGATATAATTGTAAGTATATCTCTTACATTGAAAATGATTAAGAGAATGAACATTCAGTGTTGACAATGCAAGAAAAATTTGATATAAAAAAATCATAAATCAAAGTAAAGTATGTATTTCTGCAAATATCTTATTTCTGGGAATCCTCATTAAATCCGCTCAATACTAAACTCAATAATTACTAGTAAATTATCATGAATTGGATTCATGATGGAAATATTGTACTTGCATTGGACATAAAATGTATGTAGTTGCAATGAGCAAGTTTCCCCATAATAACAAGCAATGACTATTAAATAAAAAATAAGACAACAGTCTAGGGTTTCTATATCTCTATAATCTTGATCTCTCATTGAGTGTGCTTCGGAAGTATCATGTCGATGATCATCATCATAATTGTCATATACTTCTTATAAATTATAAGAAGATGGTTTGGCAGACATATGTGCACTCAACATTTAATCATAAATGAGATGGTTCACTAATTATGCAGAATGGAGGCTCGATAAGAGATGATGTACTGGAAATGTTTGAGTACTTGCTAGAACAAAAGTCTTTGAGCGTTCAAATGAATGGAGATATGATGATTGTCATAATTCTAATGTCTATACTAAAGTCATTCATGAAGCTTCATAATATTCATATGTATGAATTGAATAAAGCATGTTTAAATGCTCTTATTTTAAAATATTTTGAGATCAACAAAAGAGATCCTTCATTTTAAGAAATGGTAGTTCATAAATATAGAAAACACAATGGAAGCATGGGTCAGACCCAAGTTAGAAGGAAAATCAAAAAGTTGACTTTACTTCTATGGTTTCCCCACATATGACATACAAAGAGTTTGGTAAATGCCAATATCGCAATAAGTTGATGTATTAATAATATGACTATCTAGACTATCTGAAATCCTTAGAGAAGGATTCACATAATGCATCTGAATATTATACACCTACATATAATTATTGAAATTGACTTGCATATTGGATAAGATCAAATTCTAAAATTATATCCAATTATTCAAATAACACTTGCACTCGGTTGCTTATGTTTTGGAATATTTGAAAATTTGATCATAAGATTTAATAGTCATTCGCATGTATATTTTTGCTATAGTTACAATGATCTCCATTGGGTAGATAGACCTCACATTTTCAGTGGGAGAGCCCTTCATCTTAGAGGATGTCTCTATGACCTACATATTAAAATACATTCATTGTTTATTTCTAAATGTTGGAAATGAACATGTATTCTTAAATCGACCCATCATTAAGAGTTATGATGGATATATTTCATATAGTAATATAGCATATAGAGGACTCTGCTGAATGAGAATATTCATGAATGGTTCATTAACATTTTAATACTGAAAATTAAACCATAAAATATCAATAGGAGGATGAAGATTATTTGACAATGATCTTGTGTCAAGCTTTGGACAAATGTCTGTTGATATGATCAATGGACTAGTAAGATGTTGAACATGAGATCATCTGAAGATTCAAAACTTACATACTTTTTAATATTGTATTCAAAGTAAAAAATTTTCAATACACTCTTCTCTGGGACATGTGAAATTTACCAGGTATTCAAGATCTCATACATATTGATCTTTGTGGATCAACTATATCAAAATAAACATTAGTTATATGTGATATCAATTAATGATTATTTGTGATATGAGATTTCTTCCCTTCACATTAGAAACCTTTGAAATGTTCTAAGATTTCAAAAATTTTGGTTTAGAACCAAAGTTTGAAGGAAGATGAAAGAATTTGATCTAATCAAGGTAGAAAGTACATATTGGATTAATTCAATAAATACATTATGGAGAAAGGAATATCATTCCTACCTCAATCCTCCGAATGCACCTTAACTCAATTGAGTTGTAGGGAGATGCAATTCGATCATGTGTGACATCATTTCATTAATGATGAATTCTAGCATAATTACCTCTTAGTTTCCACGTATATATATAGTAGAGACTACAATATATATACTTAATAAGATTCATTGCAAATCTAAAACCGAACATCCTCATAAGCTATGTTTTGGAACCTATCCTAGTGTTGGATACTTGAGGATTTAAGGTTGCTTAGTCCATAAATTTTCATCGATGCAAGTAAAATGGAATCTATCACTAGAGAGTGTTGCTTCATTAGGAAAATAAAAGATGGTATTGTATACCTACTTTATGGCCTTGAGATTCCAAAAAGATATCATCTCTGAAAATGTGATTCTTATAGGATGACTTCCTTAAGAATCAATATTAAAATGAAGTGAATGAACTCATCTAATATTGAGAAGATAATGAAGCTACTAAAATGAGAAACTGAAAGGAATATTAAAGATGGAACTCTCATACCTCTTTATATAAGTTTGAAGAAGGATTCCATGCACTAGGTAATTCTGACAATGATCATACTTCATATGATGATGCTTCTGAGTATCATGACATGGAAAGTTGGATGTTAGGAATAAAGTCTAATGTAGAATTCATATACAAGTGTTGTATATGGACCCTCGAGGATCCACCAATATGGATAAGACTAGTTAAAGTGTAAATGGATCTTCAAGAGAAAGAGGGAACTTGATTAAAAGGTACAAACCTCCAAAGCACAGCTTGTATCCACAAGATACACACTAAAGAGAAGACATCGCTTGCGATGAGACTTCCTCTCCAGTGACCATGCTTAAACCCATCAAAATATTGCTAACTATAGCCACACAACTTGATTTTGGCATATACAATATGGAAGTGAATATTGTATTTCTTTATGAAATCTGAGGATATTCACATGAAGTAGCCCCAGGACTTCATGGTTGAGGAAAGCAAGGTGTGCAAGCTAAGGAACTCCATATATGGAATCAAATAATCTTTAGGTAGTTGGAACATCAGATTTGATAAAATTATAAAGGTTATGATTTCAAAGTGAATCTTGATGAACCGTGTGAAGCTTAGTATGAGTTCCAATGTGTTCATCATGCTAAATGCAGATAAAATCTTAATCATTTGGATTGCTATTAGGATGATAATAAGTGTTATATAATCTACTTGTTCAATAACTTGGGATGAAAGATCTCAGGGATACTTCTCAGATCATAGTTCTGAAGATGTTCAAAAGCAATGAGAAGAGGGTATTGGGACCGCCACACTAAGTGGTACACCTTGGACATGTTCCATTATTGGAAAACCCCAGGGAATGCTTCCTTCCCATAAAATATGGTGCTGACCTATCTGAAGGGATAACACCTCAAAGAGTTGAGGAAGTGAACATTAAAACGACTTGCCCTTGTGCCTCAGCTATGTGAAATCAAGAGTGTGTTAGACGTGTGCAAAAGTCAGATGTTTTATGCAGTGGGAGTAGTAAACTGTTACTAATCATAGTATGGAATAAAACGCTTAATTGTTGTAATAATAATATCTTCAAAGAGGACAAGAATTTTGGGATAGTGATCTCTAAGTCTTATCTTCAAGAACTCTAGCTTTTATAAATAGTGACCTAAGAGGTCTTGACTGCATATACCTTAGGAGATAGAGATTTCTGGGAGTAAAGGATTCTGACAAGGATAATAGAATTTACATGCCGGTTATGATGATTATTGAGTTGTAGTTTCAACAACACTAGAAGTGCTTGAAAATTGCGTAGAGGTTACATAAAATACAACATTCGCATGGGATGTGAGCATTGTTACTAGGGGATAGGCAAATATTGTAAAAGGGTGTAGTCTATCAAGAATAGAGTAACTGATCAGCTTACCTAGCTAAATTAAATATCTTATAATTGGCACATGAGGAGTGTGGTTTAATTATTACATAATTGATGTTTCTTTGAGCTAGCAGAGATTATTGGACATGCAAGGCCACGACAAGCCATTATGCAATTAATGTTATTGCAAAAATCATTTCTCATCTGAAATGAAGAGTAATTAATTTGCATAATAGGTCTCTTAGTACAATTAGGGTTATGTACCATGGTCATCCTAATGATCATGCAATAGTTGATTCAATTGTTGAATTATAAACATTGGTGCTTGTATCAATATCAAAAGAGTTAGATTGAGGACTCATAAAGCACCACCAAATTACTATTAGGAGTGGATCTCAAGCCAAAGTAGGAGATGGCAGTCCTTTCTCTTTTGACCAATATCTGGTCGACCTCTTGATGTAGGTCCTCTACATAGGAGTAGAGATTCGAAGGTATCAGATTAGTTAGATCAAAAAGTGGACTTAACGAGATCGAGGTAACCAAAAAACCTATGTCGTATGCTGTCACGATATAGGCATGCATCCTCTGACCAAAGTCAGATGTGTTACTATATGTATGAGTATTTAAATTTGGCAGACCGATAGGTTGATGGCCTAATCAAGGTCTATACAACGACGTTGGTGTGCATACAAGGGAATATGAGTAATACAAACTCTCAAAGGGATCGTATAGATTCATTAATGAACCAGAAGACGTGAGCTCACTCATGAGATATTGAGAATGATCTAATTTCTTGCACGATCATTTCACTTTGGAAGCTTGACTGAATTTGTAAGGTTTGATATATGCTTTAGGAAAGTATATGGTTAACATCTCGATATGATATATGATTTTGGAATGTATGTGATCGCTACCAACACTCAATGATGAGATGTGAAAATTAATGATGAAACCCTAAAGGAGATAGTGTAATTGATATCTAAAACATTTGGTTTAATCTAAGTCTTCCAGTATGCTGGATGTACAGGTATTAGGAATACCTTAGGATGATGTGATAAAAAGCGATTGTATAGCCATGATGCTTCCATTCCTAAGGAGTGATGAAACGGGTTTGGATTTTGGGAATTCCTCTCAATAGATATGTAATCTGATCTTAGTCCAAATGTTGGACAGTGATCTTAATGTGATTTTGATGTAATGAAAAGATTAGATTTATGGTTTTGATTTAATAAAATGTCGATGGGAGATTTGATCTCAATATCCAAGTCACTATGTGGAAGTATAATCGCATTGTCCTTATCTCCTGGTATCCGTAGAGAAAGTGCATTATCCATGAATGAGTTCAAGGATAATGTCACTGTTGATATATATGTGTGTGTATATATATATATATATTCGAGCATTGAGAAATGGATAATTAAATGTGATTTGATTATCATGAATAATATGAATTTGATTCATAATGTACAGAGAGTAGTCTAGGATAATTAAATGGGATTTCATTATCAAAGATGTCAATAATGTGATTGTCATTCATATTATTTGGGCACATGAGAATGGAGATCCAAGGTGATTAAATATGATTTAATTATCACTGATTAGAGTACGATGAATATCACTATCCATATTTATCATAATATATTATAAATCTGATTTATAATATATAAGATAGATTTATTTCTAAATAACATTTACAATTTAAATGTTGACGTGAATTGGATTGGCATAGGACAATTAATTGAAAAAGTAATTTACATTTTATTTTGGGTTGTGAATGTGATTGACAAGTTTCCAATGACAGGATTGCAATGTTCACACAATAATTTGTATTTATTTTTTTGAAATAATTTGCAACAAGTGTTGTTGCAAAAGTCAGATATTATCATGGAATATTGGATTCCATGATAATAGGAAGACTCCACCCATCCCTATAGGGAGGGTGGACGGCCACAACTCCTAGTATGGGAGGATGTCTCCCTCTTTCCTAATTATCTGCATGGATAATTGATTTAATTGAAATGAAATTTTATTGATTATTATTCAATATATTGAACTAAATTAATTAAGTATTGTTTTATTTCTACAACAAAATCATGGTCATTAAAAGGAACACAAATTAGTCTCTACCAGTTGATTTATTTGCACAAGAATTGGGATCCATGGACTCCCAAAATACTATATAAGAAGAGACATCCCTTAGTCTTCAAGTTACAATAACTAATGCTCTCTCCCTCTCTCTCTCTACATGCTAATTTTCTCTCTATCTCCCTCTCATTGTGGTCATACACCATGGAGCCCTAGAGAGAGTCGCCATTGTCATCGCATCGTCGTTATGCTACCGGATCGTTTGCTCATGGATCTCTATCTCATTTGGTGTACCTCGCTCGTGAAGGAGATGCCAGATCTTATAAGACAAGATCGGGAGACTCTTCGCTTGGATCATCAACATGGATTGCGAGGAGCAAGCGTTCCATAAACACGCTCACATGTGTCTCCTCTGTTAGATTGGACTTGAGATAAGAGGTCTCTTCGTTTAGAGACTCGATCGCAACAACACTTCAAGAGGTAAACCTAATACATGTTTGTTATTTAGATGAAACGATCCGAGAATTGTTCTTAGATCATGTGTTTTCATCGGTTTAAGTTTTTTAAATTCTGCTGCAACAAGAGACTAGTTTGAATACTCTGTCCTGATTACATACGATGCGATCCTCATGCTTTCATGATGCTCTCAAGGGTTTCTACATATCCTTCAGCTACATCGCCAACGACCTCCGTTGCATGTCTCTACCTCTCCCCCACATTGTAGACCGAGGTGATTTCTACCTCTTCTTCCTTCCCAAAGGTAACGTAGGTGATTTATTTCATGTTAGCCTTCCGTTTTTGGTTTTGTTCTGTCTAAATCAGAAAGATCAGTTCATCATATTCAACCTCCGATCTACACAATTGGAGGCACTTCGATCATTGTTGAACCCCCCCGATTACACCAACAACTTCACCCTATCCTTCTTCATCTCTTCCATTGTATGCTCATCTCCATATCACCCTAGATCAGAAGCTCGATCTCAATCCCGACCACCTTCATTGGATACTTCCATTCGCCCATAATTTCATACTATTTTGACCTAATTCTTGATCGAAACATACCTCCGAGCATTATTAATCACTGCAGGTCAAAGGAGATCCAGAAATAATGTGAAGAGCAATCATTGAGATTGGAGCAGGTTCATGGAGCAGTCCACTAAACGTCCTTCTAGATTTACCATCAGAATGTTTCAAATTGATCCAAGTTGCATGAAAAAGGGGGGATCACAATAGCTTGGATTTCAGACCTATTGGATGAGGAATAGAGCTTAGATGAGGGAGATTTAGCTAAATCAAGATCACCTAGGAAAGTGTGCCTATGCATTCTTAAGATCCCTTACGTCAAGATGGTGCCTAGTTTAAATCTCCGCCATCTAAAATGCCCTAAAGGTCGTTTGTGGATTCCATCTTCAATATATGATTGTAGCCCTTTATGCATGATCTATCTCCGGTTGTCCGATTGCATATTAAACCTCGTATTTGATTTTTATTAAATTTTCAGTTTGCATAAATTGAAAATTTCCATATTATTCCTTGTGAGTTTGTTTCTTGCTTCTTTAAAATCAAAGAAAAATATCAAAATGTGTTTAAAATACCCACAAAATTCCCATAAATTCCTAACGCATTCATCATGCATCCATAGTTTGCATTTCATATTTATTTATTTTTGTTATTTATTAAAATTAAAAAATCTTATAAAAATGTCAAAAAAGGAAAAAAAGATATCATGTTTCTTTTGATTCATTTTAATTTCTAACCAATTTTAAGCTTCTTGGTCCTCATAAAAATCATTAAAATCATAAAGTCCTTAGAAACACTAAATATTCATAGTATTTCAATTAGAAATCCCAAAAAATCTTAAAATGGCACTTTGGAAAATAAAAATATCTTTCATTCTATATTGTGAGAATGATTATCTAAGATAATTAAATGGGATTTAATTATCAAGGATTAGAGAATTTGCATATTATTATCCATAATATTTGTGTATTATAAATATGATTTATAATATACATATATTCAAGAGAGAGAAATTTAGTAAATAACATTTTTTAATTATTAAATGTGGATTGGATTCACATTTGTTAATTAACTGGAAATGTCATTTACAAATTAGTTTGGGATGTGAATATGATTAATATAATTTCTCAATGGCATGATTGAAATATTCACAAATTAATTTGGAATTAATTTGGTGGATATTTTTGTTATTATTGAGAAATAATGTAATATAATAAAAAGGAGATAATAAGCCCCATTTTTAGGAGGCTACATTATCTCTATTTTATTATCTTGATTAATCTCTTAACTAATTTATTTATGTTAAATTAAAAATATGTTGATTATGTTGCAACATATATTTAATTTAATTATAAATAATTGTTGTTGGTTTTAACCAACAATAAATATAGCCATTGATTTTACATGGACCAAGCCTGACCGTTGGATCCATATGTCCCATGGATTGAGATCCATTGGATCCTAAACTAATATAAAAGGAGGGCTAGGGTAGCCTTCCAAGGTACATCATTAAGAGTTGTACAAGGTTACAACTCTCTCTCTCATATTCTCGCCCTCTCTCTTTCTCTCTTCCAAAAGATGGCCGTCCATCTTGTGTCGAGAAAGGAGAGACTCTCAGCTTCTTCTTCGACGACTCGAGGATCTCCTTCTTCTTTGGAGTTTCTTACTCTAAAGGAAGACGACGGATTTCGTTTGAAGAAATCAGGGGATCCATTGCTTGGATGTTCATCGAGGATTGCGGGACGGATGCGACTCATCATCGTGCCCGCAAGTGCGTTCTTCGTGGATCGGACTTGAGATAGGAGGATCTCTACTTTGAGATCTTGCAATCACAACCACGCTCCAAGAGGTATTCCTTATACTTGTGATTTGATGAAACGATCCGAGAAGTGTTCTCGTGATCATGTGGTTTCATCTTTAGTTAAAAAAATTTAATTTCCGCCGCATCTAGCGACTAGTGCAACTAGTTGTTCCGATTGCATACGATGCGATCGACACGCTTCCATGATGCGTCTAAGGATTCTCAATATCCTTAAATTGGTATCATAGCCATAGGTCGAATAAGGTTTTGGATATGATCCATAGACCTTACACGATTTGGTTCTTGAAAGGGTTGCATAATTTTTACTGCATTTCAATTTTCGCACCTCTGTCTAATTGATTTTTTCAGTACTGTTTAAAATGTTTAAACACGAAATTTTCAATTGGATTTTATTACCCATTAATTAAGGAAACCATAGGATTTGAGTTTGTGAAATTTGGACCTCATTTTCTCAAGATATCGCCATTTAAATATGCCTATATTCACTGTTGCGGAAACTGCAGATTTAAACGTGATCAATGAGATAATTACAATTTTAATCCACCTCGAAATGCTGAATTATCACTTGGATTCTTTAATAAATCAAATAGGAATCTTTGGAAACTGAGTTTGCATTTTTTGGATTTAAATTGATCATGATAAGTGAATTTTAGTGATTGGGGCTCACTGCTGGAAATTGACATTTTTTGATCATGAACCTTGTGATAAGTCATTCAAATATGGTGATGAAAATTAATTGTTAATTTTCTGAAATAATTAGTGATAAATATTTGTGAAATATTTAAATAGATAATTATTTCATTGAATGACATTTGCCTAACCATAATGATAAGATAGTTGATCTTCATCATTGGTTGATTTGAATCCATCAACAAACATTGATTTCACGAAAAATCATAGTTTATCCTACAATAGTTGTAGGACAACATTTACATGAAAAACCCTCTTGCTTGAATAGGATTGGGGATTTGTTTAGAAAATCTCCTTATAATATAATCAAAATTGTTTTGATATATATTGTATGGTATAATTTCGGTTGAAAAACCGATGAGCATCTCAAAGTACATGATGATCTATCTGGTATTATCCTTTTCCGAGGCGGATATGGTGCCTAGTCGAAGAGCATTGGGGTCGTGGGTTGCAACGTATGTGGTCCGTCCCACTCTCGTCGGTACTGGCCATGACAGCGGGTAGGGACTGGATAATGCCGGAGAAGTCAGAGTGTATTTTTCTAATTATTAAAATTCGAATAATACGTACTTTGAGATTATACATACTATTCAAGTAGTAATCAAGTTTGTTGATTGATGATTGGATTAATGATTAATTTAATGTGATTAAATTAATCATATCCAATTAACACTCTATTATGAGTAGATGTGTATTTCCCTTGGAAGAATTAATTATGTGAATATGATTCACGATAATTAATTATAAAATTTGAATATGAGGTGGAGGATCACATAAGTGACATCCATGGTCTCCCGTCAAGGCGAAGAATTCCGTCGCCAGTTGTTGTGTATAGGAGGCACATGTCCGAAGTGACAGATCCTGTGCATGATTTAATTTGATCGGGCTCTTTGCTTCTCGAAATAGTAAGGTCGTATGCGCAGTGACCCCAATATCGAGTCCTCATATTATTGGGCCGATATTGGATTGCGCATAGTGAGTTCTAATCCTATTGACAGTTGGTTCAATTAACAACGGGTCAACATCATCTTAGGGGTGGTGGGCCCGGGTGTTAAAGACCGAATTGGGAATGCAAGTTGGACTTGCAAGGCGGAATGAGTTCCCACTTCTTTTTATCGGAGTTGCATGTTCTCATATTATTGGGATGTGACAAAGATAGGAAAGGAGATCCCAGATCTTGCTAGAGATATAATGGTAAGAATATCTCTTACATTGAAAGTGATTAAGGGAATGAACTTTCAATGTTGGCAAGGCAAGACAACTTTGATATAAAAAAATCTTAAATCAAAGTAAAATATGTATATATATAATATATATACCCTTATGCAAAATTTCTTATTTCAGATAATCCTTCATTAAACCCACTCAATGTTATACTCAATGATAACCAGTAAAATATCATGGATTGGACTCATGATCCAGATATTGTACTTGCAATTGGACACATAATGTATGTGGTTGCAATGTGCAAGTTTCCTCAACGTAATGATGAATGACAATTAAATAAGACAATAAGACATCACCTTAGGGTTTGTATGTCTTTATAGTCTTGATCTTTCATCGTGTGTACTTCGGAAGTGGCATGTCGATGGTGATCATAATTGTCAAATAATCCTTATAGAATAAAAGAAGATATTTTTAGCATATATATGTGCTCTAGACATTTAATCATGAATGACATGCTTCTCTGCATTATGCAGAATGGTAGCTCGAAAGAGATGATGTATTCAAAATGTTTGAATACCTACCTGAACCTAAGTCTCTGAGAGTTAAGATGTATGTACATATGATGAGTGTCATCATTCTACTATCTATACTCAAGTCATTCATGAAGCTTCAGAATAATCATTTTGAATGAATTTAATGAAGCATGTATAAATGTTGAAATGCTCTAGTATTGAAATCTTTTGAATTCAACATAAGAGATTCTTTGTCTTGAACAATGGTTGTTTATAGATGAAGAGAGCACAGTGGAAGCGTGGGTCGAACCCATGTGAGAAGGATAGTCAAAGAGTTGATTGTACTTCTGTGACTTCCATATGGCATCCAAAGAGTTGGATGAATGCCAATACTGCAATAAGTTGATGTGTTGATAGTATGACTATCAAGTCTATCTAAAATCCTTAGTGAAGGACTCAGATAGAGCATCGGAATAATCTACATATAATCATTGACTCTGACTTTCTTATTTCATAAGATAAAGTCTAAAAAATTGTATCCTAATCTTCTAAGGACATTTACAATTGGTTGCATATATATATTAGAAGATTAGAAATTTGATCTTAAGGTTTAATAGTCATCTACATGGATATTGCTGTAATTGTTGCAGCAATCTCTGTTGGATAGATAGACTTCATATTCTCAGTGGGAGAGCCCTTAGTCTTAGAGAATGTCTCTATGACCTAGATATTAGAATACACTCATTGTTTGTTTCTAAATGTTGGAAATAAACATGAATTCTGAGATAGAACTATCATAAAGAGTTATGATGGAAACATTTCATATAGTAATCTAACATCTAGTGGACGCCACAAAAATTGGAAAATTAATGAATGGTTCATTAAGATTTCTAATACTGAAAATCAAACCTTATAAGATCAATAGGAGGATGAAGATCATTTGACAATGATCTGGCATCAAGCCTTGGACATTTGTCTGTTGATTTGATCAATAGACTAGTAAGATATGAAACTTTAGAATGTCTAAAATTTCAAGTCTTACATACTTGTGAATATTGTATTCAAAGTAAAATGTCCAATAAACCCTTCTCTGAGAATGGTGTTAAATGTCGAGGAATTCAAGATCTCATACAAATTGATGTATGTAGATCATCTATATCATAGTAAACATTATGGATATGTGATATCTATTGATGATTATGTATGATATGAGATTTCTTCTCTTCACCTGAGAAACTTTTGAAATGTTCAAAGATTTCACAATTTTGGTTTAGAACCAAAGTTTGAAGAAAGATGAAATGAATTTGATCTAACCTAGGTAGTTTTTACCTGTTAGATAAAATTCAAAGAATACCTTATGGAGATATGAATATCATTTCTATCTCACTCCTCCTAATAAACCTGAACTCAATAGATTTGTAGGGAGATACAATTGGATCATGTGTGACATGATTTATCAATGATGAATTTTAGCATAATTATCTCTTAATTTCCAGGTATATATGTAGTAGAGACTACACTATATATCCTTAATAAGATTCCATGCAAGTAAGCTGGAATTAAGCACTAAAGAGTGCTACTTCATTATGAAAATAAAGGATGGTATTGGATACCTACTTTATGACCTTGAGATTCTTAAAATATCTCATCTCTGATAATGTGATTTTTGAAGGATTGAGACTCTTGAGAATCAAGATGAAAATGAAGTGAAGCAACTCATTTAATCTTGAGAAGATAATGAGGCTCCTGAAATCGGAAACTAAAAGGATAATTAGAGATGAAACATTAATACCTCTTCAAATTAGTTTGAGGATGTATTCCATGTGTCGATTAAGTCTGACAATGATCGAGCTTCATATGATGAAGCTACTGAGGATCATGACATGGAAAGATGGATATTAGCAATAAAGTCTAAAGTAGACTTCATATACAAATGTTGTATATGGACCCTCGAGGATCCGCCTATAAGGGTAAGACCCGTTAAGGTGTAAATGGATCTTCAAGAAGTAAGGGAACCTGATGAGAAGGTAGAGACCTTCATAGCACGGTTCGTAGCCATTAGCTACACACCAGAAGAGAAAACATTGCTTGCAATGAGACTTGCTCTTCGGTGACATGCTTAAAATCATCAAAATATTGCTAACCTTAGCTACACAACTTGACTATTGCACCTTCAAGATGTAAGTCAAGATTGCATTCCTCTAAGAATACCTCTCTAAGGATATTCACATGAAGTATCCCTAGGGCTTCATGGTTGAGAAAAGCAAGGTGTGCAAGCGGAAGACTCCATCTATGGACTCATATAAGCTTCTTGTTGTTGGAACATAAGATTTGATGAAATTATAAATGTTATGATTTCAGATAGAATCTTGATGTACCATGTGAAGCTTAGTGGGAGTGCCTTTGTGTTCATCGTGCTCAATGTAGATAATATCCTAATCTTTTGGAATGATATAAGGATGATAATAAGTGTTTTATAGACTGGATATTCCATACCTTGAGATACGATCTCAAGAATACCTCTTAGATCTTAGTTTTTAAGTTGTTCAGAAGCAAAGAAAAGAGGGTATTGGGACTGTCACATTTGTAGTACACCTTGGACATATTCCATTATTGGAAATTCCAAGAAAGGCTTCCTTCCCTTGAGATTTGGTACTGACCTATCTAAAGGGATAGCACCTCAAAGAGTTGAGGAAGTGAATGCTAGAACTTCTTGCACATGTGCATCAATTACAAGAAGCTAAGTGTATGCTAGATGTGTACAAAAGCCAGATATCTGCCATGCAGTGTGAGTAGTAAAGTGTTGCTAATCCTACTATGGATGAAAACACTTGATTGCAGTATTAACAATGTCTTCATAGATGACAAGATTTTTGAGATGGTGATATCAAAGTCATATCTTCAAAAGCTTAAGACTTTATAGATAAAGATCTAAAAGGTCTTAACTGTGGATACCTTAAGAGATAGTGATCTCTCGGAATAAGGGTTATCTGATAAGGATTATGGAAATACTGGTTATAATAATTGAGCAATGGTGTCAAGGACACTATAAGTGCTTTGACTAGATTGAGTATTGGTTGCATAAGATACAACATTCGCATTGGATGTGAGCACTGTTACCTAGGGATATGCAAGTACCATAAAAGGACTTGGCATAGTCTTTTGGGAACAGAGTGGCTGATCAGCTTACCTAGCTATTTCTAAATAGCCTATGATTGTCACATGAGTGTGGGTTTAATGATTAGCCCATTAATGGCTCTTTGGGCTAGTGGGAGATTGTTGGACATGTGAGCCCACGACGAGCCATTATGCAATAAATGTTATTGCAAATATCATTCCCTGATCTGAAATGAAGAATAAATAATTTGCATAATAGGTCCCTCTGTACAATTAGGGTTATGTACCATGGCTATCTTAATGATCATACAGCTGTTAATTCAATTATTGAATCATAGAGGCTGGTGCTTGGATGAATATCTAAAGAGTTAGATTGAGGACTCATCAAGCACCGTCAAATGATTGTTAAGAGATAATCTCCAGCCTGAGTAGGAGATGGCAATCCTATCTCACATAGGTTGATATCTGACCGACCTCTTGATGCAGGTCCTCTACATGGGAATAGTGATTCGGAGGAGTCAGATTAGTTAGGTCAAAGAGTTGACTTAATGAGATCGAGATAACCTAAGTTCTATGTTGAATGCTGTCACAGCATAGGCACGCATCCTCTGATCAGAGACAGATGTATTACTATATGTCTGAGTGTGTACATTTGGCAGACCAATAGGTTGATGACCTAACCAAGGTCTATAGACCGGCGCGCTGGTGCGCATGTAAGGGCATATGAGTAATATGATCTCTCAAAGGGATCATACAGGTTCACTACTGAACCGGAAGACATGAGCTCACGCATGAGATATTGGGAAGAATCAAATTCCGTGCACGGTCGTCTCGCTTTGGAAGCTTGACTGAATTTGTAGGTTTGATATATACTTCTAGAAAGTATATGATCAAGACCTAGGTATGATATATGCTTTTTGAAAGTATATGATCGATACCAAATCCCAATGATCAAATGAGAAACTTACTGATAAAACCCTGAAGAAGACAGTATAAAATTAATATTGATCTTCGAGTTGATCATAGGTCTTCCAGTATGCAGTATATACAGGTATTGGGAATACCTGAGGGTGATGTGATCATAAATGATTGTATATCCATGATGCTTCCATTCCGAGGGAGTGATGAAACAGGTCTGGATTTTAGTGAGTCCTTTCAGTAGAGAAGCAATATGATCTCAGTCCAAGTGTTGGACATTGGTCTGAATGAGATTCAGATGCAATGAGAAGATTAGATTTGTGGTCTTGATTTAATCAAGCATCTATGGGAGGTTCGTAATATCTGTATTTGAGATAAGATCTCAACATCCAAGTCACTATACGTGGAATAATACAATCGCCCTGTCCTTATCTCCAAGTATCTGCGGAGAAAGCACATTTTTCTTGAAAGGGTTCGGGAATAATTCATTTGATGAAATTCATATCCAAGCAAGAAGAACTTGATGATTAAATGAGATTTAATTATCAATCTTAATATGAATATGATTCATATTGTGATAATGATTATCCAAGATAATTAAATGGGATTTAATTATCAAGGATTAGAGAATGTGGATATTATTATCCATAATATTTGTGTATTATAAATATGATTTATAATATACATATATTCAAGAGAGAGAAATTTAGTAACTAACATTTGTTAATTATTAAATGTGGATTGGATTCACATTTGTTAATTAATAGGAAATGTCATTTACAAATTAGTTTGGGATGTGATATGATTCACATAATTTTTCAATGGCATGATTGAAATATTCACAAATTAATTTGGAATTAATTTGGTGGATATTTTTGTGATAATTGAGAGATAATGTAATATAATAAAAAGAAGATAATAAGCCCCATTTTTAGGAGGATACATTATATCCATTTTATTATCTTGATTAATCTCTTAACTAATTTATTTATGTTAAATTAAAAATGTGTTGATAATGTTGCAACATATATTTAATTTATTTGTAAATAAATGTTGCTGGTTTTAACCAACAATAAATATAGCCACTGATTTTACATGGACCAAGCCTGGTTGTTGGATCCATGTGTCCCATGGATTGAGATCCATTGGATCCTAAACTAATATAAAAGGAGGGCTAGGGTAGCCTTCCAAGGTACATCATTAAGAGTTGTACAAGGTTACAACTCTCTCTCTCATATTCTCGCCCTCTCTCTTTCTCTCTTCCAAAAGATGGCCTTCCATCTTGTGTTGAGAAAGGAGAGACTCTCGGCTTCTTCTTCGACCACTCGAGGATCTCCTTCTTCTTTGGAGTTTCTTACTCTAAAGGAAGATGACGGATTTCGTTTGACGAAAACAGGGGATCCATTGCTTGGATCTTCATCGAGGATTGCAGGATGTATGCGACTCATCATCGTGCCCGCAAGTGCGTTCTTCGTGGATCGGACTTGAGACAGGAGGATCTCTACTTAGGGATCTTGCGATCACAACCACGCTCCAAGTGGTATTCCTTATACTTGTGGTTTGATGAAACGATCCTAGAAGTGTTCTCGTGATCATGTGGTTTCATCTTTAGTTAAAAAATTTTAATTTCCGCCGCATCTAGCGACTAGTGCAACTAGTTGTTCCGATTGCATACGATGCGATCCACACGCTTCCGTGATGCGCTTAAGGATTCTCAATATCCTTCAACAAGGACTAGCAGTAGATGCACCACCTATTTTGTTACATGAATTCCAGTCAGAGTCAGAGTTCCAGTCCTGTAAAGAACTCAATTTCCTGTTTGAATGAAAATAGTTCAGTTTTGAAATCTGAGTTATCTTTAATAATCTGTTTCCCACATGCCCTTGAGGGTGGAATGAAGCAATCTAAAAAAATCCAAAAAGATGACCTTGAGATGGTTGAGTTTTGGAACAAATATACACAATCCCCTTTGATAAATTTGTGGTTATGACACATGCATTTCAAAAGTACCTTAAGGTGAGATTCACACCTACTAATGTCAGTAGAAAAACAAGAAGTCATGTTGAGAAGCACGTTTTGTAAGTATCCACTACTTGCGCCATTAAGAATGTGTTTCCAAGGAAATGAAGGGACATGGGTACCCATTATGTGGTGAGTCATGTCGATGACACTACATTTGCACGCACTCTCCTAGATAATGGATCCTCAACTAATCTGATGCCAACAACCCTCTATGAGCAGCTAAATCTGGGACCTCTTAAGAAATCCAGAGTTTTACTCCATTTTGCAGACAAATCAACTAAGAGGTCCAAGGGAGAACTGAGGAACATTATCATAAATGTCGAGGGTCGGGATCACATGGTGGTCTTTACAATCCTTGATATGGAGACTGCTCCAAATTGGAGAGATTCCTATATCATTCTTGGAAGGCCCTTCCTGAGAACAGCAGGGCCTTATTTGATTATAAGGTTGGGAAAATCAAGTTCCAAACTCCAGACGGAGATGAGGAAACTGAGATGAAGAAGACACGATGGCAGAGGTGATAAGCGTCCCGCACCCTATGTTAATTCGGTCAAATTAAGGATCCAAATTAAGTTTAAGTGTTCGTTGCAGTCGGACACGAGAGGCTAATCAAAAGCCACTATTAATTAATGTCAAGTTAATTTCAAGCGGCAGATTTTTTTACTTGGTGGAAGTCCAAGGTCGAACTCAGGGAGGCATCTGTCTCCTTAGGTCAACTTTTAGTAAAATCCAAGTGTGAGATTTTCGGAGGGAATATTTTTGGTCTTTTTCGGTTTTTTATGCAATACACATGCAAAATCAGGCCAAATTAAATGTTAATTCAGAAAGATGGTCAAATTAATTCCAAAAATTATGAAACTTGGCCAGATTATGAAATGGTATGAAATTAAGCTACTCTAATTTTTTTTGTAATTTTTAGACACTAAATGAATTTACTGTGAATTAAATATGCAGACAGGGTGATTTTCACTATTTAATTTTTAATAAATAACAAATCACAATTTCTTCAAGAGATAAAATTATCCTAGATAGCACTAATGATAAGGAATCTAGGAAAATTGATAGATCTTAATTTCAATGTGAAATGAATTTATTAAAATTAAATTGAGAAAATCACTCAACAATTTATTTAGGCCTTGATATGTGTGCAAATGACAAGAAATTTTTAAGGCATGTTAAGTTCATTGTCCTAAAGCTATTGTGAATTTTTGAAGATTTTTGGAATCACAGAGAATAATCTAGAAATTAAAAGGTGTCACTGGGCAAAATATTCCACAAATCAACCAATTAATTCATTTAAAATTCCACTGAAAATACAAAAACATGACACGTGGCCCAATAGACAGAGGACAAGTTTCTCAACAAAATGCAACTTTTAGAATTGAAAAATAATGTAAAATGTAACCTAGGGATGCGTGCAAACACAGGGGTGTAAATGCAATACTGGAAAATAAAAATACATAAAGTAAATATGCTAACAGGGACTTAAGTGCAATTACCTATTATGATGGGGACTCGAGTGCAATTTCTCCACAAGGCACGTGCTCCTCACGTGGGGGTCTGCTTCACAGAGACCTTTTTGCAATATTTGAAAGTTCCAGGGGCCTCAGTATAAATTTCCCAGGCCGCACGTTCTCCTCACGTGGGCGGCCTAGGGTCGGTTAACTGCGGAGGCTCGATGCTCGGCTCGGGCGCTTCTGGAGGTCTGGAGTGAGGCTCGGCGAAGCTTCGGGTGGTCCGAGCCTAGAGGTCGGGGAAGAGGCTCGGATCGGGGCAACGTGGCGCGATCACGACCGTGCGATCTTGGTGAAGATTGACGGTCGTTGTTGACTCCGGATGCTGTCGACGTGGATGATCAACAACCGTCAGATCTAAGCTGATCCAACGGTGGTTGACGCTCCCTGAAGATGGCGATAAAGCTCGAAGTTGTCTCCGGCGAACCTCCGCTCAATGAGCAGAGGGGTACCTGCAGGTGTTAGAGGCAGAGCCGGAGCTCGTGCGTGCACTCGTGAGGGTGGGTGGTTGACTGGCGAGGCCTAAGGTGGACGGAGGTGGTCTGACGAAGGAGCTCCGGCCAAGTGGCGGAGCTGGAGATCGAGGTACGGTGATATGCGTCGTCGGAGGTCGTGAAGGCTACCGCGGAGATGGGAGCTTCGACGCGAAGCTCGGCGGAATGGAATGGAGGCGAGAAGATGATGATGGCGGGGTAGGATTAGATCGCAAGTGAATCGATCAAGGGTTGCGATTGCGCCACGTGATGCAAGGGGAATAAGGCGGAAATGAATGGTGCAGATGAAAGGCTGGGGCACGATCTAACGGTGGGAATAAAGAGAAGATCGAGCAGTTTGGATGAAGGGATCGAGGGCGTGATCAGGCGGTTCTCAAAGCACCACGTGGCGTGCTCAGCTTGCGGCGCAAATGGAGGGCGGTGATGGAAAGCTGAGGTTGATCGAAGGGATGAGGGGCGCCAAAGGAAGAAGCGGCTGTGATGGAAGATCAGGGATGCGATCTAGCGGTGTACACGCCGCCACGTGGCGAGCTCTGGTGAGGGCGCTAACATGCGGTGCCGATGGAGTTCTTAGAATGATCAGATGGTTGACAATCGAGGCGTGCGTAGAGGCAGCTAGGCCGTTGGATCTAGAGGGTAATCCAACAGTTGTGGCTGCGGGCGGATGAGGCAAAGGGCAGCGGTCTACGTGGCGTAACCAGAGGGCGCCACGTGGCCTGCTATGATTGGTTGAAAAGAGAATTGAGTGTAGAAAGAGAAGCGGACCGAATTTGGAAAAACTCAAAACATGAAAGTTGTAGATCTTGATGAGAGCTACAAGTTTCATGTTGACCCAAGACGGAGATGAGGTCAAGTATGATACAAAAAGTACAAAGATACAATTTATACATATGCAGTGTACAAAGTGGTCCAAAAAAAACCAACTTTCTCATACGAGCTCCAAATTGGATGAAATTAGTCTCATTTTAAAGGTCTTTTAATGTGTAGTATTCTAAGAGTGAGCAGACCTATTTTGGAGTTTGTGTGAGGGATCTATGTGTATTTTATTGTCCAGGGGTTCTAGGGCTTTATTGACTAATTTACAAGGGGGATTTTTGGCTTTCTTCCCTATATTATTAACTAAGGAGTACATAGTATTAGGAAGAGGTTATTTTAGTAAGTGGATATTTTACAAGGGATTTTTGGCTTCTTTTTTAAATGCAAATGGACTGCTAAAATGCATGTATTATGTATGTGTGCATGGATGTTATTTATGCATTATAAAGGGAAATATGCCTCTATTTACTCGAGAACAAGGCTCTATTTTTGACTTTTGAAGTGATGAATCACAGATTCATCAACCCCCTATACTTAAACCTTGCTCGTCCCCCAGCAACTAAATGAAATGCAGAAGTGAAATGATTTTGGGTTCCATACCAAGGTCATGAACAAAAGTTGAAAATGGGGCTTGACTCGACCTTTGGATTAGTTGTGTGGCGGAACCTTATTGGGATCTGAACTTAAGGCCTAACAGACTTCAAGTTCCACAAGTCTTCTATTCAAGACGCCTCAACTGTCAGTTCAGAACAAATCCTCAAACGCAAATTTCTGATGACTATGATTCTTACTTGTACTGTGTAAGTGGTAAATAGCTCTCCACATCAGAAATGACTCGGAACCAGCCTCCTCTAACGAGGTAACTAAATAACCCGGTCCAGTAACTCTTTCCTCGAGGAGCGGGGTATTCCCTTCTAAGTTCAAGTGCGACTAACTCAAGAGGAGGGGGTAGAGAAAAGAATAAAGAATGGACGGTAGCCAGTGTAGCTACCCTATCCCGGGATGCCTGACCAGTGTAGCCAAGTCATCCAGCTGCAGACTTCTTGTTAGTATACATACTCCAACAGGAAATTTTTTTTTGGCCTGTCTTTTTTTTTTGGAACTATATACAAGGTGCAGCATGTACATCAGGAGTTTTTCCTCTTGAGCCAGTAGACTATCCCTCTTTTGAAGCATTATTGCAACCCACAGCATCCTGTCCTTAGACTTCAACACCACCAGACTAGGTTGAGATGCACTACCCTCCCTAGAGGAGGACGGATGTTTCCACCCGTGTGCTACTCCAAGCTAAAGGATTCTACTTCCTTACCACCCCATCAATGAAGAGCTACGTGCATTGTGCTTGTCCAAGTTAGGTCACTGTCTAAAAGAATCATGCGTATGCATGAGATATTCTACTTAGACTAATCAAGATGACATGTGAACATAGACTTGCGGACTCAAAGAATTAAGTCACTTGACCTGAAAAATCTTAACTCCAGTTCCTATAAGGTTCCTCTGAAATTAGGTGAATTAAGGTCAAATCAAGCCCATCCTCAATATCTACTCATAACTCGGTTCAGAGCCCATTATCTTTTCACCTTGCATATGCAAGATATGCAAATGAGAGGTGCAGATGACATGCTATGAAAATGCAAGACTCTCTTTTTTTCTTTTTAGATGCAAGAGTAAATAAGAAGCCTTTATTTTTGACATTTTCATTTTATTTTCTATCATACAACATTTTTTTCAACAATTTTTTAATTTACAAATAATATACATAGTAACGACACACTTTTTTTTTCAATTTTTACCCACCCCGTAATTATTGCATAATATATACAGAAAATACGCGAAAATACGCGAAAGTATGAGCTATGGGTAAAGTATATATGTAATATATACACGCCCTCCTATACTTAGCGTGTGCTATGTCCTCAGAGCACAAAAAGCGACTAAAAAGACATAGGTCGGGCTAAGCGTAGGAGAGCTAAAATTACAAAAATTGTATAGAAGTCGCACCGCCCCCCTATACTTAGGCTCTTGACAGCCTAAGTGTAGAAGAAGATCAAAAATGGGGCGGACGAGGGCAAGAGGAGAAATGGATGAGTATATACATGGCGGGCATCGATCCCCCCTATACTTAGGCTCTCGTCAGCTTAAGTATAAGACAGGAATGAGTGTGAGAACCGATGTGATCTGGAGGATGTATAATGAACTGACTCATGTGACCCCTCCCCCCCCCCTATACTTAGGATCTGGTTATCCTAAGTATAGTCCGAGATAATGGTTCGATGATGTGGGGGGTTGGTTACTAGAGTCGTGGGGGAAAAGGATAGGATGTACAAGACTGATGGTATATGTACAAATGAGTCGGATTGAATCTTTCGAGATGTTGCGGATGGCTGGAGCTCACTGTTGCAAGGTCTCATACGTGGCTCGGTGCGTATCTGGAATCTGTCTCGCGTATGAATACAATCTCCTCAACATGGACTAACTGCTCATTGGATTCGACGAAGTGCTTCAACAGTTGTCCATTCACTAGGAATGTCGGTGCGTCATCTGCGAGATCTGAGATCTCGACACATCCACTATCATGCACCGTACGGACGACAAATGGACCCGTCCATTTAGACTTCAGCTTGCCCTGGAAAATCTTCAGCCTAGCATTGAACAACCATACCTTCTGTCCAGGAACAAAGGTCTTTCGTCTGATATATCTATCATGCCAATGCTTCACCTTGTCCTTGTACACCAAACTGTTGTCATATGCGCGGTTTCTGACTTCCACAAGCTCATTCAGATCCATGTTTCTCTGCTTCTGACCCAGGTGTGTGTTCCAGTTGACCTTTTTGATTGCCCATTCTGATTTATGCACTAACTCTGCGGGAAAATGGCACGGCTTTTCGAATACCATTTGGAATGGGAGGTGCCTAACGGTGTCTTGTAAGCCGTCCTATACGCCCAGAGGACTTGATCCAAGATCTGAGACCAGTCCTTCCTATCCGGGAGGACAAGCTTTTGCAATATGGTTTTCACCTCCCTATTTGACACCTCAGCCATACCATTGGTTTGTGGATGGTAAGGACTTGCAACACGGTGTTCAATGCCGCAGTCCTTCAGGAGTTTCTTTACCTCCCGATTCACAAAGTGGCTATCCCCGTCTGATATCATCATTTTGGGGATCCCGAACCTAGAGATGATGTGCTCTCTGATGAATTTACAGACAGTTCTGCTGTCTGCGGCTCAGGTCGAGATAGCCTCCACCCATCTGGATAGGTAATCAACCACAAGAAGGATATATTCGAACCCGTGGCTGATTGGAAATGGGCCCATGAAATCGATGCCCCAGGCGTCAAAGACATCACAAATGATGACCGACTGCATTGGCATCTCATCCTTCGAACCAACGGTTCCTCCCATTCTCTGGCAAACTGGGCACGACTTCGCGAAGGCGGTGGCATCGCGAAACAGAGTCGGCCAGTAGAAGCCACACTGAAGTACCTTCCATGCGGTCCTCTTCCCGGAGTGGTGTCCTCCTGCCTCCAAGCTGTGGCATAAAGAAAGGACACTCTGGTATTCCTCCTGAGGAATACATCGTCTCCAGACACAATCCGGTCCTTCGAAGAAAAGGATCGGATCCTCCCAATGGTAGTGTCTAGCGTCCGACTTCAGTCGGTCGATTTGGCTCTTGGGCCAATCTTCGGGAACTTTCTTGGAGACAAGATAATTCACGATATTGGCGTACCATGGGAGTAAGTCGATAACAAAAATCGACTCGTCAGGGAAGGAGTCTCAAATTGGTGAATCCTCGGAAGTATTAAGATCTTCGAGATGAGAAAGATGATCGGCCACTACGTTCTTCTTTCCAGGTTTATCACGGATGTCCAAGTCAAACTCCTGGATAAGTAAAATCCATTGAAGAAGACGCGCGTTCGCGTCCTTTTTCTCCATCAAGTACCGTAGTGTTGTATGGTCGGTGAACACCGTTACCTTGGATCTGATTAGATGAGATCTGAATTTGTCCAAGGCAAACACTACCGCAAGCATTTCCTTTTCCGTAACTGTATAGTTACGCTGAGCGGTATCAAGCACTTTGCTTGCGTAGTGAATTGCAAACGGGACGCCATCTCTTCTTTGTCCCAACACAACCCCAACAGCATAGTCTGAGGCGTCCGTCATGATCTCAAAAGGTAGAGACCATTCTGGGGCTTGTAATATGGGAGCGTCCATATTCATTCCTTGCAAAATCTTGAAGGCCTCAAGACATTTGTGATCAACAATAAACTCCATGTCTTTGCCTAAAAGCTCAGTTAGCGGTCGGGCAATCTTAGAAAAATCCTTAATGAATCTCCGATAAAATCCAACATGCCCGAGGAACGACCGCAACTGCTTTACGTTGGTTGGTGGCTGGAGTCGTCTAATCGCATCCACCTTGGCAGAGTCAACCTCCATTCCTCTCTTGGAGATGACATGCCCCAACACTATGCCCTCCGTCACCATGAAGTGACTTTTCTCCCAGGAGAGCACCAGATTAACCTCACAACATCTTTTTAGGACTCGATCCAGATTCCTAAGACAGGAATCGAAGGAATCGCCGTGGACCGAGAAGTCATCCATGAAGACTTCCAGGAATTCGCCGACCATTTCGACGAATACAGCAACCATGCACCTTTGGAAAGTACCTGGAGCATTGCATAACCCAAAAGGCATGCGCCTGAAAGCATAGGTACCAAAGGGGCATGTGAATGTGGTCTTTTCCTGGTCCTCTGGAGCTATGGCTACTTGTTTGTAGCCCGAGAACCCATCTAAGAAGCAGAAGAACTCTTTTCCCGCTAGTCGCTCTAAGATCTGATCAATGAATGGTAGGGGAAATGATCCTTTCATCGCGGCATTCAAGCGTCTGTAATCCACACAGACGCGCCATGACGTGGGTACTCGCGTCACGATCTCTTCTCCGTCCTCATTGGTGGTCGTCTGAATTCCCGACTTTTTCGGGACAACATGAATTGGGGCCACCCATTTAGAGTCGGAGATTGGGTAAATGAAACCCGCGTTGCACCATTTTTCTATCTCCTTCTTCACGACCTCTCGTAGATTTGGATTCAACCGGTGTTGGAATTCATGAGAGGGTTTGGCTTCATTCTCCAAGTAAATATGGTGCGAACACAGAGCGAGATTTATCCTGTGGAGATCAGAAATGCTCCAACCTATCGCCTTGCGGTTTTTCTCCAGGATCTCTAGCAAGCGAGATTCCTGCTCCTCGGTCAATCGCGAACTAATGATGACCGGAAATTTCTTGTCCTGACCTGCAAGGAAGGCGTATTTTAAGGTTCTGGGTAAGGGTTTGAGCTCAGGAATAGTGTGATCGTCTAAGAAATCTGGCTCAATCTGATCTGGTTCAGTGTTGGAAGTGGCTGGATCGTTTTCTGTGATAGCTGCCACCAAGTTCGGCTCTGGAGTCGGATCGTCAAAGATCTCCATACAATCGGCAAGCGCCTCGTCCGACTCGTCATCCTCATCTTCCGATTGTCCTAGAGATGTAAGGACTGACAGGCCCAATTGGGGCTCTATGTCATCGAAGATGTAGGGCGATGCAGGCTCAGAGCTGTACTCGTTCCTGAGGATCTCGCAGACTGACTTATGCACTGGATCATCTTCGGAGGAGATGGACATATCGGTGCTGGCTGGGTTCTGTCTCCATGGCCCAACTAAGTTTATATGCTCGCAGTCTATTCCGGTAGAAGAGTACTCGGTGCTGGATTCTGAATCCGGTCTCTGCCATCTTGTCTGCTTCATTTCAAGTTCCTCATCTCCGCCTGGAGTTTGGAACTGAATTTTCCCGATCTTATAGTCAAATAAGGCCCCTGCTGTTCTGAGGAAGGGCCTACCTAGAATGATCTGGGAATCTCTCCAATTACGAGGGGTCTCCATATCCAGGACAGTGAAGTCCACCATGTATTCTTGCCCCTCGACTTTGATTACAATGTTCCTTAACTCTCCTTGGGACCTCTTGGTTGATTTGTCAGCAAACTGTAGAAGAGCTCTAGATTTCCTAAGAGGTCCGAGATTAAGCCTCTCATAGAGGGTTGTAGGCATCAGATTGATTGAGGAACCATTATCCAGGAGAGTGCGTGCAAACGCGATGTCATCAACATGACTCACTACATAATGTGCACCCATGTCTCTTCGTTTCCTAGGAAACGAGTTCTTTATTGCACAAGTCATGGCTACTGATAAAACGTGTTTCTCAACACGGCTTATGGTTTTCCTGCTAACCCTAGTAGGTGTGCATCTCACCTTAAGGTATTTTTGGAATGCAGGGGTCATTTCCACGAACTTGCAAAGGGGATTGTGACCTTGATGTGTTTATTGCAGAACTCTGCCATTTCAAGGTCATCTTTTTGGATTTTTTTTGGTTTTCTTCTTTCCACCCTTGAGAGCTCGGGGGAAAGGGATTATTGACTCCAACTCATGTTCGGAAACTGAAAGATTCTCATTAAGATCAGGAACTGATTTATTTGCATGACTCGGACTCTGAAACAAACTAGGACTCTGACTCTGACTGAAATGAAAATGCTGAGGCGAAACCGGTGCAGCTTCTTCCGCGACTGTTGGACGATCCTCCTCAGATGGAGTGCGGGCTCTTCATCGGTTTTGTCGGACTCCATGTGGATGCGAGAATGCTGCTTTGAGGACTCAGATGTCCTCTTCTTCTGCCAGCGATGGTGGTGGTGCTCCTCCTTTTCTTCCTCCGAGTTCTCCTCAGGTAGAGTCTCGGAGGCTTCTTCCTTCTGTGCCCGTGCCCGATCAGGTATGGTCACGGTCCTTCCGCTCCTGAGGGACATATGATTTACATTATCGTACGAAAGGATCTCATGTTCAGATAAATAATTATCTGAATAATATACCTGGACTTGAGGTCGGTTCTGGCCATGGTGTAAGCTGTTCGGGTTGGCCTGAACCTGTGCGGTAATTGGGGTCTTTGGCGCCATCTGTTGGTCCTGGGTATGAGAGACCCGATTGATGTTGGTTCTCATGTCCAGGTAGTCATTCTGCATCTGTTGGACCCTATCAGACAGGGTCTGGATCGCCAAGGTGAGAGACTCCAATTCGGTGGGCTGGGCTGGCTGCTGTGCGGATGAGGTTCGGTAGTGGCCCTGCTGGCCATGCCGATACTGCTGCTGCGGGTGTGACGGTGTTGGGCCCTGCTGATACATGCGCTGCTGCTGCTGGTACCCTTGTTCTGGCTTGGACTGAAAGCGTAGTGTAGGAACGGGCCTGGTTTCTTGGTAGGCTGGGGATGGGCGGTGGGGCTGATCCTTCCCCATTTCGGCCTGCCTGACAATCGGGTCACGGCTATACCAAAGCCCGTTGATCTCGTACACTTGTGGAGGCTCCTCGTATCCTGTCTCCACTTGTGGGGGTGCATGTTGGTTCTGCTGGGTGTATGTCTGATCCCAGCTACTCTGAGACCCCGGTGCCTGGTCTTGTACAAGATGGACTCGATGTACAGGTACAGGTGGTGCAGAAGGGGTAGGTAGCTTTATCTTAACTACCTTCTCAAAAAGTTCCTCCACTTGCTTCGGTAGGTGCGAAAGAGACTCTAGTTCCGCGACTCTCTTGTGGATCTGCTCGACCATGGTAAGCTTGTCGGCAATCATCCCCATGCTGGGGATGAGGTCCTCAGTCAGATCCACTACAGTCCTTCGGGTTGTCTCATTGGATAGGATTGAGGGAGACAACTGATAGGCCCTGGTGGCCTACGACCTGCCGGTTTCCGCCATCTGCTCCAGGATCTTCCATACGGCGTGCTCGTTTTAGTTCAGATAGCTTCCTCCACAGGCGGCACTGACTAACCCCTGCATCTCCGGGGTTAGACCATAGAACAAGGTCTGGACTAAGATCGCCTTTGAAATGTCGTGGCAGGGGCATTTTTGTACTAAATCATTGAACCTATCCCAAGCGTCATGGAAAGGTTCACTGGGTCCTTGGGCGAAGCTGGCGATCTTCGTTCTCATCTGGTTTGTCCTACTGAGAGGGTAGAACTTTTTCAAGAACAGGTCCTTGAACTGCATCCAGGTAGTGCATACCACCCCTAAGTTCTTCAGCCAATGAGCAGCCTTATCTCCTAAGGCAAAAGGGGTGGCCTTCAATCGAATATAATCTTGGACAACATTGGGATGGCTAAGATTGTTGCACACCAGCTCGAAGTCACGGAGGAAAGTGTATGGTTCTTCATTTAGGTTTCCGTTGAACTTCGGAAGCAGACTAAGGAAGTGGGGCTTCAGCTCAAATGCCCGGGCGGGAACTGCGGGTACCAACCAGTTCTGAATCTCGTTCTCCGCCAGGTTATAGGTATCGACCATTGGTCGGTCGATTCCTCCTGCTACTATAATCTGTCCCATCTGTGCTGTGAGATCTGCATTCTTCTGTTCGTCTTCAGCGAGGCGAGCAAGAATCTGTCGTATTTGTTCCTCATCCGGTGGTACTTTTGGCAGCATTTTGTCCTCTAGTCCTGGGGGGAAAGTAAGATCGGTGTCAGAGGATAAATCAAGGAAAGGATTACCGAGGCGATGATCTTCCTCGATAATCTCGGAGGAGATGAAAGGGTTGGTTTGAGAGTAACCACCCTGAGAATGACGGAACCAAGACTCAAGAGGGTCATGAGTCCTGGGTGGTCTAAGGTACGCTTGGACCGATGAAGACGAGTCACTTGGGGGACTCATAGAGAGACCGGTGAATAACGCGTCGAGATCTCCCCAGTTACTCATCTTGATGTGGCGAGAAGAAGATAGGATTTTACTCCTACCTGAAGCAAGCAAAATCAATCCAAAACCCTGGGTTCACACTCAACACAGTGAAGGACTCGAAATCGAGTCCGATTAATCTTGTAGTTTTTAAGTGTGATTTTTCAAGCAAGATAGCATGGATTACGCGGCCTATAGGGAAGTCGGCTCAGAGCCGGATGCGTCTTCCCTGTTTATCCTGTCGCCTAAGATACCGCCGATCCTCCCTTTCTTCGCTCCTATCCGGAGTTGGGGACTCAAAGACGTGCCCCTATCTACCTGCAAGCAGGCGGAGGCTGACAAAGCTAGGCCTTGTCGCAGAGTACCGCTGGTTCGCCCCTATCTACCCGTGAAGACGGAGGCTACTTGGTACTTGTCAATGAGCTTAAAAATATCTCACTCGTGATATTTGCTAGGATCAAGTGGCTCGTGATATGGAAGGTGGGGATTTGGGCTCTGCCTTAAGGTGTTCACACACACTCAAGTACCCTCACTCAGCCTGAAAACAGGGTCGGGGATTAATCTCTCGCAAACAATTTTCAAATTTTATTCTCTTTTTTCTGGTTAATACTGTTTAGCAGTCCTGATTTTAAGTTAAGTTATCATTGATTAAGTCAACCACACAGCACGCCTATCGGACAGTCCCAATTTCCGTTTAATTAAATGTGAAAATCAGAGGGAGAAATCGAGAAAAAGCCGATGCAAGATAAAACAATGATGATATGCTGAGTTCAGGAGACTTACAGTAATCCCTTCGCTTTTTTATGAAGGATGCAGAGCAGAATTTAAAATTTTATCTAAATGCAAATGCAGGCGATGAAAGCCGCTCCTAGACAGGCAGTTCTATTAGCGTGAAGAACAGTTTAATTTGGCTAAATACTGCGGTCTAAGTGCATCTTTTAAGTGATTTGTGTGGTCCTAATGATTACGAGCACAAGCAATTCCTAGATTAGCTCGGGGAGTCGCTAGTGCAAGCTAAGTTACATTCACCCACACAGCACACAGGGATACAGTTCCACTATTTTTACACACGCGAGAACCCAAACGGGAACCGCTGGAAATGATGCAAAAAATGTGGAAAATGACTGAAATTTATAAGTTCTCTCAATTCACTCAAAGAATAATGTCGATTCCTCGAAGCGTCTTCGACTCCTCGCGTTCCTCGCACAAAAATAATTTCGATGTCAGAGAGAGAACGACTCGAAAACAATGCAAAACTTTAAAGAACAGAGAAACATTCACAAGAAAAACCGGGGGTCAGACTACCCAGAGAAAGAAAATCAAACACTCAAAAGTTCACCAAAAAATTAACCTAAGCCGCGCCTCCCCGGCAACGGCGCCATTTTGATAAGCGTCTCGCACCCTATGTTAATTCGGTCAAATTAAGGGTCCAAATTAACCTAAGTGTTCGTTGCAGTCGGACACGAGAGGCTAATCAAAAACCACTATTAATTAATGTCAAGTTAATTTCAAGCGGCAGATTTTTTTTACTTGGTGGATGTCCAAGGTCGAACTCAGGGAGGCATATGTCTCCTTAGGTCAACTTTTAGTAAAATCCAAGTGTGAGATTTTCGGAGGGAATATTTTTGGTCTTTTCGGTTTTTTTATGCAATACATATGCAAAATCAGGCCAAATTAAATGTTAATTCAGAAAGATGGTCAAATTAATTCCAAAAATTATGAAACTTGGCCAGATTATGAAATGGGATGAAATTAAGCTACTCTAATTTTTTTGTAATTTTTAGACACTAAATGAATTTACTGTGAATTAAATATGCAGACAGTGTGATTTTCACTATTTAATTTTTAATAAATAACAAATCACAATTTCTTCAAGAGATAAAATTATCCTAGATAGCACTAATGATAAGGAATCTAGGAAAATTGACAGATCTTAATTTCAATGTGAAATGAATTTATTAAAATTAAATTGAGAAAATCACTCAGCAATTTATTTAGGCCTCGATATGTGTGCAAATGACATCAAATTTTTATGGCTTGTTAAGTTCACTGTCCTAAGGTTATTGTGAATTTTTGAAGATTTTTGGAATCACAAAGAATAATCTAGAAATTAAAAGGTGTCACTGAGAAAAATATTCCACAAATCAACCAATTAATTCATTTAAAATTCCACTGAAATTACAAAAACATGACACATGGCTCAATAGACAGAGGACAAGTTTCTCAACAAAATGCAACTTTTAGAATTGAAAAATAATGTAAAATGTAACCCAGGGATGCGTGCAAACACAGGGGTGTAAATGCAATACCGGAAAATAAAAATACATAAAGTAAATATGCTGACAGGGACTTAAGTGTAATTACCTATTATGATGGGGACTCGAGTGCAATTTCTCCACAAGGCACGTGCTCCTCACGTGGGGGTCTGCTTCACAGGGACCTTTTTGCAATATTTGAAAGTTCCAGGGGCCTCAGTATAAATTTCCCAGGCCGCACGTGCTCCTCACATGGGCGGCCTGGGTCGGATAACTGCGGAGGCTCGGTGCTCGGCTCGGGTGCTTCTGGAGGTCTGGAGTGAGGCTCGGCGAAGCTTCGGGTGGTCCGAGCCTAGAGGTCGGGGAAGAGGCTCGGATCGGGGCGACGTGGCGCGATCACGACCATGCGATCTTGGTGAAGATCGACGGTCGTTGTTGACTCCGGATGCTGTCGATGTGGATGATCAACAACCGTCAGATCTAAGCTGATCCAACGGTGGTTGACGCTCCCTGAAGATGGCGATGACGCTCGAAGTTTTCTCCGGCGAACCTCTGTTCAAAGAGCAGAGGGGTACCTGCAGGTGTTAGAGGCAGAGCCGGAGCTCGTGCGTGCACTCGTGAGGGTGGGTGGTTGACTGGCGAGGCCTAAGGTGGACGGAGGTGGTCTGACGAAGGAGCTCCGGCCAAGTGGCGGAGCTGGAGATCGAGGTACGGTGATATGCGTCGTCGGAGGTCGTGAAGGCTACCGCGGAGATGGGAGCTTCGACGCGAAGCTTGGCAGAATGGAATGGAGGCGAGAAGATGATGATGGCGGGGTAGGATTAGATCGCAAGCGAATCGATCAAGAGTTGCGATTGCGCCACGTGGTGCAAGGGGAATAAGGCGGAAATGAATGGTGCAGATGAAAGGCTGGGGCGCGATCTGACGGTGGGAATAAAGAGAAGATCGAGCGGTTTGGATGAAGGGATCGAGGGCGTGATCAGGTGGTTCTCAATGCGCCACGTGGCGTGCTCAGCTTGCGGCGCAAACGGAGGGCGGTGATGGAAAGCTGAGGTTGATCGAAGGGATGAGGGGCGCCAAAGGAAGAAGCGACTGTGATGGAAGATTAGGGATGCGATCTAGCGGTGTACACGCCGCCACGTGGCGAGCTCTGGTGAGGGCGCTAACATGCGGTGCCGATGGAGTTCTTAGAATGATCGGATGGTTGACAATCGAGGCATGCGTGGAGGCAGCTAGGCCATTGGATCTAGAGGGTAGTCCAACGGCTGTGGTTGCGGGCGGATGAGGCAAAGGGCAGCGGGCTACGT
This sequence comes from Ottelia alismoides, assembly GCA_037367405.1. Lineage (NCBI taxonomy): Eukaryota > Viridiplantae > Streptophyta > Magnoliopsida > Alismatales > Hydrocharitaceae > Ottelia > Ottelia alismoides. The sequence goes on along the minus strand of JAZKJV010007604.1, from coordinate 1,059,188 downwards.
GGCGCAACTAGAGGGCGCCACGTGGCCTGCTGTGATTGGTTGAAAAAAGAATTGAGTGTAGAAAGAGAAGGGGACCGAATTTGGAAAAACTCAAAACATGAAAGTTGTAGATCTTGATGAGATCTACAAGTTTCATGTTGAACCAAGATGGAGATGAGGTCAAGTATGATACAAAAAGTACAAAGATACAATTTATACATATGTAGTGTACAAAGTGGCCCAAAAAAAACCAACTTTCTCATACGAGCTCCAAATTGGATGAAATTAGTCTCATTTTAAAGGTCTTTTAATGTGTAGTATTTTAAGAGTGAGTAGACCTATTTTGGAGTTTGTGTGAGCAATCTATGTGTATTTTATTGTCCAGGGGTTCTAGGGCTTTATTGACTAATTTACAGGGGGGATTTTTGGCTTTCTTCCCTATATTATTAACTAAGGAGTACATAGTATAAGGAAGAGGTTATTTTAGTAAGTTGATATTTTACAAGGGATTTTTGGCTTCTTATTTAAATGCAAATGGACTGCTAAAATGCATGTATTATGTATGTGTGCATGGATGTTATTTATGCATTATAAAGGGAAATATGCCTCTATTTACTCGGGAACAAGGCTCTATTTTTGACTTTTGAAGTGATGAATCACAGATTCATCAAGAGGCCAGATTCTGAATCTACACTGAGTACACTTCGTTAGAGGCAGATTGTGTTCATGTAGACAAAGTTGGGACATGGAGACAGAACCCAACTAGCACCGATTTGTCCATCTCTAGTGGAGAGAATCTTGCGAGATCCTTAGGGACGAACAGAGCATAGATCATACTGAGAGTGCATTCACCTACATCTTCGATGACATAGAGGCCCAGCTAGGCCTGTCAAACCTTCCCTCTTTAGGACAATCATAAGATGATGACGATGAGTTGGATGTGGCTTTCATCGATTACTTGGATACCTTGATGATCCGACTCCAAAGTTGAGTCAGTTCGTGGCACTCACTTCAGAGATAGATCCAACCACTACTAGCACAGATCCAGAATTGATTGAACTAGATTTTCTCGATGACCACACTTTTCTTGAGCTCAAACCATTACTCACAACCCTGAAATATACCTTCCTTGTATGGCAAGAGAGGATGTTTCCGGTCTTCATCAGTTAGCAATTGACCGAGGAGTGTGAATCTCACTTCCTATTGATCTTGGAAAAAAATTGCAATGTAATTAGCTGGAGCATCTCCGATCTCCACGGGATAAATCTCGCTTTGTGTTCGTAACAAATCTACCTTGAGAATGGAGATAAAGCCATTCATGAATTCCAACACTGGTTGTTTCCAAATTTACGATAGGTCGTGAAGAAATAAATTGAGAAATGGTACGCCATGGGTTTTATCTATCCCATCTTTGATTCCAAGTGGGTGGCACCTGTCCATGTTGTCCCGAAGAAGTCAGGAAATCATACGACCACCAATGAGGACAGAGAGGGGATTGTGACACAAGACATAGGCATTTCTGTGTTGATTTTAAATGCTTGAATATCACGACGAAGAAGGATCATTTTCCCCCGTCACTTATCGAGCATATCTTGGAAGGATTAGCGGGAAAGGAATTCTTATACTTCTTAGATGGTTCTCGGGCTACAGTCAAGTAGCTATCACTTTTGAGGACCAAGAGAAAAACCACGTTTACACGCCCCTTTATTACATATGCTTTCATATGCATACCCTTTGGGTTATGCAATGCTCCCGGAACATTTCAAAGGTACATGATTGTTGTATTCGCCGAGATGGTCGGTGGATTTCGTGGAAGCCTTCCTGGATGACTTCTCAGTCCACAGTGATTCCTTCGATTCTTTTCTCAGAAATTTGGACTGAGTCCTCAAACGATGTTGTGAGGTAAATCCGGTGCTCTCCTGGGAGAAAAGTCACTTCATGGTGACAGAGGGCATTGTTTTGGGGCACGTCATCTCCAAGAGAGGAATGGAGGTTGACCCTGCAAAGGTGGACGCGATCAGACAACTCCAACCACCAACCAACGTAAAACAGTTGCGATCATTCCTTGGGCATGTTGGATTTTACAGGAGGTTTAACAATGATTTTTCAAAGATCACTCGACCACTAACTAAGCTTCTAGGCAAAGACATGTAGTTTATTGTCGAGCACAAATGTCTTGATGCCTTTAAGTGACTTGAAGGTATAATCATGGATGCCCCGATCCTACAAGCTCCAGATTGGTTTCTTCCTTTTGAGATCATGACAGACGCCCTGGATTTTGTTGTTGGGGTTGTGTTAGGACAGAGGCGGGACGGTGTCCCATTTGCTATATAATACACAAGAAAAGTGCTTGATCCTACTCAGTGTGATTATATAGTTACCGAAAAAGAGATGCTTGCAGCAGTGTTCGCCTTAGATAAGTTCAGATCTCATCTCATCAGATCTAAGGTGATTGTCTTCACAGATCATACATCACTATGGTACCTCATGGAAAAGAAGGATGTGGAGGCACATATTTTTAGGTGGATTTTACTTATCCAGGAGTTTGACTTGGAGATCATAGATAAACCTGAAAAGAAGAATGCAGTGGTTGATCACCTCTCCCATCTCGAAATTCTTGATACTTCTGATGATACACATTTTCAAGAATCCTTTCCTAATGAGTCGGTTTTTGTTATCGACTCAATCCGATGGTACATCAATATAGTGAACTATCTTGTTTCAAGAAAGTTCCCAAAGGTTGTCCCAAGACCAGCATAGATTGACTCAATTTGGATGCAAGACATTACCATTGGGAGGATCCAATCTTTTTACTTGAAGGACCGGATTGTGTCTGGAGGAGGTGTATTCCTTTGGAGGAATATTATAGTGTCCTTACTTTTTACCATAGTCTGGAGGCATGCGGACGTCACTCTAAGAAGAGGACCGCATGGAAGGTAATACAATGTGGCCTATACTCGCCGACTTTGTTTCGCGATGCTCTCACCTTTGTAAAATTGTGTCCAGTATGTCAGCGAATGGGAGGAACCGTTGGTTCCAAGGTTGATATGCTAATGCAGCATGCCATCGTTTGTGATGTCTTTGACGCCTGGGGCATAGACTTCATGGGCCCATTCCCGGTTAGCCATGGTTTTGAGTTCATCCTTCTTGCGGTGGATTATTTGTCAAGTTGGGTGGAGGCTATACCGACCCGAGCTGTAAACATCAGGACTCTCTGTAAATTTATCAAAGATTGTATCATTTCTAGATTAGGGATCCCCAAAGTTTAAATATACGATGGGGGTAGTCATTTTGTGAACAGAGACGTAAAGAAACTTGTGAAGGATTATGGCATTGAGCACCGTGTCACTAGTCCTTACCACCCAATGACCAATGGCATGGCAGAGGTGTTGAATAGAGAGGTTAAGACCATATTGCAGAAGCTTGTCTGCCCAAACAGGAAGGACTGGTTTCATATCTTTGACCAAGTTCTTGGGGCATACAGAACAACTTACAAGACACCATTAGGAACCTCCCCATTTAGAATGGTATTTGGGAAGCCGTGCCATTTGCCCGCAAAGTTAGTGTATAATCCAAATGGGAAATCAAAAAGATCAATTGGAACACACACCTAGTGCAGAAACAGAGAGAGGATCTGAATGAACTTGTGGAGATAAGAAACTGAGCATACGATAATAGTTTGGCGTACAAGGATAAGGTGAAGCATCAACATGATAGATTTATCGGGTGAAAGTACGGTTGCTCAATGCGAGGCTGAAGGTTTTCCAAGGAAATCTCAAATCCAAGTGGACGGGTCCGTTTATAGTCTGTGTTGTGCATGACAGTGGATGTGTAGAGATCTCAGCTCTTACAGATGGAGCATAGACATCTCTAGTCAATGGATAACTGTTGAAAAAATTTGTCGAACCTAATGAAAAGTTAGTCCGTGTTAAGGATATTGTTTTCATGCGTGGGGCAGGCTCAAAAGACACACATAGAGCCACGCATGAAGCCCTGCAACATTGATCTCTAGTCATCAGCAACATCAAAAAAATTCTGATCATGATCTATTTCTACATTCTTACTCCTTCTTGTATATATTTTCTTTCCCTCCCTCCCTCCCAATGCTTCGAATCACTTGCCCCGGCTCCATATCATCTCATTTTATGGCTATACTTAGGATGAACAAATCCTAAGTATATAGGGGAAAGTGACTCGAGTCTATTCACCATTCTCTGTACATCCTCCAGATCTCATCGGCTCTCACATTCACTTCTTTCCTAGACTTAGGTTGACAAGAGTATAAGTATAGGGGGAACGATGCCCGCCTTGTATATCCTCACCCATTTCCCCTCTTGACCTCGTCCGCCCCATTTTTTATATTCTTCTACACATAGGCTGCCAAAGCCTGGGTATAAGGGGGCGGGACGACTTCTATACATTTTTTATATTTTATCTCTCCTACTCTTAGCATGAGTTATGCATTTTTCCTCGCTTCTCGTGCTCTGAGGACATAGCACATAATAAATATAGTAGGGCGTGTATATATTACATATATACTTTACATGTAGCTCGTACTTTTGCGTATTTTTGTATATATTATGCACTAATTATGGGATGGGTAAAAATTGAAAAACAAATGTAAAATACATGTGTACTAGTATGTATATTGTATAATATGTATAATACTTATATACAAAAGTTATTAAATTCTTATAAAAACATACTCTTGTAAATTTTTTTATAAAATAGTGGTATACCAGAAAATTTAAAAATAGAAAAATCATAATAAAGGCTTCTTATTTACTCTGATTTGCATCCAAAAAAATTGTGTTTCTTGCATCTATATAGCACGTCATCAGCATCTCATCTGCATATCTAGCATATGCAAAGTGAAAAGTTAGTCGGTTTCTGAACCAAGTTATAATAGAAGCTGAGGATGGATCTGATTTGACCTAAACTACCTAATTTCATAGGAACCTTATAGGAATTGGAGTTAAGATTTTTCAGTTCGAGCATATTTCGTACACATGCACGATTCTCTTAGACAGTGACCTAACTTGGACAAGCACAATGCACGTAGCTCTTTAATGATGAGGTAGTAAGGAGGTAGAATCCTTTGGCTTTGTGTAGCACACGAGTGGAAGCATCTGTCCTTCTCTATAGAGGGTAGTGCATCTCAACCTAGTCTAGTGGTGTTGATGTCTAAGGACGGAAGATGTGAGCTGAAATAATGCTTAAAAATAGGGATAGTCTATTGGCTCAAGGAGAAGAACTCCTTATGTACATGTTACACCTTCTACATATATCAAAAAAAAAGAAAAAGAAGAAGAAGAAAGGAAAAAATGCAGAATCTCCAAAAGTGGGTAGGCCTGATTGAAAAGTAAAATGCAAGTCGAAGTTTATATACAAGTATAATAAAATTAGAAGAGCTTCAAAGATTACAGCTGGGTGACTTGGCTACATTGGTCAAGAATCCTAGGATAGGTAGCTACACTTGCTACCATTCATTCTTCTCTCCATCCCCTCTTCTTTAGCCAGTTGCACTTGAACTTAGAAACGAAAAATCCCTCTCCTCGAGGAAAGAGTTACTAGACCGGGGAATTAGAGTTACCTTGTTAGAGGATGCTGGTTCCTTGCCATTTCTAATGAGGAGAGTTATATTTCACTTACACAGTACAAGAAAGATTCATGGTCATCAGAATTTGCCTATGAGGATTTATTTTGACCTGATTGTTGAGACGTCTTGAATAGGAGACTTGTGGAACTTAAAAGTTGTTAGGACTTAAATTCAGATCCAAATAAAGTTCCACCACATTATTAATTCAAAGGTCAAGTCAAGCTCCATTTTCACCTTTTGTTCATGAACTTGGTATGGAACACAATTTCATTTCACTTTTGCATTTCTTTTAGTTTCTCCGGGAAGAGCAAGGTTTAAGTATAGGGGGTTGATGAATTTGAGATTCATCACTCTAAAAGTTGAAAATAGTGCTTTGTTCCCAACTCATTAGATACATTTCGTCACTTATATCGCATAATTAGCTTTCATGCATGTGTAAATAATATCTGCATTTTAGCATTCATATTTCAATTAAATAAGGAGCCAAATTCACGTGTAAATATTCACTTGTATTGTAGCCAAATTCACCTTTTGTATATATTTTATACTAACTCCAAATCCAATAAAATTAACTTTATAGTGTATATATTACTAACACTAATTAAGAAAAATATAAAAAATACTCACTTGTAAAATTGTCCAATAAAACCTGAATCCTAGTTTGAAACTATGAACCTTAAAATATGCATATCTCTCTCATACAGTGTCCCATTTAGGTCTACTCATTTTTAAAGTGATATACATTCAAATACCTTTAATACAAGACTAATTTCATAAAAATTAGAGATCATATGTGGAACTTGGGTTTTGGGCGCCAACTGTATATTGTACATATTGACCAAAATACCCTTCTATTTAAGCTGTTTATTTTCTTAATTATTATAAATCCAATAGAATTAGATTAAAGTGTAAATATTTCATTTATATTTTCTCAACTTTTATTTTTATTTATCTCTTATTTAAAAATAAAAAATGCAAAAGATTAAAATGCAGTATTTTATACCTATTAGATACCACCCAAAAATACTTTATGTACAAATGACCTCTTTTGATATTTGATTTTTCACAAAAGTTGTAGATCTCATCGAGACGAGCAACATTCATGTTGACAACTTTATGATTTGGCCCCTTTTGTTATTTCTTTTTTATTTTTAACTGCATTTTATTTATGATTTTTCTGGGAATGACACGTGGCCTCTCCTGGAGTCGCCACATGTCACCCATTTATTTTTATTTATTTTATTTTTTTGTTAATTAATTTAGTTATTTATTTATTTTAATTATTAAAAATATCTCGACACGTGGACGCTCTCAGGCGCGCCACGTGGAGCCTCCTCCTTTTGTCTGGTCACGTGCCTAGCGCGTGACGACGTCCCTGCCTCCTCCCACGGTGTGTGTGCCTATGCCCGCATCCTCTGCCTCTCTTGCCGGTCACGCATGGCCCCTCGTCCTCTGCCTGGGGTGCACAACCATCTCTGCGTTTCTCAGTAAGCTGCAACCACCTCTCATAGCCCACTTCCCATTCCCTACGCACGCCTACGCATGCATCCTCTGCCACTTCCCATCTCGTGCACTCGCCCACGACCCAATCCTCCTCCAACTACCATTAAAAACCCGATCCTTGCCATCTAATTCAATCATCTACAAAATGATACGAAGAAAGAGATCCCAGCTCCTTAGACATCGTCGATGACAGCAACGAGGTGAATAGTCAAGCAATGATGATGGGAGACCTTTTATCTCAGACGAGATCCATGGGAGAGGTCATTCTGCATTGCAGCCGCTCCTAGAAGTTGCCAAGCTTCGAGCCGCGCTTTGCCACCTCTCTTGAGGCAACGATGAAGCTCCACTAAGCTCAATCTTTCCAGACAAAACACCGGGTAATTTCTCGTACTCTTGTTTCTCCTTCCCTCTTCTCCTCTATTTTTCTCGTGTTCCTCTGTTATTCCTTTTTCCTCAATTACCATTCAACCACGGTTTGAAACAACTACCAACTTCGATCCTAGTATACCTCTACTACAACTACGTCCTTCATCCCTCCACCTTTCAACATCCATCACTAGACCCTCACGTCGATCCGTTGCACCTTGCATCTCGACACCTTCACAACCATCGCAACCATCACCTCGTGCATGTCCATCCACACCTCTAGTGGGTTCGCCGTCATTATCCACCCACAGTTGCACCACCTTCCACCTTTAATCAGTAGTTCAACATGCCTGGGTAGCAGCGCCACTGTAGCGAAGATGACCTCAGCCGAAGCACTGACTCATAGCCACCTTGTCGATGAACTGCCTCGCCTAGGAGCACCGCCACTCCATCGCTCAGTCATGTGTTGGCCAAGCCCTCCACCCTACAGCCACCTGCGACAGTGCGCCTCTGCCTCACCTGCCCTCATCCACGCACCAACATCCTTCAAAGACGCACCGGCAATCAGAGAGTCCCTGCATCCTGAGGAGATTCATCTCCATTGCCGATTGGGCTTTACTTGGATACTACAATCCTCGCGTCATCTGGAGTCGCTCGTCCAACCACTACCCTTCCGCCATTAGCTCGAAGCCCTTGTTCAACGAGAGGCTCACCTTCACTAGTACTTGTTTATCGGCTCGTCATGTGTCGACTGGACGAGCTTTCATCGTTGATAGGAGAAGGCCCAGGTCCATGTGGTGCCTTCGCCGGCACGAGCAGCCACCACGCTCGCTCCAGGCATAGTTGTACGCTTCTCCCGATACCGCCCTGCCATGGAGCCCAGTTGACTGCCTCGGGCTTTGTGCACGTCCACCTCAGAAATCAACCCCACCTCACGTGCAAGGCACATGAGGGCTAGGTCATTTGCAGATCTCCACCCTCTGATTTCCAACATTTGTCTGCATGCCCCAACCAGAGAACAAGCAGGAGAGCACGTGCGACACACTCCTGCCCCAAGAAAATTGCAATAATACCCTCACGGGTATAAGTAAATACATTTTAGTTCAGTGGGCATATTTTCTTTAATAAATTTTAATTCCATATTGAATTTACAACCTTGTGTTCGTATATTTATTTGAACATTCATTTTAATCGTTTTATTATTTCCAAGAAATTTCTCATTGTAGAACTACTAATGCTGATCATTATGGATATTTGATTGAATTTTTATGTGCCATAATTTATTTAATATAATTATTTTGGTGAAAAATAGCATATTTTTTCTTCTATGTGAACTTTAATTAATATTGAATTATCTGTTGCTCTAAAAATTCTCGAAAATTCAAAAAAAATTATTTTAGTTTTCTACTTTGTATCCGAAAATCATCACCTTTTGCACGCACAATGAGTCTTAATAAATTAATTTTTAATTCATTCCTCACTTAATATTTTTAGGAATTAAAAATTGTTTTGGATATTTCTCACATAGACCTATCTAAGATAAATTGATCTTTGAAAAATATTGACGTTTGGTAGTTATTAAAATTAAATTTGCGAAAATCACCATGTATTCATATTTACTTCTAAATTAATTCATATTGAGTCAAAAAAGTCCACAAAAATTGTAGTATCTTAATTTCATCATTATTCATCTTCGAGCTAAGTTTAAGGATTTTTGGATGCGATTTTTATCGAAATTATGTTTTAGCCCTCGAGCTAACCTGAAATTGATCAACATTCATTCATTGCATTTAAAAATACCAAAATATTCCTCTTAAAAACGTGGCATCTAGATTGACTGGAAATTAATATAAGGAGATAGTGGCCTCCCTAAGTTTGACCTTGGGCTTGCCAAAGTAAAAAATATAACCGCTCACCTTTAATTGGACTATTAATTGAAGAAGTGGTTTTTGATCAATCCAAAATTATCCGGCTACAACGCATTAAAACGACATAATTAAAAGGGTAGATTTGTGGCCTTTCAACGACCTTACTAACTTGATGGTGGTTGTTGGATCAAGTTTCTTGATAACGTCCTCCTTGGTAGGGTCAACCTCCATCCCCTTCTTGGAGATGACATGCCCAAACATGATACCCTCCTTAACCATAAAATGACTTTTTTCCCTGGAGAGTACCCGATTCACTTATCTACACCTTTGAAGTACTTGATCGAAGTGCATTAAACAAGAATCAAATGAATCATCATGGACCGAGAAATCATCTATAAAGATCTCAACAAAATCTCCAACCATTTCGATGAATACGGCAAGTATGCATCTTTGAATGCACCCGAGGCATGCATGAAAGGCATGCGTCTGAATGCGTATGTGCTGAAAAGACATGTAAAAGTGGTATTTTCTTGGTCCTGAAAGGCAATAGCTACTTGATTGTATACAGAGTACCCGCCAAGAAAATAAAAGAACTTTTACCCCGCTAATCTCTCAAAAATTTGATCAATAAAAGTTAGAGGAAAGTGATCTTTTCTCCGTCGTAGCATTTAGGTGCTAGTAATCATCAAAAACACACCATGACATAGGTACTCATGTCACAATCTCAACTTATTCCTCATTGGCGACCATCTGAATTCCTGACTTCTTCGGACAACATGTACAGGTGCCACCCATTTAGAGTTAGAGATTAGGTAAATAAAGCCCGCTCCACACCATTTCTCTATCTCTTTCTTAACTACTTCTCATAGATTCAGATTAAGTCTCCTCTAGAACTCACAAGAAGATATCGCATTATACTCAAACAAAATATGGTCTGAACAGAGTGTGTGGTTTATATACACGAGATCTTACACAGTCCATCCAATAGTCCTACAATTCTTCTCTAATAACCTTAACAACCTAGTCTCCTAATATATAATCAACTGAGAACTATTGATGACAAGAAACTCATTCTTTGGTACCATGAGGAACGAATACTTTAATGTAGGAGGTAGTGTCTTCAACTCTGGCAAGGATGGATCATCAGGTACATCATGTTGAAGTACCGTTGAATATGGATGTGTGCTACTTAGTGGAGATGATTTATTTATAATGTTGTCCAACAACGGAACTGAAAAATAAAGAGTCGGATAACCAAAGAAATACAGTAATTTGGCCAAAGCCTCGTTTGACTCATCATCTATGTCCCTTGATTGTTTCAAAGAAGGAGGAACTCATAACTCCCAAGGGACTTCTATTTCATTAAGAGAATAGCATGATACATTATTCAAGAACTCTGGCAATGTATCAATAACTGCTCTGCGTACACTATCCTCTCCAGATGAGAGGATCTTGCTCAGTATTGTCGATTTTGTGCCCAAATTTCAAATGTGCTGATTACATCGCATTCGACCTCAGAAAATGAAGAGAAATCCATGCTAGATTCAGAATCAGGTCATTGCCATTTCGTTTGCTTCATCTGTAGTTCGACTTCTCCTCCAAGAGAACCGAGCTTCATCATCCCTGTTTGAAAATTGAGTGAATCTCCAACGGTCCTAAGGAAGGGCCACCCATAGATAATTTGTGGATCACTCCATTGATTGGAGATTTCCATATCAAGGACTATAAAGTAAACTCTGAAATCATGTCCTTCATTAGAGATAATGACATTCTTGTCCTCCTTACCTTTTTTCATTGTTTTATCTGCAAACTAAAGTAATGCTCTAAATCAACATAAAGGTCCCAACTTCAGCTTCTCGTAAGAAGCAAATGGTAATAAGTTGATCGAAGATCCATTATCTAAGAGAGTGCATGCAAATGCTATGTCATCAATATCAATCACCACATAATGTGCACCTAATTTCTCTTCTTCTGTGGAAATTTAAAATGGAGTGAGATGCTATCAAATGGAAATTTATCTAAGAGAGTGCATGCAAATGCTATGTCCAATATCAAACGGAGTGAGAATATGAATAGTATACTTGATCAAACTGTTGTTGTTGAGATCTATTGAGGCTATTAGGATTAGCCAGTCTTGGTTGGAATTGATGTAGTAGGAGTGATGCGTTCATCATGTAAATGGGATAGATGGCATATATCAATCCTCAAATCCTATACTTCATTCCTGTAGGAATGCAACTCCTCTAAAATTTGTCGCTAAAAATCTATGGGACCTGAAGATGAATGTTGTGGCTATGAAGAAGACAAAGGAAAAGACGAACGTGAAGAATGGCCTTGATGGCCATAAGAATGATGTTGCTATTGGGTATGATATTGAACTTGCAGGCCCTGCTGGTCCATCTGATACGTCTGTTGATGCCCACAATGTTGCTATTGTTGTTTTTACGCTTGGTATGGAACAGACCCAGAGCTCTGTGGTGCTAGAAGAGTTGTAGGAATAAATGATGTGTTATAGAAAGCCAAGGGATGTTGTATGAGAAGCAGTCCCCATAACTCCCCTTATCTAGCAGGGTCATGTGTGTACCACACACCATTTACTTCCCACACTTCATAAGGCTCCTCAATGACTGTTTCCACAAACGGTGGTTTTTATTGACAAGAATGTGCTAAAGGTCGGTCCTCTACCCATGTATGGGGTGGACCTGACATATGTCGCTCCTGAATATGATGGACATGACAATATAGAGCTATAGATTCAGTCACAACAAGTACCCTCATCTTAGATACTCTTTTAATAATCTCTGCCATATGTTTAGGTAATTTGGATACGTTGATGTCCAACTCATCCATTCGTCTATCGATTCTTTCAACCACTGTGAGTTTATCTGCTATTAAGCCCATGTTAAAATCATCTACTGAAGCCTTCGCTCCCCCTCTAGATGTGAATGGAATGGGAGTCTCTAGCTATGCTCTGCTTGTTGTTTATGATCTACTTGTCTCGGCCATTCTCTTGAACACCTTCCAGACGGTGTTCGTACCTCGTGACGTGTAGCTTCCTCCACAAGAAGCACTAACCAAACCCTGCACCTCAGGGTGTAGAACGCAATAAACGAACTCTACTAGGACGGTAGGCTCTAAACCATGACAAGGACACTTCTGTAAAAGACTCTTGAATATCACCCATGTATCATGGAAGGCTTCATTAGGATGTTGGGAGAAACTCGTGATGCACGAACGCATCAATCTAATTCTAATTAAAGGGTAGAATTTTTTTCAAGATGAGGTCCTTAAACTGCACAAAGGTAATCACAACTACCCCCAAGTTCTTCATTAAATAATCCTCCTTATCCTTTAAGGCAAAAGGGAGGACTTTGAGCCTAATATTCTCTTGGCTGACCCTAGGATGTCTATGGTTAGTACATACCAACTCAAAGTCCCTCAATAATACATAAGGTTCCTCATATACATTCCCATGAAATGTGGAAGCAGATTAAGGAACTACAGCTTTAATTCATATTTGACTTCTAGTTCAATCGGGCTTAACTATGCTATTTGATATTGCCTAGAATTATATGTCGTGTCCATCGGTGCATCTCTATCCAACTATAATTGACCAAGTTGTTCTCTCATAAGTTCTTGATTCTACTCAGACTTTGCCAACCTAGCCAATACCGCATACACTGGATCCTCTCGTTCTTCTTCCTCTCCATTTTGCTTCTTATGAGGCATCTCTAATAGGTATATGTTACCTTTATCAAACAAAGGGTCTAAGTGAGATCTAGATGGTGATAACAAAATCGAATCAATCTCACCAAGGCAATTGTCTTCCTTAGTAAGTAAAAAAGAGAAGGGATTGGTTGAGCTGTAACCACCCCCAAGGAGGTAATTACAATGTACCAACTTAGAAAAATGATTGTTTCCAAATTGGGATGGTTCGGTTAAAAAAGGGGAAGAATGAAACTGGACTGATGAAGATGTGATATTTGGGTGGTTTAATGACAAGCTCGTAAAATCGGAGCAAGTATCCAACCATTATCCATCTTTGAATTCAATAGATAGGGAATTGGAGCATGCTCGATAGAAAAAGAGTCTAGTTTTACTGGACACGTAAATGTACGGAATTACTCACAGAAAATAATCAATGCAAACCCTAGTTAATTCACCAACTCAACGTTGAAGGCCAAGATAATCTCCTTAATATCTTGTAAATTTTAATTGGTGATTAAATACAGATCTTGATAGAGTTACGAACTGTTGGGTGCCTAAATTTCCTTACAAAGTGACCCGATTCTTATGACTAGTTGCATCCACATTCAGCCAGTATGGAAGTAAGTACAGAGCTTATAAATATGACTATTCTTTACTTGAGTTCCGAGCCTTGCATGGTGTCCTCTAAACCTTCAACTCTTCTTAGGAGATCTGGACCGTTTATTGACTACTCGTGTTTTCTCACTGAGAAGTGTCTCATCATTTTTGTAAAACTAGTAGTCTATAAGAAATATAATGGCTTGGATCTACCCTAATGTTGTCCCTCTCTCACTAATAAGTACCTACAAACAAATGAGGGCTTTATACACCCGTAAAATAAGGTTTCTTTTATTCCAATTTATTTTGGTCAACTTGCATCAATCCCTGTTTTAAGAGTTTTTGTTATCGCTTAAATTTAAATGACCACAAACAACGCCTAACATACAATCCCTTTTCCTTTATCCTTAAGTTGGTGAAAATGAGGGAGGAAGCAAAAAATGGAATGCATTTGGAAATCAATGATGCATGTGGTCATTAGATATACTTACAACGCTTCCCAACACTCTCCATGTGGATTCAAAAAATAATTTGTAAATCTTACTATACGATGCAAATTGAAAAGCAGCTCCTAAGAAGTAGTTCGATTATTGATGAAGAAATAATTTAATTTAACTAAGTAGAACATATGTTATGTTCATCTATGAATCTCCTAAGATTTTTCCAATTGTGAATCTTATGAGATTTGTGTAGTGTGTCCTAATTTACGAAATAGATCAAGCAAGAACGACCTACGATCTTTCTATTTAGCGTGGTGCGTTGATCTAAAATGTCACTCAAGTTGAGAACCACTCTTGACATAACAACACAATGAATAATAAAGTAAAATATGCTTTCTTTACATGCGCGAGATCTCAATCGAGAACAACTATAATTAGGAAATTAATTATAACACAATGAAGTGAACTTAGTTAGTCTAATTGATCTCTACAAAATGAATTGCTTCGTGGGATCTCTAGGAAGTAACTCCAAGCTCCTTTCCTACAAGGTCCTTTGTGATTCGACAACTCCACTGGCCTTCCACAAACTAATAAATTTATTAGAAGAATTCTAGAGAGATTAAAACAATTAATTAATAGGAAATCACAAAACAACACAAGCTCACAATCAATCAAACATGCTCAAAAATAATTAAACCTAAAAATGATTAAATAAATATTTGACCAAAAAAATGATCACAAAATGTGTTGCATCCTCGGAAATGGTGCCAACTGTTGAAGCATTAAATGCATGTATTAGTATGTATCCATTGTATCATGGGAACTTAGCGTGCCATTCAGATTCAAATGAATAATCTCTATGAAGAGGACTCATCTTAATATTTAACCTGGGAAGTCCAGGGTAAAACATAAGTACGCAAGCGATACTTAATGTAGCAACATTTTTTATGATTATAATACGTGGATGCATAAATCATGACAAAATAGAATTTTAACGCATTTCTTATGCAATTAAATCAGGTGAAGACAATGATACACAAACAATAAGATTATGACAAACATATTATGGTTGGACACACAAAAGACAACTTGGATTATTCGCAAAAATACCCAAATCTATTCAATCAAATTTTTGGCATTTAATAGGCAAATGAAAGTATGAATCCCAAAATGCATTCAATAATGTTTGTCTTTTAAATTCTTTATGATTTGTAATTGTTTAGCTACCAATCGTTACACGTATTGACTTAATAATATTAATAATAAATAACTAACAAGTCGCTAAGATTAGGCATTCATATAGGGCTCAATTTATCATGAAAAGTTTAATTTAAAGAGCATTTATAGGTCAAACTAAGACCTTAGTAGAAGGAAAAATTGAAATGTAATTTTCAAAATAAAATTTGCAATAAAGCACAACAATAGATAGAGAATCAAGTTAGCTTTCAAATGAGACCAACATCACTTCATTTGGATAAAAGATGGATAGAAGATACTCAAGTTATTAGCAAATGATTTCAGTGCATAAACATAAGAGAAACATAAGAAACAATAGTACAAGCATAACAAACAGTTCCCTAGAAGGACTAATATGTTATTAATAAAACATGGCCCTGTATTTTATTGGATACCCCATACAAAGGGGTATTCTTACAATAATGGAGACTAGGGAGGAGGAGGTGCAAATTTGCTAGATATACGCGTGCAAAGCATGCACATCCCAGACTCGGTATGAAGTCTTGTGGCTCGGGCCACATGGAAGCCTATTGTTCTTCGATCTTGGCCTGGACATGTATGAGGCTACAGGCTCGATATCCGAAGCTGAGTTTCACATTGGATGGCGTGGCCTCTACTAAGCTATTAGATCATTCCCAAATCGGCTTGATCCAACAGGGACTATACAATCCTGGATCTTCTTCTTCTCCTTGCACGATTGTAAAGAGGTAGGGATCTAGCAAAAATCCTGAAACACTAGCATCGTGTTGAGGTGCTCTAGTGGACGATACCTGTCTAGAGTAGGTCCGTGAAGCTGATACGTTATATATGAGTGGTTACGGGCACCTAGAGGTCGTGTGACGGTGCAGACACCATTGAAGAAAAGTTGCAGATTACAGGGTTTCTTCAAGTTCCAGCCATTGAAAGCCTTCGACTCTGCATCATTAGCAAAGACAACCAAATCAAAGCCAAGTTTGTGTGTGAGTGAGTGGAGAGAGAATGAGTGTTGGATCGGAAATGCATAAGGCAACACCCATGACGGTTCTCCTTCAACAAAGAAGGAGAAGATAAATCAATATGTAGAGTGTGGAAGAACAAGAGAACAAAGAGTGAGGCCCTTCGCGTGGAGTAAGGATCCACGGTGAAGAGAATTGTTTTTATGATTTGGATAATAGATGTTTTTAAAGATATATGGAAATTGAAGAAGAATAAGAAAAAGTTATGAATATCATCTACTTATTTACCTATGGAGAAAATAGGTAAACAACGAAGATGGGCCTTGAGTGGTGTTCCACACACTCCTGTCTTCACTCCAGATCTTTATCCAAGAGATGAAGTTCGAGCAGCTCTGTAGAGAGGACTGAGTGCAAGAAAAAACTCATGGACCTCATCGGAGTCGTATGTATGTCTATGCTCAATCTCAGTCATGTTTTATGTAAATCATTATAAATAAGATAATTCAATTACTAACATAATTATTTTCAAAACTTTTTTTATTGAAAATTTATTTTCTATTTTATTTTGATTTATTTTTTTCTTTCTTTGTTATTTTATTGTTTAGTGTTTTTTTCTAGTAGTGAGGATGTTCTCTGATTGGTTGAACCTAGGTCTGTTGACCAAGGTCAACTCCCCCAATCGACGACCTTCCACGCTTTTTTCACGCACCGACCATCCTTCCCCATTTTTACCACAAGTTTCAGTCACTAACTCCATTTTATTCCAACTCTGATTCGTCGACACTAACCATCCTAAACACAGTGCTCATTTAGATCAAGTATTTCAACATTGTTGTGAGGTAAACCTAGTGCTCTTGTAGGATAAGAGTCACTTTATGGTGACTAATGGGATTGTATTGGGCCATGTCAGCTCAAAACATGGTATGGAGGTTGACCCGACTAAGATTGATGTGATCTCCAAGTTAAAGACACCCACATAATTCGAAGTGCTTGATGTCATTTCTGGGACACGTTGGATTTTATAGGTGATTCATTAAGGACTTCAGCAAGATCGTTAGACCTTTGACTGAGCTTCTATGTAAGGAGAGTGAGTTCTTTATTGATGAGAAAGTCCCCCTTGCATTCAATCAGATGAAAGACATGGTTTCTAGAGTTCCTGTCCTATAGCTACATGATGAGTCTCTCTCATTTGAGATCATGATAGAGGCGTCATATTTTGCACTTGGAGCTGTGTTAGGGAAGAGAAGGAATAAGATACCATTTTCTATATACTATGCTAACAAGACTCTGGATAAGGCACATCGTAATTAAACAGTCATAGAGAAGGAGATGTTAGCAGTGGTGTTTGCATTAGAGAAATCCAGATCCTATTTCTTTGGTTCACACATAATTGTTTACACATATCACACTGCCATACGATACCTACAAGCAAAGAAGGATGCCAAACCACGCCTTATCATATTATTCCTTATATTCCAAGAGTTTGATTTGAAGATTTGAAAGAAACCTGGAGTAAAGAATTTTGTGGTAGATCACCTTTCCGCCATTACAGATGTTGATACTTCTGAGCATAGCATACTTCCTATTTCAGATACCTTCCCATATGGGACCATTTTGTTTGTGGACTCAATCTCATGGTATGCTCATATTGTAAACTATCTTGTCTTCAAGAAAGTTCCACAAGATTAGAGAAAGCATAAGGTAGAAAGATTCCTGTCAGAGATACATTTTTACCAATGGGAGGATCCATAGCTTTTTTGTGAAGGAGCAGATTGTCTATGGAGATAGTGCATTCCTCAGGAGTAATACACTAGTGTACTTGAGCACTATTAAGAACTAGAGTCTGTTCGGCATCATACGAGGAAGCACAAGACAACTAAGATTTTACAGAGCGGCCTATGGTGACCATCTTTATTTGAGGTGGCCATAGAGTATGTTCGAGGTTGTACTGACTGTCAGAAGATGGGAGGAATTGTTGGTTCCGATAATCCTGAGATATATCCAGATTTTTGTTGTTTCTTATGCTTGGGGTATAGACTTCATGGGCTGATTTCTTATCGGTCATGGATTTCAGTACATCATGCTTTCCGTGTATTATGTTAGTCAATGGGTGGAGGCTATCTCCACCCAAGCCACTGATGGTCGTACGGTGTATTCCTTTTTTTAAGGACCATATGCATAGTTCGAGATTCCCAAGATACTTATTTCACATGGATGAAGTCATTTTATTAATAGAGAAGTCAAGAAGCTTGTGAAGGAGTACACCATTGAGCATAGATTTGTGTCTTCTTACGACCCACAGACCAATGTCTTGACTGAGATTTCAAATAGGTAGATAAAGATGATATTGAAAAAACTTGCACATCTAGATAGGAAGAACTTGTCCCAGATGCTTGACTCAGTTCTATGGGCTTATTGGATGATATGCAATTCTCCATTGGGTATATCTCCCAATAGTTTGGCATATGGAAAGCCTTGCCACCTACCAGTAGAATTATATATAAATCATTATAGGCACTCCGTATATGCAATTTGGATTGTGAGAAGGTGGGACAAAATAGGAAGTTTGATTTGAAAAAATTGATGGAATTCTGAGATTTAGTATGCGACAACTCAGTCATGTTTATGGAGAAAGTCAAGCATTGGAATGATAGACACATTAGAAGTAAGACTTTCTACCTTATCAGAAAGTTTGTTGCTCGATGCTAAATTGAAGTTGTTTCCAGTCAAATTGAAAAGCAAATGGTCAGGATCGCTCATTGTGAGAGTTGTCCGTACAATGGTAGTATTGTCATATCTGGGTTGTCATATGACACATAGCGATTTGTTGTTAGCGGATACTTGTTGAATCCATATCTAGAACATGATACATTCTTGTACGTCATTGATTGTATATGTGTGGTGTTAGACGATGATTTTTGTCATCTTATGCATATGACACATTAGCTGATTTTTTCTTGTATATATCCTTCCATTTTATTCCTTCTTCTTTCATTCTTATCGTTCACCTATTTTCCATGTGTATATGCTATACTTAGTATATACTCTATCCTAAGTATGGGTGGGTGAATGATTTAAGTTTTTCCATTTTCGTTCTGTTTCATCACAACTTTTGTTGCTTATACTTAGGGATCCTTCACCCTAAGTCTATGGGGAGTAATGTTGTTCATTTTGTCTTTTTTGTGTTTTTATTTTCTTTTATTCCTTTTGATCTATCGCTTGTTTTCCAACTTCTTGATTATATTTTTCTATACTTAGGGATCTTTTACCCTAATTATAGGGGAGGAAGAGTTGAGTCATTGAGTTCGTTCATTCTAATCCTCAATTTTCCTCTTTTGTACAATCCTCTATACTTAAGACTATTTGGTCCTAAGTATAGGGGGGTCACTTCTATTCTTTTCATCAATTCTTTGAGTCATCATCGTATTGGAATACTTTCAATTTTCTATACTTAGGACAAGTTATGTCTTCCTTTGTAACTCTTTGGTCATTTTGAGGACATAGTTCGAGCTAAGTATAGGGGGTGACGTATATATTGAATATACACTATAGCCATAACTTGTACTTTATTAATAATATGGCTATTATTATTATTATAAAAAATGTGTTTTGAAAAATGATTTGTTAGAAATTTTTGCAAAAATCTTTTGAAAAATGTTTACAAAAATTGTTTGTAAAATATTTGCAAAAACCTTTTGTAAAATTGTTCGTAAAATATTTTTTTTACAAATCTTTGAAAATTTATTTTTAAAAAAGTTTTATATGTAAAATATTTGTAAAATTGTTTTATGTATCAAAATAAAGAATATTGTACAAAATGTTTGTAAAATGTTCGAAGCAAAATGTTTGCAAAAACATGTCCATAAAGTTATTTGTACAATGATTTGTAAAATTGTAATTAGAATAGTCTACAAAAATATTTGTAGATCTTTTTGAAAAACCTTTTTCAAAATATTTTGAAAAATATTTGAAAAATCCTTTTTAAAATGTTTTGAAAAGGTTTGTAAATTTTTTGTGAAATTATTTTATCACGCGAGATATAAATTATGGTATCTATGTATATATATTCATAAAACCCACGTGTGTATAAAATCCTTAATCACTTATACTCTTGTAAATAAAATTATTTTTTGTAAATAAAATTCCTTTATAAAACTTGTATATAAAACTTGTACATAAAATTCTCTTGTAAAATCTTGTATAAAATTAGCATAATCCTTCTGTGCATACCTGACATATTTTGTTTACTTCTTTCTTAAAAAAAAAATTAAAATCATAAAAATGTGCATAACTCTTTGAAAAAAATTCCGAAAGCATTGTTCTTTTATTTTCTTCTTATTTCAAAAAAACAATTGTATATATTTCTTCCATTTGCATGTGCATTTTCCAGAATAGTAATGTCATTTAAACTAGTCTGGAATAAAGTCGAAGAATAGAGCTTGGTCAGACCTTAATCCACTAAATATCAAAGGAACCTTAGAGGAAACGGATTTGAGATTCTTCAGGTCTTTAGACTTAATTCTTCGGGAATGACAAGGCTTCGTTCACTATTGTCTTGATGTCGTAGAGTACTTAGAAGCACAGGCATGACTCTTGTTGTTAGGGACATATCTTGTACACATGCACTTATACTTTGCTCACCTCAGTTGAAGTGGTAGAGGGTTGGATTACCAACATGAGACATAAGCCAATGGAAACATTGGAAATCACACATTTGTGGCCATTGTACCCCAACCCGGTCCTGTAGCTGTAGCAACGAGATCTATAGAAAGAATATTGCGGGTTGTAATAAAGCTTCAAAAGTGGGATAGTCTACTAGCTCAAGAGGAACAACTCCTTAAGTACATGCTGCACCTTGTATATGTTCAAAAAAATGTGCAAAAATAAAAAAACTAAAAAAAAGTGGATACGCCTGACAGAAAACAAAATGCTTGTCGGAGTTTGTACATTTGTATGGTCAGATAAGAAATCTTGAGCTTCCAAGTCAGATATTTATGAGTCTGCAACTAGATGACGTGGCTACACTGGTCATGCATCGAAGGATAGGTAGCTACACATGCTACCATCCATTCTTTTCTCCACGTCATGCTCTTGAGAAGTTTGCACTTGAAACTATTATGGAGTACCCCGCTTCATCAGGAAAGAGTTATTGGATTGTGGAATTAGAGTCACCATGTTGGAGAAGACTGACTATTACAGCATGTTCCATGGATAGCTACATATCGCTTACATTGTACAAGAGAGATATATAGTCTCAATGGATTATGTATGATTTGACTTACTATGACCTAGATATTGTGGAGACTTGAGCAAGTCCATTTTGTCACGACCCGTCCCGCTAACCGGAACGTGCTGCGACAAAGATATTTCAACTTCATTATCCTCAAGTACACATGTGGCAATCTCATCAAACATAAGTATTTCAAGTTTACATTTCAAAGAAGTGTCTTAAACAAGTTCTATCTATTACAACTCCTTACAAAAGAACAGACAGTACAAAAAAACATAACGAAAACCAAAAGCCACCTCCTCTTAGTGTATAAGCGGTCCTTTCCCCTGCTAGTCCTAATTCCGTTGATCTGTACATAATATAATATAACGGGATGAGTCTAAACCCATTTATGAGCTTAGACCCAGTGAAAGGATCTCAAGCTTTTTACATATAGCTAAAATCTGAAATATGAGCATCATGACAAGAATTTATGCTGAATACTATGAAATAGCTTGAAAGAAACTTTATGACAGAAATTTCATATAACAACATGCTAGTTTTGCAATTGAACGATGAAATCACTTCAAAAGCAGATAAATTGAAACATAATCAATACTATCAAACTGTTTGTACTAATCACCACTGTGGCTAATTTATTGACTCATGAACGCTGAAACAAAGCTAAGTCATACGCGCAGACGGTCCCAAAGATCAAAAACACCCTGCATACGGCCCAAAGCCTATATATATACAGAATGTGAAACCAAAGTCCTCTTGATACCATATCTAATGTTTGCCATATCTAATGGCGGTTTCAGGGTCATATCTAATGACATCACCATATCTAATAGCTAGTTCATGATTTGTATAAAAGAGCTACTGTGGTGCTTATCTTCTGATTCTGATTCTTTTCTAGTCACTAATAAACCATACTTTTGCTAATTCAAGCTCATAACAGCTAAATCATGAACATAAAACAATCTTGACATACCATGCATATTCTGACAACTAAAACCATTAAGAACTTGAAATCCGATTCATATTGCATGGTAACTGCACACAACATATTTCTTATATAAAAAGCTTGAATCTAGGTAGTGAAACTTACGATTCGTATTCCACAAAGAACGAAATGCTTAAAAACGTGCTATCATGATAAAACACCTAAAACGACGTCTGAAATACGTTCTAAAGCCCTGGTTTCATATCAACTGTATGGTACTTGTAATTCATGTGTAAAAGCTTTAGAAAACACGATTTCATACTTGTTATTCAAAATCATGCATAAAAGCTAAAGACTAGTGCTTTAAAATAGCGCTTGAGAATCCCTCACCTGAACGATATCTAACTTGTGTTGAGATCGCCTTCTTTTGTGAAATCTCCCTCAAAAGCCGTCTTAGATTTGAGTACTAGGGCTCGATGCGGACAGAACTTCGTTACTGCTTCAAAAACACTCTCGATCACCGACAGGGCTTTGTCGTGGCTCTTCTCGTGCTCCTGCCGCAACCTCGGCAGCCTTGCATCTCTAAGGTGGAGAGATGGGCGTGGGATGAAGTGGGGAGGTGTATGGGGGGTCATGGGTATTTATAGGCCTCCACCCCCTTTACATGTGTGACATGTGTCAACATGTAAGGGAGGCTCATGTGTCTCTTATCCATGTAAGAAGACACATGGCATGGCACATGGCTAATCATAAGAAAACTTGTTGCCCAAGTAAGCGGCTAGTCTTATCCACGAGATAACTTGTTGCCCAAGCAAGCGGCTAGTCTTATCCACGAGAGAACTTGTTGCCCAAGCAAGCGGCTAGTCTTATCCACGAGACAACTTGTTGCCCAAGCAAGCGGCTACACCATGACACGTGTTAGACTTTGGATGATGACACATGGCGCTATTGAGTTTTTGACACTTGTCCTGACTATATAACGACACGTGTCCCATGATTTCCTCTTCATGTGTTCACTTTTGCTAATGACACTTAATTATCACTAACAACGGGTAATTAGCACTAATCATGCTTAATTAATCTTAATGATGTGATTATGGCTAATGAGTATAAATCTATGCTAATGACGCTTAATTATCACTTATGACGGGTAATTATCACTAATCATGCTTAATTAGTCTTAATGATGTGATTATGGCTAATGAGTATAAATCTATAACATTATGGGCACTATGCAAGTAGTGGCTTCTACTACTTATAAGGTACTACCAAAATTCTAGATTACTAGATGTGGTACTATATTTTGAGGTGCTACACAATTCAGAGAACCTTTTGAAGTCCAATTTTAAGAAGATGGTCTCTGATATAAACACAACAAGTTTCAATGAAATCATTGCATCAAGGCGAATCTATTGACTATGGTATCTGTAAAGTGTGAACACTATAAATCAAATATTTCCTTGAAATAACACTTGATAACATTCAAAGGAACAGTGTACAAAACGCGTATTACAATTCTCCCCTACTTGCAATAAATTTCGTCCTCGAAATTTAAGTACATTTGCTAGCTTAAAAATAAGTGGGGATATTGAGATCTCATTTCTTCCTCTCGTTCCCATGTGGCTTCTTCTATTGTGTGACTCCTCCATAAAACTTTAACTAAAGGAATCTTCTTTGTACGAAGCTCTTGTATTTATAATCTAGAATTTCCACAGGAACCTCCTCGTATGAAAGATCTTCCTTCAATTGAATATCTTGAGGTTGTATCATATGGGTTGGATCTGGAATAAACTTTCGAAGTGTGGAGACATGAAAGACATCATGTATCCTTGTTAGTTCAGCTGAAGTCGAAGACAATATGCTACACTTCCGATTCTCTCTATGATCTCGTAAGGGCCAATGTATCTAGGGCTTAGTTTCCCTTTCTTCCCAAATCTGATTAGGCCGTTCCATGGAGATACTTTTAGAAACACATGGTCTCCTACTTGAAATTCTAAGTCTCTCCTTCGCTTATCTGCATAACTTTTCTGTCTGCTTTGCGCTGCCTTTAAGCATCTCTTGATTTCCTCAACTTTTTCTATTGTGCTTTGCATTAGTTCAGGTTGAACCAATTTTCGTTCTCCAACCTCACTCCAACAGATAGGTGTTCTACATGGTCTTCCATATAATGCTTCATAAGGTGCCATCCCAATACTAGTATGATAGCTGTTATTGTATGCAAACTCTATAAGTGAGAGATGTTCATCCCAGCTTTCTTTAAAGCTCAGTGCACAAGCTCTAAGCATGTCTTCTAGTGTCTGAATAGTCCGTTCTGATTGGCCATCTGTTTGAGGATGAAACGCTGTACTAAATGCTAATTTTGTTCCCATAGCTTTATGTAAGCTTGGCCAAAGCTTAGAAGTGAATCGTGGATCTCTATCAGATACAATTGACACAGGAGCCCCATGACGGCTAACTATCTCATTAACAAAGATTTTTCCCAAACGGTCTAGACTGTATGTCATGTTAATGGCTAAGAAATGTGCAGACTTAGTTAATCTGTCCACTATAACTCATATTGCATCGTGACCTCGACGGGTCCTTGGAAATCCTGTAACAAAATCCATAGTGATGTGTTCCCATTTCCATTCTGGTATTGGAAGTGGCTGTAATGTCCCCGCAGGTCTCAAACGCTCCGGTTTTGTTTGTTGGCATATAGGACATCTAGAAACATACTCTGCAATCTCTCTCTTCATGCCAGACCACCAATAGTAACTTTTATGTGTTCTATACATCTTAGTACTTTCTGGGTGCATAGTATACATGGAGTTATGTACTTTTTCCAGAATCTCAGTCTTTATATCAGATTTCTTTGGAACACACAATCTTCCTTTAAAGAATAAGACCCCTTGATCATCTATTGTATACCCGGCTTCATCTCCTCCCTTAATCTTTTCAATCATTCTATTGATTTCAGAATCATAGACTTGTGCCTCCTTAATTTTATAGTATAATATGGGTCTCACTTGTAAGGATGCTAATATGGCTCCAGAGCAATTTATCGTTAACTTTGTACGTAAGTCTTTCAAATGATAATATTCTCCTTTTAAGTGAGATAGCTGACCCTTAGACTTCCTACTGAGAGCATCAGCTACGACATTGGCTTTCCCCGGATGATATTCTATGGAACAATCATAATCTTTGATTAGCTCTAACCATCTTCTTTGCCTTAAATTCAACTCTTTCTGAGAGAAAATATATTTCAAACTCTTGTGATCCGTAAAGATTCGACAAGTTTCTCCATATAGGTAGTGTCTCCAGATCTTTAAGGAAAATATTATAGCAACTGACTCAAGATCATGAGTTGGGTAATTTAACTCTTGTTGTTTTAGCTGTCTAGAAGCATAAGCAATCACCTTATCATTCTGCATTAAGATGCATCCCAGCCCTTGTCTTGAGGCATCGCTATAGATTACATAATTACCTTTCCCTGAAGGAAAGCTAAGTATAGGTGATGAGGTGAGACGACTCTTGACTTCCTTAAAACTCTTCTCGCATTCTTCGTCCCAACTATACTTCACATTCTTTCTAGTTAATCTTGTCAATGGTGCGGCAATTCTAGAAAAGTTTTCAACAAATCTTCGATAATACCTAGCTAATCCAAGGACACTTCGGATTTCTGATGCATTTATCGGTCGTTCCCATCTAAGAATCGCTTCTATCTTTGATGGATCTACTGTTATTCCTTCTCCAGATATGACATGGCCTAGAAATGCAACATTCCTTAACCAAAACTCACATTTATCAAACTTTGCATATAATCGGTGTTCCTTCAGAGTTTGAAGTACAATTCTCAAGTGTTCTCTATGTTCTTCCTCTGTTTTAGAATATACTAGAATATCATCAATAAATACGATCACGAACTTGTCCAGATATGGACGAAAAACTCTATTCATCAAATCCATAAAGGCAGCTGGGGCATTTGTCAATCCAAAAGGCATTACTAGGAATTCATAATGCCCATATCGGGTTCGGAATGCAGTTTTAGGGACATCTTCTCCTCTAATCTTTAACTGATGATAGCCAGATCTCAAATCAATCTTGGAAAATACAGAGGCCCCTTGCAATTGGTCAAATAAGTCATCTATTCTGAGCAGAGGATAGTTATTGCGGACAGTCACTCTGTTTAGTCTCCTGTAATCTATACAAAGTGTCATGGAGCCATCTTTCTTCTTGACAAATAGAACAGGAGCACCCCATGGTGACATATTGGACTGTATAAATCCCTTATCTCTCAACTCCTGCTATTGAGTTTTGAGTTCTTTAAGTTCAGCTGGGGCCATTCTGTAGGGAGCTAAGGCAATTGGATTGGTACCCGGAATGAGGTCAATAGTGAATTCAATTTCCTTATCAGGAGGAATTCCTGGTAATTCATTTGGAAACACTTCTGGAAACTCTTTCACCACTGAGATGTTTTCTAAACTGACAGCTTATGCCTTAGTATTAAACACGTAAGCAATATAAGAGGAATATCCCTTCCTTATCAACTTCTGGGCTAAGAGACATGAGATGACATGGGTAGGATATATCCTTCTTTCTCCATAGAAAGTGAATTCAACATCACCTGGTTTTCTAAAAGTAACATGCTTCAGATGATAGTCTAGAAGAGCATGATATGTACTCAAGCAATCCATTCCTAGGATAGCATCAAATTCTCTTATCTCCATAGGAATAAGGTCTACTTCAATATAATTTTCTCCTATCTTAACCAAACAATTCCGGAGGACATTCCTAATAATTTCTGGTTCTCCCTTAGGCAAAGAAATTGCTAAAGCATGCTTGAGAGTACTTGTAACTTTATCAGCATATAGGGAGAATCTTTGTGAAATAAAAGAATGACTTGCATCAGAATCAATAAGAGTATGTGCACTTTTACCAAAAATAATAGTGGTACCTGATACAACATCGTCTGCAGATATGGCCTCCTCTAAGGTCATGGCAAAAGCTTTTCCCTCTCTCTGGTTTGATCTCTTTGTGTATTACTTTTATTTTGTTCCCTTACAGGTGGAGGACGACGTACAACAATATCACGATTTTCATTTTGTGCTGGTCTTCCCATAACCCGACGGCCTTAGACAAGTGCGGGACAATTCTGACGTATGTGGCCTATCTCGCCACATTGATAACACCCAGCGGTCCCCTTGTGGCAAGTTCCCGAATGAAACTTTCCACAGTTTGTACATTGTGGAAAAGAAAGAGTTCTGTTTTCAGAAGTCCCAACTGTATATCTATTTGTTTGATTCCCATGTACTCTAAGAGCTGACCAATTATCTTGTCTTGAATTCCCAGCTATTCTTGGTTCTTTGTTCATGTTTCCTCTCCATAGGGGTCTATCTGCAAACCTTTTCTTTCCACGATCATTGCACTTTCTTCTTTCTATCACCACTCGTTCAGCCCTATGAGCAGCCTCCACCAATTTTGCATAATCAGTATATCCCGTGGCCGAAACCATTTCTTTTAGGTCAATATGCATACCATCTTCTAGACGTCTACACTTTTCTTCTTCTGTTGCAACCAGAGAAGCAGTAAACTTTGAAAGTTCAGTGAATTTCTTCTCATATTCATCAAACATATTGCTCCCCTGAGTAAGGAATAGAAATTCCCTATGTTTCTCCTCCTGATAGACCCTTGGGTAGTATTTTTCATTGAACTCTTTCTCAAAGATCTCCCATGTAATATGAGATGGGTTTGGATATTTCATTTTCACCGATGTCCACCAATCATCAGCGCTATCCTTCAGAAGAAATATGGTATACTTCAACTTTTGTTCATCTGTACAGTCCATTAGAGCAAATATTTTCTCCATATTTTTGAACCATTCTCTGGCCTTCTTTGGATCAGTGTCTCCTACAAATGGTTCTCCTCCCAGCTTCTTTACGTGTTCAAATGGTAACTGGTGCTCAAATTCATGTCTTTTAACTGAGTGGGCAGCCATGCCTCCTAGTGTTTGAGCTATCAAGGTCAACGTGTCGTACACGTTGTTATTGTTATCATTCTCGTGACTAGGGCCTTGTGTGGTCATAGGTGGCTGCTCTGCTGCCATTTTTTTCCTATAAAAATAAAACTTCAGTTAGATCCTTCATCAACAAAATCCTCCAATAATGATTCTAAACACCCTCAAGACTATAATATCAATAACTAAATTATCTTCCAATACTTATAGGTCAACTCCTAATATAATCCTTGCTCAAGGTCCTAAAACCTGGCTCTGATACCACAAGTTGTCACGACCCGTCCCGCTAACCGGAACGTGCCGCGACAAAGATCTTTCAACTTCATTATCCTCAAGTACACATGTGACAATCTCATCAAACATAAGTATTTCAAGTTTACATTTCAAAGAAGTGTCTTAAACAAGTTCTATCTATTACAACTCCTTACAAAAGAACAGACAGTACAAAAAAAACATAACGAAAACCAAAAGCCACCTCCTCTTAGTGTATAAGCGGTCCTTTCCCCTGCTAGTCCTAATTCCGCTGATCTGTACATAGTCTAAACCCATTTATAAGCTTAGACCCAGTGAAAGGATCTCAAGCTTTTTACATATAGCTAAAATCTGAAATATGGAGAAATGGTGTTGTCGAAGATGGAGAAATGAGTAGGGAAGGTAGTGCAGTAGATGTAGTAATCAGAACAAGCGCAGCATTGGACACGCGAGCCCATGGTGAGCCATTATGCAATAAATGTTATTGCAAATACCTTTCCCAGATATGAAATGAGGAATAATTAATTTTCATAATAGGTCCTTTAGTAAAATTAGGGTCATGTACCATGGACATCTCTATGATCATAAAACCATTGATTCAATTGTTGAATCATAGAAGTTGGTGCTTGGATGAATATCTAAATAGTTAGATTGAGGACTCATTAAGCGTCGTCAAATGATCATTAAGAGAGGATCTCCAGACTAAGAAGGAGATGTCAATGCTTTCTCTAAAGGTTGATATACGACTGACCTCTTGATGTAGGTCCTCTTCATAGGAATTGAGATTCGGAGGTTTCCAATTAGCTAGGTCAAAGAGTTGACTTAATGAGATCGAGATAACCAAAGACCAATGTCGTATATTGTAATGATATAGGTGTGCATCCTCTAATCGGAGACAGATGTGTTACTATATGTCTGAGTATGTACATTTGGCAGACCAGTAAGTTGTTGATCTAACCAAGGTCTATACACCGATGTGCTGGTGCGAATGTAATGGCATATGAGTAATACGATCTCTCTTAGGGATCATACATGTTCATTGCTGAACTAGAAGACATGAGATCACTCATGAGATATTGGGAAGGAACGAATTCCGCGCATGGTCATCTCTCTTTGGAAGCTTGATTGAATTTGTAAGGTTTGATATATGCTTTTGGAATGTATATGATCAACACATAGGAATGATATGTGATTTTGGAAAGTATATGATAGATACCAACTCCCAATGATCAAATGAGAAACTTAATGATATACCCAGAAGGAGACCATCAAAATGAGATTTAAAACTTTGGGTTTATTCTTGGTCTTCCAATATGCATGATGTAGAGGTATTAGGAATACTTGAGGATGATGTGATGATAAGACCAAGGTCTCTCCCACTGAAAATATGAAGTCTATCTATCCTATGGAGATTGTTGCAATAATTGCATCAATTACAATATAAATGACTATTAAACCTTAAGATCAAATTTATTAATCTTTTACAACATATGCAACAATTGCAAGTTTCATTAGAAGAATGAGACAATTTTAGACTTTGATCTCATCTTATAAGAAAGTCAGTTTCAATTATTAAATGCAGATTATTTGGATGCACTATCCGAGTCATTCTCTAAGGATTCTAGATACACTTGATAGTCATACTATCAATACATCGGCTCATTGCATTGGCATTCATCCAACTATTTGGATGTCATATGTGTGTGGAAACCATAAAAGTACAGCCAACGCTTTGACTTTCCTTCTAACATAGGTACGACCCATGCTTCCATTGTGCTCCTTTCATCTCTAAACAACCATTGCTTAAGACAAAGGATCTCTAATGTTGAATTAAAAAGATTTCAATATAGGAGTATTTCAACATTTATACATGCTTCATTTAATTCATACAATATGAATATTACGAAGATTTATGATTGACTTGAGTATAGACAGTAGAATAATGACATTCATCATATCTACGTCCATCTAAACACTTAAATACTTAGGTTCGGGTAGGTACTCAAACATTTTTTTGAATACATGATCTCTTATAGAGCTACCATTCTGCATGATATAGTGAACCATGTCATTCATGATTAAATGTCGAGAACACATATGGATGCCAAAACATCTTCTTTGATTTTATAAGGATTAATTTGACAATTGCGATCATCATCGACACGTCACTTCCAAAGTACATTCGATGAGATCAAGACTATAGAGACATGCGAGCCCTAAGGTGATGTCTTATTATCTTATTTAATTGTCACCCATGATTATTATGAGGAAACTTGCACATTGCAACCACATACAATATGTGTCCGACTGCATGTTCAATATCTTGATCATGGATCCAATCCATGACAATTTACTAGTTATAATTGAGTATAAAATTGAGTGGGTTTAATGAAGGATTGTCTGAAATAAGAAATTTGCATAAGTGTATAAATTTTATATACATATTTTACTTTGATTTAGGAATTTTTATATCAAAGTTGTCTTGCCTTGTCAACATTGAAAGTTCATTTCCTTAATCACTTTCAATGTAAGAGATATTCTTACCATTATATCTCTAGCAAGATCTAGGATCTCCTTTCCTATCTTTGTTGCATCCCAATAATATGAGAAACTACAACTCAGATAAAAAGAAGCGGGAACTCCTACCTCCTTGCAAGTCCAACTTGCATTTCCCAATTCGATCTTTAACACCAGGCCCACCACCCCTAAGGTGATGTTGACCTGTTGTTAATTGAACCAACCGTCAATAGGCTTAATACTCGCTATGCACAATCCAATATAGCCCCAATAATATGAGGAACCGATATTGGAGTCACTACGCAAACGGCCTTACTCTTTCGAGAAGCGAAAGGCCTGATTCAGGTGAACTTTTATGAGGAGTTGTCACTTCGGACAGGCGTCTCCTATATACAACCACTGGTGAAGAAACCCTTCGCCTTAACGGGAGACCATGGATGTCACTTATGTGATCCTCTACTTGATATTCAAATTTTAATTAATCATTATGAATCATATTCATTACGATTAATTCTTCCTAGGGAAATAACAACTCTATTAAAAATGGAGTGTTTAACTTTTAATTGGATTCTAATTAATCTAATCATAATAAATTAATGATCCAATTAATATCCAACAAACATTTTTAATGGTTACTTAAATTATGGTATTATCTCAAATACGTATTATTCAAATTTTAATAATTAGAAAATACATCATGATCTCTCAAGCATCATTCGTTCCCTACCCGCTATCATGGCCAGTGCCAACGACAGTGGGACAAACCACACACGGTGCAACCTGCTACCCAACGCTCCACAACTAGGCACCATAACCGCCTTGGGAAAAAGGAAAGCTGAGTCAATCACTTTGTACTTAAGATGTTCATCGGTTTTTCAACCAAAGTTATGCCATATAATATTCATCAGAACCATTTTGATAATGTTATAAGGAGATTTGCTAAACAAATCCCCAATCCTATTCAAGCAACAAGGTTTTTCATGTAAAAGTTGTCCTACAATTATTGTAGGATAAACTAGAGTTTTCATGAAAACAATGTTTGTTGGAAATTTCATACTAACCAATTGTGATCAAGATCAACTATCTTATCATTTTGATTAATGCAATGTCATTCAAGGAAATAATTATCATTTTTAAATATTTCACAAATATTTATCAATAATAATTTTAGAAAATTAACAATTAATTTCCATTAATTTATTTGAACGACAATCACAAGGTTCATGATCAAGTTTGTTAATTTTCAGCAGTGACCCTTACTCACTAAAATCGACATAACTCGATCAATCTAAATCCAATTAATGCAAACTAAATTTATTTTGTTCTCCAATTTGATTTAAAATAGAACCCGAGTGATAATTATTATTTCCATATGTTTAGGACCTGTAATTAACTCTCTAATTACGTCACTAATCACCATCCGTGAAACAGTGAACATATAGTTATTAAAAAGATCATATCTTGAGTTATCAGATTCCAAAATCACGCAAACTCAAATTCCATTGTTTCTTTATTTAATCGAGAACATTATCTGAATTAAAATTTTGTGTTCAAACGTTTTAAACAGAGCCGAAATTTTATCACAAGATAGGGATGCGAAAATTGAAATGCTAAAATCATCACAAACCCAAACGAGCCCAAATCTTCGTAGGTTCATGGATCATATCCAAAACCTTCATAAACATGGCTCTTATACCACTTGAAGGATATGGGAAGATCCTCAAGCGCATCATGGAAGCGTGAGGATCGCATCGTATGCGATCGGGAGCGACTAGTCGCACTAGTTGCTCTGGGCAATGGAATTAAAAAAAATAAATGATGAAACCACATGATCCAAGAACACTTCTTGGATCGTTTCATCTAAACCACAATATGTATAAGGTTTGCCTATTGAAGCGTGGTTGCGATCAAGTCTCTAACCTAAGAGACCTCCTGTCTCTAGTCCGATCCGACAGAGGAGACGCTTGCAAGCGCGGGGATCAATCGTGTGCTCCTCGCAATCCATGTTGATGATCCAAGCGGCGGATCTCCTGATCTCGTCGCACGAGATCCAACATCTTCTTCATGAGCGAGATGCATCGAAGGAGATGGAGATCCACGAGTAGATGATCTGGCAACATAACGACGATGCTGCATCGATGATGACTCTCACAATGGCTCCATGGTGGACGGTCATTATAAGAGAGAGAGGCTTGGAGTGTGGAGAAAAAAAGAGAGGGAGAGAGCATTCATTATCTTGTATGGAAGAGCAAGGGGTGCCTCTTCTTATATAGGATTTTGGGAGTCCATGGATCCCAATCCATGGAAAACACACAATCAATGGTTGAGATTGATTTGTCTTTCTTTCAATAGATAAGATGTTGTTGTAAAAAAACAAAAACAAATGATTTAATTTAAATTAATATATATCGATACATCAATATATTTAAACTCGAATCAAATCAATTAATTATCTTTGGAGATAATGAGGACATAAACCATATCCCCTAAAAAGGGGGGACGGCTACCAACATCTCATGAGATCTCATTATCTCATGAGATACCATTATCTCATGATATCTCTACGATTTACAACAACAATTGTTGTAATTTATTTCACAAAAAATAATTCATAATTATCTTGTGAAATATTACAATCATACCATTGGAAAATGTGAATCACATTCACATCCCAAAACAAAATGTAAATTATATTTTAATTAATCATTCAATGTGAATACAATTCACATCAATAGATAATTAAAAAATATAAATCACAATATGCTCTCTCTAATATTATATAAATCACATTTATAATACATACGATTAATATGGATGGTGCTATCCACATTATTCGTATCCATGATTATTAAATCACATTTAATCATCTTTGATCTCTTTTCTCATGTGCCCAAATAACAAGAATCACATTCACATTATTCACATGTTTGATAATTAAATCACATTTAATTATCTTAGATATCTCTCCTTATAATATGAATCAAATTCATATTATCCATGATAATTAAATCACATTTAATTGTGGATTTTCTCGATGTTTGGTTACATATATCAACAATGAAATTATCCATGAACTCTTTCAAAGATAATGCGCTTTCTCTACGGATACTTGGAAATAAGGACAGGGCGATTCTATTGTTCCATGTATAGTGACTTGGATATTGGGATCACATCTCAAATTCAGACCTCTCATAGATGCTTGATCAAGACCTCAAATCTAATCTTCTCATTGTATCTGAATCTCATTCAGATCAATGTCCAACAATTGGACCAAGATCAGATCACTTCTCTACTGAGAGGAGTCACTAAAATCCAGACCCGTTTCATCACTCCCTAGGAATGGAAGTGTCATGGTTATACAATCGTTTATGATCACATAACCCCTCAGATATTCCTAATACATGTACATCCTGCATACTGGAAGACCTAGATTAAACCAGAAGTTTTAGATCTCTTTTAGACTGTCTCCTTCATGATTTTATCATTAAGTTTATCATTTGATCTTTTGGAGTCGGTATCGATCATATACTTTCCAAAAGCATATATTTTACCCAGGTGTTGATCATATACTTTCCAAAAGTATATATCAAACCTACAAATTCAATCAATCTTCCAAATCGAGATGACCGTGCACGGAATTTGATTCTTCCCAATATCTCATGAGTGAGCTCATGTCTTCCAGTTCAGTAAATGAACCTGTTTGATCCCTTTGAGAGATCATAATACTCATATGCCCTTATATGCACACTAGCGCGCCGGTGTATAGACCTTGATTAGGTCATCAACCTATTGGTCTGCCAAATGTACATACTCAGACATATAGTACCACATTTGTCTCTGGTCATAGGATGTGTGCCTATATTGTGACAGCATATGACATTGGTCTTTGGTTATCTCGATCTCGTTAAGTCAACTCTTTGACCTCAATAATCTAACACCTCCCAATCTCTATTCATATGCAGAGGACCTGCATCAAGAGGTCGGTTAGATATCAGCCTTTAGAGATAAGGACTGCCATCTCCTACTCATGCTGGAGATCATCTCTTAACAATCATTTGACGATGCTCAATGAGTCCTCAATCTAACTCTTTAGATATTCATCCAAGCACCGGCCTCTATGATTTAATTATTGAATCAACGGATGTATGATCATTAAGATGGACATGGTACATAACCATAATTGTACTAAGGGACCGATTATGCAAATTACTTATTCTTCATTTCAGATTAAGGAGTGAATTGCAATAACAATCATCGAATAATGGCTCGTTGTGGGCTCGCATGTCCAATAGGTAAATTCCACTGGAAACTGCAAGCCATGAACGGTTACGATAATGTTCCTCAACACTCCTTTAGGTCTCTTCATAGATCGATCTGCAAACTGAAGTATTGCTCGTTATTTGTAGAGAGGACCTAGCTTGAACTTATCAAGTAAAGAAGATGGAATCAAATTAATCGAGGAACCATTATCTAAAAGAGTACGGTTGAATGCGACATCTTCAATCTGACATGGGACATAGTGAGCTCCAGAATTCTTTTCTTCTTCAGTACCTTATTCCGAATAGCACACAAAGTTGCCTTGGTCAATATATGTTTCTCAACTCGTGATCACTTTTTCCTACATGTTGTGCATCTATTCCTCAACTGATTCTTGAGCATAGGAAAATGATCCAAGGCATCATAAAATGGAATCTTCAGAAAAATATGATCTTTCAATAAATGATCAATTTCTAGAGTGGCATCATTCTTTTTGTATTTTTTCATACCTTTTCCATAAAAAGCATCGTGAAAAGGAACATATTCGGTGACAAAATTCTCTTTTTTTGCAATCGAGATCAACTTATACATTAAGAGTATCAAAACTCTCTAAAACATGAAAGGACACATCATCTTCGGGCGTGTCTCCATGGCCTGGCATGGTGTCATCGTCTGATTCACCTAATTCCATATCAATCGTCTCAACATCGCTCCTTTATCCATGATCATCGAGTGGTTGATCACTATTATTGTGGTTCTCCTCCTCAACATATGTATCATGGTCTTGTTATCGCTCCTTTTCCTATGCCATCTCCTCCTCCCGATCAGGTGCTTGTAGTCATCTACCGCTCCTGATACGAATGAAGGTAGATAAAATTTAAGAAAAGAGATCGTACATGTTGTATTGTCTACCTGATCTAGGTGCCTCCTTTTATTGTTCAGGTTCATCTGAGGCTGTGTGGGAAGACTAGTCTTCGGCGCGGTTAACTCATACAGACGATGGTTAACTCTCTCCATCTCAGCCTTGTGTGTGACCTGGAGCGTGCTTAGGACGTCCATGATTTGATTCGATGTTAGGTCTTGTGATGATGTTTCTGGTTCAGCACGGTAACCTTGACTCTTGGCTCTCTTCTGCCTCTATATCTGCTGCTGTGGAGCGTACTGCTGAGGAGATCATTGTTGCATATATGGAGATTGTTGTAATTGATGATAAAAGTTAGGCTGTGATTGTGAAGCAGGATGTTGAACAGAATGTGGTCTCTGATACACGTTCCGGTGAGATTGCTATTGTGTGTAGTGTTGTCGATGTTGATAATGGGGATGCCCATGCTACGGGTAATGTTGCGACTACTGGTGGTGGAGTATGCTCTAAGGGTTAAATTGTGATGTTGGCTGGATCGGAGTGTACCATATCCCATTGATCTCAAGAGTGGCTTGAGGCTCAACATCAACGTCTCCCGGGCTGGTTATCTGGTTGGGATTGGCATGAAACTGGTCCTCAGGCCAATCAATCTGCGGAGTCTCTGGCTCATTATAGATGAAATGGATTTGGCAGGTGAACAGAGCGAGTAAAGATCTCTGAGTAGGTTGTGCGGTCGAAGAAGCTTGATCTTGTTGATACTGAAGCTACATGTCTATAACCTTCTTCGTCAGATGTTTAGCTGCCGAGGTAATGAGAATTTCTCCAACTCTCACAGCGACTACAGGTCCTAAACTTGTTTCTGAATCACATCTACCAACGTTAACTTCTCGCTGATATATTCCATGTTGGTATTGGAATCGAAGTCTGAAATGTTAGCCACCTTATGATGCTCTCGATGATGTGGTGGTTGTGGGGACTTCTGGAATGCCCGAGTAGAGTCGACGACTCTCGGGTTCTCTACCATCCCCTCAATGATGGACCAGACAGACTTGGCATCCTGATTTAGATAGTTGCCGCCACATGCGGTACTTACAAGCCCCTGTATATCCGGTTGGAGTCCTCCAAAATAGTTATGAACAAGCACCTTCAATGGAATCTCATGACAAGGACATCTCTCAGTAAGATCCTTGAATCGATCCCACACCTCGTGGAACTATTCGTTCGACAACGGAGTAAAGTTGGAGATCTGACTCCTCACCAAGTTTGTTCACCCGAAAGGAAAAACATTACGTAGGAACGTAAACTTCAGATCAGTCCATGTAGAAATCTCTCTACCCAAATGACTAAGCCAGTAAAGCGCATTATCTACTAAGGCAACTGGGAAGGATTTGAGGCGAACGGCCTCCTGCGTAACTCCAAGATAATTAGTCGTACCACACATCATCTCAAATTGTTGCAAAAAGGTAAACATCTCCTCTGTGGTATTCCCATAAAACTTGGGAAGCAATGATATGGATGATAGACATAACTCGTATGTCCCCTAATTCGGTGTTAATCGAATCCAATGATGTAAAGTTCTGGCACCATGGTCATACTCATCTCTAAGTGTCATGGGAACCACGACAGGCGGCAGTGGGTTCCCAGCTCCTGCTCTGAGCGTAGCGATCTCAGCTCGCAATTCATTCTGTACTCTGAACTGGTCTCAAATCTGAATATTCATCTGTTGTAACATATTGAGAATCCTAATTGTAATATCTACGACTATATCTGATCTTCCATCAGTGTGCCATTCCTCGACTGGTCGCTCCTCTATCGATCCCTTCCCGTAAGCCATTTACTTCAAATCTTTTGGGAAGGAAATTTTCTCATAAGAACTCAAAGAAAAATCAGATGGAGAAAGTGACGATAAACTGAAGCAGGGGTTTGCCTCAAAAGATGGGTTGGAAGGCGAGGGAGTCTAGTCCTGACTCTCCTCGGGATATAATGGGACCGTCTCGAGAAGAGGGTCATCTCGAGCCTGTGAAGATGTACAGCGGATGGTGAAAGATCGAGAGCTTGTAGAGTCCAAGTAAAATAGCCATCGAGTCTTCATCTTCGATATCAAGCGAATGACCGGGAGAGCGTGATATTAAATCAAAAGAAAGGGATAAGGCATATAAGATGCGGTAAATCACTCATCACAATCAAACACAAAGCAAACCTCATATTCACCAACATAGCCCAATGATGACCATAAGAGTTTGGTCATTTATCTTATCGATTTTAGGGTTATTTTGGCATACAAGTATTTTTCACAAATTATCGCAAGCTGATAGGTGCCGAAACTTTCCCGCAACACTGTCCTGAGACCTTATAGAAAACCAATTGTTCTCAGCCAGTATGGGAGTAAGTACGGACCATTTCCGGCTATCCGTGTTACTTGAGGACGGAGCCTTACGTAGTGTCCTCTAAACCCCCCACTTTGTTAAGTAACCCGGACCATTTCTGGCTACCCGAGTGTACCCACTGAGGAATAGTTATCAGGTGTATGGACTAAGTAGTATCTTGAAGGAAACACAGACTTTGGTTCTAGCCTTAAGTGCCTTCCCTCACTCACAATATTTGGAAGTGTACATGTAGTTGAAGTGCGGGGATTACTCTCCGAAAGCAAATAATCCTTTACTCTTTTTTAAGTCAGATATTTAAAGCAGTCCCGTTTCTATTTTCGGTTTCTCTTTTTTAGTACATTTTCAGACAAACATCTAATGATTTTTTTATCCTAGATAAGCAAGCACCTAGGTTGCGAGTCCTAGAACTAACTACGAAGGTGCAAATAGAGAGAAAAAATGAAACCTCCTAACAAGCACCTATGCTCGAAAAAGTCGCAGAAAAACCGGCGATGCGAGAAAAATCGGTGATGCGAGAAACACTACGATGGGTGCTCTGATCCTCCAAATGCAGGGCACTCGGTGAAATAGACCCTGAGAAAAAGGGGAGGAGAGGTACAAGTCGGGATGCCCTTACGGGGCCCCTTTCTACAAAAAACACGGTCAAGTACCCTTAATTTTATTTTATTACAAAAAAATATTACAAGAAGAACCTGAGCTAATTCACCCCTCAACAACTGACCAGTGAGAGAAGGGGTCGGTCTATGTACTTTCAACTACTTCAGATCCTAAGAAGCACCTAAACCTGTAGGCCCTACAAAAAATATTTAGAAAAATAAACACTCAAAAAGTCGTAAACAAAAACCGTAAAAAATGAAGAAAAGGTCGTAAAGCAAAACTCTCATGAAAATCGAAAAACACTTAAAACTGTAAAACCAAGAATAATGGAAATTTTTGAAATTAGGTCAAAACTCGATGTAGAAATAACACGTCCCTGGCAACAACACCATTTTGATAACGCAGCTTTCGCTAGCGGTTACAGATTCTGTAGAGATGTCGGTTGTAAAAAAACACTAAATCAAAAGCCGTGTTGATCAAACAAGGATCAACGAAATATGGGGAGAAAGAGAGAAATGATAAGAAATGGCTTTCTCTCTCTCCTATTTTGTGTACACTTTGTTATTTATCCAGGTAAGTGTACCTGAGTTGAACTCGAGGAGGCAGAATATAAAAATATCGATTTTTGATGCAAGAAACACATCCCGAAAACTTTCACTATATTCTTGATTTTACAAAAAACTCAATAAAGACTCAAAATTGAATTGACTTCACGATTATCAAATCGAAGAAAAGAATGAAGAAAAACCGCGACAAATATCTAGAATTGTAGCTGTGGTTGTTGCATAACTACCATAAAAGTTCAGGGAGAAAATACAACGAAATTAGTTTTCAAATTACCCCTACAAGCCAAGGACAGAAGTGCAAAGAAGAAAGTTTATGTTCTATTACAATTGGGTCTTGATAGGGACTAGTTTGCAAAGAAAACGAAATTTATTACATTTAGGTCCCTACACTGGGACCTAAATATAATTCTTGAAAATTCTTGGAGTTGTAGGAGACCCTGGATCATTTCCTGGATTTATTGTGCAATTATTCTACCCCTTCATCTAAACGTCTAGAATTAGAAGTAATCATGTGATCTGAGACGTCCGTCTGAGACACTCGTCAACAGCTTGTACACTCTGGTTTCTTGAGGTTCTTCAGATATTTCACACAGCTGGCAATAGGTGTCTCTTCTTCGATTGATCCACGATGTCCAGCGAAGCTTTTGGGTCTCCGACAGGGACAGAGGGGTGACTCCTTCACCCCTCAAGCTCTCCTTCAAAGGGGTGGCTTCAAGGTCGACAGAGATGGCTTGAATAGGTTAATGAAGAAGGTAATCCGGCAAGCCTGAGAACTGAAAGTGGCTACCTTTGCCTTGCTTGTTCTTTGAGCTTTGAGGAACCAAATGAAGTTGTTATGCTCCAGATGATAGGTTGACCTGCAAGTGATCAATTTCTTGCTCGATTTGCAAGCAAATTGGCCAACAATCTCAAAGAATTTCATATTTAAGAAATGCTTTTGAGAATGTGTCAAAAATATAAAAGGCAAGCAAGAGAGAATGATTTGGAGTGATTTGATTTGGTTTTGAGAAGGACATGAAATGTGGTGTCTAAGTACGAAGATTATAGAACCTAATTACGATATTACCTACGCTAATGTGGCACCTGAATCAAGAAAGAAAAAGGGAAAAGGATGAGTGAAAAACCTGTGAACTGAAGGTGTAGAACCTCATGGTGATAGCTCGATAGCCGGTACTCTGGACCTCGGCCCGGCGGCGATGGTTGCATACGTGGTGGACACCTTTGAACCTTCTTCCGATGATCAATCTTCTACGCGGGAGCCTTTCTTGGAGTTGTCCCCTCTTGGTCAGGGCGGAGCATGGTGGAGAAGGTGGTGGATTGGCCAAGTGTATCTGGAAGCCAGGGCTTACGATTGAATAGTTGGAAATGGTGAACTTTGAGGTGAATTTATAGACGATTAATGGAGGTTTGTTAGAAAATCAAGGATGAGCGTGAGAGAGGGTAGTTAGAGGAAGAAGATCAATGGTTAAGAATGGGGGAAGAGGTTAGTAGTTAGCTTGGAGAAGAAGGTAAAGTTGGGTGGTTGGAACAGATTCTAGCCGACCTTTTTGCAGAAGATGGTCCTAGGTGCTGACACGTGTCAGCACTTGGTTGGCCGGATTCAAGAAATCCTTTAATAAATATAAATTAAATAGTAAATAGCTTTATTTTAATTAGTTATAAATATGAAAATGTACGTAATTAAGATGTCTAAATTATGATATAATTGGTTTTAATAAATAATAATTATTTTACGAAATATAAATATTACATTAATAAATAAATATAATTAATAATTATTAAATAGGTTTTTTATTTTAATACGAATAAGTTAATAAATGCTATATTAATTTTATATTTTCTTAATTATTAGATTAATAAATAAAGTATATACAAATTTCTGTGTGTTTTAATAAATTAATTTAGATATATTAATAAATACAGTATATGTTATACAATTCATTTATACCTATAAATTAGGGTTTTTGATTGATTTAATATAATAAATAATGTCCCAAAATTATGAAATAAATTAGGATTAAAATATAAGATCAAGAAAAAATTAAAAATTATAAAATCATTAAAATAATAAATAATATGTTCTAAATAAAATAGATAGCCCAGAAACCCAGTTGTTGTTAGGTCCCAAAACTAACTTTTTGCAAACAGGCTCCTATTTTAGTGAAATTGCCTTTATTAATTAGATAATATTATTTTATGAACTTTAAAAGTGAGTAAAGTGAAATTGGAGTTCGTATGAGCAAGTTATGATATTCGGAAGTTTGGATTTTGAGAATTTACAAGTTGGATTTCTTGGCATTTATAAAGGTAATATTTTTAACTTACTTTATATTTTTCTATATTTTTATATATAATTAGGAAAAGATTTTAGTGCAAAATATGTTATATGAATTAATTAAAAATCTTTAAAGTTTTAATAATTATTAGATAATAATGAAGTGTGAAAATAATTATTTTTGTTTATTTTCTTTCTTATCTCCCCCTACTTATCTATTTATCGACTAATCCATGTTGACTTGATCTCGAGAATTAGGTTATAAATATATCTTTTAGATATATTTATTTTACTAGTCATATTGTGCATATATACATATCTACATTTTGCCTTTATTTTTAATTTTCATTATCTTTATTCTTTTAATTATTTACATGATTTTAATGCATAAAATGCATTTCTTTCATTACTAAAATTTTGTTAAAAAGTGAAATTTAATGGATATTTGCATGTATTTGTTAAGGGTTTTAAGACAAAATGCACTTAGAATGTTAATGAGTTATGGATTCATTAGTCAGGGACCTATTTGCTAGAAAAAATGCTGGAGCTTTACACTTAGGTCCCTGCACGGGGACCTAAATGTAATAATGGAAAACTACTTGAAACACATCAGTATTCCGGAACTTGGATGGACTGAAGATGTAAAATTCACACTGTTCGTTAATTACGACCAAGATCATATTCTGTGGCATGATCGCGGTCGTCCATTTGAGACACGTGTCAGTAGACTGTGTGCCCTCTATTCTTCACAGTGTTCTTCCCCAATCTATGTTCGACGACGGGACTTTGTCTAATTGTCGATCTCCGCTGAAGTTGAGTAGATCAGCTACTCTTGTAGGGCTAGAAGGGAGTCTCCTCCCCCTTTGAGCTCTCCTATGTGTGCGGAAATTGGAGAAGGTGTAGGATATGGAGAAATCCTCAAGCGCATCACGGAAGCGTGATCGTCGTATCGAATACGACGAAGAACGACTAGTCGTACTAGTTGTTCAGTGCAGCGGAATTTAAAAATTTTTAAACCGATGAAACCACATGATCC
The DNA here is from genome assembly GCA_037367405.1 of Ottelia alismoides. Taxonomy (NCBI): domain Eukaryota; kingdom Viridiplantae; phylum Streptophyta; class Magnoliopsida; order Alismatales; family Hydrocharitaceae; genus Ottelia; species Ottelia alismoides. Next base: position 1,016,061 of record JAZKJV010007604.1, on the reverse strand, counting down.
GAGAACCATTCTCAAATCGTTTCATCTATAACCACAGCAAGTATAATGCAATACCTCTTGAAGCGTGGTTTATCAGGTCTCTACGAAAAGAGACCTCCTGTCTCTAGTCCGATCGTCGGAGTAACGGCTTGCGAGCGCGGAGATGAGTCGCGGTGTCCTCGCAATCCAAGTTGATCCAAGCGCGGTTGCTCCTGATCTCGTCGCACGAGATCAAACGTCTCCTTCGTGAGTGAAGCACTCCAAGAAGACAAAGAACCGCAGAGAGTCGAAGCGGCAGCACGATGGCGCGGGCGTCGACGATTCTCCCCACCAAGGTGGACGGCCACCAAGAAGAGAGGGAGAGAGAGGGCTGTCGTGTATGAGAAAGAGAGAGAGTTTGTGCTAGAATAGCATGTGTCAAGAGAGAGCCAAGTATGCCTCTCTATTTATAGGGTTTTGGGATCCATGGATCTCAATCCATGGGACACATAAAATCAATGGATGAGATTGATTTATGTTCATCCAATGGCTAAGATTGTTGTTGTCAAAGACAACAAATTTAGGTTAAAATTATTTGACAAAATCAAATATAATTCATTCCTAAATCAACCCAACAAATAAGGAGAGAAGACACATGGAGATTTCCTCTCCATGTGCCTTCCAAGTGGGCGCACACCCATTCCATATAGGAATGGTGTGCAGTCCATGAGATTGCATGGAGATTGAAATCTCATGGAAATCCATGAGATTGCATATCTCCATGAAATCTCTCTTATTTATTTGCACCAATTTTATTTGGGTTTTATTCTTCAAAAATAATTCACAATTATCTTTGAGAATATTGCAATCTTGCCATGGAAAAATTGTGAATCATATTCACAACCCAAAACAACATGTAATTCATATTGTTAATTAATTACACAATGTGTATCCAATACACATCATAATTAATCAACACATATAAATTATAATTAACTCTCTCTAATACATTATAAATCACATTTATAATATATTATGAATAATTGGATATTTCTATCCACATTATTCTTATCCAAAATAATTATATCACATTTAATCATATTGGATAACTTTTCATACATCATGATAATTAAATCACATTTAATTATCAAATTCTCTTTGCTTAGATCTTATGGAATTGTTCTTAAACCATTTAAGAACAATGCTATTTCTCCTCAGATACTTGGAGATAAGGACAGGGCGATTGTATTATTCCACGTATAGTGACTTGGATGTTGAGATCGTATCTCAAATCCAGATCCTATGGACCTCCCACTGATGCTTGATCAAATCAAGATCGTAGACTTAATCTTCTCATTGCATTTGAATCTCATTCAGATCAATGTCCAGTTCATAGACTAAGATTAGGTCACTTCTCTAATGAGAGGAGTCACTAAAATCCAAACCTGTTTCATCACTCCCTCGGAATGGAAGCGTCATGGTTATACAATCGTATATGATCAAATCACCCTTCAGGTATTCCTAATACCTGCACATCCTACATACTGGAAGACCTATGATCATCCTGAAGATAAAGATCACTTTTACACTGTCATCTTCAGGGTTAGATCATTAAGTTTCTCAATCTTGGTCATTGGGATTTGGTATAGATCATATGCTTTCACAAAGCACATATCTTACCTTCAAATTCATGTCATGCTTCCAAAGCACGACGACCATGCATGGAATTTGTTCAGTCCCAATACCTCATGAGTGAGCTCATGTCTCCCGGTTCATAGGTGAACCTGTATGATCCCTTTGAGAGATCGTATTACTCATATGTCCTTACATGCACACCAGCTCGCCGGTATATAGACCTTGATTAGGTCATCAACCTATTGGTCTACCAAATGTACATACTCAGACATATAGCAATACATCTGTCTCTAGTCAGAGGATGCATGCCTATGTTGTGACAGAATTCAACGTAGGTCTTTGGTTATCTCGATCTCGTCAAGTCAACCCATTGACTTAACTAACCTGACACCTCTGAATCACTATTCCCATGCAGAGGACCTGCATCAAGAGGTCAGTCAGATATCAGTCATATGAGATAGGATTGCCATCTCCCACTCAGACTGGAGATCATCACTTAATGACCATTTGATGATGCTTGATGAGTCCTCTATCTAACTCCTTAGATATTCATCCAAGCATCAGCCTCTATGATCCATCCAATGAATCAACAGCTGTATGATCATCAAGTTGGCCATGGTACATAACCCTTATTGTACAGAGGGACCCTATAGTGCATTCATTCATTAATCTCAAAAATGGAGTGAAAAATAATCAATAACTTTCATTGATAATTTATTCATTACAATAACATTTATTGTAGAAATGGTTCGCCCGGGGCTCACATTGCTAACAGAAGGTGGCTTGATGAATCTCGGATTCATCACTCTAAATCTCATTTATTAAGCTCAAATCCCTCAAAATCAACAGCATTTTTGCATCTATTCTGCATAATTAGCATTTGTGCATGTTTTCATAAAAAGTGCATTTTAGCACTAATTTCTGCACAAAATAAGAAGCCAAAAATCCTAGCCAAAAATCACTTGTAAAAAGCCTAACTTCCCGGATTTTTAACTCATTCCTGCTAACTACGAATAACCCAAAACCACCTCCACTGTGTTTATATCACTAAAAGAATAAATGAAAAATACAAAAAAATAACTAACCCAAATAAGTGGACCAAAAACCCAAACCCTGGTTTCAGGATTTTCTGACTAAAAACCTCATATCTTCCTCACCTAGTGTCCATTTTAATCCTACTCGCTTTTGAACTAATGTACATTCCATTACCATCAAAACAAGACCAAGTTCAAGTGAATCGGAGCTTATATGTGAAAGTTAGGTTTTGGGCCTCTTTTGTACATTTTGTATTTTAGCGGTTTTTGATCTGTTATTTTATGTACATATTTTATCAATTCATAAAAATACAAAAAAATAGATTAATGTGTAATTATTTATCGTTGAATTTACCATATTTTTCTATATTTTTATCTGGTTTAAAAAAATCATAAAAATTATAAAATCCAAAAATCAAGGTATTCTATGTACATGGGATACCCCAAAAATTCACTTTGTGCAATTGATCGGGTTTTGTTGTCTACATGAAAGTTGTAGATCTCATCGAGACGACAATTTTCGTGTAGAAACTTTTTCAATCCGAGGTCGTTTGCTATTTATTTTGCATTTTACAAAATCTTTATTTTTTTCGAATTTTGTGGTGCTGACACATGGCAGCCCCTGGGGCCGCCCCGTATTAGCCATTTTTGTATATATTATTATATCATTTTGATAAAAAAAAGATTTATTAAATTCCTCCGCACGTACGAGGCACGTGCCTCCCAGGCACGCGCCAAGCATGTGCGCCCCGCCTTTACCCATCGGCCGCCACGTGGCTTAATCACGGTCGTCCGATCTCGGCCGATCGGATGGCCGTTGCACATCGTCTACCTCCACCCCCTTCCCAATCAATCGCCGCCACATCGACTTCTCGGCCCCAAACTTCTCGACACCTCATGCGTATTTCACCCTCCTCCATCTCCGAGATCCTTCCTCATCAAATCCTCGTCTGATACCGCCACATCCCATCAATCCTCGATTTTCGCAAATCCCCAGATCACAACGCCCCCCCCCCCCCCCTTTTCCATCTCCGACGGGACCCCTCTCCTATTTAAATGACAGCATCGCCCCTCCTCAAATCATCCACCGTCTGCACTAAATCAAAGGAGGAGGTCGGTGGTGACAGCCCGACCCCCTTCCTCTTCAACCCCGGCGAGATCCGAGGACGTCCCCAACCCTCGTTGCAGAAGCAGCTCCACCACCGCCTTGCTGCCATGCTCCGGCCTTCATCGTCGTTGAGCCCACGACTCCGCCAACGACAACATCTACCATCTTCTACTCCACCTCATCTTCACCAAGCAACACCATCGACTTCATCGACCTCGGTCGGCCCCAACACAGCTTCTTCTTCGACAATGCTTCATCGCCCACGACTTCCACCGATAACGTCTCCGCCAACAACGCTACGACACTGCCTCTGACCATCGAGCTATCCTTCATACACCACGACTTCAACCTCCAGACCCAGCCACCACCGGCCAAGCTTCCTTCGTTGTCCAATGGCGGCGGACGCACCTTCACCCTCCTCCGTAGGAGCACGGTCGAAGCCCCGCACTCCGCCTCGCCTCAGCCATCGCCGGGCGAAAGTCCCGAGACTCCCCTCCACGAGCTACATACGTGAGGGCGGGGGGGGACGTCATCAGCCCCGTCATCCCCAAGGGTTACGTGCGGATCACGTGACCCGCTGGGTCATTTGCAGAAAAGCCCCTCAAGTTCCAACTTTTGCAGACCGACCCAGTCATCCAAGGGCACGTGCACAGCACATGCCCCATGGTATTTTTGCAGAAGTATCCCCAAAGATTCCTGGTAATTACACTTAGGATTCCCCCCCACTGCATTTCTATATTTATCCTATTTATTGTAATTACAGTTATACCCCTGTGTTTCTTTGTGATTTCAGACTCCTAGGTTGCATTATTTAATTATCCAAAAATAGCATGATGTTCTTCCATTAATTCTCTACTGTTTGACATATTATCACCATTTTTTTATTAATGGTAATTAATAATTAATTATTTTGTGGAAAATTGCATCTTTTACGTTGTTTGTGCTCTGAAATTTGTATTTGACTAACCATTGCTCTAAAAATTCTCGAAAAATGATATATTGTAGAACTAATTGTGCTTGATGTTGTGCCCGAAAAGAATTGCATTTGCATGCACAGATTGCCCTGTAAAAATCAATTTGCATATTTCAGTGTTCGATTTTTAGTATGTATTAGATCGTACATTTTCGAGGTTTAGGATTTTTTGAGATCAATCACCTAGTGATAGATCTTAGATAATTTTGTTCCTTGAAAATAATTAGGTTTAGTATTTATTATAATTAAATATTGAAATCCATTTTGTTTGCATTTAAAAATTCATAAAAAATTCATATTACATCCAAAAATTCTAAAAACATTATAGTGCATTCATTTCATTATATTTCGCTTTATGGCCAAGTTTCATATTTTTTGGACATCGTTTGAACGTAATTTGCATTTTAGTCCCAAAAATAGGCCAAAAGTGCATTTTGCATCCTTTATTGCATTAAAAATTCCAAAAAAAAGATCGCTTAAAAAAAACGCACACGAATTTTGATAGATATAATTCTAGGTTGTTCCTTTGCCTCCTTGTGTTCGACCTTGGAACTTGCCCAAGTAAAATAAACATAAAACCGCATTGATTAAAATTGACGAATATTTTGTGTGGTTATTTTCTTGACTGATTCCGATTGTCGCCTACAACGAAACGAAATTATTTTTAAGCACGATCAAAAATAACATCTTTAACAGAACGAATATCGGACTCGTCAGATGGCACCGTTGCTGAGGAGGCAAACAACTTAGTTTTGTGTTTTGAAAATTTTCGTTCGGTTTTCTGCATTCGGGGAGTCTGACCCTCGAATTTTTCATTGTAAATTCTATAATTTTGTTTCCTGCATTTATTTTTTATATTTTATTGAGTCACTTTCCTACAATATCTCTCTTATTTTTCTTACGAGGTACTTGGCATACGTGGAGCAGTTTTTCAAGAAACCAACGCATCTTCACCGACTTCCGAAAAGCCGCAATTAATTTAAGATCGAGTCGAGTCATGAGAGAGCATAGAGTCTAGGTTTTTAATTCATACAAATTTTAAATTTTTGTAATTAATTGCTCATTTACATCGATGTTCGTTTGGACTCTCACGTGTGTAAAAAGATCTTGAACTATTCTTATGGTGTGTCGTGGCATGTTTCACTCTCCGGTGAGGGTGAGGCCCGACTTGAGTGGCGATTAGGATAGACCTGCAAATACGGCTCTCAGAGCATTTTAATTTCTTAATTGTGCTCGTAGTAATTAAGCCACACTTCAGTTTAACTGAGACGTACATAGATCATTCAATTTAGCCAAAAATCAAACTCAATTTTTTCTCACTAATAGAATTTTCTGCTTAGGTGCGGTTTTTCATCGGCTTGCATTCATTTAAAATAATTTTTCAATTCTGTATTGCATCCCACATGGTGATTGCAAGGATTCATTATAAGTCTTCTAACTGAGCATACATCATTGTTTTCGTGTGCATCGGCTTTTTCCGAATTTCCCCCTCTTGTTGTGTCACATAATTTTAAAAGGAAACTGGGACTAGACGATAGACGTGTATTTCTGCTCACTTAAATTTTCAATGATCACCTCATTAAAATTGGGACTGCTAAATATAGTCGATTTTAAATAACCCATAAAATCAAGAATTTTGCGAGGGAGTAACCTCGACCTTGGATGTTTTTATTTTTCTGAGTGAGAGAGAGACGACACATAAGGTTAGAACCAAGCTCCGATATTTTCATTCAGACTACTAATTTTAAAAATGATTAGCTACTTTTCAGTGAGGAATACAGGTAGCTGGTAATCGGTCCGGACTTCCTTAGCAAAGTGGGTGGTTTAAAGGACACTGCGCAAGGCTCCATCTTTAAGTAACACGGGTAGCCATTTTACGGTCCATACTTACACCAATATTGGCTAAAAGTAGATGCAACTAGTCGTACGAACTCGGGACAGTCTTTAAGAAAATTTTGGCACCTAACAGCTCGCTAAATTCTTTCCAAGATTGATTTATCATCAATATAAAATTGAAAAGATAATAGCCGAACTCTTACGGCGTCATTGTGTGAGTTGGTGAACCTGGGGTTTGATTTGTGTTTGCATTGGTGTGCGTGAACCGATATCGAAGATCAAAAGCCACACATTTGATAAAATTTCTTTGACTATCCTGTGCAATCATCTTTCCTTTCTTGATTTAAACCTCATCATGAAACTCTTATCCAAAAATTCTTGTAGACCCAACCCCTCATTCCTTTCAAAAAAGGCCGAACAATTATCCGAGAAGCCATCAGGCTATACTATGAAAATGAATTCGTATCGGTTAGACCCAAAACACCTCCTCCAACTCTCACAAGAGACTCTCAACCACCAACTCGCTCTACAAATCCGATCTGCTTCATGAATGACAACCCTTTGTATTCGGACCAGACAAACAAACAACCAACTGAGGTATCCACTTCTTCATATATCAATACTCTCTATGCCAATCATATAATTCATCCTTCTTATTCGGTAAACGTCAATCCATCAATCATGGGAGATTATGACCACATGATCAAACTCAATACTTCTTCAAATCTCCCGTCTTCCCGCTAGTAAACATAAATGAATAATCATCATCTTGGATTGACCATAACAGCCCCCTCTTCAGACACGATACTCATACAGAGGATTGGACTAACCACATAGAAACACATCAACCCTGTATGCTGACTCCACAATATCAAGGTTCGACAACTTACGATCAAAGGATTGAACTCTACTCGAACCAACTCCACATGCCTGGACCATATGAGCAGCCGCCTTCCATAATTATTGAGGAGATATTTTCAGAAAATAATGATCATATATTGGATATTCCGAGAAACTCTCATCTCAACACATACAGGAAAATGGAAGATGAAATTATTGAATACACATCGACTTCTCCCATGATTGATCGTGAACAGAATTTTGAGAATGATATTTTGAGGATAAATAAAAGATTCGAATTAATGGAGGATAGATTTCAATAATTTGTCGACCGACTAATTTCATTCTATGGTGGCTCAGACATAAAAATGAATGAGGAAATAGTTGGTTCTCATGCTGAAAATTTTGAGGATATTCAGAAACCTAGGAATGATTCTGACAACGACACCTCTGCATATTACTCCCCTAAGAATGTCTATGCTTCTGACTCTCACTCTAAACATCAAGGACTCTTACTCTGAACATCAAGGCCCCTTCTCATCTACGGAGCACATCACATCACCACACATAAAATACTAAAAGGGATTATTCAAAAACACCAAAAAAATTGAAAATCCAGAAAAATTCATAAAAAATGAGACTTAAGAAGATCTAAGGAATTTGGATCCTGCTGAATGGGAAGCACTGGAAAAAAGATTGATGTTTGAACTTCCCTTTATAAAGGCCATTGAACACTTCCCCGACCTTAAAGGATTTGTAATGGACAAATTAACTATCAAAAAGTCGGGAAGGATTAGAACAAAGATTGAAATTCATATCTTGTCCATGGCCTCCTCCTTGGTATTGAGGAGAAAAACCAAGAGCCGCATAGTGAAGCGGTTGCCCATATTTGATTGTATGATCAAAGACACAATTTTCACCCATGCTCAAATTGATGACGATTCACCAATCAATATCCTCCCGACCTCTGTGTTTCATGAACTCGAACTCGGAGCGATTTAGAAGATTCAAGAGATTGTTCAATTGGCTGATCGATCGATAAAGCAGCTGAGAGGAATCATTTCTGTAATCATGACATTCCAAGGTGCTCCGCTCAAAGTAGAATTCACGTTTATTGATATTGAGCATCAAGGAGAATTCACCCAATCTCCAATTATTCTCGGAAATCCATTCTTAGCATTATCTAAGGCAATTATTGATTGTGAGACATGGGAAATCAATTTTAAAGCATTGGAAGCACTTAGATCTGACCCTGTCTTTGAGAAACCACAATTTTCTGAGGGAACCCACGAAGTCCCCAACAACCGCAACCATGAAGCGATAGAAGAGCCCTACCCTGCAGTTACACCTAAGATAGTGGTTGTTCATGAGACTATTGTTGTAGAGAACCTCCCCCCTGCTCCATTCCAAGCTGCTCTCACCATGGAGAATCATGTATATGTATCATATGATCCGGAGACTTATGCATGGACATACCGTGGGTCAACCTACCCTGACTACATGGAATACATCAACTCGACACAAGAATGCTCCAACATCGAATCAATTAAGAATGAACATGCAGAAACTCTCCCCAGTATTTCAATTCCCACGGATCTCAAAATAGATAAATCTTTCTTATATGATCCTGAGACATATGCATGGTCGCACCCTGGAGCAACGTTCTCTGAATATCTTGACCAAATCATCCCAAATCGAGAGTGCACCAACATTCAGGAGACTAAGAACAAACACACAAGCCACACACCGACCAAGGAGAAGAATTCCAATGGCTATTCATCTGGATACTCAAGTGAACCGACTCCTTCACGAATCAAGAAAAAGAAAGTCGTCTTTGACCTTTCGGAAGAGGAATCAGCTGACGATCCCTCATCAGGTTCAGAAAAGGTAATCTACATGAGTGAAGTATGTTCGGCAGCTCTAAAGACATATCTTCTCAAGGATCCAAAATTCGATTCTCGATGGACAACTCTCGTTCCTAACGACTATTCATCCAAAGCTGATGCTCCTACCCTCTACAAGTACAACGAAATTATTTCTTACGAGCTGACTGAGACCGGTGCTTCTGAGTATTCATCTGAGGACAAACCACTTGATCCCAAAAAGGAACGAATTTTGAGGAAACAATTGAAGAAATAAAAAGACATGAATATCTGGTGTGTGCCCACTTTCAAATACTATTCCACTGAGGATAACTCTGATGATGGCTACCTTTCATCTGACTTTAATGTTTCATCTACTATCCATCATGATTTTTCTGAGGATGACACTGATAATAGTTGGGAATCATATGTTTCATCTCCGTCTCGTTATACCGATATCCCATCACAGGCTCACAAGAAGATCAGTCGAAAACCACCTTAATCATCGGCTACCCACCCTCCCTCCTGACCACATCGGTCTCATTGTACAGCTTCTTCCTCTACTTAGGCTAAGGCCTAAGTATAGGGGGGACCGATTCCATCTGTATATACCATTTCTCTCATCACACTTTTCCTTCTCGATCACTCCATTTCCACCCTTCTCCTATACTTAGGCTGACCAGAGCCTAAGTATAGGGGGAACCGACACCCACCTGTATATACTCTCCTCATTCACATATCCCGACTGCTTCATTTTTTCCACCCTTCTTCTATACTCAGACTGTTCACAATCTCAATATAGGGGGCGGACCTGTATATCTTGTTCTTTTTCTTTTCCCTTTTTACTCTCTTACGCTTAGCCCGAGATATGTCTTCTTTACGCTTCTTGTGCTCTGAGGACACAGCACTCGCTAAGTATATGGGGGTCTGTATATATATTGTGTATATATTTTAGCCATACCTCATACTTTCGCGTAAGTCAATATGTATTTACGGGATGGGTAATTAATTTTTTTAAAAAAAGAGTTTTGCTACCAACTGTGACAAACCCAAAATTTTTGAAAAAAATATGGCTTCTTATTCATTTTTGCATAAAAAGTCCCTTGCATAAAATTTCAAAAAAAAAACGTGTATGCATTTCACACACCTACACTTCATCCAACATCGCATTCATTTGCAACTGTGAAAAGTCAGTAGGTTCTGAACCAAGTTATAAGCCGAAATTAAGAGTGTTCTAGACTTGACCTTAATCCACCTAATTTTCAGAGGAACTTCATCGAGAAATAGGATTTTAGAAGCTTCAGGTATTTGACTGAATACTTTGAGTTCCACATGACAATGTGCAGCGTTTAACTCTTAGTATCTAACCTGGTCTCTTCATTCTGGGTACAACTCTGGAATAGGGAATTAATTTGTACTCTCGCACTATGCACTTAGCCCAACTCAAACGGGATGTTGGAAGATTGTGTAAGTTTCTTTTCCGGTAGCGTGGAAATCTAAAGACTGGAGTACGGGTTGAAATAAAGCTTCGTAAAAGGGATGGACGGCTGGGCACAATTTTTTCTAAGACCCCAAACAATGTACGGAAACAAAGAGATTCTATATCCATAGGGGCACAACAGGATCCAAGCAGAACCACCAAAAATTCCAAATACAAAGAAGCAACTACCAAATAAATATCTGACCAAAAAGGTCCAAGCTTCAAGAAAACCTACAGATCTTGGTGGAGACTCGACTACACTGGCCAGCTTCACAAGGAGAGGTGGCTACACTGGCCACCCTCCGGTTCTTTTCTCCTTCTTCTAACTTCTCCCCCAATTCGATTATGAACACAGCGCGACAGACCTTAAAAGGAAATACTTGACTCCCCGAGGACGAGTTATTGGAGAGGAGGTTTGCGCAGTAGTCCGGCATTCTGGGTGGGAAGAGCTAAAACCTTTCACACACATGATTCGATTATTCAACGTTCATAGGGTATGCTTTGGGAAGAGGAATGATCTAAGATGACTTCTGAGCCGAAACTGTAGCAATAATGTGTAGAACTTGAAGGTTGTTGATTTTAAAATTCGAAGTCTCACAGAAATTCCGCCAGACTATTAATCCAGAGGTTGAGTGTAGTTTCATTTTCACCTTCAGCTCATGATCTTGGTATGGAACCCAATCTCATTTCACCTCATGGCATTTCTTTTTGATGCTCAAGGACGAGCATGGTTTAAGTATAGGGGGATGATGAATCTTGGATTCATCGCTATAAATCTCATTTATTAAGCTCAAATCCCTCAAAATCAATAGCATTTCTGTATAATTAGCATTCATGCATGTTTTCATAAAAATTGCATTTTAGCACTAATTTCTGCATAAAATAAGAAGCTAAAAATCCAAGCCAAAAATGACCTGTAAATATCCTAGCTTCCCATATTTTTAACTCATTCATGCTAACTCCGAATAACCCAAACGACCTCCACTGTGTACATATCACTAACAAGAGTAAATGAAAAATACAAAAAAAAATAACTAACCCAATAAGTGGACCAAAAACCCAAACCCTAGTTTCAGGATTTCCAGACTAAAAACCTCATATCTTCCTCATACATTGTCCATTTTAATCCTACTCACTTTTGAACTAATGTACATTCAATGACCTTCAAAACAAGATCAAGTTCAAGTGAATCGGAGCTTATATGTCAAAGTTGGGTTTTGGGCCTCTTTTGTACATTTTGTATTTTAACGGTTTTGACCTGATATTTTATGAACATATTTTATCAATTAAAAAATCCAAAAAAATTAGATTAATGTGTAATTATTTATCTATGATTTTACCATATTTTTTCGGATTTTTTCTGATTTAAAAATAACATAAAAATTATAAAATCCAAAAATCAAGGTATTTTATGTACATGGGATACCCCAAAAATTCACTTTGTGCAACTGATCGATTTTGGTTTTTATGTTTTCATGAAAGTTGTAGATCTCATTGAGACGAGCAATTTTTGTGAAGAAACGTGTTTGATCCGAGGTAATTTGCTATTTATTTTGCATTTTACAAAATCTTTATTTTTTCGAATTTTCTAGTGCTGACACGTGGCAGACCCTGAGGTCGCCATGTGTCAGCCATTTTTGTATATATTATTATATCATTTTTATAAAAAAATTATTAAACGCCCCCCTACATGCGAGGCACATGCCTCCTAGGCACGCGCCAAGCACGTGCGCCTCGCCTTTACCCTTCGGCCGCCACGTGGCTTAATCACGACCATCCGATCTCCACCGCTGGGACGGTCGTTGTACATCGTCTACCTCCGCCCCCTTCCCAATCAATCATCGTTGCACCGATTTCTCTGCCCCAAACTTCTCGCCGCCTCGCGTGTATCTCTCCATCCATCTCCGAGATCCTTCCTCATCAAATCCACGTTTGATACTACTGCATCCCATAGATCCTCGATTTGCGCAAATCCCCAGATCACAGCGCCGACCCCCCCCCCCTTCCATCTCCGGTAGGACCCCTTGCCTATTTAAATGACAGTGCCGCCCCTCCTCAAATCATCTAACGTCTGCACTAAATCAAAGGAGGAGGTCGGTGGTGACAGCCCGACCCCCTTCCTCTTCAACCCTGACGAGATCCAAGGACCTCCCCGGCCCTCGTTGCAGAAGCAGATCCACTGTCGCATGCTGCCACACTCCGACCTTCGTCGCCGTTGAGCCCACGACTCTGCCAATGACAGCATCTACCATCTTCTACTCCGCCTCGTCTTCACCAAGCAACACCATCGACTTCATCGACCACGGTCAGCCCAAGCGCAGCTTCTTCTTCGGCAACGCTTCATCGCCTACGACTTCCACCGACAACGTCTCCGCCAACAATGCTACGACACTGCCTCTGACCACCGAGCAATCCTTCACACGTCGTGACTTCAACCTCCAAACCCAGCACCGCCGGCCAAGCTTCCTTCGATGTCCAACGCCGGCAGACGCACCTTTACCCTCCTCCGCAGGTGCACGCCCGGAGCCCCGCACTCCATTTTTCCTCAGCCATCTTCGGGCAGAAGACCCGAGACTCCCGCCACGTGCTGCGCACGTAAGGGCAGAGGGAATGTCATCAGCCCCGTCATCCCCATGGGTCACGTGCGAATCACGTGACCCGCTATCCCCTTTAGTTCCAACATTTTGCAGACCGGCGCAGTCATCCAAGGGCACGTGCACAGCACGTTCCCTTGGTATTTTTACAGAAGTATCCCCAAAGATTCCTGGTAATTGCACTTAGGTCCCCCCCCCCACTGCATTTCTATATTTATCATATTTATTGTAATTGCAGTTATACCCCTCTATTTCTTTGTGATTTCAAACTCCTACGTTGCATTATTTAATTATCCAAAAATAGCTTGATTTTCGTCCATTAATTCTCTACTGTTTTACATATTGTGGACATTTTTGGGATTAATGGTTAATTAATAATAAATTATTTGTGGAAAATTGCATATTTTGCCCAGTTTGTGCTTTGAAATTTGTATTTGATTAACCGTTGCTCTAAAAATTCCCGAAAAATCATATATTGACATTGTGCCCAAAAAAACTGCATTTGCATGCATAGATTGCCCTGTAAAAATCATTTTGCATATTTCAGTGTTCAAGTTTTAATAGGTATTAGATCGCACATTTTCAAGGTTTAGTATTTTTCTGAGATCAATCACCTAGTGATAGATCTTAGATAATTTTATTCCTTGAAAATAATTAGGTTTAATATTTATTATAATTAAATATTGAAACCATTTTGTTTGCGTTTAAAATTTCATAAAAAAATTCATGTTGCATTCAAAAATTCCAAAAAAATTATAGTGCATTCATTTCATCATATTTTGCATACGTGACCAGGTTTCAAATTTTTTGGACATCGTTTGGACGTAATTTACATTTTAGTCCCTAAAATAGGCCAAAAGTGCATTTTGAATCCTTGATTGCATTAAAAATTCCAAAAAAAGACCGCCTCAAAAACTGTGCATGAATTTTGATAGACATAATTCTAGGTTGTTCCTTTGCAACCTTGTGTTCAACCTTGAGACTTGCCCAAGTAAAATAAACATAAAACCGCATTGATTAAAATTGACGAATATTTTGTGTGGTTATTTTCTTGACCGATTCCGATCGCCGCCTACAACGAAACGACATCATTTTTAAGCACGATCATAAATAACATCTTTAAAACAGCGAATATCGGACTCGTCATGGCCACGCTGGTGGAAAGAACTGGGGTTTCAAACCCTAATTACAAACTGTGACGTGATCGACTGGATGTATGTGATGTATCATCGATGCTCCAAGTGTGCTCGAAATGAAGATATGGCTCCAGATGTCGTGTGGATCTGCAAATTAAAATAACTTTTACTCTATTCATGCTGGAATCGACCCCAAAAGTTAACATTTCTTTACAGTTCAAGTCAGAGTTCCAGAAAATACTAGGGATACAAGATTGATTACGACTATAAGCAAATTGGGTTTGAATTCACATCAAAGATCTGAAAAGGGTGATGAATTGATCTATTTGAGTACTTAAATTGCCTAATCATGGCACAGATAACAAAAAAATGAAAGGAAAAGGAATGATGAAGGAGGTACTTAGGAAGAGCAGAGTATATAACTCCACTGGTCACTGCTCGATGGGGCGGCTTCCCGAAGCTGGACGCGTGCGGCGGTGATGATGCAAGGCGAGCTCCGGCCTTGGATCTATCTTCCAATCAACCTTCTTCCACGTGGGGGCCGCAGATGGATTTATCACCTCCAGATCAGAGGATCACAACAGGAAAGTAGGTTGACAGCCAGTTGGGTTTCTGGAAGTGGTACTCAGGAAAGTTAGTTAGAAATGGAGATGTTTGTGGGGTTTTATAGATTGATTGGAGGAGGGTTAGTTTAGAATATAAGGTGGGGTGAATCTAGGTTCTCAGGAGAAGGAGTTGGAGGGTTTGGATTGGACGAAGAGGGTGGAAGATAGTGGGTAGAAATTATAGAAGAGAGGTTGTTATAACAGAAGCACGGGCCTGCCTCTTGAAGAAGGCACCAAATGTTGACACCTGTCAACACATTGTTGGCAATATCAAAAAATTATTTATAAAATATATATTAAATAGTAAATAACATTATATTATACGAGTATGAAAATGAAAAGTATAGATAATTAATTTATCTTAATTATGGTATAATTATATTTTGTAAATAAAAATATTTTACGAAATATAAATATTATATTAATAAATAGGTATACTTATTACTTGATAAATAAGTAATTGATTTTTAATTTAATATATTAATAACTATTATACCATTTTGATATTTTTACTAATTATTAGGATAATAAATAGAGTATATATGAATTTTTTTTAGATTTCACAAAATTGATTTAAGTATATTAATAAATATGGATATAAGTTATGCAGTTCAATTTTACCTATAGTTTAGTGTTTTTTATTTATTTAAAGTAATAAATAAGCTCAAAAATCATTAAAAAAATCATGGATGAAGTACAAGACAAAGAAAATAATTAAAATTATAAAATCATAAAAACAATAAATAGTGTGTTCTAGATAAAATAAACAATGCAGAAACCCAGTTGTGGTTAGGTCCCAAAACCGAAATTTGTAAATGGACTCCGATTTTAGTGAAATCACTTCCATTAATTAGAGAATATTATTTTATGAGTAGAGTGCAAGTTGAGTTTGTATGAGAATGTTATAATGTTCGGAAGTTGAGATTTTGACAATTTACAAGTTGGATTTCTTGGCACATATATAAGATAATATTTTTAACTTATTTTTATTTTATTCTATACATTTTTATAAATAATTTGGGAAATATTTTATGAAAAATATGTTCATATGAATTAACTAAAAATCATTGAAGTTTTGTTATTTATTGTATAAATAGTGAAGAGTGTGTGAAATGTGAAATTAATTATTTTTATTGTTTTCTTTCCTTATCTCCCCTACTTATTTGTTTGTCTACCAATCCATGTTGACTTGGTCTCGGGGGTTATGTTATAAATATATCTTTCATCTTTCTAAGTCACACTGTACATATATACATATATACAATTTTCCTACTTTTTAATTTTCTTGATTTTTATCTTATTTTAAAATGCTAAAAAATCGACAAAAGGCAAAAATTCAGTATTTTATACCTATAAAATATCACCTAAAAATACATTTTGTACAGATGATTCATTTTGAATTTCGGTCCCTCATGAAAGTTGTAGATCTCATCGAGACGAGCAGCTTTTAAGATAACCACTTTTTAATTGACCCCTTTTTACCTTTTATTTTTCTTTAAATTAATTTTTTGCTTTTTTGGGAGCAACATGTTGCAATTCTTGAAGCTGCCACGTGTCACCCCCTTTAATATTTTTATTTATTATTGATTTTCATTATTTAATTTTATTTTTTATTTCTCTTTATTTATTTATTTACTTTTATTTTTATTATATAGTTTATTTTTTTAATTTAATTTTAATTTGAATTTTAATTTCCTACCTTCCACGTGGTTGTACCTTCACTTGCCACGTGGCTGGCCCCCACTCATGCCACTGCTTCACGCGGTACCCATCATTGTTTGCCTCCTGCGGTGGTTTTGTGCTCCTGCAACCACTGCCCACCCCTGATGCGTCCCTCGCCAACCTCCTCCATATGCAGCAACCGCCCAATGCTACATCTTCTCTCTCTCCTCAATGCACAGGAACTCACACTCAAGTCGTGCGCTCGCCAACTATATTTTGCAACCTCCTACGTCGTGCCTTATTCAGAGGTGCAACAACCACTCCACTCATTCTCTCTCTCTCTCCTCTTCCCTCACCTACTGCTCACAAGACCCGCACAACCTGTCGTATGACTACACCTCGCCCAACTCTCTCTCTCTCTCTATTCTCTTGTACGATCTCTTATACCGAACATCCGCAACCTCCCCCATCATTTTCGGCACCCACCAAACCTTTCATAAAATAACGTCGCACACCACACATGTAGGTTCATCTGCCATTATCAAGAGAGGTAGGATGAGTTATGGTCACCCTTAGGTGACAGCTGAGGATTTCACCATCGAGCGATGAACCCCACCTTCTCGACGAGATCCAAGGGATCCAAACCCTTGCCGCAAATCCTCCATGAGTTTCTCAAGCTCAACATTCATCGATGAATTAAGCAACTAACGATGCTCATTTGAGCATTTTTCCTAGGCGAAGCCCATCACCCATCGACCCATTCCCAGGTAATAATCATCCCTTTCTATCTTCTTCCTCTTTTGCATGTCCATGTCTTCTTCAACCTTTCCTTCTTTCTCTCAGTTAAGACCCAAACCTCCAAATTAAAAGATTAAAATCCCATCAACCAAATCCAAGCATCATCACAATTTCCATTCACTGATCTTCTCCGTCGCAATCCTCCTCACCTTGAGTCATTTGGTTTTTGTGAAGAACCAACCACCATGACTTCTTAAATGTTCTCCACAGAATCTAGGACCTCCATTTCATGCATCTCATCCTCCCCGCTCGAGCAGTCTACTCGAAGCCCTTTAAGTGTCATCTGTAGGACTAGGCGGAGTAGAGCTACTAGTACGTGCAGTTTTCAGCAACCTCAACAGAGCCATCTTCAAGTCATCCTCCTTACCGCCCCTTAGCCATCACCCGCTTCATCGTGAATAAACTATGCCCCATCGTCTCCGCACAAGCTTTGTCGCCGAGCATCTCCACCACCTCCACCATAGTGCTTTTGCCTCCAGCGACCACCTTTGACGTCGGCCTCATCCGTCCAAGCAGAAGCTCAACCATCGAGCACACGAGCTTCCTCCCACCACAGTTGTGCTCCTCATCCACTTAAATCGCATCTTGCCTCCTGTGACTTACCGCCTATTGAAGTCGTTATCATCCACGGTCGCATCTTGGTCGTAACCGTCATGCAGGCATGTGGCCACATAACTACCTCCCTTTTGCAACCTTGAGTTGCGCTAATGTCACTGCTCAAGGAACCACCGCTCGAGATTGCAACCACCCTCGCCCACGTCGTATGCCCAATGTTCAGCAACCACTGTCGTGGTAGAGCAGCTCCATCGCCTGAATCGTGCCCTCCACCTCGAAGAAGAAAGGGTTTATTTCTCCTATTTATTTTCATTTTTTTTGTAAATATTTCAAACATACCTATCATGTTTCTCAATTTTCCAAAAGTGCCCTTGTTGCAACCTCGAGCAGCACCAATGCTACCGCTCAAGGAACTGTCGCTTTGGACCGCATCCACCCTCACCCCCGTCGCCTCGATAAAGCCGACACAATTCACCCCGGTGTTCGACAACCGACATCGATGCCGAGCAGCTCTATCTCCCGAATCATGCCCTCCGCCTCAAAGAAGAAAGGTTCGATTCTCTTATTTCTTTTCATTTTTTAAATATTGCAAACGTACCCATCATATTTCTCAATTTGCAAAAGTGCCTCTTGCATATGCTTCTCTTGTTAAGTTGTTTACTTTTGAGTTGCAAGGACATACATGTCTTTGTTCTATAATTTAAGCCTTATTTTGGCATTGTTTCATTAATAAAAAATCATGTTGTAGACCATAAATTTTCTATTTGTTGGATATTTAATTGGATTTTTGTTAGCATTGGGAAATTAATTAAAATTGTGCTAGCAAAAAATGGCTTATATTACCCACTTTATGGTCTGAATTTCATAGTAAACTAATAGTTGCTCCAAAAATGAGAAAATTTCGAAAATGGTGTGTCTAGATGTATTTTTATTTACGTCCAAATTTCATTGCAAAAGGATGTTTATTATGCCTAAAATAAATTGTAGTGTGATTTTCTGTAATTGATTTATAGTTAAATCCACACAATATTTTTGTGAACTTTCAAGTCTCCCGGTTTGCTCATTGAAGTATCTATTTGAGATAAATTGATTTCTAAGCAATTCAATTTGATTGACTAATTGGAAATTAATTAGTCACAATCACTCTGTTTCACTTAAAAATCATATATTCTCAGAAAATTCCAAAAAAAATAATGTAGACTCATTTCATAACTTTCTGTATAATTTTCATTAAGTTTGCATTCTATTTGCATGAAAAAAATGCATAAAAACCCCTAAAAGTTTCATTTTTCAATGGTGCATTTTAAACCCGAAAATTCTTAAAAGATACATTTTGCATCAATCATTTGATTAGGTTTCTAGGAAAATTTCAATTCAGCTAAAGTGGATTAATTTCACATTCAAATTAATTTGGCTAACTTGCTTTTTTCCTTAATAACGTAATTCAATTGCATTTTTTTGCATTCCCATTTTTATTGCATTAAAAATATAAAAAATGTCTCTTTCAAAATCCAGCTTCTAGATCTCCTAATAATTAATCTGAGGAGACAGTTTCCTCCTTAAGTTCGACCTTGAGCTTGCTAAAGTAAAAATATAAATTGATTGTTCACTTTAATTGGATAATTAATTAATGGTTTTTGATTGATCTGTTAATTGTCCAACTCCAACAACTTGACAAAATTAACTAGGGCATTTACAGGTTCATTAATCACTCAACATTTTTAACATTTTTTAAGATTTTCTATCTCTTCCATACAAGGTAAGAGATTGGAATCATCATCTACACAAGGATAACTAAGAGCAATCTGTACAGTGTCATCCATGGGGGTAGATAAGGTGGGAACTATGGTGCATGTGTATGTGGTCAAAGGTTGTGGCAAGGGTGCCTTATCATCACAACTTGGCTCTACTAGGTGTCTCCCATTATTATGTTTTTTTTATTTTTATATTTTTCTCAACTTTTGTATTTTGGGCGATTGTAAGCTCTCATGAGTTTCGTCTAATGAATCCATGGCATAAGAAGGTGAAGCATTAGTATGGCTCTAATTTATACCAGTGAGGTTGTATATCCTTTGCTTCATTTGCTCCACTACTCAGATCATGTACTCATAGCAGTATTCGTAAGAGGTTACTCCAGCACTCGATCTCATGTAGGCGAAATTGTAGGGAATGTGATGGTGGTGGTGGGTAAAATTAAAATCCGATACCTGAAACTGTGGATGAGTCATATATGTATAAAAAGGAAAATCAGGAGCAATGTCCTCTTGATAAAATGGAGGTGGATCGGCTGGAGAGTAAGAAGGTTTAGCGAAGTCCGAATAAAAATAACTACAATCAGTCATCTCCGAAACAGAAGTAAGGGATGGGGAGATCACGATGGTTAAGTCAAAGTATGGAAGAAAAAGGCACAAATGCACAGAGAAGATCGAGTATGCACACAAACAAATAAAATATAAACAAGCAAACCCCTCAATTCACAAACTCAACATAGTGATGACTGTGAAAGTTCGGTCTTTTTGTCTTGTCCAATTTTAGAGTTAGGTGAGAAAATAAAATATTTACAAGCACACAAGTGCAGCCACATAGAGTGGTTGTGTTCTAGTCGGTGGTGCACACCTGCTAGAACATCGAGACCACATCGCCTAACATCTTAGGAAAGTGCTTCTAGCAATAATAGGGCCAAGAGCCGATACATGCACTTAAGGCACAAGTCTAGGGATGGGGGTTCTATTCCTTAGGTATATCTGCCTCACTCAGTCTGAATGCAACCTATGTATAAGGAGGGGGTTACTCTCCCCAAACCAAATGATTTTCCCTTTTTGATTTTAGGGTAAAGTAGAAATAGCAGCCCCAATTTTATTAGTTATTACTTTTTTGGATTTTTTATAAATGCATGAATCCTAAGTAGGTATCAGTTCTTTTAGTATCCTATGTGGTCAAAATTAGAGGGAGAGAGTTGGAAAAGCAATGCAAGCCTAAATAAATGATGTTGGCTGCCTCCAACTCTCATTGTGCGGTATGCTATATAGAATTGAAAATACTCTACATGCCATGCAAGCCGTTTAAAGTGACCTAAAATAGGAGTTGTTATTATCATGAAGAACAAGAGAAAAATATCTAGAAAAGAAACCTAGAGTCTGGTCTTCGAGACTCCTCGATGCCCACCACAACAGATCCTGCAAGCAATGTTTGGAGCCTCTCGTGGTGTGCTTTTTCGAATATAGAAAACTAATAATTTATTATGACTAGATCCAAGCTCAAAACTATAGGTACATGCAATTAAATTAGCACTTTGGACCTATTCTATGGATCAATAAAATATTAAATGAGGGCTTAATCACACAAATCAAAAAAATAAAGGCAAAAACTCGAAATGTGTGAAATAAAGAAAAAGAAAAGCGGGAAGACACGAGAAAATATGACGAGGTCCTTAGGTGAATTGACATACGTGCAATAGACCTCGTGAAGTGTGAATATCCAAGTGCAAAATACTAAAATTTAATTTTACAAAAAATACTCTCGCACTAAAAAATGCAAAAAAAATGATTTCTCTTTTTGTTTCTCTATTTGTATCCTACTCATGCTCTCTCCTAGTCGGCTCGGCTGTGTCATCCTCATAAGAAGTCATCGTTGCCATCTAGCACCTTGTAAGAAAGATCAACAAATAAACAAGTAGTCGGAACAACCAAAAAATAACAAAAATAAATATCATAACATAAAAGAAGAATAATGTACAAAAATGCCACACTTCGTTGCTCCCTAGCAACGGCTCCATTTGAAAAGGCAGAAATAATCTCATGAGGAGGGAAGTGTTTATCCACAAGGAAGAATGATAGTCGTCGAAGTGACCACTCACAAATATCAATCAATGATTTCAACGATCAACTCATAATATAATATAAAAGTAATAAAGCAAATGTATGGATGTAAATTTATTTCAACCCAACTATAAATATGTGTATAGTGATAAGTAGAGTAGGAATAAAACATGGAGATAAGGCAATGTAGCAGATATATAAATTATAAATGGTCTCTTGGAAGCTTTGACCTGTACTGAAAAGGTTAAAAGTCGAGGGCAAACTACCTTGACCTCGTTTGGCGCCGAATACAAGAAAGGCAGATATGGGCAGAGCTCTCCATCGTAAGGTGGAGGAGGAGAGATGGTTAATTGATCCAAAAAGAATTGAGGAGGAGTAGGTGGTCAGATAGATGGAGAAAATGATATAATAGGTAATGGAGATGAAATGGGCGACTAAACAGGGGAGTCACACAGTGAAACAGAGTTCGGAGCTCGAGGGCACTAATGAACTCAAATCCTAATATTTTGCTAATGCCACCGATTAGAATAAGAAATAATGATAAGAAATATCAACTAAGATTAAAATATACCTAAAAAGCATGGGAAATGGACCTCAACTTGGTCAGAGGCTAAGGAGATGGAACTGCCAGGAGTCATCTCCTGCGATGGATGGGAACCGCCTCCTATCGTAGTTCTCCTCCCTACAAAGCAAGGCTCATCACTTTTGTCACGAATGAAGTCACCTAGAGAGTGCTCTGAGGGGAAAAGATCAAGTACGAAGGGGAATCAACTTGCAAAAATGTGAAGGAGGTTGAAGTTATAGGCTAGTGATTGGGAGGATTTGATGGATGATGGTTTGTGAGGGGGTGAGGGTTGGTGACCAGGGTATGGTCAGCATGGAAGGCAGATGTGCAGACCATACAGTATTAAAGAGCTCGTGGTGGATTGTGATGTGGTTAAAGCGAGAAAAATGGGATAAGTCAGGGTTGTACACGTCTAAGGTTTAGGTAGTTACCTCAGAATTGTTGAAATTGACCCCTTCTAGATGAACGTGTTAGGAATGGTTGTTTTGCATGAAACGTGAAATACATATTCCCTTCAATATATCAATCAAATCACCCTAAGTTTTCCTTCAAAAAACCCAAAAATAATGAAAAAGAAAGTTGGGTGTAGGTAGTTACCTACACCCCCGGTATAGGATCCCATCTCCCTATTAATAAATACATGAATATACTCTGTAGTGCATTTGTACCTATTTTTGGGTTTTTTATTTAACTGAAACATTAAATAAAGATTTAATTTTTGGTTTTATTTTATAAATAAACTACAAGATCAAGAAAATAATTAAAATTTTCTAAATAAATTGTAATTTAAATAGTATATACAAAATAAATTCCGTAGCCTAGAAACCCATGTGTTATTAGACCCAAAAACTGACTTTTTTGCAATCGAACTCTGTTTTGATGAAATTACTTTCATTAATTAGATAAACTTATAACTCAAACTTTAAAGGTGAGTAGAGTGAAATTAGAGTTCATATGACGAAGCTATGATGTTCGGAAGTTGAGAAATTGATAATTTGGAATTCTGCTTGCTTGGCATATATAAAAGTTAGAATTTTTTATTAATTATTTTTTATACATAATTTATATAAACATTGGTGAAGAATTTAGTGAAAAAAGTGTACATATAATTAAATAATATTATGTGAAGATTGTGTATACCCAATAAACAAATAGAATTGATATTTAATAAGTACGGTTAGTTATTTTTGTATTTTTCTGATCCCCCTACTTTATTGTTTGTCGAAGCCATGCCGACTTGGTGTCGAGGGTTGGGTTATATAAATATATCTTTTAGCTATATTTATATTTTTTAAGTCATTCTCCTTCTAATTTTCCTTATTTTTTATTTTTTTATTTTATTTATGTCTTTTTGATGCATAAAAATGAGTTTTTTTTATAAATATGCTTTTGATAAAAAAAAGTGAAGATTAATGCATATTTGCTTGTATTTGTCAAGGGTTTTAAGACAAAATGCTACATAAATGTTCATGAATCTTGGATTCATCAACCGACTTGCAGACCATCTCCACACCTTCTCCCTTCCATCTCAGATTTCCTTCCTCTGCAAGTCATCGGAGATCACCGCTCACTTTATTTTAGTCTTGTTTTTTCTCTCTATTGTGTTGAGGATCACTACCCTCGATCTTGAATCTTCTAGTGCATGTCTATACATGAAAGGACCCCATCTGGGTGGTCAAATCATTTTGCTTGTAGCTCCAAGTGCCCGAGTTCTTCTCTGACCGCCCAGTCCTCCTCTGATGAGGTCTAGACCTTTTTGAAGTATCCAACAGTTGTGGAACATCCCAAGGAATGTGTAGAGTATCTCACTAGCTAATGAAATCATCAAGAACATCCTAGAGGTTCGATTGAAGCTCAGCTCTCCAACTGTTCTTCCCCGTTCTTTTAGGAGAACAACTATCTAATCGCATGTTAGAGGACTTTCAGATCTGAGGGTAGATCTAATCTCTACCTCCATTGTTGAAGCGACATCGACCGTTAAGAAGGCACTACGTGGTTAAGTGAATCGATCAGTGATGTCCTCCCACGTACATGTTCGAGTATTTTGCATCCTAATCACTCCGATTTTTATTTCAATATTTAGTTTTTAAACTCTCATATGTAGTTGTAATACTTTTGTAGTATCTACTTTAAGGACCTCAAGTTTTCTAATATTTGTATTTTAGTCCATTCCACATCACCACACGTGCCTGTGCATGCGAGGGAGTGGGTCTTTTGCGTGGTCCCCCTCCGGGTTGGGTGTTATAATTTGATCTAGAAACTTTGAATATTAGTTGTAATATTTTTGATAAATTTCCATGCCTAGTCCTTTTATTTTAATTATTTGCATTTATAAACCTATCATCACGTGTAATGTACTTAAATGTGGAAGTATTTAATGTATGTCGTGTACTTTCTTAAAGTGGTATTAAATGCTCTGAACTTTCATAGAAATTACAACAAGGTCAATGTATTGCATATTTAATTTTTTACTTGTATTTTAATTAATAAAATTATCATTTTACATCTATAATCTATAGGAAAATTATCTTAAGTTCCCAAAACCATATTATATCATATATATTTTTCACAAGGCAATAACATAATTTTCCTATTTATAAAAAATCAAAAACATTATAGTTTCTCACATTTACAATTTAAAATATCATAAAATTTAAAAATGTTTTGAAAATTTTAAAAAAATCCTATGTGTTTATTAGTTATATTTTAGCTTATGTTCAATTATTTTTGTAAAATATTACTAAAAACTTCTGAAAATTTCATAAAACATTATAAAAATTATAAAAAATCACAAAAATATGTTTTAAGTTTCTTACTTTTCTTTACTTCATCTATTATCTAGGAAACATGATATTGGGCTCTATTTGATTTGATAGATTTTTATTAATCTAATTTCAAGTTCCTAGATTTACCATTTTAGTTATTTAAGCATATACTTATTTAAAAACTCATAAAATTCTTAAAAATTGTCCAAAAATTACTAAAAATAGAGAAAAATTCATAAAAACCCAAAATCATTTTATTTCTAAATTTTTGAGTGTATTTGATATATTTTAAAAATAAAACAATTCTCTTTTTATTCCTTTTCTATATAGTGTATATATTATCTTATATATTCATCTTTAACTAAAATTTTACAAAAATAAAAACATGAAATACATATAAATTAAAATCCACAAAAAACATAAAAAATATAAAAATATAAAAAAAAGTTCTAAATCATCTACTCATTTCTGTTGCTCTACCTTGTGTGCTCATTTATCGTTCAACCCTACTACTTATTACTATACACATTCTTGTAGGGTATAATAAATTTTAGCTCACCTACATTTATTGCTTAATAATTATTTTGGGTTAATTGTTGATCGATTCACTTGGGTTTCGAGAGGTGGGAGAGGCTTCGATATAACGATTGTCGGATCTAATTTGTCGGTGACCGCATACCCTCCAAGATTGATGTTAGGAATCTCACTTGAGCATCTCATCAGGCACATGTACGAATATGATTCACATCAGATTAATAAATATAAATTGCATTTACATTTTGTTTTGGATTTTTGAATATGACTCGTAATCTATGAGGATTATTCTCATAAAATTACCCATTTTGATAATTGGATTATCAAATTAATAAATAACGCAACAATTCCAATCCATACATGGAAAGAGGGGTGTGTATTGTGAGGACACATAACACCTTTATGAGAGTCCTAATTTGATTATACTGTCAATTTAATGCTTCATTTATTAATTAATTTAATAGGCGATCAAACAGAGACAATTCAGTCCCATTTCTTGTTGAGTAAGGACTAAATCATAATCCTTGATCAATGATCCAAGGGACACCACGGAGGATGTCTACTATGAGGGGAAGACTCCTCATAAACGTCCCCCATAGTTATAAAAGAGAGGGAATTGCCTATCTTTCATAGTATTCTTGTTCCTCCTAGTGATTCTATTGCCTTGAGAATAAAAAGAAGAGGAGACTCTTGATAGTTTATTTATCATAAATATCTACTCTTCAAGACCCTACACGTTCACATTGTCAAGCCTCTCTTCTCTCCTTTGGTTTGAACTTGTGGACGAGAAGATCATCTCCTTCTTTGTGATCCTCATGCGTGAAGAAGGATCATTTTTTTTGCAACGAAATCAGTATTTTTATCATCCTTACATGGATAAGATCAATGAGATGATATCGAAGTTTATGGGAAGCAACAGGACTTATCGTTGTGCCCGCGAGAGAGGCAAGCACATATCAGACTTGATCAAGAGGTCTCTTGATTTAGAGACTTACACTTCAAGTGGTAACCATGATCTCATCTTGATAGTCATTAGAAAATTATAAATAATGTTACTAAATTTATTTCCCTACATTAATGGTTTCGCAATGTCCAAAAGTTGTGCTGAAATTTCTCTTTGAGACGATGAAAATACATTATTTTAAGTAAAATAGTTTGCTATTTTCCATATTTCGGCGATGCAAAGTTCATAAAAAATTTTATTTACTATCTTCATCACATGCATCCCACGTGCGTTGTAGGCGCATGTAGCATGGGACTTTTGGGTGACGTGCCAGCTCTTGGTGCTTTGGATGTGGATCAGGTCAACCGATGATGACGGTCTAGGAAGCGGTGAATTGGGGTGATTTGAGGTCATAATATCAATAAGATCCTATGATGTATGTAGGCCAAAGACTTTCCCCTCCTTCGTATACAATGGTTCGAGGTTAGAGTTCCAATGAGCTCCTCAATCCTCCTCCAATTTCATCTATCATGGTTAAACATTGGGGAGCTCCATAAAGATCTGACGAAGGTGCCTGAGGTTTGAAGAAGACCAAAGAATGTCTGGGACTCCCTATTGATGATGGGTCGTCAGAGGAGGAATCCAAAATCAGAGAGTAGATTGGAGATCCAATTAGTTAATCTATATGCTATTAGTTCGCAATAACCAAAGCGCAATATGGAATTTGGGGGAGTAGTCAAAACGAAAAAAAGGGCTATTTGTTCATAGGAGGTGGAGCCCTAGTGGGTTCCTGATAACAAGCCTGACTCGTGGTTAAGAAGAGTGCCAGCTCTAGTGAGCCGTAGAGAAAGACCTAAATAGTGAAACATAAGACAATAATATAGGAGACAGAAAAGAAATTTCTCTCCTATTTTATTTTTCACTATTTATTTATCTAAGAAAGTGTTACTGGGTTGAACACAAGGAGGACAAAATCACACTTTAATTGCTGAGAGGAAAATTATTTCTTTGATTCTTTTTATTTCTTCTCAAGGAAATCTTTTTGTGGTTTTAGTTTTTTTATATTTTATTTGATTTTTTTATTTTCCCAATTCTTTAAATATTTCAAAAGTGATAATTTTTCAATCATTGATCTACAATATAGTACGTATATGGTGGAAAATATACACGGTGATATAATATAGTAGATATTAGAAGAAGACTTAAGCAACAGGCTCAAGAACAACACAAAAACAAAACTCAAATTAAGTCAAATATCAACGATTAAAATCTAGGTAAAAAATAAGGAAATATGAAAAAATTGAAGAAACCTCGCTAGGGTACTTGGCTAACTACCCAAGAGAAATTTCCAAAAAATGAAGTCCAATGAAGGTTCAGAATCCCCACAATGTTCAGGGGTACAACTGTAAACAAAATGTAAAAGAAAACTAAACAAGTCTCTTGAATATGTCCCTGGTCAGGGACCTATTTGTAAAAAAAGAATCTCTAGATTTACACATAGGTCCCCATGCATGGACCTAAATGTAATTGCTAAAAGAATCAGAAGTGGGTCTGGATATCTGGACCTTTGGGGGGCTTCTTTGCAAATTATACACTATTTCGTGCTTCAACAACCATGATTACAAGGTAGGATGCACTCAGGTGTATCCAATGGAGATGCATGGCAACTAGCTATGCACCATGTTCTTGGTGATGTTCCTCCCCAAATTTGAGCGGGTGGTGGCACGATCTTCGAATTAGCAGTAAGTGGATGGTCGGCGACGATGGACTCTTTTGTAGGTCCAGAAGGGGTCGCCTACCCCCTTCGAGTACCTGTGGTGGGAGGAAAATGGTAGATGGTGAAGGTTGACGTCTAAGTCCAACTGCTAGGGTTTGGCACCAGGAATGACTTTGTTCTTGAAATTAGTGTGTAATCAGCAGTTATGGTAGCTCGGTGATGAAGAAGGAACTTGAAAAGGAGGGAAGATGACCAATAAATTTTATTTGTTGCCTGATTCAAAGAGAATCGGCTAAAGGATTAGGTTCTTGTAGTTCAAATAATGGTTCCAGATCAGGGATATATCAGATGGAATTTTGATTGATTTGAATCAAAATTGGGAATGGATTTTGATTGTGGATGGAGATGAGTGATTGAGAGATCTAAGATACATGATTAGATATGCAAATGAGAACGAGTTCAAGGAATGAAAATGGGTTGGAGGAAGTTACCCGGAAAGAAGTGTTCAAGACCCTTGTTCGTCGTTCGAAGGAAGGTGTTCACCGATGCTGGAAGCCGCGACAGTGGCGATTCAAGGCGGATGAACGCCTTGGAACCTTCCTTCGATCGTCTCTCTTTCATGCTAAGTTTCCCACAGGTGTTGTCACCACTAGAATAGGGAGACATAAGGTGAAGAAGTAGGGTGGACATATCAAGTATACTTGAGAAGGAGTCTGATAGGAAGAGTTGGAGAGTTGAACGAAGTTTAATGAATTAAATATGAGGAATGATAGGGTAATGGAATCAATCTAATGGTGGGTGAGTTCCATGTTTGTTAGCTAAATAAAATGGAAAGGTCAGATAAGATTTGGTTGAAGAATGGCGTGGGAAAAATTAAGAGAAAGAGTGTTGTTAGAACAGAAGTAATGCCAAGCATCGTGGGTAGAAGATGGTGTGGTGCTGACACGTGTCTGCACCACATAGGTCAAAAAATGATATTTAGTATAAACTATGAATTAAATAGTAAATTGTATTATTTTAAATAATTATAAACACGAAAAATGTATATACTTAAACTACCTAAATTATGGTATAATTTATATTTATAAATAATATATGATTTATAAATATACTAATAATAAATATACATAGTATACTTAGTAAATAACTTATTCATTTTTAATTAAATAATTTAATAAATAAGTTATCGTTTTTATATTTTATTAATTATTATAATATTAAATAGGAGTTGTGTTAATTTTTATGCATTTTAATAAATTAATGTATATATATTAATAAATACAGGTATGTACATTGTAGTTCAATTTCTAAAATTTTTTACAGATAAGCTACAAGATAAAAAATAATTAAAAATATAAAATAAATTATACTATAAATAGTATTTACATAAAAAATAAATAGCCTAGAAACTCAGTTGTCATTAGGTCCCAAAATTGAGTTTTTTTTGCAAACAGACTCCGATTTTAGTGAAATCACCTTCATTAATTAGATAATGTTATTTTACGAATTTGAAGGTGCGTAGAATGAAATTAGAGTTCATATGGAGAAGTTATGAGGTTAAGAAGTTAGGATATTGATAATTTGAAAATTATATTTCTTGGCATATATACATGTTGGAATATTTAACTGTTTTTTGTATTTTTATAAACTTTTTATAAATACATAGGAGAAAGTTTGGTGAAAATATATCCAAATGAATTAACTAAAAAAGTTGAAGTTTTCACAAATAATGAATAAATATGATTGAGGTGTGCGATGTACAATGTTAATTATTTTTATATTTTCTTCCCAATCTCCCCATACTATATTATTTATCGACCAATTCATGTTGACTGGTCCTGGTGGTTAGATTATATAAATACGATTAAGGATTGGTATATTTCTACTGTTTTATGATTTTTCAAAAATTTTAAAAATTTTGGGTTTTCTAATTAATAAAAAATAGGAAAAATGGGAAACAGAAAATACTAGACATGATTTTCGATTTTTAGAATAGAAAGTAAAATCAAAAATTAATGAAAATGCATCAACAAAAAGATGAGTTTATATTTCCCAAAAAGAAAATTTATGAACTTTTTAGGGTTTTCTATGAATTTTAAATGTTTTTGATGTTTTAATTTTTTTTAGTTTTAATGACGAATTATAAAATAAAATTTAGTTAAAAAAAGTAGGATTTTGGGGAATTTTTCAAAAAGTTTTATATTTTTATTCAATTTGTAATGCAAATAGGGGGTATTTTCAGTGTTTTTGAATTACTAAAATAAGAAAAACATTAAAAAAGAAAAAATAATGATGAAACAAATAATGAACAGGAACCAAAATTTTTTTATGGATTTTTATGAAGTTTTTCTTTTTATTGAACTAGATTAACATGCAAAATAATATGCAGACCCACAGGGCATGGATGCAAATAAAAGTTATTTCCTGGAAAAAATGAATAAAAAAATTAAAAAGTGTGGGGCTATATGTGCAAATTATCCAGAAAGATGTGATCCATTGTACGTGAGTCGCGCTGGCATGGATATAAATGCAAATATTTAATTCTCAAGTGCAGAATGATAACATAAATGTACGGGATTTTTATTGCAATTTTCCCAAAATTGCAATAAAAGTGTAAACTTGGATTTTCACATGTTGTGCAAGCTCTAAAGTGTAAAAAGGACCAAAATACGAATAAAACAAAGAGTAGGGAACTAATGCAATTGTTCAATAAACAAACATGTGTACCTAGATGGAATTATTTACAAATCAAAAAACAAGCAAGGGCTAGGGCATAATTTTTACCATTAATATATGTGGTGACTCTAACAGTTGGGATGGATCTGAGCTCAGATCGAACGGTTGCAAAAAAGGCATGCATGGATGGCTTGGATCTTCTATAGACTTAATCCATGTCTCGGAATTAGGGCTTCACGGGCAGCGGAGATATGATTTGGAGCTCATATTCTTTATCTAACGGATCGGAGAGAATGTGGAAGAACTGGGATGAAGGTTGGATGCAACGAGCTTCGATGGTCTAAATCTTGGCCGATCTCTGCTCAAGACACCACCTGATGGCTGCTGAAGACTCCTGCTACGTCTCTACGTTGATTTCATCTTACTTGTAGGCTTGACGTCATCCGATCTCTAATCTGGAGGTTTGTGTATCTATAGATCAAAGTCTTGGACCCTACAAGTTATTTCTAATGCTCGAAGGTTCTCTTTGGTGGTTTTATTAATAGAAACACACATAGTAATGATTTTGGATATGTGAATCAGGCATAAGTGGTCAGAAGTGGAGTCGATTCTTTAGATCAATGAAGGCCTGAGGGTTCAGACGTTAGAAGAAGATGAAGAAGGGGTTGGTGAGCGTGGTCTAAGGCTCGGATATGATGAAGTGGTCGAAGCACCTTCGATCGAGCAGATCGAAGGGAGGTGTTGGAGGATTTGATCTAGATAAATAAATGATTAAATGCAAATTTTAAATGCAAAAATCAAAAAGAAATTAATCTAAGTCAACCTACTGTGGAAATGATGTAGATATCGCCTCAATTCACGGTGTGCAATGAAGACATGAATCCACTACCAAATCGAGCTCTCATGGATGGGGAAAAATACCCTGTCATTAGACCTCACTCCAGAGATCAACCTCGAGCATAATTATGGTGGAGAAATAGATCATCAACAGCAGGGGATGATGGATGACTATAAACGTGGGTTGAGGTCTAGTGAGTTTTTTAATTCAAAACACCAGCGAATCAAGGTGTGAAAGAAGGATTGGACGATATGGCGATGGAGAGGGTTATTAGGATGAACAAATTGGAGAAGAGAGTAGAGGGACTTAATCACCTATGCATACAAGAAAATTGGGAGAAGTGACACTGGATCGACCAATCACAGTGCACGCAAAATAAGACGAAAAACGCTACACAGCAAAACATGGATAAAAATGAGAAATAAATGTAAATAGAATAAAAAATGGATTTAAAATATAATATAATGCAAAGAGAAAAATATTAGTGAATTAATTGACTTAGGTCATTTTTAATTAATTAAATAAGTTATATATGAGGGAGAAAATAAATAAATGTGTTATTTACAGGTTTGTATACTTATATAAAACACTGTGATTTTTAATTTATTATTTTTACAAATATACATATAAGTTATTAATATACTAACTTACAATGTTTTAAAAGTATTTTTAAATCATTTTTATTAGATTTTTCAGAGTTTATTTATTAGGTAAAATAAATAGGGATATTTACAATAGACATTGTGATCGTTATACAGTATATACATGATTTTATTTTTGTATGTTTTTAATTATTTGATTTTTAAGTTTATTTTAATAAGTAAAATATACTAAATATAATTTTTTAAAAATAAAATATATATACAAAAATACAAAGAAAATAAATATACATATAATATAAATAAGTATAATATATAATAATACCTCAAAAAGCCACATTTCATATCATAACTCTGATTTTTATGAAACCACTTCCATTTGAAAAATTATTATTTTGGAGTAATGAAATTTAGTTATATTAATTTTGAGTTTTGGTGTAAAATATATTGATATGACAGGTTGAGTGTTGTGGCTTTTTTAGAGTGTTGTTATTGACATAATCTACGCTTTTTGTTCTTGTAATTATTTTTATTATTTACAATATATTTGTATGTACAAGTTTCAAGAAGAAAAAAATTATTTGAGATGAATTTTAGTATAATAATTAGTGTGAATAGTATGTATTATATACAGTAATATACAGATGTTGAATATATACATGTGAGGATTGGTTTTCTTGAATTTCTTGTATTATATCAGATGATCATCCTACATTCACTTATCCATGTGGCATGTTCTGGTGTGATGATACCGCTTTGATTTGGATGCTTGAGATTAGATCTCAAGCATGAGATCAACGGTTAGCGCTTAACATGATCAAACAACTCTCACTCAATCTGGAGCGGCTAGGGAATCCAACAGCTGGCGGAAGGCCTGGACGAACTGGGCAAGAACTCAGCCGGACTGAGCTTCAATCGGCTCGACAGAGCGACTCCGGCCACCTGCAATGCTCAGACAAGAGGCAAAAGGAGCAGGGGCTCCTCCACTTCAGATGGGACCGTCAGGAAGTATGCTGGAGCCAAAGAGAAGGCTAGCGAGCTCGTGGAAGGATGTGGGCTCCAGGTACTTCAACTCTCAGCAAAATTGACCCAACACGGGTCCTTTGGACCTTACTACCTGTTGGAAATGTTCATAAGCACAAAGAGAGGGTCTTGGGGCCTTATTGGTGAGGGGGAATGGCTGGTGACGCAGGTTGAGTTGTGCTCCGGGAAGGTGGCAGAGGAGGCACGATGGGTGCAATCTGGTGTGGATATGGGATGAATGGATGGTGGAACAGAGTGAAGAAGTGATGAGGAGTGAAATAAGATGGAAAGATGAGACGAAAAACAGGTGGTTACATGGTGGAACGTTTGTCGGAGCGGAGCTCCGGCGAACTGCGAATCATCAATTTTACGTAAAATGCTACACTAAGAATTAATCTAATTACAGAATAGAAATGCGAGAAATAAAATTCTACCTAAAAATATGAAGGGGTGTAGCTTGTACCTCATCAGAGACCAAGGAGTAGAGGTCACATGCGAGGGCGGTTGTGGGCACACCTCCATCCTCCTAGAGCTGGTTCCAACCGCCGGGAAGATCCTCCTATCACGAGGAAGCTCCCTACATAAAATATCATTACTCCTAGATTCATATTGGTTGCCAAAATTGCAAGGA
This sequence comes from Ottelia alismoides, assembly GCA_037367405.1. NCBI lineage: Eukaryota > Viridiplantae > Streptophyta > Magnoliopsida > Alismatales > Hydrocharitaceae > Ottelia > Ottelia alismoides. Next base: position 981,876 of record JAZKJV010007604.1, on the reverse strand, counting down.
GGTGGAGATGGGTTTAATTGTAGACAAAGGAAGGACCCTTTTTTGACTGATAGATTTTTATGAATAAAATCTATGTACAACGGATCAAAGTGGATGGCATGGATGTACAATGATCTGGGAGTAAATCATGTGAAGGAGTCGACGTCGATAAATGGATGGATCAATCACGAAAAAATGTGGAAAAGTGGGTAAAAGATATCCGCGTCAAATCTAAAGGGTGGAGGGGCAGTGACCTGAGATCAACAAACGAGGCCTCGTGATTGGGCCATGTCAGCTCAAATAAAGACAAGATATCAATTTTATTTAAAAATAATTATTTAATTATCGTAAATGATTTTATTAATTTTCAAGTATAAAATAAAAAATGTTTATTATCATTTTAATATGATTTTTGTTTATTTTTTAGACTTGATTATTAGTATTTATTTTTTAATCGTGTATTTGTAGGCATATTCATGTATCTTTTGTACGTTTTTTTATTTTGTATATTTTATTTTATTTTTTTATTATTTTATTTTATATATTTATACCTTATTTTAGGTGAATAAATATTTGTATATTGATAGGTATTTTATCTATGTTTTATATACATCTTTTTATTTTAATTTATTTTGTGGGGTTTTATTTTTGAGTTATATTTTTAATAGAATATAGATAATATTTACAATATTATAAAAATATAAATGGATAAAGAATAAGAGAATGAAACCCATTTTTGTTTATATAGAAGTAATAACATAGGTATTTTGCCTATGTGGTTACATAGACTTATTTTATTTTGCATTTTGTTTTTGGTTTTATTTTAATTTCAATATGCACATATGTTATGAAAAATAATTACAAACTTATAAAATTATAAATTTTTAAAAATAGTAAAGGTTGAATAAATTGAATATTTTAATCGGGTCTATTATACAATAGAGGCCAAAAACCTAACTTTCACATAGTAACTCCGAAAAATATGAAACAAGCACCATCAAATTGCTCATGAAAAGTTATATACAATTAGAGGTGAGTTTTATATGTTTTGAGTTTTTATTTGAATGATATGATTCTGTGAAGTTGGGTTTTTGACTTTTTATTTTGTGTATAAAATGAACATGGTGTATTATGTTTATACAAACTCAATTTTATATTATTATTTACAACTTTCATGTACAAAGATTATTTATTTGATGACTAAATAATAAAGAATAAAATAGATGATAAAATGCAGAAATAATGAATAAAAGAATTGGGTTTTTATTCTATTTTCTACCATTATCTCCCCCTACTTTATTTCTTGTCGGGCAACTCGATTCTTGACTTGGACTCGGGGTTCAGGGTCATAAAATATCTTCAATATTTTATTATTTTTCTTTTCTTCTCTTTATTCTACAATTTTGGCATTAAAAACTATATTATTTACACAATAAATGCATTAAATAATGACTGTTTATATGCACAAATTAATGCTATTTACATGTATTAGCTATGGTTTCTAAGTCCAAACTGATAGAATAAAGAATGATGAAATGGAGTTTCATAAAGTCCTTTCTACAAAAATGGGGAAAAAGGGGCAACTGCTTCTTCCTCTCTCACAAAATCAAAAATAAGAGCAACAACCCTCTCATTAAAAAACATAAAATGATACTATCTCTGAAAAAGCAAAATTTTGGTTGACTCGCGCTGCTCCTCTATAACCGGCTTGTAGAGAAAGAGTGGTCTCTACTCTCTCAACTGATTCGATTTCTGAAAAAAACAGATGATCCTACAGGCCCTGCATAGCATGTCAACAAAAAAATAATAAAAAAATTAAAGAAAAAAATAGAAAAAATAGAAATAAAAAAGAAAGTCAAACAACCAAAACCTAAGAAAATAAAATAAAATAGAGAAAAATCAAAGAGAAGAAAATAAGAAAAATCAAAGAGAAGAAATCTGAAAAAATCAAAAGAAAATTGAACTCACAAAAATAGAGAAAAATAGAGAGACAAAATGATAGAGTGAGAGAGAAGAAAGATAAAAATCACAAAGTAAAAAGAGTCTAAAAATCAAGTGTAAATACTTCTCACCGGCAATGGTGCCATTTTGATAATAGCCTAACTCGTGGTTAAAAAAAGTGTCGTCTATAGTGAACTACACAGAGAGAGATCCAATTAATTAAACAAAATCAATAAAATAGGAGAAGGGGGGAGAAAGTGAACATGCGGCTTCTCTCTTATTTTATTGTTCACTACTTATTTATCCAGGAAAGTGTTCCTACTTAGAACATAAGGAGGAAGGTATTTACGCTCAAATTTTTTAGAGGAAATATTTTTGTGATTTTGGTTATTTCTTCTCGATGAAATCTTTTTGTTGTTTTAGTTTTTGTATTTTTATTTGATTTTTTTAATTTTCCAGCTTTTATTTAATTTTTAAAAAGTGATAATTTTTTAATCAATGATCTATAATATAGTATGTATATGGTCGAAAATATATTGTGATACTATATAGCATATATTCGAAGAAGACTTGAGCAACGGGCTCAAGAACAACACATAAAATAGAACTCAAAATAAAGTCAAAATTGATGAATAAAATCTTTATAAAAAGATGACCAAAAATACACGAAAAATATGACAAAACCTTCCTAGGGTAGTTGGCTAAATACCTTAGAAAAATAGCCAGAAAATGAAGTCCAATGAGGGTCAAGAATCCACATAATGTTCAGGGGTACAACTATGAACACAATATAAAAGAAAATATAACAAGTCTCTCAAATAAGTCCATAGGCAGGGAACTATTTGTAAGAAAAGAATGTCTGGATTTATACTTTGGTCCCCGCACGGGGACCTAAGTGTAATAATGAAAAGAATCTGGAACGTGTTTGAATATCTGGAAATTGCAGGGCTTCTTTGAAAATTCTACGTTGTTCGCTTTTCAACGGTCATGATTAGAGGCATATTGTGATATGGTGCATCCGATGGAGACACATGGTAGCTAGTTATTTACAGTGTTCTTGGTCGTGTTCTTCCCCAAATTTGTGCGGATGGCAGTGGGATCTTAGAATTGTTAGTGAGTGGACAGATGGGGACGATGAAGGACTCTCCTGTAGGGACAAAAGGGGTCGCCTACACCCTTCGAGCTCACATGTGGGTGGAGGAAGGTGGTAGATGGTGAAGGTTGATGTCGAAGTCCGGTTGCTAGGGTTTGGCTCCAGAAATGACTTTGTTCTTGAAATTGGCATTTCATCGGCAATCGTAGTGGCTTCATGATGAAGAAGAAGCTTACAAAAGTTGGGATGATGACCTACAAAGTTTATTTGTTGCTCAATTCAAGGAGAATTGACCAAAGAATCAGTTCTTGCAGTTCGAATAATGGGTTCTGAAGGAGGGATATATCATATGAAATTTGGAGAGGAGTGATTTAGCTATCTAAGATGTGTGATTAGCTACACTAATTGAGCATGAATTTCAAGGAACGAAAATGGGAGAGTTGAACGAAGTTTGATGAATTCAATAGGAGGAACGACAAGGGTTGGAACCGATCCAATGGTGGTCGTGTTCCTTGTTTGTTAGGTAAATAAAATGGACATGTCAGATTAGAGTTTGGATAAATAATGGTGCAAGAAAATTAAGATAAGGAGGGTTGTTAGAACAGAAGCAACACCCAGCTTCTTGGGAAGAAGATGAAGTGTGGTGCTGACACATGTCAACACCATATAGGTCAGAAAATTACTTTTAGTATAAATCATGTATTAAATAGAAATTTTATCATTTTAAATAATTATGAAAACAGAAAAGTATATATTTAAATTACCTAAAATATGGTATAATTTATATTTACAAATAATATATTTTATGGTTTATAAATATAATATTAGTAAATATACAACATATTTAGTAAATAGTTTATTCATTAATTATATTTATAAATAATATATTTTATGGTTTATAAATATAATATTAGTAAATATACAACATATTTAGTAAATAGTTTATTCATTTTTAATTCAACTACTTAATACATAAATTGACATTTTTATATTTTTATTAATTATTTTAATATTAAATAAGATTTGAGTCAATTTTCAAGTATTTTAATAAATTAGTTTAGATATATTAATAAATACATTTATGTACACTATAATTCAATTTTTTAGGTTATTTATTTAAAATATTAACTAAAGGTTTTAATTTCTATTTTTTATAAATAAACTACAAGATCATGAAAATATTAAAACTATTATTATAAAAAAATGATACTATAAATAATTTTATAAAATAAAATAAATAGCCCAGAAACTCAGTTGTCATTAGACCAGAATCAGTCAAAGGATTAGGAATCGTTCAAATAATGGAATCTAGAGGAGGGATATATAATATGGAATTTGGATTGATTTGAATCAAAATTGGGAATGGATTTCTATTGTGGATGAGAGAAGAGTGATTAAGCGATCTTAGATACGTGATTAGCTATGCTAATTGAGCATGAATTTTGAGGAATGAAATTGGGAGTGTTGAACGAAGTTTGATGGATTAAATAGGAGGAATAACGGGGGTTGGAATCAATCCAATGGTGGTTCTGTTCCATGTTTGTTAGGTAAATAAAATGGGTAGGTCAGATTAGAGTTTGGATGAAGAATGGTGCGGGAAAAATTAAAAGGAGTAATATTAGAACAGAAGCAATGCCGAGCTACTTGAGAAGAAGATGAAGTCTGTTTCTGACACGTATCAACACCACATAGGTCTGAAAATGAACTTTATTATAAGTTGTGAATTAAATATTAAAGTGGATTATTTAAGTAATTATACAAAATACAAATGTATATAATTTATTTTTTAAAATTATGGTATAATTTATATTTATAAATAATATATATTTTATGAATTATAAATATAATATCAATAAATATATATATAATATACTTAGTAAATAGCTTATTCATTTATAATTCAACAATTTAAAAAATAAGTTATCATTTTATATTTTATTAATTATAGTAATAATAATACATAGTAATAAATATAGGTATATACACTGTAGTTCAATTTCATCTATTTTTAGGGTTTTTTATTATAAATAATAAATAAAGGTTTCAATTTATGAATTTTTTATATAAAAACTACAAGATCAAAAAACTAAAATTATAAAATCAATAACACTATAAATAGTATTTACATAATAAAATAAATATCCCAGAAGCTTAGTTATCATTAGGTTTCAAAATCGACTTTTTACAAATGGACTCTAATTTTAGTGAAATCACCTTCATTAATTAGATAATATTGTTATGAATTTTAAAGAAGAGTAGAGTGAAATTGGAGTTTGTATGACGAAGTTGTGAGGTTCGGAAGTTGGGAAATTACATGGAGAATGAAGAAGAATAGTTGATGGACGTATCTTTTGGTAATGAGAATGAGAGAACCTCTAGTCATCGCTTCACCAACACTACGAATGGTTGGAAGCTCTAGTAGTGCTCTACAGGTGCTACGACACAACTGACTTGACGTGGATCACACCATAGTATAATCCCTTTCTTCGCTTGATCTCTGAACCTCTCTCAGACACGGGATGTAAAAAAAGAGAAAGCCCAGGGACAAGTCGCATGAAGGCGAATCCGTGTGAAGGAGGATGGAAATGGGGATTTATTCGGATGAATCGGGTAGTTGAATCGGTAGTTTCAACCACCTGGAAATTGGTGTAGGTTGGAGGAAGTTGAAGGAAGATGCTTTACCATGTATGAGGATTGGAAGGCGATCACTGTGGTACCACAAACATGAGGAGGTGACAAGTGGATCGTTGGGAGAAACCGATGAAGTTAGGCTAGCGACGGGTCACACCTCTTTGCAAGACCAACTACCGAAGGAGGAAGATGAGCATGGGGCGTTGGATCTGAAAATCCAACGACAATATATGTGGAGCTGATGGGCTAATCATTGTGACTTAATCAAAAAGATCAAGCGGTTATCAGTGAGGCAGGCATGGGTAAATCCAAGCTGTTTGATCAAATGACTAGGTGGCCTCAAAGAGAGGTAGGTGGTAAAGAAGAACTGCCAAGTGACTAACTCTGATTGGGCCATGTGACCCAATCAAAAATAGGAGAAATACATAAAATCTTATTAACTAGATAAAAATAGTCAGGAGCTTCAAAATAAAAAATATTGATCATGAAAGTTGTGTATCTTTTCAAAATCCACAACTTTCATTTATAATTCAAAGTTAAAATAAATAATATATACATACTTATTATTTTTGTAAGTATTTTTAGCGAATAAATCTCCTCTTTTATTCATTTTGTTATTACTATTATTTAGGTATTTTTTGATAATGAATAATATACAATATATTATATGCTATATTAAACTAGTTTTTTTATATATTTTGTAAAGAAAAAGAAAACACATAAAATATAAATTATACACAGACACATATATACAATATTTAGAATGTCAAAAAGAATAAATGTTTAGACACATATGTACAATATTTAGAATGACAAATCAATTAATTAGGGTTAATTATTTACACGGTGTATTATGTTAAATAGGCAAATAAAGCGTTTTATTTCCAAACAGATTTAAATAAGAGGGTAATTTGGAATTCATCAATATGTATTGACCTTTATTAGCTTATATATACTAGAAACCCTATTATATAGATTTGGGGGTTCTTGAAAAAAGAAAATGTGTGATAGAGAGATGGAGGGCATAATTTCCTCATTATAATTATAGTAGATTTTTCTCATGTATAAACAAATATCAATATTTTCTATAAAATTTTCTATTTTTACAATATTTTTATCAAGTAAATTCGATTTTTGTATGGATCTTTGCTCGCTTATCTTATCATACATCCATCCGTATCAAGACTTGTATAAACAGATGCGTAAAAATCCTAATGTTACAACATTCAAGGATTTATACATGGCAGTAGTTTCGTATCTTGTGTCCCCCGTTTGTATTACAGGTAAAGATTTGTTAAGGAGAGATCAATAATAAGATGAGATAGGAGAGTAAAATGAAGCTTTTTTTTTTCTATGTCCGGTTAAGAAAGTAATAAATACTCAAGTAGTGATGCTAAATTCTGTATACAATGAGATAATAGATGATATACTCACAAAGTTACAACTTATACTAAGATGACTTCCCTTATCTCAAAATAAAATGTCATTAAGTTCAAACAAACTTTCTGAAAATCTCAGTAAACGATCTGCATCAAGGTGAAGTGCAACAAAAATGAGAGAAGATGTAGATTTCAGCCGCTTTTGACAACATCCTTGTCACACGTATGTTATTGTCATTTTTTTTCAAAAGTGAACTGACATATTTTTTTGATATAAATCAACTCCCAAGAGTTGTTGCCCGTCTCCCAACAGTTTGTTATCCGTCTCCCAACAGTTTCTTTGTAATATATACTTTTTTGATTAAAAATCAACTCATTTTAGTGTAGTGGTTCGTCAAATATTAAAATTTCAATCAACATCATTATTTTTCAATTAGAACAACATAGACTTTAGTTTTCGTGCAACTTAATTTTTTCAATAATCCAACGACCATCATTCCGAAGAACTGGCCTAACAGATTCCTTATCACCAGTTAAGTATATACCATCTTATTTATGGAGGGTGGAGATGTTGATATAATAAAATTGATCTATATAATTGGTGAGCCGCCACGATATAATAATTAAATATTTATAAACAGGACTCAATAGTCAAGTGCTTATCCACTGCAGGTTCCGAGATTCCCTTTTGGGGACGCGTCAGGTGCGTGAGGAGGAACGAGAACGAGAGCTTGGAATTCGAATCTCACAGCTGTGTGTTGTCAAGACAGAATAAAAGAAATCGCATGCTTATATTATATAAGGGTTTTTATCACTTGTACCCTCCGAGATATCGCAATATCAGTTATGCCCCTATCTTTTTGGTAATATCAGTTTTGCCCCTCACTTCTTGCTGTTTTATCAGTTGTGCCCCTTGGGTTAGTTGGCGTTCATCCACAGTACAAATGTACGTTAACTTTGAGGACATAAGCGGAATTAATTTTAAAAAAAGGTTTAATGGTCATTTTGACATCATCTTCCTCATCCTCTTCTTCCTCCTCCTCTTCCCCCATCATCTTCCTCCTCATGTAAGTCGGTGGCGTCCTGCTTTCATACTCCAGTGTCAATGAAGACGGGGCTGCAGATGCTTAACCAGCACGGGAATCGCTCCACCCTCCACGATCACGTCTACCATGTCCTCTGCATCCAAGCAACTCCTAATGAGCAAAGCCAGCACAATTAAACTAAACATCTGGACATACCTCAAAGTTCGTTACTACATGAAAAAGTATTCCCCAAATTCGAAAAAAATCCAATGAGCAGAAATATCTCGTTTTCCGAATGACAACGAACTTTGCAAAATCATCTAAACGAAAAAAATCGTGCCTTTTCTTCAAAAATATAGCATGATCCACCGAATCCAAAACGTGATCGCCGCCAACCTCGTCCCAACCCCTCTCTTTAAGAAAACGCAAAACGTGCATTGCAACAAGTTACTACGAACAGTAACCCGTCAAATCTCACCGTCCTTGACGAGCTCGGCGAGAATGTGCGTCGCGCCTGTGAGGCGATCAGAGTATTTCCCCGAGGAGGAGGCGCGGAGCACCTCCACCTGCGTCTCCACCACTCTTGCCGCCCTGCTCCCCCTCCCCTCCCCGTGCCTCCCCGTGTCCCATGGGCTGCCCCCTCCCCCGCGCCGCCCTGCTCCCCCTCCCCTCCCCGCGTCGCCACGTGTCCCCTGGGCCGCCCCTTTCCCTCCCCCGCGCCGCCCTGCTCCCTCTCGCCAGAAGCCCTGCGGTCCCATCTACCTCGCGCTCAGCCATTGTTACGGCATGGGCATCCTCCCGCTCTCCCGCCCGCTGCCATGTCTACTCCCCATAGCCGTCCGCGCGCCTCTGGCCTCGGTCCCTGCTCCCTCGCCGCGCCTCCCGCGACCCCGCTAGGAGTCCAGCAGCCTCCTCCAGCCCCCGCCGTCAGCCCGTACCTCCTCCGCATCCTCGCACCTCCTCCCCAACCTTCCTCCTCATTTGATTTTATTCTGACCATAATACCCCTCTTAACCATACCATGGTTTGAGTAAACTATGATTATTTTAATTTTTGACGGTCAATCTAACGGAAGGGCACAACTGACGACGGAGAAAGAAGTGAGGGCACTACTGATATTACCAAAAAGATAGGGACATAACTGATATGCGATATCTCGGAGGGGCACAAGTGATAAAATCCCATTATATAATATAGGTTAGAGTACAGAGATAGATTGGAACCGGGTATCTAATGCTTTTATCCCCCGTCTCCTTTCTTTTTCTTATTCCACTCGCGGCGGACATTCCCACGTTTCCACTTACCCCACTAGCCGCTTTGACCATTCCGCCCCTCCCCTGATGCCGTACAATAATCCTTCGTTTCCTCAAACATAACCAGATTTGAAAAATCTCGACGACATAATTTCCAACACAATGAGGTTGCGGAAAATCTTGCATTATCTGTCCTAACTCCAGACATTTTTGGGCGATGGACCTTGGATTATTCGTTTTGGTTGACCGATTTAGATAAGGAGGCGAGAGCTGTCTTGCCGAGGGAGGGGCAGCGCCGTAATTTGAAGAGCGGAGTCTCCTCACCGCGTAGCCGCGGAAAACCAGACTCGAAAGATGGGTGGGATCCCCCCTTATGCGAGGACTCGTCATAGCGTTTTATGCCTTTCCTTTCTTCTCCCCGTTTCACGAAGATTCCCTAACTTTTTATACTGACATTCCTTTTTTTTGTTCATCTTTCATTTGTAAGTCCCTGCACTTTAGCCCCTTGTAAGAAAATGTATTTACGGCCTCTGCTCGCCCTCACATAGACGTATTTGATTACGAACACAACGAGGTTCCCCGAAATTCATCTCGGTGGTGGTGTAACCATTACTGAAACCTACTGGAGTAGAGGGAAAGTTAACCAATATCAAAAGAATCATGGGATTCCTCCGGTAGAGCAGTCCGTTCGCTATTATATGAGACACCGAACCCCGCACCTCCTTCCTTCGTTGCGCGTTCTAGCTCCCTCCCTCCTGTTCTGTTCCACACGCCACCACCAAACTCGCACACGATCTTTGACGAAAGCATAAGGAACCCAACAGGAGCAGACCACAGATAGGCTCGGCAGCAACCATGACAGAGCCAGGCTCTACCTTCCACCCGGCTACCTTTACCGGATTCCTCGGCGGAATCCCTGACGGTGACTCCAAGGTGCTCAAGATGGAGGAGTACGTCCACCGCCTAGAGGAGGAGAGACGAAAGATCGAAGCTTTCAAACGCGAGCTCCCACTTTGCATGCTCATCTTAACCGATGGTGGGTATCCTTCTCAAATCTCTACCCAAAATCCGGTTCTCATCTTCTCATCCGTAAAATGACGGATATCTGTTGCAGGGATCTCGGCCTTGAAGGAGGAAGTGACGCAGCGCAGGAGGGGCTTGGAGCACCGACCTGTGCTGGAACAGTTCATGCCACTGAAGAACAGAGAGAAAGAACATGACGAGATCGAAGGGGGGGACCTCCTCGTGAGGGACGTCGTTGATGGCGATAAAATGAACTGGATGAGCTCTGCGCAGCTGTGGAGCGACAACTCCAGCGATTGCAACACCGAGAGCAACAGCAACGCCGGAACCAAGAGGCTCCTCGACGAGGTAAAAGAACCCAGCTTTTTTCCTTCCCAAGATGGTACTTTTCCTGTAATAATTCAAGCTTTCGGGAATGTGATGAGATGGCTTCGCCGCAATTTCGATTCCGCAGCGGGTGTCGGGCGCCGGTCAGCAATCAGAGAGCGGCAACCCCTTCGGCGGTGGTGGTGCCTTCGTGCCGTTCAAGGTGGCGACGCCGCCCCTCGTGGTACCCGATTCCCCCATCTTGTCCAAGAGCCATCAACCTATGAAGGCGAAGCTCCTCGTCTCGCCTTTCGTTGGCGCGGCGCAGCCCAATAACGTGGTCGACCAACAGCAGCAGCAAGGGGGGCCGAGGAAGGTTAGGCGATGCTGGTCCCCGGAGCTCCACCGTCGCTTCGTTACCGCCCTCCAGCAGCTTGGCGGGCCTCAGGGTTTTGATCTTTCTCAACTCTTTTAGCTCGTGTTCTTCAGTTGAAGCCAAAAATCTCTGATCCTTGCTCTCTGTTTACGAGCAGCTGCAACGCCCAAGCAGATCAGGGACCTGATGAAGGTGGACGGGCTCACTAACGACGAAGTCAAAAGCCACTTACAGGTTTCAGATCTTTTCCTCAAATTCGTAATTCGACGTAGATTTGCGCAAATCTGACACTTTCGCTCATGTTCTTCGTGCAGAAGTACAGATTACACACTCGTAGGCCGATGCCTTCCAATGGTTCCGCCAACCAAACCGCCCTCTTGGGGGGATTGTGGATGCAACCTAAGGATCACCATTACGCCACGTCGAAGCCAAGTGATTCCCAGTCCGTTTCTGGGTCTCCCAAAGGACCCTTGCAGTTCGCTATCGCTGGTGGTGGTGCTCATGGCGTCTCTTTCACCGGTGTCGATAGCTGCGACGAGGAGGACATGAAGTCTGAAAGCTTCAGCTGGAAGGGGAGCCTGCGGTTGGAGGAGGAGATCGATGTATAGGAGTAGACGATTTTGAGAGTTTGGTCTAGGCTTTTGGATCCAAAAGCAAAGGCATTATTTTTAATACGTAAATCATGAGAGAGAGACCCCTAATGAGAGAGAGACAGAGATGAGGTCATAAAAAAGGAGGCTTTAGCTCTCCTATGAGGGTTGGGGTTTTGGATGCTTCCACACCTCCGCTTGGTGTGCTCATCTTCTCACCACACTGTTTTTTCCTTCTTCTTCTACTGCTTTCATGATGATGAGGCCTTTGCCAGATCGTGCTGTATAAGCAGTTTTTCCATAGATGAGGAAGAGATATTGGATGAGTTGAATCATTTTATTTTTGCATTGGTCAATTTTGGGGTGTAATTCGATTGTTATCTGCTGCAATGATTCCTTGTTTGGTTAGGGATATATAATGCCAATCATAGCCTTTTCCCGGAAGATTCAACTGCTTTGAAAGAAACTATTAAATGCATATATCTAACTGCCGGCATTCTGTTTACGTTTAACGCCCTTTTTTACAATATTGGAAATAAAATAATGTATAGATGAGCACCATCGGGTTGTGATAGGGCAGGTCTTTTTCAGATGAATGACAATATAATGGATCGTATTCCTGTGGATAAGATCCCTCAGCCCTACAAAGATTTGATGGTTTTTTTCCTTTGCATCAGCTTGTGATGGGGATCGCATAGCTAATGATACTTTTTCCTCACCGTTCAAATTAGTGGGTGCTACCTACTTTGTATTGGATTTAGTAAGTCTTTATGCCTTGTCAAATTGGTTGTGCATGATAAGAATTTTGGAGATGGGAATTGTTATCCACACATCAGTATGAGATAAACCTCGTTACACTTTCAAGCCCAACTGAACGGAGACTAAGGGCCCATTCGGTTCGGGAATAAGCAGGAATAAGGATTGGAATAAGGAAAATAAGAGTCTATTCTTTGTTCGGTTGGAGGATAGGAATAAGGAGAATATGGTGAAATAAGGGTAGGTAAGGTGGGATAAATAAAGGAATAAGAGTGAAATAAGATGAAATAATGGGGAATAGTCGTACCACGGGGAACCGTGTCGGGAAGAAAATGACCCCTTACTCTCCTCTATTCCGGGCCCTTATGCTTGTACAGAACAGGCTCTAAAGGGTTTTAATTTACTATGTACGTGTCCGTCTTGAGGAGGTAAGCCATAGTTGATATATTGTTTAATAAATAAAATAAAAGTACCTTAACCGCACACCCAACTTCAATATTATACATGAACTTTTAAAAGCTACAATGTGGTAGTCAATTTTAATTATATACCAATATAATCCATGCCTATTTAAATTTAGCTGTTTGTTTGCCTTCTAACCTAAAATCACATTTTTTAAGTTCGGTGAATTGAAATTGAATTATAGTTTTGTAATTTTTTGTGAAATTTACTTTATATTATTTAGATGGCAATGGTAATAAATATTAGACATTTATGTACTTATGATTATTTTATTTTACGTATTTCATGCTGAGTTCCCATAAGTATGAAATATTCTTTTTGTTGGATATTACACATTTTACAAAAAATTGTATTTTTTAAAATTTAATATTTTATTTATTTGTTATTTTTTTATTTCAAAATAAAATTTTAATTAAATGGGTGAAAAAAATTGAAATAACGCTTCTATCTATTTAGTTGTTATCTTTATAACTAAGGGGAAAACATCCAAAATATAATTTTTGATACTTTAATATTTTTATTAATTTTATTTGTTTTAGATTTTTGATATGTCTTTTAATGTTTAGATAGGTAAACAATTAAATTTTACAGATTTGTTTTATAAAAGAATAGTTATCTATTATATTTGAATATTTTTATGATTTTATTTTGTAATTTTATTACTTTTATTTTTTTCATATGATTATTTAAACCTTGGTTTTTTTAATTATTTTAGGTAATTACATTATTTTTTAGACTTTTTATGACAAAAGTATTTTTTATAAGATGTGTAATATATAAATTTTAGTAATTTTGAAATAAAGTATGTGTATACTTGAATTATTGACATATTATTGCATTCTCCAAGGATTATTTATTTTTGAAAATAGTAAAGTGTTATTTATATCAAACCTTTATATTTTAGAATTAATCAACAATATAATAGGATTTTAAAATTATTCAAATGTTATTTAGATTAGGTAATAATATTGATAAAAAAATTTATTTTAAAGGCTATGACGAAGTCTAAACAACTAAAATGGGATTTGATGAATCTACGATTCATCGCCTTTATTCTTTTATTTTAGCATAATTTCTTTAGTCAAACACCTGTAAATACCCACTAATTTCATGAAATTACCATTTTACATGCATTTTTTAAATATGCATTTTAACACTTTTTTTTACTTAAATAAAAGAATAAAGAAAAAAGAAAAAGAAAAGAAAAATAACGTATGTGTTTATGCAATAAATACAAACTGACCCGAACCTCGAGAGAAGGTCAAGACTTGACCTAATCGACCAGGAATAAAGTAGGGGGAGATAGGGTATTCTGTCAAAAATCCAAAAATATATAATTTGTACATAAATTCCCTATATATCTGTATAAAAACTGTACTATTTTATTTGTACAAAATTTGACCTCAAATTATTTATTATTATAAACAAAAGTTTTAAATAAAAGTTTGTTGTAAATAATAAAAATTATTGCCCAGAAAAATATTACATATACTACAATTAATCACCCTCAGATAAAGCCACAATACGATCATTGAAATACCAATTTTGGCTCCATACAAACTCAAATTGAACCAAACTCACTTCCATTGTACTCTAAATTAAATTATCTTTCAAATGGTTTGGTTTCATAATTTTTGGAGTTACGGTTAAAAAGTCGGTTTTTTGGGGTGTTTTGTGCAGTTTCACCATCATTTATTGTACATATTTATTCATTTTTATTTTTATGTTTATAATATATATAATTGTAAATATTATTTTCATTAAAAATAAAAAACAACAAAATAAATAATAAAATTAAAAAATTGTGCGTTTTAAAAATTATTTCCTTATTTGTAGCTATGTATATTGTATTATATGTATATAATATGTGTATACAACTAACTTCCTTAAATAAAAACTACAAAAAATTTAATTATATGATATTATTTACTTAATTTAATGTAATTACAAAATTTGTATTTAATTATTTTATTTATTTGATTTTTATACTTACCATGTATATAGAATTTTATTCCATACCTTTAATGACCACCATTATGGTGGCTAATTATTTTTTGGAAATTACTTAATTTATTTAATTTTTTAATTTCGTAATTAATTAATTAATTTTATTATTTTATTTAATTAACCAATAAACACCTTCCTCACTTGTAGATACTTTCCATTTTTATTTTTGTCTTTTTAAATGGGCTTTGCCTCCCTCATTTCCTCTCGATCAATCTTTGGAGAGAGGAGCCCGATCTTCGAGAGCTACTCATCACAGAAGGGTGTCCAGCCTCGGATCCGGTCGGTGACAACGATTCGGTCATCATCGAGGTCATCACGACGTGTCCAAATCTAAGGTGAGATCCACTTTTATTTCTTGTCGTTTTTCCTTGGTAAATCGTAGGTTTAGTTTTTGCGTAGATGTAGTGATTAGTTTTTAGATCCAAAATCACAAAAACATTCACTATCACACTTTTCGATCCGACACCAAAATTTTCGCCTCATCTCGTGACCTCTCCATCTTCCCGTTCCATCTCACGCAATCTCACACCTCCGGTCACACACGATAACCGGAGTCACTGGTCTATCCATCATATCACAAGATCTGCCCGTTCACACATCCCATTATTGTGCTTAAATAATTTAAAAAAAGAAATAAAATTTTGTTTTTCTTTTCTCTCTAACCTTTGTTTTGAAGGAAAATTAAAAAAATAAAAATATAAGAAAAAAACCCTTCTTTTTGTTGTTTACAGCTCCTATTTTAAAAAAACCTTTCTCTTTTTATCTCTGCTTCTATTTACATATAAAAGGTAAAAAAATAAAAAAAATAACAGGCGGCAGCGCCGCCCACCACAACCACGCACCTTCAGCGGCGGTCCCGCTGCACGCCTCTGCTGGCGCTAGCGGCGCCACCACTCTAGCGGTTGCTGCCTGTGCCTGCGCCGCCTTCGACCAGCCCATCTAGCCGAACCGCCCGCGCCGCCGCGCAAGTCCTTCGCAATTCGTCGACGCGAGGCGGCCCCCTCCTGTGCCCACCTGCTTCAGGTCCCTCGCGCCTGCGCGCGCCGCCTCCGTGAGACAACCCCCTCCTGCTCCGACCTCCTGCTACGTGCAGCCTTGCGCGCGCCGCCTCCGCCACGCGGCCCCTCCACCATCTTCCAGCGGCTACGAGACACCGCGAATGCCACAACCCCTCCTCCTTTGGCTGCGTGGTCCAACGCCACCCGAGCCGACATCCAACTACCATTCATTGCCCTTCTAACGATCGTCCAAGCCCCTCTGCACTCCACCACCGCAACTCCAAGTGCCCAACGGTGCCGCCCCAAATGCCGTGTCCTCCGCCATCTCAAGATCTAGGGGCGGCTGCTCTAATCCATCCCCTTGTGTGTTGTTGGGAACGAAAAAGCACATGAAACCCTAGGGGGGCAGTTTGATTTAATAAGAAAAGGGGAAATATTGCATTCACGCCTCCTAGAAGTTCTCAAAATTGTAGTAAAGCCCTCTCAGAGCAAGTCACATGCTAGACATGCGTATCATTGGGTATTTTTCTTTCTCAACCTGCAAGTTTATTTTTATCACATTTTGGTGCAAAAACTTTGAGCAAATTACATTTTAGTCCTTGTACTGTAGAATTCAGACTTTGCATGATCTTCTTGATAGAATAAATGTTTTTATTGGTCTGAAAACTCTCAAAAAAATAATATGCTCCTAAGAGCCTGTGAATATTGTGTAATTTTTTCATAAATTTTATTGTCATTTGATATATTTAAAAAACAAAAAACAATGATATTTTGTTTTTTATGAAATTAGAAAATTCATAAAAATTTGATAACTATCTTGAAAATTCCTAAATAAATTAGTGTAGGTGTAGTTGTTGTCTTTTAATTTCTATCCAATTTTTGTACTTTAACTCTTTTTAAAACTTCAAAAAATTGTGAAAAATGAAAAATCGTAAAAAAATTGTAGAAAATTCTAGAAAAATTCAAAAATTATGGTTCAGTTTCTGATTGTCGATATTGCTTTGTAGTTTCTATTAAAAATATTTTTTAGGATTTTTGGACAATTTAAGTATTTTTAAATTGCAAAATACTCCTGATTGTGCACAGTTTGCTATGTTTTCACTGTTTGATTTTTAGAAAATCATAAAAACATCAAAAAAAGTTGAAAAAATTATAAAAAATATTTTAAAAATATATAAAACAAAAAATATTTTCTTCTTAATTTTTTGAGCATTTTTTACTATTCTAAAAAACACAAAAACGATGTGGTGCGTGTGTTTTTATTCCTTTGTGCTTATTTTGAAAATTAAAAAAAATAAAAATAAAAAAACACTAAAAATCATTTCTGAAAATTGACTACTTAGTTTTTAAATTGTTTTCCTTTTGTTCGACCTTGGTCGCTATACTAGGTAAAAAGAATAGCGAAAACCGCTTACATTCATTTTCATTGATTCAATTGTCTTTCAAGTGGTTCAAAATAATTTTTCTCGTTGACCAAATTGATCGATTAAGGACAACGCCTTCGTGATTTATTTTCTACCTTAGTCGAATTGATTTTCGTGTCATCGGAATTGCGCTGTTGCCGGGGAGCACGGCTTTGTAGTCATTTTTCTATTTTGTGATATTTGTCTCTCTATATTGTAACTGTTTTCTGACATTCTCTCTTTGATTTTTGTGCAAGGAACTGCTTGGAGGACGACTTGGAGTTTACTTTTTGAAGGACCCGCACAGGAGGAAGAGCACGGAGGAGAAGAAGATTTTTATTATATTTGAGAGAATAATAATTTTTATAATAATTTAGGACTTTGAACCTTTGGACTTGAACACTTTTCTCGGGGTCTGTTTCGCCAAGTGCCGGTGCACTTGGGGGACCTCGCCACTGTTTTTCCGTGTTTTTGATTTCACCGCTAAAACTTGCTATTTGATTCTCGTGATTTTGACCCATAGACGTAGGATTTTTGTTGATTGCGATGTAAATTTGTAAGGCCTAACACCTAATAGAATATATGTTCCTATAGAACGTAATTGGACCTTAGATAAAAATTAAACTGAAAAGTTAGTTTAATAGAATTTGAGACCACGTGTCGTGAGGAGTCACATACAGCTCTGGCAGAACCCGTTGGGCAGGCACCGAGTGACTCCCAAGATCGGACTCCGGACTCAATTCGGTTAGCCAACTATTGTTCTTCACGATCAATAAAAGCTGCTTGTCTAAGGTCTATTTCCTCGTGCATCATATAGTTAGTTTACATTCTGTCTTTAAATTATGCACGGATCATATTGCATGTAGAGTGCTGGCGCAAGATACGCATTTCTATCCATGCTGCATCATTGTGTTTAATTGTGCATTGGCTTTTTCGACTTCCTCCCCCTGTTTTCGACTCAAATTAATCAAAGAGGAAATCAGAAAATTCGTTAGGCGTTGTTTGTTTATAAAAAAATCTAAAAAGTGAAAGCAATAAAATCCGAGACTACTAAAGCAAACTTGACCCTAAAACCTACCTCATTTACAAATATTTGTTTTGGGGAGAGTCACTCCCTCATTATTTGGTTTGCTTGAGCGAGAGAGTGACCCGAACACTATGATAGAGCCACGCCTGAACTTCCGTTAGACTATTGGTCTTGGGATTAGTCGTTCTCCAGAGAGGATCTCTCCGGTAACCGATAAAGCGGACCGCGACGTCCTTAATAGAGCGAGTTGATCGAGTAGTCAGTAAATGGTCCGCAACTTGTACTGACTGGGTAAGATCTAGATTTGGGATTGGGCAAGTCTCTTGGGAGCATCGGGTTCCTAACAGCTCGCTTAATCGCTCTACAAGATTGTTCTATCACCTAAATTAAAATTGATAAGATTAATGACCGATCCTTTACGGTCATCAGCTCGTGTTGAGTGGGTGAATTGGGGGTTTGACTTCTCATCTTGTTTGCTTACCAGATCTCATCCACAGTCATCCCCACATCACGATGATGGGAAGGAGATCCCTTAGGTTGCCCCTGGCAGCACCACTCTCAAGCACTCCTCCCCATTCATCTAGGGTGGATTCGGAGATCCCAGGCCCGCTCTCCGAACCTGAGTTCACTACCACTCTTTCTCCCCTCGACCACCCTTCTTCCACCAGTCCTGAGATAGCTGAGCAGAGGCCAACACATATTTATGTTCACTTGACGGCACCTAAGTCGGGGTCTTTTGCCTTTGCAGAGACCAGAGAGATGGCCAGCAGTGACAGACGAACCTATGGACAACCACAGAGTTCAACTTTTGTTCTAGATCAGGAAGCCATCAACAATACCTTGCTAACCTCCCTAGAGACGATGCAGCTACAGATTCGGGACCAAGGAGCATTCATGGCAGAGGTCAGTCAAGAGTTAGCACAGATGCGATCCAATAGAGGAGAGCATCAACCAAGACCAGCCGGTGGAGAGATTCCAGAGTTTGGAGAAGGATCAGAAGGACACCAAGAGAATCGGCCAGAGCCAGCTAGACAACCACGACCGATGAGGCATTTGCACAATCTTGCTGCAACTCTCACTCATCGATGGTTTCAGCTCCCTGAGATTCTGGGCGATTTCAAGCTTCCCCCCTAGACCATTCAGCTTTTACCCAAGTTCCATGGGCTAGCCACTGAGGAGCCGCATCTTCAAGTACAGGAGTTTGAGATGATCTACAGCACTATCCACGACAGATACATGGACGAGGATACTATCAAGATGATAGCATTCCCTTTCTCCCTGGCCAATAGAGGAGCCTATTGGCTGAAGAATTTGGGGAGATATGTTACCACTTGGGAGCAGCTTCAGATCGAATATTTGAACAAGTACTATCCACTTGGCCGGACCAAGGCAACACGAGCTCTGATAAAAAACTTCTCCATGATCCCCAATGAACAATTTAATGAGGCTTGGGATCGATTTCGTGAGCTCATCGACAGGTGTCCACACCATGACATATCCAAGTCCAATCTTGTCTAGAGCTTCTTTTGTGGGCTGACACTGGAACTGCAGGGGCTTGTCAACGCTTCTTGTGGGGGTTCCTACTTCGCCAAGGATGAAGACCAGATCTGGGCCATCTACGAGGAGATGGCTGAAAACTATATAGTGATGTCCCAAACCAGACTTTACGCTCATGGGAAGCCCAAACCCCATGCCGTGTCCTATCATAGGATATCATGGGTTGATGCGGGTCCACCCATTTCTTCGTCAGTAGCAGCAACAGAAGAAGAATTTTCAGCCGCTGACATGGGTATTATTAGTGAGAAATTGGACCGCATAAAGATAATAGAGAAGAAGCAATGCTAGGGCATGACACAGATAGATCAATTGGCACAGACTCTTAGTGACCTGAAGACCCACATCTTGTGCCTCGAGGAGGCACAGGCGGCTTCTCAGCCTCATCCCAGGTCACGTGTAGATCCCCGCAGCAGCAACTTTTACCAACCCTTTGCCCAGCATCGCCAGGTTCACTACATTAAGGCAGAGCCAGTTTAGCAGTTGCAGTAGCACTACTCTTAGCCACCACCATCTCAGGACACTCAGATGATGGTGTATCAGACGTATCAGCCACTGGCAGTTCTTCCCCCTTCCCCTTACGAGCAGGAGTCGTTGATTGAAGTCAACGGGATTTGGTGTGACCGACAGCAGCCCGGGATATGCTGGGATCACCTTGGATTCACATGGTCTAACAGAGGTACCCCGTCCCAGCAGCAGCCTCCAGCTCAGGGTGGAGAGAACAGCCAGCATCCCCATTACTCCAGCAACAGAAGCACTTCCAGCAGGGTCCTCGTCCCTACCATCAGGGACAACAGTGGAGGCAGCAACAACAGCCTCAACAATATTCTCAGCCTCCTCCTCATTTCCAGCGAGGCAACCCATTGATGAATCACATATTCATCATGCTAAAATTGATCAATTAGGCTCGGTTCCCAAAAATTCATATGCATTTAATCATTAACAGAGCATCATTAACATTCATACATGTGTAAATAATATTTGCATTTCATCATGATGCATAATTGCATTAAAAATTCCATTTGTAAATTAGCCCAAAAAGCCGCTAACTTTTTACATTTGTAAATAATTCATCCTAACTATTATTGACCCAAACCACCTCCATGGTGTAGATATTACTAACCTTATTAACTAAAAAATACAAATAAATTTACTAACTCCATTAAGTGTCAAATAATCTCAAAGTCTAATTTCACATCTGACAGACTAAAACGAGCATATCTCCCTCATACAGTGTCCGATTTTGGTCTACTCACTTGTAAAGTACTCCATTTCAAATATCTTCAAAAGAAGACCAATTTCGTAAAATTCGAAGCTCATATGTGAAAGTTGGGTTTTGGGCCGCTTTTGCACATTTTGACTTTTTGCTATTTTTGACCTGAGTTTTTATGTACATAATTAACCCTTTTAATTTTTTTCTTCTTAATTTATTGTCTTTGATGAAAGTTTTATTAGTAGACACAAAATTCCAATTCCAGATTGAAACAGACATCAAAGAAACTGATGAGTCCAAGTGTCCGCTATGAATCTATATAAAAATTATGTGTTTCTTACTTTTATTTTGTTTTCCTATTTTTTTATTTATTAAAAATAAAAAATTATATTACTGTGTAATTAATTTTCTTGTATTTTATCATATTTATTCTATATTTTTATCCTCTCTAAAACCACTAAAAAATTACAAAACTCCAAAAAACTGGTTTTCTATACACACGACATTTCACACAGATGACCTCTTTTGCTCCCGGATCCTTCATAAAAATTGTAGATCTCATCGAGACGAACAACTTTCGTGAAGAGAACTTTTCGATCCGAGGCATCCTTCTATTTCTTTTCTATTTTTCTTTATCATTAAATTTTGAAATTTTTTGGAGTGCCAAGTGGCAGCCCCTGGACGTGTCTCGTGGCACCCTACGTTATCTCTCCAGATCCCCCTCCCAGGTCACGTGCTCAGCACGTGACCCCACCTTTTCCCCCAATCAGTCGTTTCCCCTTCCCCGCAGCAGTTACCTCCACCATGTGCAGCGCCGACCATTACGAACCGCCACCATCACTCCTCCCCTCGCAAGCCGTTCCGCCCCGTAACGCCCCTTGCTCCTCCTCCTATAACCCCCCACCCCTCGTCGGCCTTCCACGATATTCGCCCTTATCCTCAAAGCCGGTGACAGCGGCCGCACGACGTGATCCAAGGCTCTGCCTTGTTGCAAAGCTTCCCCGACGAAGCCGCACATCGCCCTGACCTCAGCCCCGCCGTCAAGCCCCCTTCCCAGGTAACTCGTGTCCTTCCTCCCCTCCTCCGGTCCGCTCCACACAACCACCACCGGACTTGCACAGGCCGGTACGCTACGCCTTTCCCTTCGTCGCATACAGGCTTCGTCATCCCCCCTTGTTTTCTCTTGCAGGTACATCACCTCTGCTCCGCCGCACTCGCGTCTCCCATCGCGTCGTGTGTCGGCCGAGGTGCAGCACCACCCTCATCGACCAGGCCAAGCTCCGCCTCGCCCACCTACTTGGCACCTCTGCCGGGCCACTCGTAGCCTACATCTGTCGTTGGATCGGGCATAAGCCCTTGATCCAACGACCCACTAACCGCCAAGCGTCCACCCGAGCCTCGACCCCAGCCTCGAGGCTCGGGTCAGCCGAAGCGTCAGAAGCCTACCACAAAGGCTCGCGCATCCGAGCTTGATCCCTTCCGCCCGAACCTCAACCCCGGACTGGACCACAAGCTCGGGAGGCCCCGAACCTCTGCCTTGCCCTCGAACCTCTGCCTTGGCTCCGAGCCTATGCCTCGGCACCCGAACCACATGCTTGGGACCCCCGAGCCTCCGATCCGCCTCCAAGCCTTCTGGCGCACGTGCGACGTAAGTGGCGCACGTGCAACACACGTGCGCTTGGGAAAATTGCATTGAAGCCCCTAGAAGTTCCAGATATTGCAGAAATTCCCCCATTAGGGGTAAATTACATCCAAGCCCCACCATCTTTCATAAATTACAAATAAGTCCTTCAAGGGACCTGTTTGAAAACATTATTTTAATTACATTGTAGTCCCTGAAATTTCATTTTATCATATCTTTTTCATCCGAACTCCATTTTTAGCATATAATATGTCATTTTGAAGCTCTTTCCATGCTCTATCACTTAGCATAATTTGAGGATAGATCCGAGGTCGTTTATTTATAATTATTATTTGAGGATCTCTGTCAATTCTTGTAAGCTTCTTTTGACATATTCGTACTTGAGGAATTAACTATATTTTATGCATGAATTCGGATAAGGATTTTACTCTGATTGAACTATTGTAATCATTGCTGATTATTCTCAATAGTAAAATCTTCATAGGAAATTAATTTACAGTTATTCCTCTAAGGTTATTGTCGACCATTTGAGGAATAGAATCAAAGATATTAGGAGGCCGGATACTTTGCTTCACTATTTTGAATATCAGTTGCTTATTAACCTGAAGCATTGAGTCAAGTTCGATCCATTTTGATTTGTGATTAATTTTACAAAATTATAGATCATATTATTTGAGGAGTTAATAAGTTTAAAATCACATATTCTGAGCATAATCGTCTCTGTTTATTTTCTTTGCATCGCATCTTAATCATTGCATTGTATTATATTTTCTCAATACAGAAACTAATCAAACATTAATTAATTATTTAATTTAATTTAAGATCATGTAACTAAGAATCATCGTTCCCTATGTTCGACCCTGTTAGACTTGCCAAGTAAAAATATTCTACAACATTCGAAGATTGCGGTATTTTGATCGACCGAAATTCGCCTCCTATACTACAATTCAGCATTATTAAAAAGGCAAATTTCACGTTCATCAAATGGTGCCGTTGCCGGAGAACGATGAATTTTTTGGATTTTAAATCATTTTATGTAATTAAATTTTGTGAAATTAATTTTTTTGTCATTTTCTCTTCTGCATTTTATTTTACATTTCTCTCTTACTTCTGATACCAACCGTAATTTCTCTCTTTGCAGACTACTGGGAGCAAAATTTTGGAATTTAAATCAAGGATCTGCAAGGACGAAGATTAAGCTTTAATTTTTTTGAAAGAGAGAGCTTAGTTTAGGGTTAAATTTCTGCATTATTCTCAGGGTCCCTCTCTTTAAACCTTTGTAATACATACTGAACTTTTCTATGGCATGTCGGGTCTGTTTCAACCCCTTCTGTATGGGTCATGCGGCTAAAATCAGATCGCGACTTTTTAGAGAATAAAGATGTCAGTGTAGAAAAAGCCGCAAAAAGATCTCAACTCGATCAAACAAATTCGGTTTTAAGAGGAAAACCTACACTATTTATTTATCCAGGTAAGTGTGCCTGGGTCGAACTCAAGGAGGCAGAATAGAAGACTTTGATTTTTTTAAGAAATATTTTTTTGCGATTTTATTTTATCTCTTCTAAAAGTGATCAAAGAAACACGACAATTTTTTATTTTTATTTTTTATTTGATTTTAATGTTTTCCAATTTTTATTTAATTTTCAAAAGAGATATTTTTCAAAAGATTTATCTATTATATAATAGGTGAAATATAGGTCGGTGATACAATATAGTAGGTCGAACGGGTCGAGTATCGGACTCGAACAAACACATGAAAACAAAGCAAGACGTTAGTCGGTTTTCGAAGAATGAAAACACAGAAAAAGACACGAAAAATACTAAAAACCTTGCGAGGGTAGTTGCGTAACTACCCCAAGAAATCTCTGAAAAATAAGGTCGAAAAGCGGTTCAAAAATCCCCTACAGCCCAGGGGCATAAGCGCAAGAAAAATTACTAAAATGTTCTGCAATTAGGTCCTCAAAAGGATTATTCTGTAAGAAGAAATAAAGAGTTTTACATTTAGGTCCCTGTGGAGGGACCTAAATGTAATTTCTAAAAAGTTCTGGAGCGGGGATTAACTCTGGAAAGCTTTCTGGATTAAGTATGCAAAATGTCCACCGCTTCGGCTTTAACGGCTAGGATTTGAACTTATTCGCGTTGATCTGACGTCTGCGGGTGCGCCACGTGTCAGCCACCTGTGCTTCGGCTGTTCTTGAAGTTGTTCTTGAGCGATTAAGCAGCTGACGAAGGGCTCTCCTTCTCCGCTTTTTCTCCGATGAATGGCGAGGTCTTGGGCTCTCCGGCGGGGCCAGAGGGGTGGCTCCTCCACCCCTCGAGCTCGCCCGCGGTAGGTAGCAGGCAGAGGCGGCTCCGAGCGGCGGTGGAGGCGTGATGAAGGTTACGGACCTCTGTAATGGCGTCTGAAGCTCAAGTTGTCATGCCATCTTTGAGATTGCTTTTCATGAAGATGAAAGCTCCCAGAAGCGTATCTTTTGCTCCCTTTTGAAGACGGACCTGCAAACAACAATATGTATGCTCGATTCTCGAGGAATCGGCCTATGGATTAAAGGTTTGCAAGATCGAAAAGTGATGAAAAATGGAGTTTCCAGTATTGTTGAAAGTTGCGTGAGAATAACGATGAAATGGCGTCGTGATTTGAAGCTGATTTGAAACGAAATGAGAGTGAATTCGATTGGGCGTCTAAGCTAATGGATTAAGCGTCCTAATGACGGCTTAATTCCGCTAATTGATACACGCGAATCGAGAAAGAAATTTGAAAATAATGAAGGAAGGGGTCTGTGACGAACAAGGTGTATTACCTGGAACGAGTGCTCGACGGGCGACCTTGGCCGGAGCGAAACGCGGCGATTTGCGGCGATGCAAGGGTTGTGGAGCACCTTGGAACCTCCTCCTATGTTCCCTCCTCCACGCGAGCTGGTCATCGAGTGCTGTCACCACTGGGACAAGGCTGAGGAAGGCGGATAAGTTGGGGATTCGGCCACTGGAGCTTGGGTGCTTCAGGTGGTTAGAGAGTTGGTTAAAAATGGTGAGGTTTAGAGCTTTATATAGATCAATTACGTGGACTCCAAGTTAGATCCAAGGATGGGCGATGGAGAGGGTTGTTAGGTGAAGAGATCTAAGGGTAGAAATCGTCGGAAGGAGTTAAGATGCCAGCTGGAGAATTCGGGGAAGATGGCCGGCCAAAACAGATTCTGTTTGAGTTGCTTTGAAGAAGATGAACCAGGTGCTGACACGTATCAGCACCTGGTTGGCCAGTTATTGTAAAATACTTCTAAAATCAATATTAAATAGTATTTAATGTTATTTTAAATAGTTATAAATACAAGAAATATAAATAAATTATTTATCTATTTTATGGAATAATTACTTTTTAAATATAATTATTATATTAATAAATATGTGTATTTAAATAGGTTTTGGATTTTTAATTTAATAAATAAATAATTTAAAATTAATTTTATATTTTCTTAATTATTAGAACAATAAATACGAGTTGTGTAAATTTTTAGAGATTTTAATAAATTAATTTATATATATATTAATAAATAAGGGTATAAGTTATACGGTTCATTTTTACCTATATTTTAAGGTTTTTGATTTTATTAAAATAATAAATAAGCTCCAAAAATTATGAAATAAATTAGGGTTAAATTACAAGATCATGAAAATATTTAGAAATTATAAAATTAAGAAAACTATAAATAAGGTGCGTTATACAAAATAAATAACCCAGAAACCCCATTGTCTTTTGGTCCCAAAATCGACTTTTTGCAAATGGACTCCGAATTCGATGAAACCACCTTTATTTATTAGAGAATATGATTTTATGAAGTTTAAAGGTGAGTAGAGTGAAATTGGAGTTCGTATGAAGAAGTTATGATGTTCGGAAGTTGAGATTTTGACAATTTATAAGTTGGATTTCTTGGCATATATATAGGGTAATATTTTGAACTTATTTTTATATTTTTATATACATTTTTAGTAATACTTAAGAGAAGATTTTGGTGAAAAATAAATAAATATGAATTAATTAAAATTCCTTGAATTTTTGTATTTATTTTATAAATAGTGAAATGTACATGGTGTGTGATTTAATTTATTTTTTAGATTTTCTTTCCTTATCTCCCCCTACTTTTTGATTTGTCAACCAATCCATGCTGACTTGGTCTCGGGGGTTAGGCTATAAATATACCTTACAGTTATATTTATATTTTAAGTCATATTATACATATATACATATATCCAATCTGCCTTTTATTCCTTTTCTGTCTTTTATTTATTTACATGATTTTGATAATTAAAAGTGAATATTTATTCATGAATGAGGATTTGTTAAAAGATGGAATTTAATGACTATTTACATGCATTTGTTAAGGGTTTTAAGACAAAATGCGACAGAAAAGTTAATGAATCATGGATTCATCATTGGCAGGGACCCGGCTTGAGTGGCGTAGGACTTAGGCACATATACGATTGCTTATTTATCATTGATTGTGCTCGTAATTCTTAGGCCACACGTTCACTAACTATACACACTATAGATCATTCAACATCAGCCAAATTGTGAAATCAATTCTTCCCGCTAATAGATCTATCTGCTTAGGGCGTTTTTCATCTGTGCATATCATTTAGTGTAATTTTAAATATCTTGTATTGCATCCCGCACGACGAACGTGGGGATTCACTGTAAGTCTTTCTCTTAAGCATGCATCATTGATTTAAGTTTGCATTAGCTGTTTCGATTTTCCTTTCTCAAGTTTTACAACATAGGATTTAAAGGAATTGGGACTGCTCGTTAGGCGTGAATTTATGTACTCACATAAACTTCAGTGATAATCATAACTTAAAACTGAGACTGCTAATCAAGGCGGCTGTAAATAAAACTGACATAAAATTAACCTGTGTATGGTGGAGAGAAACCCCCTCATTGTTTGTAAGGACTAGAACGCACACTTTGGATAGAGCCAAAACTGAGAAATTGCACAGACTACTGCTCTTAAAAACAATTAGCTACTTTTCAATGAGGGTCTCGGGTAGCCGTTCTACGATCCGACTTCCCTTAGTAGAGCGGGTGGTTTAGAGAACACTACGGAAGGCTCCGTCCTCAAGTAACACGGGTAGCCATTTAAATGGTCCGTACTTACACCTATACTGGTTGAGAATAGGTGCAACTAGTTGTACGAGCTCAGGATAGTCTTTGTGAAATATTTCAGGTATCTAACAGCTCCGCTTAATTTTCAAGATTGTCTTTTCATTAAATTAAAATTGAAAAGATAAGCGGCCGAACCCTGACGTGCCTTCATCTGTGTTGAGTGGGTGAACTTGAGAATTTGACTAGTGTTTTCTTTGTGTCTGCATTCTCGAGAAGACTCTCTCGATCCTTCTTAGGATCATCATCTTTTCACTCCTCCACTAAGGAAACTTTTATCCTTAGCAAAATCTTTACTTAACTCCGACACTTATTACTGAATGCTTTTCTTCTGAAGGTGAATCACAATGCCTCCAAAAAAGAACCCTAGTGCCGATGAGAACGACAATGACCCCATTCGGGCACTCTTGGCTAGGATAACTGTTGCTGAACAACACAATGAACTGCTTAGGGCACAGATAGCAGTAATGCAACAAGGCGAGGCTGCTATGGAAAACATGTACTTCCCTGAATTGGATGATGACTATAATTGGTTGAGGCCGGTACCCCCGGAGGATGCGTTCGAACACAAACTGCATTTCCTTGCACTGCTGCCGAAGTTCAGAGGGAATAATCATAAAGAACCGTATATGTTCCTCCATGATTTCGAGTTAGTTTGTGTTAACCTATGTCACCCTAGGGATAGCTAGGACTACATAAGGTTGAGAGCTGTCCCCTTCGCCTTGACTGATATGGCGGCTTACTGGCTGAAAAACTTTGGGAAGTAGTCACTACATGGGCCACCTTCAAGACTCTGTTTTTAAAGAAATTCTACCCAGTTAGTAGAATTAATCAGATGAGGATCAAGCTCACAAGCTTTACCTAACACCCGAGCAAATAATTCCATGAAACCTGGGAAAGATTCACAGACTTAATCCAGAAATGCCCAGGGCACGGGATAAGTAAAATGATGCTGGTCCATAGTCTTGTTAGCAGGCTGAACCTTGAGACTCAAGGGTTAGTAAGTGCATCCTACGGAGGAAGCTACATGGGATGACATGAGGACACCGTCTACAAGGTGTTCGAGAGACTGGCTGAATCCATCCGTGCACAAACCACCAGTCGGACTTACATAGCCGACTCCAAAAAGATGGTGAATAATCTTATGACCGATCAGAGTGCTGATATGGGAATAATAGTTGATAAGCTAACTATGGTCGAGCATATTTATAAAACGGTGGATGAACTCCATAAATCATCTGATATGGAGAAATTGGCTAAATTGCCTAAGCAAATGGAGGAATTGGCTGACAAGGTATCTAAGATACCTGCCCTGACTTCACCCCCCGCACCCATACACCAAATTCACTACATTCAAGGTCAAGGGGTAGGGAAACAGAGCCATTGGGGTGGAGTCCAAATCTTGTCCCATCAAACTGAAGAAAGCTCCGTTCAAACTGTTTACGAGGAACCTCCACAAGTCATGGAGACAAACAGAGTTCGGTATAACCTGGAACCGATCAACCATTCAGACCAAAACTCCACATTGAACCCTCGTCCATTGCAAGCTCGACCCACCTACCAGCCTCAGCGGCAACTGCGACAACAACACCGCACGGTTTATAAGAACCCGCAACCTCAGCCACAACAGAACCAATGCCGAGACCAGCAGGGCCAATTCATACAATATTAGCAGCCTCAGGCAAGGCAGAGCCAAGGGTCCTCCTCTACTTATATCTCTATGGAACTCTAGCGAGTACTGGACGAGCTTCATGACATGAGAGTCGACATAAATCGACTCTCTCGATGGAGAGATGAAGTGACCGCACCCCATACCGTGATTCCAGCTCAAGTCCAAGCTAACCCAAATAGCCTCGGACATAATCATGTATTTATATGTGAGTATTCCGTACCTGAACACGAGCTCTCCTCAAACAATAATGCTTATCATATTTCTCTTAGGAGAGGAAGGACTGTAACCATGCCTGATCGAGCGAAGGAACCCGACGACATAGCCCCATTGTCCACCAATTCACACAACCCTGGGGGAATTGACAAAGGAAGACAGGAGGATAAAGAAGAAGTCCCACCCACACCACCCGGAGATAACGGAGAGTCTGAGTCTGACAACGAAACGCCACCAAGACACCAGCAACATCTGACCACCAATTTCCATGTTTTTAGTCCAAGTCTTGTAAACAATTTTTCATTCAATAAAAGTGATGTTTTTTATCACAACAAATCCATCCCTTTCCCCCGTGCTCTTACGACAGGAAAGAAGAAAAACATCAAAAACAAAAAATATGATGACGAGATGGCCCGCATCTGCAAAGAAAATATTAAGGTCACTTTGTCCTTAGACGAGATGATAGAAAGAGACTCAGCTTTTCGAAAGTACCTTAAGGTGAGATGTACACCAACAAGGGCCAACAAACAGACTCTTAGCCGAACAAAGAAACACATACTCTTTGTTGCCACATCTTGTCTTATAAAAAATGAGCTGCCAAAGAAGAAAAGAGACATGGGTGCTCACTTCGTCACTAGCCAAATCAAAGAAATCAAGTTTGCAAGAACTTTATTAGACAATGGCTCATCCATCAATCTCATGCCCACAACCCTATGTGAGCATCTGAATCTAGGTCCTCTTAAGCAATCTGCAAATGTACTTCAATTCGTAGATACATCAACTAAGAGACCTAAGGGGAGATTCGAAATGTTGTCATCAACATAGAGGGACAAAACTACCCAGTAGATTTCACAATACTTGACATGGATGTCCCTAGAAATTGGAAAGACTCCCAAATTATACTAGGGCAACCCTTCCTTAGGACCGTAGGAGCTATATTTGATTACACATCCAAGAGAATCCATTTTGGAAAAGTGGAACATAAAATGAAGAAAACTAGATTTCAAAGACCTGACACTGAGTCAAGCATTGAGTCTGAAAAATCAGAAACTGAGACAGAATATACAGAAGCAACAGTTGGTCCCTGGAGACAAAACCCAACCGCTATGATAGAATCAACCTCATATAAAGAGGAAATTGTTGACGACTTAGTCTGCCAACTCATTCATGCATCTACCTATACTCTAGGAGACTCAGAGGCCCCTCTGGACCTGTCAGTCCACTCTCCTTATGGACAATCCCTGAGTAAGGTACACAGATCGGACGCGGTGCTTGCCACACCACATTCCATCATTAGCGATCCGATCCCAGAAACACCCACGATGGTGGACGATATTGATACACTGCAAGCGTCCACATCACAACAAGCATTACTGAGGGGACCAGATTCGAGCAACAATATTGATCTACCTGAACTCAAACCATTGCCCCTACGCTTAAGTATGCCTTCCTTGCAGGAGAAAAGGGACGGTTTCCGGTCATCATCAGTTCACATCTGACCGAAGAGCAGGAGATCCGCCTGCTTAATGTTTTGGAGAAAAAAACACAAGGCTATAGGTTGGGGATTGTCTGATCTTCCAGGGATAAACCCGGCCCTGTGCTCACACCATATTTACATGGAGGATAATGCTAAACCCTCCCGTGAATGCCAACTTAGATTGAATCCAAACTTACAGGAAGTGGTTAAGACTGAGATCGAAAAATGGTGTAAGGCTGATTTCATATATCCCATCTCCGACTCCAAGTGTGTGTCACCTTTGCATGTTGTTCCGAAAAAGTCAGGACTTCATATTATCACCAATGAGGAGGGAGAAGAGATCATGACACGGGTACCCATGTCGTGGCGTGTATGTGTGGATTACAGGCGCCTGAATGCCGCAACGAAGAAGGATCACTTTCCACTGCCTTTTATTGATAAAATCTTGGAGAGATTAGCAGAGAGAGAATACTTCTGTTTCTTAGACGGGTACTCGGGCTACAATCAGGAGTCCATCGCCCCAGAGGATCAGGAAACAACCACGTTTACATGTCCTTTCGGTATATACGCATTCAAGAGAATGCCTTTTGGGCTTTGCAATGCCCCCAACACCTTTCAGCGATGCATGATTGCATTTTTTGCCGACATAGTTGGGGATTTCTTGGAAGTCTTCATGGATGACTTCTCAGTCCATGGTGATTCATTCGATGATTGTCTAGCGCACCTAGATCGAGTCATCCCAAAGTGTAGGGAAGTGAATCTGGTGCTCTCTTGGGAGAAAAGGCATTTCATGGTAAAAGAGGGCATTGTATTGGGGCATATCATCTCCAAGAAGGGAATGGAGGTTGACCCTGCCAAAGTTGATGTGATCAAGAAGCTCGAGCCACCTACAAATGTGAAACAAATAGGTCTTTTATAGGGCATGTTGGATTTTACAGGAGATTCATCAAGGATTTTTCAAAAATTTCTCGACCGCTAACTAACCTCCTAGGAAAAGACACCGAGTTCCTAGTAGATCAAAAGTGTCTTGAGGCCTTCAAAGTACTCAAAAGGAGGATCATTGAGACTCACGTCCTATAAGCTCCCGACTGGTTTCTTCTCTTCGAGATCATGACAGACGCATCCGATTTCGCAGTAGGAGCTATGGTAGGAAAACGAAAAGATGGAATCCCTTATGTTATTCACTACGCAAGCAAAGTTTTAGGCCATGCTCAGAAAAATTACACTGTAACTGAAAAGGAGATGCTTGCTGTAGTTTTTGCCTTGGAAAAATTTCGATCTATACTTCTTTGATCAAAGGTGATAGTTTACACAGACCATTCTGCCATTCGATACTTAATGGCCAAAAAGGACGCAGAAGCACGACTCCTTAGGTGGATACTATTGCTTCAGGAATTTGATTTGGAGATTAAAGACAAACCTGGGGTTAAGAATGTTGTTGCTGATCATTTATCACGGATTGAACATAACAAAATCCCTGAATCTGAATCCATCCGTGAAATCTTCTCAGACGTGTCAATTTCTGCTATTGACTCACTCCCTTGGTATGCTGACACGGTGAATTATCTTGTCTCCAAGAACGTTCCTCAAGGATGGCCCAGGAATAAAATCGATCGACTCATATCTGAAGCGAGACACTACCATTGGGAGGATCCGTTCCTTTTCTTTGAAGGACCGGATTGCATAGGGAGAAGATGTATTCCTCAAGATGAATACCAAAGTATCCTCAATCTCTGCCACACCCTAGAGGCAGGAGGACATCATTCTGGGAAGAGGACCGCTGAGAAGATACTGCAATGTGGATTTTACTGGCCGACCTTGTTTAAAGATGCTTACAATTTTTTCAGGTCGTGCCTCGTCTGTCAGAGAATGGGAGGGACCATTGGTTCCAAAGATGCCATGCCTATGCAACCAGTGATCATCTGTGATGTATTCGATGCATGAGGCATTGACTTTATGGGTACATTCCCTAATAGTCAAGGATTTGAATATATTCTTCTCGCGGTAGATTATTTATCTAGGTGGGTGGAGGCTATTCCTACTCGAGCAGCAGATAGCAAAACTGTTTTCAAGTTTTTGAAGGATAATATTATTTCGAGGTTTGGAATTCCAAAAATCTTAATATCTGATGAGGGTAGCCACTTTGTCAACCGAGAGTTGAAGAAGTTGACTAAGGAATACGGCATCGAGCTCCGTGTCGCTAGTCCTTACCATCCACAATCCAATGGCATGGCCGAGGTGTCAAACAGGGAGGTCAAAGGAATTTTATAGAAGCTCATCCACCCTGACAGGAAGAACTGGTTCCAACTCCTGGACCAAGTTCCATGGGCTTATCGGATGGCTTATAAGACCCCATTGGGAACCTCCCCGTTTTGAATGGTATATGGAAAGCCATGCCATTTGCCCGCATAACTCATACATAAATCAGAATGGGCAATCAAAAAGATTAATTAGAACTATCACCAAGGAAAGAAGAACCGAGAGATGGATATGAATGAACTATCCGAAATCATGTTTATGAAAACAACACCATTTACAAGGACGGAGTAAAGAGATGGCATGAAAAGAACATTCGAACAAAGATCTTTGTCCTAGGGTAGAAAGTCTGGTTATTTAATGCAAAATTGAAAATTTTCCAAGGTAAATTGAAATCAAAATGGACGGGACCCTTCATTGTAAGAGAGGTACACAATAATGGTAGTGTTGAGATCTCAGAGACCGCAGATGGCGCGCAAGCATCTATAGTCAACGGTCAACTACTTAAACATTTTGTCGAATCCAACGAGAAATTAGTACAAGTTGAACTGATCTCCTTCACTCAGGGCATAGCTTTTGACGAAAAATTTGATCTGCCCAGATAGACCACCTCTCTGGATCCAATACTCTTCTATATATTCGTCAACCCGCTCTCGGTCCCCCGATACTTAGTTTAAGGGGACGGATTTCATTGTCTATACAACACTTCTATTCCTTACATTCACCCTCGACTGTCTCATTTCATCCTTTTCTTCCATGCTTAGTCCCTCAAAAGTCTAAGTATAGGGGGGCATTTCGACTTCTATTTTTTTGGCCGATCTATACTTAGTGCGAGCTTTGTCAACATTTCACTTTGTGCCATGAGAACATCGCACACGCTAAGTATAGGGGGTGTTTGTATATATTCTATGTACTTTATCCATAGCTCGTACTTTAATTGTCTTCATCTAACATCGAGGATGGGTAAAAGTAGTGTTTTTATGTGAATAATACCTGTTTTCCAAAAAAACAACAAAAAAAATCACTCATGGTCCTGCATTCCATCAAGCATTTCTTGGTTGATATATTCCTGGCACATTCACTATCACTCAAGGCCTAAGGATTTTTAGGACACTTGATTTCTGAGATCTTGAGATTCTGAGTTAGCCAACCTTAGTCATTAGGGTTTTGAACTTAATTATCCACACTTCCCTGGCTTGAAAGATTTGAGCGCTATATTGCACTCTTCATCTCTACCTTAAAAAAGAATATGAACAGCACAATCACTTTCACAACTGCATGATTGATGAGATGAGTTGAGTTATCACTTGAGGAACTGGGACTAGAGATTTGAGTTTAGATCTGATCTAATGATGCTCAAGGATGGGATAAAGTTAATGAAGGATTCAGAAAATCTGAGTGTCAGCAAAACCCTAGCCAGTATGTGAATAAGATTCATATGCTAATCTTTTTGATATCTACCTATGTGCTAGGGTGTGATGAAACTTAATGAAAATTGTTGATCAGTGTGCGCCAACTTTTTGTAAAAGCAGTGGAGCTAGCCAACAAAAGAAAAGAAAAAGAAATGTCAAAGAAAATCTCTATCATCTAAAGTCAAATTACAAATGATCTTCCACAATGGCGACCGCGCCCAAACATTTTTTGAAGTGTCCACTTGGACCAAGCGCTGATTAGGAACAAGGAGTCGAGCTGACACTATAAAAGGGCCCTGCATCGTAAGCGATACAAGTATGGGTGTTGAATGTATCTTAGATAATCAAAAGTGACACACCCCGGTGTACTCCCAGAAAAACAAGTGTAGACGACTCCAAATTCTCTTGACGGACACATTAATCAACAAGGCACCTTGTTCCAATGAGAGGAAGAGAAAATTAGACACAATCCTATGCCATCCATCATCTGGTTGTCCATCTACACTTTCAAGACTGATAAACTAATGAGACGGTTGACTGAAACAAGAATAGACTTATTCCCTAGTGTTGAGGATTAGGTCTGGATGAGAGTCTCTTGGATTGGAACTTTGGGTGATGTCTCGACTTGACTCTCATGAATGCAGTACACTAAAACTCATATCCTGGTACTATATGTACAAACAGAGAGTCTGAAAATTAGAAAAGTTGGATTCCTTCTGATTAAAGCATGGTTAAGCCTTGAATTTTAGGATCACTCAAATTAAGGGTCTTCTATGAATTGAGCCTTAAAAATTCACATGCACAGCCAGGGATGTATTCAACTAAATCATTCTTTCATTCATGCTCAGGACAAGCATGGTCTAAGTATAGGGGAATGATGAATCACGTATTCATCATTCTAAAATTGGTCAATTAGGCTCGGTTCCCGAAAATTCACATGCATTTAATCATTAACAGAGCATCATTAGCATTCATACATGTGTAAATAATATTTGCATTTCATCATGCATAATTGCATTAAAAATTCCATTTGTAAATTAGCCAAAAAAGTCGCTAACTTCTCACATTTGTAAATAATTCATCCTAACTCTGATTGACCCCAGACCATCTCCATGGTGTAGATATTACTAACCTTATTAAATAAAAAATACAAAAAAAATTACTAACTCCAGTAAGTGTCAAATAATCCCAAAGTCTAGTTTCACATATGACGGACTAAAATGAGCATATCTCCCTCATACAATGTCCGATTTTGATATACTTACTTTTAAAGTACTCCATTTTCAAATACCTTCAAAACAAGACCAATTTCGTAAAATTTGGAGCTCATATGTAAAAGTTAGGTTTTGGGCTTCTTTTGCGCATTTTGACTTTTTCTATTTTTGACCTGAGTTTTTATGTACATAATTAACCCTTTTAATTTTATTTCTTCTTCATTTGTGGTCTTTGATGAAAGTTTTATTAATCGACACAAAACTCCAATTCCAGATTGAAACTGACATCAAAGAAACTGATTGAGTCCAAGTGTCCACTGTGAGTCTGTACAAAAATTGTGTGTTTCTTACTTTTATTTTATTTTCCTATTTTCTTACTTATTAAAAATAAAAAATTAGATTACTATGTAATTAATTTTCTTGTATTTTATTGTATTTTTTCTAGATTTTTTATCCTCTCTAATGCCACTAAATAATTACGAAACTCTAAACAGCTGGTTTTCTATACACATGGAGAACCACCAAAAATACCACTTCGCACAGATGACCTCTTTTGATCCATGGTTTCATGAAAGTTGTAGATCTCATTGAGACGAATAACTTTTTTAAGAAAACATTTCGATCC
This sequence comes from Ottelia alismoides, assembly GCA_037367405.1. Classification (NCBI taxonomy): domain Eukaryota; kingdom Viridiplantae; phylum Streptophyta; class Magnoliopsida; order Alismatales; family Hydrocharitaceae; genus Ottelia; species Ottelia alismoides. The sequence continues at coordinate 945,197 of JAZKJV010007604.1, read as the reverse complement.
GGGGTCTCCTTCTATTTCTTTTCTATTTTTCTTTATCTTTAAATTTTGAAAATTTTTTGGAGTGCCACGTGGCATCCCCTGGACGTGCCACATGGCACCCCATGTTATCTCTCCAGAGCCCCCACTCAGGTCACGTGCCCAGCATGTGACCCCACCTTCTTCCCCAATCAGTCGTTTCCCCTTCCCCGCAACAGTTACCTCCACCATGCGCGGCGCTGGCCATTATGAACCGCCACATCACTCCTCCCCTCGACAGCCGTTCAGCCCTGTAACGCCCCCTCGCACCTCCTCCTATAAACCCCCCTCACCGGCCTTCCACGATATCCGCCCTTATCCTCAATGCCAGTAACAGCGGCCGCACGACGTGATCCAAGGCTCTGCCTTGTTGTAGAGCTTCCTCGACGAAGCCGCACCTCGCTCCGGCCTCAACCCCGTCGTTGAGCCCCCTTACTAGGTAACTCGTCTCCTTCCTACCCTCCTCCGGTCCACTCCACACAAGCACCGCCGGCCTTGAACAGGCCGGGACCCCTTTCCCTTTGCCGCCCCCACGCTTCGCTGCTCACAGGCTTCGTCGTTCCCCCCATCCCTTGTTTTCTAATGCAGGTACATCGCCTCCGCTCCACCGCACTCGCGCCTCCCCTCGCGTTGTGTGTCGGTCGAGGTGCAACACCACCCCCGTCGACAAGGCCAAGCTCTGCCTCGCCCGCCTACTTGGCGCCTCCGTCGGGCCACTCGCAGCCTACAACTGCCGTTGGATCGGGCATAAGCCCTTGATGCAACAGCCCACTAACCGCCACACATCCCACCCGAGCCTCGGCCCCAGCCTCGAGGCTCTGGTCAGCCGAAGCGTTAGAAGCCCACCACGTAGGCTCGGACATCCGAGCATGAGCCCTTCCGCCCGAACCTCCGCCTCGCCCCCGAACCTCCGCCTTGGCTCCGAGCTTGTACCTCGGCATCCGAACCATAGGCTCGTGACCCCCGAGCCTCCGATCCGCCTCCAAGACTCCTGGTGCACGTGCGATGCACGTGCGCTTGGGAAAATTGCACTAAAGCTTCCAGAAGTTCCATATATTGCATAAATACCCCCGCTAGGGGTAAATTACATCTGAGCCCTGCCATCTTTCAAAAATTACAGATAAGTCCTTCCAGGGACCTGTTTGAAGGAAAAACTTTATTTTAATTATATTTTTAGTCCCTGAAATTTCATTTTATCATGTATTTTTCATCCGAACTCCGTTTTTAGCATATAATATGTCATTTGGAAGCTCTTTCTGTGCTCTATCACTTAGCATAATTTGAGGACAGATCCAAGGTTGTTTATTGATAATTATTATTTGAGGATGTCTGTCGATTCTTGCAGGCTTCTTTTGACATATTCGTGTTTGAGGAATTAATGATATTTTATGCAGGAATTCAGATAAGGATTTTACTCTGATTCAACCATTGTAATCATGGCTGATTATTCTCAATAGTAAAATCTTCATAGGAAATTAGTTTACAGTTATTCCTCTAAGATTATTGTCGACTATTTGAGGAATAGAATCAAAGATATTTGGAGGTCGGATATTTTGCTTCACTATTCTAAATATCAATTGCTTATTAACCTCAAGCATTGAGTCAAGTTTGACCCATTTTGATTTGTGATTAATTTTACGAAATTATAGATCATATTATTTGAGGAGTTAATACGTTTAAAATTATAGAGCTTGGGCATAATCGTCTCTGTTTATTTTCTTTGCATCACATCTTCACCATTACATTATATTATATTTTCTCAACACAGAAAGTAATAAACATTAATTAATTAATTAATTTAATTTAAGATCACGTAACTAAGAATCACCATTCCGTGTGTTCGACCTTGGTAGAATTTTCAACTAAAAATATTCCACAACATTCGAAGATTGTGGTATTTTGATCGACCGAAATTCGCCTCCTATACTACAATTCAGCAATATTAAAGAGGCAAATTTTGCGTTCATCACCCATCTAGTTCTCATGCACCTGTTTATGAGAACCCAACCCTTTATGACCTCACCCGCTTACTCACTGACCAGTAGGCATCCTTCCGGCAAGAGATGGATGAGTTTCAATAGAAAATGAGGGAGATGATCAAGGGAAAAGCCACCATACCCGCTCAGATTGTGGTATTTTGATCGACCGAAATTCACCTCCTATACTACAATTCAGCAATATTAAAGAGGCAAATTTCGCGTTCATCACCCATCTAGTTCTCATGCACCTGTTTATGAGAACCCAACCCTTTATGACCTCACCCACTTACTCACTGACCAGTAGGCATCCTTCCGGCAAGAGATGGATGAGTTTCAATAGGAAATGAGGGAGATGATCAAGGGAAAAGCCACCATACCCGCTCAGATTGAACCTAACCTGAACAATGTGAAGAGGAAATCTGAGCAGGTACGATTTACAGAGATCGCCACTCCTAGTAATATTTTGAATGATATTTCCTCCTACATATTTGATGTTGATTTTGTAACACTTAGGAGCGGTAGGATGCTAGTCGGCGGCGCCTCATCTAAGTGACAACCCCATGATGATTCCAGAGCATCAGATGAGGAGGATATCGGTGTCGATACCGCCTATGATGTTGATGACGGTAGTGCTGATGCCACCAAGGATGATGATCCACTCGACGGTACTGAGGCTGCCATTTCTCCAGATGTAGTTTGTGGTACTGATGCCACTATTAGACGTGATGCTGAGCTAGAGCGCGGTGGTGATGCTGCAAAGACGGATGTCGTGAGTGGTGCTGATGCCACCATTTCTAGTCCAGTTGTGTTTCCTCCTATCTGTATCTCAGGACATTATCAAAAATAACAAAAAATGAATAAAGGAAAGATTTCTTCGTATACTCCGAGTCCATATGTTCCTACTATGGGCTCCATTCCTTCAAAACAGCAGGAACCTCTTCCTGACCCTCTATCTGAGGAGGGTCCAGCTATCCCCTTCCATCAAGCACTCTGCTCCGAGTACGGGAAGAAAATAGAAGATCCAAAAAAATCACAGCAGTTAGAGTTCAGCCAGCAGATGATAGACATATTCCATATGCAGCTGACTCTACAGGAGGCACTAGAGCACATCCCTCTCTTCTAGAAGCACTTGAGAGAGAAAACCACTGTACATAGGAAGAAGAGGAATCATAATGCATAATTCCATGTGCTTACACATGCCACTTGCTTCGCTATTCAGAATCAACTGCCAGCTAAGACACTCGATGGAGGAGCTCTATATGTTAGATGCCATATTCATGAGCAGCAGTTCGATCGTACCCTATTAGACAGCGGGTCTTCGATTACCCTTCTTCCAACAGCCTTACTTGATCGATTCAGCTTTGGCCCTCTTAGACAAAGCAGAACAATCCTTCTATTAAGAGGTTGAAGGGGTTACTAAAGGACGTTGTCGTCACAATTCAGGGCTAGAAATTCCCCGTCGACTTTGTTGTATTGGACATGGAGGTTCATGAATCAGTGACAGATACCCCCATCATCTTAGGATGACCATTCTTGACAACAGCCAAGGTGGTGTTCGACCATGATAGAGGGAAGGTATACTTTCACATCGTGGGTGAAAGTATACAAATAGAGACGATCGAGGAGACCAGAGCTAGAGATTCAGAATGCTCAGACCAGATGTAAAGCCTTGAACTTGGCATATCTCGGATTCTATATAATAAGATCTGGCTCGTCAAGAGGTAACCAACGAAATTTGTTTCATGTGAATCGTTATGAATTTTGGAAGAAAGATAAGTAAGGAGATATAAGACATCATTAACCCATAATGACTATCATTAAGACTAATTAAACATGATTAAAGAAACTAATGACGGATTTAAAACCGCCAATGATCATTAGCAAACACTAACCAATAGTTAACAAAAGATAAGCGTAAGCTGCGAAAGTAAAATCGTGATTAGTGAAAGTTAATCACCATTAGTGTTAATTAAGTGTCATTAATGAATCTAGAATCCTCTAGAATGTTCTAACTTAAGCCCCAAGTTTGGGATAAGTTTTGGCCAAAACCATGGGCCAAAACCATGGGCCATCAAACTATGGTTAAGGTATAAACCATGGTTTCCTAAACATGGTTAGTGGTTTTCTGGGGCCTATAAATAGACCCCCACCCATTCATTCTCTATGACTTCCACTACCACCACCACCGCAAGGGCTAGGGTTAAGACGTTGGGAGGAGGAGTGGGAGGTGAGGGAGGAGCGCTAGCGAAGCACTGCCGGGAGAACGAGGAGGAGAAAGGTATGATTCTCTCTTAGTTTGCTTCGTAAGCTAGGATTTCAATTCATCATCTTGTTCTTCCAAGTTTTGTTCTCGATTCATCTTTCTTTCCGATTTATTTTCCTGTTGTGGTTCGAGGACAAATCTGTGTAACACCCTACTTAGGTGTGGGCGGCTATGCACGTCAGTGAACTCTGTGATTCGTCACACGTTCACTCATCTAAGACGTGTGGTGTCTAACGATTCTCAATCGCTTATGTTTCTATTATGCTTTTACAGTTATTTTTATGGAGAAATCTGTGTAATACCCTACTTAGGTGCGGGCGGCTATGCACGTCAGTGAAACCTGTGATTCGTCACACGTTCACTCACCTAAGATGCGTGGTGTCTACCGATTCTTCATCTCTTGTTGTTTGAATATATTCTTTCAATTTCGTTGTTATTTTCCTCTCGATTGATTTTATAGAGGAAATTCTTTTCATTTTTATTTTGAAATATGTCCTGATATAAGGGGAAACTCTGTCGAAATTTTCCGAGAAATATGTCCCGATATAAGGGGAATCTCTGCCGAAATTTCCTAGAAATATCATCCCGTATAAGGGGAAGCTCTGCTGAAAATTCAAGAGAAAATATGTTCTTGGCATTCTTCATGTTCTTCGTGTTCTTCGCGTTCTTCGCGTTCTTCGTTCGTTCTTCGCGTTCTTAACATGTTCTTAGCGTTTTTGGTAGGAAAGTGAAATTCGATCTCTTTAGGAGCCTTAAAACATCCTTTCTGAAAAAAAACATGATAAAGCCTTGCATACATGAGAGAGAGCTTGATTAGGTAATGAAATCCTCCCTTTTGCTGTTGGATTTTCATACACAATTATTGAAATTCTTGATTTTATGTTCTTTGCTATGAATAACCCTAATTTTTGGCTATTTTTGAAAAGTCTGAAGAGTTGCTTTGTGATTTCCACTAAAATAAGATTTAAGCATGAAATTGATGCAGTAGTTTTGAAAGTTAGGGTTGGGAGTTAAAATAGGCATAAACACGTGTATATATGCATATGAATAATATATATGTGAGTCTATACTAAGTATTACTGATTGTGCAAATCGAAGACTTAACGAAAGAATTACATCATGTGAATTGATGGGCTTGAGTTGGATCCTAAAAAGGATTGTGTGTCACGTTAAGGATGATTGGGAGTAGTGTCACGTTAAGGATGATTGGGAGAAGAACTATAGGTCGGGTATGCAACCTGTAGGTTTGTCGGAAGGAACCCGTATTAGCGTTTCCCTACCTAGGTGGTACACGGTTGCCCTGTTATGATAAGTGTGCATGAAATGAATGTTTTGCAATGCGTGATACCGGGAGACAATATCTTTGGGTTGAACGATGGACGATGTAGTCGTGCCATGTGGAGGCATGAGTGGTTCAATAGCGGCTGGGTCACGATAATATGCATTTAAAGCCGCTAGGTTATATGATTAAATGTTAGCCTAAGGTTTTAAGCAATTGAGTCCTCAAGGACGGTGTGCTCATTTGTTTTACAGGCCGAGGGTTTAAGACCCTGTTTAATAAAAGAAAATAAAAATTGTTAGGGTGGTATTGGAGGATTGGTTGAGGCGACGTGCGGCGGCATAAGCTTACCAAGATCAACGCAATCTACAATCCTGAAGTGTCCACAACTTCGGAGTCCTTATCGTGGTGAGGTAATTCTCCTGTACTAATCTCTGATGTGGAATAGAAAGGAATAGGATTTAAATTAACAAGAAGGAATGAAACCTTTAATGATAACAAGTTTTGCAAAATTACATAATTTGTTTGCTTTTCTCTTCGTCGTTTCTTAGCATTTGCTAATTTTTATCTTATGATTTATGGAAAACCCAACATGTGTCGGTGAGCCATCGCAAGGACTTTAAAAATCCATCCAGCTTACATACTAGACATCTAGCCAGCCACAATAGCTTTACTTTGTAAGGTAGTTAGTAATCTTTTGTGTATTTTCCTTTCAAGTTGATGTACATGTAAATGGTTATAGTGGGACAATGTATCATCTGAACTTTATTTTATGAATGGCAAAATGTTGAAATACTTCCTTTTGAGTATTTTTATTTGCAGTATGTTTCTGAATGTTAGTTGTGATTGCTGAATGAATTATTGCCGAGAATCGGATCTGGTTATGGGAGGATCCGACGGCCCGGAATTGGGGTCGCGACAGATTGATATCAGAGCCTGGTTACTCCAATAATTTATTTAGTAATTGACAACTATGAGCGGTATTTAGAATACTAAGGTTGTATTAAGATCCTTGGATCTGACCTTTGACGTTGACTTATACCAGGATCATGGCAAATCAAGACGTGTCTAGACAATTAGCGGCTATGATGACAATGTTCCAAGACTTGGGGCAAAGGCAGCAAGCATTGGAGGAGAGGCTCAATGCATAAATTGAGAGACCTGAGGCATCTAAGCCTGCAGATGCTAGGACTGAAGGTTCTGTCCATCTTTCTGAGGAAGAATCTTTTTACCATCCTTCAACTGAGTCTGCTCCTACCCCGACTGAAGGAGCGATGGAGAAGGCCCTTCTTAGACACCAAACATTACTAGATAATTACCGAAAGGGAAAAATTCCTCGATTCAAAGGTGTAGAGACACCTACTGAGGCTGAATTATTGCTCGATGATGTTACTAGGACGTTGAGGATAATGAAAGGATATGGTTAGATCCTCAAGCGCATCACGGAAGCGTGATCGTCGTATCGAATACGACGAAGAACGACTAGTCGTACTAGTTGTTCTATGCAGCGGAAATTAAAAAAATTTATGCGACGAAACCACATGATCCAAGAACACTTCTCGGATCGTTTCGTCTAAACCACAACCAAGTATTAGGTTTACCTCTTGAAGCGTGGTTGCGATCGAGTCTCTAAACAAAGAGACCTCCTGTCTCAAGTCCGATCCGACGGAGGAGACGCTTGCGAGCGCGGGGATGAACCGCGTGCTTCTCGCAATCCATGTTGATGATCCAAGCGGCAGATCTTCTGATCTCGACACACGAGATCCGATGTCTTCTTCACGAGCGGGGCGCACCGAAGGAGACGGAGATCCACGAGCAAACCATCGGGCAGCATAACGACGATGCCGCGGCGATGGAGAACCTCTCTAGGGCATCCATGGTGGACGGCCACATGAGAGAGATGGAGAGAGGACGTGTAGAGAGAATGAGAGAGAGAGAGAGATTTGTTGCCTCAACTTATGTGTTTTAAAGAAGAGCAATGGGGTGCCTCTCCTTATATAGGGTTTTGGGATCCATGGATCTCAATCCATGTGTCAACACAAATCCAATGGTCCACATTAATTTGTGTTTCTTTCAATGGTCATGATTTGTTGCTAAAAACACAACAACAATTAATTTAATAAAAAATCAAATATACAATAAATATAATTTGATTTTATATCAAATTAATCTCCAATGGAGAAATAGGAAAGGAGGCAAGCCTCCTTCCATAAGGAGGGTGGACGGCCACCAATTCCTCATGGGAATTGTGGCCGTCCCCTCTCCTTTTTAGGAAGGGAGCTTCCTTTTCCTATTACATGAGATTATATTATCTCATGATTCTCTCCAATATTTGCAACAACTTTTGTTGCAAATTATTTCACAAAAATAAATCCAATTTATTTTGTGAACATTACAATCATGCCATTGGAAATTTGTGAATCACATTCACAACCCAAAACAAAATGTAAATTACATTTTCAATTTGATGTCCAATGTGAATCCAATTCACATTAACATTTAATTAACAAATGTAAATTACAAATAGCTCTCTCTTATATATTATAAATCACATTTATAATATATATGACTAATATGGATATTGCTATCCATATTATTCATATCCATGATAATTTAATCATCTTGGATCTCTATTCTCTTGTGTCCAAATAATATGAATCACATTCACATTATTTGCATCTTTGATAATTAAATCTCATTTAATTATCTAAGATAATTCTCTTTATAATATGAATCAAATTCATATTACTCATGATAATTAAATCACATTTAATTATCTATTTTCTCAATGCTCGGATACATATATCAACAATAGAATTATCCATGATCTCTTTTAAGGATAGTGCGCTTTCTCCGCAGATACTTGGAGATAAGGACAGGGCGATTGTATTGTTCCACGTATAGTGACATGGATATTGAGATCGTATCTCAAATCCAGATCGCGGGCCTCCCATAGATGCTTGATTAAATCAGGACCGTAAATCTAATCTTCTCATTGTATCTGAATCACATTCAGATCAATGTCCAATACTTGGACCAAGATCAGATCACTTCTCTACTGAGAGGAGTCACTAAAATCCAGACCCGTTTCATCACTCCCTAGGAATGGAAGCGTCATGGTTATACAATCGTTTATGATCACATCACCCTCAGGTATTCCCAATACCTGTACATCCTGCATACTTGAAGACTCAGACTAAACCCGAAGTATTCGATCAACTTTATACTGTCTACTTCATGGTTTTATCAGTAAGTTTCTCATTCGATCATTGGGAGTCGGTATCGATCATATACTTTCCAAAAGCATATATCATACCTAGGTCTTGATCATATACTTTCCAAAAGTATATATCAAACCTACAAATTTAGTCAAGCTTCCAAAGCGAGACGACCGTGCGCACGGAATTTGATTCTTCCCAATATCTCATGAGTGAGCTCATGTCTTCCGGTTCAGTAACTGAACCTGTATGATCCCTTTGAGAGATCGTATTACTCATATGCCCTTATATGCACACCAGCGCGCCGGTGTGTAGACCTTGATTAGGTCATCAACCTATTGGTCTGCCAAATGTACATACTTAGACATATAGCAACACATCTGTCTCCGGTCAGAGGATGCGTGCCTATATCATGACAGCATACGATATAGGACTTTGGTTATCTCGATCTCGTTAAGTCAACTCTTTGACCTAACTAATCTGACACCTCCGAATCTCTATTCCTATGCAGAGGACCTGCATCAAGAGGTCGGTCAGATATCAGCCTTCAGAGATAAGGATTGCCATCTCCTACTCAGGCTGGAGATCATCTCTTAACAATCATCTAACGGTGCTTGATGAGTCCTCAATCTAACTCTTTAGATATTCATTCAAGCACCAGCCTCTATGATTCAATAGTTGAATCAACAGCTGTATGATCATCAAGATGGCCATGGTACATAACCCTAATTGTACTAAGGGACCTATTATGCAAATTATGTATTCTTCATTTCAGATTAAGGAGTGAATTGCAATAACATTTATTGCATAATGGCTCGCCGTGGGCTCGCATTTCCAACAATCTCCCACTAGCCCAAAGAGCCATTAATGGGCTAATCATTTAAACCCGCACTCATGTGACAATCATAGGCTATTTAGAAAATAGCTAGGTAAGCTGATCAGTCACTCTGTTCCCGCGAGACTATGCCAAGTCCTTTTACGGCACTTGCATATCCCCAGTTACAGTGCTCGCATCTAATGCGAATGTTGCATCTCATGCAACCAATACTCAATCTAGTTGGTTACATTGTCCCTGACATCATAACCAGTATCCCCATAATCCTTATTAGAATACCTTCATTCCCGGAGATCTCTATCTCCTAAGGTATCTAAAGTTTAGACCTTTATAGATCACTATCTACATGGTCTTAAACTTTTGAAGATAAGACTTTGAGATTACTATCTCAAAAATCTCCTCATCTATGAAGATTTTGTTATTACTGCAATCAAGTGTTTTATCTCTACAGTAGGATTAGTAACAATTTACTACTCCCACTGCATGACAGACATCTGGTATTTGTACACTCTAGCATACACTCAGCTTCTCGTAACTAATGCACAAGTGCAAGTAGTTGTAGCATTTACTTCCTCAACTCGTTGAGGTGCTATCCCTTAAGATAGGTCAGTACCATATCTTAAGGGTTAGAAGCCTTTCTTGGAATTTCTATGAATAGAATATGTCCAAGGTATACTACAAATGTGACAGTCCAATTATCCTCTTCTCTTGGCTTCTGAACAACTTCAGAACTAAGATCTAAGAGGTATCTTTGAAATCATATTTCAAGATATGGAATAACCAGATTATAAAACACTTATTATTATTATCCTTATATCATTTTAAATGATCAGGATATCATCTATATTTAGAGCAATGAACACATAGGCACTCCCACTAAGCTTCGCATGGCTCATCAAGATTTTATTTGAAATCATAACATTTATAATTTCATCAAATCTTATGGTCCATCTCAAAGAAGCTTATTTGAGTCCTTAGATGGATTCCTTATCTTGCACATCTTGCTTTCCTCAACCATGAAGCCCTGGGGCTACTTCATGTGAATATCCTCAGAGAGATATTCATAGAGGAATGCAATCTGGACTTACATCTCGAAGATGCAATAGTCAAGTTGTGTAGCTAAGGTTAGCAATATATTGATGATTTTAAGCATGTTCACCGAAAAGCAAGTCTCATTGCAAGCAATGTCTTCTCTTCCATGTGTAGCTCATTGCTACGAACTATGCTTTGAAGGTATGTACCTTCTCATCAGGTTCCCTTTCTCTTGAAGATCCATTTACACCTTTATGGGTCTTACCCATATAGGTGGATCCTCGAGGGTCCATATATAACACTTGTACATGAAGTCTACATTAGACTTTTATTGCTAACATCCATCTATCCATGCTATGATCTTCAGAAGCTTCATCACATGAAGTTCGATCATTGTCAGATTTCTCTGACACATGGAATCCATCCTCAAACTTATTTAAAGAGGTTTTAGTGTTTCATCTTCAATTATCCTTTTAGTTTCCAATTTTAGGAGCCTCATTATCTTTTCAAGATTAAATGAGTTCCTACACTTCATTTTTATCTTGATTCTCAAGAGTCTCAACCTCCAAGAATCACATTCTCAGAGATGAGATATTTCAAGAATCTCAAGATCATAAAGTAGGTATCCAATACCATCCTTTATTTTCCTAATGAAGCAGCACTCTCAAGTGCTAGATTCCATCTTGCATGGAACCTTATTAAGGATATACATTGTAGTCTCTACTACACATATATACCTGGAAACTAAGGGATAATTATGCTAAAATTCATCATTGATAAGATCATGTCACACATGATCCAATTGTATCTGCCTATAACTCTATTGAGTTAAGGTGTGTTAGGAGGATTGAGATAGAAATGATATTCATATCTCTATAAGGTATTCTTTGAATTTATCTAACAGGTACTTGCTACCTAGATTAGATCAAATTCATTTTATCTTCCTTCAAACTTTTGGTTTTAAACCAAAAATAATGAAATCTTTGAACATTTCAAAGGTTTCTTAGGTGAAGAGAAGAAATCTCATATCATACATAATCATCAACAGATATCACATATCCATAATGTTTACTATGATATAGATGATCTACATACATCAATATGTATGAGATCCTGAATACCTTGACATCTTACACCTTTCTCTAAGAAGGGTGTATTGGACATTTTTCTTTGAATACAATATTCATAAGTATGTAAGTTTTGAAATTTTAGACATTCTAAAGTTTCATCTCTTACTAGTCTATTGATCAAATCAATATACAAATGTCCAAGGCTTGATGCTAGATCATTGTCAAATGATCTTCATCCTCCTATTGATCTTAAGGTTTAATTTTAGTATTTAGAAATGTTAATGAACCATTCATTAATTTTCTAATTTAGTGGAGTCCACTAGATTTTAGATTACTATCTGAAATATCTCTATCATAACTTTTTATGATAGTTCTACCTCAGAATTCATGTTTATTTCCAACATTTAGAAACAAACAATGAGTGTATTCTTATATCTAGGTCATAGAGACATTCTCTAAGACTAAGGACTCTCCCACTGAAATTAACAAGTCTATCAATCCAACAGAGATTGTTGCAACAATTGCATCAATATCCATGTGGATAACTATAAACCTTTAAGATCAAATTTTCCAGTCTTCTAAAACATATGCAACCTATTGCAAATGTCATCAGAAGATTGAGATACAATTATTTGACTTTATCTTATCAATGATTTATGTAGATTAATCTGATGCTCCATCCGAGTCCTTCTCTAAGGATTCTAGATAGCTTGATAGTCATACTATCAACACATCAACTTATTGCAGTATTGGCATTCATCCAACTCTTCGGATGACATATGGAAGTCATAGATGTATAGTCAACTCTTTGACCATACTTCTTACTCAGGTCCAACCCATGCTTCCACTACGCTTCCTTTATCTATAAGCAACTATTGCTTAAGACTAAGGATCTCTTATGCAAGAGCATTTCAACATTTATACATGCTTCATTAAATTCATACAATATGAATATTATGAAGCTTCATGAATGACCAGAGTATAGATAGTAGAATGATGACACTCATTATCTACATCCATCTAAACTCTTAAAACATAGGTTCAGGTAGGTACTCAAACAATTTGAATACACCATCTCTTATAGAGCCACCATTCTGCATGATGCAGTGAACCATCTCATTCATGTTAAATGTCAAGAGCACATATGTATGCCCGAATATCTTCATAAATTTTATAAGGATTATTTGACAATTGCGATCATCATCGACATGTCACTTCCAAAGTACATCCGATGAGAGATCAAGACTATAGAGACATACAAACCCTAGGGTTGTAGTCTTATTATCTATTTTATTGTCATTCCTTATTATTATGAGGAAACTTGCTCATTGCAACCACATACATTATGTGTCCAACTGCAAGTACAATATCTGGATCATGAGTCCAATCCAAGATATTTCACTGGTTATTATTGAGTATATCATTGAGTGGGTTTTAATGAAGGATTATCTGAAATAAGAAATTTGCATAAATATATAAATATATATATTTTACTTTGATTTAGGATTTTTTTATATCAAAGTTGTCTTGTCTTGTCAACACTGAAAGTTCATTCCCTTAATCACTTTCAATGTAAGAGATATACTTACCATTATATCTCAACAAGATCTGGGATCTCCTTTCTTATCTTTGTTACATCCCAATAATATGAGAATCTGCAACTCGGATAAAAAGAAGCGGGAACACATTCCGCTTTGCAAGTCCAACTTGCATCTCCCAATTCGGTCTTTAACACCCGAGCCCACCACCCTTAAGGCGATGTTGACCCGTCGTTAATTGAACCAACCGTCAACAGGAATAGTACTCGCTATACGCAATCCAATATCGCCCCAATAATATGAGGATCCGATATTGGGGTCACTACGTATACGGCCTTACTCTTTCGAGAAGCAAAGAGTCCGATCCAGATGCGCTTGCATACAGGAGCTGTCACTTCGGACAGGCGTCTCCCACATACAATCCCTGGCGACAGAACCCTTCGCCTTGACGGGAGACCATGGATGTCACTTATGTGATCCTCCACCTCATATTCAAAATTTAATTAATTATCGTGAATCACATTCACATAATTAATTCTTCCAAGGGAATTATTAACTCTAATAATATTAGAGTATTTCAATCTTAATTGGATTCTAATTAATCTAATCATATTAAATTAATGATCCAATTAATATTCAACAAACATTTTAATAGTTACTTGAATAATGGTATTATCTCAAATACGTATTATTTCGAATTTTAATAATTAGAAAAATACATCTTAATCCCTCGGACATTATCCCGGCCCTACCCGCTGTCATGGCCAGTACCGACGAGAGTGGGACGGACCACATACGTTGCAACCCGCAACCCCAATGCTCTCCGACTAGGCACCATATCCGCCTCGGGAAAGGATAATGCCAAATTGATTAATTTGTACTTGAGATGATCATCGGTTCTTCAACCGAAATTGTACCATATAGTAATAATCAAAACATTTTTGATTAACATTATAATGAGATTTGCTAAACAAATCCCAAGTCCTATTCAAGTAACATGTTTGTTGGAATGTTGATCATGTAGATCATGTAACCAGTCTTGATCTAGATCACATCTAATCATTTGTTGGTTAGGGCAAAGTCATTTAAGGACTTAATTATCATTAAATATTTCACAAATATTTATGCATAATTATTCCAGGAAATTAAACAATTTAATTTCACTAATTAATTAAATGACAATCACTAGGTTCTTGATTAGGAAAGTATTTTCAGCAGTGACCCTCACTTACTAAAAATATCATATCTCAATCAATTTAAATCCAAATTAAGCAAAGTAAATTTTTAAAGTTTGCTAACTTGATTTACAACAGAACCCAAGTGATTTGCACGTATTTCAAGGCGTATCAAATCCGCAATTAACATCTTAATTGCGTCATGATCCGCAGTCCCCGAAACAGTGGATACATGTTCACTAAAATGAGCATATCTAGAGCAAACGGAATCGAAATCACGCAAACTCAGATCCTACGGTTTCCTTATTTAATGGGGAATAAAATCCAAATATTATTTTCGTGTTTAAACAATTTAAACAGTGCCGAAAATAATATCAAAACAGAGATGCGAAAATGAAATGCAAGAAAACTTTCGCAAACCCTAATGAACCCAAGTCATCCTCGGTTTATGGATCGTATCCAAAAACACCGACCTAAGGCTCTGATACCACTTGAAAGGATATGGTTAGATCCTCAAGCGCATCACGGAAGCGTGATCGCCGTATCGAATACGACGAAGAACGACTAGTCGTACTAGTTGTTCTATGCAGCGGAAATTAAAAAAATTTATGCGACGAAACCACATGATCCAAGAACACTTCTTGGATCGTTTCGTCTAAACCACAACCAAGTATTAGGTTTACCTCTTGAAGCGTGGTTGCGATCGAGTCTCTAAACAAAGAGACCTCCTGTCTCAAGTCCGATCCGACGGAGGAGACGCTTGCGAGCGCGGGGATGAACCGCGTGCTTCTCGCAATCCATGTTGATGATCCAAGCGGCGGATCTTCTGATCTCGACACACGAGATCCGATGTCTTCTTCACGAGCGGGGCGCACCGAAGGAGACGGAGATCCACGAGCAAACCATCGGGCAGCATAACGACGATGCCGCGGCGATGGAGAACCTCTCTAGGGCATCCATGGTGGACGGCCACATGAGAGAGATGGAGAGAGGACGTGTAGAGAGAATGAGAGAGAGAGAGAGAGATTTGTTGCCTCAACTTATGTGTTTTAAAGAAGAGCAATGGGGTGCCTCTCCTTATATAGGGTTTTGGGATCCATGGATCTCAATCCATGTGTCAACACAAATCCAATGGTCCACATTAATTTGTGTTTCTTTCAATGGTCATGATTTGTTGCTAAAAACACAACAACAATTAATTTAATAAAAAATCAAATATACAATAAATATAATTTGATTTTATATCAAATTAATCTCCAATGGAGAAATAGGAAAGGAGGCAAGCCTCCTTCCATAAGGAGGGTGGACGGCCACCAATTCCTCATGGGAATTGTGGCCGTCCCCTCTCCTTTTTAGGAAGGGAGCTTCCTTTTCCTATTACATGAGATTATATTATCTCATGATTCTCTCCAATATTTGCAACAACTTTTGTTGCAAATTATTTCACAAAAATAAATCTAATTTATTTTGTGAACATTACAATCATGCCATTGGAAATTTGTGAATCACATTCACAACCCAAAACAAAATGTAAATTACATTTTCAATTTGATGTCCAATGTGAATCCAATTCACATTAACATTTAATTAACAAATGTAAATTACAAATAGCTCTCTCTTATATATTATAAATCACATTTATAATATATATGACTAATATGGATATTGCTATCCATATTATTCATATCCATGATAATTTAATCATCTTGGATCTCTATTCTCCTGTGTCCAAATAATATGAATCACATTCACATTATTTGCATCTTTGATAATTAAATCTCATTTAATTATCTAAGATAATTCTCTTTATAATATGAATCAAATTCATATTACTCATGATAATTAAATCACATTTAATTATCTATTTTCTCAATGCTCGGATACATATATCAACAATAGAATTATCCATGAACTCTTTCAAGGATAGTGCGCTTTCTCCGCAGATACTTGGAGATAAGGACAGGGCGATTGTATTGTTCCACGTATAGTGACATGGATATTGAGATCGTATCTCAAATCCAGATCGCGGGCCTCCCATAGATGCTTGATTAAATCAGGACCGTAAATCTAATCTTCTCATTGTATCTGAATCACATTCAGATCAATGTCCAATACTTGGACCAAGATCAGATCACTTCTCTACTGAGAGGAGTCACTAAAATCCAGACCCGTTTCATCACTCCCTAGGAATGGAAGCGTCATGGTTATACAATCGTTTATGATCACATCACCCTCAGGTATTCCCAATACCTGTACATCCTGCATACTTGAAGACTCAGACTAAACCCGAAGTATTCGATCAACTTTATACTGTCTACTTCATGGTTTTATCAGTAAGTTTCTCATTCGATCATTGGGAGTCGGTATCGATCATATACTTTCCAAAAGCATATATCATACCTAGGTCTTGATCATATACTTTCCAAAAGTATATATCAAACCTACAAATTTAGTCAAGCTTCCAAAGCGAGACGACCGTGCGCACGGAATTTGATTCTTCCCAATATCTCATGAGTGAGCTCATGTCTTCCGGTTCAGTAACTGAACCTGTATGATCCCTTTGAGAGATCGTATTACTCATATGCCCTTATATGCACACCAACGCGCCGGTGTGTAGACCTTGATTAGGTCATCAACCTATTGGTCTGCCAAATGTACATACTTAGACATATAGCAACACATCTATCTCCGGTCAGAGGATGCGTGCCTATATCATGACAGCATACGATATAGGACTTTGGTTATCTCGATCTCGTTAAGTCAACTCTTTGACCTAACTAATCTGACACCTCCGAATCTCTATTCCTATGCAGAGGACCTGCATCAAGAGGTCGGTCAGATATCAGCCTTCAGAGATAAGGATTGCCATCTCCTACTCAGGCTGGAGATCATCTCTTAACAATCATCTAACGGTGCTTGATGAGTCCTCAATCTAACTCTTTAGATATTCATTCAAGCACCAGCCTCTATGATTCAATAGTTGAATCAACAGCTGTATGATCATCAAGATGGCCATGGTACATAACCCTAATTGTACTAAGGGACCTATTATGCAAATTATGTATTCTTCATTTCAGATTAAGGAGTGAATTGCAATAACATTTATTGCATAATGGCTCGCCGTGGGCTCGCATTTCCAACAGATAATCCATGCACCAGTGGACACCTGGGTATACTTTGCTGATTACTCCCAAGCAGATTACGTACGACGATGGTGGAGAGCAATTTCCAAGAAATTAGTAGATCCTGTTCCACGGGATATCTTTGAAGAGAGGTTCCGAGCTCACTTTTGTCCCTCTCATTGGGAAGAATTAAAGAGGAGAGAGTTGGCTTCTTTGAACCAGGGTTCTAAGACCGTACGAGATTATCATATCCACTTTACTAAGATACCACGTTACTCATCAGCTCTAGAAGCTTCACCACAAGAGTGTCTTACAAAATTTATTAGCGGTCTTTAGGGAGATCTGCGAGAAAAGTTTGCTAGTTTTAGAGATACAACTGTAGATGAAGCAATGGACATCGCCTCTCGTATTGAGATTGAGAGGGATGAAAACCGCCAAAGAAGAAGTTTCCACTTTGATGGTGGACCATCCAAATGCAAGGCACATTATAACCGTAGAGATCGCCGCTATCATCCAGCCGGTTCCAGTATAAGCTCACCACAGACCTTGGGTCAGGAATTATCAGGAAGAGGGGGTTTCTCTAGACCTCCATTATATCCCCATAACTTTGCACCAGGAACTAGTACCTCTGTAGTTGAGTCTTCAGCTCAGACAGGAATGCGTGCATGTTATCACTATCATCAAGAAGGTCACATTAGGAAGGACTGTCCACAGTTAAGAGGTTCAGGGTTTAAACCAACCCGAATTAACAGTATAACATCCACTCCAAGCACTGGAGCAATACGCGGAGGAAGACAAGGTAGAGGTTGTGGCTCACAAGGAGAGCCTCCTACATAGCAACCACCACAAAGTGTTGCGAGTTCTAACTTGCCTATTCCTAATGGCCAGCTCAATGCAATCAATGAAGAACAAGCCTACAATTCAGGCACAGTCGTACAAGGTACTGTTACTATTCATGGCTTTTCAGTACATGCTTTATTTGATTCCGGTGCTTCACATTCATTTATTTCTCGACGGTTAGTACCCACTTTGGGTAAGATACCGGTAGAAGTATAACAGTCCTATCTGGTCAAGGGACCAGGAGGACAAGTATTCATAATCCAAGAAATCTTGGATAATTGTATAGTACTGATAACGGGACATCAGTTACCTGTTTCACTACTACTGATAGAAATGGAGGACTTTGATCTTATCCTAGGGATGGATTGCCTAGAAAGGCATCATGCATGTCTTTATTGTTTTCAGAAGAAATTAACGTTTCACCTTCCTAACTCTATAGAGTTCCAGTTCATTGGAACGACATCCAATGATAATGTCGAATATATCTCTACTTTATAGGCACAACAATCGTTAGAGAAAGGGTGCCAAGGCTATTTATCTTATGTATCCACTACATCTCGGTCAGAAAGAATGATAGAAAATGTGCCTATAGTATGCGAGTTTCCTGATGTATTTCCAGAGGAACTACCTAGATTACCACCTGAGCGAGAGATTGAATTTGGAATCTCTCTTATACCTGATACTCAACCTATCTCTATCCCTCCATATAGGATGGCACCAGCTGAGTTAGGAGAGTTAAAGGCACAGTTGCAAGAACTATTAGATAAAGGATTCATTCATCCTAGTACTTCACCATGGAGAGCACCTGTCTTATTTGTCAGGAAAAAGGATGGGTCCATGCGGTTGTGCATTGACTATAGACATCTAAACAAGAGGACAATAAAGAATAAGTATCCACTGCCAGGAATAGATGATCTCTTTGATCATTTACAGGGTTTAATTGTGTATTCCAAGATTGATTTAAGATCTGGATACCATCACTTGAAAATTAAAGATACGGATATTCCCAAGATAGCTTTTCGAACTAGATATGGACATTATGAATTCTTAGTTATGCCTTTTGGACTGAAAATGCCCCAGCAGCTTTGATGGATCTCATGAATAGATTATTCAAGGGGTTCTTAGATCACTTTGTAGTAGTCTTTATTGATGATGTGCTTATTTACTCCAAGGATAAATATCTGCATGAACACCATCTCAGGCAGGCACTTGAAACTTTAAGGAAGAACAAATTGTATGCTAAATATAGCAAATGTGACTTCTGGCTATCTGAAGTATCTTTCTTAGGCCTTGTTATTTCTGGGGAAGGTATATAAGTTGATCCTGCATAGGTTAGTGCGGTGATGAGTTGGGAACGCCCGAAGACTGTCACAGTCTGGGTTTAGCTGGATATTATAGAAGATTCGTGAAGGACTTTTCACGAATAGCATTGCCAATGACAAGACTAACTCAAAAGGAGGTCCCATTCCTATGGTCTGATACATGTGAAGCTAGTTTTCAGACACTGAAAGAATGCCTAACATCGCACTAATCCTTACTCTACCCTCTGGGAGTGAAGGGTTTACAGTGTACACTGATGCGTCTAAAGAAGGACTTGGGGCAATTCTTATGCAACATGGTAAGTGATGAATCCACATTTCATCATCTTTATTCTATCATTTTGGCCTCAAAAACCCTAGCAAATGCGTGTAAATACAATTAAATACATCATCTTAGCATTCATGCATGTGCATGTAAATAGTGTATAAAATACTGTAATTAAAGGCAAAATTATAGAATAAATAAAAGAAAATAAAAAGAATAAAATATTGTAAATATTTTACGATCCAAAACCCCTAGAATTAGGTATTTTGATGAATAGGTCGACAAGGAATAAAGTAGGGGGAGATAAGGGTCAAAATACAGTAGAAATACCTATTCACATCATTCATTCTTTATTCATTTTGGGACCTATTTTTGATTCCACTTTTTATACATCAAATAAAGAAACTTTGTACATGAAAGTTGTAGATAATTAAATAAAGAAAAATATAAAATTGATTTCATTCAAAAATAATGTACAGATAAAAAGTTATGGTCTGAATAAAAATCCAGAATCCCAACTTCCCAGACTCGTATCTCACAAATGAAAACTTGAAATGTACCAAAATCACCTTCAATTGTATATAGCTTAAAATAATCTATTTAATGAAGGTGGTTTCGTGTTTTTTGAAGTTACGGTTTGAAAGTTGAGTTTTGGACCCCTATTGTATACTTGTACAGATTAAAATATTCAATTTATTATTTATTCATTATTTTTATATTTTTATGTTTTTGTAATTAATATTTATAATTCATATGTACATCAAAATCAGAATAAAAATGCAAAAGAAATTCAAATAAAATACTTGTATATTTCACACACAGGTATTATACCTATAAATATACATATATAATAGATACTTATATTTTATTAAATAGATAAAATACTTCAGAAAAATAAAATATAAATAATTGTATAAAAGTATTTTATAATTTTACAAAATAATAAACAAAAATAAATAAATTAAAGTCACAAAATAAAAATAAAATAATAAAATATATTGGTAAAATACCTATATAAGGTATAAAAATAAACTTGTAAAAATATACCTCATAAAAATAATTAAAAATCAGAATAAAATACTAAATAAAAAAATAAACATTTTTTGTTAAGTAACCTAAAATTAAATAAATCATTTATTATTTTTAAACTTTTTTTTAATATCTTTTCCGAAGTTTTTCCTTGTTGGTCCACGTGGACCAACTAGGTGGTCGGGACTGTTGACCAAGGTCAACAGTCTGACCTTCACCTCTGAGTTGTTTCAGATCGAGGTTTTGACCTATGTTCTCACTTTTTTCGAGGATGAACCATTCACTCTTTTGTGTATCATCCTTCATGACTTTTGCTCCTCGACATGTTGTCTTTCACGCCTAGGTGTTTCCTTAAAGAATGGAGCGATGATACACTAAATAATCCTCATTCTTTGCATCCCAGTCGTCAACACTACAAAACCAAACTTTGAATTTTGATTCAAGTTTGAACCCCACTTTTTGGTCCCGTTTCCTCCCCTTCCTTGCTCCTTAGATCGTCGGAGGTGACAGCTCCGATTTGAGCCATCCAAGGCGGAGATCCGACGAGGATCTGGGAGTTCCACCACCTCCGGCTACACCCCACCGTCGAGGTACTTCAACCTCGGGCCTGGTCCTTTGAGGTATCCATTTCCCTCGTTTTCTTTCACCATCTCATTCCTCGTAGTCATAGCTTCTCGCATCCACCTTCATTTCCTATTTTCATCGATCAAATCCCTCCATCGAAACCTCCGCCGGAGCGCACCTCCGGCGAGCCTCTACGACGACGTTCACGCCAACTTTTGCGCCACCACGGGGTCGGGGCAGTTTGCTCCCGACACCTTCAGCCTTTTCTTGCAGGTCTTGAACCACATAGCGCACTTGGCGCTCGTTTTGCGCATTCGCCGGAGGCACCTGGAGTACCCAAGCTCCGTCGTCCCCGTGTGAGCGCTCCGACCATCGTCGGACCTTTTTGGAGTTGCCATCATCGAGAGGAGGACCGCAGGAGCTCGTCGGCCTATTTTGAGAGCGTCAGTAGCCACGGAGGAGGTGGAGCAAGGCCGGGGAAGTTCGCCGGCGAGGGTCTTCTTCCCCGTTCTTCGTCTTCACTTTGCAGCCGTCCGATCGAAGGCCTCTGCCCAGGCGAGCAGCAGCCGTTGGATCACCTGCACCATCAGCCGTCGATCTCACTTTGATGATCTCATCTCAGCCATTGCAGCCGAACCGTTATCGCGCGTCGAGGGCGCGCCACGCGTCAAGTGGACGGTCGACATCCTTCCGATCAGCCCAGGTGTGGGAATTTTGTAAGGACACCCCGCCAGTTTTTGTAATTAATATTTAATTTTAAAACTTTCATATGTCGTGTATTGAATTTTGTAATATTTGCAAACAAGCCCCCCGGACTTTTACTATTTGCAAATAGGTTCTGGCCACGTCACCTCACGTGACCAATTCACGTGAGGCGTGGGTATTTTGCGCAGGACCCCTTCAGGGGTTTAATATTTCGCTTTAGTCCCTGAATTTTGATATTAAGTGTAAACTTTTGGGGATAATTGCATGCGAGCCCCTGGGAGTTTTTTGATATTACATTTATACCCTTCCCAGGCGCGTGCCGGTCACGCGCCTTGGTGGATATTTTGCAGGTGTACCCTCCCGGGTTTGGATATTTGTACTTGGTCCATTAAATTGAATATTCAGTGTTATATTTTGTTGGAAAATTGCAGTACAACCCCTGGATGTTTGTTTATTTGAACTTGTACCCTTGCTAGTAGTGTAATTTCTTGATGTTGTCTTTATTTAATTAGCGCACATTTTAACTCGAAAAATTCCCAAAAAATAGCATAGGCTCCTATGTGCTTGCTTATTCATGACATATTTTTGCATTGCATTTTTGTTGCATTTTCATATTTATTAAAATCAAAAACATGCATTTTTGCTACTGTTTGCAGTAGAAAATCCATAAAAATTATAAAAACGTTTTAAAAATTCAAAAAAAAACTATATTTTGTGTGTATTATTATATTCTAGTGTCAGTCCAAAAACCACTAAAAATTTCAAAAGAAAAACCTTAAAAAATTGAAAACCTCTAAAAACTTCATAAAAATCTAAAAAATCATAGAAAAATCCCAAAAATATAAACTCAGGTTCCGTTGTTTCCCAATTTTCTTATCTTTATTATAAAATTAGTTTGAGAAAATTTTGTGGTTGTTTGCTATTTTTTCGTTCCCATTTTAATCTCGGCCTGGACATTTATTCACTGTTTTCTTATAATTTGACTTTTAAAAATACCAAAAAATTAGAAAAACCCCCAAAAATCACAAAAACAGTAAAAAATTATAAAAAGATCAAAAACTTTTCATTCCCTGATTTTTGATCATTTTTACTAATTTTTATAAATACTTTATCCCCTCTTTCCTTATATTGTACATATATTCTATTATTGAAAAAGAAAATAAAAAATATAAAATATAAAAAGAAAATACAAAATCAGTAAAAAGAAAACCAAAACACAAAAACTAAAAATTAAAAATTAAAAATAAAATAAAATAAATAATATAAAAATTAAAAAACCATAAAAACTTTTGCATAGTGTAGACATTGATCACAATCACATCACATTTTTCACTTAGCTTGATCTATCCTGCCTTGCTCCCTGTGTTCAATCTCTCTACGTACTTGCTTCTATACATCTTTTATGTAGAGTTAAAAATAAATTTGACTCCACATTGTTTGTTATTGTTTGATATTTGATTGTGGGTTCATTGTTGATTAATTAGGGATTTGTTGAGCGGTCAACACACCGATTGCGGTTTCGCCTTGTGAAACCGTACGACCATCGATTTCCCTAGTTATCAAATGGCGTCGTTGCCGGGGAGCAGCAACGTATAGATTACATTTTTGTGATTGTGATTATTTGTTTATCTCTTTACTTTGATTGATCTCTCTATTTTTGACATATCTACATTGTGAGCTTTCTAACCATCTTCTTTCTTGTCTTCTTGCAAGGGACCATGGACCGAGGAGGATCGCCTAGGTTATTCGGTGCAACCTTGGGAGGCAGAGTCGGCTTTTCTAGCCCAAGCCGACAGGAGAGAGCAGGAGGAGTGAGAGAGAGTGGTAGTTAGTAGTCTTTTATTTTTGTGTGAGAGAGAGAGACTTGATAATTTGTAATAATACAGGTACTTGGACACTCAGGACACTCGGGCCCAATTTCCAAGTGTTTGTTCACTTGGGGGCTCACCGTGGTTTTTGTCATGTTTTACCGCTGTCATTTTCTGGTTTTGATTTATTTTCCCTTTCTTTTGTGGAATGAGACCTTAGATTTTTAGGCATTGCTTGATCGATTAGATTAGGTACAAACACCCTAATAACCATTGTATGTACCTATAGTTTGTATTTGGACTTAGTTTAATTGTTGATCATCACCTTCGATTCGCCACGCCATGAGCCCGCCCCATCAAGCGTTACTCCTGAACTCGATGTGTCGAGAAGAGGAGGGGTGAGTCTAGACAGGACTTTTTGGATTGAGGATTGGTGATTGACTTGTGGTTCTTCACGTTAGCAATTGCCTTCTTAGGACGATTTCCTTGTGCATATGGGCATATAGATTAGGTTTATAAATTCCTACCTTGCATCCCGCATGGAGATAGCTGGGAGTCACTGTAAGTCTTCTATCTTTGCATTCATCATTTAGGCACTAAGGTGAGATTTCCATCTTAGTGCCACTTGCATTGGCTTTTCCGACTCTTCTCCCTCTTTTTTTGGATCAAATAGGAATCAAGAAAAAACAAAATTGTTAGGCGCTTGTTTGAATTGACTCAAAAGAAGCGATAACACCAAAAAAATTAAAAAAGGGACTGCTAAAGAAAACTTGACCTAAATAAAATTTGTAATTGGATTCATTGCTTGGGGAGAGTAACACCCTCACTTGTATTCAGGTTGCATGGGAAGGTCTCCTTCCAAGTGAGAGAGCGGCTTCGTAAGGAATAGAGCCAAAAACCCAGTCTGTGGCTGCCTTGTGTATCGCCTGGATTTCCGAAGTATTGGCGCTTCTATCGTACGTGGACGAGTAGAGCTTGGTCACCAGTGATGACTCTCTATTGTGTAAAGCATCGACCTTGTCCGAAGTATCGAGCCTAGGCCACGCCTTCACGGGGGTGTCTGTCTCATCGTCTCGCATCCGAGTAGGTTCTTGCACGCTCACGGGTGATTCCGTTGCGAGCGAGTTCCGAAGTATCGGTTTCACCTATTGGCTTCCTTTCTCTATTTCTTTGTCTGAGTAGGGTTACAAGGACCTCAAAAAGTGCAGACTACAGGTTACACAGGAGGACAAGTACGGGATACTCTTCCGGTAGTACTCTCGCTCCTATAGACGTAGCGCTCTAAGGACTCGTTGAAAGATAATTTCTTGAATCCAAGCTAAAAACTACAAGGATAATAGTCGAACCCTTACAGCTTCACGTGTTGAGTTGGCGAATCCCCTTGTTTTGTGTTTGATTGCTAGTTGGATCTAGGTCAAGATCAAAAACACCGCACAATTGTGCGAAATTTCGCCACCTCCTTCTTCTTCATTTCTCAACCTTCATCTTCTCAAATAATCAACATGATGGGACGAAGATCTCTTAGGCTGACTTTGTCGGCACCGCTATCCAGCACTCCTCCCTATTCATCTAGGACAACCTCGGAGAGTCCGCTCTCCGAGCCTGAGTTCACTTCCACCCTGTTCCCCCTCAACCACCCTTCTCCTTCCATCAGTCCAAGAGTTTCAGAATTTAGTGCATCACAGAGCTCAGATCATTTGACGGCACCAGAGATGGGTTCTTTTGCCTTTTCAGAGAATCCAGAGATGGCTGACAGAGGAGAACACCCTGATGAGCATGAGCACCCACAATTTCTATATGATCAAGCTGCCATCAACAATTCATTGCTAGCATCCCTGGAGACTATGTAGAGGCAGATCCGAGACCAGGGAGTATTCATGGGTGACCTCATGAGAGAGATCGCACAGATGCGAGAGAACCGACCTGGGGGCGGTGGCGGAGGAGGTGATATACCAGTTGTAGAGAATGCGGGAGGAGAACACAACCAGGAGAGGTCACCGCAGACCATCATGAGAGAATTGCACAATCCAACAGCCTCCCTCACTCATCGGTGGATCCGACTCCCGTCCATCCATGGAGATTTTGAGCTTCGGCCCCACACTATTCAGCTTCTGCCTAAATTCCATGGGCTGCCGACCAAAGAGCCACACCTCCACTTGCAAGAATTCGAAATGATCTGCAGCACAATTCATGACAGGATGATAACCGAGGACACCATTAAGATGATAGCCTTCCCCTTCTCTTTAGTTCACAGAGCCGCGCACTAGCTAAAACACCTGGGGAGGTTCATCGATACTTAGGCAGATCTTCGGACCACATACTTGAAGAAGTACTACCCTCTCGGTCGAACGAACACAGCTAGAGCTATGATCAGCAATTTCGTCATGATCCCTAATGAACAGTTCCATGAAGCTTGGGATCGCTTTAGAGAGCTCATTGTCAGGTGTCCACATCATGACATATCAAAGCCCAACTTAGTCCAAAGTTTCTTTTGTGGGCTGACACCGGAGCTGCAGGGGCTTGTAAATGCCTCTTGTGGTGGATCTTACTTTTCAAAGGGTGAAGACGATGTTTGGACCATCTATGAAGGGATGGCAGAGAACTCAATAGTTATGGCCCAAGCCAAAGTCTACACACAACAGAAGCCACCCCAAGGAGCAGGATCATTTCAGAGGATCGCTCGCATCGATGCCGGTCCTCACACTCCGTCGGTAGCCGCAGCCCAAGCCGAATCAGCCGCAACCGACATGGGTATCATTAGTGAGAAGTTGGACCGTCTCGAGATCCTTGAGAAGAAGAAGATGCAGGGACTGGCCCAGATGGACCAGATTACCAAGACAATGAGGGACCTGAAGACGCAGATTCTTTTCATCCAGGAGGCACAGACGTCTACTCAGCAGCCTCCCAGGTCACGGGCTGATCCAAGTAGCAGCAGCTCGCACCAACCATCTGCCTCACACCGCCAGGTCAACCATATTCAGGTAGAGCCGGTCCCGCTATTGCAGTATTACCCGTCACAGCCGCCATCTTAAGACACCCAGATGGTGGTCTATCAGTCGGATCAGCCACTGGCAGTTCTACCCCCACCATCTTTCGAGCAGGAACCATTGATGGAGGTCAATGGGATTTGGTACGACCGGTACTTGCTGCCCGGGATTCGTCGTGATCACCCTGGATTCCATTGGGGTAATGGTGGCTCCTCATCCCAACAGCAGTCTCCCGCTCAAGGACAGCAAAACAGCCAGCCGCAACAGCAACAACCCTAGTATGCCCACCAGCAACAATACCAGCATGGTCCTCGTCCCGCCTATCACAATCAGCAGTGGAGGCAGCGTCAGCCGCCTCAGCGGTCATTCTCCCATCCTCCCCAGTATCAGCAGCAGCAGCCTCATTTCCCGCAGGAGAACACATCCGGTTCTCAGGGTCCCGCCTTTGATAACCCAGCTCTAGATGACCTTACCCGCTTGCTTTCTGAACAACGAGCATCCTTCCGGCAGGAGATGAGGGATATCATCAAGGGAAAGGCCGCCATACCAGCTCAGATTGAACCGAACCCGAACAATCTGAAAAGAAAGTCTCAACAGGTACAGTTCACAGAGGATACCTATCCAAGTGATTATTTGAGTGACATGTCTTCTTCTTTGTATGATGTTGATTTTGTGACTACTAGGAGCGGTAGGATGCCAGCCGGTGGTGCCTCATCTGAGCGACAGCCATATACAGAATCAGGAGCGTCAGATGAGCCAGGTAGCGGTGCTGATGCCGCTGATGATGACATTGATGATGGTAGTGCTGATGCCACCAAAGATGGAGATCCAGACGACGGTTATGAGGTCGTCGTGATACTAGATGCAGACAGTGGTGCTGAAGCCACCATTTTGGATGCAGAGCGAGAGCGCGGTGCTGATGCCGCAAAGACAGGTGCTGGTGGTGGTACTGAGGCCACCACATCTACTTTTGTTGAGCCTCCTTCTGTGGTGTTACCACCTTTTGTATCTATGGACTGTGGTAACTACAAAAAGAACAAAAAGATGAATAAACGAAAGGTTTCTGTTCAAATTTCAGATCCATATGTGTTAAATGATGATCATGGTATGGATTCTATTCATTCACAAGCACAAAAACCTCTTCCTAGTCCTCCATCTGCGGAGGCCCCTACTATCCCCTTCCCTGAAGCACTCCATCGGGCGAAGGGGAACAAAAGAGAAAATCCTAAAAAGACTCAGCAGGTAGAGTTCAACAACCAAATGATTGATAGATTCCACATTCAGCTGACTCTACAGGAAGCACTTGAGCACATCCCCCTCTTCAAAAAGAACTTGAAAGAGAAAACTACCGTCCGCAGGAAGAGGAGGAACCACAGAGATCAGATCCATGTGCTCACTCATTCCACTTACTGCACTATTCAGAACAAACTGCCAGCCAAGAAACCAGATGCAGGAGCTCCCTATGTCAGATGCGAGATTCAAGAGAAGCAGTTTGATTGTACTCTATTAGACAGCGGCTCTTCTATTAACCTTCTTCCGGCAGCCTTACTTGACCGATTCGAGTTTGGTCCTCTTCTTAGGAGCAGGACAGTCCTTCAGTTTGCTGATAGGTCGACTAAGAGGCCGAAGGGGTTGTTGAGAGACGTGGTCGTTACCATTCAGGGCCTGAAATTCCCCGTGGACTTTGTTGTATTGGACATGGAGATCCCTGAGTCGGTAATCGATGCCCCCATCATACTTGGACGTCCGTTCTTTGCCACAGCAAGGGCAGTGACCGATCATGATAGTGGGAAGGTATGTTTTCACGTAGAGGGCGAAACCATACAAATAGAGACGATCGAGGAAACTAGAACGAGAGAATTAGAATGCTCAGAGCAGTCCAGCGAAGCCGCGCAGATGACAGAGGAAGAGCTAGACATCCACTAGGAGTGTGATTTTGTGATGACAGATGATGAATCCAATTGGACAGATCCTGTAGCACAGACCCTTGCCTTGCCTACAGATTCACCGTACTTACGGCTTATGGCAGTTGAGAGCCTGGAGAGCACACCCCTGGACGAGGAGACAGTTGAGGCTGACAGTGCTGGGACGAGGGGTGCTTATGATTTTCAATCTTGTTCTTCTAATTCAGATCCCTCGGGTTCAGACATTGATTGGGATGAATCTGATGAATATCTGCCGTGTCTGATTCCTTTTGAGCCAACAACCATGACAAAGTGCGAGCTAGTACAGTTTATTGATGATTCAGCAGGGCTCCCTTTGTCAGGTATTCATGCAGAGCGAGAGTTCTCACATTCAGACCTTGTCGCCTTCACACACACATATCAGAAGCCAGATCTACCACCTCCCAGTTGTCCAGAACTGAAACCTCTGCCGCGGTCGCTGAAGTACAGACTCCTTGCGGGTGAGCCAGATGTGCACCCAGTCATTATCTCAGCAGGTTTGATTGTAGAGCAAGAATCTCGTTTAATGGACGTTCTTGAAAGAAACCGCAAGGCGATAGGATGGAGTATAGATGATCTCCAGGGGATTAGTCCAGCTCTGTGCTCCCACCACATCTATCTTGAGGAGGACGCTAGGCCGTTGCGTGAGTTCCAACGACGGCTGAACCCGAATCTTCGAGACGTAGTCATGAAAGAAATATTGAAGTGGTGGAGTGCCGATTTTATCTACCCCATCTCCGACTCCAAGTGGGTAAGTCCATTACATGTGGTACCCAAGAAGACGCGTATCACTACAGTTGTGAGTGAGTCTGGAGAGGAGATCGCTACCCGAGTACCCACTTATTGGAGGGTCTGTGTGGGCTACAGACGACTGAATGGGGCCACCAAGAAGGATCATTTCCCATTGCCATTCATTGATCAGATTATAGAGAGGCTAGCTGGGAAGAGTCACTACTGTTTTCTTGACGGGTACTCGGGATATAATCAAGTGGCCATTGCGCCTGAAGACCAGGAGAAAACGACATTCACCTGTCCGTTTGGGACGTATGCTTTAAGATGGATGCCCTTTGGTCTATGTAACGCTCCGGCGACATTCCAAAGGTGCATGTTGTCCATTTTCTCGGACATGATGGGTGACTGTTTAGAGGTCTTCATGGATGACTTCTCGGTCTATGGCAATGGGTTCGATGCTTGTCTTGACTGCCTAGACCGTGTGCTTCAGCGCTGCATAGAGGTCAATCTTGTATTGTCTTGGGAGAAGAGTCACTTCATGGTGACTCAAGGGACGGTCCTTGGTCATATTGTCTCCAACAGGGGCATGGAGGTCGATCCGACCAAGGTGGATATCATTCAAAAACTCAAGCCACCGTCTAATTTGCGTCAATTGTGGTCTTTTCTGGGGCATGTCGGTTTCTACCGACGGTTTATTCAGGAATTCAGTCGTATTGCCCGGCCGCTTACTGATCTATTGACGAAAGACACCGAGTTCATTGTATATGATAAGTGTCTTACGTCTTTTGAGACTCTCAAGAGTATGGTTGTTTCGGCTCCTGTCCTTCAGCTACCCGATTGGTCTCTCCCAATCGAGATCATGACAGATGCTTCTGATTTTGCCGTAGGGGCTGTGCTTGGACAGAGGAGGGATGGATTGCCGTATGCCATTCACTACGCCAGCCGGACTTTGGATGCCGCTCAGCGGAATTATACTGTGACTGAGAAAGAGATGCTTGTCGTAGTCTTTGCTTTGGATAAGTATCGATCTTATATTCTCGGATCTAGAGTGACTATCTACACAGATCACACCGCCATCCGGTATTTAATGGCCAAGAAGGATGCCAAAGCTCGCCTTACCAGATGGATCCTTCTACTCCAGGAATTTTATATTGAGATTAAGGATAAGCCTGGAGTTAAAAATGTGGTGGCGGATCATCTCTCCCGCCTAGAGAACCTTGAGGAATCTAAGCCCAGTGCACCTATCACGGAGACATTTCCAGACGAGGCGATCTTGGTTGTCGCCTCACTCCCATGGTATGTCGACTTTGTAAACTATCTTGTTGCCAAGACAATTTCCCATGGTTGGCCCAGGCAGAAACTTGAGACCTTCCTAGCTAAGGCAAAATTTACCATTGGGAGGATCCCGTCCTTTATCATGAAGGAGGGGATAGCATCTGGAGGAGGTACATTCCTCAAGAAGAGCAGCATAGTGTCCTCACCTACTGCCACAAGCTTGAGGCAGGAGGACATCATTCTGGGAGAAGGACAGCACAAAAGGTGATTCAATTTGGCCTTTGGAGGCCTACTCTCTTCAAGGATTCAGATGATTTCGTGAAGAAATGTACTTACTGTTAGAAGATGGGTACTTGCGGACAGAGAGACATGATGCACATGCAGCCCATTCACTTTTGTGAGGTTTTTGATGCATGGGGGATGGATTTCATGGGCCCATTTCCTAAAAGTCAGGGATTCGAACACATTTTGCTTGCTGTAGATTATGTTAGCCGTTGGGTTGAGGCCATCCCCGCCCGAGCCGCAGATGCTAAAACTGTGTGTAAATTTTGGAGAAAAAATATCATTTCACGGTTCGGAGTACCCAGAGTTCTGATTTCAGACGAGGGGTCTCATTTCATTAATGATAAAGTCAAGGCCCCTGCAGACGAGTTCTACATTGACCATCGTGTTGCCACGCCGTATCACCTCAAACTAATGGTCTTACCGAAGTATCGACCAAGGAGATCAAGACGATCTTAAAGAAGGTTGTCCGCCCAGACCGAAAGGATTGGTCACAGCTTTTGGACTCGGTCTTGTGGGCCTATCAGACATCCTTCAAAAATCCATTAGGGACGTCTCCCTTTCGCCTCGTCTATGGCAAGTCGTACCATCTACCAGTGGAGATCAAGCATAAATCATTTTGGCCAGTCGCTGAGTTACTGTTAGATCCCGAGAGTATAGGAGAACAGAGGAGAGCAGAGTTGGCATCCCTGGAGGAACTGAGAGATACAGCCTTTTCTAGCAGCCTACAGTACAAGGAGAAAGTGAAGACATGGCACGATTCCCATATCAGCCATAAATAGTTTGAGCCAGATCAGCGAGTATGGTTGTTTGATTCCAGGCTGAAATTATTTCCAGGAAAATTACAGAGCAAGTGGAAAGGTCCTTATGTGGTCAGGAAGGTACATGACAATGGCAGTATTGACATATCCGAACCGTCACCTTCCTCTACCTTTTGAATCAATGGTCAGCGCCTAAAACTATATCTAGATCATGATCCACCGACCATTGATGTTTCCCCCATTCTTCTGGTAAGAGATATATTCTTTTACTGATATCATTCGCATCTCATACATGGTGATCAATTCCATCTTCCGCTGTACAGATCCATCTGTCCATATCATTCTTTCATCTGTTAATATCTTTTCTTCTTTTCTTCTTTTCTTCTTTTCCTTTTCTATTTTCTTTATCTATCAAAAAGGTGGCACCCCTTGTTGTCAGTTTCTACACTTAGGACGTACTTTGTCCTAAGTATAGAGGGTGTGCACCCCGAGTTTTTCGATTCTTTGATCCTCTCCATTGTCTCCTCTCCTTGTCTATACTTAGGGATATCTTACCCTAAGTATAGGGGGAGACAATCTGAATACGATTTGTTCATTCCCACCCTTGACCTTCCCTGCTTTGTGTACAGTCTGCTATACTTAGGATTATTTGATCCTAATTATAGGGGGGATGGTCAACTTCTCATTGATTCATTTATTCATTCTTTAGACTTGCCTATACTTAGTACGAGTTATGTCTTCTCTTTTCTCTCCGATCTATGAGGACATAGCTCAAGCTAAGTATAGGGGGGTCGTATATACTACGTATATACTTTAGCCATAACTCGTACTTTCGTATTTTCTTAATAATATGGCAAACAATTCTTTTAAATTCATAAAAAACCTTAATAAAAAGAAGTGGTTATTCCTCGAATTCTTTTTGTATTTACTGATTAATAAATCAGGTGAAAATGTTTTTTGCAAAATGTTTGAAAATAGATTGAAAATCTATGTGAAAATATTTTGAAAACTATTTTGAAAATATTTTGAAAACTATTTTGAAAATATTTTGAAAACTATTTTGAAAATATTTTGTTACATGTTTTCAACCTTTGTAAAAATGTGTGGTTTGTAAAATTTTATTTTCTTTGTGTGAATAAAATGTTTGAAAAATAATTTGCAAATGGTTTTAAAAAAATGGTTGCAAAAATATTTTGAAAAAATCTATATATAGTGTTTGGAAAACCTTTGTAAAATGATTTTTAAATGTGTGTACATGTGTGTAAAATTGTTTGCAAAAATTATGTTGGACTATAGTTTTCAAAAATTGTTTGAAAAACCAGTGTCAATTAAGTTTGAGGAATACATACATCACACCAAAATCCACTATAGATATACATGTGTAAAATTGAGCACTCACCCTGTAAATTCTTAAAATCCACTTCTTGTATGTATGAGAAGCACTCCCGTGTAAATAATTTTCACCTAGCTTTCAGCCAAAAATCTTTTTGCTTTCAAAAATTCCAAAAACATTTGCAAAATTGAAATCCAAAAACATTTGAAAAATCTTTTGAAAAAAATACAAAAAATGCATATTCATCATCATCATCTTTTCAAAAATCCATAAAAAGTTCAAAATCCTTGAAAAGTGCATCACAAAAAAATATTTCATGCATTCCGCATATCATTTGCATAACATGTGCATTTTTCGGATTGAGTTTGATAGTTGAACGAATTTAAGTAAAATCCGGAGATTGGAGCTTGATTAGACCTTAAAATCTACCTAATAACAGGAACCTTATAGGAACTGGGATTGAGGTACTTCAGGTCTTGTTGACTTAATTCTTTGAGGATCACGGGACTTGGTTCAATGGATTCTTGACTGCCTAAGTAGAGTATTTCGGAGCACACGCACGACTCTTGTTGATAATGACCTAACTTGGACACCTGCACCTTTCACATGGCTCAACTCAGTTGGAGTGGTGAGGGGGTTGGATTTGCCGGTATGAGACGCACACAGGTGGAAACACTTGTCCTCCTCTAGGAAGGGAAGTGCGCCCCAACCCGTCCAGTAATGATGAGTTTCAAGGATAGGAGATCGTGGGTTGCAATAAAGCTTCAAAAGAGGGACAGTCTACTGGCTCAAGAGGAAAAACTCCCTATGTAAATGCTGCTGTATAGTATTCAAAAAAATGCAAAAAGCAAAAACTCCAAAAAGTGGACAGGCATGTACAAAAATAAAAATGCCTGCCGGAGTGTACATATGTTGTAAAGTCAAATAAGCAAGCTTGAGCTTCAAAGTCGAATCATGTGAGCCTGCAGCTGGATGACTTGACATCCCTGGGCTTGCATCCTAGGATAGGTAGCTACACTGGCTACCGTCCATTCTTTTCTTCACCCTCTTCTCTTGAGTTGGTTGCCACTTGAACTTAGAAGGGAATACCCTGCTCCTTGAGGGATGAGTTGTTGGATTGGGGAATCATTGGGTTGTCATATGGGAGAAGTCAGTGTCTTTGTCATTTCAGTTGGAGAGAGCCACCATCACTTACACTGTACGAGTCAGATTCATAGTCATAAGGGTTTGCGTCTGAGTTGAAGTATTTCTAGCCTGGCTATTGAGGAGACTTGGCAAAGTTTTGGGATTCTCGAAGGTTGTTGGATTTCAATTCCGGTTCTCATTAAGGTTTTGCCCGCACTAAAATTCCAAAGGTCCGACTTAAGCTCCAAACTTTGATTTTGTGAAGACAAGTTTGATAATTAAATTTAATCTAAGTTCTTCGTTTTCTTTTCTTTCTTTCTCTTTTTGCACTTATTGCATAAGTGTTTGCTAGGGACTAGCAAAGGTAAAGTACAGGGGGATGATGAATCCACATTTCATCATCCTTATTCTATCATTTTGGCCTCAAAAACCCTAGCAAATGCGTGTAAATACCATTAAATACATCATCTTAGCATTCATGCATGTGCATGTAAATAGTGTATAAAATACTGTAATTAAAGCAAAAATTATAGAATAAATAAAAGAAAATAAAAGGAATAAAACATTGTAAATATTTTATGATCCAAAACCCCGAGACCTAGGCATCTTGATGAATAGGTCGACACGGAATAAAGTAGGGGGAGATAAGGGTCAAAATACAGTAGAAATACCTATTCACATCATTCATTCTTTATTCATTTTGGGACCTATTTTTGATTCCACTTTTTATACATCAAAGAAAGAAACTTTGTACATGAAAGTTGTAGATAATTAAATAAAGAAAAATATAAAATTGATTTCATTCAAAAATAATTTACATATAAAAAGTTATGGTCTGAATACAAATGCAGAATCCCAACTTCCCAGACCCGTATCTCACAAATGAAAACTCGAAATGTACCAAACTCACTTTAATTGTATATAGTTTAAAATAATCTATTTAATGAAGGTGGTTTTGTATTTTTCGGAGTTACGGTTTGAAAGTTGAGTTTTGGACCCCTATTGTATACTTGTACAGATTAAAATATTCAATTTATTATTTATTCATTATTTTTATATTTTTATATTTTTGTAATTAATATTTATAATTCATATGTACATTAAAATCAGAATAAACATGCAAAAGAAATTCAAATAAAATACTCGTATATTTCACACACAGGTATTATACCTATAAATATACCTATATAATACATACTTATATTTTATGAAATAGATAAAATACTTCAAAAAATAAAATAAAAATATAAATAAGTGTATAAAAGTATTTTATATTTTCACAAAATAATAAACAAAAATAAATAAATTAAAGTAATAAAATAAAAATAAAATAATAAAATATATAAGTAAAATACCTATATAGGGTATAAAAGTAAGCTTGTAAAAGTATACCTCGTAAAAATAATTAAAAATCAGAATAAAGTACTAAATAAAATAATAAACATTTTTCGTTAAATAACCTAAAATTAAATAAATCATTTATTATTTTTAAACTTTTTTTAATATTTTTTCCTGAGGTTTTTCCTGGTTGGTCCACGTGGACCAAACAGGTGGTCAGGACTGCTGACCAAGGTCAACAGTCTGACCTTCACCTCTGAGTTGTGTCAGACCGAGGTGTTGACCTATGTTCTCACTTTTTTCGAGGATGAACCATTCACTCTTTCGTGTATCATCCTTCATGACTTTTTCTCCTCGACATGTTGTCTTTCACGCCTAGGTGTTTCCTTGGAGAATGGAGCGACGATTCAGCAAATAATCCTCGTTCTTTGCATCCCAGTCGTGAACACTACAAAACCAAACTTTGAATTTCGATTCAAGTTTGAACCCCACTTTTTGGTCCCGTTTCCTCCCCTTCCTTGCTCCTTAGATTGTCGGAGGTGACAGCTCCGATTTGAGCCATCCAAGGCGGAGATCCGACGAGGATCTGGGCGTTCCACCACCTCCGACTACACCCCGCCGTCGGGGTACTTCAACCTCGGGCCTGGTCCTTTGAGGTATCCATTTCCCTCGTTTTCTTTCACCTTCTTATTCCCCGTAGTCGTAGCATCTTGCATCCACCTTCATTTCCTATTTTCATCGATCAAATCCCTCCATCGAAACCTCCACCGGAACGCACCTCCGACGAGCCTCTACCACGACGTTCACGCCAACTTTCGCGCCACCACGGGGTCGGGGCAGTTTGCCCCCAACACCTTCAGCCTTTTCTTGCAGGTCTTGAACCACATAGCGCACTTGGCGCACGTTTTACACATTCGTCGGAGGCACTTGAAGTACCCAAGCTACGCTCCGTGTGAGCGCTCCGGCCATCGCCGGACCTTTTTGGAGATTCCATCATCGAGAGGAGGACCGCAAGAGCTCGTCGACCTATTTTGAGAGCGTCAGTAGCAACGGAGGAGGTGGAGCAAGGTCGGGGAAGTTCGCCGGCGAGGGTCTTCTTCCCCGTTCTTCGTCTTCACTTTGCAGTCGTCCGATCGAAGGCCTCCGCCCAGGCGAGTAGCAGCCGTTGGATCACCTGCACCATCAGCCTTCGATCTCACTTTGATGATATGATCCCAGCCGTTGCAGCCGAACCATCATCGCGCGTCGAGGGCGCGCCACGCGTCAAGTGGATGGTCCACAGCCGTCCAATCCGCACAGGTGTGGGAATTTTGTAAGGACACTCCGCTAGTTTTTGTAATTAATATTTAATTTTAAAACTTTCATCTATTGTGTATTGAGTTTTGTAATATTTGCAAACAGGCCCCCATACTTATACTATTTGCAAATAGGTCCTGGCCACGTCACCTCACGTGACCAGTTCACGTGAGGCACAAGTATTTTGCGCAGGACCCCTTCAGGGGTTTAGTATTTCGCTTTAGTCCCAGAACTTTGATATTAAGTGTAAACTTTTGGGGATAATTGCATGCGAGCCCCTGCGAGTTTTTTGATATTACGTTTATACCCTTCCCAAGCGCGTACCAGTCACGCGCCCTGGTGGATATTTTGCAGGCGTACCCTCCCGGGTTTGGATATTTGTACTTGGTCAATTAAATTGAATATTCAGTGTTATATTTTGTTGGAAAAGTGCAGTACAACCCCTGGATGTTTGTTTATTTGCACTTGTACCCTTGCGAGTAGTGTAATTTCTTGATGTTGTCTTTATTTAATTAGTGCATCATTTTAACGCGAAAAACTCCCAAAAAAATAGCATAGGCTCCTGTGTGCTTGCTTATTCACGACATATTTTTGCATTGCATTTTTGTTGCATTTTCATATTTATTAAAAATAAAAAACATGCATTTTTGCTACTGTTTGCATTAAAAAATCCATAAAAATTATATAAACGTTTTGAAAAATTCCAAAAAAACTATATTTTGTGTGTTTTACTATATTCTAGTGTCATTCCAAAAACCACTAAAAATTTCAAAAGAAAAACCTTAAAAATTTGAAAACTTCTAAAAAGTTCATAAACATCTAAAAAATCATAGAAAAATCCCAAAAATAAAAACTCAGGTTGTGTTGTTTCCATATTTTCTTATCTTTATTCTAAAATTAGTTTGAGAAAATTTTATGGCTGTTTGCTATTTTTTCATTCCCATTTTAATCTCGGCGAGAACATTTATTCACTGTTTTCTTTTATTTTGACTTTTAAACATACCAAAAAAATTAGAAAACCCCCCAAAAATCACAAAAATAGTAAAGAAATTATAAAAAGACCAAAAGCATTTCATTCCCTGATTTTTGACCATTTTTACTGATTTTTATAAGTACTTTATCCCCTCTTTCCTTATATTGTACATATATTCTGTTATTGAAAAAGAAAATAAAAAAATATAAAATATAAAAAGAAAATATAAAATCAGTAAAAAGAAAACCAAAACACAAAAATTAAAAATTAAAAATATACCTCATAAAAATAATTAAAAATCAGAATAAAGTACTAAATAAAATAATAAACATTTTTCGTTAAATAACCTAAAATTAAATAAATCATTTATTATTTTTAAACTTTTTTTAATAAGTTTTCCGAGGTTTTTCCTGGTTGGTCCACGTGGACCAACCAGGTGGTCGAGACTGTTGACCAAGGTCAACAGTCTGACCTTCACCTCTGAGTTGTGTCAGACCGAGGTGTTGACCTATGTTCTCACTTTTTTCGAGGATGAACCATTCACTCTTTCGTGTATCATCCTTCATGACTTTTTCTCCTCGACATGTTGTCTTTCACGCCTAGGTGTTTCCTTGGAGAATGGAGCGACGATTCACCAAATAATCCTCGTTCTTTGCATCCCAGTCGTGAACACTACAAAACCAAACTTTGAATTTCGATTCAAGTTTGAACCCCACTTTTTGGTCCTGTTTCCTCCCCTTCCTTTCTCCTTAGATTGTCGGAGGTGACAGCTCCGAGTTGAGCCATCCAAGGCGGAGATACGACGAGGATCTGGGCGTTCCACCACCTCCGACTACACCCCGCCGTCGAGGTACTTCAACCTCGGGCCTGGTCCTTTGAGGTATCCATTTCCCTCGTTTTCTTTCACCTTCTTATTCCCCGTAGTCGTAGCATCTCGCATCCACCTTCATTTCCTATTTTCATCGATCAAATCCCTCCATCGAAACCTCCACCGGAATGCACCTCCGGCGAGCCTCTACCACGACGTTCACGCCAACTTTCGCGCCACCGCGGGGTCAGGGCAGTTTGCCCCCAACACCTTCAGCCTTTTTTTGCAGGTCTTGAACCACATAGCACACTTGGTGCACGTTTTACGCATTCGTCGGAGGCACTTGAAGTACCCAAGCTCCGCCCCGTGTGAGCGCTCCGGCCATCGCCGGACCTTTTTGGAGCTGCCATCATCGAGAGGAGGACCGCAGGAGCTCGTCAGCCTATTTTGAGAGCGTCAGTAGCCACGGAGGAGGTGGAGCAAGGCCGGGGAAGTTCGCCGGCGAGGGTCTTCTTCCCCGTTCTTCGTCTTCACTTTGCAGTCGTCCGATCAAAGGCCTCCGCCCAGGAGAGTAGCAGCCGTTGGATCACCTGCGCCATCAGCCTTCGATCTCACTTTGATGATATGATCTCAGCCGTTGCAGCCGAACCATCATCGCGCGTCGAGGGCGTGCCACGCGTCAAGTGGACGGTCCACTGCCGTCCGATCCGCACAGGTGTGGGAATTTTGTAAGGACACTCCGCTAGTTTTTGTAATTAATATTTAATTTTAAAATTTTCATCTGTTGTGTATTGAGTTTTGTAATATTTGTAAACAAGCCCCCATATTTTTACTATTTGCAAATAGGTCCTGGCCACGTCACCTCACGTGACCAGTTCACGTAAGGCGCAGGTATTTTGCGCAGGACCCCTTCAGGGGTTTACTATTTCGCTTTAGTCCCAGAACTTTGATATTAAGTGTAAACTTTTGGGGATAATTGCATGCGAGCCCCTGAGAGTTTTTTGATATTACGTTTATACAATTCCCAGGCGCGTACCAGTCACGCGCCCTGGTGGATATTTTGCAGGCATACCCTCCCGGGTTTGGATATTTGTACTTGGTCAATTAAATTGAATATTCAGTGTTATATTTTGTTGGAAAAGTGCAGTACAGCCCCTGGATGTTTGTTTATTTGAACTTGTACCCTTGCGAGTAGTGTAATTTCTTGATGTTGTCTTTATTTAATTAGTGCATCATTTTAACTCGAAAAATTCCCAAAAAAATAGCACAGGCTCCTGTGTGCTTGCTTATTCATAATATATTTTTGCATTGCATTTTTGTTGCATTTTCATATTTATTAAAAATAAAAAACATGCATTTTTGCTACTGTTTGCATTAAAAAATCCATAAAAATTATACAAACGTTTTGAAAAATTCCAAAAAAAATATATTTTGTGTGTTTTACTATATTCTAGTGTCATTCCAAAAACCACTTAAAATTTCAAAAGAAAAACCTTAAAAATTTGAAAACTTCTAAAAAGTTCATAAACATCTAAAAAATCATAGAAAAATCCCAAAAATAAAAACACAGGTTCTGTTGTTTCCATATTTTCTTATCTTTATTCTAAAATTAGTTTGAGAAAATTTTATGGTTGTTTGCTATTTTTTCATTCCCATTTTAATCTCGGCGAGAACATTTATTCACTGTTTTCTTATATTTTGACTTTTAAACATACCAAAAAAATTAGAAAAACCCCCAAAAATCACAAAAATAGTAAAGAAATTATAAAAAGACCAAAAGCATTCCATTCCCAGATTTTTGACCATTTTTACTGATTTTTATAAATACTTTATCCCCTCTTTCCTTATATTGTACATATATTCTATTATTGAAAAAGAAAATAAAAAAATATAAAATTTAAAAAGAAAATATAAAATCAGTAAAAAGAAAACCAAAACACAAAAATTAAAAATTAAAAATATACCTCGTAAAAATAATTAAAAATCAGAATAAAGTACTAAATAAAATAATAAACATTTTTCGTTAAATAACCTAAAATTAAATAAATCATTTATTATTTTTAAACTTTTTTTAATAATTTTTCCGAGGTTTTTCCTGGTTGGTCCACGTGGACCAACCAGGTGGTCGAGACTGTTGACCAAGGTCAACAGTCTGACCTTCACCTCTGAGTTGTGTCAGACCGAGGTGTTGACCTATGTTCTCACTTTTTTCGAGGATGAACCATTCACTCTTTCGTGTATCATCCTTCATGACTTTTTCTCCTCGACATGTTGTCTTTCACGCCTAGGTGTTTCCTTGGAGAATGGAGCGACGATTCACCAAATAATCCTCGTTCTTTGCATCCCAGTCGTGAACACTACAAAACCAAACTTTGAATTTCGATTCAAGTTTGAACCCCACTTTTTGGTCCCGTTTCCTCCCCTTCCTTGCTCCTTAGATTGTCGGAGGTGACAGCTCCGATTTGAGCCATCCAAGGCGGAGCTCCGACGAGGATCTGGGCGTTCCACCACCTCCGACTACACCCCGTCGTCGAGGTACTTCAACCTTGGGCCTGGTCCTTTGAGGTATCCATTTCCCTCGTTTTCTTTCACCTTCTTATTCCCCGTAGTCGTAGCATCTCGCATCCACCTTCATTTCCTATTTTCATCGATCAAATCCCTCCATCGAAACCTCCACCGGAACACACCTCCGGCGAGCCTCTACCACGACGTTCACGCCAACTTTCGCACCACCGCGGGGTCGGGGCAGTTTGCCCCCAACACCTTCATCCTTTTCTTGCAGATCTTGAACCACATAGCGCTCTTGGTGCACGTTTTACGCATTCGCCGGAGGCACTTGAAGTACCCAAGCTCCGCCCCGTGTGAGCGCTCCAACCATCGCCGGACTTTTTTGGAGCTGCCATCATCGAGAGGAGGACCGCAGGAGCTCGTCGGCCTATTTTGAGAGCGTCAGTAGCCACGGAGGAGGTGGAGCAAGGCTGGGGAAGTTCGCCGGCGAGGGTCTTCTTCCCCGTTCTTCGTCTTCACTTTGCAGTCGTCCGATCGAAGGCCTCCGCCCAGGCGAGTGCAGCCGTTGGATCACCTGCGCCATCAGCCTTCGATCTCACTTTGATGATATGATCTCAGCCGTTGCAGCCGAACCATCATCGCGCGTCGAGGGCGCGCCACGCGTCAAGTGGACGGTCCACAACCGTCCGATCCGCACAGGTGTGGGAATTTTGTAAGGACACTCTGCTAGTTTTTGTAATTAATATTTAATTTTAAAACTTTCATCTGTTGTGTATTGAGTTTTGTAATATTTGCAAACAAGCCCCCATACTTTTACTATTTGCAAATAGGTCCTGGCCACGTCACCTGACATGACCAGTTCACGTGAGGCACATGTATTTTGCGCAGGACCCCTTCAGGGGTTTAGTATTTCGCTTTAGTCCCAGAACTTTGACATTAAGTGTAAAATTTTGGGGATAATTGCATGCGAACCCCTGAGAATTTTTTGATATTACGTTTATACCCTTCCCAAGCGCGCACCAATCACGCGCCCTGGTGGATATTTTGCAGGCGTACCCTCCCGGGTTTGGATATTTGTACTTGGTCAATTAAATTGAATATTCAGTGTTATATTTTGTTGGAAAAGTGCAGTACATCCCCTGGATGTTGGTTTATTTGCACTTGTACCCTTGCGAGTAGTGTAATTTCTTGATGTTGTCTTTATTTAATTAGTGCATCATTTTAACTCGAAAAATTCCCAAAAAAATAGCATAGGCTCCTGTGTGCTTGCTTATTTACGACATATTTTTGCATTGCATTTTTGTTGCATTTTCATATTTATTAAAAATAAAAAACATGCATTTTTGCTACTGTTTGCATTAAAAAAATCCATAAAAATTATACAAACGTTTTGAAAAATTCCAAAAAAAATATATTTTGTCTGTTTTACTATATTCTAGTGTCATTCCAAGAACCACTTAAAATTTCAAAAGAAAAACCTTAAAAATTTGAAAACTTCTAAAAAGTTCATAAACATCTAAAAAATAATAGAAAAAAACCCAAAAATAAAAACTTAGGTTGTGTTGTTTCCATATTTTCTTATCTTTATTCTAAAATTAGTTTGAGAAAATTTTATGGCTGTTTGCTATTTTTTCATTCCCATTTTAATCTCGACGAGAACATTTATTCACTGTTTTCTTATATTTTGACTTTTAAAGATACCAAAAAAAATAGAAAAACCCCCAAAAATCACAAAAATAGTAAAGAGATTATAAAAAGACCAAAAGCATTTCATTCCCTGATTTTTGACCATTTTTACTGATTTTTATAAATACTTTATCCCCTCTTTCCTTATATTGTACATATATTCTGTTATTGAAAAAGAAAAAAAAATATATAATATAAAAAGAAAATATAAAATTAGTAAAAAGAAAACCAAAACACAAAAATTAAAAATTAAAAATAATATAAAATAAATAATATAAAAATTAAAAACCCATAAAAACTTTTGCTTAGTGTAGCCATTGATCACAATCACATCACCTTTTGCACTTAGCTTAATCTATCCTGCCTTGCTCCATGTGTTCGAACTCTCTACATACTTGCTTCTATACATCTTTTATGTAGAGTTAAAAATAAATTTGACTCCACATTATTTGTCATTGTTTGGTATTTGATTGTGGGTTCATTGTTGATTGATTACGGTTTCTTGTGGGTCGCCACAGTGACATAGTAGTCCCACCTTGTGTGGACTATTTAGACCCGCTATAAATCGTAGTTATCAGTAAGGTAGTTGCGTATGCATCACGACAGCTCAGGACACATGAAAAGAACTACCCAACACATGACCTTGAACTAGCTGTTGTAGTTTTGCTTTAAAGATATGGAGACATTACCTCTATGGTATTAATTTTGAAAACTTCACTGACCATAAAATCTTGAAATATCTATTTGATCTGAAGGAACTCAATATGAGACAGAGACGGTGGCTAGAGTTGTTGAAAGGCTATGATTGCACTATCTCCTACCACCCTGGTAAGGGGAACGTCGT
Source organism: Ottelia alismoides (assembly GCA_037367405.1). Taxonomy (NCBI): domain Eukaryota; kingdom Viridiplantae; phylum Streptophyta; class Magnoliopsida; order Alismatales; family Hydrocharitaceae; genus Ottelia; species Ottelia alismoides. The sequence goes on along the minus strand of JAZKJV010007604.1, from coordinate 901,250 downwards.
AGCAGATGCCCTTAGCAGAAGAACTTATTCACCTGGGTTGGTGAGTGCTATCCACTTCTGGGGTTTAGTGTCAACATTAAGTGAATGGAAACCATTTGATAGTAGTGATGATACTATAACTATTCCTCACCAATACAAACCAGAGATCTGGGATAGAATAAAGAAAGAACAGGAGGATGATCCAGTCCTTAAAGACTTGAGACAACAACTTGAGAAGAATGAGATAGAGGGATTCCAGATACAAGATGGGTTACTGTACAACCATCACAGAGTTTGTGTACCAAACACACCTGAACTAAGGAAAGACATCTTAAGAGAAGCGCACTGCTTAAGATTATCTATTCATCCAAGAATTACAAAGATGTATAAGGATCTTCATTCATACTTTTGGTGGCCGGGAATGAAGAAATATTTGCTGAGTTTGTGAATTCATGTTTCACTTGCCAGCAGGTAAAGGCTTCACACCAAAAGCCACCGAGATTATTGCAACCCCTCCCTATATCTGAATGGAAATGGGAAAGCATTTCCATGGATTTCGTCACTGGCTTACCTCAGACAACTAGTAGTAAAGATAGTATCTGGGTTATAATAGATCGTCTGATGAAGGTAGCACACTTTATTCCGATAGGCTTATCTTTCACTCCAGACCAGCTTGTTGAATTATATATTACACATGTGATTCGCCTCCATGGTATCACAAAGGAAGTAGTTTCTGATCGAGATTCACGATTCACCTCACATTATTGGGAGAACTTCATGAAAGCCTTAGGTACACAACTATGCTTGAGTATAGCATATCATCCACAAACAGATGGTCAGTCAGAACGTACGATTCAGACACTAGAGGATATGCTATGAGCGTGTGCCTTAGAATGGAAGGGATTAAACATTTACCTCTTGCAGAATTCACATACAACAACAGTTACCATACAAGTATTGTCATGGCACCATTAGAAATACTTTATGGACGTAGGTGTACTACTCCTTTGTGTTGGCAAGAGGTCGGGATAAAGAAACTTTATGATTCATATATCCTGCAAGAGACAAGGGAAGCTGTAGAGCTTGCTCGAAAAAGACTATTGATTGCTCAACGCCGCCAGAAAAGCTATAGTGATACTAGACAAAGAGACCTTGAGTTTGAGGTAGGTGACTTTGTATTTCTCAAAGTATCACCTATAAAGGGAATTCAGAGGTTTGGCGTGCATGGGAAGTTATCACCCAGGTTCGTGGGTCCCTTTGAAATTATTCAGCGCATTGGAAAAGTGGTATATAGACTTGCACTTCCTCCACATCTTTCGGTAGTACATGATGTGTTTCACATATCAAATCTAAGAAAGTATGTTAAGGATTTAGAGCACAAGATAAGTTATGATGATTTACATGTTGAGCCAGACTTGACATACCAAGAGATACCTGTGCAAATACTTGACAGGGATATCAAGAAGTTGAGAAACAAAGAGGTGCCTCTAGTTAAAGTATTGTGGCAGAACCAAGAGTTTGAAGAAGCCACATGGGAACCTGAGGCAGAAATGAGAGAGAAATACCCCTACTTGTTTGAGTAATAACACTATGTGTTGCATATATTCTTTATAAATGAAATGGCGTTCATTCTCTTTAAGGTTGTTATGCCTGCATTTCTAGTATCAAGGACGAGACTTCCTTTAAGATTGTTATAATTATAAAGCCTTGAACTTGGCATATCGCAGATTCTATATAATATGATTCGGCTCGTCAAGAGGAAACCAACGGAATTTGTTTCGTGTGAATCGGACTTTATTTCAATTTGTTAGGAATTTCGAAAGAAAGATAAGTAAGGAGAGTTAAGACGTCATTAACCCATAATGACTATCATTAAGACTAATTAAACATGATTAAAGAAACTAATGACAGATTGAAAACCGCTAAGGATCATTAGCAAACACTTAGCAAAGATAAGCGTAAGCTGCGAAAGTTAAATCATGATTAGTGAAAGTTAATCACGATTAGTGTTAATTAAGCGTCATTAATGAATCTAGAATCCTCTAGAATGTTATAACTTAAGCCCTAGGTTTGGGATAAGTTTTGGCCAAAACCAGGGGCCAAAACTATGAGCCATCAAATCATGGTTAAGGTATAAACCATGGTTTCCTAACCATGGTTAGTGGTTTTCTGGGGCCTATAAAGACCCCCCTGCCCATTCATTCTCTACAACTTCCACTACCACAACCACCCCAAGGGCTGGGGTCGAGAGGTCGGGAGGAGGAGTGGGAGGCGAGGGAGGAGCGCTAGTGAAGCGCTGTCGGGAGAACGAGGAGGAGAAAGGTATGATTCTCTCTTAGTTTGCTTCGTAAGTTAGGCTTTCAATTCATCGTCTTGTTATTCCAAGTTTTGTTCTTGATTCATCTTTCTTTCCGATTTGTTTTCCTGTTGTGGTTCGAGGAAAAATCTGTGTAACACCCTACATAGGTGCGAGTGGCTATGCACGTCAGTGAACCCTGTGATTCGTCACACGTTCACTCATCTAAGACGCGTGGTGTCTACCGATTCTCAATCGCTTATGTTTCTATTATGCTTTTACAGTTATTTTGATGGAGAAATATGTGTAATACCCTACTTAGGTGCGGGCGGCTATGCACGTCAGTGAAACCTATGATTCGTCACACGTTCACTCACCTAAGATGTGTGGTGTCTACCGATTCTTCATCTTTTGTTGTTTGAGTATATTCTTTCAGTTTCGTTGTTATTTTCCTCTCGATTGATTTTATAGAGGAAACTCTTTTCATTTTTATTTTGAAATATGTCCCGATAAGGGGAAACTCTACCGAAATTTTCCGAGAAACATCATCCCGTATAAGGGGAAGCTCTGTTGAAATTTCAAGAGAAAATATGTTCTTGGCGTTCTTCGTGTTCTTTGTGTTCTTCGCTTTCTTCGCGCTCTTTGTTCGTTCTTCGCGTTCTTGACACATTCTTAGCATTTTTAATACGAAAATAAAATTCGATCTTTTCAGGAGCCTTAAAACATCCTTTCTGAAAACGAAACACGATAAGGCCTTGCATACACGAGAGAGAGCTCGATTAGGTAACTAAATCCTTCCTTTTGCTGTTGGGTTTTTATATGAGATTATTGAAATTCTTGATTTTATGTTCTTTGTTATGAAGAAACCTAATTTTTGGCTATTTTTGAAAATTCTAAAGAGTTGCTTTGTGATTTTCACTAAAATAAGATTTAAGCATCAAATTGATGCAGTAGTTTTGAAAGTTAGGGTTGGGAGTTAAAATAGACATAAACACGTGTTTATATGCATATGAATAATATATATGTGAGTCTATACTAAGTATTACTGATTATGCAAATCGAAGACTTAACAAAAGAATTACATCATGGGAATTGATGTGGCTTGAGTTGGATCCTAAAAAGAATCGTGTGTCACATTAAGGATGACTGGGAGTAGAACTACAAGCCGGGCATGCAACCTGTAGGTTTATCGGAAGGAACCCGTATTGGCATTTCCCTACCTAGGTGGTACACAGTTGCCCTGTTATGATAAGTGCGCACGAAATGAATGTTTTGCAATGCGTGGTACCAGGAGCCAATATCTTCGGGTTGAACGACGGAAGATGTAGTCATGCCATGTGGAGGCATGGGTGGTTCAATAGCGGATGGGTCACGATAATATGCATTTAAAGCCTCTAGGTTATATGATTAAATGTTAGCCTGAGGTTTTAAGCAACCGAGTCCTCGAGGACGGTGTCCTCATTTGTTTTACAGGACGAGGGTTTGAGACCCTGTTTAATAAAAGAAAAAAATTGTCAGGGTAGTATTGGAGGATTGGTGGAGGCGATGTGCGGGAGCATAAGCTTACCAAGATCAACGCAATCTCCAATCCCGAAGTGTCCACAGCTTCGGAGTCCTTATAGTGGTGAGGCAATTCCCCTGGACTAATCTCTGACATGGAATAGAAAGGAATAGGATTTACATTAACAAGAAGGAATGAAACCTTTAATGATAACAAGTTTTGCAAAATTACACAATTTGTTTGCATTTCTCTTCTTCGTTACTTAGCATTTGCTAATTTTTATCCTCTGATTTATGGAAAACCCAACAGGTGTCGGTGAGACATCGCAAGGACTTTAAAAATCCATCCAGCTTACATACTAGACATCCAACCAGCTACAGTAGCTTTACTTTGTAAGGTAGTTAGTAATCTTTTGTGTATTTTCCTTTCAAGCCGATGTACATGTAAATGGTTATAGTGGGACAATGTATCATTTGAACTTTATTTTGTGAATGTCAAAGTGTTGAAATACTTCCTTCTGAATATTTTTATTTGCAGTCTGTTTCTGAATGTTAGTTGTGATTGCTGAATGAATTATTTCCGAGTAACTGGATCCGGTTATGGGAGGATCCGACAGTCCGGAATTGGGGTCATAACACCAGATGACTGATTCAGAGCAGATAACAGATGCAGAGTTAGACATCCACTAGGAGTGTGACTTTGTGCTTACAGACGATGAAGCAGTTTGGGAGGATCCCGCATCACGAGCTCTTGCCACATATTCAGACAGTGTATTCATATATCATGACAGATGAGAGTTTGGAGAGCACACTTATGGCACAGGATACAATAGAGGTTGTTTATCATAATCTGGATAGAGAGATCAATTTTGTTTCATAGACATCAGATTCATCCCTCAGACACAGTCACCAATTTTGACTGGCAGGAATTCGATGAATTTTTACCGTGTATGGTGCCTGCAGAGCCGACATCTAAGATGGAGACTGATCCATGACAGTTGATAGATATACCAGCAGGGCCATCTTCGTCAAATTTACCGTTGTAGTTAGAGTTCTCACACACAGATCTTGTAGCATTCACTCAGACATTCCAGAAGCCAGATTTACCATCTCACATTTTCCCAGAATTGAAGACCTTACCGCAGAGCATGAAGTATAGGTTCCTTGCGGGTGAGCCAGAAATGTTCCCAGTCATTATCTTAGCAGATCTGAGTGAATACCAAGAATCTCGTTTGATGGAGGTTCTTGAAAGAAATCGCAAGGCAATCGGATGAAGTGTAGCTGACCTCCAGGGGAAAAGTCCGGCCCTGTGCTCCCACCACATTTATTTCGAAGAAGATGCCAAGCCCTCGCGTGAGTTCCAACGACGACTGAACCCGAATCTTTGAAAAGTGGTCATGAAGGAAATATCCAAGTGGTGGAGCACCGATTTTATCTACCCATCTCTGACTCCAAGTGGGTTAGTCCATTGCATGTGGTACTGATGAATCCACATTTCATCATCTTTATTCTATCATTTTGGCATCAAAAACCCTAGCAAATGCCTGTAAATACCTTTAATTTCATCATCTTAGCACTCATGCATGTGCATCTAAACAGTGTATAAAATACTATAATTAAAGCCAAAATGATAGAATAAATAAAAGAAAAGAAAAAGAATAAAATATTGTAAATATTTTATGACCCGAAACCCCAAGACCTAGGCATCTTGATGAATAGGTCGACAAGGAATAAAGTAGGGGGAGATAAGGGCCAATTACCTATATTTATTAATTCATTCTTTATTCATTTTTGGACCTATTTTTGGTTCCACTTTTTGTGCATCAAATAAAGAAACTTTGTACATGAAAGTTGTAGATAATTAAATAAAGAAAAATACAAAATTGATTTCACTAAAAAATAATGTACAGATAAAAAGTTATGGTCTGAATAAAAATCCAGAATCCCAACTTCCCAGACCCGTATCTCACAAATGAAAACTCCAAATGCAGCAAACTCACCTTTAATTATATATAGAATAAAATAATCTATTTGATGGCGGTGGTTTCGCATTTGGCGGAGCTACGGTTTGAAAGTTGAGTTTTGGACCCACCTTGTATAAGTGTACAGAATAAAATATTCAATTTATTAATTATTCATTATTTTTATATTTTTATAATGTTGTAAACATTACTTATAATAATTATGTACATTAAAATCAGAATAAAAGTACAAAGAAAACTCAAAATAAAAAATCAACAAGTATAGATCATACAGGTATAATACCTATACTCATACCTATGTAACATACTCTTATAATTTATTAAATATACAAAATAAACCAGAAAAATAAAATAAAAATATATTTGTGTACATAAAAGCATTTTATAATTTTATAAAATAAGAAATAAAAAAATAAAATTAAAATCACAAATTAAAAATCAAATAGTCAAATATATAGATATTATACCTATAAAGGGCTAAAAAGTGAACTTGTAAATATAGGCCTCATAAAAATAATTAAAACTCATAATAAAACACTACATAAAATAACGAATATTTTTATTTTATAATTATTATTTAATTCGGCTTATTTCTATTTTTAAATGAATTAACTAAATAATAATCAGGGATTTTTCCTGGTTGGTCCACGTGGACCAACCAGGTTTCAGCCCCAGTTGACTTCGGTCAACTGGTCGTCCTAGCTCTGTAGCCTTGTTAGAGTCGCGTCTGACCCCTGTTTTCTCCATTTTTTCGAGGCTCCATCTTGCATCAACTCATGATAAACTCTTCGTGACTTTTGATCCTCGATCCATGGGCAGGTGATGAATACCCATTCATCACTCTTTATTCTTATATTTTAGCTACAAAAAAACCGATGCAAATGCATGTAGATATGTGTAAATACAAATAATTAGCAAAAGCATGCATCTTGTAAAAATATGTAATTAGCATGTTTTTGTGCAAAAATAAAAGAATAAAGAGTAAAAAGAAAAAGAGGGAAATATTTAGAATAAATATTGAGCAACCTAACCCAAGGGAGGGCTCATCATGGGCCTGACCGCATAAAAGCCACAGTAGAGAGAGATAGGGGCTCACTTATGTATATATTTGTAAATAAATAAAATAATATTTTCCTCATCCAAAAATATGCTTGTATATATTTTGTACATATTTATAAACTATTAAAAACAAAATAAAAACTTAAAAGTCAAAAATGCAAAAATACACCTTCACCATGTACATAAGACCACCATCCTTATTTATCTAACCTTGTAAATAGATGTATTTATTTCTAAAACTTTTTGTAGATATCCTATGTTACATATTGTACATAAAATAAATAAAAAGAAACAAAACAAAATCAAATAAAAATTACAAAATTAAAAATACAAAAATATCTTGTACATACACCATGTATATAGTTATACATAAATAATTATTTCACCTATATATCTAAATAATAAAAATAAAATAAAAATAGCCTTTTATTCCTTATTTTATCCTATAAATAAATAAAATATAAAATAGGAATAAAAATGTATATAAATAACTAATTAAAAATCAAAAATCAAAAATCAATATAGTGTATATATACCTATGTATAGCTACTATGTATATACTTTTTTTTTATTTCCAAAAATTAATTAAAAATCACAAAAAATAGAAAAAATTAAAACAAATATTTTTTATGTTTTAAGTTTTTGAAAATTCGGCCATTTAAGGCCCCAAAAAAATCAAATAAAAATATAAGCCTTGGCGGGCTCTGATTGGTCCACGGGGGATTGTTGACCCCCGGTCAACACCTCCCCCAGGACCACCAGAGCCCGGGTCCGCTCGCTCGACCCGTTTTCTCCCCTCTTTCTACGAGTGACCCGATCGCCATTTGCCCCAACTCCGGGTCCGGATTGATCACGTCACATCCGAGAGCCTCGCCGGAGCCCTCGCCTTGGGATCCGCGCTCCAGCTCGCCCTACCCGATCGATTCTTCCCGGACCTGCAACCATATAAAGCCTGAGCTCCGCCGCATTCATTCTCCATCTTTGGCTCTCCACCTTCACTCCCGTGACCTCCATTGCATTCAACAAGGTGACAGCTTCCGTCTGCCGTGTTGCAGCGAGGAGGAGGGTGCCCGACCATCGATCCAGCAGCCGTGCACCGCCGTAGTCCGCCACCTAGTTGGAGATCGAGCCTCAGGCAGTGACGACCTTTGAGGCGACGACCGGGAGTTAGCCACACTCCAGCACAGTCTTCCGATCCACCCAGGTAGTCGATTAGCTCTTCCATTTCGTTTAATTTCTGATTTCGCCCAAATCGACTCTCCGACGTGTTCCCCTGATTCTGGCCATCTCGCGTAATATCTCGATCATCGGAACCCCCACACACCTTCACCACCCTCCGACGCACGTTCTACGCCCACTCATCCAACCCAGCTCGCCCCGGAGCTGGGAGTCGAGCTCCACCACCTACCGCTCGCCGGAGCTCATTCACACCGACCCACCAGCCACCGTCACCCCGCTTCTTTGGGACGAGGCACTTTGCCCTCGACCCGCGAAGCTTCTGGTTTGCTTTGCAGGGACCGAGGAGGCCATCTGAGGCTTCCCGATTTCAGTCCAGGAGCTCGCTCGCCGCCAGCCTCGCCGGAGCCCCTCCCGGGCTCGGCTGGGCCATCGGAGGCTACCACCAGCTGCGGGGCATCACAGCGGGTCTTCTCCGATCATCAGGAGCAGCTGAGGAGGACTACAGCCCACGCACGAGGCCGGCGAAGCTCGCCGGCGGAGTGTTCTTCCACCATCCTCCAGCACCGTCCGATGGCTCCTCCGCTCCAGTCTTGATCCCAACCGTCCATCTTCCGAGGAGCAGCGACCGTCGATCACCTGGAGGGGCTCATCTAGACCGATAGCAGCAGAGGAGAGAGGCACCCGAGCTCCACCCCGTTCGATCTTCCACGTGTCCTCGCCTCCACCGTCGATCCGGCTCAAGGGCAGACGAAGAAAAGCGCCAGCTCACCAGGACCGCCCGATCTTCCACGTGGCGCGCATCCCGCCGTCGACAAATAAAGGGGTAAATTACTTAGGGCCCCCTCTTAGTTTGTCTTTTTAGTCCTAGTCCTGTAAATATTTTCGTGCTTTTATTTACATAGGGTAATTTGCAACTGGGACCTTGTGCTTGTTTTTATTTACGTTTATGCCCCTGTGTATGTGAGACCACGTGCTTCGTCACGTGCTTGTTTGGGCTATTTACATCTGTTTCCCTGTAGTTCTGTTGGGTTCTGAAATGAATGATAACTTTTTGGTAATTGCATTTATGCCCCTGTGAGTGTTGTTTATGCGCATGTGCGGATTTTAGTGGGATTTTTGCATCCAAGCCCCTGGACTTTTGGTACGAGTTACCAAAAAGTCCAGAAACTTGGTTTTTATTACCAAAAGGCACCTGAGTGCCCCAGGCACGCGCCACGCGCGTGACTTGCTGGGATTTTTGCACCTTGAGCCCCAAACTTTCAGGTATTTGCACATTGGTCCTTGTGCACAGTGCCCCCTTTTGGATTTTGAATAAAATATCAAATCACCTCCAAATCTAATGAAAATTTGACACATGGCTCCTGCCATGGTGTAGGATTTTTGTAGATTTTTGAGGACATTTTTGATCTTGTTTGCTATTTTAAAAAATTCAAAAACATCTATTTTTGGCACTGTTTCACTTGAAAAATCACAAAAAATATAAAAACACCCCCAAAAACTCTACAAAAATTAGTTACTGATCTTTGTGTGTTGTTTGATTTTCTGGCCAATTTTGGCTATGTTTCATTGAGTAAAAACCCTAAAAATCTAAAAACACCTAAAAACTCATAAAAATCATATTAAATAATCTAAAAATCCAAAAACAATAATTTTGGTGCCCAAATTTTCCTTATTTTCTATAGAATACAGGAAAATTACCTCCAGGGCCATCTGAGATCCTTAGATATTTTATCTTTGGGTTTTGGGCCCTGCTGGACAGTACCCTATCTTTTTCTTACTGTTTGATTTTTAGAAAATAAAATACACATTGGAAAAATCTCAAAAATTAACCAAAAACACTTAAAAACTTAAAAAACATAAAAACAATTTTTCTCGAATTTTTTGCTCACTTCTGGATACATTAAATAATTAGTTGGAGCTTGCTTGTTTTTGTGCTTCTTTCATTTCCTTCACATTTAAAAATCCAAAAAAAATATAAAAACCATTAAAAACCACTAAAAAATGTTTTCTCCCTTTTTCTGATTCTTTGACTACTTCGTAGGCCTTTGGCCAATCCGTGCTCCTTGTGTTCGACCCTGGGAGCTATACCAGGTTAATCACATAGCGAGACCACTTTCGCATTTTCGATTGATTTTATTTCTCGTAGTGGTCTATTTTTCTTGATATACCCATCCGATTGATTGAGGTCACAACGACCATTCCTTTGCCTTTGCCTTAGTCACTCGGAATTTTGGGGTTATCAGAATGGCGCCGTTGCCGGGGAGCACGGCTTAGTAGTCTTTTAGATTTTTCCGCGACTTTTCGAGTTTCGCGGCTTTTTGCACAGATTTTTGTATATATATTTTTCTGATATTTTTATAATAATTGTTGGACTGACCACTTTTTCTCTTTTTCTTGCGAGGGCCCGAGGAGCGAGGGCGGCATTCCTAGGAGCGCCGGAGCACCCGAGCGACGCGGAGGCGGCTTCCTTCTTCACGAAGCCGCAGGAGAGAGCGAGAGAGAGAGTTGAGTGGGTGAGGTAGCTTAGGATATCATTTTATTATTGTTGTAATAATACAGGGACCTTAGACCTTGGACTGCTTGGACACTCTCGGGTCTGTTTCGCCGAGCACCGGTGTGCTCGGGGGACCCTTTAGGACTTTAGCAGTTTTTCGCGGTTTTTCGCGGCTTTTTCTACTTTTTTACTGCCTTTCCGGTGTTTACGCGACTTTTTGATCGAGCCCCTAGCTGTAGGATTTTTTGGTGCTTGTGCCGTAATAGTAGGATCCACACACTTAATTGATTATCTGTTCCTATAGATCGTTAATTGGACCTGCTAATAATAAATAATAAAAATAACTTAGTCACTTTCCTGAGAGCCTACGCGTCGCGAGCCCGCCCCACAAGCGCTACTCCTGAACTCGACCTGTCGAGAAGAGGAGGGGTGAGCCAAGACCGGACTCTTTGGATCGAGGGCGAGTGACTGAGTTAGACGGTTCTGCGCTAGAAGTTGCTCATCTAGGACTCGGTTTTTTCCCGCTTGCATCATTTAGGTAGTTTATTTCCTGTCTTTAAATTCTGCGCGGATCATATTGCATGTAGAGTGCTGGAGTCAGGTACGCCTTTCTTACTTTGCATGCATCATTGATTTCATCGCGCATCGGCTTTTTCGTCTTCTCCCCCCTGTTTTCGGACTTAATAATCAGGAGAATCGAAAAATTCGTTAGGCCCTTTGTTTGCTTTGAAAAATATTAAAAAGAAAAACAATAAAACCGAGACTGCTAATCATACTTGATCTTAAAAACCGCTCACCCTAAAAATTTTGTCTTGGGGAGAGCAACCCCCTCATTGTCTTGTTTGGATGCGCGAGAGAGTGACCCGCACCCTAGGTAGAGCCTCCCGGTGCTAGACCCGACTGATTACCGACTCTTTTGTGCGGGCCAGTCGGTTGGGATAGCATCGGATATCCTAACAGGTCACGTAAGCGCTCTGATACTTTGTGTGTTCACCAAAATAAAATAGACAAGATAATTTGACCGAACTTTCACGGTCTTCAGCTCGCGTGCGTTGGTGAACTGGGGGTTTGTTTTTGATCATATTTGATTCCAGATCTCATCCGCCTTACTCGCCCAGATCAAGATGATGGGTAGACGGTCTCTTAGGCAGCCTCTGGTTGCACCGCTTTCGGGCACGTCTACCCGATCATCTAGGTTAGCCCGCGAGAGCCGAGACCAGCTCTCCGAGCCCGAGTACGATTCCGCCCTGTTCCCCCTCGACCCCCTTTCTTCTGGTATTGAGAGACATGAGCCCGAGGAGAGATTATCAGATTTGACAGCACCTGAGTTGGGCTCATTTGATTTTGCAGACGTCGTTATGGCCGCCAGAGCAGACGATTCCCCCAGAGGTCCACGGGGAGACCATCATGTTGTATTTGACCAGGGGGCGATCAACTCCACCCTGATCGCATCACTTGAGACGGTTCAGCAGCAGCTCCGCGATCAGGGAGCATTCATGATAGAGATGAGGAGAGAGTTGGAGAGGCTCAGAGCAGAGCGAGGTTCAGAGCAGAGCGAGCCTGAGGAGATGCTTGATGCAGAGGCAACAGCCGCAGCCGCCGCAGCGGCAGCCGCCGCTGCGGGAGGACCACCACAGCCGATGCGGGCGTTGCACAACCCCGGATCTACTCTGATGCATCATTGGGTGGTAGTGCCAGCTATCGTGGGGGACTTCAAGTTCCCCCCGATCACCTTGCAGTTACTGCCCCGCTTCCACGGGCTAGCCACTGAGGAGCCCCACCTCCACCTCCAGGAGTTTCTGATGATCTGCAGCACTGTCCACGATCGCCACGTGGACCAGGACACGATCAGGATGATAGCCTTCCCGTTTTCACTGGCAGATAGAGCAGCCAACTGGCTGAAGCATTTAGGGAAGTTCGTCTATACCTGGGAGCAGCTCCGCACCGAGTACTTGAAAAAGTACTATCCACTCGGGCGGACGAATGCAGCGAGGGCCTTGATCAGCAACTTCTCCATGTTCCCCAATGAGCAGTTCCACGAGGCTTGGGAGAGGTTTCGAGAGCTCTTAGACAGATGCCCGCACCACGACATATCCAAGCCGAACCTAGTTCAGAGCTTTTTCAGCGGGTTGACGCCAGAGCTTCAGGGCCTGGTGAACGCTTCTTGCGGCGGGTCCTACTTCTCCAAGGACCACGACCAGGTCTGGGCTATTTATGAGGAGATGTCAGAGAACTACATGGTGATGTCTCAGACCCGGTTGTACTCTCAGAGACCCCAGCCACAGCAGCCAGGACCCGTGCAGTACCAGCGGATAGCACGGGTCGATGCAGGTCCATCCAGTTCGTCCGCAGTCGCAGCAGCACAGGCAGAGTCGTCCGCTGCGGACATGGGTATCATTAGCGAGAAGTTGGACCGCATGGAGCTGATAGAGAAGAAGCAGTGCCAGAGTATCACGCAGATGGAGCAGATGGCACAGGTTCTGAGCGACATGAAGACCCAGCTCATGTGTCTTCAGGAGACACAGACGGCTTCACAGCCCCGTCTTCTGTCGCGAGGCGATACCGGCGGCAGCAGCAGCTCGTCCCAGCGCTCCAGCTCTTCACAGCAGCCTAGACAGGTTCACCTTGTACAGGCGGAGCCGTACCAGCAGCCGCAGCCCACTTACCAGTTACCACCATCTCCAGAGATGCAGATGGTGCCGTACCAGCCGGATCAGCCTCTGGCAGTACTGCCGCCAGACCCCTTCGATGCAGAGCCGTTGATGGATGTCAACGGGATTTGGTATGACCGCCCCCAGCCTGGGATCCGACGAGACCATCCCGGATTCAGGTGGGGGAGCGGTGGTGCCCAGCCCCCGCCGCAGCCGTCAGGACAGGGAGGGCAGTACTCCCAGCAGAGAGACCAGCACCAGCCGCAACAGCAGCCCCTAGCGTATCAGCAGCAGCCATCCTACGGTCCTCGTCCCTATCAGCAGCAGGGACAGTCTTGGAGACGTGAGCAGCAGGCTCACCAGGGATATCAGCAGCACCCTCCATCCTACCCCTCTTACCAGCACCAGCAGCAGCAGATCCAGCAGCCTCACCCACAGAGAGGCCACCCGTCGGGCTCCCACGAGAGCCCAGCCTTGGATGACATCGCCCGCCTCCTCACGGACCAGCAGGCCACGTTCAGACGGGAGATGGATGAGTTCCGCCAGGAGATGCGGGACCTGGTGAGAGGGAAGGCCGCCATACCAGCCCAGATCGAGCCGAATCCGAACAGCCTCAAGAGGAAATCTGAGCAGGTAGTACATACTGAGTTAGCCACTCCTAGTGACCCATTTGATGATACATCTTCGGATCTTTTTGATGCTGATTTCATCACACTTAGGAGCGGTAGGACCCCAGCAGGCGGCGGCGCCTCACCTGAGCTTCACCACGAGGACACTCCAGAGGCGCCACATGAGGAGGAGGAGAGCGGTACTGAGGCCGCTCCAGATGATGACGGTGGTACTGAGGCCACCAAGGATGCTGATTCCACCGGCGGTACTGAGGTCGCCGCTTCACCAGTTCGAGGAGGTGGTACTGACGCCACCCATCCAGCCGAGCCAGCACGCGGTACTGATGCCGCGAGACGTCTAGCACCAGCAGCAGCAGCAGAGCAGCCAGCCCGTGGTGGTACTGAGGCCACCGGTGTGTGTACAGAGAGAGATGTTGTTTTTCCTCACACTCATGTATCTCAGAACTCTGTTATGAATAAAGGAAAAGGTTTACTTTCTTCTGGTCCCACTGTGGTGCATGATGTATGTGTGGATCCGGTGCTTGAACCGCTTAGACCTTTTCCTAGTCCTTCATCTGAGAAGGACCCAGTGATCCCCTTCCCTAGAGCCCTTCAGATGGGGAAGGGGAAGAAAATAGAAAATCCCAAAAAGAGAGAGCTTGAGGAGTTCAGCCAGAGCATGATTGATCGATTCCACATCCAGCTGACCCTCCAGGAGGCTTTGCAGCATATCCCCCTGCTCCAGCGTTCGTTGAGAGAGAGGACTACAGTCAGGAGGAGGAGGAGGAACCACATTTCAGAGATACATGTGCTGACGAAAGCCACGTGCTTCGCGATCCAGAACCGACTGCCAGCCAAGAGGCCAGATTCAGGGGCCCCGTATGTCAGTTGCCAGATTAGTGAGCAGAGGTTCGACCGTACTCTTCTAGATAGCGGATCGTCGATCAACCTTCTTCCGACAGCCCTTCTCGACCGCTTCAAGTTGGGCACTCTTCGACAGAGCAGGACAGTCCTTCAGTTCGCTGATCGATCTGTCAAGAGGCCGAAGGGGTTATTACGAGACGTTATCGTCACGATTCAGGGCCTGAAATTCCCCGTGGACTTCGTAGTGTTGGACATGGAGATCCCTGAGTCAGTGGCCGATACCCCCATCATCCTGGGTCGTCCGTTCTTGGCCACAGCCAAGGCGGTGACTGATCATGATAGCGGGAAGGTGTACTTTCGCGTCGAGGGCGAGAGTGTACAAATAGAGACGGTCGAGGATTACAGAGCCAGACTCAGAGCCAGCTCAGATGCGAGTACCGATTCAGAGCAGCTGACAGACGCAGAGCCAGACATCCACCAGGACTGTGATTTTGTGATCACAGATGATGAGGCAGCTTGGGCAGATTTTGAGACACAGACCACCCTCTCACTTTCAGATACAGCTGATGCAGAGACGATAGCAGAGGAGAGTCTGGAGAGCACAGACCTGGTTCAGGATACCATAGAGGCAGCAGAGCCGGTCCTTGATCGCAGCACGATGTTCAGTGATGGTGGTGCTGAGACCACCTTGTGTTCCGGTGGTACTGATGCCACCACGGATGATACAGATCCCTCGGATTCAGAGTCTGATTGGGCCGATTGCTATGATCAGATGCCAGACTTGAGTCCATCTGAGCCTAGAGATGAGGAGGAGGTAGACGCAGAGCCGAGCAGATACAGTGTAGTTGAGCAGCCTTCTCCCGATTCAGTTTGCGAGAGGACGCTCTCACTTTCCCAGGCAGATTTGGCCGATTTAGCAGCTTTCACTCATTTTCTTCCGCAGCCAGATTTGCCAGCACCCAGCATTCCAGAGCGAAAGTCGCTCCCTACTTCGCTGAAGTATCGATTCCTTGCGGGCGATCCAGAGATGTACCCAGTCATCATCTCAGCCGAGTTGACTGGAGAGCAAGAATCCTGTCTGATGGGGGTTCTTGAAAAGAACCGCAAGGCGATCGGATGGAGCGTAGCGGATCTCCATGGGATTAGTCCAGCAGTGTTCTCCCACCATATCTATCTTGAGGAGGGGGCGAAGCCGTCGCGTGAGTTCCAGCGGCGACTGAACCCCAACCTGAGAGAGGTTGTGATGAAGGAAATATCCAAATGGTGGAGCGCAGATTTTATTTATCCCATTTCTGACTCCAAGTGGGTCAGCCCCTTGCATGTGGTGCCCAAGAAGACGGGCATCACGACTGTGATCAGTGAGTCGGGAGAGGAGATCGCTACACGAGTACCCACTTCTTGGAGGGTCTGTGTTGACTACAGGAGACTCAACCAGGCCACCAAGAAGGACCATTTCCCCCTGCCTTTTATTGACCAGATCATTGAGAGACTGGCAGGGAAGAGCCATTATTGTTTCCTGGATGGGTACTCGGGCTACAACCAGGTGGCCATCGCTCCTGAGGATCAGGAGAAGACCACCTTTACCTGTCCCTTCGGCACATATGCTTTTCGACGCATGCCATTTGGGCTATGCAATGCCCCTGCGACTTTTCAGAG
This sequence comes from Ottelia alismoides, assembly GCA_037367405.1. Taxonomy (NCBI): domain Eukaryota; kingdom Viridiplantae; phylum Streptophyta; class Magnoliopsida; order Alismatales; family Hydrocharitaceae; genus Ottelia; species Ottelia alismoides. The sequence continues at coordinate 884,982 of JAZKJV010007604.1, read as the reverse complement.
GTGCATGTTGTCGATCTTTTCGGACATGGTAGGGGAGTGTTTGGAGGTCTTCATGGACGATTTCTCGGTCTACGGTGACGGATTCGATTCTTGTCTTGACTGCCTAGACCGGGTACTCCAGCGATGTATCGAGTTCCATTTGGTTCTATCTTGGGAGAAGAGTCACTTTATGGTGACTCAAGGGACGGTGCTTGGCCACATCATCTCCAACAGGGGCATGGAGGTTGATCCGGCCAAGGTGGATGTCATTAGAAAACTCACACCGCCGTCCAATCTGAGGCAGTTACGGTCATTCCTGGGGCACGTTGGATTTTATAGGAGATTTATTCAGGATTTCAGCAAGATTGCCCGACCGTTGACTGACCTCTTGACGAAAGACACCGAGTTCTTTGTAGATGACAAGTGTCTCTCGTCTTTTGCGACTCTCCAGCAGCATGTTATAGAGGCTCCTGTTCTTCAGCCGCCTGATTGGTCTCTCCCATTCGAGATCATGACGGACGCCTCCGATTTTGCCGTGGGGGCAGTGCTGGGACAAAGGAGGGATGGAGTTTCATTTGCCATACACTATGCTAGCCGCACATTGGATTCCGCCCAGCGGAATTATACGGTCACAGAGAAGGAGATGCTAGCAGTAGTGTTTGCCCTAGATAAGTTCAGATCATATATCATTGGATCTAGAGTGACTTTGTTTACAGATCATACCGCCATCAGGTACCTCATGGCAAAGAAGGATGCCAAGGCCAGATTGACTAGATGGATCCTTCTACTCCAGGAGTTCGACATTGAGATCAAGGATAAGCCTGGAGTCAAGAATGTGGTGGCGGATCATCTCTCCCGATTAGAGCAGCCTGAGGATTCTGAGCAGATTGATCCTATTCGTGATACCTTCCCAGATGAGGCGATCCTTGCTATCGCCTCACTCCCGTGGTATGCCGATATTGTGAACTTTCTCGTTGCTGGGAAAGTCCCACAAGATTGGCCCAGGCAGAGGCTTGAGACCTTCCTTGCGAAGGCCAAGTCCTACCACTGGGAGGATCCCATCCTTTACCACGAAGGAGGGGATAGCGTCTGGCGTCGGTGTATTCCTCAGGAGGAACACCATAGCGTCCTCACTTACTGCCACAAGCTTGAGGCAGGAGGACATCATTCTGGGAGGAGAACGACACAGAAAGTGCTCCAATCCGGCTTGTGGTGGCCTACCCTCTTCAAGGACTCTGATGAGTTCGTGAAGAGGTGTACTGACTGTCAGAGGATGGGCACTTGTGGACAGCGTGATATGATGCCGATGCAGCCCATTCACTTCTGTGAGGTTTTTGACGCATGGGGCATCGATTTCATGGGTCCATTCCCTAAGAGTCAGGGATTTGAGTACATTCTGTTGGCCGTAGATTATGTTAGTCGTTGGGTTGAGTCTATCCCCGCCCGAGCCGCTGATGCGAGGACTGTTTGCGGATTTTTGAGGAAGCATATCATCACGCGGTTCGGGGTTCCACGAGTTCTTATTTCTGATGGGGGGTCTCATTTTATCAACGACCAGGTGAAGGCACTTGCTAGCGAGTTCGGCATAGATCATCGTGTTGCTACACCTTACCATCCACAGACGAATGGTCTAGCTGAGGTGTCGAATAGGGAGATCAAGAATATTTTGCAGAAAGTCGTCTGCCCTGACCGAAAGAATTGGTCACAGCTTTTGGACTCGGTCTTGTGGGCATATCGGACGTCTTTCAAGACTCCATTGGGTACATCTCCCTTTCGCCTCGTTTATGGCAAGCCATGCCATCTACCTGTTGAGCTGAGGCACAAGTCACTTTGGGCAGTCACAGATATTCTTATGGATCCAGATGGTATAGGAGACCAGAGGAGGGCAGAGTTAGCTGCCCTGGAGGAGCTTAGAGATGCAGCTTTCTCAAGCAGCCTACATTATAAGGAGAAAGTCAAGGAGTGGCATGATTCTCATATCAGCCACAAGCATTTTGAGATTGGACAGAGAGTATGGCTGTTTGATGCGAGGCTTAGATTATTTCCAGGGAAGCTACAGAGCAAATGGAAGGGACCTTTTCTCGTCAGAAAGGTGCACGACAATGGTAGTATTGATATATCCGAGTTGTCTTCTGAGAGCACCTTTCGAGTGAACGGCCAGCGGCTCAAGCCATATCTAGATCATGAGCCGCGGGACGTTATTATTTGTGCCCCTATTCATTTTGCGTGAGATGTGGTCTTTTGACTCACATCTTTTGCATCTCACGCCTGATGTTCACTATTCCTCCGCCTGTATAGATCCAGTTGTCCATATCATTCTATTCTTTAGTCCCACATCCCTTTCCTCATCTTATGATTATGTTATACTTAGGGTGTACTTTACCCTAAGTATAGGGGGGATGTAGGACCTGCGGGTAGTCTTTTCGTTCTTTCTGCCCCTGTTTTGCTGCCTATACTTAGGGATATTTTACTCTAAGTATAGGGGGGGCAGATTCTGTATCTTCTTCACTCGGCTTTCCCTTCATGTACAGCTTGCTATACTTAGGATTAGTTAATCCTAAGTATAGGGGGAAACCACCGAGTTCCTCTCATTCTATTCATTTATTCGTTCATGTACTTATCCATTCCTTTTCACTTCCCTTTTACTAAGCACGAGTTATGTCTTCTTCATCGCTCTTGATCACTCTGAGGACATCGCTCGAGCTAAGTATAGGGGGGGTGTGTATATATTTCATATATACTTTAGCCATAACTCGTACTTTGTGTGAGTGTGTTAATAAATAAAATGGCTAAAAATCACAAAAATTTAAAATTTTTTCATAAACCTCTTTTATCTTGCACATACATAGCTAGTGTACAAAGTATTTTTGTAAAAATGATTTCAAAAATCTTGTGTGTAAATTTTGTGTAAATATTTTTGTATCAAAATTATGTATATAGTACAAAATTTTTCCAAAATGTTTTGAAAATCAAAAGTTTGCAAAAATCTTGTGTAAATGTTTGTAAATATCTTTTTGCAAAAACTTGCACCTCATGCATCATTCATGATTTCAAAACATTTTTCAAAAATTTCGCATGATTGTAAAATATTTGTAAATAGCATCTTGTGTACATATATGTATATAGTTTTTCCTGGATGAGAGTTGACATTTAAACTAAGCCTGGAATTAAATTGAGAAATGGAGCTTGACTAAGATCTTAATCACTTAACGCCAAGAGGAACCTTATAGGATTTAGGTTTAAGGCTTTTCAGGTCCATAAGGACTTAATTCTTTGAGTCCACTAGGCTATGAGCATATGTCATCTTGATGAGCTTAAGTAGAACACTTAACAACACACGCATGACTCTTAGAGACAATGGCTTGACTTGCACCTGCACTTTACACATGGCTCTCCACGGATGAGGTGGTGAGGAGGCAGTTTCCTTTGGCTTGGGGTAGCATATGAGGGTAGTACTTCTAGGCGGAACCTCTCTTCTTCTTCTAGTGAAGGAAGTGCACCTCAACTTGGTCTAGTGGTGATGAAGGCTAAAGACAGAAGCCGTGGGTTGCAATAAAGCTTCAAAAGAGGGATAGTCTACTGGCTCAAGGGGAAATTTCTTATATGCTGCACCATGTAGATATGCTGTACAGAAGTTCTTGAAAAAAAAATGCAAAAATGCAAAAAGAACTCCAAAAAAGTGGTGGGTCGGATTGAAAATTTAATAACCCCACCGGAGTGTACATAGTCAAATAAAGCAAAAGCTTATGGTATCAATGTTACATCTCATGAAGCTTGCAGCGGGAGACTTAGCTACACTGGCTAGGCTTCCAAAACTCTATACTTCTACCCCCTCTTCTTGAGCCGGTTGCACTTGAACTTAGAAGGGAATACCCCGCTTCTCGAGGAAAGAGTTGCTAGACCGAGGCATTAGAGTTACCAGGTTGAGGGAGGTTGTTTCTTTGTTACTTCTGAGGTGGGGAGCCACAGATCACTTACACTGCTTGGAAAGACTCATGGTCATTAGAGTTTGTGTATGTAGACTTGTTCTGATCTGGTTTATTGAGGAGTCTTGCCCATAGATTGGTGGAACTTAGAGGCTGTTGAGTTTTAAGCTTAAGTCCAAATAAGGTTCCGACACATTAATAATCCAAAGATCTGATCAAGCTCCATATTTCAATTTAATGAAGGAAAGTTTAATAATTCAACCTTGATCCATGTACATCCTCTTTTTCTTTTTCTTTTTCTTTCTGTTTCACTTCTTTTTCAAATAAGTGTTTGCTAAGGGACTAGCAAAGTATAGTATAGGGGGGTGATGAATACCCATTCATCACTCTTTATTCTTATATTTTAGCTACAAAAAAACCGATGCAAATGCATGTAGATATGTGTAAATACAAATAATTAGCAAAAGCATGCATCTTGTAAAAATATGTAATTAGCATGTTTTTGTGCAAAAATAAAAGAATAAAGAGTAAAAAGAAAAAGAGGGAAATATTTAGAATAAATATTGAGCAACCTAACCCAAGGGAGGGCTCATCATGGGCCTGACCGCATAAAAGCCACAGTAGAGAGAGATAGGGGCTCACTTATGTATATATTTGTAAATAAATAAAATAATATTTTCCTCATCCAAAAATATGCTTGTATATATTTTGTACATATTTATAAACTATTAAAAACAAAATAAAAACTTAAAAGTCAAAAATGCAAAAATACACCTTCACCATGTACATAAGACCACCATCCTTATTTATCTAACCTTGTAAATAGATGTATTTATTTCTAAAACTTTTTGTAGATATCTTATGTTACATATTGTACATAAAATAAATAAAAAGAAACAAAACAAAATCAAATAAAAATTACAAAATTAAAAATACAAAAATATCTTGTACATACACCATGTATATAGTTATACATAAATAATTATTTCACCTATATATCTAAATAATAAAAATAAAATAAAAATAGCCTTTTATTCCTCATTTTATCCTATAAATAAATAAAATATAAAATAGGAATAAAAATGTATATAAATAACTAATTAAAAATCAAAAATCAAAAATCAATATAGTGTATATATACCTATGTATAGCTACTATGTATATACTTTTTTTTTATTTCCAAAAATTAATTAAAAATCACAAAAAAATAGAAAAAATTAAAACAAATATTTTTTATGTTTTAGGTTTTTGAAAATTCGGCCATTTAAGGCCCCAAAAAATCAAATAAAAATATAAGCCTTGGCGGGCTCTGATTGGTCCACGGGGGATTGTTGACCCCCGGTCAACACCTCCCCCAGGACCACCAGAGCCCGGGTCCGCTCGCCCGACCCGTTTTCTCCCCTCTTTCTACGAGTGACCCGATCGCCATTTGCCCCAACTCCGGGTCCGGATTGATCACGTCACATCCGAGAGCCTCGCCGGAGCCCTCGCCTTGGGATCCGCGCTCCAGCTCGCCCTACCCGATCGATTCTTCCCGGACCTGCAACCATATAAAGCCTGAGCTCCGCCGCATTCATTCTCCATCTTTGGCTCTCCACCTTCACTCCCGTGACCTCCATTGCATTCAGCAAGGTGACAGCTTCCGTCTGCCGTGTTGCAGCGAGGAGGAGGGTGCCCGACCATCGATCCGGCAGCCGTGCGCCGCCGTGCTCCGCCACCTAGTTGGAGCTCGAGCCTCAGGCAGTGACGACCTTCGAGGCGACGACCGGGAGTTAGCCACACTCCAGCACAGTCTTCCGATCCACCCAGGTAGTCGATTAGCTCTTCCATTTCGTTTAATTTCTGATTTCGCCCAAATCGACTCTCCGACGTGTTCCCCTGATTCCGGCCATCTCGCGTAATATCTCGATCATCGGAACCCCCACACACCTTCGCCACCCTCCGACGCACGTTCTACGCCCACTCATCCAACCCAGCTCGCCCCGGAGCTGGGAGTCGAGCTCCACCACCTACCGCTCGCCGGAGCTCATTCGCACCGACCCACCAGCCACCGTCACCCCGCTTCTTTGGGACGAGGCACTTTGCCCTCGACCTGCGAAGCTTCTGGTTTGCTTTGCAGGGACCGAGGAGGCCATCTGAGGCTTCCCGATTTCAGTCCAGGAGCTCGCTCGCCGCCAGCCTCGCCGGAGCCCCTCCCGGGCTCGGCTGGGCCATCGGAGGCTACCACCAGCTGCGGGGCATCACAGCGGGTCTTCTCCGATCATCAGGAGCAGCTGAGGAGGACTACAGCCCACGCACGAGGCCGGCGAAGCTCGCCGGCGGAGTGTTCTTCCACCATCCTCCAGCACCGTCCGATGGCTCCTCCGCTCCAGTCTTGATCCCAGCTGTCCATCTTCCGAGGAGCAGCGACCGTCGATCACCTGGAGGGGCTCATCTGGACCGATAGCAGCAGAGGAGAGAGGCACCCGAGCTCCACCCCGTTCGATCTTCCACGTGTCCTCGCCTCCACCGTCGATCCGGCTCAAGGGCAGACGAAGAAAAGCGCCAGCTCACCAGGACCGCCCGATCTTCCACGTGGCGCGCATCCCGCCGTCGACAAATAAAGGGGTAAATTACTTAGGGCCCCCTCTTAGTTTGTCTTTTTAGTCCTAGTCCTGTAAATATTTTCGTGCTTTTATTTACGTAGGGTAATTTGCAACTGGGACCTTGTGCTTGTTTTTATTTACGTTTATGCCCCTGTGTATGTGAGACCACGTGCTTCGTCACGTGCTTGTTTGGGCTATTTACATCTGTTTCCCTGTAGTTCTGTTGGGTTCTGAAATGAATGATAACTTTTTGGTAATTGCATTTATGCCCCTGTGAGTGTTGTTTATGCGCATGTGCGGATTTTAGTGGGATTTTTGCATCCAAGCCCCTGGACTTTTGGTACGAGTTACCAAAAAGTCCAGAAACTTGGTTTTTATTACCAAAAGGCACCTGAGTGCCCCAGGCACGCGCCACGCGCGTGACTTGCTGGGATTTTTGCACCTTGAGCCCCAGACTTTCGGGTATTTGCACATTGGTCCTTGTGCACAGTGCCCCCTTTTGGATTTTGAATAAAATATCAAATCACCTCCAAATCTAATGAAAATTTGACACATGGCTCCTGCCATGGTGTAGGATTTTTGTAGATTTTTGAGGACATTTTTGATCTTGTTTGCTATTTTAAAAAATTCAAAAACATCTATTTTTGGCACTGTTTCACTTGAAAAATCACAAAAAAATATAAAAACACCCCCAAAAATTCTACAAAAATTAGTTACTGATCTTTGTGTGTTGTTTGTTTTTCTAGCCAATTTTGGCTATGTTTCATTGAGTAAAAACCCTAAAAATCTAAAAACACCTAAAAACTCATAAAAATCATATTAAATAATCTAAAAATCCAAAAACAATAATTTTGGTGCCCAAATTTTCCTTATTTTCTGTAGAATACAGGAAAATTACCTCCAGGGCCATCTGAGATCCTTAGATATTTTATCTTTGGGTTTTGGGCCCTGCTGGACAGTACCCTATCTTTTTCTTACTGTTTGATTTTTAGAAAATAAAATACACATTGGAAAAATCTCAAAAATTAACCAAAAACACTTAAAAACTTAAAAAACATAAAAACAATTTTTCTCGAATTTTTGCTCACTTCTGGATACATTAAATAATTAGTTGGAGCTTGCTTGTTTTTGTGCTTCTTTCATTTCCTTCACATTTAAAAATCCAAAAAAAAAATAAAAACCATTAAAAACCACTAAAAAATGTTTTCTCCCTTTTTCTGATTCTTTGACTACTTCGTAGGCCTTTGGCCAATCCGTGCTCCTTGTGTTCGACCCTGGGAGCTATACCAGGTTAATCACATAGCGAGACCACTTTCGCATTTTCGATTGATTTTATTTCTCGTAGTGGTCTATTTTTCTTGATATACCCATCTGATTGATTGAGGTCACAACGACCATTCCTTTGCCTTTGCCTTAGTCACTCGGAATTTTGGGGTTATCAATGCCCGCCCTTGTGCAACCTTGGTCGAAGGGCCACTATAGCCGCAGCTGGACCTCGTTCTTCCCCCACCATCCGTCAACCCTTCAAAAGAGCACCCCGGACTTCGATTCAAACCAAATCCTTCTTCCGCCATTTTCACCCTCAAACCCCTAGCCCTTCATGCTCCTGGTGACAGCACGCGTCGAATCGAGCCTGGGTTCGAGGTATTTGGTGTAGAATCGAAGCGATTCGATCCTCGCCGGAGCTCGCCCGAAGCCATCCACTTCCGCCTCCGGTGAGTTCCTCCCTCCTGTCTTTCCATTTTCTTGTAGGCTTAGCATAGAGTAGTTTAGGTTTATATCAGTTTTAAGTTTCGTTTCGTTTATCGTTGTAATTCCACGATCGAACTCACGATGGAGCTGAGCTCCGCCCGTCGTTTCCGGCCACGCTACGCACCCGTCCGCCCACCTGTCACCTCCACTCTCTCTCCCATCACTCCGTCGCTCCGTCCACCCTTCATTTCACCTCGATCTCGCCCAGATCGAGTCCACAGAGCTCGCATCTCCACCGCTCGCCGGAGTTCATCATCCGACCACCCTCCGCCTTCATCGAGCCACCAAATCCACCCATTTTGCTCGCATGGTTTTTGTGGACCTAACTTTGCAGGATAGAGCCAAGGAGAAGGCTCCTTCGACCATCGAAAGCTCCAGGCGCAACTCCTCAGGTCGCCTTCACCGTCCGACCACTCCACGCCACCTCCGCTTCGTCGGAGGCCACCATCAGACGCGGAAGGCCCCCAGGAACCTTTTGCCCTTGATCTGGGGGCCGGAGCGGCCGTTTGTCGGCCATAATCGCCGATCGAAGCTCGTCGGGGAGGTGTTCTTCGTGAACCTTCCCCCGCCGTTGGATCAGACGCCATCTCTAGACGCTCCGCCAGCCGTCCGATCGCCTGTTGCTCCCCGCTGTTGGATCAGCAACCCAAGATCTAATCTCAGCCATCCAAGACGAAGGGGTACCAGCCGCTCGATGCTCGCCACGTGTCTAAGTGATTCTCCATCGGCCGCACGATCGGGAGCATGGGAATTTTGCATCTTCGGCCCAAGTATTTTTGTTTTTACGTTTTAGTCTAAAAACTTTCGTCTGAAGTTTAAAAAGTTTTGTAATATCTGCACATAGGCCCTCACATTTTCACTATTTGCACTTAGGTCTACGCCACGTCACCACACGTGACTGGGGCGTGTGACTTTTGGGTATTTTGCATATTTGGTCCTGAACTTTTAGGTATTTGCAATTACATCCTTGTGCGTAGTTAATTAGATATGTTTTTGGAAAAATTGCATGCATGCTCAGCCAGTTTTCATTAATTACCATTATGCCCCTGTGAATGACGGAACACGTGCCTCGCGCGTGTCTTTTTGTGGATTTTGCACCTGAGCCCCTAGATGTTTCGATAATTGCATTTATACCCCTGTCAGGCTTAGGATTTTTGTTTGCTTAGTCTATTTATTTATCGCATCATTTAATTGCCAAAAATCCTCAAAAAAATAAGTTTAAGCTCCTGTGTACCTGTTCTTTAACGCCATAATTTTAGTTTTGGATTTCATTGCATTTTTATATTTATTAAAAATAAAAAACATTCTGTTTCAGTACTGTTTAGCTTAGGAAACACCAAAAAAATATTAAAATGCCTTAGAAAATTCCAAAAATATTCTATGTTGCATGTTTTGACCTATTTTACTTTCAGTCAAAAAATCACTAAAAATTTCAAAAGAAAACCTTAAAAATTCAAAAAACATATAAAAAGTTCAAAAAAACATATAAAATCAAAGAAAACTCCGAAAAATATAAACTCAACTCTTGTTTGTTCCAGACTTTATTTACTTTAATTGAAAATTAGTTTGGAAAATTTTTGCGATTGTTTGTCATTTTTAATTTGCATTTTACTCCCAACCAGTACCTACTTCATTGTTTTCTTTCATTCCAGCATTTAAAAATACCAAAAAACACGTCGAAAAATATCTAAAAACCACAAAAATAGTAAAAAATCCTAAAAATATCAAAAACATTTTATTTCTGAATTTTTAGTCATTTTTGCACATTTTTATAAATACTTTATCTTATCTTTTATTACTTTGCTTATATTTTCCAATATTGAAAAAGAAACAAAAAAATTATAAAATATAAAATTATAAAAACCAGAAAATTAAAAATCAAAATACAAAATACAAAATTAAATTAAAATAAAAAAATTAAAAAAATTAAAAACCCAGAAAAAGATTGGCTAAGTGGCTTATTAGACCTAGGTTTGGATTCTTATCTACACTCTACACCCTTGTTTCCTGTGTTCGACCCCTACTTGCTTGCCACTGTACATTTTTAGTATGGTATAATAAATTTTAATCCTTGTTATTCATTCCTTGATTGATTGTGTGGGTTAATTGTTGACGAACGAAGAGGCTTGAGTAGTCACATCAGCGACAGTGAGTCTGTGTTGTCAGACCACTATTTAGCGGCTCTCGCCTTATCGTTTTTCAAATGGCGCCGTTGCCAGGGAGCATCGGTTTGTAGAGTACCTTTGGGTCTTTTATTTACTTAGCCATTTTTGATTATTTGTCTCTTGTGCATCATTTGTTTTGAACTGTCTGACATCTCTTTTGTTTTCTTGCGAGGGACCGCTGACCGAGGAGGATCGCCTAGGGGATCCTGTGCATCCTTTGGAGGAGGAGCCGGCTATTCTATCCTAGTCGGCAGGAGAGAGCAGGAGAGCTTGAGAGAGAGAGAGAGACAGTCGGCTTTTCACTTTTTGTGAGAGAGAGATTTGATTAATTGTAATAATACAGGACTTGGACACTTGAACACTTCGGGCCTAATTTCCGGGTGTTTTTTCACCCGGGGGCTCACCGTTGTTTTCTTTGTATTTTCTTGACTGTCATTTGCCGATTTTGATTTCATTTTCACTTTCTTTTGTGGATTGAGCCCTTAGATTTAGGCTATTGCTTGATCGATTAGATTAAGTCCAAACACACTAATAACCTTTGCATGTACCTATAGATCGTTTTTGGACTTAGTTTAATTAAATAGTTAACTCACCTTCTTAGATCCGCCGTGCCGCGAGCCCTCCCCATCAAGCGCTACTCCTGAACTCGATGTGTCGAGAAGAGGAGGGGAGGGTCTAGACCGGACTCTTAGGATCGAGGGTTGGTGATTAACTTGTGGTTCTTCACGCTAGCAGTTGCCTATCTTAGGACGATTTCCGCATTGCATACCGGCATGTAGTTAGATTTACAAATTCTGCTTTGCATCTCGCATGGAGAGAGCTGGGATTCGATGTAAGTCTTCTTACTTTCCATCCATCATTTAGGCACAAAGGTGAGATTTCCATCTTGATGCCGACTTGCATTAGCCTTTCCGACTCTATTCTCCCTCTGTTTTTGGACAAAGTAGGATAAAGAAAATACAAAAACGTCAGACACTTGTTTGAAATCACTCAAAAGAAGCGATAACGCAAAAAAATTAAAAAAGGGATAGCTAAGAAAACTTTGACCTAAATAAAATTGGTAATTGGACTCATTGATTGGGGAGAGTCAGACCCTCACTTGTATTCAGGTTGCATGGGAAGGTCTCCTTCCAAGTGAGCAGAGTGCTTCGTAAGGATTAGAGCCCAAAACCCAGTCTGTGGCTGCCTTGTGTATCGCTTGGATTTCCGAAGTATTGGCGCTTCCATCAAACGTGGACGAGTAGGGCTTGGTCAACATTGGTGACTCTCTATTGTGTAGAGCATCGACCTCGTCCGAAGTATCGAGCCTAGGCCACGCCTTCACGGGGGTGTCTGTCTCATCATCGTGCGTCCGAGTAGGTTCTTGCACGCTTACGGGTGATTTCGTTACGAGCGAGTTTCGAAGTAGTGGTTTCGCCTATTGGCTTCCTTTCTCTATTTCTTTGGCTGAGTAGGGATCCAGGAAGGGTTACAAGGACCTTAGAAAGTGCAGACTACAGGTTACACAGGGGAAGTACAAGTACGGGAATACTTTTCCGGCAGTACTCTCGCTCCTATAGGCGTAGCGCTCTAAGGACTCGTTAAAAGATAACTTCCTGAATTCAAGATAAAAATTACAAAGATAAAAGCCGAACCTTCACGGCTTCACGCATTGAGTTGGTGAACTCCCTTGTCTTGTGTTTGATTGCTAGTTACATTTAGGTCAAGATCAAAAATATCGCGCCTTTGCACAAATTTTGTCTTCCCTCCAGTTGACCCTTGCTCATTGTGAGCCTTCTACTATTTTGCATTCCATTTGTTTCTTGTTGACCCTCGTATCTTTCATCCGCATCGATCATCCTCTTGGTCTTCGAGATGGCGACGAATGGGCGGTTTAGTCGAGACTCTGTCGGCACCCACATCAGATCCATTCGCTCTCCATCTCCAATAATTCAGGGCGATTTCCGAGGACCCGGTTCAAACTCCGTGAACAGACCTCCAGACTCCCTGTCTTCTTCAATAAACCGGGATCACTCTCGTCCCGAATTCTGTCCGTTTTGATGGCAATTGATTTCACTCCTTATACATCGCCATCCTTAACAAAGTTCTGTGTTGACCTTGACACATACCGTATCTCTCTATCTGGTGCTGCAATTCAGACTGATCGGGACATTCTACCATGTGCAGACTTAGAGCCCGAGCCAGCCAACTAAACAGAGTTAGAGATGGCAGGAGGAAGAGGAAAGGGACGACAAACCCAATTAGAGCCTAAAGGCAATCCGGGGGAAGGGCAGTACACCACTCAGGGTGAGGTTAACAGTCAGCTGCTGGCGTCCATTCAAGCCATTCAGCAGCAGTTGACTAATCAGGCCCTGGCCCAGACCGCTTTCCAGGACATGCTGAATGATCTGAGGAGGAGGGCCGACGCAAGAGATGCCCATCAGGAGGATGATTCGAACAACGAGCAGAATTTTGAAGAAGTCAGAGACGAATTCTCAGTTGGAAGACCCGAATTTGAGGTAGTAGGGGGAGATCCACTGCAGCCGAAGCCTACGTTGAAGGAAACATACAACCCAAGAGCGGGACGCATTACAGAGTGGATTCAAGTTCCACTTATGCATGCCCACTTCGAGCTGAAGCCGCAATTTCTGTCACTGCTTCCCACTTTTCATGGGAACACCACTGAAGAACCGTACATTTTTCTCAAGAAGTTCAGCCGCATCTGTTCCACTGCACACTACCCTGGTATTCCTTTGGGGGTAGTCAAGTTGACCGCATTTCCCTTCAGCCTTCACGACAAGGCCCTTTATTGGGTTGACCATCTTGGGAAGGTCGTCACGACCTGGGAGGAACTGAAGTCTGCATTTCTCCACAAATTCAATCCTCTCGGGCGACTGAATCAGATGCGCGCCCGGATCTCCAGTTTCTGCCAGCAGCCCCACGAGACCATTCATGAAGCGTGGGAGAGATTCAAAGATCTTCAGGAGAAGTGCCCCCACCATGATATTCCAAAGACCAGTCTCGTACAACACTTCTTTGGGGGGCTATCATTTGAGAGCCAAAAGCTTGTGGATGCAGCTTGCGGCGGTTCACATTTCAACAAAGACGAGGATGTGGTATGGAACGTCTTCGAAGAGATGGCTGAAGGAGAAGCAGCCCAATCCTCGTCTAGAGTATACATGAAGCCACCAACCGCTATCAGCAAGCCAGTGAATATGGCTACTCACACCGAGGACAAGGATGAGAGCTCCAATATGAGCATCATTGGGAGCCACTTGTCCAAGGTGGACATCATCGAGAAGAGGTCGCAGGACCTTGAAAAACTGGCAGTCATTGAAAAGAGGACCCAAGGTCTGGAAAAACTCGACCAGATTTCCCAACAGCTGGAGCAGCTTGTCCGTGCTTTAAATGCAAACATGTGCAACGCTGTGTCTACTTCTGCCGAGCCGAATACTGAGAAGAAGGAGCCCGCAATGCAGCAACGCCCTCAGCCGTCTCCACAACAACCCCAACTTGTCTAGCACGTGTACTACGTGCAGGCCCCAGAGCAGCCCCAGCAGCTCTAGACACAGATGGTTGTGTATCAACCGGAGCCCCAGCCAGCATTCTCTGAGCAGTTCTCTCCACCCCTGCCAGTGATTCAGGAAATCAATGGTGTATGGGACAATGACGCGTAGTTGACCCGTCCTCAGGGACATTCTCAGGGTCAGAACATGGGCAATAGGCCCTACCACCAGCGGCAGCTGGGTGGGAGACCCTTCCAGCATTCTTATCAATACCAGCCTCCATCCCACGGAAACACCTGGAGGCAGAATTACCAGCACAGTCCTCAGCAGTCCGGATATCACGGACATGGATACCATCAGCAGCCGGCTGTTCAACACAATCAGCAGAATGCACAATATTCCTCCAACCATCCTCCTCACCAATTCTCTCAAGGTTATCAGTTGCAATCTCAGCCGCCATATCATCATCCTAGACCCCAGCTGGGGGACTCTTCTGAGATTGTGCCGGTTAACCCGGCCCTGGCCTGTTTAGAGCAGTTAATGAAGAATATGGCTGAGATGAACCAGAAGATCGACGACCTAACGGCAGCCAAGACTGCCATACCTGCCCAGGTCGAAGCCAACCCGAACAACTTCCGACGCAAGGAGCAGGTAGCTGGCAGTGTCCAACCCGAATCAGGTGAATTAAATTGTTTTTTATCTAATTCCGTTACTCTCAGGAGCTGTAGGACACTCCAGCCATCGGCGACGGCGAAGGGAAAGCATCTTGCATCTGACGGGGAATCGTCAGTCCAGCCAACCCCATGGCCAACCAGTATTTTGGGAGCAGCACCAGCATCCAGAAAACCATAAAAAAATGAAGAAAACAGAAAAACACAAAAAGATAGCAGCAACCTCGATGGAGATCAGCCATCATTGGAGACGCTTGCACCTGCCTTATAGCCAGTTCCTGACAGGAGGAGCACAGCACCTGCAGCGAGTCCAACGCCCGCATCGAAAGCCGAGCCTGTCATTTTTGGTCCACCAATTGTAGATGAATCCATCCCTTTTTGTCATCTACCTGAAAACAACAATACGGACACTATTTTGAATGATATTGGTGAAGATTTTGTAAATATTCCTTTTCCTGAAGCAATGAAAAAACACAAAAAAATGAAAAATTTGAAAAGTGCTTTGTCTGATCCTGCCATCATTGAAATTATTCAGAATTTAGTGATGAATATGCCATTGATGAAAGCTCTTGAGTACATGCCAGCCATGAAAAAAGGATTGAAAGAGGCATGCAAAACCAAGCGCAGACCGAACCCCCACAATTCCACAAGCAAGAGTAGCAAATCCGAAAAGCACATCCTCACAATGGCCACCGTCAACGCCATCAGTAACCTCCCGGATAAAAAGCCAGATATGGGAGCACCTCTTGTACGTTGTCAGATGTTCAATCAAGAGTTTGAACGAACACTTCTCGACAGCGGGTCTTCTGTCAATTTGATGCTTGCGTCACTGCTCACGGAGTTCAGGCTGGGATCGCTCAAGCCTACGAAGATGATTCTGCAATTCACAGACAAGTCAGTCAAGCGGCCTAGGGGCCTGTTGGAGGACGTAATCGTCACGGTTCAGGGAAAGTCATTCCCGGCCTATTTTGTGGTCTTAGATATGGACGTCCCCTCTCCATTGCTCCTTACCCCGATCATACTGGGAAGACCATTTCTGCGGACATCAAACGCAGTAGTGAATTATGGGACAGGAGAAATCACTTTTGGCGCGGGGAATGAAACTATCAGAGTAGAGACCCGGTCTGAGGGAACACCAGCCGAACAGACATCTGCGTCATGTGCAAGGGTGATTGAGCATGGTGAAGACTGTGATTTTCTAGCAGAAATTCAAGATACCAATTTATTTCTGGACGACAATGAGATCCATGAGCTCCTCTGTCCCGAGGAGGAAGTGGAGACTACAGTCGAATTCTCCTTTATCAATCAGGATGAGGAACTTGCTGATGGGCTACAAGATACTTCTGTGGGGGTGATGTGCCTTCAGAACCAAGAGCCGAAGTTTGAAGCATTTTCTGATGAAGATGATATTATTGAGGAATTCTGTCAGGATCTGAGAGAAGAAGCAGAACATATTATGGTGGACACCGAACAGTCGAAAGAATCACCACCTGCACTAATAGCTGAGGTCACCACGGAAGTAGCTCAGACCCCGCCAGAGCTAAAACCCTTGCCCTCCAACATGAAGTATGCCTTCCTTGCAGGAGAACCAAACATGTACCCGGTCATCATTAATGCACATCTGACCGAAGAGCAAGAATCTCGTCTGATGGAGGTTCTTGAACGCAACTGCAAGGTGATAGGCTGGCGAACGTCCGATCTCTATGGGATCAATCCGTCACTCTGTTCGCACCGCATCTTTCTGGAAGAAGACTACAGACCCTCTCGTGAACTGCAAAGAAGATTAAATCCAAACCTGCGGGAGGTGGTTATGAAAGAAATCCAGAAATGGTGTGACGTGGGATTCATCTATCCCATCTCTGACAGCAAATGGGTGAGCCCTCTGCATGTTGTGCCCAAGAAATCAGGGATCACCATTGTAAAAAATGACAAAGGAGAGGAGATCGCCACCAGAGTACCAACTTCTTGGAGAGTGTGCGTAGACTACAGAAGACTCAATCTCGCTACCAAGAAGCATCATTTTCCGCTACCCTTCATCGACCAGATCTTGGAGAGATTGGCCGCGAAGGAATATTTCTGTTTCTTGGATGGGTACTCTGGGTATAATCAAGTTGCTATTGCTCCTGAAGACCAAGAGAAGACTACGTTCACCTGTCCTTTTGGTACGTATGCCTTCAGACGGATGCCGTTCGGGCTTTGCAATGCCCCAGCCACATTTCAGAGGTGTATGCTTGCAATTTTTGCCGATATGGTGGGCAACTTTCTCGAGGTCTTTATGGACGATTTTTCGGTCTACGGGGATTCATTTGATCAATGTCTGGACTATCTAGACCGAGTCTTACGGAGGTGCTGCGAAGTAAATCTTGTGCTCTCCTGGGAGAAGAGCAATTTCATGGTGACCGAAGGAATCGTGTTGGGTCACGTTGTTTCTAAACATGGCATGGAGGTTGACCCAGCTAAGGTGGATGTGATTTCCAAACTTGAGACACCTACAAACATCAAGCAAGTTCGGTCATTCTTGGGCCATGTCGGTTTTTACCGATGTTTCATCAAAGATTTCAGTAAACTGGCCAGACCGTTAACTGAGTTGCTCGGCAAGGACAATGAATTCATCGTAGACGACCGTGTGTTCCTTGCCTTTAATCAGTTGAAAGAACTCATCACGCAGGCCCCTGTTTTACAGCCACCGATTTGGACTCAACCTTTCGAGATCATGACCGACGCGTCAGATTATGCCATCGGAGCTGTACTGGGACAGCGGAAAGATAATGTACCATTTGTGATTCACTACGCTAGCTGAATGCTCGATGAAGCCCAGAGGAACTACACTGTCACTGAAAAGGAGCTGCTAGCGGTAGTTTTTGCCTTGGAAAAGTTCAGATCATACCTCCTTGGGTCCAAAGTAATCATTTACACTGATCATTCGGCCATTCGGTACTTACGGCAGAAGAAGGACGCCAAACCACGTCTCATTCGGTGGATCCTTCTCTTCCAGGAATTTGACTTGGAAATCGGAGATAAACCTGGGGTAAAGAATGTAGTGGCCGATCATCTGTCAAGGCTTCCTGAACCAGAGTCTCCTGAACTGAACCTGCAGCCGATCACAGAAACCTTTCCAGATGAGTCAATTCTGTCTGTCGCCTCACTTCCTTGGTATGCGGACATTGTGAACTATCTAGTTGCCGAAAAAATCCCACAAGACTGGCCTAAATTGAAAATAGACAGGTTCTTGTCTAAAATCCATTTCTACTAGTGGGAAGACCCGTATCTGTTTTGTGAGGGAGCAGATTGTATCTGGAGAAGGTGCATTCCTTAGGAGGAAGTTCCAAGTGTCCTCGCTTTATGTCATGATCAAGATTCTGGAGGACATCATTCAGGCAAACGGACGGCAGCAAAAGTTCTTCAAAGTGGCCTCTGGTGGCCGTCATTATTCAAAGATGCAGATGAGTATGTCAAATATTGCACTGACTGCCAGAAGATGGGTGGAACCATAGGAATGAGAGATATGATGCCTCTGAAATACATTCAGATCTCAGATGTCTTTGACGCATGGGGCATCGACTTTATGGGCCCGTTTCCTAACAGTCGGGGGTATGAGTATATTTTGCTTGCTGTCGATTATGTCAGTCGATTGGTGGAGGCTATTCCCACCCGAGCCGCCGACAGTAGAACTGTCTGTCGATTCTTGAGAGATCACATCATAGCACGGTTCGGGATTCCCAAGATTCTCATATCTGACGGGGGTAGCCATTTCATAAATAGAGAGGTGAAGAAGCTGACCCAAGAATTCTGCATTGAGCATCGTGTTGCTTCACCCTATCACCCGTAGTCCAATGTCTTAGCTGAATGTTCAAACAGGGAGATCAAGACAATTTTACAGAAGCTTGTGCGTCCGAATCGCAAGAACTGGTCTCAGCTGCTTGATTCCGTTCTTTGGGCTTACAGAACAGCGTACAAGTCACCCTTGGGAATGTCTCCCTACCGCCTTGTATATGGCAAGCCATGTCATCTGCCCGTTGAACTTATTCACAAATCTTTATGGGCCATTAACATATGTAATTTGGACTCCAAGCAAGCAGGAAAGAACAGAAAGCTGGACCTGAACAGATTACTAGAATTCAGAGATTATGCATATGACAACAGCCTGATGTACAAGGAGAAGGTCAAAACATGGCATGACAAGCATATCCGTCACAAGTCCTTTGATCCAGGTCAGAAGGTGTGGTTGTTAGATGCAAAATTAAAAATCTTTCCGGGCAAATTGAAGAGTAAATGGACTGGGCCGTTCATGGTTAGGCAGGTGCGTGACAACGGAAGTGTATTGATATCGAATCTGTCAGCTGACGCACAACCATTTGTAGTCAATGGACAGCTTCTGAAGCCATACCTTGAACATGATACATTCATGGCTGTCGTTGACTCAGTTCAAGTAATCTATGAGGATGAGCTGAATATCTCTAAAGAAGCAGAGAAAAGCGAAGCACAACAAAACATGTTTGAATGATTTTTCATCGTTTCCTTTTTCTTCTATTCTTCTCTTCAATGTCTTTTATCCTCTTCTACCGAATTGATGCCATCCCTTTCATCATTGCTACACTTAGGATGTACTCTATCCTAAGTATAGGGGGGAGGCGCATCCAGAGTTGCTCATATCCACTTTCATCCCTTTTCTTCTTTTCTTCTTTTCCTCTTCTATTTTCTTAATCTATCAAAAAGGTGTCGCCCATTGTCGACAGTTTTCTATACTTAGGACGTACTTTGTCCTAAGTATAGGGGGGTGTGCACCCCGAGTTAATTCTATTCTTTTCGATCCTCTCCATTGTCTCCTCTTCTTGTCTATACTTAGGGATACCTTACCCTAAGTATAGGGGGAGACAATCTGAGTACGATCTGTTCATTCCCACCCTTGACCCTCCCTGCGTTGTGTACAGTCTGCTATACTTAGGATTATTTGATCCTAAGTATAGGGGGGACGGTCAACATCTCATTTGTTCATTCATTCCTTCATTTATTCATTTATTCTTTAGACTTGCCTATACTTAGTACGAGTTATGGCTTCTCTTTTCTCTTTGATCTATGAGGACATAGCTCAAGCTAAGTATAGGGTGTCGTATATACTACGTATATACTTTAGCCATAACTCATACTTTCATATTTTCTTAATAATATGGCTAATAATTCATTAAAAAATATTTAATAAAAAGGTGTTATGTTCCTCAAATTCTTTTTGTAATTACTGATTAATAAATCAGGTGAAAATGTTTTTTGCAAAATGTTTGAAAAATAGTTTGAAAATCATTGTGAACATTTATTGAAAAATATTTGCAAAACATTTTGTTACATGTTTTCAACCTTTGTAAAAATGTGTGGTTTGTAAAACTTCTTTTCTTTGTGTGAAATAAAATGTTTGAAAAATGATTTGCAAATGGTTTGAAAAATGGTTGCAAAAATATGTGAAAAATCTATATATACTGTTTGGAAAACCGATTGCAAAATGATTTTCAAATGTGTGTACATGTTTGTAAAATGTTTGTAAAAATTATTTTGGACTATAGTTTTCAAAAAAAAATTCTGTGAAAAGTTTGTGTCAAATAAGTTTGAGGAATACTTACATCTCACCAAAATTCACTATATATATTTATGTATAAAACTGACCACTTACCCTTGTAAATTCTTAAAATCCACTTCTTGTGTATATAAGAAGCACTCCCGTGTACATATTTTCACCTAACTTTCATCCAAAACTTTATGTTTTTAAAATTCCCAAAAACATTTGCAAAATTAAAATCCAAAAACATTTGAAAAATCTTTTCGAAAATTACAAAAAATGCATGCATCATCTTTTCAAAAAAAATCCATAAAAAGTTCAAAAATCTTGAAAATTGCATCACAAAAATATTTTATGCATTGCATAGCATTCGCATTTTTCGGATTGAGTTCGATAGTTGAACAAGTCTAAGTAAAATCCGGAGATTGGAGCTTGATTGGACCTTAAAATCTACCTAATAATAGGAACCTTATAGGAAATGGGTTTGAGGTACTTCAGGTCTAGTTGACTTAATTCTTTGAGGATCACGGGACTTGGTTCAATGGATTCTTGACTGCCTAAGTAGAGTATTTCGGAGCACACGCACGACTCTTGTTGATAATGACCTAACTTAGACACCTGCACCTTTCACATAGCTCTCCACGGATGAGGTGGTGAGGAGGCAGTTTCCTTTGGCTTGGGGTAGCATATGAGGGTAGTACTTCTAGGCGGAACCTCTCTTCTTCTTCTAGTGAAGGAAGTGCGCCTCAACTTGGTCTAGTGGTGATGAAGGCTAAAGACAGAAGCTGTGGGTTGCAATAAAGCTTCAAAAGAGGGATAGTCTACTGGCTCAAGAGGAAAATTTCTTGTATATATGTTGCACCATGTAGATATGTTGTACAGATGCACTTGAAAAAAAGAGAAAAAAAAAGAACTCCAAAAACGTGGTGGGTCGGATTGAAAATTTAATAACCCCACCGGAGTGTATATAGTCCAAAAAAGCAAAAGCTTATGGTATCCATGTTACATCTCATGAAGCTTGCAACGGGAGACTTAGCTACACTGGTTGAGCCCCCAAAAATTCTATACCTCTTAGTCCCCCTCTTCTTGAGCCGGTTGCACTTGAACTTAGAAGGGAATACCCCGCTTCTCGAGGAAAGAGTTGCTAGACCGAGGCATTAGAGTTACCAGGGGGGAGGTTGCTTCTTTGTTACTTCTGAGGTGGGGAGCTACAAATCACTTACACTGTACGAGTCAGACTCATAGTCGTAAGAGTTTGCGTATGAGTTGAAGTATTTCTGACCTGGCTATTGAGGAGACTTGGACGGAGTTTTGGGATTCTCAAGGACTGTTGAATTTCAAACTCGGTTCTCACTAAGGTTCCGCCCGCACTAACACTCCAAAGGTCCGACTTAAGCTCCAAACTTTGATTTTGTGAAGACAAGTTTGATAATCAAATAAAATCCAAGTTCTTCTTTTTCTTTTCTTTCTTTTTCTTTTGCACTTATTGCATAAGTGTTTGCTAGGTACTAGCAAAGGTAAAGTATAGGGGGATGATGAATCCACATTTCATCATCTTTATTCTATCATTTTGGCATCAAAAACCCTAGCAAATGCCTGTAAATACCTTTAATTTCATCATCTTAGCACTCATGCATGTGCATCTAAACAGTGTATAAAATACTGTAATTAAAGCCAAAATGATAGAATAAATAAAAGAAAAGAAAAAGAATAAAATATTGTAAATATTTTATGACCCGAAACCCCGAGACCTAGGCATCTTGATGAATAGGTCGACAAGGAATAAAGTAGGGGGAGATAAGGGCCAATTACCTATATTTATTAATTCATTCTTTATTCCTTTTTGGACCTATTTTTGGTTCCACTTTTTGTGCATCAAATAAAGAAACTTTGTACATGAAAGTTGTAGATAATTAAATAAAGAAAAATACAAAATTGATTTCACTAAAAAATAATGTACAGATAAAAAGTTATGGTCTGAATAAAAATCCAGAATCCCAACTTCCCAGACCCGTATCTCACAAATGAAAACTCCAAATGCAGCAAACTCACCTTTAATTGTATATAGAATAAAATAATCTATTTGATGGCGGTGGTTTCGCATTTGGCGGAGCTACGGTTTGAAAGTTGAGTTTTGGACCCACCTTGTATAAGTGTACAGAATAAAATATTCAATTTATTAATTATTCATTATTTTTATATTTTTATAATGTTGTAAACATTACTTATAATAATTATGTACATTAAAATCAGAATAAAAGTACAAAGAAAACTCAAAATAAAAAATCAACAAGTATAGATCATACAGGTATAATACCTATACTCATACCTATGTAACATACTCTTATAATTTATTAAATATACAAAATAAACCAGAAAAATAAAATAAAAATATAATTGTTTACATAAAAGCATTTTATAATTTTATAAAATAAGAAATAAAAAAATAAAATTAAAATCACAAATTAAAAATCAAATAGTCAAATATATAGATATTATACCTATAAAGGGCTAAAAAGTGAACTTGTAAATATAGGCCTCATAAAAATAATTAAAAATCATAATAAAATACTACATAAAATAATGAATATTTTTTATTTTATAATTATTATTTAATTCGGCTAATTTCTATTTTTAAATGAATTAACTAAATAATAATCAGGGATTTTTCCTGGTTGGTCCACGTGGACTAACCAGGTTACAGCGCCAGTTGACTTCGGTCAACTGGTCGTCCTAGCCCTGTAGCCTTGTCAGAGTCGCGTCTGACCCCTGTTTTCTCCATTTTTTCGAGGCTCCATCTTGCATCAACTCATGATAAACTCTTCGTGACTTTTGATCCTCGATCCATGGGCATACCCGCCCTTGTGAAACCTTGGTCGAAGGGCCACTGTAGCCACAGTTGGACCTCGTTCTTCCCCCACCATCCGTCAACCCTTCAAAAGAGCACCCGGACTTCGATTCAAACCTAATCCTTCTTTCGCCATTTTCACCCTCAAACCCCTATCCCTTCGTGCTCCTGGTGACAGCAGGCGTCGAATCGAGCCTGGGTTCGAGGTATTTGGTGTAGAATCGAAGCGATTCGATCCTCGCCGGAGCTCCGCCCGAAGCCATCCACTTCCGCCTCCGGTGAGTTCCTCCCTCCTGTCTTTCCATTTTCTTGTAGGCTTAACATAGAGTAGTTTAGGTTTATATCAGTTTTGAGTTTCGTTTCGTTTATCGCCGTAATTCCACGATCGAACTCACGGCGGAGCTGAGCTCCGCCCGTCGTTTCCGGCCACGCTACGCACCCGTCCGCCCACCTGTCACCTCCACTCTCTCTCCCATCACTCCGTCGCTCCGCTCCACCCTTCATTTCACCTCGATCTCACCTAGATAGAGTCCACGGAGCTCCCATCTCCGCCGCTCGCCGGAGTTCATCATCCGACCACCCTCCGCCTTCATCGAGCCACCAAATCCACCCATTTTGCTCGCCTGGTTTTTGTGGACCTAACTTTGTAGGATAGAGCCAAGGAGAAGGCTCCTTTGACCATCGAAAGCTCCAGACGCAACTCCTCAGGTCGCCTTTGTCGTCCGACCACTCCACGCCACCTCCGCTTCGCCGGAGGCCACCATCAGACGTGGAAGGCCCCCAGGAACCTTTTGCCCTTGATCCGGGGGCCGGAGCGGCCGTGTGTCGGCCACAATCGCCGATCGAAGCTCGTCGGGGAGGTGTTCTTCGTGAACCTTCCCCCGCCATTGGATCAGACGCCATCTCCAGACGCTCCGCCAGCCGTCCGATCGCCTGTTGCTCCCCGCCGTTGGATCAGCAACCCAAGATCTAATCTCAGCCATCCAGGACGAAGGGGTACCAGCCGCTCGATGCTCGCCACGTGTCTAAGTGATTCTCCATCGGCCGCACGATCGGGAGCTTGGGTATTTTGCATCTTCAGCCCAAGTATTTTTATTTTTACGTTTTAGTCTAAAAACTTTCGTCTGAAGTTTAAAAAGTTTTGTAATATCCGCACTTAGGCCCTCACATTTTCACTATTTGCACTTAGGTCTACGCCACGTCACCTCTCGTGACTGGGGCGTATGACTTTTGGGTATTTTGCATATTTGGTCCTGAACTTTTAGGTATTTGCAATTACATCCCTGTGCGTAGTTAATTAGATATGTTTTTGGAAAAATCGCATGCATGCCCAGCCGGTTTTCATTAACTACCATTATGCCCTTGTGAATGACGGAACACGTGCCTCGCACGTGTCTTTTTGTGGATTTTGCACCTGAGTCCCTGGATGTTTCGATAATTGCATTTATACCCCTGCCAGGCTTAGGATTTTCGTGTGCTTAGTCTATTTATTTCTCGCATCATTTAATTGCCAAAAATCCTCAAAAAATAGGTTTAAGCTCCTGTGTACCTGTTCTTTAATGCCATAATTTTAGTTTTGGATTTCATTGCATTTTTATATTTATTAAAAATCAAAAACATTCTGTTTCAGTACTGTTTAGCTTAGGAAACACCAAAAAATATTAAAAGGACCTAGAAAATTCCAAAAATATTCTCTGTTGCGTGATTTGACCTATTTTACTTTCAATCCAAAAACCAATAAAAATTTCAAAAGAAAAACCTTAAAAATTCAAAAACACATAAAAAGTTCAAAAAATATATAAAATCAAAGAAAACTCTGAAAAATATAAACTCAACTCCTGTTTGTTCCAGACTTTATTGACTTTAATTGAAAATTAGTTTGGAAAATTTTTGCGACTGTTTGTCATTTTTAATTTGCATTTTACTCCCAGCCAGTACCTACTTCATTGTTTTCTTTCATTCCAGCATTTAAAAATACCAAAAAACACGTTGAAAAATATCTAAAAACCACAAAAACAGTAAAAAATCCTAAAAATATCAAAAACATTTTATTTCTGAATTTTTGGTCATTTTTGCACATTTTTATAAATACTTTATCTTGTCTTTTATTACTTTGCTTATATTTTCCAATATTGAAAAAGAAACAAAAAAATATAAAATATAAAATTATAAAAACCAGAAAATTAAAAATCAAAATACAAAATTAAATATTAAATTAAAATAAAAAAATAAAAAATTAAAAACCCACAAAAAGATTGGCTAATGGCTTATTAGACCTAGGTTTGGATTCTTATCTACACTCTGCACCCTTGTTTCCAGTGTTCGACCCCTACTTGCTTGCCATTGTACATTTTTAGTAGGGTATAATAAATTGTAATCCTTGCTATTCATTCCTTGATTGATTGTGTGTGTTAATTGTTGACGAACGAAGAGGCTTGAGTAGTCACATCAGCGACAGTGAGTCTGTGTTGTCAGACCACTATTTAGCGGCTCTCGCCTTATCGTTTTTCAGGTACCCAAGAAGACGGGTATCACTAAAGTTGTGAACGAGTCTGGAGAGGAGATATCTACATGAGTACCCCACTTCTTCAAGGGTTTGTGTGGACTACAGACGATTGAATCAGGCCACCAAGAAGAACCACTTCCTGCTACCATTCATAGATCAGATCATTAAGACATTAGCTGGGAAGAGTTTCTACTTCTTTTTGGATGGGTATTCGGGATACAACCAGGTGGCCATAGCACCCGAAGACCAAGAGAAGACAACGTTCACCTGTCCGTTTGGGACGTATGCTTTTCGACGGATGCCCTTCGGATTATGTAATGTCCCGGCTATATTACAAAGGTGCATGCTCTATTTTTTCTCGGAGATGGTTGGATAATTTTTTGAGGTCTTCATGGATGACTTCTCAGTCTACGGTGACAGTTTTGATGCATGTCTTGATTACCTAGACCGAGTACTTCAGCGCTGCATTAAGGTCAACTTAGTCTTATCTTGGGAGAAGAGTCATTTCATGGTGACTCAAGGGATGGTCCTTGGACACATCATCTCCAATAGGGGCATGGAGGTTGACCCGACCAAGGTGGATATTATCAAGAAACTCAATCCACCGTCCAATGTACGACAATTGCGGTCTTTTCTGGGGCATGTTGGTTTCTACCGACGGTTCATATAAGACTTCAGCAGGATTGCCCGACCGCTTACTGATTTTTTGACAAAAGACATTGAGTTCCTTGTAGAAGATAAGTTTCTTGCATCATTTGAGACTCTTAAGAATCTAGTTGCTGAGGCTCCTGTCCTTCAGCCGCCTCATTGGTCTCTCCCATTCGATATCATGGTGGATGCCTCCGATTTTGCCGTAGGGGCCATGCTAGGACAGAGGAGGGATGGATTACCATATGCCATTCACTACGCTAGCCGAACAATGGATGCCTCTCAGCGGAATTATACAGTCACAGAGAAAGAGATGCTAGCTGTAGTCTTTGCCTTGAATAAGTTTCGATCTTATATTCTTGGATCTAAAATGACTATTTATACTGATCACACCGCCATCCGATACTTAATGGCAAAGAAGGATGCCAAAGATAATTGATCGTAGATGTTGCTCGTATTCATTTTGCATGAGATGTTGTTTTTGACTCACATCATTTGCATCTCATGCCTGATTATTACTTCCTCCTACAGCTGTATAGATCCAGATGTCCATATCACACATACTTTTGTCTAACACCCCATCTCCATCTTATGATTACGTTATACTTAGGGTGTACTTTACCCTAAGTATAAGGGGGATGTCAGACTCGTGATTATTCATTTGATTCTTTTTACCTCTGTTTTGCTGCCTATACTTAGAGATATTTTACCCTAAGTATAGGGGGTAAATCCAGTACATTCTACACCTCAGTTTTCCCCTTGTTTATAATCTTCTATACTTAGGATTACTTGATCCTACGTATAGGGGGATCACCGACTTCTATTGATTTTATTCTTTTATTCATCATTGTAGTATACTATTCATTTCACTTTTCTATACTTAGCACGAGTTATGTCTCTCTTTCCAGCTCTTTGACCACTATGAGGACATAGTACGAGCTAAGTATAGGGGGTGTCGTATATATTGTATATATACTTTAGCCATAACTCGTACTTTCATATTTTTTATCTTTGTGTGAAAAAAATGATTTTGTAAAACTATTTGCAAATGTTTGGAAAAATGGTTGAAAACCTATTTTGAAAATCTATATATACTGTTTGAAAAATGTTTGCAAAATTATTTTCAAATGATTGTAAATGATTGTAAAATTGTGTAAAAAATTATTTTGGACTATAGTTTTCAAAATTATTTGTAAAATTATTTTCAAATAAAGTTGGGGAATATATGCATCACAAAAAAAGAATAAAAAAGTTAAAATAAAAAATCCAACTATGTATATACTTGTATAAATTACTCAAGTTGTAAATTCTTTCTTATGACTCTTGTAAATAATTGACTCATTTCTTTGTAAATATGTGTATATAATCCCTAAACATTATCTAATAAAGAGATTTGTGTATACTTGTATATATTTCTAATTATCTGCATTAAAAAACTTTTACATGTGCATCATTTTTCAAAAATCCATAAAAATTTTAAAATTTTAAAATTGTTTCACAAAAAGATTTTGTTTTCTTTGCATTGTACATATTTTCTCGCATTAGCATGTGCATTTTTCAGGATAGTATTGACATTAAAACAAAGTCTGGAATAAATTTGAAGAATGGAGCTTAGTTGGACCTTAATCCACTTAATTTCAGAGGAACCTTATAGGATTTGGAGTTAATACTTTTCAAGTCCTAGTGACAATTCTTTGAGTCCATAAGACTATGTTCACATGTCATCTTGATTAGTCTAAGTAGAATATTTAACAACACACGCATGATTCTTTCAGACCGTGGCTTACCTTGGACAAAGCACTGTACACATAGCTCTTCATGGAGGAGGTAGTGAGGGGGCAGATTCTTTTGGCTTGGGGTAGCATACGAGGGTATTACATCTAGGCGGAACCTCTCGTCCTCCTCTAGGGAGGGAAGTGCGTCTCAACCTGGTTTGGTGATGTTGAGGTCTGAAGACAAGATGATGTGGGGTTGCAGTAATGCTTCAAAAGACAGATAGTCTACTGGCTCAAGAGGAAAAACTCCTTATGTACATGCTGCACCTTGTATATATTTTCAAAAAAAAGAAAAAATGCAAAATCTCCAAAAGTGGACAGGCCTAATTGAAAAGTAAAATGCATGTCGGAGTGTATATACAAGTGAAAAAAAAAGAATAAGAGCTTTAAAGTCAAATATTTGTGAGCTTATAGCGGGTGACATGGCTACACTGGTCATGCATCCAAGGATAGGTAACTACACTGGTTACCATCCATTCTCTTCTCCATCCCCTCTTCTTGAGCTGGTGGTACTTGAACTTAGAAGGGAATATCCCCACTCCTCGAGGAAAGAGTTGGTAGACCGGGGGATTAGAGTTACCTTGTTGAGAGAGGTTGTTTCTTTTCTACTTCTGAGATGAGGAGCTATATTTCACTTACACCGTACAAGTAAGAATTCATAGTCATAAGAATTTGTGTATGTAGACTTGTTTTGATCTGACTGTTGAGGAGACCTGAATAGAAGTCTTGTGGAACTTAGAGGCTGTTAAGCTTTAAATCCTTTTCCCAATAAGGTACCGACACACTAATAATCCAAAGGTCCGATAGAGCTCCAGACTACATTTTTATGAAGATAAGTTTAAAAGTCAACGTTGTTCTAACTTCTTTCCTTTTTCTTTCCTTTATTTTTGTTTTCACTTATTTTCTAAATAAGTGTTTGCTAAGGGACTAGCAAAGGTAAAGTATAGGGGAATGATGAATTCACGATTCATCGCCTTTATTCTTTTATTTTATCTTCATTTCTTTAGTCAAACACCTGTAAATACTCACTAATTTCATGAAATTACCATTTTGCATGCATTTGTTAAATATGCATTTTTAACACTTTTTGTACTTAAATAAAAGAATAAAGAATAAAAGAAAAAGAAAAGAAAAATGATAAGTTTATGCAATAAATACATACTAACACGAACCCCGAGAGAAGGTCAAGACTTGACCTGATCGACAAGGAATAAATTAGGGGGAGATAGGGTCTTCTGTCAAAAATCCAAAAATAATTTGTACATAAATTCCTTGTATATTTGTATAAATCTTGTACTATTTTATTTATACAAAATTTGACCTCAAATTAATTATTTTTGTAAACAAAAGTTGTAAATAAAAATGTGTTGTAAATAATAAAAATTGTTGCCAAGAAAAATAATGTATATACTACAATTAATCACCCTCAGATAATGCCACAATGCGATCATTGCATAGTTTGCTCTGTTTTTCACCGTTTGATTTTTAGAAAATCACGAAAACATCAAAAAATGTGAAAAACTTATCAAAAATATGTTAAAATATATAAAACACAAAAAAATTTCTTCATAATTTTCTTAGCATCTTTTACTATTCTAAAAAATACAAAAAGAGTGTGGTGCGTGTTTTTTATTCCTTTGTGCTTATTTTGAAAATTTAAAAAAAATATAAATCGAAAAACCACTAAAAATCATTTCCGAAAATTGACTACTTAGTTTTTAAATCGTGCTCCTTGTGTTCGACCCTGGTCGCTATACCAGGTAAAAAGAATAGCGAAAACCACTTACATTCATTTTCATTGATTCAATTATCTTTCAAGTGGTTCAAAATAATTTTTCTCGTTGACCAAATTTATCGATTAATGAATCCGTGATTCATCATCTCAATATCTTGATCTTAACAAAATCCCTGAGCAAATTATCAAATAAATGCATGGTTAAAAATAAAATAAAAAATGCATAAATTCATGTTTATTTAATGCATTATCTTGTCTTCGTTAAACTTCGTTCATCGTTTAACCTCTTGTTCTCTAACTCCACACTTAATAAAATCACTAAAAGTCTGAATATCACGAGAGAGGCTCGTGTCCCTGAGTTCGACCTTGGTTACTTATCAAGTAAAATAAAAACACATGACCATTCGATTTCTTTGACAAATCAAGTCTAATGGTTTTTGACGAACCGAATCCAACCCGACTGCGACCATCTTAAGTGCTAATTCCGCACTCTTAAAGGGCTGGATTTTCGGATCGTCAAATGGCATCGTTGTCGGGGACACGGCTCATCTCTTTTATTATTTGAATTTTTATTTATTTAATTAAGTGTTTCTTTTATATAGGTTAATTTGTTCATTTATCTTGCATCGTAAAATTATTTCTTCTCGATTGATCTCTAATCTTTGATTTTGTGACAGGGGCCCTTGGTGTTCAAGGAGGCAAGGAGCAGATGCTTCCTGCTGCAAGGAGCTACAAAAGCATGCTTGGAGCAAGTCAAAAAGAAAGAAAAAATATCATTTTGCATATCATGTTATCATGTAATAATCGTCTTTACAACAGTCTTCGATCGAAGATTCATGCTTGTAAATGAACGAATATATGTGGTTGTGTGGGGATCGTCTCCACTTGAGTGTCGACCTAGGACCAGGCACGTGTCTCTTCGAGCGTATTTCATCGTTTCAAATTTTACGTGCTTGCTCGTAGGTAGGACACACATTAAATAAAGACGTACATTTCACTTAGCAAAAATTTCAAGATGTACTTCCCCGCTAATAGAAGCATGTTAGGTATGGCTTTTGACCGACTTGCATAAATTATTTTGGTTTTCAAAACAGTCCAAGTTTTTCACGTATTTTCGCCAAGGCACTGCATGTTTTCTCACTTAGCCTAGATCATGGTTTTTATTGATTCCATGGTTTTTCTCGATTTCCCCTCGTAGCTTGATCACCTAGGTTAATGGAAAATGGGAATGAACGGTAGACGATGATTGCTTGATTTATGTTCTCACCTTAATTCAGTGACAACCTTAAGAAAAATAATTGGGACTGTTAATTGCAAGTCAACCTAAAATGGAGTAAAATTTGTTTTGGGAGAGAACACCCTCATTTACGTAGTTGATTTTTACTTAACATTGTCCCGCGTAAAAATAGAATGTTTTAAATCACCAATAAAACCGACAAGATAATAAACCAAAATCTGTTGGTTTCATGTGTGAGTTGTTGAAATTGAAGTGTGTTGCATGCTTGTTTGACTCATGTTTGCTTCGACACCCTCCCCAGAGCCTTAGATACTCCATTTGATCTCCGAAGATTCATCCACTCACTTGTACATCCATCCATATTCTTCGTTCACCTTGGGTCTCTTCCAACATCAACTCTCCATCTTTATACTTAGGCTAATCTCAGCCTAAGTATAGGGGGGACCCGAGTCCCCGTGATTTTCTTTACTCATCTTCCTTGCCTTTATACTTAGGTTATTTCTAACCTAAGTATAGGGGGAGCCCTCCTTAGTTCCTGTATATTTCCCTATATTTAATGGATCTATGGACTTGTATCATCTAGTTCTATGAGGACATAGCAAAAATTTAAGTATAGGGGGGTATACCGTGCATACAGTATATGTACTTTAGCTACAATCTGAAAATTTTAAAACTTTTTGGCTAAAGTAAAATTCTTTGAACTAAGTGGACTCAATGGTTTTCAATGCTTTTTCTATATTATGTTATACTATTTTTACAAAAAAAATTGAAAATGATTTTAAAAATGAGTTTCTCTTGTTTTGAAAAATCTTTTGAAAATGTTTTGAAAATCTTTATTTGTGTGACTTAATATTGAAATCTCTTTTCAAGGAGAATTGAGTCTAACCTGTGTTCTAACCACTTATTAAAAAAATTCCATAAAAATGAGAAAATTCGAAATCCTTTTAAGAGTCATTAATGACTACTAAGCCCAAATAAGTAGCCGCATTCAGTGAGGGTTCGCCCTTAGCAGAGTGGGTGGTTTAGATGACATCGCGTAAGGCCCCATCCTCAAGCAACGGGCTCCGGCCTGTACTTACACCCATACCGGCTGAATGCAGATGCATCTACTTAATTTAGTTTAGGCAGTCATAATATCTCTTGAAGTGAAAAAAAGGAAAAAGAAAAAAATGTTTTTGAATGAAGGAGTTGGATTAATCCTCTACATTCACACTTCCACCCAGGATCTGAAATGTTCAAAGAAACTTGGTTTATGAGGACTTGAGATTTTAGGTTATCCGGCCTTAGTCATCAGGGTCTTAGACTTAATCATTCGCATTCCCCTAGATTTCTAGATTTGCATGCTATATTTCATGCTTAGTCTCCGACCATAAGAATATGATCAGCACATCATATGCACGACTGCGGTCTTGATGAGATGAGTTGACTCTTCACTTGAGGGATTGGAATGAGGGATTCGAGTCTGGACTTGATCTAATGATGCTCGAGGATGGGATAAAATCTTTGAAGGCTTCATGAAACATGAGTGTCAGCAATTTTAGCCAGTATGAGAACTTGGTTCTTATACTAATCTCTTGACATTTAGCTAATTGCTAGGGTGTGAAATAAAATAAAAAAATTGTTGATAAGCGTGCGCCAACTCTTGGTAAAAGCAGTGAAGCTAGCTAAAAATACTACAAATCAATGAAATGTCAAAGAAAAGCTCTCATTCCACAAAGTCAAATATCAAAGAGCTTCCACCAAAGGCAAGTGCTCCCAACCATTTCAAAGTGTCTGCTTGGACCACCACTATTAGGACCAGGAGTCGGGCTTGCACCAAAAAAGGGCTCTGCATCGTAAATGCTACAAGTCTGGGTTTAGAAGGTACGATAGGTACTCAAAAAAGACACACCCCGGTGTAGTCCCAGGAAAACAAGTGCAGACTGCTCCAACTTCTCTTAACGGACGCACTGATCAACACCAAAAAAATATGGTGCGTAATAAGGCACTAAGAGAGAATACTTATTCCAATGAGAGGGAGAGAAGAAATGACACAATCCCATGCCCCTCCATTATTGGTCGTCCATCTACACTTTTAAGTCTGACAACTAAAGAGACGGTGGACTGGACGCAAGATTTGATTAATCCCTAGTGTTGAGGAGACCTTGGGTGACATTTTGACTCTACTCTCAGGAACGTAGTCAACACTAAATGTCATACCCTTAGTCTATATGTACATCAGAGAGAGTCTGGATAATTAGAGGAATTGGGGGCCTCCTTATTAAGGCTGGCTTGAGCTCTAAAATTTTGAACCTCTAAAGTTAAGTGGACGTTAAGAGATCGGTTCATGTACGCACATGCACAAGGGGGTTAATTCAGCTCATTCATTTTCTTTGATGCTCGGGGATGAGCATGGTTTAAGTATAGGAGGTTGATGAAACCATGTTTCATGCCTATAATTCACTGAAATTAACCCCCTATCTTAGACTAGGAGTCAATAAAAACCAGAAAATCCTTCTAATTATTAGAGTCATTGAATAAATTAAAAACACACAAAATTGCAAAATTAAAATACAATGTGTTTTTAGCCTTAAAAATACCCTCAAAAATATTTTATGCCTTTATTTGACCTCATCTTCGTTTTTGGTCAACATGAAACTTGTAGATCTCATCGAGATCTACAACTTTCATGTTTTGAGCTTTCCAAATTCGACCATTTTCCCCTTCATATTTCATTCTCTTTATTCAAATAATCTGATTGGGATACGTGGCTCTTTCTGGTTGAGCCACGTGGCCCGACCCCTTTGCCCTTGTCGCCCGCTCTCACAGCGGTTGAATCTTTTCTTGATCCAACGATTCCACGATCTCCACGCATTCTCTGTTGACCCACCGTCCGATCAAAACCGGGATCCATCACAACCCTTCCTAAGCGCCCTCACCACGGCACGACGCGTGGCGGCATCCGCGTCCTTTGATCGCCTCTAGCCCTCACATCTAAGCCGCTCCCTTTACCTATGTCATATATCGTCCGATCGTCCTCCATCTCAGATCTGGGTCGCCCGTTAGCGCTAAGTTCTTAACACAACACGTGGCACGCCACTCACCCTTCGATGCGCCCCAATCACTCTCGTCACAGCCGCTCTTAAGCGCCTCGCTCCCGGCCATTGGATCACATGATCCAACGTCTTAGAACCCTTCGTCAACCTCCGTTCAGCCCTCTCGCCCACATTCACCATCTCGCAAACTCTTCTCCCCCTTATTAGTTTCCCGCTCACCATCACCACTTTCTCCACGCACCAACCGCCCCAGGGTCTTCCCCACTCATCCTTCAGCTTTGTCGGTCGTCAAGAAATCCACGACGTCCCTCTGTTCGCATATCGCTCACTTAAGTCACGACCACCACCTCCGAAATTGCCATCTACCTCCTTCAAATACTCCATCGTCGCCACCAATTCAGACTGTCCACCTGTACGAGGGGCAGCGCCTAGCCCTCTCCTCCTCCCCGTGATAGGGGGAGGTCCGATCGAGGCGCAACGACGATGAATTGCCCCCGGTGATGACCCCTGGCTATGGTAGGCCAGGACCGCGGTGGCTCCACCCCGCCAAGCTGCCTCCATTGGCTGAGGAGCTCCAGCGATGACCGGAGCACCTCCTCGGAGCTCGCGCATAAGCCCTTCACCCCGCCATAGCTCAGGTAGGCCTCCGACTTCCTATTGTATTTTTCCTTTAATTTCTAGCAATTAATTAGGTTATTCTATGCACTATCACCTTTAATCCATCTCCTCTTTCGCTTCCTCGCACATCCATTATCTACGCGCTCACCTATGACCATCGTCCCCATCCTCCATAGCCCTTAACCACTTTCGACCCAACTCCGCCGGGCTTGCCGGAGAAGACCCTCGGTCGCCACTTGCTTCGCCCCATCACGGTCGTCCGTTTCATTCCCCCTCGCTTTCACTTCACATTGCACGCTTCGGCTAGTTGTACTGACCATGCAGGTCTCGAGACTTCAATGAACGGAGAGCTCACCGGAGTTGCTACAAGTAGCTAAGCATCTGGCCCACAGACATCTCCTACTTCCTCCAGACATATCAGCTGCTCCGTCAAGCTGCAAGGATGATTTCCAGATGGTCGAGAGCGGTTGGGGGTCTTCACAGATACCAGAAAAGAGTAGCAGAGCTTGATCTCCTTCGCCGGAGCTCGAACATCGCCACCGCCTGCAGCAGAGGAAGGAGTAGCAGGTGCCGTTGGATGCTCCCTCCCGAAGTTCATCCAACGGCGCAGATGCGACCACGTCATACCCTCAGGAATGTACAACAGCCATCCGATTATCATGATCGGATGGTTCACATCCATCCACGTGTCACAGCCAAAGCTTCCCCGAGCCTCAGCACCAGACCAGCAGGCTCGGGTGCCCCGAATCTTCCCCGAGCCTCCTCCGAGACCAAGCCTGGAGGCTCGTGCCTTCCGAGCCGAGCCGAAGCTGCACCGACCCTCCTCCGAGCCTCAGTGTCTACCGAGCCTGGAAGCGCACGTGCAGATCACGTGCCATCTGGGTAAATTACAGGGAGGCCCATGAACTTCTTTGAAATTGCAGATAGGTCCTGAGACCACGTGTTGTCTACGCGCGCCTGGGGTATTTTGCAACCGACCCCTTATAGGTTTGAATAGTTGCAAAAATATCCCCGTGCGTGTGGAATATTTACAGGGAAGGCCTCGCGCTTATTTTTAGTTGCATTTTAATCCTTCCCAGGGACCTATTTGCTAGTTATCTTTTATTTTTTCTTGCATTTATGCCCCTGGTTTCACTCGTGTATATCTTGAGCATCCTCGCTCCAATTGAGTCCATTTCCGTGGCATTTTGAAGCTCTCTTTATTGTCTTATTTGTGGAATGCTTGTCTTTCAGATTTGACACTATGAAATTTGATGTGTTATTTTATTGGCTAAGTGTCTTGATTTAAATGCTTTCCATGCCTAGCTTTTACATGAATGAAGATAGCCTTATTATTTGCCCCTGATTTGACTTCTTATTAAATGGCTCAAGTATTTTTGATCTAGGGCATATTTTCATTGCATCTCATCGCATATAATTGCATGATTAAAAATGAAATAAAAAATGCATAGATTCATGTTTATTTAATGCATTGTCTTGTCTTCGTGCATCATTTGACCTATTGTTCTCTAACTGAACACTTAATAAAATCACTAAAAATCTGAATATCACAAGAAAGGCTCATGTCCCTAAGTTCGACCTTGGTTACTTACCAAGTAAAATAAAAACACATGACCATTAGATTTCCTTGACATATCAAATCTAATGGTTTTTGACGAACCGAATCCAGCCAGAATGCGACGATCTTAAGTGCTAATTCCGCACTCCTAAAGGGTTGTATTTTCATCATCGATTAAGGACAATGACTTCGTGATTTATTGTCTACCTTATTCGCATCGATTTTCATGTCATCAGAATGGATATAATAGGATTTTAAAATTATTCAAATGTTATTTAGATTAGGTAATAATATTTATAAAATAAATTTTATTTAAAAGTATGACGAAGTCTAAATAACTAAAATGGGATTGTAGAGGAATACATTGATAAGTAAGAAATTTTCCCTCTCATTTTTATTATTTCTAGAATGTAAAAGAAGCCTTTTTGACAAATATTACAAAAATATTCATAAAAATACATATGATTCATTAAGTAGAAGCACTCTTAAAAATTCAAAATCTAGCAAATAAAATGCTAAAAAATGTTAAATATTTGAAATTAAAAGGGTAAATACGTAAATTATCTATCCCTTCTGGCTTTGGAAAATATAGAGTCAATCTAGAAAACACTTTTATGAATAATTTGCTTTCTTTGGGATGCATGTTTTTTTATAAAAAAAGTTATGCTAATGACATGATAAGCTTTAACTATGGGTTTCATTTTTCATTAATAACTATATGGTTCAATTAATGGGTACTTGTCAAAGCATCTCCCTAGAGCATGATCTATTAAACTCATATGCCTAACTAGTTATTTTATGGACCTACGAATATAATAGATACAATATTTAAAACAATCAAGTCACGGTCATAGGATCTTCATAATTCATGCTTGAGTGATGTCGATCAGGGTCTATAGTCTCCTCAAATCACTGTTAACGCAAATACAATGTTCTGATAATTAACTAGTTCAACTCAAATGATGTACACACAGCTTCAATATCCCCTCAAAGATCTACCACTATCAAAGCACATCACTCTAACTCAAACGATCAGACTTAATAAGTGGATGAACGATGAATATGATAAATATGTGATTCATCATCTTAATACTATTATTTTAGCTCGAATCTACGTGTAAATATTCAATAAATACCTATAAATAAATTAATAAAATATAATTTGCAATAAAATTAGAGTAAATATGTATACTTATCTTGTTAATAAGACCAAGAAATAATCGTGAATAAAAGCTACAATCAAATAAGGAGCTGAATCTTGTATATATTTATATGTACATCATACAAACTTTAGTCATATCTAAATAATTCATGTTAATCTAAATCACATGAAATCAACTTCATTATCTACATACCATTAACCTTAACAAATAAAAACATGCTAGAAAAATAGTAACATGTACATATGGTAAATAAATCCAAACCCGAGTTTTCAAATAAAAAGTCATAAAATGCATATCTCTTCCATACAATATCCTATGAACCCAAAATGACATTTGAATTAATCCACAATGAATTCCCTACAAAACAAAGACTAAAGTCAAAAGGAATTGTAATTCCTTTATGAAATTTGGTTTTGAAGACCAAATTATACATTGCATATATATACTAAATTTGGTCTATTATTGTTTATTCATAGTTATTTTTTTAAAAATATTTATTTTTCACTTTTCTTACTCTTTGAATTGAAAAAATAAATAAAAATAAAAATGAAAAATTATAAATATCAAGGAAAAGTTGTGTTCTAACTTTGTAGATGTATCCCATTATATATTTTTATTTTACTTTTTAAATTATTAAAAATCCAAAAAAATATATTTGTATGTAAATATCTTTTTATTAGTTTATCTAATTTTGTGTTATATATAATTTTAATCAGAAACTAAAGAAAAAATAAAAATTGATATCTTAAACGTTTAGAATACCTCAAGAATAATTTTTTGGGGTAAACTCAGGGGGACTTTCATTGAACCAAAAAAGGAACATACATTATTGGACTCCCTGTTAGTAGAGATGCACACGGGTCGGATAAAATATGTAATCGGATGTTATTAGATTGAATTGGATTGGTTCTATATTTTTAAAAGATCGAATCTGATTAGAACTTTTCAAATCTGTAAAAATATGGATTGTATCAAATCATTACCAAAATATGATATGATCCAATCCATTAATTTTTTAACATACACACAACACGTATGTTTGTATGTGTGCATATAATATTTATTTGCACCCCTTCCCAAATTCTTATAAGGCCTTAGTCAATGCATTCATCACAATTTTCATATAAAGTGGATGCAAGTCCTCTTGTCACTATAATTTCTTCTCTTTTTAAAGCCAAAATGTTAAAGTCTTAAGTAATAAAATATGAATATTTGTAAACTTGAATACACTACTGGATTATTCCTCTCTCGCCTCCTTCTTACTCTCATTTCACTCTCGACCTCTATTATTTCGTTTCTCGTTCCCTCTCCCTCTCAGTCCATTTAGACATTGTATCATCATGTATAATGTTGTCCCCCTCAATATTAACGTCACCGTCCTCCCTCATGATGTTATTGCTTATTTCGTACAATGTTGTCCCACTCCCACATGAAACCATCTGTCCTAAATGTGCTACCACTCATCTGGTCTCTACTACAATAAAATATATTGAGGACCATTTTTTTGGTGCATCCACTTGCTATTTTTAGCCTTTTCCTTCTTATATTTTACTTGTTTCAGCTTTCAACCTTATGCCAAAAGATGAGATTGGATCAAATATTTCATCCAAGAATTAATTTTCTCATTTAAGAATTAATAGGAATTACTTGATTCCATTTCCTTTTAAAATTAATATACAAATTTGATTCATAATTTTAAAAATGCATATATTGACTATATGTATAATCTGACAAACAAATTACATTTCAAGTCTATTTTAAACGAGAGTCATGCTATATAACTGACAGCCTATATTTAAGTTGGCTTTGCTAGGATACTCAATTGAGTATAATTGTTTTATGATCTTTGTTTGTAATGATATATTATAAGGCCTTGAAGGGTGTTATTGGGTGCTTTTTAAATTTGGCATAGCTTAATAGTCTCAATTAATTATGTATTTCATCAGTTTGACTACATAGATCATGTTTCTTATTTATCTAACTTGTCTCTAGATCCTTATTTGGTAATTTATATTATTCATATTTGAATCAATTGTTGGAAATCATTTGAAAAAAAATACTAATGCAGTATTTTGTAAAAAGACTCAAAATCCAAATTCAATATATACTTTCAAGTTTTTGTTATAGATAAATAGGGTTTTTTAACTTTACTTTCATTATTTGATCTTCAAATATATCTACATATTTAGTATATATTATCGATTTTTGAGTCATAATTTAAATGTTGAGGGCTAGTGTACTATAAAGTATAAACATGAGAGAATAAATAATTAAACAAGAATACATACGTATAAATAAACATGAACCAATCTAATCGGTGATAAAAGATGGATTGCATTTAAATATTAGATGGATTATATTGGACTTGAAAAGTTCAAATCCGTTAAGGTTGTATTGGATATGGATTACGTTAAAATCTGATCCAATTTGATCCATGTGCACACTTAACTCCTAGGAGATAATAAAAGCTTCCCTTCATGGGAAGCACTATAAGATGGTAGAGTAAGGAAGAAAAAAAGGAAAAGAACAACATAGATGGACATAAAAAGAGATAGGTGTTTATTACTACATGTATCGATCACCTCAGCTAATAGTGAATAAAAATCAAGAGCACGCTATCGAGGAACAACTCGCTAATATATGGAAAAAGGGATAAACTATTCACCACCAGAATCCTAAAGTTCCATTTGTGTTTCTTATAGTCCAAGATCTAGTGGGTCTGATCAAATGCACTAAATTGAGAAATCTTTGATCAGAGATAGATCAGAGATGTTCCAAAAGAAGAAAAATCTTAGATTTTAGAGTTAGTGGTTGTTGGATGATCACCTTCTGCATTTTGTTTATTTAGAAGAATATAAATGGGTTATCGTTGCAACCCAAATAATTTCGTAAAAAAGATTTATTTTTTTCTCAAGCTGAAATAATTACAAAGAAATGTGTAGCAATAGAATTTGCTATTTAATTCACCTGTATAGCTAATAGGATCAAACTCAGGGAGGCTACAATTACCGAGTGTTATTTTAACAATTGAAAAATCAATAAAAGAAAGAAGGAAATTGAAATGCCAACTATCTTGGTTTCTGTAGAATTTTTATCTTTTTATTTTTTATATTAATTTTTTTATTTTATGATTTTCAAATTTTTTTGGTTTATAATTTTGGAAATTTTTATTTTTCTAAATATAATTTACTTTCAATGCAAATTTATATATGAAAGAAAATGCATTTTTTATTTTTCAAATACTACGAAAATGCTAAAAATGTACAAAGAAAATCTTCTGGTATTTTTTATGACTTTTGTAATATTTTTGTAATTTTTTTTGGATATTATTATATTTTTAAGGATTGTGAAAATGAATAAAATAGGAGAAAATGCAAACAGTCAGCAAACATGATTATTTTTCAATTTAAAAATACTAAATAAATGCAAAAATTATGTCAATTATTTTTCCTAAAATCTAATGGAAATTATCTACAAACATGAACTAAAATCACTATTTTTTGTTTTTCTACAATTTTCTGTGATTATTTTAAGATTTTGAGTATTTTAATTTTTTTACAAATGATCAATGCATGAAAATTGGATAGAAAATTAAATACATAAAAAGAAAGTGACTATATATTTTTTTGGATTTTTTTAAGCAATATTCAATTTGTTTATGAATTTTCAAAGTTCAAACAGGGAAAAATGCGATGATTTTGTTTTTTAATAACAACAAATAAAAAAATGCAAAGAAATTTTTATATAAAGAAGAGGAACGCAACATGAATATAACATGAAATTTCCAGATTTTATTGAGTAATAAAAATATTTATTTCAACAAAAAGAACATGCAAAATAATTGTCTGGAAAATACGGGACTGAAGAAAATAACAAAACTGTAATGCAGGAGAAATAATTGCAATTTACCAAGTAAAAACGTGCCTCGTACGTGCTTGAAGTTGGCAGGTCTGTTGCGCAAAATCAGGAAATCGGGATCTTTAATGTAATTTTCCCTAGGATTTATTAGGGCATACTAGGATTCATTCTGTTCCACGCCCAAGAAGGGGGGGCACCATTTGCAAAAGGAGATGGGGGTGCGCAAGGGCGCCGCCCCTCTTCGTTCTCCCTTGCGCGCAAGCAAAAGGGCGGTGGCAACTGGTGAGATAGCGGAGGGTGGAACTGCGGATGGCGGCTGCTCAGAGGTAAGGGAGGAGATGGCAGACGACGATCCTGTAGGCCATTGCTCTGCTGAACGGCGGAGGATGTCGCACGGTCGTGAGGTGACGCGCATAGTCCTCGCAGCTACGTCAAGGCGGAGGGCGACAGGTCTCTAGCAGGATCTGCGGGGAAGGGTGGCGCCTCATGGCGCGTCAGCGGTGAAGTTGCTGGTGGAAATCGGTGCTCGCTCGGGCTCCAGGCGACTCTTTGAGGTTGCTGCGGTTGGCTAGAGCGATGGGTTTCTCGCGCAGTCGACTTCTAGCTACGGCGAAGGTGGTCGTCAGTGAAGGTCGTCTGCATGGTGTCTTTCAAGATATGGCAATGACGGACATCACCGGTAGTTGGGAGGTGCTTCAGGCAGGGGGTCAACGATGTTCTGCGGCGCGCGCTAACGGCCTGCGAGCAGAGTTGGGCGGCGGTGGCTGGAGTGCTGCCGCCCACAACTTTTTTTAATTTTTTAAATTTTTTAAAAATAGAAACGAGAAATAATTTATTATTTTTTAAAAGAAACGGTAATTTTTTAATTTATTGTAAAAACAGAAACTGTAATTTTTTGTGTTGTCTTTTTTTCCAGTGAACCTGCAATAAAATAAAGATAATTCGACTCGAGCACGATGGCTCGGTCCACAATTATTGGACTGAAAATGTGAATGCAAACATGGATCTGGCGAGGTGGAGGAATGAATACGTATCTTCGGCCACCGTGCGTGGCCAGAGGTGAGTGGTTGTGTGAGGTAGAATTTGAATATACGTAGGGATTAAGAAAATAAGATGGAAAAAATCAGATCAAATTGGATCAAATAATGATGATGAATTCTAAGATATAGAATAAAAAATGACAACGAAATTAAAAATGCAAAAATTAAACTATGGTTAACTTCGATTAAAAACAAGGAAAATTTGGATCTAATTGAATGTGAGCGGATAATGTCGTGATGTCTTGGACGAGGACTGACCTTGCTGTCATCGGCTGGCTCGAAAGTTGGACATCTCTCTACAACAAGATGGCTTTTAGAGAATAGGCTCCTCTCAACAAAATATTGATCATGTAAGAATGAGGGAAGAGAAGCCAATTAAATAGATAAAAAATTTGAATTTGAATTTTAAAAATTTGAATAGAGAGGATAAGAAGGGAGGATGTTAATGGTGGATAGAATTATACTATCTGCATAATTAATAAATCAATTAATTAATTTCGTCACTTAATTAAACTAAATAGTGAATATTAATTATTTAATTTTTTATGATGATTAACTAAGGAAATCAATTATATACATATAGTAAATTATATACATAGTCAAATAAGGGAATTAGCTTTTTATGTTTTAAAATTTATTTATTTTTTATTTTAGTTTTAAACAATATTAAAAATACTTAAAATTATTTACAAATATAATATGTATAAAAATAAATATGGATAAATATATATAATAAATAAATGTTAAAATTGCAAAACCACCTAAAAAGTCGTCTTTTCAAATCGTAACTCGAAAAACTATGAAACCACTGCATTTTAAAGATAATTTAATATATAATACGATGGAATGGTTTGATTCAATTCAAGTTCATATGGAGCTGGAATTGGTCTTTCAATTATCACTTTATAGCTTTTTCCGAATGTTACTTTTACTCTATACATGATTTTATTTTGAAATTAATTTTATTATTTAGAAAAAAAATTATTTACAACTTGTGTTTTGAAATTTATTTAGTTTGAGGTCAATTTTTGTATAAATAAAATAGTGTAAGTTTTATACAAATGTACACATAATAAATAAGAAATATTTACAAAGTACATTTTTGGATTTTCTGATTAAAGAGCCTATCTCTCCCTACTTTATTCCTGATCGATTAGCTCAAGTCTTGACCTTCTCTCGGGGTTCTGGTCAGCCTGTATCTATTACATATATACAAGTTTTTTTATTATTTATTTTCTTTTATTTTTTATTTATTTATTTTAGGTTAAAATAATAATATATGTATAATAGTTACACATAGATGCAAGTTAGTAAGAATATGGATTCATTAATATATACATGTATTTTATAAGGGATTTTAAGTTAAAATAAATGAATAAAGATGAAATTCAGATTCATCAGTGGTCTTCTAAGAAGCAAGTGACATCCCCATAGTTGGGACTAGCCGAAGAAGGTAGAGGCTACACCTCAAGGGCGCATCGATTTGTGGGGAACAAGGATGAAGTGGTGAGGCAGGAACATGGGTCAGTATTGTGGCGAGAGCTGCATTGAAGGATGATATATATACTCCACAATAAAATGTCATCGTTCAGGCAATGAAATTTGCTTGTCAA
Source organism: Ottelia alismoides (assembly GCA_037367405.1). Taxonomy (NCBI): domain Eukaryota; kingdom Viridiplantae; phylum Streptophyta; class Magnoliopsida; order Alismatales; family Hydrocharitaceae; genus Ottelia; species Ottelia alismoides. The sequence continues at coordinate 841,237 of JAZKJV010007604.1, read as the reverse complement.
GGTGAAGGTGTAGCTATTTATAATCTTATCTTGCGATCGAGGAAGGAAGTGAAGTCATAAAAGTACGAGTAATGGACAAACAAACAAATAAATAAATATTATATTATATACAACCCCCTATAGTTGGCTTGTGTTATTTCCTCATAGTACCAAAAAGAGAAAAAAGGAGAATATAATTCATGCTAAGTAAAAGTGGGTGAAAAGACCAAAAGAAGTAGAAGATAGTCACCCCCTATACTTATGAACTGATCATTGTAAGTATAGTCGAAGAAAAAAATGTGGTGACTGAGGGCAAATAACATACAAATGAAAGAAGAAAGAAGAAAAGAAATGAAATCATTTGGGACCACTAAGTCCCCCTATACTTAAGATAAGGTATCCTAAGTATAGAAAAGAATGTGATCAAATTTTGGGATGAGTGACATGTGTAAAAGAATGTACACAAAATAAAAGTCAAAAAACAAAATACAAAAAAAAATCAATGGAAGCAATCGGTCCGCCCATTACTTAGGATGGTATCCTAAGTATAAAGACGAGCAAAAATTTGGGACGATTGGGATATAAGAAGAATGTACAAGTGGTGTGGACTCCAAAACGAAATGCTTCAAGGTCTCTGTACATGACAATATGAAGTAGAAAAGTAGTCACAAGTCTTGCACAAAGTATATCACCTCAACTTAGGCCAAATGCTCTGTAGGTTTGACGAAGTGCTTCAACATCTATCTGTTTACCACAAAAGGCTCTGCATGAGGTAACAAATATGATTTGGCTATGCTTCCGTTGTCGTGTACCATTCTGACTATGTATGGACCTTCCCATTTGCTTTTTAACTTACCAGAAAATATTCCAACCTTGCATTGACTAGCCAAACCTTCTGTCCAGGAATAAAGGTCTTATGGCAATTGTGTCTATCATGACACTCTTGACCTTGTCCTTATATATGAGAGTGTTCTTACATGATTGGTTTCTAATCTCAACGAGATCATTCAGATCCATCTTCCTCTTGTTTTTAGTCTCTGTAGATCAAGTGATATCTCTTTGATAGCCCATTGTAATTTATGCATAATTCTACAGGCAATGGACATGGCTTCCCATAAACTAGCCTGAATGGAGAAGTACCCAGGGGACATATGCAATATGATATGTCCAAAGAACTTGGTTTAGAAGATGTGACCAATTCTTCTTGTCAGGACGTACTAACCTTTGAAGTATGGATTTCACCTCCCTATTCGATACTTCAGCCATATTGTTCGTCTGTGGGTGGTATGGAGAAGCTACTCTATGATTTATAACATAATTATTCACTAGCTTTTTCACATCCTTATCGATAAAATGGCTACCCACATCAAATAATGAAAATATGTAGAATCCCGAACCATGAAATAATGTGTTACTTGAGGAATTTGCACACTATCTTGCTATCAACGGTTCATGTGGGTATAACCTCCATCCATCTAATAACATAATCTACAACCATAAGTATGTACTCAAGTCCACTTGTTGAAGGAAACAATCCCATAAAATTATTGCCCCATGCATCAAATATCTCACAAGTGATCACTAGTCACGTCGACATCACATCTCGTGCACTAATCGTTCCTCATGCTTTCTAATTAATCATGCAACTCTTCACAGATTTGCAAGCATCACTCGTCAGAGTTGGGCATCGAAAACTTCTCTGAAGTATCTTCTCTGTTTTCCTCTTCCCTTAATGATGTCTCCCATGCCTCTAAAGACTAGCACAAGGTGTGGATACTATAGTATTCCTCCTGTGAGGAATACGTCGCATGTAAACACAATCCGATCCCTTACGAGAAATAATCGGATCCTCCAGTGGTAGTATCGTACCTCAGAAACTAGTCTGTCAACTCAATCCCTCAACCATCCATTTGGACTCTTCTCTGTAACATGAAAGTTCACTATATAGGCATAACATGGAAGCTTTGCTACTACAAAGATGCTCTCATCTAAAAATCTCTCTACAATATTTGGCGAGTACTAATATGGAGACTGCTCTAACTGTAAACGGGGGAGGTGATCAACTACCACGTTCTTCATTCCAAGTTTGTTATTAATATCCAAATCGAATTCTTGGAGCAATAAAACCCATCAAAGTAGGTATTCCTTAGCATCTTTCATTTCCATTAAATATTTCATAGCTAAATGATATGTGTAAACAACAATCTTGGAACTAAGAAGATAAGGTCTGAAATTATCCAATGCAAAAAGCATTGCTAGCATCTTTGTCTCTATAATTCTATGATTCCATTGTACATCATCTAAAATCTAGTTGACATAACGAATAACAACTAGGAGTACATTCCTCCTCTATCCTAAGACAACCCCAACCACGAAATCTGAAGCATCCATCATGATATTGAAAGTAAGAGACCAATACGGTGGCTGTAGGATAGGAGAAGTGATAATTATCTCCTTAAATGTGAGGAAGGAATTCAGAAATTTGTCATCGATAAAAAACTTGATGTCTTGCCTAATAACTCAGTCAATGGTCGGGCAATCTTGGAGAAGTCCTGAATAAATTGTCAGTAGAAACCAACGTGACCTAGAAAAGACCATAACTTCTTGACATTGGTTGGTGGTTCGAGATGCTTGATGACATCCACCTGAAGGATATTGAGAATCCTTAAGCGCATCACGGAAGCATGTCAATCGCATCGTATGCAATCGGAGCAATTAGTCGCACTAGATGCTAGATGCGGCGGAAATTAAAAAATTTTTAAAACTGAAGATGAAACCACATGATCACGAGAACACTTCTCGGATCGTTTCATCAAACCACCAAGTATAAGGAATACCTCTTGAAGCGTGGTTGCGATCGTGAGATCCCAAAGTAGAGATCCTCCTGTCTCAAGTCCGATCCACGAAGAACGCACTCGCGAGCACGATGATGAGTCAGTACGTCCCGCAATCCTCGATGAAGATCCAAGCAATGGATCCCCTGATTTCGTCAAACGAAATCCGTTGTCTTCCTTTAGAGTAAGAAACTCCAAAGAAGAAGGAGATCCTCGAGTCGTCGAAGAAGAAGCCGAGAGTCTCTCCGTTCTCAACATAAGATGGACAACCATCTTTTGGAAGAGAGAAAGAGAGAGGGCGAGAATATGAGAGAGAGAGAGAGAGTTGTAACCTTGTACAACTCTTAATGATGTACCTTGGAAGGCTACCCTAGCCCTCCTTTTATATTAGTTTAGGATCCAATGGATCTCAATCTATGGGACACATGGATCCAACGGCCAGGCTTGGTCCAAGTAAAATCAATGGCTATAATTGTTGTTGGTTAAAACCAACAACATTTATTTATAATTAAATTCAATATATGTTGCAACATTATCAACACATTTTTAATTTAACGTAAATAAATTAGTTAAGAGATTAATCAAGATAATAAAATGGAGATAATGTAGCCTCCTAAAAATAGGGCTTATTATCTCCTTTTATTATATTACATTATCTCTCAATTATCACAAAAATACCCACCAAATTAATTCCAAATTAATTTGTGAATATTTTAATCATACCATTGAAAAACTATGTGAATCATATTCACATCCCAAACTAATTTGTAAATGATATTTCCAGTTAATTAACAAATGTGAATCCAATCCACATTTAATAATTAACAAATGTTATTTACTAAATTTCTCTCTCTTGAATATATGTGTATTATAAATCATATTTATAATACACAAATATTATGAATAATAATATCCACATTCTCTAATCCTTGATAATTAAATCCTATTTAATTATCTTGGATAATCATTCTCACAATATGAATCATATTCATATTAAGCTTGATAATTAAATCTCATTTAATCATCAAGTTCTTCTTGCTTGGATATGAATTTCATCAAATGAATTATTCTCGAACCCTTTCAAGAATAATGTGCTTTCTCCGCAGATACTTGGAGATAAGGACAGGGCGATTGTATTGTTCCACGTATAGTGACTTGGATGTTGAGATCTCATCTCAAATCCAGATCTTACGGACCTCCCACAGATGCTTGATTAAATCAAGACCGCAAATCTAATCTTCTCATTGAATCTGAATCTCATTCAGACCAATGTCTAACACTTGAACTAAGATCAGCTTGCTTCTCTACTGGAAGGAGTCACTAAAATCCAGACTTGTTTCATCACTCCCTCGGAATGGAAGCGTCATGGATATACAATCATTTATGATCACATCACCCTCAGGTATTCCCAATACCTGTACATCCCGCATACTGGAAGACCCATGATCAACCCGAAGATCAAGATCAATTTTATACTGTCTTCTTCAGGATTTTATCAGTAAGTTTGTCATTTGATCATTGGGATTTGGTATCATCATATACTTTCCAAAAGCATATATCATACCTAGGTCTTGATCATATACTTTCCAAAAGCATATATCAAACCTACAAATTCAGTCAAGCTTCCAAAGTGAGACGACCGTGCACGGAATTTGATTCTTCCCAATATCTCATGAGTGAGCTCACGTCTTCCGGTTCTGTAGTGAACCTGTATGATCTCTTTGAGAGATCGTATTACTCATATGCTCTTACATGCACACCAGCGCGTCAGTGTATAGACCTTGGTTAGGTCATCAACCTATTGGTCTGCCAAATGTACACACTCAGACATATAGTAACACATCTGTCGCCGGTCAAAGGATGCGTGCCTATGCTGTGACAGCATTCAACATAGGACTTAGGTTATCTCGATCTCGTTAAGTCAACTCTTTGACCTAACTAATCTGACACCTCCGAATCTCTATTCCTATGCAGAGGACCTGCATCAGGAGGTCTGTCAGATATCAACCTATGTGAGAAAGGATTGCCATCTCCTACTCAAGATGGAGATCATCTCTTAATAATCATTTGACGGTGCTTGATGAGTCCTCAATCTTACCCTTTAGATATTCATCCAAGCACCAGCCTCTATGATTCAATAATTGAATCAACAGCTGTATGATCATTAAGATAGCCATGGTACATAACCCTAATTGTATAGAGGGACCTATCATGCAAATTATTTATTCTTCATTTCAGATCAGGGAATGATATTTGCAATAACATTTATTGCATAATGGCTCGCCGTGGGCTCACATGTCCAACAATCTCCCACTAGCCCAAAGAGCCATTAATGGACTAATCATTTAAACTCACACTCATGTGACAATCATAGGCTATTTAGAAATAGCTAGGTAGTTGATCAGTCACTCTATTCCAAAAAGACTTTTCCAAGTCCTTTTACGGCACTTGCATATCCATTGGTAACAGTGCTCGCATCCAATGCGAATGTTGCATCTAATGCAACCAATACTCAATCTAGTCAAAGCAGTTATAGTGTCCTTGACACTATTGCTCAATAATTACTATAAGCAGTATTTCCATAATCCTTATCAGAATACCCTTATTCCGGGAGATCACTATCTCTCAAGGTATCCACAGTTAAGACCTTTTAGATCTCTATTTATAAAGTCTTAATTTCTTGAAGATAAGACTTAGAGATCACTATCTTTAAAGCCTTGTCATCTTTGAAGATATTGTTATTACTGCAATCAAGTGTTTTCTCTTCATAGTAGGATTAGCAACACTTTGCTACTCCCACTGCATGGCAGATATCTAACTTTTGTACACATCTAGCATACACTTAGCTTTCCGTAACTGATGCACAAGTGCAAGTAGTTCTAGCATTCACTTCCTCAACTCTTTGAGGTGCTATCCCTTTAGATAGGTCAGTACCAAATCTCAAGGGAAGGAAGCCTTTCTTGGAATTTCCAAGAATGGAATATGTCCAAGGTGTACTACAAATGTGACAGTCCCAATACCCTCTTTTCTTTGCTTCTGAACAATTTCAGAACTAAGATCTAAGAGGTATTCTTGAGATCATATCTCAAGGCATGGAATAGACAGTCTATAAAACACTTATTATCATCCTTATATCATTCCAAATGATTAGGATATTATCTACATTTAGCACAATGAACACAATGGCACTCCCACTAAGCTTCACATGGTACATCAAGATTCTATCTGAAATCATAACATTTATAATTTCATCACATCTTATGTTCCAACAACAAGAAGCTTATTTGAGTCCACAAATGGATTTCTTTAGCTTTCACACCTTACTTTCCCCAACCATGAAGCCCTGGGGCTACTTCATGTGAATATCCTCAGAGAGGTATTCTTAGAGGAATGCAATCTTGAATTACATTTTGAAGATGCAATAGTCAACTTGTGTAGCTAAGGTTAGCAATATTCTGATGATTTTAAGCATGGTTACCGAAGAGCAAGTCTCATTGCAAGCAATGTCTCCTCTTACGGTGTGTACCTCATGGCTATGAACTGTCCTTTAAAGGTCTCTACCTTCTCATCAGGTTCCCTCTTCTCTTCAAGATCCATTTACACCTTAACGGGTCTTACCCTTATAGGCGGATCCTCGAGGGTCCATATACAACACTTGTATATGAAGTCTACTTTAGACTTTTATTGCTAATGTCCATCTTTCCATGTCATGATCCTCATGAGCTTCATCACATGAAGTCCGATCATTGTCAGACTTAATCGACACATGGAATACATCCTCAAACTCATTTGAAAAGGTATTAGTGTTTCATCTTTAATTGTCCTTTTAGTTCCCGATTTCAGGAGCCTCATTATCTTCTCAAGATTAAATGAGTTCCTTCACTTCATTTTCATCTTGATTCTCAAGAGTCTCAATCCTCTAAGAATCACATTCTCAGAGATGAGATATTTTAAGAATCTCAAGGTCATAAAGTAGGTATCCCATACCATCCTTTATTTTCCTAATGAAGCAACACTCTCTAGTGCTTACTTGCATGGAATCTTATTAAGGATATATAGTGTAGTCTGTACTACATATATACCTGGAAACTTAAGAGGTAATTATGCTAAAAATCATCATTGATCAAATCATGTCATACATGATCCAATTGTATCTCCCTACAACTCCATTGAGTTTAGGTGTGTTTGGAGGATTGAGATAGAAATGATATTCATATCTTCATAACGTATTCTTTGAATTTTATCTAACATGTACAAGCTACCTAGGTTAGATCAAATTCATTTTATCTTTCTTCAGACTTTGGTTCTAAACCAAAATTGTGAAATCTTTGAACATTTCAAAGGTTTCTCAGCTGAGGAGAAGAAATCTCATATCATACATAATCATCAATAGATATCACATATCCATAATGTTTACTATGATATAGATGATCTACATACATCAATATGTATGAGATCTTGAATACCTCGACATCTAACACCATTCTCTGAGAAGTGTGTATTAGACATTTTACTTTGAAAACAATATTCACAAGTATGTAAGATTTGAAATTTTAGACATTCTAAAGATTCATATCTTACTAGTCTATTGATCAAATCAACAGACAAATGTCTAAGGCTTGATGCCAGATCATTGTCAAAAGATCTTCATCCTCCTATTGATCTTATAAGGTTTGATTTTCAGTATTAGAAATCTTAATGAACCATTCATTAATTTTCTAATTTTGTGGAGTCCACTAGATGTTAGATTACTATCTGAAATATTTCCATCATAACTCTTTATGACAGTTCTATCTCAGAATTCATGTTTATTTCCAACATTTAGAAACAAACAATGAGTGTACTCTAATATCTAGGTCCTAGAGACATTCTCCAAGACTAAGTGCTCTCCCACTGAGAATATGAAGTCTATCTATCCAACAGAGATTGCTGCAACAATTACAGCAATATCCATGTAGATTACTACTAAACCTTAAGATCAAATTTCTAATCTTCTAATATATATGCAACCAATTGCAAATGTCATTAGAAGATTTGGATACAATTGTCAGACTTTATCTTATGAAATAAGAAAGTCAGAGTCAATGATTATATGTGGATTATTCTGATGCTCTATCTGAGTCCTTCACTAAGGATTTTAGACAAATTTGATAGTCACACTATCAACACATCAACTTATTGCATTATTGGCATTCATCCAACTCTTTGGATGTCATATGGAAGTTACAGAAGTAGGTCAACTCTTCGACTTTCCTTCTTAATCGGGTTCGACCCATGCTTCCACTGCGCTCTCTTCATCTATAAACAACTATTGTTCAAGACAAAGAATCTCTTATGTTGAATTCAAAATATTTCAATACAAGAGCACTTCAACATTTATACATGCTTTAGTAAATTCATACAATATGAATATTATGAAGCTTCATGAATGACTAGAGTAAAGATAATAGAATGATGACACTCATCATATCTACATACATCTTAACTCTTAGATTCAGGTAGGTATTCAAACATTTTGAATACATCATCTCTTTCGAGCCACCATTCTGCATAATGCAGAGAACCGTGTCATTCATGATTAAATGTCTAGAGCACACATATATGCCAAAATATCTTCTTTTATTTTATAAGGATTATTTAACAATTGTGATCATCATTGACATGTCACTTCCGAAGTACACTCGATGAAAGATCAAGACTATAGAGACATACAAACCCTAAGGTGATGTCTTATTGTCTTACATAATTGTCATTCCTCATTATGTTGAGGAAACTTGCACATTGCAACCACATACATTTTGTGTCCAATTGCAAGTACAATATCTGGACCATGAGTCCAATCCACGATATTTTACTGGTTATTATTTGAGTATAACATTGAGTGGGTTTTATGAAGGATTATCTGAAATAAGAAATTTGCATAAGGGTATATATATTATATATATACGTATTTTACTTTGATTTAGGAATTTTTATATCAAAGTTGTCTTGCCTTGTCAACACTGAAAGTTCATTCCCTTAATCACTTTCAATGTAAGAGATATTCTTACCATTATATCTCTAGCAAGATCTGGGATCTCCTTTCCTATCTTTGTCACATCCCAATAATATGAGAACTTGCGACTCCGATAAAAAGAAGCAGGAACTCATTCCGCCTTGCAAGTCTAACTTGCATTCCCAATTCGGTCTTTAACACCCGAGCCCATCACCCCTAAGATGATGTTAACACGTTGTTAATTGAACCAACCGTCAAAAGTAATAGAACTCGCTATGCGCAATCCAATATCGCCCCAATAATATGAGGACTCGATATTGGGGTCACTACGCATACGACCTTTCTCTTTCGAGAAGCAAAGAACCCGATCCAATTAAATCATGCACATGATCTGCCACTTCCGACATGCGTCTCCTATACACAACAACTGGCGACGGAATTCTTCGCCTTGACGGGAGACCACGGATGTCACTTATGTGATCCTCCACCTCATATTCAAATTGTAATTAATTATCGTGAATCATATTCACATAATTAATTCTTCCAAGGGAAATACATATCTATTCATAATAGAGTGTTTATTGGATATAATTAATTTAATCACATTAAATTAATCATCAATCCAATCATCAATCAACAAATGTCTTTTAGTTGAATAGTAGGTATATTCTCAAAGTACGTATTATTCGAATTTTAATAATTAGAAAAATACGCATTGACTTTCTCCGCGGCATTATACAGTCCCTTCCCGCTGTCATGGCCAGTACCGACAAGAGTGGGACGGACCACATACGTTGCAACCCGTGAACCCAATGTTCTCCGACTAGTCACCATATCAACCTCAAGAAAGGATAATACTAGATAGATCTCCATGTACTTTGAGATGCTCATCGGTTTTTCAACCGAAATTATACCATATAATATACATCAAAACAATTTTGATTATATTATAAGGAGATTTGCTAAACAAATCCCCAATCCAATTCAAGCAAGAGGGTTTTTCATGTAAAAGTTGTCCTACAACTATTGTAGGATAAACTAGGGTTCTTCATGAAAAAAATATTTGTTGATGATTTCATGTTAACCAATGATCAAGATCAATTATCTTATCATTATGGTTTAGGCAAATGTCATTCAATGAAATAATTATATCTTTAAATATTTCACAAATACTTATCACTAATTATTCCAGAAAATTAACAATTAATTTTCATCATGATAATTGAATGACTTATTACAAGGTTCAAGATCAAAAAAATGTTAATTTCCAGCAGTGACCCCGAATCATTAAAATCAACTTATCTTGATCAATTTAAATCCAAAAAATGCAAACTCAGTTTCCAAAGATTGCCTATTTGATTTATTAAAGAACCCAAGTGATAATTCACGCATTACGAGGTGTATTAAAACTGTAATTAACTCATTAATCACGTTTAAATCCGCAGTTGCCGCAACAGTGAATATAGTCATATTCAAAAAGCCATATCTTGAGCAAATGAAGTCCAAATTTCACAAACTCAAATCTTATGATTTCCTTAATTAATGGGGAACAAAATCCAAAATTTCGTATTTAAACATTTTAAACAGTACTGAAAAATTCAATTAGACAGAGGTGCGAAAATTGAAATGCAGTAAAAATTTAGCAACCCTTTCAAGAACCAAATCGTCTAAGGTCTATGGATCATATCCAAAACCTTATTAGACCTATGGCTCTGATACCACTTGAATGATATTGATAATCCTTAAGCGCATCACGGAAGCGTGTCGATCGCATCGTATGCAATCGGAGCAACTAGTCGCACTAGATGCTAGATGCGGCGGAAATTAAAAAATTTTTAAAACTGAAGATGAAACCACATGATCACGAGAACGCTTCTCGGATCGTTTCATCAAAGAACATAGTATAAGGAATACCTCTTGAAGCGTGGTTGCGATCGTGAGATCCCAAAGTAGAGATCCTCCTGTCTCAAGTCCGATCCACGAAGAACGCACTCACAGGCACAATGATGAGTCGCGTCCGTCCCGCAATCCTCGATGAAGATCCAAGCAATTGATCCCCTGATTTCGTCAAACGAAATCCGTCATCTTCGTTTAGAGTAAGAAATTCCAAAGAAGAAGGAGATCCTCGAGTCATCGAAGAAGAAGCCGAGAGTCTCTCCTTTCTCAACACAAGATGGACGACCATCCTTTGGAAGAGAGAAAGAGAGAGGGAGAGAATATGAGAGAGAGAGAGTTGCAACCTTGTACAACTCTTAATGATGTACCTTGGAAGGCTACCCTAGCCCTCCTTTTATATTAGTTTAGGATCCAATGGATCTCAATCCATGGGACACATGGATCCAACGACCAGGCTTGGTCCATGTAAAATCAATGGCTATAATTGTTGTTGGTTAAAACCAACAACATTTATTTATAATTAAATTAAATATATGTTGCAACATTATCAACACATTTTTAATTTAACATAAATAAATTAGTTAATAGATTAATCAAGATAATAAAATAGAGATAATGTAGCCTCCTAAAAATGGGGCTTATTATCTCCTTTTTATTATATTACATTATCTCTCAATTATCACAAAAATATCCACCAAATTAATTCCAAATTAATTTGTGAATATTTTAATCATGCCATTGAAAAATTATGTGAATCATATTCACATCCCAAACTAATTTGTAAATGACATTTCCAGTTAATTAACAAATGTGAATCCAATCGACATTTAATAATTAACAAATGTTATTTACTAAATTTCTCTCTCTTGAATATATGTATATTATAAATCATATTTATAATACACAAATATTATGGATAATAATATCCACATTATCTAATCCTTGATAATTAAATCCTATTTAATTATCTTGGATAATCATTCTCACAATATGAATCATATTCATATTAAGCTTGATAATTAAATCTCATTTAATCATCAAGTTCTTCTTGCTTGGATATGAATTTCATCAAATCAATTATTCTCGAACCCTTTCAAGAATAATATGCTTTCTCTGCAGATACTTGGAGATAAGGACCGGGCGATTGTATTGTTCCACGTATAGTTACTTGGATGTTGAGATCTCATCTCAATTCCAGATCTTACGGACCTCCCACAGATGCTTGATTAAATCAAGACCGCAAATCTAATCTTCTCATTGAATCTGAATCTCATTTAGACCAATGTCCAACACTTGGACTAAGATCAGATTGCTTCTCTACTGGAAGGAGTCACAAAAATCCAGATCTTTTTCATCACTCCCTCGGAATGGAAGCGTCATGGATATACAATCGTTTATGATCACATCACCCTCATGTATTCCCAATACCTTTACATCCTGCATACTGGAAGACCCATGATCAACCCAAAGATCAAGATCAATTTTATACTGTCTTCTTCAGGGTTTTATCAGTAAGTTTCTCATTTGATCATTGGGATTTGGTATCGATCATATACTTTCCAAAAGCATATATCATACCTAGGTCTTGATCATATACTTTCCAAAAGCATATATCAAACATACAAATTCAGTCAAGCTTCCAAAGCGAGACGGCCGTGCATGAAATTTGATTCTTCCCAATATCTCATGAGTGATCTCATGTCTTCCGGTTCAGTAGTGAACCTGTATGATCCCTTTGAGAGATCGTATTACTCATATGCCCTTACATGCACACCAGCGCGCCGGTGTATAGACCTTGGTTAGGTCATCAACCTATTGGTCTGCCAAATGTACACACTCAGACATATAGTAACACATCTGTCTTCGGTCAGAGGATGCGTGCCTATGCTATGACAACATTCAACATAGGACTTAGGTTATCTCGATCTCGTTAAGTCAACTCTTTGACTTAACTAATCTGACACCTCCAAATCTCTATTCCTATGCAGAGGACCTGCATCAAGAGGTCGGTCAGATATCAGCCTATGTGAGAAAGGATTGCCATCTCCTACTGAGGCTGGAGATCATCTCTTAATAATCATTTGACGGTACTTAATGAGTCCTCAATCTAACCCTTTAGATATTCATCCAAGCACCAGCCTCTATGATTCAATAATTGAATCAATAGCTGTATGATCATTAAGATAGCCATGGTACATAACCCTAATTGTACAGAGGGACCTATCATGCAAATTATTTATTCTTCATTTCAGATCAAGGAATGATATTTGCAATAACATTTATTGCATAATGGCTCGCCGTGGGCTCACATGTCCAACACCACCTTGGTAGGGACAACCTCCATGACTCGCGTGGAGATGGCATGCAACAATACAATCCCATTTAAACCATAAAATGGCTCTTATACAAAGATAGAATGAGATTCACATCACAACATTTTTGAAGTATCTAGTCTAGATGCGCAAAACTATTGTCAAATAACTCACCATAGATCGAAAAATCATCCATAAATACCTCAAGAAAGTCATATGCCATGTCTGCAAAAATGGAAAGCATGCACCTTTGCAATGTAGTAGGGACATTGCACAAACCAAAAGGCATCTGTCTAAAAGCATACATGCCAAAAGGACATGTAAAGGTAGTCTTTTTTTATCCTCAAGAGAAATGGTGATCTGATTGTATTTGGAGTAAACCGTCCAAGAAATAGAAGTACTCCTTCCCTACCAACCTCTCTATGACATTGTCTTTAAAAGGTAGAGGAAAGTGGTCCTTCTATGTTGCAACATTCAATCTTCTATAATCAACGCAAACTCACCATGACATGGTTACTCTCCTTGGAATCTCCTCTCCACTCTCATTCTTAACCATATGAATTCCTGACTTCTTTGGGACAAAATGTAATGGGATAACTGATTCAGAGTTGGAAATGAGATAAATAAACCCTACGTCACATCACATCATAATCTCTTTCTTGACAAGATCTTGTAAAATAGGATTGAACGTGCGTTGAAACTCTCTGGATGGCTTGTTGTCATGATCAATATAGAGGTGATGAGAACACAACGCATGATTTATCTCGCAGAGATAAGATACAGTCCAACCAATGGCCTTGCGGTTTCTTTCTAAAATCTTTATCAAACGAGATTCTCGCTCTTCAGTTAATGATGATCTAATAATGACCAAAAACTGTTGGTGTGGAATCGCAAATAAAGCATACTACATATTTAGAGGTAAAGTCTTCATCTCAGGCAAGGTGGAATCTAGCTCTACTATATCATATGGATTTGGACTAGGAAGTGTGTTGCTGGTAGATGTATCTACAATATGGTTATTCACCATCTCAATGTGCTCTAAAGTCAGACTATATAATATGTCTGTAAAATCTGAAATAACATCATCTAATAGTTTGTTGTACTCATCAATAGAATGAATAGGGATAAATAACTCAGATGTGTGATAATCTGGCCCTAGATCATCTGAGGTAGAGGAAACAAGTAAAGTCTCTGAAGTATCTGCAATAAGCTCATCAATCTATTGCTCATGTGTTCTAACTCTATATAAAAGTTTGCCTCGGAAGAATTGCCAACTGTTGTGCATGGCCCATCCTCTGCTAGGATATCATGGGTCTAAATCTGATACCTCTCAAGGTTGTCGTAACTAACCTCATCCATGTAATCATAGATGCTTGGAGAAATCAGGACATTTTAACTGTGAGTAGACGCGACATCTGAACTGGATGTTTCTTTCACCATCTCAATGTGTACCTTCTCGCCCTCAGCACGAAAGATACCTATCCAGTATCATAATCAAAGATATCCTTTGTCATACACAAAGAAGTGTAGGGAAATCCATGTCCAAGACAATGAAGTCCACTGGGAATTGCAAACCTTGCACAGTCACGATAATGTTCCTCAACACGGATCTCACGTGATTTGAAAAGAGGACCTAACTTGAGTCTCTCGAGTAAACAAGATGGTATAAAATCAATGGAGGAACCATTATCTAAGAAAGTACGATCTAATGAGGCATTGGAGAGCTCGCATCTAACATATTGTACACGTGAATCTCTCTTCTCCTTTGATAGCTTGTTATGTATATGTTTTTTTTCAGAAAACCAGAGATATAATTATCTGAATTAATGTGAAGTTTCGATGTAACTACTGAACCAAGAATCCCATGGATTTTTTATAATGGAATTAATGCAGTATCATTGCAACCCTAAAAATCCCTCAAATTTTTTTCATTTATTTCTCAAGCCAAAAAAACAAAGAAATATCAACAAGAGAACTTTGCTATTTTATTTACCTTTATAGCATAAAGGGTCAAAATCAGGGAGGCTACAAAAATCCCAAGGGTTATTTAAATAAATGAAAAATCAATGAAATACAAACAGGAAATCTATGCACAATACTCTTGGTTTTTGTGAATTTTAATCTTTTTATTTTTTATGGAATTTTAATTTATCTAATTTTATGCTTTTTTGATCTTATATTTTTTTATGAATTTTTAAATTTTGCAAATGTTTTTTAGTTTTTTTAAAATAAAAAATTTAAAATTTATTAAATAAGATAAAGAAAATGAAACTTTTTTATATTTTCAAAAATATAAAAAATAGGTAGAAAATTCAAATAAAATATTTTTGTGTTTTTGGTAATTTTCTGGTATTTTTGTGATTTTTCTAGAATTTTTAGAATTTTTTAGGGTTTTCAAATAAAAGAAAAACATGAAAAATATGAAATAGAAAATACTGAAGTTGATTTTAGATTTTTAGAATAAAAAGTCAAATCAAAATTTAAAGAAATGAGCACAAATAGAAAGATAAATCTTTAATTTTTCCATAGAGTATTGTTTTCAAAGTATTTTGGTTTTCAGTAATTTAAAAAGAATTTTTAAGTATTTTTTATAGTTTCCTATATTTTTGGTTTTTGTGACAAATTAGAAAATTAATTTTGTTTAGAAAATAAAATAAAAAAATAAATAAAAGTTTTTTTGAAATTTTCAAATAATTTTTGTATTTTTATTGATTTTTTAATACAAACAAGAGGTATTTGTGGAGTTTCTTAATTATTACCAATAATAAAAATAATTAAAATGCTAAATGAAAATTAGCGATGAATGAATGACTTAACATGAGTCTATAATGATTTTTTTGTATTTTAAAATGTGTTTTGATATTTTTAAATGAATTAACATGTAAATTAAAATGCAGGCTCACAGGGGTATGGAAGCAAAGCAAATTAGTTGATGGATCAAATGAATAACGACTAATAAAGTGTGAGGTTAAGAATGTAATTTACCTAAAAATGTGCATGCCTACACACATGAGTCGCATCGGCACTGATATAATTGCAATTATTTAAATTACATGGGCCAAGTGATAACACATTTACATGTAGATTTTTATAGCAGTTTTCACAAGTACTCATGTGCTATGTACGTTTTACAGTTCAAAAAGGACCAAAATGTGAATTAAGTAAATAGCAGGGGAAATGTGAGAATGCTCAAACAACTACAGTCAAGCACGTATCCCGAAGGGATTTATTTTCAAAAGAAATAAAGGCAGGGGTAGGAGGGCAATTGTACCCCTAACAGACGTGGTAGAGAGAACATCTATGATGGCTCTAAAGATATGATCAGACAACTAAGATGAAACTATGAGTGGATGACATGGATTCAATCTGGAAGATCAGTTCAGGAATGCTGAATTAGGGCTTTTTGGACGGCCTCGATCTGATCTAGGCTCCCTGTTCTTAATCAAACAAAACGTGGAGGCTCCATGAAGAGTTGGGCTGAAGGTCATCGAAGGTGAACTTCGATACGCTAAATCTCAGATAATAAACATCCACAACAACCCATAAAGGGTACGACATGCTCCTTCTTAGCTTCTGCTTTGATTGGATATAACGATAGGGCTAGATGATGCTCGAACTCTGGTTTAAAGCTCTCCAAGGTTTGTAGGTGAAAGTGATATACAAGTAGCGATTTCCTGCTCCGTTCACTCTCCTGCCACAGCAAGAGGTTCAATGCTCGGAGGGGTACTCTTCGACCTACTTTCTTAGCTAAAAAAAGGAAAATGAGGGTAGGCATGCAACTCCGATGTAGGTGACCAGAATTGGAGTTAATTCTGCAATTTAGACAATGGAAGGAGATGAAGAATGGGTCAATGAGGATGATTGAATTGTTGAATTCGAACGAAAGTGGTCGGAGAACCTCCGATCTAGCAGATCGGAGGGAGATTGTGAAGGATTTGATCTTGCTAAAGAAAGGATGTAAACACAAAAATTAAAAGAACAAATGAAAAGGAAATGACCTAAGAATACCTATAACGAAGAAATGGAAGAGAATCACCTCAATCTGCTAAGGATCGCATAGAGTTGGAACGCAACGGCAGAGGTACAATTGCATGCTAGATCTCGAAATCCAACCAATCTCACACATTCCCAGCCGTGGGAGAAGCTTGCTGTTGCCACATTTTGTCACCAGGAATCAACTTCAGGCACAAGAACGATGGGAAAATGGATCAACCTGCAATGGGGGATGATCTAGAAGTATTAATAGGCATGGGCTCTAGCGTGATTTTGAAATTCAAAAGAGAGCGGATCGAGGAGAGATCGATGGATATGATGAGTTGGCGATGGATCCAATTGTTATGGATAACAATTAGGATAAGGAATTGGGGGATGTTAATGGGCGATGCGTGCGGGAAAAATCTAAGAAGGCAGCTGGAGAGCGACAAATGTTTGGCCATACATGGACTGGGAGTTGACCCACATCAACAAACCTCGGTCCAACCAATCACAGAGTGACTATAATAGGACAAGATACACTATGCGATAAAAAGAGAAGAAAATTAAAAGATAAATCCAAATAAAAATAGTAAATGATTTCAAAATAAAAATTTTGAATATTAAAAATGTTAGTAATTAAATTATTTTATTTATGGCAATTTGTAATTAATTAAATAAAATAGAAACAAGGGTGTAAATAAATAAAATATGTTATTTACAGTATATATACCTATGTATACGTGGCCATGATTTTTAATTTATTATTTTTACAAATATAAATCTAACTTAATAATTTATTAATTTACAATATTTTATAAGGATTACAATAATATTTTTATTTTACTTTTATGAGATAATTTATTAGGGTATATAAATATGGATATTTACAATATACATAGTGATACATATATGATATGTACATGATTTTATTTTTGTATATTTTTTGATTTTTTGATTTTTATTTTTATTTTATATAATTTAAATACAATATACATGTAGTTAAAAATATAATAAAGACAAGAATACAAAAAATAAATATTCATACAATAGACATATATATAATCTGCAATAGAGCCCCAAAAAGCCACATACATTTCACACCTTAACTCCGATTTTTATGAAACTACGTCCATTTTAAAGTTATTTAATCTCAAGTACAATGAAAGTGATTTTGGTTAATTTTGAGTTTTGGTGGAGAAATATTGATCTGACAAGTTGAGCTTTGTGGCTTATTTTCACAGTGTTGTTATTTACACAATGTACACTTATTGTCTTGTAGTTATTTTTGTTATATACAAAATAATTTTATGAATAAGTTTCAAGAAGAAAACATTTTTATTTCGAGTAAGTTTAGTGATAAATAAAATAGTATAAGTAATGTGTACTATATACAATAGTGCACAAGTGACAAATATATACGGTACGAATTTGATTTTCTAGATTTTAGGCCTTATATCCCCCAACTTTATACTTGGACGATTAGGTCAAGTCTTGAACTTCTCTCGAGATCAGAGTCAACCTATATCTCTTACATATATATAGTCTTTGATTTTCGTTATTTTTCCTTTTTTTCTTTATTTATTTATTTCAGGTTAAATTAGTGATAAATATACAATAATTACACAAGAGATAGGGTTAGTAAAAAAGAGATTTATTGATATTTACAAATGTTTTGTAAGAGCTTTTAAGTTAAAATAAATGAATAAATGTGATGAATGCAAATTCATCATCCCCCTATGTTTTACCTTTCCTAGTCCTTTAGCAAACACTTATTTGAAGAATAAGTGATTAAGAAGATAAAGAAAAAGAATAAAGGAAAAAATAAAGAAGTTAGAACAATATTGATTATCAAACTTATCTTCATAAAATACAAGTATGGAGCTTGGCCAGACCCTTGGAATTTTAGGTGCAGTCGGAACCTTAATGGAACACAGACTTGAAACTCAACAACCTTTAGAAAACCACTCAACTCTAATGAAGTCTCCTCAATAGCCAGGTCATAATAAGTCAAGTCATACACAAACCCTTATGACTATGAATCTATCTTCTATAGTGTAAGTGATATGTAGCTCTCTTCGGCTGAAGCGATAAAAGCCAGTCTTCTCCAACATGCTGACCCTAATTCCCAAATCCAATAACTCTTTCCTCAAGAAGCAGGGTATTCCCTTCTAAGTTCAAGTGCAACCGGCTCAAGAGGAGGTGGAGAGAAGAATGGATGGTAACCAGTGCAGCTACCTATCCTAGGATGCTTGACTAATGTAGCCAAGTCATCCAGCTGTAGGCTCACAAATATCTGACTTGAAGTTCAATCAAGCTTTCTTAGATGACGATGAAAATATACACACTCCGAAAGGGATTAATTTTTCTTTGATTTATATCCATATTTTTGGAGTTTTTTGTTTTTTTTTTTGCATTTTTTAAATACTATATACAACTACATTTACAATTTTTTCCTCTTGGGCCAATAGACTTTCCCTCTTTTGAAGCATTATTGCAACCCACTACATTCCGTCATTGAACCTCGTCGCCAGTGGACCGGGTTGGGCTATAATGGCCACAAATGTGTGACTTCCGATGTTTCCATTGGCTTGTGTCTCATGCTGGCAAATCCAACCCTCTACCGCTTAAATTGAGGTGAGAAAAGTATAAGTGAATGTGTGCAAGATAGGTTATTATCAATAAGAGTCATGCATGTGTTCTGAATATTCTACTTAGGCAGTCAAGAGGACACTGAACTATTTCTTGTGGTTCCCAACTAATTAAGTCTATAGACCTGAAGAATCCCAATTCCAGTTCCTATAAGGTTCCTATGATTAAGTTTATTAAGGTCTAACCAAGCTCCATTCTTCAATTTTATTCCAAACTAGTTTAAATGTCAATACCTTTTATAAAAAAATGTACATACGAATGCAAGAAATATAAACAAAGCATTTTTTGAAAAGAAAAGAACACACTTTTTGTAATTTTGCAAATTTTTATAAATTTTAAACAATTTTTGAATAAATAAAAGAGTTAGTAGTTTGAATGCATTTACAGGCAATATATACAAGTATACAGACAAGGATTATACAAATTTTATACAATATTTTATTTTGCAGAAGGATTTTATTTACAAGTTTTAAATACAAGTTTTAAAAAAAGAATTTATATTTGCAACTATGAATTTTATTTACAAGAGGATAGTGATTAAGGATTTTATACACACATGGATTTTACAACAAACATATAGATAATTTATATCTCACGTGACAAAATAATTTTACAAAAATTTTACAAACCTTTTCAAATCATTTTACAAAAGATTTTTTAAACAGTTTTCAAAATGTTTACAAAGATTTTTCAAAAATTTTGCAAATGTTTTTGCAAACTATTTTACAAATATTTTTAAAATTCATTTTAAAAACAATTTCAAAAACGTTTTTTGCAAATATTTTTCTTTCAACAAAATACAAACATTTTGCACAATATACATAATTGATACAAAATAATTTAAAACCATTTTACAAACAAAACAAATTTACAAACAATTGTAAAAGATTTGTACAAGTTTTTTTTCAATTTTTTTAAAAATCATCTTTATAAACTTGTTTACAAATAATTTTACCAAAGTTTATAAAAAAATATTTTACAAAATAATTTTTACAAACAATTTTCACAAAAAAAGTTTGCAAATAATTTTACAAATCATTTTCCAAAACACTTTTTATAAGTAATATCCATATTATTAACACAAAAGTATGTATTATAGCTAAAATATATATACAATATATACGATACTACCTATACTTAGCTCAAAATATGTCCTCATAGTGATCAGAGAGATGCAAAGGAAGACATAACTCGTACTAAGTATATCAAAGTGAAAAGAATCCTATGCTACAATGACTCAAAGAATGATGAAAATAATAGAAGTCGGTGATCCTCCCTATACTTAGGATCAAGTAATACAAAGTATAGAAGACTGTACAAATGGGGAAAATCGGGGAAAAGAATAACTAAATCAACGAATCGACATGTCCTCTCATATACCTAGGGTAAATATCCCTAAGTCTAGAAAAAGAATATCAACAAATTGAAGGATAAACGACAAATCGGAAGAAATAAAAAGAAACAAAACGCAAAAGAGATCAAAACGAACGACATCACTCCTATATACTTAGGGTAAAGGATCCCTAAGTATAAGCAATGACAAGAGTAATGAAACACGACTAAAATGGAAAAACTCAAGTCATTTATGTTTCATATACCTAGGATGAAGTACATCCTAAGTATAGCACACACACACACACACACACACGAGAAAGAGGTTCATAATAAAAATGGAGGAAGAAAGAATAAAATGAAAGGATATGTACAAGAGAAAATCAACTCATGTATCAGATGTAGAAGATGTCAAAAGGTCATCATATGATAGCACAATATGGAATCAACCACGGATCATGATCTATATATTCTTCAGCAACTGTCCTTTCAAAACAGATGTGCATCAGATACAACCCAAATATGATAATACTACCATTGTCACACACAACTCTAACAATGAATGATACTGATAATTCACTTTTTAATTTTTCAGGGAACAACTTCAGTTTTGCATCAAATAACCAAACTTTCTGATCATGGGAGAAAGTCGTCCATATAAAGTGTCTATCATGTCAACGCTTGACTTTCTCCTTATACATGAGTGAGTTGTCATATGCAACTCAGAATTCCAATAATATATTCATATCCAACTTCCTATTCTATCATGCTTTCTGATGAAACTCGATTTCATCATCATAATTTGCCAATATTAACCCCCTTACTTAAATTAATGTCAATAAAAAACAGATAAATTGTTTTATATATCTGAGTCATGGAATAAATTAAAAAATACAAAAAATTAACAAAACTAAAATCCATAGTGTTTTTACCCGCTCATAAAAATATTTCTCACCTTGTTTGGCATCGTCTCCGTTTTTAATCAACATGAAACTTGTAGATCTCATCAAGATCTACAACTTTCATGTTTTGAGTTTTTCCAAATTAGGCCTTTTCTCCTCCTTTTTCACCTTCTTTGTATGAATAACCTGATTAGGCCACGTGGCGCTTTTTGGTTGCGCATGTGGCCCACTCACTGGAGGCCACCCGCCCTCCATTTCCAGTCATTAGATCGCCCTCTTTCTCTCAAGATTTGCGCCGTCCATTCCCTCTTTGATTTCAACCCTTCAATCAAGTACCAATCACATCCAGACCCTCTGTTCCTACCATTCTCTCCTCCTGCCATGTAGCTATCTCTAGCATCGTTTGATCTCCTTCTCAAATATTCAATCTCCACCGCATGCCTCCACTCCAGTCTCAACCCTTCGATCGACACCCACCTCTCATCACAACCATCGTCTCTGCCCACATCTCTTTCCTCCACGTGTTGCTTTCTATCACCTCTCGATCATGCTGCCCTCGATCCAATCCAAGCCATCCTCTAGCGCCATCTTCTCAACCTTTAGATCATAAGATCCAACTGTCGAGGAACCGTCTTCTACCTCCAATCACCCATCTCTCCCATGATCGCCACCTTGCACAACTGCTCCCCCTTTCTATTTCCTCTGCTTTCTAAACCATCATCTCCACCCTGTGAGTACTCCACGATGTAGTTTGTTCATTCACCTTCCTCACGGTCTACCACTCATCCCATGACTCCCTCTAACCAGCTCCCCATCGCCCCCACAAAATCCATCGCCAACCACCAGATTCCCCGAAATTTCCCCTTCAAATACTCCATCTCTGCCGCCATATCATGGCATCCACTTGTAGGTGGGGCTCCTCCGGCCCCTCTCCAACTCCCCATGACAGGGGGAGGCCAGATCGAAGGTGCAAAGACGGCATGGCTCCCGATGTTGACCCTTGGCCAGTGTAGGCTATGTATCCGGCCGCTTCAGTCCAGCGAGCTACTCCGCATGACTGACGGAGTCCAGCAAAGACTTGGGGTTTGCCTTGAATCCCAAGCACAAGCCCCACGACTGCCAAATCCCAGGTAAGCATCCCTTGATCTCTTCTTGATCTTTACTTGTTTTCCTCTTATTTATTTAGGCTTTTACACATCCGTTTACACTCTGATTTCCATCGCCTCAGCTTCACCATACGTCAACCACATTCGCACATCCCTCTGACGGTTATCCCCTTCTCCATGCCCTGTTCACCTCTGCTCCACCTCTCATCCGCCTTTCCAGAGATAGAGCCTCGGCCTCTCATATTTTTGCTCGCATGAGACCTCACTCCGTTCCCAACCACCTCGCACACCGTTTCTTCGACTATTGCGACTCAAAATTGCAGGTATATACATCAATGGTCAGATCTCTTGATGAAGCTACGTTTCATCATCTTTATTCTATTATTTTGGCCTTAAAAACCCTAGTAAATGCGTGTAAATAGGCTTAATTTAGACATTTTAGCATTCTTGCATAATTGTGTAAATAGTGTATAAAATGCGGTTTTTAAAGCCAAAATCATAGAATAAAGAAAAGAAAAGAAAAAAGAATAAAATATTGTAATTATTTTATGACCCGAAACCCCGAGACCTAGGCATCTTGATGACTAGGTCGACAAGGAATAAAGTAGGGGGAGATAAGGGCCAAAACACAATAAAAATACCTTTTATTCAATTCATTCTTTATTCATTTTTGGACCTATTTATGGTTACACTTTTTATACTTCAAACAAAGAAAATTTGTCCATGAAAGTTGTAGATAATTAAATATAGAAAAATACAAAATTAATTTCACACAAAAATAATGTACATAGAAACAGCTATGATCTGAATAAGATTCCAAAATCCCAACTTCCCAGACCTGTATAAAACCTCCAAATGTACCAAACTCAACTTTAATTGTATATAATTTTAAATAAGCTATTTAATGAAGGCGGTTTCACATTTGGCGGAGCTATGATTTTAAAGTTGAGTTTTGGACCCCCATTATATACTTGTACAGATTAAAATATTCATTTTATTATTTATTCATTATTTTTATAATTTTATATTTTTTTAAATTCGTAAATAATATTTATAATATATGTATCTTAAAACTAGAATAAAAATATAAAGAAAATACAAAATAAAATACTTGTATATAATATACATAGGTATAATACCTGTATATATACCTATATAATTCATACTTTTATTTTATTAAGTGTACAAAACACTTTAGAAAAATAAAACAAAAATATATGTAAGTTTATAAAAATATTTATAATTTTATAAAATAATAAACAAAAATAAATAAATTAAATTCACAAAATAAAAATAAAACATTAAAATATATAGACCTATACAAGCCTAAAAAGGTAACTTGTTATTTTACACCTATAAAAAATAAATAAAAACCACTATAAAATACTTTATAAAATAACAAATATTTTTTATTTAATAATCAAAATATAATTAATTAATTTGCTATTTTTAAATGAATTTACAAGAATTATTTCTAGGCTTTTTCCTAGTTGGTCCACGTGGACCAACCAGAAGGGCTGGAGGGTTGACCTCAGGTCAACTCTCTGACCCAGCGCCAACCATGCGTCAGACCTGGTTTTTTGTACGTTTTGGCAGAATTTTCTAGGTCGCTCTCGCCTCCTTTCATGATGCGGTCTTCACAACTTTTCTTCCTCGTGCATCGGGTATACATGCCCAGTGCTTGCATTGGTCTTTGGATCGACGATTCGCTCGATACGCCTTGATCTTCTCGCCCACTAGACCACATCTTCAAAAACCCCCTTGGCCTTCATTTTGAATTTGAACCCTCTTTGACCGTCTTCTTCCCTCTCCTGGGCATGCTTTGGATTGGGCCTGGTGACAGGAGGTCCTCCAGCCCCCTAGAGGCGTGGCTGGGCGGCCGTAGAGGTGTCTCCATCTCCCATCTCTGGCTTCGGCCGTGAGGTCCATCTCTTGGTTTATACAACCAATCGAGGTCGCTTTCTATCCATTTATTTTTGTTGGTTAATTAGCTGTAGTCCTAGCTTCTTTTTCCTGCATTTATATTGGCATTTAATCAAGTCATTAGTGTAGATCCCATGATCGAGCACCTTGCCGGAGCTCTTGAGCTCCGGCGACCACCTTCACCACTCCACGCCACCGATATTTCGCTAATAAAGGCCAGGTCTCTACCGCATTTTTCCTGCCATTCTTTCCTTTGTTTGTAGGGCCTGAAGGGGGCTTTTGCGCCCCATTTGGATCTTTGAAGGAGCACCTAGAGCAGCAGACCTCCCCCGGCTTCGTGGCAGCGCCTCACCGCACTTCACGCCATTTTGAAGGTTCCAACAGATAGGGGACGCCGTCTAGAAGATTTTGTGGCTCGGAGGGACACTTGAGACGGTCGGAGCTGCACAGCATCGGTGATCGAACCTCTTCCGTGCGCCGTTCTTCGGGTGTTCTTCCCGATGGCCTGACAGCCGTCCGATCGAGCCATCTTCTTCCAGGCGCACAACTCTCATTGGATTTCACCCACCTCCGGCCGTAGATCTCTGCCCTGGGATTTAATCCCAGCCATTCAGCCGAAGGGGTATCGCACCATCAGGCACCACCACGTGGTATTAGTGATTTTTAATCTACCGTTGGATGCCTGTGCGTGGGTAATTTTACGCATCCTACCCGCATTTATTTGTATTTATTAAGTAGTACATAAAATCTTTCATCTGCCTTTACAATTTCTGTATTATTTGCGAAGATGCCCCTCGATTTTTGTCTTTTTGCCATCAGATCCTTGGCCACATCATCTCACGTGACCTGTGCACGTGAGGTGCGTGGCCATTTTGCAGGGCTACCCCAGGGCCTTCTCTTATTTATCTGTAGTCCGAGAACTTCTATATTCAGTTAAATATTTCTGGACATTTTGCGTATTTGCCCCTGAAGTTTTGATATATAACATTTTGGTCCTTGCCTGGCACGTGGTACTAATGTGGGGGGCGACGTTGTTGCACGAAAGCCCTCGCGACTTTAGCTATTTATAGTTAGTACAGAAAGGTTTTTAATGAGTTGTAATTTTTGTGGAAAATTTATGTTTTAACTCCTGGACTTTTCCATATTTACATATATACCCCTGCCAGGATGTATATTCTTGATGTTTCCTCTATTTATTGCATGCACTTATAAAATTCCAAAAATCACCAAAAAATATCATAGTTTCCTGTTGCATTGTAGTTTACGGTCCCATTTTTATTTTGCATTTTCGTTACTTTTATTATTTATAAAAATTCAAAAACATGCATTTTCAGCACTGTTTGCATTAGAAAATATATAAAAATTATAAAGATATCCAGAAAATTCCCAAAAAATAAATTTTGCTTATTTTAGTGTCTTTTAACTTCTATCCAAAAATCACTAAAAAATATAAAAGAAAACTCCTAAAAAGTATAAAATACCTAAAATCTTAATAAAAATCTTAAAAATTATACAAAAATCCTAAAAATACAATTTCAGTTTATGTATTTTCCCTATTTTATTTTCTTTTCTTTAGAACTAATTTGAGGAATTTTGGACACTGATTGGTATTTTTCATCCTCATTTTAATTTCGGCTAGTCATTTGTTTCACTGTTTTTAGTATTTTTGACTTTAAAAATACCAAAAAAAGGAAAAATCTAGAAAAATAACAAAAAAATTAGGAAAATATAAAAGACACAAAAATACTTTATTTCCTATATTTTGATTATTTCTCCCTATTTTTATCTCTCTCTTATCTCTAGTATATATATAGATATTATATCTTAATTAAAAAGAAAAAGAAAAATACAAAAATATAAAATATAAAAAGGAAATATAAAATCAGTAAATTAAAAATCAAAATATAAAAATATAAAATAAAATATTAAACTTCAAAAATATAAAATTAAAAACCCACAAAAACATAGCATAGATAGACATTTGATCATAATCACAGTTTTGAGCATTTTGCCCCGTCCTACCTGTCTGCTCCCTGTGTTCGACCTCTATACATACTTGCACCTATACACATCTTGTTGTAGAGTTATAAAAAATTTTAACTCCATACATTTACTTTCATTGCTTGGATTACTTGTTGTGGGTTAATTGTTGTTTTAATTCAGATTTCGTGTGGTCGATTCAACGACTGAGTTCCCGCCTTGTGTGGAACTTAAGATCACCGATTTTCAGGTTAAACAGCTCTCACCGGAGAAACCTTGCAAGCTCCATCTCTGGCATCTGAGCGTCAACGGCCTTCTCCAGAATTTCTAGCTTCATTGATAATCATCTAGGATGCTTTTGGGAGCTCCATCTGGTTCGAACAAGCAAGGTGGAGCTCCAGGCATCTCGCCAGAGCTCCTTAATCGCCGCCCGGATTGCGGAGGAGGAGACTTTCTAGATTGTGCAGGTGGCATTGGATGGCACCATCCCGATGGCCATACAACTGCTCCTACATGGCCACGTCGACACTTCTACCTTGCTACCACCACCGTCCGATATCGAAGATCTGATGGTCGACATCGAGCCACGTCTACACACACAAGCAGGTGCAGCAACCATTCGATTTCTATAATTGGATGGTCCAAGGAGGTCCATGTCATGAGCTCCAAACATCAACTCCAAGCCTCCAAGTGTGGAGTATCCGAGCTGCAACTGAAGCTCCTGAGCCTTCCTCTGAACCAGAGTCGAAGCCAAGCCTCCTCCGAGCCACGTCCGATCCTCCAACGTCTATCGAGCCTCGTTCCTCACGTGCCTTGTCACGTGCGGATGGGGAATTTTACAGGGAGGCCTCGGATACTTTCCATATTTTCAAACAGGTCTAGCCATCACGTGCGATCCACATGCGCCTGGGGTAATTTGCGATCCACCCTCGTGGGTTTTAATACTTGCACTTCTACCCTCGTACAGGTGGGTAAATATCAGGAAAGGCCTCACAGTTATTTTATTTGCATTTTAATCCTTCCAGGGACCTGTTTGCTATATTTTCCCTATTTATTTCTGTGTTTTCTTGTGTTTATGACCTTGGTTTCTTATGAGAATATCTTGAGCATCCGAGCTCCGTTTGAGTTGATTTTGGTCTCCTCTTGAAGCTAGTTTAATGATCTTTCTAATGGCATGGTTAATCTCTATTTTGTCACTCTGAATTTTGATGCTTAAATTCGAACTAAGTGTCTCTCATATAATTCCTTTCATGCCTTGTATCACTTCATTAATTGAACTAGTTTCGTGATTTGAACCCGAAATTGACAAATGTTAAATGGCTCAAATATTGTGACTAATTACGGCATATTCGAAACATTGTAACCTTACATTTTGTTGCATAAAAAAAATAAAAAAGTGTTTGATTCATGTTCTTGCATTATTTGCATAGTGTTTTCCTGTGCATTATTGACCTATGGATTTCTAATTCAACACTTAATCTAGGTAATAAGAATGTAATAGCTTAAGAAGCTCATGTCCCTGAGTTCAACCTTGGGCTTGCCCAAGTAAAAATAAAATCACCCCTTTTATTAATTGATAATTGTATTAAGTGGTTTTCAATGCATCCAATTCGGTCGACTACAACGCACTATATTGACCTATTAAAAGGTCGAATTTTGGGCTCGTTAAATGGCACCGTTGCCGGGGACACGACTCATCTTTCGTATTTAGATTTTTATTATGTGATTAAATGATTGTTTCTAATTTGTAGGTCAATTTGTTCATGTCACATGCATTATTATTGATAATTCTTTGATGGATCTCTAACATTTGTTTTTGTGGCAGGGCCCTTGGTGTTCAAGGAGGCAAGGAGCAGGAGTTCCCGCTGCGAGGAGCCACAATAGCAACATTGGAGAAAAATTGAAGAAAGAAAAAAATTGTTGTCTTGCATTTGTGTTTTTCCATGTAATAATTGTCTTTAAAGCAGTCTTCGTTCGAAGACTCACGTGTGTAATGAACGAGATATATCTGGTTGTGTGGGGATCGCCCCACTTGAGTTTCGACCTAGGATCAGGCACACGACTCTCTGAGATATTTTTCATATTTTATTTTATATGTTTGATCGTAGGTAGGACACACATTAAATCTTAACATACGTAAACATCGCTTCACCTAGCCAAAATAAAAATCTATTCCTTCCCGCTAATAGAAACATGTTAGGTGCAATTTTTCATTGACTTGCATTCATTTAGGTTTAGATTTTAATTCAGTCTTATTTTCATGAAATTTTGCTCAAGGCACTGTGAGTTTCCTCTCTTAGCCTAGATCATGACTTTTATCGACTGCATGGCTTTTTCTCAACCTCCCTTTCTAGCTTGATCATGTAGCTTAATGGAAATTGGGAATGAGTGGTATACGATTGATTGATTGATTTGAGTTCACATTTAAACAGTGACAACCTTAAGCTTAAAATTGGGACTGATAAGTTGACCTAAAATGGAGTAAAATCATGTTTTGGGAGAGCAACACCCTTATTTACGTAGGATGGTTTTATTTGACATTATTCTTGATCCTTGGATAAATTGGAATGTTTAATCACCAATAAAAATGAGAAGATAATCAACCAACACTTGTTGGTTTCTTACGTGAGTTAGTGAATTCAAAAGGTATTGCATGCTTGTTTGAGCCTTGATTGCGCCAACACCCTCCCCTAGCCCTTAAGTACTCCATTCATCTCCAAAGATTCACTCACTCCCTTGTATATCAATCGTAACTTCGTCGTTCCTCTCATATATCTCCAGCATCATTTATCCATCTTTGTACTTAGGCTACTCTCAATCTAAGTATAGGGGGGACCTGAGTCCCCGTGATTTTATTACTCATCTTTCCTTTCCTTGATACTTAGGTTATTTCTAACCTAAGTATAGGGGGCCCCGTCCGCCTCAGTTCATATATTTTTCCATACTTAAATAGAGCTATGGCTTTATATCATCTAGTGCTATGAGGATATAACAAAGTTTAAGTATAAGGGGTACACCGTATATGCAGTATATGTACTTTAGCTATATTTTGAAAATTTTTGAAAAATTTAAAACTTTTTGGGCTAAAGTATAATCTCTTGATCTAAGTGGACAAAATATTTTCAGCTTTTTTATACTATGTTACACTATTTTTAAGAAAAATATTTTTGAAAATGATTTGAAAAATGGTTTCACTTATTTTGAAAAATCATTTGAAAAATATTTGGAAAAATCTATATGTGTGACATGCTGTTGAAAGTATTTTCTTGATTTCAAGGAAAATGAGTCTAACTTGTGTTTTAACTTTATTAAAAAATCCTTAAAAATGAAAAAAACAAATATCCTTTGAATTTCAAATTGAATACTAAGTCCAAATAAGTATCAATTTTCAGTGAGGCATTTCCCTTAGCAGAGTAGGTGGTTTAGAGGACATCGGGTAAGGCTCCGTCCTCAAGTAACATGTTCCATTTTTACGGCTTGTACTTACACCTATACTGGCTGAAAGCAAATGCATCTACTCTTTTGAGTTTAGGCAATAAATTGACCTCAAAGTCTTCATAAAAATTTCAAAAAAAAACTTGGGTGAAGGAGTTGGATTAAATCCCCTACATTTTCACTTCCACACAGGAGCAATGATGTTCAAGAACAGTCGGTTTATGAGGTCTTGAGATTTTAGGTTAACCAGCCATAACCATCAGGGTCTTAGACTTAATTATACACATTTCTTTAGTTTGCTAGATTTGCGTGCTATATTGCATGTTTAGTATCCTACCTTAAGAATATGACCAACACTTCACATGCACGACTGCGGTCATGATGAGATGAGTTGAAATTTCACTTGAGGAACTAGAATGAGGGACTTAAGTCTGGACTTGATCTAATGATGCTCAGGGATGAGATAAAATCATAGAAGGCTTCAAGAAACCCGAGTGCCAGCATTTTTTAGCCAGTATGAGAACTTGGTTCTTGTACTAATATCTTGATATTTACCTAAGTGCCAATGTGTGAATAAAAGAAAATTGTTGATCAATGTGCACCAACTCTTGGTAAAAGTAGTGGATCTAGAAAAAAATAATACAAAGCAAAGAAATATCATTGTTGAAAGAAAAGCTCATAGAAGGTCAAGAGAAAAACCTAACTTCCCATGTCGTGCCCCCTGACAACGATGCCATTTGTTGAGCATGGAATTCTCTGATTTTAATTTAATGAATAAAATTTGTGAAATTTTAAATAAATTAATGAACAAAAATTTATTCGATTCTCATGCCAAAATGAATGAAGAAAACGTAGCAAGAGAAATTTTCTATTTAATTTACCTCTATAACTTATAGGATCGAACTCAGGGAGGCTACAAAAATCCCGAGGGTTATTCAATTAATTGAAAATCAATGAAAAGAATTAAGGAATTTCTATCCACACTAGTCTTAGTTTTTGTATTTTTAATGGAATTTTAATTTTATATTTTTTATTTGATAATCTATTTTTATTTTTAATTTTGCAAAAGAATTATTATGATAATTAAAACAAAATAAATAAAAGAATTAATAAAAAGAAGAACAAAAGTTATTTTTTTATTGTTATAAAGTGGGGAGATAAACAAAAAATTCAAATAAAATTATTTTTGAGTTTCCCACAAGTTTTTAATGTTTTATCATTTTTCCAGAATGTGGACTTTGGTGAACTAGGAGCGAGGTGATCTCACTCGTTGTTCTCCAAATCGGCTACCAGATGGTGCTCTGACTTTATGTAGCGACACTCTATTGATCCCAGGCTTCAGTGATGGTCTACTGTGACTGATAGACAAGTTGGTGGTCAAGGGATGAATAACTCCAAGTGGACCTCCAACTTAGATTTCCTCGCTCCAGGTATGCTCGAAGAACATGTAATGAGTTCCTTGCGAGGAGGTGAAGCTACGGCTAGGTTTATTAGCGCAAGAAGGAGGGAAAATGGTGAAATGGATGAGAGCTTCGATGTGGGTGGTCAAACAAGAGTCGATCCTCAAATCTAGAGAAATCAGAGGGTATCCAAATATGTGAGAAGATGGAGAATGTTGATGCGAAGGTGTAGGCGAGGTCGACGATCAATGAGAGTGTCTGAAACCCCTTCGATCTTGCATATCGGAGGTTTATGGTTATGATTGAATCCAATAGATTTAGTGGAGATAAAAGAAAAATTAAATGCAAAATCAAAGATAACAAACATAAGTTCCCTACGGATTGAAAATAAAGTGGTAATCATCCTCGATCCATTATGGGTGGCGGAGAGTCGGCAACAGGACATAGGGCTCTTGTGTGTGTAAATGGATCACAATCTTTCATGTAAAATCTCACACTCTCGCTCGAAGGAGATCAGCCTCTGTCGCTAGTTGACACTCCAATGCTCAATCTTGGGCAATAAATTAGGTAAAATCAGATCAAACTCGCGGTAGAGTAAAGGGTATCAATTTTCATAACAAACTCCAGTTGACATTCAAAATGAGTGTGATCAGAGGCAAGAGTGGTGGATCTGGAAGTCTAGCGGTTGAGAGAAATGGATAGGATATAACATTGGAGAAGGAATTAGGGTAAGTTAATGATTAGGAAGTGTGGAGAAATTAGGTGAAGAGAGGGAGGTGCACAAGATGAGCGGGGTTAGCGAGCAGACCGGGTAGTTGACACGGGTTAGCCAATGGGAAGGCCAAGAGGATGCATACAAAATATGCTAAACGACAAAATATGAATAAAAAGTTAAATAATTGACTAAAAATCGAAAATGAAAAAAATAATGAAAATAAAAGTTAAGAATAAAATAAAGTTGATTTAATTGAATTTCAATTAATTAAATATGATATATACATCGGTTAAAATAAATAGAAGGTATTATTATAGGTATGTATACCTATATATACAAGGTTTTTAATTGATTAATTAATTACACAAACATATACATAACATATTATTTTATTTATTTACAATATTTTCTAAGGGTTTTAATGAAAAATTTAATTTATTTTTGGGAAATAATAGTTATATGTACAATATATATAAAGTGATTATTTTGCACGAATTTCTCGAGGACTCAGAAATTAATGGTAAAAGTGTCATTGTTGTCCCCAAAAATCCCATGACAAACAAACAAATTTTTTTATTTTTGCTACTTATCAACCTATATAGAGGACATGGTCGAACTCAGGGAGTCTACAAATCCCGAGGGTTATTCAATTAATCAAAAATCAATTAAGAGAAAACAAGAAACTCAAAAGACAGCTATCCTTAGTTTTTGTGATTTTTTTCTTTTTAATTTTTCTAATATTTTTTTTATTTTCTTATTTTCAAATTAATTTTTTTAGTATTTTGATTTTGCATTTTTTTATTTTAAAAAATAACATGAAGCAATATTCACAGGATCAAAAATATGCACATCAACTCTTTTTGTAATTTTTTTAGTTATAAAATTGCTAAGAAAAAAAATTAGAAAAAATACTTTTAGTTTTTAAAAGTTTTAAATATTTTTGGGAATTTTTGTGAAATTTTCAGATGTTTTTGTATTTTTCTAAAAATCAAACAAGGAGAAAATATGAAATTGTGCACAACATGTAGTAATTTATAACTTAAAAATATTTTAAGTGCCCTAAACTCCTGACAATTATTTTTATGATAAAATAGAAACAATAATTACAAACATGAACTGAAATCACTATTTTTGAATTTTTGTAGAATTTATTGTGATTTTTATAAGATTTTTGATGTTTTCCTATTTTTTTGGGGTTTTATAAATATTAATGCATGAAAATTGGTCAGAAATTAAAAGATAATGAAATAAAACTACCCGATTTCTTTGGAATTATCTAGAGTTATTTTCGAATTTTTATGAATTTCTGAATTTAAAATAAGGAAAAATGACATGGTTTTGATTTTTTTATAATAATAAAAGAAATTAAAATGCAATGGAAAATTTACACTTGGAAGATAATCACATCAGAGGTATATAATAAATTTTCGAAGATTTATTGATCAATAAAAATATTTATTTCACTGAAAAAGATCATGTAAATTCAAGTTCTGGAATTAAGGGACTAGTTTGCAAATAGTTCAATGTTCTTGCACCAAATAAATAATACGAATACACAGAGTGGAGAGTATGCAATTTACCCAAGAAGAACGTGCACAACACGTGCTTGAGGAGTTGGCAGGGCTTTTTTGCGACTTGCGAGAACTTCAGGGTGTGAATGTAACTTGCCCAATTATGTCAAGGGAAATTCT
Organism: Ottelia alismoides; assembly: GCA_037367405.1. Lineage (NCBI taxonomy): Eukaryota > Viridiplantae > Streptophyta > Magnoliopsida > Alismatales > Hydrocharitaceae > Ottelia > Ottelia alismoides. The sequence goes on along the minus strand of JAZKJV010007604.1, from coordinate 807,113 downwards.
GTAATTTTTAACACTTCCAGGACTATACTTGCAATTTGCCTGATTTCTTTATTATGAAAATCAACCCCTTAGGGTTTTCACTCGAGCTTCGTTCTTTCAAAAAGAGGGAGGCAACAAGGGGTGGCCGCCGCCCCCACTTCTTCCTCTTCACGCGCGGGTAGTGCGAGCGAGGCGTCGGCGGAGCGCAGAGGTGCTGCTTGGGAGGAGGCGCAACACCTGGGCGGTGGTAGGAGTCGGCTCGCCCAGTCAAAGGCGGGGGAGGCCGCTGCCCGTTGGGCTGAAGGGTCCTTGGCGGAGGATCGGGCGTAGCCGACGGTGAGGGAGGAGGTGCGGGGCGCTGGTCAAGGATGCGGCCACGTGGCCGCGCTTGCGGTGGAGGGGAGCAGTGGAGGTCTGGTATTGCAGGAGCAGAGAGTCGGCGGTGATCGCGCTAGGTAGAAGGTCGGCGAGGCAGAGGAGTTGGCTGGAACGGGGATGGCCTCTACATGGTGGCTAGCGTGCGCAGAGGGGCACGCGCGTGGAGGCATGGCGTGGAGTGCGCCACCGGGGATGGCCGATCGGAGCGGTCTTAACGGCCGATGGCTAAGGGCGACCTTCTGGCAGAAGGAGGCTAAGGATGGGTGGTCCGCTGGGGCCTGCATTTTTTGTTATATATATATATATAATATTTTTCTTTATGTGTAAACAAGAGAGAAGTATGTAAAAAAAGTTTATATTTTTTTAGAAAAAGAACTGTAAACAGAGGCTGAAAAATATTTTTTTTTTTCGTGGAGAACAAGATGTTAAAGAAGAAAAAACAATTATATGGATTTTAAACTAATTTTTCTATTTTATTTATATACAACTCGGAAAAATAAATGAGGATCCGACGGAAATGAGAGATTTGAATCCGATCTCAAGCCACCATACATGGTTGGTGTTAAGAGATTGTGGACGAAAGAATAAAACACGTGGAGATCGAGAAAGTGAGATGGAAAATTAAAATGCGATGAAATAAAAAAATTCTAGAGAAGCAAAATGATGATGAAATTAAAATGCGATGAAATAAACTACGATTAAGCTAAGATAAAATAAGAAGAAAAATGTGGATCTCTCCTTAGGAGCGGAAATGGACAGTGATCGTCTCGACAAGGCCGACTCGCTGTCACCGGACGGCTCGGAGGCTAGGCATTTTTCTGTACGAAATTTTCTCTCGGAGATCGGGCTCCTCTTTCTAAAGTTGATCAAATTGCAATGAAGGAGAAGGAGCCATATAAATAGAAAAGATAGAGATGAAATTTGAATTTTTGATTTTTTTGGTGGAAGAGATAAGAGAGATGAAATTTCAAATGAGATAAAGTAAAAGAGATAAAACTATTTACAAAATTATCTATTTTTTGAATTTTCATCACTTTTTTTATTTGAATTAAAAAATTATGTTTTTATTTTTTATGGTGGTTAATTAAAAATAGCAACTATATACATATAATATATACATATATGACATTATATACAAGGGTAAATGAGGAAATTAGGTCTTTTTTGTTTTAAAATTTTTATTTTATTTTTTTATTTTTATTTTGAATAATTAGTAAGAATAATTCACAAATATATACAAATACAATATTTATGAATACATGGGAAAATTGCACAAATCACCCCGGAAAACCAACTTTTTACTCGTAACTCCAAAAATTATGAAATCACAAGCATTTTAAAGATAATTTAATTTAAAATCCATTGGAAGTGAGATTGGTTCAATTTGAGTTCATATGAAGCCGGAATTGATCTTTCAATAAGTGCTTAGTGGCTTTTTTCAAGTGTGGTAACTTTTATTCTGTACAATATTTAATTGGGGAATTATTTTTATTAATTAGGACACTTTTTTATTTACAACTTTGGTCGTGAAAGTTTTTTGATTTGAGATCAATTAAGGCATAAATAAATTAGTATCAGTTTTATACAGATATACACCAAACACAATTTTTTTTGGATTTTTTGCTTAAGGACCCTATCTCCCCCGACTTTATTCCTGGTCGATTAGATCAAGTCTTGACCTTCTCTCGGGGTTCGGGTCAGCCTGTATACAGTCTTCCTTTTTTATTTTCTTTTATTTATTTTTCCTTTATTTCTTTTTTTATTCATTTTAGGTTAAAATTAGTACAGAGTGTAAAATATTTTACAAACAAATGCAAGTTAGTAAGAATATGGAGTTAGTGTTAAATGCATGTGTTTTATAAGGGATTTTAAGCTAAAATAAATGAATAAAGATGACAAATTGCTGGTTCATCATCTCCATGTGCTTTACCTTTGTTAGTCCCTTAGCAAACACTTATTTGAAAGAATAAGTGAAGAAAAAAAAACAAAGGGAAAATAAAGAAAGTAGGACAATATTGAGTATTAAACTTATCTTCATAAAATTGTAGTTTGGAGATCTGTTGTGTGTGTGAATTTCTGTGAGACTTAAAATTTTTAAATCGACAGCGTGCAAGTTCTACACATCATTGTCACAGTTTTAGCTCAGAAGTCATCTTAGATCTATCCTCTTCCCAAAGTATACCCTATGAACCTTGAACAATCGACTCATGTGTGTGAAAGGTTTTAGCTCTTCCCATCCAGAATCCCCGACTACCATGCAAATCACCTCTCCAGTAACTCATCCTCGGGAAGTAAGGTGTTTCCTTCTAAGGTATGTCGTGTTGTGTTCACAATCGAATTGGGGGAGAAGTTAGAAGAAGAAGAAAAGAACTGGAGTGTGGCCAGTGTAGTCACCTCTCCTTGTGAAGCTGGCCAGTGTAGCTGATTCTCCACCATGATCTACAGGTTTTCTTGAAGCTTGGACCTTTTTGGTGAGATATTTATATGGTAGTGGCTTCTTTGTTTGGGTTTTTTGGCGGTTCTGCTTGGATCTTGTTGTGGCCCTACGGATATAGAATCTTTTTGTTTCTGTACATGTTTTGGGGTCTTAGAAAAAATTGTGCCCAGTCGTCCATACCTTTTCCAAAGTTTTATTTCACCCGTTCTCCGGTCTTTGGATTTCAACGCTACAAGAAAAGAAACTCACACAGTCTTCCAACTTCGCGTCTGAGTTGAGCTAAGTGCATAGTGCGAGTACAAATTAATTCCCTATTCCAGTGTTGTACCCAGAATGAAGAGACCAGGTTATACACTAAGACTCAAACAATGCACACTGTCATGTCGAACTTAGAGAATTAAGTCAAAGACCTGAAGCTTCTAAAATCCTATTTCTTGGTGAAGTTCCTCTGAGAATTAGGTGGATTAAGGTCCAAATAAGATCAATTCTTCAATTTTAATCCAGACATAGTTTCAGTGTCAATACTATCCTGAAAAATGCACATGCAAATGCAAGAAAATATGCACAATGTAAAGAGATTTTTTTAGAACAATGCAGATGTAAAAGAAAGTTTTTTTACTTATGCAAGTTTTTATAGTTTTTTTGTTTTGTAGTTCTTTTTTTTTAGTTTTTTTTCAAAAAGGGAAAAAGGGTTAGTAAAATATATACGAGATTTTTTTGATGTTTTATTTGTTTGTGTTTTTTTGGTTTTTTGTTGTTTTTGTTTTTCTTAACACACGTGGATTTTACAAAATTATATACATACCCCCCCAAATAAATATATTTAAAAGTATGAGTTATGTCTAAAATGTATATACAATATATAGGACACCCCCTATACTTAGCTCGAACTATTTCCTCATAGTGATCAGAGAGCGACAAAGGAAGACATAACTCGTGCTAAGTATAGAAAGGTAAAAAGACTCCTATGCTACAATCACTCAAAGAAAAGATAAAAAGAATAGAAGTTGGTAATCCCCCCCATACTTAGGATCAAGTAATCATAAGTATAGTGGAATGTACAAAAGGGAAAACCGATGAAGAGAATGTACAGACTCACAAAGACAAGGACACGACATGAACGACATCACCCCCCCTATACTTAGGGTAGAGTATCCCTAAGTATAGGCAACAACAACAAGAGTGATGAACAGGACGAATATGAACAACACAAATCATTCACCCCCTATACTTAGGATAAAGCACATCCTAAGTATAGCATATATAAACACACACAGAAAAGGGATGAATGATAAAACGAGAGAAGAAAGAGTGAAGCAAAAGGATATACAAGAGGAGTGGATTTACAAAGGTTAACATGGACGAAAACGAACCTTCTTGTGGGACCGCTGAGGTATGGATTTGACAAGGTGTAGGTCGATAATGAGATCATCATTAGACATAAACTGAGTAGGATCGACTAAGAATATATCCTCAGCGGTATCAGATTGTGCATGCCTAAACCTATTATTGGAAGTAGTGTGGTCATGTCCTGCCTTGTAAGTCTCGCAAACATCAAAGTAAAATTTCTCAAAATCATTATCAGAAAAAGTAGGATTAATTTCATCCTGGTGAGCCTCTACCAGATCATCATCTTTATAAAAAGGCCCAAATTCTTTTTTAAAAGCAATCAAATAAAATTTGGCATGATTGGTCTCATCTAAATCAAGGTGAATAGGAACGGACTTATTAGTGAAAGTAGTCAAATCATGTCTGTCCTTTCTAGTCTCAGAGTATGCCTTCCACTCTAGGGTGTTATCGTGTAAATTCCATGGATGTCATCAATGCATCGCCACGTACCAGGAGAGGGAACTCCAACGTGGCAGTGTTCCCTTTCTTAAAATATGGACGGTGAGAAATGGTGTAGGCAGTGGCCATGGTCAAGATGTGATGCTCAGATCTTCTCCTTCTCTTCCTCTTCTTGTGTTTAGGGGTAGATAAATCTGTCATGGCTTGTTGAAGTGCGGCTTTAATTATCTCATGAAGGGTAGCCACCACTTCGGGTTTAGTCAACATGTTTTTGAATTTTTGGACCTTCTCCAAACAAGGGAGGAGATCGGAATCTGCATATATACGAGCATTACCAAGAGCAGCCTATACAGTGGCATCCTTGAGGACAAGGTTGGGACATGGCAGTGTGGGTAAATAATCAGGCATTTGGGTCCTCTCCTCACAAATTGAATCACAAACATGTCTCACGAATTCTTTTCAGATTTTTGAATTTTTTTCATTTTTTTTGTATTTGGGTGATTTCAAGCTCTCATGATTATCCTCCAGTGAATCCATATCCTCAAATAGTGGAGCAGCGTTCTGTCTCTCATTTATGTTAAATAGACTGGAAATCCTCGAATTCATATGCTCCACAATCAGGTTCAATGTCTTAAGTGTGGAAACCATGAAAGGTGACTCCGAAATCCCAGGATCGGGTGGGTTGAGTAAGGGTGGGTGAGAATCAAAGTCCTCCGACTCCTGAAATAAGGGGTTAGGCAGATATGCACAAAAATCAGGAGGAAGATCCTCCAAGAAAAGGGAAGGTGGATAGTCTGGAGAGTACAAGGTATCTGCGAAGATCGGATTAAAATAACTCCAGTCGACCATCTTCGAAACAAAAGATGAGAGAGCACGAGGGTCAAGTCAAAAGATATGGAGAAAAAAGCGCAAATGCACAACAGGATCTAGTATGCACACAAGCAATCAAACACAATACAAACCCGCAATTCACCAACTCAACGCAATGTGAAGACCGTGAAGGTTCGGTCTATTAATATTGTATGTTTTAGAGTTAGGTGATAATCACAAGAATTGTACAAAAACTTAGGTTGAATTATGGGATTTGGGCACTGACCTTAGTGTGCACGCGAGCAAGTTAAAACAAATACAATGAGGGGGTTTCTCTACCCAAATCAATGATTTTTCCTTATGTTTATTTTACAGTCGAGTTTTCTTTAGCAGTCCCAAATTTTAGGCAGTTATCACATGGTTAAAATATTTTCAAAGAATCGCCTACCGAGTGTCCAATTTCCTTTTTAACTTATGTGAGTGAAAGCAAGGAAGGATATAGGAAATGCCAATGCACGATTAAAAACGATGATGCATGCAGGGCTTAGAGATGCTTACCTTGTCGCCAGCACTCTACATGCAAGTGATCCGCGCAGAATTTAAATAACGAAAAATAAACTAACCTATATGATGCAAGTGAATCGTCCTAGATTATAGCTTCTATTAACGGGCAGGAACAAGTTAATTTGACTAAGTCCAAATTACGCTCTACTCTATAGGCACAAAATTTCTTATTTAGGTTGTTTGGACCTAATTAATTTCCTGGCTCAAGCAAATTAATTAAAGCAATCAAGAGGTTGCTCACGAAATCCGCGGGAAACAAAGAAAAATAAGGCGATGAAAACAAAATCGATGAGGTCCCCCAAGTGCACCGGCACTTGGTGCAACAAACCCCGCAACAAATGAGTGTCCGTTTTACAAGAGTTCAAATGGTAGAAAAGATAAACTCTCTCTCTCTTGTCTCCTTCACTTCTTCTTCTCCTCTTCTCATGCTATCCTGTAGCTTGGTGAAGAATCAAGCCGCCTCTACATCTCTTGGGTGCTTCGGTTCTCCTAGGATCACCTCCTTCGCTCCGTGGGCCCACACAAGAAAAAGAAAAGAGAATGTTTAAGAACCACAATTATCAAACATGAGAAAATGATGAAATAAATGTCGTGGATATTAACTATGGAATAATGCGGCAAATTATAAACAAATATTTAAAACCAAGAATAGCAGGTCAAAAGAGAAACCTAACCAAGAAAAAGAAAAGAGAATGTTTAAGAAACACAATTATCAAACATGAGAAAATGATGAAATAAATGTCATGGATATTAACAATGGAATAATGTCGCAAATTATAAACAGATATTTAAAACCAAGAATAGCAGGTCAAAAGAGAAACCTAACCACCCTCGTCGTGCCTCCCTGGTAACCTCGCCATTTTGTTGTGCACGAATTTCTCGAGGACTCGGAAATTAATGGTAAAAGTGTCGTTGTTGTCCCCAAAAATCCCTTGACAAACAAACATTTATTTTATTTCTACTACTTATTAACATGTATAGCGGACACGGTCGAACTCTAGGAGGCTACAAATCCCGAGGGTTATTCAATTAATCAAAAATAAATTAAGAGAAAACATGAATCTCAAAGGACGACTATCCTTGGTTTTTATGAACTTTTCTTTTTTATTTTTTTAATTTTAGTTTTCTAATATTTTTTTATCAATTTTTTTAAATTTCTTGATTTCAATTTTTCCAAAAATAACACAAAGCAATATTCACAAGATAAAAAATACACACACCAACTCTTTTCATAATTTTTTTAATTATAAAAATGCTCAGAAAAAAATTATAAAAATATTTTTGTGTTTTAAATTTTTGAAATTTTTTTGGTAATTTTTGTGAAATTTTCAGATGTTCTTGTATTTTTCTAAAAATCAAACAGTGAGAAAATGCGAAATTGTGCACAGCTTGGAGTAATTTGCAACTTAAAAATATTTTAAGTGGCCAAAACTCTTGACAATTAATTTTATGACAAAATAGAAATAGTTATCTACATACAGGAACTGAAATCACTATTGTTGGATTTTTGTAGAACTTTCTCTATTTTTATAAGATTTTTGGTTTTTTCTAATTTTTTTGGCTTTTATAAAGAATTAATGCATGAAAATATCAGGAATTTAAAGACAATGAAATAAAACTACTTGAATTTTTATGGAATTTTTTGGAGTTATTTTCGATTTTTTTTATGAATTTCTGAATTTCAAACAGGGAAAATGACTTGTTTTGAATTTTTGATAATAATAAATGAAATCAAAATGCAATGAAAAAAATATACTGGGAAGATAATCACATCAGAGGTATATAATAATTTTTGGAAGATTTATTGATTATTAAAATATTTATTTCACTGAAAAGACCATGTAAATTCAAGTTATGGAATTCAAGGACTAGTGTGAAAATAGTTCAATGTTCTTGCACCAAATAAATAATACGAACACACAAAAGGGAGAGTATGCAATTTACTAAGGAATAACTTGCACAACACGTGCTTGAGGAGTTGGCGGGGCTTCTTTGCAATTTGCGAGAACTTCAAGATGTGATTGTAACTTGCCCAATTATGCCAAGGGGACTTCTGCATTTTCTAACACTCCATGGGCTATATTTGCAGTTTGCTCGATTTCTTTATTTTGAAAATCAACCCCTTAGGTTTTTCTCTTGAGATTCGTTCTTTCAAAAAGAGGGAGGCAACAAGGGGTGGCCGTCGCCCCCTCTTCTTCCCCTTCACGTGCGGGTGGCACGATCGAGGCGTCGGCAGAGTGCAGAGGTGCTTCCTGAGAGGAGGCGCAGCATTGGGCAGTGGTGGGAGTCAACCTGCGTACAAAGGAGGTTGCCGCCCGCTGGGCTGAGGGTTCCTTGGCAGAGGATTGGGCGGAGCCGGTGGCGAGGGAGGAGGCGCGGGGCGCTGGTCAGGGATGTGGCCACGCTGGTCGCGCTTGCAGTAGAGGGGAGCTGTGGAGGACTGGTGTTGCAGGAGAGGAGAGTCGGCCGAGATCGTGCTAGGCTGAAGGTCGGAGAGGCAGAGGAGTCGGATGGAACGAGGATGTCCTCCGTGCGGTGGCTGGCACGTGTAGAGGGGCCCACGCATGGAGGCGTGGCGTGGAGTGCGCCACCGGGGATGGCCGAGCGGAGCGGTTTCACCCAAACTAATAATCGAAAGGTCTAACTGAACTCTATACTTTGATTTTATGAAAATAAGTTTAATACTCAACATTGTTCTAAGTTCGTTATTTTTCCTTTATTGTTTTCCTTTTTCTTTTATTCACTTATTCTTCGAATAAGTGTTTGCTAATGGAATAACAATGGTAAAGCACATGGAGATGATTAATCTGCATCTTCATTTATTTATTTTAGCTTCAAATCCCTTATAAAGCATTTGTAAATGTCGATAATTTTATTCTTTTAAAAACCCTTATTCTTGTATAAATATTGTATATTTATTACTATAACCTAAAATAGATTTTTAAAGTAATAAAGGAAAAATGAAGAAAATGAAAGACTGTATATATGCAATCCATACATGTTGACCCAGACCCCAAGAGAAGGTCAAGAATTGACCTAATCGACCATGAATAAAGTTTGGAGAGATAAGGCCTAGTTACCAAAAATTCTAGAAATTCATTTGTCACTTGTATATTTATCATTTGTATAATATTGTCTATAATACATATTCTTTCTTTAATTTATTCATCATAATGTTTTTTAAATAAAAATGCTTTCTTCTTCAAAATTCTGAATAAAGTTCTATTCTAAATAATAAAAATTATATATATATTGTGTAAATAACATCACTTTCAAAAAACCATAAAGCTCAATTTGCAATATCAATATCTTATCCACCAAAACTCTAAAGTCATCAAACTCACTTTCATTTTAATCTAAATTAAATAACATTTAATATACATATGATTTGACAGAAATCAGTGTTTAGGTGTGAAATGTGGTAAATTGGGGTGCTATTGTATATTATACTAATGTATACTATGCATGTTATTTAAATATTTATTTTCCTGTTCATATTTGTGAATGTTGTATTTTTAATTAGTTGTGGATATTATATATGATCATATAAAATACCAATAAAAATTACAAAATAAAAAAATATGAAAAATAAAATCATGGATATATTGTATATGTATCACTATGTATATACTATACATATACCTATTTCATTAATATAATAAACTCATTTCTAAAAATCAAATAAAAATTTCTTATGCCCTTATAAAATATTGTAACTAATTAAAATAATAAACTATGTATATATTTGTATAACTAATTAAATAAAAAATTCAAAATCTTGTATATATAGGTAAAGATGCCTATAAATTGTACATTCTATTTATTTTAACCCATGTATATACCATATTTCACGAGTAAAAATTCACCTAAATTAACTTGATTTTATTCTTAACAACTTTTATTTACATTAGTTATTAATTTAATTTTTTTATTTTTATTTAATTATTTAACATTTTCTTCCTATTTTATCATCTAGCCTATTTTGTTTGCATCCTTCGAGCCTTCGGACAAACCACAAATCACCCTTGTTAGATTTGTCGTGTTGTTTTAGTCGAGCAATTATGATCACTAAATAACAATGAAATGAATTGAAAAATCAACGAAATAATCAATGCACCGTTTTCTGTATATTTTACACGGAGAAGACCCATGGCCGTCTCAAAGAGGCAAAGGAACAACTTAGGTTCTATTTAGGTCACTTAGAACGCAGTTTCCAAACGACAAATTTTATTTTTTTATGTAATATAATCGCAATTGCTAATATGCACTTGAATTAGGCCATTAAGAAATCAAGAAACTTAGCCAAAATAATTTTAATGTGAAATTAATCAATTTAGCCTAATTGTAATTTTCCTAGAAAACTAATCAAATGATGAAAGCAAGATGTATTTTTTTTGGAATTTTTGGTTTTAAAATGTAACAACGAAGAATGCACACTTTTTGTGGGTTTGTATGGAATTTTGCACACAAATATAATGCAAAAATTATGAATTTTTTACTAGAAGTCAAAAATGATTATTTGAAGCTACCTTATTTTTTGGAATTTTTTGTCAGAAAATGTTTTTAATGAATTTTGTATGTGAAATAAAGTTATCGTGAGTATTTAAGTCCTAATAGATCCATCAAATCAATTTATCTAAAAACATTTTTTTATATCAAAAAGATATTTTAGTCGGCATTCCAAGAGATTTGAATTTTACAAAAATAATATTTGCATATTTAATTAAAAATCAATTACATAAATCACTCAAAAATTTATTTTATGCACAAGGCACATCTATTTTTGATGAAATCTTGATAGTAATTAAAGCACAACTAGAACCATCATCTTTTACTGTAGCATATTTTTTGGTGCAAGTTTTTAATTAAATATGAATTTAAGACCAAAAATTAGGTAAACTAAGCAATTTTTCACAAAAAATTTAGTTAATTACCCAATACTCACAAAATTATAAATAAATAGCCAACATACACAAAATTAATTGAACAAAAAATGCCATTATTGTATTAATGAAATGATGCCAAATTATAGTCGAAACTGAATCTCAAACATAGGGGTATCTGTGCAATTTGGAATTTAAAATTAAACATCTCAAACTTTGCTCAAGGGCACTTTTGTAATTCGGAAAATCTGAGAGGAAACTATGCAATATTTAGAAATAAAAAAAAAATGAGAAAAGGGGGGAAATGATCCTTCTTCTTCTTTTCGTGGAGAACATGGGTTCCAAGAATGGAACCCACGTCTTGGCTGGAGAAGGGTAAGGAAGTCGAGGCACGCGACTTCCGCACGTACAGAGAGCGGCGGACAACTGGTGTTGGGGCTTGGGAGTTGCTGGCTAAAAATCTCGACGGTTGGAGGCCAATGGAGATGGGTGCTGCATGGAGAGGCAACATCACTGGAGAAGAGGAGCGGCTGGACGGTGCGCAACCACGCAACGGTTTCATGACGCGAGGTGCTAGAGATGCAATGCAAGGGGTTGGAAGCAAGCTTCTGCATGAGAGGGAGTGGAGGTGTGGTGGGCGCAACGTAGAGTAGCCATGAGGTGGTTTTTGCTGTGATAGTGGGGGTCTGATAAGGGGTCGCGATTATGTAGAGGTGGATAGTCATTGTTGTGGCATGGGGGTGGTCTGGTCGAGGGAGGAAGCTTTGATGAAAGATGTAGCGGTCGCGCAACCACACGCTGGTGGAGGTGGGATGTGGTAGGTGCATCTCATCGATGAAGATGATAGTGGACTGCGGCTATTGTTTGTTTTGATTTTAGTATTTTTTTAAACAAAGAATAAAAATGAACATGAGAAGGTGTAAATTGTGGTGATTTGGTGATAGTGATGGTGGTGGATTAAGGGAATGATTGAAGATCATTACAGAACAATAAAAAATGTTAGATAAATAAAATAACAATGAAAATGAGAGGGAAAACATACATGTGTGCTTCACCAGATTGCAGAGCAGCTATGCTGAAATCCTATCATGGCTTCGAGTGGTGTGGCGATGACACTGTGAAGTTGGGAGAGCTTGACTATAAACTCGATACATGGGGACGGTAGTCACCGCAGATCTCACCTAAAGGAGGTTGTTAATTCGTAATACGGTGGAACACTGTCACTGATCTACCTTGATGAGCTCTCTTATTTTCTCTAAGAATGGTGGATAGGGAAAAATGAATAGGTGAATGGGAATAAAAGGAGAAAGAAGTTGGAGAAGCTAGAAAAGAAGTGGGGTAGAAGTTGGGAAAGAAGTGGGAGAGGTGTAGTGAATATGAATTGGTGGAAGAGAAAAAATGAAATTAAATAAAATAAAAATTAAAAAAAATCAATATAAAAAAATAAAAAAGAAATAAAAGGTATCAAATCAAAAGTGATCAACATGAAAGTAGCTCGACTCGACGAGATCGACAACTTTTTTGTTGGACCGAAAACTAAAATAAACCATCTGTACAAAAAAATTGGTGGTATCCAATATATATAAAATTCTGAGTTTTTTTTATCTTTTACGTATTTTTTAACATTTTAAAATAATATAAAAATCAAAATAAAAATTTAGAGAAAATATAAAATAAACATTTACAACTTAATCTATTTTTTAGTTTTTTAATAATTAAAAAAACAAAAAATAAAGGGCACATATGTACAATATACAAAGTGGCCCAAAACCCAAGTTTCACATGCAAGCTTCAATTCTTTTGAATTTAGTCTTGTCTTAAAGGTATTTGAATGTACATTAATTCAATAGTGAGTAAGGATCCATAGGAGACTGTATGAGAGAGATATTCACATTTTAAGGTTCTTATTCTCAAGATAGGGTTTGGGTTTTATTAGCCAATTTTACAAGGTAATATTTTTTTGATATTTTTCATTTATTAGCGTTAGTAATATATACACTATAGAGTTAATTTTATTCAATTTTGAGTTAGTGAAAAATAATACAAATAAGGAAATATGGTGAATATACCTATGATATTTACAAGGGAATTTCACATCTTATTAAATGCAAATAAGCATGCTAAAAGATAGATACCAATTCTAAATGCATGAATGAAAATAATGCAAAATAAATGGAGATATGCAACTAATTACTTGGGACCAAAGCTTTATTTTTGACTTTTAGAGTGATGATTCACAAATTCATCAACCCCCTATACTCAAACCTTGCTCGTCCTCGAGAAACTAAAAGGACATGCAAAAGTGAAACGATTTTGGTTTCCATACAAAGTTCATGAACAAAAGGTGAAAATGGAGCTCTACTAAACCTTTGGATTAATAATGTGATCGAACCTTATTGGGAATTGAATTTAAGACCTAACAACTTTTACGTTGCTCAAGCCTCTATTTATGTCCACTTTCTGTCAGGTCAGAACATATCTTCATACACAAATTCTGATGACTACAAATCTTACTTGTACGGTGTAACTGAAATATAGCTTTCCACATCCGAAATTGCAAAGAAACATCCTCCTCTAATAAGGTAACCCTAATTACTTGGTCTAGCAACTCTTTCCTTAAGGAGCGGGGTATTCCCTTATAAGTTCAAGTGCAATTGGCTCAAGAAGAGGGGTGATGAATCCGTGATTCAACCACTAGATGTTGAAAATAGATCTTCATTTATGAGTAATTAGCTTCATTTCATCATTTATTCTGCATTTTTACCATTCAAGCACTTAGAATTAATATCTACAGTTTAGCATGCATAATTACATCCATAATCGTCTTCCCATTTTCAAATAACTTCATCCATTTTTAATTTAATCAAGCTAATTCCAATTGACATAAACCAATTCAATGTGTACATATTGCTAACAAGATTAAACGAAAAAAATGCTAAATCAAATAATTGGCCAGTGAGACAAAACCCTAATTTTAGATAGATAGACTAAAACATTCATGTCTTCCTCATACACTGTTCAATTTCATTCTACTTACTTTTAAACTAAAATCGGGGCTCATATGTGAAAGTTGGGTTTGGGTCTCTTTTGCGCATTGTGTATTTTAGCGTTTTTTGGCATTATATTTTATGGACATACTTAACCCTTTATCTTTTATTTATTTTTCATTTATATTCTTTGATGAACGTTTTATAAAGATGCATAAAAATTCAAATCCAAAATAATACTGAAATCAAAGAAACTGAACAAGTGTGAGTGTCCCTTGTGAATCTATACAAATATCTCTCGTTTTGTACTACATTTATTATCCTATTTTCTTATTTATTAAAAATCCCAAAAATATATTAATGTGTAATTGTGTCCTTTATCTTATCACATTTTCTTGATTTTCTAACCTATTTAATAATCACAAAAAAATTGCAAAAGCCAGAAATCATTTTTCTATACACACAGAAAGCCATCAAAAATATCATTTTGTACAAATGACCTCTTTTGCTTTTATTCCCTTTATGTAAGTTCTAGTCTCGTTGAGACGAACAACTTTTTTGAAGAAAGATTTTTGATCCGAGGGCTCTTCTACTTCTTTTTTTATTGTATTTAATTTTTGAATTTTTTGGGGGGACACATGACGCCTCCTAGGGCAGCCACTTGTCACACCCCCACTCTCTTCTCTCTCTTCCCCCAATGCACGTTCCTAGCACGTACATCCGTAGCCTCCTAACGATAAACCCCTTCAATCTCATGTTGTGCATTCCCTCTATGTAATCATCCGACTTCCTCGGCCATTTTCGTTGGTCTACCTGCAGCCACCGTGACCTACCCTTCACTAACCACCATTATCTCCATCGCCGCCGTCTCTATCTCTCTCTACTTAAACCCATTGATCCCACATGATAACCTCATCCACCAAACGAGAGGGAGAGAGAGACCATTCCCTTAGACATCGCCAGTGATAGCAGCGATATAAATAGTCGAGCAATGACGACTCCAAACCTTCTATCTCAGGAGAGATTCATGATAGCGTATTCAGTGTTGCAACCACTCCTAGCAGCTACGAAGCTTTGAGCCATACTCCACTACGATTCTTGACATGCTGACGGAGCTTCGTTGAGCACCATTTTTCCAGACGAAACCTCAGGTAAACTTCTTCCCCCTTTTTATTGCTTCTTCTTCCTCTATCTCGCTTCTTCTAATTCCTCTATTTTCCTTTTTTCCCCGTTTTCTTTTTCTCCTCTTTCAGCCTCATTCCTTCTTGTCACTACAGCTGATGAACCCCATATTCATCTCTGTCACATCGACCACCGCCTTCCCATTCATCGTACAACTACGTGCTCGTCGTTTTACCACATATAGAGCCCTAACTCTGCCTCTCTCTCCCTCCACGCTTGCCATCACCTTTCACCCACCACGATTGTCAAACACCCTAACATATCCCTTCACATCCAGTTGATTCAATTGTCCTTCCTCGACCATCAATCACCATCATATATCGTCGAACTTCAAGCACCTTCTTTGCCTCACATAGCCGTCTCCAGCAGACCTTCTCGTTGGGTGCGTGTCTCCCACCCCCTTCTTCCTCATCACTGCACACCCCCCTCTTCACTAGGTTTGATCACCGCCATCGCTTGCGAGCCACTGCACCACCCTTGCCATCGACAACCTTGCAACAACTCACTACCATCTTCTTCAGAAGCCCCATCAACTACCTTGTTACCATACGCCCACCTCATCAGCCACCGACTCAGCCTCCTCATATGGCTTATGTCGACCGCCACCCACGAGCAACTGGACTATGACCTTGCCCTTCACCACCATGCCTCCCACCGTTAGCTAGCCAATGGCCCCCAAGCGGCACCTGCAGAATTGTTCTCTCCTTCGATTATATTGATTTTGTTAAGAAGAGGAAGGACCAAAAGCTCCTTGCGTGCAAGTCCATCTCCCTATTGGAGTTTCGAACTAACACCCTTGTAGTTATGAAGAATTGCACGAACATCCCTGCCAGTTAGAAAATACGTCCGTGGCACCCTCCTATGTGGAAGAATTGCAAACACCCCCCTTTTCACATGCTTTACACATGAGGATGGGGAAATTATGCCCGCGCTCATTTGCTCTTCCACAAATTACGTGTGTATCCCTACCTCCAGACTCTCGTGTGGAATGCATGCGTATTGTGGGGAAATTTGCAGAAAGACCCTCAGGTGTTTAGGTAATTGCATCTAATTACTTCGTGCATATCTCTTTTAATAGGTTTATTTCTGTATTTGAATATAGATCCCAGTGTTTGCATTTCTATTTGAGCATTCATTTAGCATCATTTTGTTATTCTAAAAATTACATCCTTTAGAACAACTTTTTGTTTATCACGTACATATTTATTTGTAACTTGAGCAATGGTTGATTTAATATAATTATTATTTTGGAAAATAGCATATTTCCCCTCTATATGATATTTAATGTGCATTAAATTAATTATAGCTCCAAATTTCTTGATAATTCACAATGCATATATTTAATTGTGTTCTTACATTATGCCCAAATATCACCATATTTGCACTCATATCGAGGTCACAATAAATCAAAGAATGTCAGAAATAAATTCACAATATATTTTTAAGATAAATAGGTTTCTGGATAATTTGATTTCAAAAATTTATTGGAAATTAAATACTCATAGTCATTTTGTTTACATAAAGAATTAAAAAAATCATGCAGTGTCAGAAAATTCTAAAGCGTAGCTTCATTTCATCACATTCCATTTCCAGACCAAGTTTAAAGTTTTTTGGACTTGTTTATTTTTAAATTGCATTTTAGTCCTGAATTTTGGGAAATTTGCATGACATTTTAACTCGCATAAAAAATAAAAAATATACCTCTCTGAAAACTTTATTATAGATCGACTATAAATCTACCTAAGGAGATAATTGCCTGCCTAAGTTCGAACTTTAACTTACCAAGTAAAAAAATAAATTGATTGCTTGTTTTTAATTGATACATTAATTAAGCCAATTTTTATTAATGTGAAATTGCTCGACTACAAATAAAATTTAACGTTAGTTCCACATAATTAATTAGTGCTTTTTACGATTCTTAAAATGGCACCGTTGTCGGTGGAGCATGGCTTCGGTTGTTCTAAAAAATCTAGATATTAGGTTTTCCACCCTCGGGTAGTCTGACCCTTTGTTTTTTTGTATTTATTTCTCTATTTATTTTCTAAACATTCTTTTTTTCCTTCATTTTTCCGTATATCTTTCAAGGTACTCGGTGGACTTAGATTGCCTTTTTAGGTGACACAACTAAAAACGACCGGACACACGAAAAAAATATTTTTGGAGTGAGAGAGTGTTCTTTTATTTTTTATCATTAGTTAATCGTTTCCAGCAATTTCCGATCATGTTATTGCGTGTGTAAAGAGACTGTATTATTTCTATTGTGTGTCGGACTTGTTTCACTCTCCGGTGAGGGTGGAGCTTGACTTGAGTGGAAAAATTAGGATAGGCACACGGTAGTGTAATTTCAAACTTGTACGTGCCCTTCGTAATTTAGGACAACACATTCACTTTAAACCACACACACCTTAGATTGTTTTAATGTAGTCAAATTCAATTCACTTCTTCCCGCTAGTTAGGCATGGTCTCATCACATATATTTCATATAGTATAAAATTTTCAATTCTATATTGCATTCTACATGTAGTGCGTTGATGAATCTATGATTCATCACTCTAAAAGTTGAAAATAGAGCTTTGTTCCTAAGTAATTACTGGCATTTCATCACTTATATGTCATAATAAGCATTCATGCATGTATAAATAATATCTGCATTTTAGCATTCATATTTGTATTAAATAATAAGTCCAATTCATCTGTAAAAATCACCTTTAAATACCATATTTTTATATATTTTATAGTAACTCAAAATCTAATAAAATGAACTCTATAATGTATACATTACTAACACTAATAAAGAAAAAATATCAAAAAAATACTAACTTGTAAAATTGATCAATAAAACCTGAATCTAAGTTTGACATTAAGAACCATAAAATATACATATATCTCTCACACATTGTCCAATTTAGGTCTGCTTACTTTCAAAATAATATACATTCAAAGACCTTCAAAACAAGATTAATTCCATAAAAATCGGAGATAGTATGTGAAACTTGGGTTTTAGGCCCCTATTCTATATTGTACATATTGACCACTATACCCTCCATTTTTATACTTTCATTTTGTTAATTATTAAAAATTCAAAAAATTAGATTAATTTGTAAATATTATTTTCATATATTATTTAACTTTATTTTTTATTTTTCTTTAATTTAAAAATAAAAAGTGCAAAATATACAAATATGTATTTTATACCTATAAGATGCCACCCAAAAATACTTTTTGAATAGATGACTTTATTTGATATTTGTCCTTTATAAATGTTTTAGATCTCGATGACATGAGCATCTTTCGTGAAGAAACTTTTTCAATTTGAGCTCGTTTCCTATTTTCTATAGATTTTCTATGAATTTCTACTCTGTATTTTCTGGAGCTGATATGTGGCCGCTCTTGGAGCCGCCACACGTCGCCTCCTCCTTCGCCCATTTATTCCACTTAGCTCCTTTATCTGCGGCTGTTGGACGAATGGATATTTCATGAATGGCCCGGATCTTCTCTTTTTTCTATCTCTCCTCTTTTCTCTCTATCTCCTCACTCTCTCTCCCATCCACTTCCTACATGCCCCCCAACGACCCATGCAGAACTGCCCCCTCTACTTCTTTATGCGCTTGCAGCTGCCGCCCATGCCTAGCGCGTACCGCATCTCGTGCATAACCTCCTGCGGCCACCAACTCCTCCTCGAATATTCTCTCACTCCCTCAATTGTCTCCTTCAATCTCTTGCACTCGGCCAACGTCCCGTTTCCTCTACCTCCATCTCCTCTTCTCCTTTAAAACCAGGCCCTCCATCCACTTGAATCAGCATCTACCAATTCGTGCGAGAGGTCGAGAGTTCCCTAGAGCATCTCTTGTCACAGCAGAGACCCAATCAAGGCTGAGCGATGATCGGCCTTTTTCACGACAAGATCTAAGAGGCCCCTTGTCTCCTGTCGCAGCTACCCTTCCTCGCGACTGCTTTGCTCAGGCCGCCGACCTTTGAGCAATGATCTGAGGTGCCTCTCTGTGCACATCCCTTCCCAGGCACTCCTCCACCTCATCCATCCAAAGTATTGTTCTTCCTTCTTCTTCTTCCTTCATTATCCTCTTCCTCCATCATCCTCTACATTTCCTCCCTCCTAAATCCACCTCTCTCCATGCTTCAAATCAAAAATCAGATTCCATTTCTATGGACAAATCACATGCTACGAATCTAACTGTGATTTTTATTTATTTTTTTTCAGAATATTTCTTTAATTAATTAAATAGATATTTAACCATGGTGAACAAATATTGTGACTTCCCCTGTTCACAGTTGAAGTTCCCCTGTTTTCTTCTCTCCCATTCACACCTTCCCTTCATCTCTCTATCTTCTTTCACTCAGACACCGAGCTCGCCCCTCCTACATCTGTCCTCAACCACCACCGACGTGCGCGGTTTCAGCTGCCATCGACTCTTTAGCAAACACCCAGGTCCTCCACGCACACAACGTGCGCCTTCGCGCACATGTTCCTTAGCTGCAGAGGAGCAGCCGACACTGCCCAGGAGCACCGCCCCTTCGCTACTCCTCAACTTTTACGCATCAACTCAACACCACCGGATTTCACCCACCTGCGCGAGATCCCCCTCCACTCTCATCATCGCCTCATCGATCGTGTATCGATCGGGACGCCCTCACATTGGATCATTACCACCATCTCTTTTCGCCTAGAGCGCATCAAGCTTCGCGCACGGTAGCACCGACTTTGTCCCTGCCACTCCGCCTCCTGATGTAATCCACGCCCTCATCTTCTGCCTACTTCTAACCACCTTTACGTGAGGCTAGGCCTGACTCTTCTCCGCCTCTTCGTGATAGGGGGAGGTCGGATCGACGAAGCCAGGATGACCTTTGCCTTCGGTGACGTCCCTATGACATGGTGGGCTTAACCCCCCGGCGCTCCGTCGCTGATGAGTTGTCCCCAGTGATTGTGGGGATCCAGTGAAGAACGGGGCCTCGTCTAGAAGTCCGCACCTACGCCCTCGCTCTTCCATCTCTCCAAGTAGTTCCCTTGATCTCTTCTTACTTTTTCTTTGACTTTTCTCATAATTAAGTACGCTCCTCCACTTAATGTTTCATTCCATTGATCCTCCCTCTAGTTTCCCTGTACTTCTATCATCAATGAGCACCTATACGATAGCCTTCTCCCCCTTCAATGGCTGGAGTTTGATCGGAGCAACCATCATGATCTCCGTCTTCGGCAAGGGAGCATCGACGATCTTCTCAGACCGTTCTACGTTTCTCTCGTTCTTCAAACTACCCCGACATGTTTCCAAGAAGCTTTGTGGATCTTCATTGAGACCAAAGAAGAAGGGCATAGGTTTAGCAGGGTCATCGGAGCGCCTTAATCACCGCAAACTTAGTGGAGGCGGAGATGCGCCAGACTGCACAGCTGTCGTTGGATGGCACCCTCCCCGTGGCCATCCAACGGCTGATATTTGGACGTCTACGCCCCCGAATAGGATTAGTAGTTGTCTGATCTTCGAGATCAGACGATTCACAGAAATCCATGTCACACATCCAAACCTTCACTCCACGCCTTCAGGCTCGGAGCACCCGAGCCGCATCTGGAACACCTAATCCACATTCGAAGTGCCCGGGCCTCTCCAAGCCTTCCCCGAACCTGCACTGGACGCTGAGCCTCAGCCCACGTTCCCTGTCATGTGAGGTCGGGGTCATTTGCAGGGAGGCCCATGTATCTTCTTTAATTTGCAGACAGGTCCTACCAACACATGACACACACATGCCCTTAGGGTAAATTGCACCCAAACACTTGTGGGTTTTTATAATTGCATTTCTATCCCTGTGCTTGTGGGTAATTTAGAGGGTAGGCCTCACAATTATTTTTAATTGCATTTATGCCCTTCTAGGGACTTGTTTGTAGTACTTTCGTTATTTTTTTGCATGTTTTTCTTATGTTTATGCCCCGGAGCTCTTGTATGCATATCTTGAGCATATGAGATTTGTTTTAATTGATTTTGGTCTAGTTTTAAAGCTTGTTCATTTTTCTATCTAATGGTTTGACTTATTCATATTTTGACACTCTCAATTGTGATGATTAATTTTATTCACAGTGTCTTTTATGTAATGATTTTTCAAGAATTGTATTCATGCATCAATGAAATTAGCATTTATATTTAAAACTGAAGTTGATTACTATTTCATTCTCAATGATTATAGTTAGGAAGGGTATATTTATACTTGTTCACACTTGCATTTCATTGCATATTAAAAAAATTAGCAATGTCTACTACATGTTTCATTATGCATATGTCTACATTGTTTACATATTTGTGTGCATTGACCTACGGATTTTAAATTTAATTCTTAATCTAGGTACTAAGAGTCTAGGTATTTAAGAGACTCGTGTTCTTGAGTTCGACCTTGGGCTTGCCCAGGTAAAAAAAATAGACTACTTTAATTTATATGATACATTATTCTAGCAGCTTTTTATTGACTTGAATTTATCTGACATCAACAAAATCGTTAATTCGACATATTTAAAAGGATAAAATTTGGTTTATCAATTGGCACCGTTGCTTGGGAGGCATGACTTAGGTTAATTTTTTGATCATTTAGATTTTAGGTTTTCCATCTTCGGGTAGTCTGATTTTTGGCCTTTTCTTGTGAATATTTCTCTATTTAATTTTCAGTATTTATTTATTTTGTGTTGTTCTCTTTGATCATTGTTTATTTTGTACAAGGAACACGAGGCATTGAAGGTGATTCATCGGACGAGCCGAAGAACTAGCATCAATTTGAACTAAGTGTCTTTGAGAGAATTTGTAAGAAAAAGGTATGCATTTAATGTGGTTCCCGTTTGGGTTCTCGTGCATGTAACTAAATAATAAAAAGATTCTCTATGTTGTGTGATTACTTGACGTAGGATAAAACCTGCACTCGCGGCTCTTAGAGCTTTCTTAGGTCTGTTTGTGCTCATATTAACTAGGACCACACTTCACCATTAAAAGAAAGACTTATACCGCATAACTTAGTCAAATTTTAATTTGTTTTTCGCTCGCTATTAGAACTGCTTATTTAGGAGCGGCTTTTAATCATTTGCATTCATTTAATATAAAATTTCAATTTTGTTTTACATCACGCATATAGAGCACGAGGATCACTGCAAGTCATTTGAACTTGGCATACATCATCATTTTATCATCCATCGATTTTTCTCAACTCCTACCCCCTTGGTTTTCTAACTTTGGATTAGAGGAAATTAGGACTAGATGATAAGTATGTCTTGTGTGTTGGATTAATCAAGCAGCCTTATAACTTACACTTTGGACTCCTCAACAAATTGACCAAAAAAACTACATAAAATTGGAAATTATGTTTGTGGCAGAATAACCCCGACCTTGATTTCAGGCTAAGTGAGGGTACAAAGTGTGTGTGCACATCCTGAGATAGAGCCAAAATCCCCGCCTTCCATATCATGTACCCTTATCCTAGCAAATATCACAGGTTGAACTACTCGAGGTTCAACTGACCAGCACCGAGTAGCCATTGTTGCTTCGGTAGGTAGATAGGAGTGAAGGAGCGGTGCACCGCGACGAGTTGCTAATAAATCTTTGGGGTGAAGTTATAAGCCTTGTTAGCTTCCGCCTACATTAGTAGGTAGATAGGGGCAAGTCCTTGAACTTCTCAGCTGGTGATAGGAGTGAAGAGAGGATGGGCGTTGGTATCTTAGGTGATAGATTAAACAGGAGAGACACACCCGATATTAAGTCGCCTTCCCTTTAGGCTATCACATCGTCCTTGTTATTTGCTTGAAAATCAAACTTAAAAGCAACCAGATTATTTGGACCCAGCTATGGGTCCTTCACCATGTTGAGTGTGAACTCAGAGTTTGTGATTCGCTTGCTTGCTTTAGGTAGGAGTCAAATTCTATCTTTACACACTTGTGGTGCTCCAGATTCTTGTTGCCATCGTAGATGACTCACTGGGGGCATGCTTTTTTCAGGATTTACGAATCTCTAATTGAACGCCTCAAGAAGTACATCTTTAAAGGTCCAAGCGCAACTTGGGCCAACCTAGACTCATGACCCTCTTGAGTTCGGGATCTCTCACTCTCGGGATGGTCACCCTCAAAACATTCCCTTTCTCTCCTCCCACCTCACCGAGGAAGACCTTTTCCTTGGTAAGAATATTTTCATTTGAATCCTCTTCTAATCAAGAGCACATTGTTGGTTCAAGACCTTTAAAAGATTCAAGAAAAATGCCTCATAAAAAGAAAGAAGAGGAAAAAGAATACCCCGAGGACTCTATGGGGATGATACTAGCCAGGCTCTCTGCATCTAATCAAGAAGATGCTTTACTTTGAGCTCATCTAGGACAACTGAATGTTGAGGTGGAACCACCGATGGACGTGACATACAACCATGGACAGTATCGAATTTAAAATTATCTGAGTATCGATGAACCAGAAGTGGATTTTGAGTTGAAACCGCAGTTCCTGAACCTGCTGCTACACTTTGATGGAAATGCTTCTGAGGAACCCTATGCCTTCCTAAGGGATTTTGAGCTCGATTGTGCTAACCTTAGACACCCTAATGTTAGCCAAGATTATATCAGGCTCACAACCATTCCTTTTGCCTTGGGTGGGAAAGCTGCTTACTGGGAGAAGAACTTGGTAATTATAGTTACTGCTTATGCCTAGTTCAAGGACCAATTTTTGAATAAGTTCTTCCCCCTAAGTACGACTAACATTATGAGGAAACGCATCACTAGCTTTTTCAGCTACCCCATGAAGCCTTTTGTGATGCCTGGGAGAGCTATAAGGACGTCATGTAGAAATGTCCTTCTTATGGTCTACATGACAACATCTTCGTCCAACAATTCTTCACCGAGCTCAACCCTGAGATGCAGGGTTTAGTGAGCGATGCCTATGTAGGCAATTACACTTCACACGGAGCTGATACCATTTGGAAGGTATTTGTGTCGCTTGCTCCTTCTCCCAGTTATTCCATTTAGCTCCTTCATATGGGGTTGTTGGACGAAGGGGTATTTAATCAATGGACCGGATCTTCTCTCTTTTCTATCTCCCCTCGTTTCTCTCTCCCTCCTCTCTCTCTCCCATCCAATTCTGCATGCCCTCTAACGACCCATGCATAACCACCCCCTCTGCTTCTTGCTGCGCAAGCAGCCGTCACCCACACCTCACGCGCACCTCGTCTCGCGTGTAACCTCCTATGGACACTAGCTCGTCCTCGCATGTTCTCCCAGTTCCTCGATCATCTCCTTCCATTTCGCGCACTTGCCCAACGACCCATTTCCTGCGCCTCCATCTCCTCTTTTCCTTTAAAATTAGGCCCTCTGCCCACAAGCATCAACATCTGCCAATTCTTGCGAGAGGTCGAGAGTTCACAAGAGTATCTTCGGTGACAGCAGAGATCTAATCAAGGTTGAGCGACGACCAATCTTTCTCGCGGTGAGATCCAGGAGGTCCCTCGTCTCCTGTCGCAGCCGCCCTTCCTCGCAGTTGGTTAGCTCAGGCTGCTGACCTTCGAGCAATGATCTAAGGTTCCTCTCTGTGCACCTCCCTTCCCACACACTCGTCTACCTCATCCACCCCTTCAGACAATTAAATAGAAATTTAACCCTGGTGAACAAATACGGTTACTTCCCTTGTTCACAGGGGATGTTCCCCTATTTTAGTCTCTCCCATTCATGCCATCCCTTCATCACCCTGTCTTCTTTCTCTTCGACGTCGAGCTCGCCCCACCTAAGTCCTTCATCAACCACCACTAACTTGCGTGGGCTCAATCGCCATCAACTCTCTGGCAAACCCCCAGGTCCTCCACGCACACAACACATGCCATCGAGCACCTTTTCTTCCGCCACAGAGAAGCAGCCTGCAGTACCTAGGAGCACCGCCACTTCACTACTCCTCAACCTTCACGCATCAACTCAATGCCATTGGATTCCAGCTGCTTGCACAAGATCCCCCTCCTCTCTCGTCATCGCCTCCTTGACCTTGTATCGGTCGAGGCACCCTCGCATAGGAGCATCACCACCAACTCCTTTTTCCCAAAGCACGTCAAGCTTCACGCCTCTAGGCTTAGAGAACATGAGCCACATCTGGAGTACCCGAGCCATATCCGAAGTGCCGGAGCCTCTCCGAGCCTTCCCCGAACCTACACTGGACGCTCATCCTTGTCCCACGTACCTCGTCATGAGAGGTCAGGGTAATTTACAGGGAGGCCCACGTATCTTCTTCGATTTGCAAATTGGTCCTACCAGCATGCGACACCCATGCGTGCATGGGGTAAATTGCACCCAAATCCTTGCATCTTTTAATAATTACATTTCTACCCTCACATGTGTGGGTAATTTACAAGGAAGGCCTTATAGTTACTTTTAATAGCATTTAGGTACTTCCAAGGACTTGTTTGTAATATTTTCTTTATTATTCGCATGTTTTTCTTGCATTTATGCCCCCGAGCTCTTGTATGCATATCTTGAGCATCTGAGCTCCATTTTAATTGATCTTGATCTCGTTTCGAAGTTGGTTCCATTCTCTATCTAATGGATTGACTTATTCTCTGTATTGGCACTCTCGATTTGATGATTAATTTTATTAATATAATGTTTTTACGTCATGATTTCTCAAGACTTATATTCATGTATCAATGAAATTAGCTTTGATACTCGAAACTGAAGTTGATTACCAATTATTGCTCAATGATTACAGCTAGGAAGGGCATATTTGTACTTGTTCACACTTGCATTTCATTGCATATTAAAAAGTAAAAAATGTCTACTACATGTTTCTTTATGAATGTGTTTACATTGTTTGAATATTTGTGTGCATTGAGCTATGGATTTTGAATTTAATGCTTAAACTAGGTACTAAGAGTCTAGATAGTAACTTAATAGGCTCATATACCTAAGCTCATCCTTGGGCT
Organism: Ottelia alismoides; assembly: GCA_037367405.1. Taxonomy (NCBI): domain Eukaryota; kingdom Viridiplantae; phylum Streptophyta; class Magnoliopsida; order Alismatales; family Hydrocharitaceae; genus Ottelia; species Ottelia alismoides. The sequence continues at coordinate 781,183 of JAZKJV010007604.1, read as the reverse complement.
TGCCCATGTAAAAAATAATAGATGGCTTTGATTTTTTTGATACATTATTTGAGATATTTTTGATTGACTCGAATTTATCCGACTACAACAAAATTGTTAATTCGACATAATTAAAAGGATGAAACTTTGAGTTTATCAAGCGCGAGGATCAATGTAAGTCTTCTCAATTGGGCATGCATCATTGATTTTATTATTGTATCAGCTTTTCTCTACTCCCTTCCCCTTGGTTTCATAACTCAGGATTAAAGGAAATCATGTCTGTTTGTAAGGCGTGCCATCTTTAGTGGATTAAATCCATAAAAAATCAAACTTAAAATCAGGAATGCTAATACAATTTAAACAAAAAATGCATTAAAACTGAAATTGTTTTGGAAGTGTAACCCCCTCATTGTTTGACTTTCCTTGCAAGTGATAGATGGACGAACACCAGTATAGAGCCAATGCAGGATTTTCATATTGACTAATGATTCTACAATTTTGATTAGCTACTTCTCAGTGAGGATCTACGGGTAGCCGATAAATGGTCAGGAATTCCTTAGTAGAGGGGGAGGTTTAGAGTACACTGTGTAAGGCTCTGTCCTCAAGTAATGGGTAGCTATATTTATATCGTCCTTACTTACTCCCATTATGGTTTAAAGTGGCTGCAACTAGTCATAAGAATCGAGCTAATCTTCAAGGAAATACGTGCACCTAACAACTCGTTAGCTCTCTTAAAATTTGCATTTATCACCAAATAAACACAGATAAGATAATTTGGCTGACCTTTACAACTTTCACGTCGTTGAGCTGGTGAATTTGGGGTTTGTTTGGTGTTTGTATTCAAAGGTGTGCATTCAAAGACCACGCTCTCAGCACCCATCCTTTCACTCCTTATTTCACATCGTGCTCTTAATTTGAACATTTTGATATATGGAATGGCGAATTGGGGTGATTATTGCTTGGACTTCACAAGCCTCTCACTGACTTCTCCAAACTGACTACCCTAACGAGTTTAGGGACAATCTTCTCCTCAATCCCTTTGATTTCATGGACACTCTTCCAATAACACTAAGGTCAATAATTCACTCTTCATTCTCAAGGGTGGTCAAACCCATACCAACTCTCTCTTCTCTCACCACATCGAGGAAGACTCTCACCTCGATGTTTCTAGATTGTCTTCTTACCATCCCATTAGTTCAAATCCTCTATATATAGGAGATGGAGAACATCACGATAGCAAGATGACTCCTAAGATCGATGACGAGGGAGATCATGAGACACTGAGGAACATCCTAGCTAGACTTGCATGGGTTGAGTAGAGAAATAAATTATTCAGACAAGATCTTGGACAATTAAGAAATGAAGAAGAATTAATGAGAGATGCCTACAATCCCAGTGTTGCACAAAACGAGAACTGGCTTAGGCTTGTCGTACCACCAAATGCTTGAGAATCAAAGCCTCACTTCTTGACACTCTTGCTAAAATTTTATTGAAATGTAATAGAGTAACCATACATGTGTTGGACATGCGAGCCCACGGCAAGCCATTATGCAATAAATGTTATTGCCAATATCATTCCCTGATATGAAATGAAGAATAGATATTTTGCATAATAAGTCCCTTCGTACAATTAGGATTATGTACCATGTCCATTTTAATGATCTTACAACTGTTGATTCAATTATTGAATCATAGAGGCTGGTGCTTGGATGAATATCTAATGAGTTAGATTGTGGACTCATCAAGCACTATCAAATGATTGTTAAGATATGATCTCCATCCTGAGTAGGAGATGTCAATCCTTTCTCAATTAGGCTGATATCTGACCGACCTGTTGATGCAGGTCTTCTACATTGGAATAGAGATTTGGAGGTATCAAATTAGTTAGGTCAAAGAGTTGACTTAACGAGATCGAGATAACCAAAGTCCTATATCGTATGCAGTCATGATACAGGCACACATCCTCTGACCGGAGACAGATGTGTTACTATATGTCTAAGTATGTATATTTGGCAGACCAATAGGTTGATGACCTAACCAAGGTCTATACACTGGCGCGCTGGTGTGCCTGTAAGGGCATATGAGTAATACGATCTCTCAAAGGGATCATACAGGTTCATTTACTGAACCAGAAGACATGATCTCACTCATGAGATATTGGGAACAATCAAATTCCGTGCATGGTCGTCTCGCTTTGGAAGCTTGACTTAATTTGTAGGTTTGATATATACTTTTGGAAAGTATATGATCAAGACCTAGGTATGATATATACTTTTGGAAAGTATATGATCGATACCAACTCCCATTGATCGAATGGGAAACGTACTGATAAAACCATGAAGTAGAGAGTATAAATTTGATCCAATACTTTAGGTTTATTCTGAGTCTTCCAGTATGCAGGATGTACATGTATTGGGAATACCTGATGGTGATGTGATCGTAAACGATTGTATAACCATGATGCTTCCATTCCTAGGGAGTGATGAAACTGTTCTATATTTTAGTGACTCCTCTCAGTAGAGAAGTAATATGATCTTGGTCCAAATGTTGGACATTGATCTGAATGTGATTCAGATGCAATGAGAAGATTAGATTTGCGATCTTGATTTAATCAAGCATCTATGGGAGGCCCGTGATCTGGATTTGAGATATGATCTCTAAATCCATGTCACTATACGTGGAACAATACAATCACCCTGTCCTTATCTCCAAGTATCTGCGGAGAAAGCGCATTATCCTTGAATGGGTTCAGGATAATTTCATTGTTGATATTATGTATCCTAGCATTGAGAAAATTGATAATTAAATGTGATTTAATAATCATGAGTAATATGAATATGATTCATATTATAAGCAGAGTTATCTAAGATAATTAAATGTGATTTAATTATCAAAAACATGAATAATATGAATGTGATTCATATTATTTGAGAACAAGAGATCATAGATCCAAGATGATTAAATGTTATTTAATTATCATGGATATGAATAATGTAGATAGCAATATCCATATTAGTCATATATATTATAAGGGTCATATGTGGCTGCCCCCTAGGGGCAGCCAACATGGCTGCCCCCGCCTTATTTGGGCAATTTTTTTATTTTTTTTGAAAAATAACACCATTTAAATTCATCCCTATATCCCTCCTATATACCATTCGAATTTCGTCAGAAACAGAGACTCCTACGGCCTCCATCCGGACAGTAATTTTTTAACGGTAACATGATTTTTTTAAATCGATACCATCGAGATGGAGGCCGTAGGAGTCTCTGTTTCTGACGAAATTCGAATGGCATGTAGGAGGGATATATGGATGAATATACATGGTTTTATTTTTCAAAAAAAATAAAAAAAAACGTCGAAAAATGGGGCGGGGGCAGCCCCATTTTTTCCATATTATAAATGTGATTTGTAATATATAAGAGAGAGCTATTTCAAATTTACATTTGTTAATTAAATGTTAATGTGAATTGGACCACATTGGACATTAAATTGAAAATGTATTTTACATTTTATTTTGGGTTGTGAATGTGATTCACAAATTTCCAATGGCATGATTGCAATGTTCACAAAATAAATTGGATTTATTTTTGTAAAATAATTTGCAACAAAAGTTGTTGCAAATATTGGAGAGAATCATGAGATAATGTAATATCACGTAATAGGAGAGAGACATCCACCTTCCATATAGGAAGAGTGGACGACCACAATTCCTATAAGGAATGTGGTGGTCGTTGATGAGTCTGCGATTCGTCATCTTTATTCATTTATTTTAGCTTAAAATCCCTTTTAAAACACATGCATATAACGCTAACTCCATATTCTTACTAACTTGCATTTGTATGTAAATATTGTACATTTCTTACTAATTTTAACCTAAAATAAATAAAGAAAGAAAGAAAGGAAAAATAAAGAAAAGAAAATAAAAATAAAGAAAAGAAAATAAAAAAGGAAGACTGTATACAGGCTGACCCGAACCCCGAGAGAAGGTCAAGACTTGACCTGATCGACCAGGAATAAAGTAGGGGGAGATAGGGTCCTCAACCAGAAAATAAAAAAATGTGTTTCTCACTTATTTTGTGTATATCTGTATAAAACTGACACTAATTTATTTGTATCTTAATTGACCCCAAATCAAATAACATTCAAAACCAAAGTCGTAAATAAAAATACGTCCTAATTAATAAAAATGATTGCACAATTAAATCATGTACAGAATAAAAGTGACCACACTTGGAAAAAGCCACTAAGCACTAATTAAAAGATCAATTCCTGCTCCATATGATATCAAATTGAACCACTTTCACTTCCATTGAATTCTAAATTAAATTATCTTCAAAATGGCTGTGATTTCATAATTTTTGGAGTTACGGTTGAAAAGTTGGTTTTCTGGGGTGGTTTGTGCAATTTTCCCTTGTATTTTGTGCATATTGTATTTGTATATATATTTGTAAATATTTTTACTAATTATTTAAAATAAAAATAAAAAAAAATAATAATAACATTCTTAAAACAAAAAAGGCTAATTTCCTCATTTAACCCTTGTATATAATATCATATATGTATATAGTACATGTATATAGTTGCTATTTTTAACAAACCATCTTAAAAAAATGAAAAAAATAACATTTTTTAGATCAAATAAATAAAGTGACGAAAATTCAAAAAATTAGATAATTTCGTAAATAATTTTATCTTTCTATTTTATCTCTCATGTTATCTCTTCCACCAAAAAATCAAAAATTCATCTCTTATCTTTTATCCAAAAAAATTCAAAATTCAAAATTCATCTCTTTTCTATTTATATGGCTCCTTCTCCATCATTCCAACTTGATCAATCTTTAGAGAGAGGAGCCCGATCTCCGAGAGAAATTTCGTCGAGGAAGTTGCCTAGCCTCCAAGCCGTTCCGGTGACAGCGAGTCGGCCTTGTCGAGGCGATCACAGTCCATTTTCCGCTCCTAAGGTGAGATCCGCATTTTTCTTCGTACTTTTATCTAGTTTAATCGTAGTTTAGATCGTCATTTATTTTATTTTATTTCCCTCGTCATTTTTATTCCTCTAGATCAAAAATCATCACGATTGTTATCCATCTCCGATTCCGAACTTTCATCTCATCATCGCGATCTCTCTGCCTTCGTTTTCTATCTCTCACGATCTATCAACTCCGACCACGTACGATGGTCGGAGAATCGGATTCGAATCCCTCATCTCCGATGAATCCCTGTTCATTTTCCGATTTGTAAATAAATAAAATAAAAAAACCATTTGTTTTCTTTTCTTCTAACATTTGTTTTGCAAAAATAAAAAAACAAAAAAATTGTTCTTTTTTTATCTCTAACTTCTATTTTGCAGGAATATTAAAAAAAGAAAAAAATTCATTTCCTATTTCTTCTATTTTCTTATTTTCGGTTTTACAAAAAGAAAAAACAAAAAAAATCTTTTTTATTCATTTTTGATTCCCTGTTTACATCCAAAAAAATTAAAAAAACAATAAAAAACAAAAAAAATCAAGCAGCAGCGCCCCCATCTTCAGTGGGGCCGCCCCTTGCGTGGAAGAAGAGAGGGGGCGGCGTCCCTCCGCCCTCCGATTTCCATCAACGTCGCCGCCTCGTCGACCCCGCCGCCCAACGGCCTCTTCCCCTGCTGCTTGACCCCAGCACTGTCGCGCCTCCGACCGACGCGCGGCACGCGCCCGTCCACCTCGCGCCTCCCCGCAAGTCGGCCGCCTGCGCCCTCCAGCAGCTTGCGAACGCCGCTCCTCCAGCAGCCGACCCGCCTCCTGCCTGCCCAGCGCCGTCCCTCCTGAACGCCACCGCTCCAAGAACGACGCCGCCCGCCGACGCCGCGCCGCCTGCCGCGATTCCACCCGGCGACACATTCCTCCACAGCTTGACCCGAGCCGCCTCCACCGCCATCGCGTCTGCACAAGGAAGAAAAGGGGGCGGCGCCCTCTGCCCCTTTGAGATTGCAAAGAACGAAAGAGCTCTAGGGTTTTGATTCATCAAAAAAGGGAGCAAATTTGCAGACCAGCCCCCGGACGTCTCTAACGTTACAGTTGCGCTCCAATTTTCATAAGAATTGCAAAGAAGTCCCTGCCAGAGCTCCTCAAGCACGTGACATGCACATGATATATTGGTAAAATTGCACTTTCATTTCTCTATTTATTTTTATTATTTATTTGAGAGAAAAACTTGGAATCGTTACAGTTCAGTCCAAAACTTTCACAGTATTTACGTTTTAGTCCCTGAACTGCATAATTATAATTTGCTTGTGCTTTTGATTGAAATAAAGGCTATTTGTGATCCAAAAATTTTGAGAAAATTGTGCTATGCTCCTGATGTTCATATCCATCTAGCATAAATTTTTTGTTGTATTTCGCCTTCATTTATTATTATTAAAAAATCAAAAACAGTGTCTTTTTGTCTTCTTGAAATTCCAAAATTCATAAAAATTCAAAAATACCTCTAAAAATTCCAAAAAAAAATTAGAGTAGTTGTATTTTATTGTCTTTGAATTTCTGACCAATTTTCACGCATTAATTATTTATAAAACCCAAAAAAATTGAAAAATATCAAAAATCTTCTATAAATCATAAAAAATTCTACAAAAATCCAAAAATTGTGATTTCAGTTCCTGTTTGTAGATTTTTTCTTCTAGTTTGTCTTAAAAATAATAGCCAGGAGTCCTTTATAATATTTTTTAATTGCAAATTACTCCAGGCTGTGCACATTTTCGTGTTTCCTCACTGTTTGATTTTTAGAAAAATACAAAAACATCTGAAAATTCCACAAAAATTCTCAAAAACATTTCAAAACTTTTAAAACCCAAAAACATTTTCTTTACATTTTTTGAGCATTTTTGGTATAATTGAAAATTACAAAAAGAGTCGGTGTGCATATTCTTGATCTTGTCTATATTGCTTCATATTATTTTTGGAAAATAAAAAAAATTGAAAAATCAAAATCACTAAAAATTTGAAATTCAGCAAAATAAAAAAATTATAAATAAAAAAATATAAAAATATAAAAAGATTCCAAAAAAATCACAAAAACCAAGGATAGTTGTCCTTTGAGATTCTTGTTTTCTTTTAATTAGTTTCTGATTAATTGAATAACCCTCGGGAATTGTAGCCTCCCTGAGTTCGACCCTGTCCGCTATACAGGTTAATAAGTAGCAAAAATTTAAAAAAAAATAACCTTTTGTTGACGCGAGATTCTGGGGATAAACAACGACATATTTTCCACCAATTAATTTCCGTCCTCGAAAAAATGCGCTCAACAAAATGGCGCCGTTGTCGGGGAGGCATGGCGAGGGTAGTTAGGTTTCTCTTTTGACCTGCTATTCTTGGTTGTAAATATCTGTGTATAATTTGCCACATTATTCCATTGTTCATATCCATTGCATTCATTTCATCATTTTATCAAATTTAAAAATTGTGCTTCTTACACATTCTCTTTTCTTTTTCTTGCGAGGGCCCACAGAGCGAAGGAGGCGATCCTAGGAGAGCCCAAGCACCCAAGCGACGTGGAGGCGGCTTGATTCTTCACCAAGCCGCAGGAAAGCGTGAGAAGAGGAGAAGAAAATTGAAAGAGCCGAAAAAAAGAAAAGAGAGAGAGTTTTTATTTTCTAGCATTTGAACTCTTGTAAACGGACATTTATTTGTTGCGGGGTCTGTTTCGCCAAGTGCCGGTGCACTTGGGGGACCTCACCGGTTTTGTTTTCATCATCTTTATTTTCTTTGTTTTCCGTGGATTTCGAGAGCCACCTACTGATTGCTTTAATTAATTTGCTTGAGCCAGGTAATTAATTAGGTCCAAACACCTTAAACAAGAATTTATGTGCCTATAGAGTAGAGCGTAATTTGGACTTAGTCAAATTAACTTGTTCTTGCCCGTTAATAGAAGTTATCATCTAGGACGGTTTACTTGCATTTGGATATAGGTTAGTTTATTTTCTGTATTTAAATTCTGCGCGGATCACTTGCATGTAGAGTGCTGGCGACAAGGTACGCATCTCTAACCCCTGCATGCATCATCGTTTTTAATCGCGCATTGGCATTTCCGATCTCCTCCCTTGTTTTCACTCACATAAGTTAAAAAGGAAATTGGACACTCGGTAGGTGATTCTTTGAAAATATCTTAACCAAGTGACAACTGCCTAAAATTTGGGATTGCTAAAGAAAACTCGACCCTAAAAAAATACAAGGAAAAATCATTGTTTTGGGAGAGTAACCCCCTCATTATATTCGTTTTAACTTGCTCGCGTACACACCAAGGTTAGTGCCCAAATCCCATAATTCAACCTAAGTGTTTGTACAATTATGTGATTATCACCTAACTCTAAAACATACATGATTAAGAGACCTAACCTTCACGGTCTTCACATTGCGTTGAGTTGGTGAACTGGGGGTTTGTATTGTGTTTGCGTGTTAGTGCTAAAGATCTTTTCTGTGCATTTGCGCCTTTTTCTCCATATCTTTTGGCTTGACCCTCGTACTCTCCCATCATTTGTTTCGAAGATGGCCGACTGGAGTTATTCTAATCCGATCTTCGCAGATATCTTGTACTCTTCAAATGATCCACCTTCCCTTTTCCAGGAGGATCTTCCTCCTGATGTTTGTGCATATCCGCCTAACCCATTATTTCAGGAGACGGAGGACTTTGATTTTCACCCACCCTCATTCAACTCACCCGATCCTGGGATTTTGGAGTCACCTTTCATGATTTCCACACTTAACACATTGAATCAAATGGTGGAGCATATGAATTCGAAGATTTCCAATTTTATTAACATAAATGAGAGACAGAACGCTGCTCCAATATTTGAGGATATTGATTCACTCGAGGATAATCATGAGAGCTTGAAATCATCCAAAACACAAAAATGAGAAAATTTTGAAAATACAAAAAGATTCTGGGAGACATATTATTGATTCATTTTGTGAGAAAAGAACCCAAATGCCCGATCATTTACGCACACAGCCATGTCCCAACCTAGATCCCGAGGATGCCACTGTACAGACTGCTCTTGGCAATCCTCATGTAAATGCTGATTCCGACCTCCTCCCTTGTATGGATGAGGTCCAAAAATTCAAAAAAATGTTGACTAAACCCGAAGTGGTGGCCACCCTTCATGAGATCATTAGAGCCCCACTTCAACAGGCCATGACAGATTTATCTACTCCTCAACACAAGAAGAGAAAGAGAAGGAGAAGATCTGAGCATCACATCTTGACCATGTCCACTGCCTACGCCATCTCTCACCGTCCATATTTTAAGAAAGGGAACACGACCACACCTCTTGTGAGTTGCTCCATATCTGACTATTCTTGTGATAACGCTCTCCTTGACGGCGGTTCGTCAATTAACATAATACCCTTCTCTATGGTACAGTCTCTTCATCTTGGGCCTCTCAAGAAAACTAGGATGATAGTTCAATTTGCTGATGGATCTATCAAGAGGCCGAAGGGTATTTTAGAAAATGCTGTCATTATCATTCAGGGCATGGATTTTACTTCGGATTTTGTTGTAATGCCCATGGAGACCTCCACCCCCGTGGAGCACCCTCCAATCATCATGGGACGACCTTTCCTTGCCTCTGCAGGAGCCGTTATTGACTATGGTTCGGGAGAGATTCGCTTCCGTTCTGATGTAGGGAGCGATGTGTTAATCACTACACCCACTACCATCCAGAAACCCGCATCCCATGAGAGCCCACCCGTGTTAGACAACCCCAAGGACTTCAATTATGATGATAATACCATAGATTTTTGCTATATGATGGATGCTACTGAGACCCGGGAATTCCTCTTCAAGGAGGAGGACTCGGAAAGCATAGACCTTGGAGTTCCCTCTTCTGGTATGTGGCGATGCATTGACGACATCCGCGGGATTTACACGATAGACACCTTAGAGCGGAAGGCAGACTCTGAGACTAGACAGGACGGACACGATTTGACTACTTTCACTGATAAGTTCGTTCCTACTCACCCTGATAAAGAAGAGACCGATCATGCCAAATTTGATTTGATTGCTTTTATAAAGGAATTTGGGCCTTTTGATAAAGACGATGATCCGGTAGATGCTCGTCAGGCTGAAATTGATCCTACTTTTTCCGATAATGATTTCGAGCCATTCTACTTTGATGTTTGCGAGACTTCCCAAGCAGGACATGGTCACACTACTTCCAATAACTGGTTTAGGCCTGCACAATCTGAAACCGTTGAGCATACATTCTTGGTCGATTCTACTCAGTTCATATCTAATGATAATCCCAATATCAACCTACACCTTGTCAAATCCATACCTCAACGGTCCCGCAAGAAGGTTCGTTTTCGAACTTCTTAACCTTTGTACATCCACTCCTCTTGTATATCCTTTCGTTTCACTCTGTCTTCTCCCGTTTTATCATTCACCCCTTTTCCGTGTGTGTGTATATATATGCTATACTTAGGATGTGCTTTATCCTAAGTATAGGGGGGTGAAGGATTTGTGTTGTTCATATTCGTCCTGTTTATCACCCTTGTTGTTGTTGCCTATACTTAGGGATACTCTACCCTAAGTATAGGGGGGGTGATGTTGTTCATATTGTGTCTTTGTGAGTCTGTACATTCTCTTCATCGGTTTTCCCCTTTGTACATTCCACTATACTTAGGATTAATTGATCCTAAGTATAGGGGGGGATCACCAACTTCTCTTCATTTTATCTTTTCTTTGAGTCGTTGTAGCATAGGAGTCTTTTCACCTTTCTTTTCTTAGCACGAGTTATGTCTTCCTTTGTCGCTCTCTGATCACTATGAGGACATAGTTCGAGCTAAGTATAGGGGGTGTCGTATATATTGTATATATACTTTAGACATAACTCGTACTTTTAAATACATTTATTTGGGGTTATGTGTATATTTTGTAAAATCCACGTAAAAAAACAAAAAAAACACACAAAAAAACAAAATAAAACAAAAAAACAAAGAAAACATAGAAAAATAAAAACAAAAACAAAACAAAAAAACACAACAAAAACAACAAAACAAAAAAAACAAAAAAAGGAAGAGAGGGAAAAAAATAAAAAAAAATAAAAACAAAAATAAAAACAAAAAAAAAACAAAAAAACACAAAATCTCTTGTATATACTTGTATATATTACTAACCCTTTCTCCTTTAAAAAAAACTACAAAACCAAAAATTATAAAAATTTGCATAATTCAAAAAAATCAATAAAAAGTTCAAAATTAGAAAATTGTTTTACAAAAAAAGGATTCTTTTCACATGTGCATCATTCTTTTCCAAAAAGAAAAAAAACTTTCTGCATTGTTCATATTCTTCATTTGCATGTGCATTTTTCAGGATAGTATTGATATTTAAACTATGTTTGGAATAAAATTGAAGAATGGAGCTTAGTTGGACCTTAATCCACCTAATTCTCAGAGGAACTTCACCGAGAAATAGGATTTTAGAAGTTTCAGGTCTTTGACTTAATTCTTCGAGTTCCACATGACAATGTGCAGCATTTGACTCTTAGTGTCTAACCTGGTCTCTTCATTCTGGGTACAACTCTGGAATAGCGAATTAATTTGTACTCCCGCACAATGCACTTAGCTCAACTTAGACGGGATGTTGGACGACTCTGTGAGTTTCTTTTCTGGTAGCGTGGAAATCTAAAGACTGGAGTATGGGTTGAAATAAAGCTTCGGAAAAGGGATGGACGGCTAGGCACAATTTTTTCTAAGACCCCAAAACATGTATGGAAAAAAAAAGATTCTATATCCGTAGGGGCACAACAAGATCCAAGCAGAACCACCAAAACTCCAAATACAAAGAAGCTACTACCAAATAAATATCTGACCAAAAAGGTCCAAGCTTCAAGAAAACCTGCAGATCTTGGTGGAGACTCGGCTACACTGGCCAGCTTCGCAAGGAGAGGTGACTACACTAACCACCCTCCAGTTCTTTTCTCATTCTTCTAACTTCTCCCCCAATTCGATTGTGAACACAGCACGACAGACCTTAGAAGGAAATACCTGACTCCCCGAGGACGATTTATTGGAGAGGAGATTTGCATGGTAGTCCGGCATTCTGGATGGGAAGAGCTAAAATTTTTCACACACATGAGTCGATTGTTCAATGTTCATAGGGTATGCTTTGGGAAGAGGATTGATCTAAGATGACTTCTGGGCCAAAACTGTGACAATGATGTGTAGAACTTGAAGGCTGTTGGTTTTAAAATTCTAAGTCTCACAGAAGTTCCGACACACCAATAATCCAAAGGTCTGACAGAGCTCCAAACTACAATTTTATGAAGATAAGTTTAATACTCAATATTGTCCTACTTTCTTTATTTTCCCTTTCATTTTCTTCTTCACTTATTCTTTTAAATAAGTGTTTGCTAAGGGACTAGCAAAGGTAAAGCATAGGGGGATGATGAATCTGCGATTCGTCATCTTTATTCATTTATTTTAGCTTAAAATCCCTTATAAAACACCTGCATATAACGCTAACTCCATATTCTTACTAACTTGCATTTGTGTGTAAATATTGTACATTTCTTACTAACTTTAACCTAAAATAAATAAAGAAAGAAAGAAAGGAAAAATAAAGAAAAGAAAATAAAAATAAAGAAAAGAAAATAAAAATAAAGAAAATAAAAAAAGGAAGACTGTATACAGGCCGACCCGAACCCCGAGAGAAAGTCAAGACTTGACCTGATCGACCAGGAATAAAGTAGGGGGAGATAGGGTCCTCAACCAGAAAATAAAAAAATGTGTTTCTCACTTATTTTGTGTATATCTGTATAAAACTGACACTAATTTATTTGTATCTTAATTGACCCCAAATCAAATAACATTCAAAACCAAAGTCGTAAATAAAAATACATCCTAATTAATAAAAATGATTGCACAATTAAATCATGTACAGAATAAAAGTGGCCACACTTGGAAAAAGCCACTAAGCACTAATTGAAAGATCAATTCCGGCTCCATATGATATCAAATTGAACCACTTTCACTTCCATTGAATTCTAAATTAAATTATCTTCAAAATGGCTGTGATTTCATAATTTTTGGAGTTACGGTTGAAAAGTTGGTTTTCTGGGGTGGTTTGTGCAATTTTCCCGTGTATTTTGTGCATATTGTATTTGTATATATATTTGTAAATATTTTTACTAATTATTTAAAATAAAAATAAAAATAAAAAAATAATAATAACATTCTTAAAACAAAAAAAAGGCTAATTTCCTCATTTAACCCTTGTATATAATATCATATATGTATATAGTACATGTATATAGTTGCTATTTTTAACAAACCATCTTAAAAAATGAAAAAAATAACATTTTTTAAATCAAATAAATAAAGTGACAAAAATTCAAAAAAATTAGATAATTTTGTAAATAATTTTATCTTTCTATTTTATCTCTCATGTTATCTCTTCCACCAAAAAATCAAAAAATTCATCTCTTATATTTTATCCAAAAAAAATCAAAATTCAAAATTCATCTCTTTTCTATTTATGTGGCTCCTTCTCCATCATTCCAACTTGATCAATCTTTAGAGAGAGGAGCCCGATCTCCGAGAGAAATTTCGTCGAGGAAGTTGCCTAGCCTCCAAGCCGTCCGGTGACAGCGAGTCGGCCTTGTCGAGGCGATCACGGTCCATTTTCCGCTCCTAAGGTGAGATCCGCATTTTTCTTCGAACTTTTATCTAGTTTAATCGTAGTTTAGATCGTCATTTATTTTATTTTATTTCCCTCGTCATTTTTATTCCTCTAGATAAAAAATCATCACGATTGTTATCCATCTCCGATTCCGAACTTTCATCTCATCATCGCGATCTCTCCGCCTTCGTTTTCTATATCTCACGATCTATCAACTCCGACAACGTACGGTGGTCAGAGAATCGGATTCGAATCCCTGATCTCTAATTAATCCCCGTTCATTTTCCGATTTGTAAATAAATAAAATAAAAAAACCATTTGTTTTCTTTTCTTCTAACATTTGTTTTGCAAAAATAAAAAAACAAAAAAAATTGTTCTTTTTTTATCTCTAACTTCTATTTTGCAGGAATATTAAAAAAGAGAAAAAAAATTCATTTCCTATTTCTTCTATTTTCTAATTTTCGGATTTACAAAAAGAAAAAAACAAAAAAATCTTTTTTATTCATTTTTTATTCCCTGTTTACATCCAAAAAAATAATAAATAATAAAAAAACAAAAAAATCAAGCAGCAGCGCCCCCATCTTCAGCGGGGCCGCCCCTTGCGTAGAAGAAGAGAGGGGGAGGCGTCCCTCCGCCCTCTGATTTCCATCAACGCCGCCGCCTCGTAGACCCCACCGCCCAACGGCCTCTTCCCCTGCTGCTTGACCCCAACACCGCCGCGCCTCCGACCGACGCGCAGCGAGCGCCCGTCCACCTCGCGCCTCCCCGCAAGTCGGCCGCCTCCGCCCTCCAGCGGCTTGCGAACGCCGCTCCTCCAACAGCCGACCCGCCTCCTGCCTGCCCAGCGCCGTCCCTCCTGAACGCCACCGCTCCAAGAACGACGCCGCCCGCCGACGCCGCGCCGCCTGCCACGATTCCACCCAGCGCCGCATTCCTCCACCGCTTGACCCGAGCCGCCTCCGCCGCCATCGCGTCTGCTCAAGGAAGAAAAGGGGGTGGCGCCCTCTGCCCCTTTGAGATTGCAAAGAACGAAAGAGCTCTAGGGTTTTGATTCATAAAAAAAAGGGAGCAAATTTGCAGACCAGCCCCCGGACATCTCTAACATTACAGTTGCGCTCCAATTTTCATAAGAATTGCAAAGAAGTCCCTGCCAGAGCTCCTCAAGCACGTGACATGCACATGATATATTGGTAAAATTGCACTTTCATTTCTCTATTTATTTTTATTATTTATTTGAGAGAAAAACTTGGAATCTTTATAGTTCAGTCCAAAACTTTCACAGTATTTACGTTTTAGTCCATGAACTGCATAATTATAATTTGCTTGTGCTTTTGATTGAAATAAAGGCTATTTGTGATCCAAAAATTTTGATAAAATTGTGCTATGCTCCTGATGTTCATATCCATCTAGCATAAATTTTTTGTTGTATTTCGCCTTCATTTATTATTATTAAAAAATAAAAAACAGTGTCTTTTTGTCTTCTTATAATTCCAAAATTCAGAAAATTTCAAAAATATCTCTAAAAATTCCAAACAAAATTAGAGTAGTTGTATTTTATTGTCTTTTAATTTCTGACCAATTTTCACGCATTAATTATTTATAAAACCCAAACAAATTGAAAAATATCAAAAATCTTCTAAAAATCATAAAAAATTCTACAAAAATCCAAAAATTGTGATTTCAGTTCCTGTTTGTAGATATTTTCTTCTAGTTTGTCTGAAAAATAATAGCCAGGAGTTTTAGGCATTTAAAATATTTTTAAATTGCAAATTGCTCCAGGTTGTGCACATTTCCGTGTTTCCTCATTGTTTGATTTTTAGAAAAATACAAAAACATCTGAAAAGTCCACAAAAATTCTCAAAAACATTTCAAAACTTTTAAAACCCAAAAACATTTTCTTTACATTTTTTTGAGCATTTTTGGTATAATTGAAAATTACAAAAAGAGTCAGTGTGCATATTCTTGATCTTGTCTATATTGCTTCATATTATTTTTGGAAAATAAAAAATTGAAAAATCAAAATTACTAAAAATTTGAAAATCAGCAAAATAAAAAAATTATAAGTAAAGAAATATAAAAATATAAAAAGATTCCAAAAAATCACAAAAACCAAGGATAGTTGTCCTTTGAGATTCCTGTTTTCTTTTAATTAGTTTCTGATTAATTGAATTACCCTCGGGAATTGTAGCCTCCCTGAGTTCGACCCTGTCCGCTATATAGGTTAATAAGTAGCAAAAATTTTAAAAAAAATAATCTTTTGTTGACGAGAGATTCTGGGGATAAACAACGACATATTTTCCACCAATTAATTTTCGTCCTCGAAAAAATGCGCTCAACAGTCGTCCACCCTCCTTATGGAAGGAGGATTGTCTCTTCCTATCTTCTTCAAAGGAGATTGATTTAATATAAATCAAATTATATTTTTAATATATATTTGATTTTTATTAAATTAATTGTTGTTGGTTTTTCACCAACAAAATTTTAGCCATTGAAAGAAACACAATCAATGAGAGCCATTGGATTTGTGTTGCTCATGGATTGAGATCAGTGGATCCCAAAATATTATAAAAGGAGAGGCACCCCTTTGCTATTATTTACACAACACACAAGAGAACATAAGTCTCCCTCTCTCTCTCTCTTTCTTTCTCTCTACATGCCTACTCTCTCTTCCTCTCATGTGGCCATCCACCATGGATGCCCTAGAGAGCTTCTTCATCGCCGCAACATCGTCGTTATGCTGCCCGATCGTTTGCTTGTAGATCTCCGTCTCCTTCGGTACACCTTGCTCGTGAAGAATACATCGGATCTCGTGTGTCGAGATCGGGAGATCCTCCGCTTGGATCATCAACATGGATTGCAAGAAGCACGTGTTTCATCAACACGCTCGCAAGCGTCTCCTCCGTCGGATCGGACTTAAGATTGGAGGTCTCTTTCTTTAGAGACTCGATCACAACCACACTACAAAGAGGTATCATTAATACTTGTTTGTGGTTCAGACGAAACGATTCGAGAAGTTTTCTTGGATCATGTGGTTTCGTCACATGAAAATTTTTTAATTTCCGCTGCATAGAACAACTAATCGTTATGCTTCCCGATCGTTTGCTCGTAGATCTCCATCTCCTTCGGTAAACCTTGCTCGTGAAGAAGACATCGGATCTCGTGTGTCGAGATCGGGAGATCCTCCGCTTGGATCATCAACATGGATTGCGAGAAGCATGTGTTTCATCAACACGCTCGCAAGCATCTCCTCCGTCGGATCGGACTTAAGATAGGAGGTCTCTTTGTTTAGAGACTTTATCACAACCACGCTAAAAGAGGTAACATTAATACTTGTTTGTTGTTCAGACGAAACGATCCGAGAAGTTTTCTTGGGTCATGTGGTTTCGTCACATGATTATTTTTTAATTTCCACTGCATAGAACAACTAGTCCGACCAGTAGTTCTTCGTCGTATTCGATACGATGCTCATGCTTCCGTGATGCGCTTGAGTATCTAACCATATCCTTCAAGTGGTATTAGAGATTTAGGTCGGAAGGTTTTGGATGCAATCCTTGAACCGAGGACGGCTTGGGTTCGTTAGTGTTTGCGAAAGTTTTCCCGCATTTCATTTTTGCATCACTGTTATGAGGTTATTTTCGGCACTGTTTAAATTGTTTAAACACGAGAATAATAATTTTATTTGGTTCTCCATTATATAAGGAAATCTTAGGATCTGAGTTTACGTAACTTGGATTCCGTATGCTCGAGATATGATCATTTTAGTGAACATGTATCCACAATTTTGGGGTCTGTGAATCTCAACGTAATTGATGAGTTAATTGCGGATTTGAAACACCTTGAAATGCGTGCAAATCGGTTCTGTTGTAAATCAAATTATCAAACTTTAAGAACTTACGTTTCTTAATTTGGATTTAAATTGATTCAGATATGGTATTTTTATTAAGTTAGGGTCACTGCTGAAAATACTTTCCTAATCAATAACCTAGTGATTGTCATTTAATCAATTAGTGAAATTAAATTATTTAATTTCCTGGAATAATTACGCATAAATATTTGTGAAATGTTTGATGATAATTATTTCCTTAATGACATTGCCTTAATCAAAAATATGATTAGATGTGATCTAGATCACTAATTGGTTACATGATCACATGATCTACATTCCAACAAACATGTTGCTTGAATAGGATTTGAGATTTGTTTAGCAAATCTCATTATAATGTTAATCAAAATGGTTTTGATTATTATTATATGGTATAATTTTGATTGAAGAATCGATGATCATCTCAAGTACAAAGTGATCTATTTTGCATTATCCTTTTCCGAGGTGGATATGGTGTCTAGTCGGGGAGCAATGGGGTAGCATGCTGCACCGTTTGTGGTCTGTCCCACTCCCGTCAGTACTGGCCATGACAGCGGGTAGGGTTAGTATAATGCTTAAGAAATCATGTTGTATTTCTAATTATTAAAATTCGAAATAATACCATAATTC
This sequence comes from Ottelia alismoides, assembly GCA_037367405.1. Classification (NCBI taxonomy): domain Eukaryota; kingdom Viridiplantae; phylum Streptophyta; class Magnoliopsida; order Alismatales; family Hydrocharitaceae; genus Ottelia; species Ottelia alismoides. Next base: position 763,061 of record JAZKJV010007604.1, on the reverse strand, counting down.
AAGTAACAATTAAGAATGTTTGTTAGATATTAATTGGATCATTAATTTAATATGATTAGATTAATTGGAATCCAGTTAAAATTAAGACACTCTATTATAAAGGGATTTTTACACACATAACCCTGAGTAGTTTTGCAATAACATTCATGACCCTGCATAATGGCGAATTACATGGGAAACCCTAAGTAATGCTTAACTCTTACATGACATAACCTAGTGCTATATTCCGCTTGAGATGGTCGTTATATTAGACGGTTTCTGTTTAAAAAGACAAAATTACCCTTAATATTCTTTCTTATTTGCAAATCATGCATCTTATTATAACTCCATCATATGGGAGGGGTTGGGAGTCAGAGGTGACGATGGCTGCTGGAGGAGGTGGTCCGCACGGAGGGTGGGATCACCCTGCAATCGGAGGGTGGTTCGCACGGAGGGTGGGATCTTCCTGCGATCGGAGAGTGGTCCGCACGGAGGGTGGGAGGCAGAGGCGACGATGGCTCCTGGTCTGTTGGGGCGGGGGAGGGAGATGGACTGCAACGGGGGGGGGGGGGGGTGGGCGAGGAGGCTCTGCAGGCCGGTGGAGGCGGGGGAGGAAGGTGAAGGATATGGTTAGATCCTCAAGCGCATCACGGAAGCGTGAGCGTCGTATCGAATACGACGAAGAGCGACTAGTCGCACTAGTTGCTCGATGCAGCGGAATTTAAAAAATTTTATACGACGAAACCACATGATCCAAGAACACTTCTCGGATCGTTTCGTCTAAACCACAAACAAGTAATTAGGATTACCTCTTGAAGCGTGGTTGCGATCAAGTCTCTAAACGAAGAGACCTCCTGTCTCAAGTCCGATCCGACGGAGGAGACGCTTGCGAGCGCGGGGATGAACCGCGTGCTTCTCGCAATCCATGTTGATGATCCAAGCGGCGGATCTCCTGATCTCGACACACGAGATCCGACGTCTTCTTCACGAGCGAGGCGCACCGAAGGAAACGGAGATCTACGAGCAGAAGAACGGGCAGCATAACGACGATGCCGCGGCGATGGAGAACCTCTCCATGGCATCCATGGTGGACGGCCATGAGAGGGAGAGAGAGGGCTGACCTCTAGAGAGAAAGAGAGAGAGAGAGAGATGCTTCTCAAGCATTGTGTGTAAAGAGAGAGCATGGGTATGCCTCTCTATTTATAGGGTTTTGGGATCCATGGATCTCAATCCATGTGTCTCATAAAATCAATGGTTGAGATTGATTTATGATAATCCAATGGTCAAGATTGTTGTTGGTAAAAGCCAACAACTTGTGATTTAATTTGATAAAATATATTTGATAAATCAAATAAATATAATACCAAATTAAACCACACAAATAGAGAGAGAGAAAATGAGGGAGATACACCTTCCTCATTGGAAGGGGGGGACGGCCACCAATTCCCTCAAGGAATTTTGTGCCGCCCCCTCCTTTCCAAAGGAGGGTGCAATCTCCTTGATTTTCTCCTTCTCCTATTTCCAACAACAATTTGTTGGCTTTTTATTCTTCAAAAATAATTCACAATTATATTTGAGAATATTGCAATCTTGCCATAGAAAAATTGTGAATCAAATTCACAACCCAAAACAACATATAATTTACATTGTCAATTAATTACACAATGTGTATCCAATACACATAATAATTAATCAACACATATAAATTATAATTAACTCTCTCTAATACATTATAAATCACATTTATAATATATTATGAATAATTGGATATTTCTATCCACATTATTCTTATCCATAACAATTAAATCATATTTAATTATATTGGATAACTTATTCTCATGTACTCAAATAATATGAATCACATTCATATTATCTACATCTTTGATAATCAAATCACATTTAATTATCTAAGATAACTCTCTTTATAATATGAATCAAATTCATATTATTCATGATAATTAAATCACATTTAATTATCCATTTTCTCAATGCTCGGATACATATATCAACAATAGAATTATCCATGAACTCTTTCAAGGATAATGCGCTTTCTCCGCGAATACTTGGAGATAAGGACAGGGCGATTGTATTGTTCCACGTATAGTGACATGGATATTGAGATCACATCTCAAATCCAGATCTCGGGCCTCCCATAGATGCTTGATTAAATCAAGACCGCAAATCTAATCTTCTCATTGAATCTGAATCACATTCAGATTAATGTCCAACATTTGGACTAAGATCAGATTACTTATCTACTAAGAGGAGTCACTAAAATCCAGACCCGTTTCATCACTCCCTAGGAATGGAAGCGTCATGGTTATACAACCGTTTATGATCACATCACCCTCAGGCATTCCCAATACCTGTACATCCTGCATACTGGAAGACTCAGAATAAACCAGAAGTATTAGATCAACTTTACACTGTCTACTTCAGGGTTTTATCAGTAAGTTTCTCATTCGATCATTGGGAGTCGGTATCGATCATATACTTTCCAAAAGCATATATCATACCTAGGTCTTGATCATATACTTTCCAAAAGTATATATCAAACCAACAAATTCAGTCAAGCTTCCAAAGCGAGACGACCGTGCGCACGGAATTTGATTCTTCCCAATATCTCATGAGTGAGCTCATGTCTTCCGGTTCAGTAGTGAACCTGTATGATCCCTTTGAGAGATCGTATTACTCATATGCCCTTATATGCACATCAGCGCGCCGGTGTATAGACCTTGATTAGGTCATCAACCTATTGGTCTGCCAAATGTACATACTCAGACATATAGTAACACATCTGTCTCCGGTCAGAGGATGTGTGCCTGTATCGTGACAGCATACGATATAGGACTTTGGTTATCTCGATCTCGTTAAGTCAACTCTATGACCTAACTAATCTGACACCTCCGAATCTCTATTCCTATGCAGAGGACCTGCATCAAGAGGTCGGTCAGATATCAGCCTAACTGAGACAGGATTGCCATCTCCTACTCAGGCTGGAGATCATCTCTTAATAATCATTTGACGGTGCTTGACGAGTCCTCAATCTAACTCATTAGATATTCATCTAAGCACCAGCCTCTATGATTCAATAATTGAATCAACAGCTGTATGATCATTAAGATGGCCATGGTACATAACCCTAATTGTACTAAGGGACCTATTATGCAAATTCTATACTCTTTATTTCAGATCAAGGAGTGAATTGCAATAACATTTATTGCATAATGGCTCGCCGTGGGCTCGCATGTCCAACAATCTCCCACTAGCCCAAAGAGCCATTAATGGGCTAATCATTTAAACCCACACTCATGTGACAATCATAGGCTATTTAGAAAATAGCTAGGTAAGCTGATCAGTCACTCTGTTCCCAAGAGACTACGCCAAGTCCTTTTACGGCACTTGCATATCTCCTAGTAACAGTGCTCGCATCCAATGCGAATGTTGCATCTCATGCAACCGATACTCAATTTTGTTGGTTATAGTGTCCTTGACACTACATCTTATTAATTATCATAACCAGTATTCCCATAATCCTCATTAGAATACCTTCATTCCTGGAGATCTCTATCTCCTAAGGTATCTACAGTTAAGACCATCATAGATCACTATCTACAAGATCTTAAACTTTTGAAGATAAGACTTTGAGATCACTATCTCCAAGTTTTGTCATCTTTGAAGATATTGTTATTACTGCAATCAAGTGTTTTATCTACATAGCAGGATTAGTAACAGTTTACTACTCCCACTGCATGGTAGACATCTGGTTCTTATACACATCTAGTATACATTCAGCTTCTCATAACTGATGCACAAGTGCAAGCAGTTCTAGCATTCACTTCCTCAACTCTTTGAGGTGCTATCCCTCTAGACAGGTCACTACCATATCTTAAGGGATGGAAGCCTCTCTTGGAATTTCTAAGAATAGAATATGTCCAAGGTATACTAAGAATGTGACAGTCCCAATATCCTCTTCTCTTTGCTTCTGAACATCTTCAGAACTAGGATCTAAGAGGTATCCTTGAGATCGTATCTCAAGGTATGGAACAACCAAATTATAAAACACTTATTATTTATTCTTATATCATTCCAAATGATTAGAATAATATCTACATTTAGCACGATGAACACAATGGCACTCCCACTAAGTTTCACATGGTTCATCAAGATTCTATCTGAAATCATAACATTTATAATTTCATCAAATCTTATGTTCCAACTACAGGAAGCTTATTGGAGTCCAAAGATGGAGTTCTTTAGCTAGCATACCTTGCTTTCCTCAACCATGAAGCCCTGGGGCTACTTCATATGAATATCCTCAGAGAGGTATTCATAGAGTAATGCAATCTTGACTCACATCATGAAGATGCCATAGTCAAGTTGTGCAGCTATAGTTAGCAATATTCTGATGGGTTAAAGCTAGGTCACTGGAGAGCAAGTCTTATCGCAAGCGATGCCTTCTCTTCGGTGTGTAGCTCATGGCTACGAACCATGCTTTGAAGGTCTATACCTTCTTATCAGGTTCCCTCTTTCTCTTGAAGATCCATTTACACCTTAATGGGTCTGACCCGTATAGGTGGATCCTCGAGGGTCCATATACAACACTTGTATATGAAGTCTACATTAGACCTTTATTGCTAACATCCATCTTTCCATGTTATGATCCTCAGGAGCTTCATCACATGAAATCCGATCATCGTCAGATTTAACTGACACATGGAATCCATCCTCAAACTTATTTGAAGAGGTATTAATGTTTTATCTTTAATTATCTATTTTAGTTTCCGATTTCAGGAGTCTCATTATCTTTTCAAGATTAAATGAGTTCCTTCACTTCATTTTCATCTTGATTCTCAAGAGAGTCATCCTATAAGAATCATATTCTCAAAGATTAGATCTTTTAAGAATCTCAAGGTCATAAAGTAGGTATCCAATACCATCCTTTATTTTCCTAATGAAATAGCACTCTCTAGTGCCAGATTCCAGCTTAATCACATGGAACCTTATTAAGGATATATAATGCAGTCTCTACCACATATATATACCTGGAAACTAAGAGATAATTATGCTATGATTAATCATTGATCAAATCATGTCACACATGATCAATTATATCTCCCTACAACTCTATTGAGTTAAGGTTCATTAGGAGGATTGAGATAGGAATGATATTCATATCTCCATAAGGTATTTCTTGAATTCATCTAATAGGTACAGGCTACCTTGATTAGATCAAATTCATTTCATCTTCCCTCAAACTTTAGTTCTAAACCAAAATTACGAAATCTTTGAACATTTCAAAGGTTTCTTAGATGAAGAGAAGAAATCTTATATCATACATAATCATTAACAGATATCACATATCCATAATGTTTACTATGATATAGATGATCTGCATACATCAATATGTATGAGATCCTTAATACCTTGACACCTTACTCCTTTCCCAAGGAAGGGTGTATTGGACATTTTTACTTTGAATACAATATTCACAAGTATGTGAGATTTGAATCTTTAGACAATCTAAAGTTTCATGTCTTACCAGTCCATTGATTTTATCAACAGACATATGTCCAAAATTTGATGCCAGATCATTGTCAAATGATCTTTATCCTCCTATTGATCTTTTAAAGGTTCAATTTTCAGTATTAGAAATCTTAATGAACCATTCAATAATTTTCTAATTTAATAGAGTCCACTAGATTTTAGATTACTATCTGAAATATTTCCATCATAATTCTTTATGATACATTTATTACAGAATTCATGTTTATATCCAACAATTAGAAATAAACAATGAGTGTATTCTAATATCTAGGTCATAGAGACATTCTCTAAGACTAAGGGCTCCCACTGAAAATATGAACCCTATTGATCTCATGGAAATTGTTGCAACACTTGCATCACTTTCAACATGGATGATCAATAAACCTTAAGATCAAATTTCTAATACATATGCAACCAATTGCAAGTGTCATTAGAAAATTTGAGATACAATTATTAGACTTTATCTTATCAAATAAGTAAGTCAATATCAATGATTATAGGTAGATTATACTGATGCTCCATCCGAGTCCTTTTCTGAGGATTCCAGACAGACTTGATAGTCATACTATCAACACATCAACTTATTGCAGTATTGGCATTCATCCAACTCTTTGGATGTCATATGGAAGTCACAGAAGTACAATCAACTCTTTGACTATACCTCTTACTTGGGTCCAACCCATGCTTCCACTGCGCTCCCTTTGTCTACAAGCAACCTTTGCTCAAGACCAAGGATCTCTTATGTTAAAATCAAAAATTTCAATATAAGAGTATTTCAACATTCATACAAGCTTCATTTAAGTTCATATAATATGAATATTATGAAGCTTCATGAATGACTAGAGTATAGACAGTAGAATGATGACACTCATCATCTACATCCATCTAAACTCTTTGAAGCATCGGTTCAGGTAGGTATTCAAACAATTTGAATACATTATCTCTAATAGAGCTACCATTCTACATGATGTAGAGAACCATGTCATTCATGATTAAATGTCAAGAGCACATATATATGACAGAATATCTTTATTGATTTTATAAGGATTAATTTGATAATTACGATCATCGTCGACATGTCACTTCAAAAGTACATTCGATAAGATCAAGACTTATAGAGACATACAAACCCTAGGGTTTTAGTCCTATTGTCTATTTAATTATCACTTCTCATTATTATGAGGAAACTTGCATATTGCAACCACATACATTGTGTGTCCAATTGCAAGTACAATATCTGGATCAAGGGTCCAATCCATGATATTTTACTGGTTATTATTGAGTATAATATTGAGTGGGTTTAATGAAGGATTATCTGAAATAAGAAATTTGCATAAGGGTATATATTTATATATATACACATATTATACTTTGATTTAGGAGTTTTTATATCAAAGTTGTCTTGCCATGTCAACAATGAAAGTTCATTCCCTTAATCACTTTCAATGTAAGAGATATACTTACCATTATATCTCAGCAAGATCTGGGATCTCCTCTTTATCTTTGTTACATCCCAATAATACGAGAAACTGCAACTCCAACAAAGAGAAGCGGGAACACATTCCGCCTTGCAAGTCCAACTTGCATTTCCCAATTCGGTCTTTAACACCCGGGCCCACCACCCCTAAGGTGATGTTGACCCGTCGTTAATTGAACCAACCGTCAACAGGAATAGAACTCGCTATGCGCAATCCAATATCGCCCCAATAATATGAGGATCCGATATTGGGGTCACTACGCATACGGCCTTACTCTTTCGAGAAGCAAAGAGTCCGATCCAGATGCGCTTGTATATAGGAGCTGTCACTACGTACAGGCGTCTCCTATATACAATCCCTGGCGACGGAAACCCTTCGCCTTGACGGGAGACCATGGATGTCACTTATGTGATCCTCCACCTCTTATTCAAATTTAATTAATTACTATGAATCACATTCATATAATTAATTCTTCCAAGGGAATTATCAACTCTAATCATATTAGAGTATTCTTAATTGGATATAATTAACTTAATCATATTAAATTAATTATCAATCCAATTTAATCAATCAAACTTAATTTTATGCTTGAATATACATATATGATATTATTCTCAAAGTACGTATTAATTCGAATTTTAATAATTAGAAAAATACATCATAATCCCTCGGACATTATCCCGGCCCTACCCGCTGTCATGGCCAGTACCGACGGGAGTGGGGCGGACCCCATACGTTGCAACCCGCTGACCAGCGATCCCCGACTAGACACCATATCCACCTCGGGAAAGGATAATGCCAAATTGATTATTTTGTACTTGAGATGATCATCGGTTCTTCAACCGAAATTATACCATATAGTAATCAAAACAATTTTGATTTTAAGGAAATTTGCTAGGCAAATTCCCAAGTCCTATTCAAGCAAGAAGTTTGATGATTGTAATTCCAATTAAGGTTTAGATCAAATCTAATCAACTAATTGGTTGGGGCCAAGTCAATTAGGCAAATAATCATGTTTCAATATTTCACAAATATTTTTCAAGATTATTTCACGAAATTAACAATTAATTTCACTAATTGACAATCACTTGGTTCTAGATTAGGAAAGCAATTTCAGCAGTGACCCCTACTTACTAAAATTGGCATATCTCAATCATATTAAAACCAAATTAAGCAAAGTCAATTTCTAAAGTTTGCTAATTTGATTTAGGACAGAACCTAAGTGATGTTTCACGCATTTCGAGGCAAATCTAAACAGTAATTAACATTTTAATCACGTTCAGATTCACAGTTCCCGCAACAGTGCATACATGTTCATTAAAACTACCATATCTAGAGCATACGAAATCCGATTTACGCAAACTCAGATCCTATGGTTTCCTTATTTAATGGGGAACAAAATTCAAGTGCTATTTTCGTGTTTAAACAATTTAAACATGGCCGAAAAATTACACTAAACAGATCTGCGAAATCAAATGCGATAAAAACTTTCGCGACCTTAACGAACCCAAGTCGTCCTTGGTTAACGAATCACTATTCGAAACCGTCAACCTGGCTCTGATACCACTTGAAGGATATGGTTAGATCCTCAAGCGCATCACGGAAGCGTGAGCGTCGTATCGAATACGACGAAGAGCGACTAGTCGCACTAGTTGCTCGATGCAGCGGAATTTAAAAAATTTTATACGACGAAACCACATGATCCAAGAACACTTCTCGGATCGTTTCGTCTAAACCACAAACAAGTAATTAGGATTACCTCTTGAAGCGTGGTTGCGATCAAGTCTCTAAACGAAGAGACCTCCTGTCTCAAGTCCGATCCGACGGAGGAGACGCTTGCGAGCGCGGGGATGAACCGCGTGCTTCTCGCAATCCATGTTGATGATCCAAGCGGCGGATCTCCTGATCTCGACACACGAGATCCGACGTCTTCTTCACGAGCGAGGCGCACCGAAGGAAACGGAGATCTACGAGCAGAAGAACGGGCAGCATAACGACGATGCCGCGGCGATGGAGAACCTCTCCATGGCATCCATGGTGGACGGCCATGAGAGGGAGAGAGAGGGCTGACCTCTAGAGAGAAAGAGAGAGAGAGAGAGATGCTTCTCAAGCATTGTGTGTAAAGAGAGAGCATGGGTATGCCTCTCTATTTATAGGGTTTTGGGATCCATGGATCTCAATCCATGTGTCTCATAAAATCAATGGTTGAGATTGATTTATGATAATCCAATGGTCAAGATTGTTGTTGGTAAAAGCCAACAACTTGTGATTTAATTTGATAAAATATATTTGATAAATCAAATAAATATAATACCAAATTAAACCACACAAATAGAGAGAGAGAAAATGAGGGAGATACACCTTCCTCATTGGAAGGGGGGGACGGCCACCAATTCCCTCAAGGAATTTTGTGCCGCCCCCTCCTTTCCAAAGGAGGGTGCAATCTCCTTGATTTTCTCCTTCTCCTATTTCCAACAACAATTTGTTGGCTTTTTATTCTTCAAAAATAATTCACAATTATATTTGAGAATATTGCAATCTTGCCATAGAAAAATTGTGAATCAAATTCACAACCCAAAACAACATATAATTTACATTGTCAATTAATTACACAATGTGTATCCAATACACATAATAATTAATCAACACATATAAATTATAATTAACTCTCTCTAATACATTATAAATCACATTTATAATATATTATGAATAATTGGATATTTCTATCCACATTATTCTTATCCATAACAATTAAATCATATTTAATTATATTGGATAACTTATTCTCATGTACTCAAATAATATGAATCACATTCATATTATCTACATCTTTGATAATCAAATCACATTTAATTATCTAAGATAACTCTCTTTATAATATGAATCAAATTCATATTATTCATGATAATTAAATCACATTTAATTATCCATTTTCTCAATGCTCGGATACATATATCAACAATAGAATTATCCATGAACTCTTTCAAGGATAATGCGCTTTCTCCGCGAATACTTGGAGATAAGGACAGGGCGATTGTATTGTTCCACGTATAGTGACATGGATATTGAGATCACATCTCAAATCCAGATCTCGGGCCTCCCATAGATGCTTGATTAAATCAAGACCGCAAATCTAATCTTCTCATTGAATCTGAATCACATTCAGATTAATGTCCAACATTTGGACTAAGATCAGATTACTTATCTACTAAGAGGAGTCACTAAAATCCAGACCCGTTTCATCACTCCCTAGGAATGGAAGCGTCATGGTTATACAACCGTTTATGATCACATCACCCTCAGGCATTCCCAATACCTGTACATCCTGCATACTGGAAGACTCAGAATAAACCAGAAGTATTAGATCAACTTTACACTGTCTACTTCAGGGTTTTATCAGTAAGTTTCTCATTCGATCATTGGGAGTCGGTATCGATCATATACTTTCCAAAAGCATATATCATACCTAGGTCTTGATCATATACTTTCCAAAAGTATATATCAAACCAACAAATTCAGTCAAGCTTCCAAAGCGAGACGACCGTGCGCACGGAATTTGATTCTTCCCAATATCTCATGAGTGAGCTCATGTCTTCCGGTTCAGTAGTGAACCTGTATGATCCCTTTGAGAGATCGTATTACTCATATGCCCTTATATGCACACCAGCGCGCCGGTGTATAGACCTTGATTAGGTCATCAACCTATTGGTCTGCCAAATGTACATACTCAGACATATAGTAACACATCTGTCTCCGGTCAGAGGATGTGTGCCTGTATCGTGACAGCATACGATATAGGACTTTGGTTATCTCGATCTCGTTAAGTCAACTCTTTGACCTAACTAATCTGACACCTCCGAATCTCTATTCCTATGCAGAGGACCTGCATCAAGAGGTCGGTCAGATATCAGCCTAACTGAGACAGGATTGCCATCTCCTACTCAGGCTGGAGATCATCTCTTAATAATCATTTGACGGTGCTTGACGAGTCCTCAATCTAACTCATTAGATATTCATCTAAGCACCAGCCTCTATGATTCAATAATTGAATCAACAGCTGTATGATCATTAAGATGGCCATGGTACATAACCCTAATTGTACTAAGGGACCTATTATGCAAATTCTATACTCTTTATTTCAGATCAAGGAGTGAATTGCAATAACATTTATTGCATAATGGCTCGCCGTGGGCTCGCATGTCCAACAGAAGGTGGGTTGCCACCGTGGGGGAGGGGGGCTACAGGTCGGTTGCGGGAGAGGGGGGAGGGGGGACTCCTGCATGCCGGTGGCGGTAGGGGAGGGAGGTGAGTTGCCATCGGGGGGAGGGCTACGGGTCAATTGCGGGAGATGGGGGGCTATGGGTCAGTTGTGGGGGGGGGTCGGTTGTCATCGTGGTATGGGGTATCTGCAGTCGGGGGGCGGGGGTCTGCAGGTCGGAGGGGACGGGGCTACAGCTGTGAGCTGACGACGCGGGAGGAGGGGGCCTGCAGGTCGGGGGGGCTAGGCGCGCAGGGGGGGGAGGGGGTTTGTAGGTCGGAGGGGGTGGGGGTGGAGGCCGGTTTGCATCGAGGGGGGGGGTCTGCAAGTCGAAGGGGGCTACAGGTTGGTCTGTCGGGGCATGGGAGGGAGATGGACTGCCACTGGGGGGCGGGGAGGCTCTGCAGGCCGGTGGCGACGGGGAAGGGAGGTGGGTTGCCACCGTGGGGCAGGGGGGCTACAGGTCGGTTGCAGGATGGGGGGGCAGGGGAGGGGGATTAAGACTTTTTTTTAAAAAAAATAAGAGTCGTTGGATAGGCTAAGGGTTGGATTAAACCAATAGTATGGTAGGGTTAAGGATTAAACTAACGGAGTGTGATGAGTGTCAGACGAAGTGATTACTCAAGGTTTCCCATGTAATTCGCAATTATGCAGGGTCATGAATGTTATTGTGAAATTACTCAAGGTTATGGATGTAAAATCACTATTATAAATAGATTGTCAGTTCCCTTGGAAGAATTAATCGTAATGAATATGATTCATAATGATTAATTAGAATTTGAACGTGATATGGAGGATCACATAAGTGACGTCCATGGTCTCCCGTCAAGGTGAAGGGATCCGTCTCCAGGTGTAGGAGACGCCTATCCGAAGTGACAGCTTTTGTATGCAAGCGCATCTAGATCGGGCTCTTTGCTTCTCGAAAGAGTAAGGTCGTATGCGTAGTGACCCCAATATCAGATTCTCACATTATTGGGGCGATATTGGATTGCGCATAGTGAGTACTATTCCTGTTGATGGTTGGTTCAATTACTGACGGGTCAATATCGCCTTAGTGGTGGTGGGCCCGGTTGTTAAAGACCAAATTGGGAATGCAAGTTGGACTTGCAAGGCGGAATGTGTTCCCGCTTCTTTTTATCCGAGTTGCAGATTCTCATATTATTGGGAATGTAACAAAGATAAGGAAGGAGATCCCAGATCTTGCTGAGATGTGATGGTAAGTATATCTCTTACATTGAAAGTGATTAAGGGAATGAACTTTCAATGTTGACAAGGCAAGACAACTTTGATATGAAAATTCCTAAATCAATGTAAAATATATATTTATATAGTTATGCAAATATCTTATTTCAGATAATCCTTCATTAAACCCACTCAATAATATACTCAATAAACCAGTAAAATATCATGGATTGGACCCATGATCCAGATATTGTATTTGCAGTTATACACATAATGTATGTGGTTGCAATGTGCAAGTTTCCTCATAATAACGAGGAATGACAATTAAATAGATAATAGGTCTACAACCATAGGGTTTGTATGTCTCTGTAGTCTTGATCTCTCATCGGATGTACTTTGGAAGTGACATGTCGATGATGATCGCTATTGTCAATTAATCCTTCGAAATATCTAAGAAGATATTCTGGCATACATATGTGCTCCACATTTATCATGTATGACATGGTTTACCGCATCATGCAGAATGGTAGCTCTACAAGAGATGACGTATTCAAAATGTTTGAATACCAACCTGAACCAATGTTTCAAGAGTTTAGATGGATGTAGATGCGATGAGTGTCATCGTTCTACTGTCTATACTCTAGTCATTCATGAAGCATCATAATATTCATATTGTATGAATTTAATGAAGCATGTATAAATGTTGAAATGCTCTTATATTGAGATCTTTTGAATTTAACGTAAGAGATCCTTAAACTTAAGCAATGGTTGTTTATAGATGAAGGGAGCGCAGTGGAAGCATGGGTCGACCCCGAGTAAGAAAGAAAGTCGAAGAGTTGACCTACTTCTGTGACTTCCATATGACATCCAGATAGTTGGATGAATGCCAATACTGCAATGAGTCAATGTATTGATAGTATGACTATCTGGATTATCTATGATCCTTAGTGAAGGACTCAGATAGAGCATCAGAATAATCTACATATAATCATTGAAATTGACTTACTTATTTGATAAGATAAAGTCTAATAATTGTATCTCAATCTTCTAATGACACTTGCAATTGGTTGCATATGTATTAGAATATTAGAAATTTGATCTTAAGATTTATAGTTATCCACATGGATATTGGTGCAATTGTTGCAACAATCTCTGTTGGATTTATAGACTTGTTAATTTCAGTGGGAGAGCCCTTAGTTTTAAAGAATGTCTCTATGACCTAGATATAAGAATACACTAATTGTATGTTTCTAAATTTTGGAAATAAACATGAATTCTGAGATAGAACTATCGTAAAGAGTTATGATGGATATATTTCAGATAGTAATCTAACATCTAGTGGACTCCACAAAATTAGAAAATTAATGAATAGTTCATTAAGATTTCTAATACTAAAAATTAAAACCTTTATAAGATCAATTGGAGGATGAAGATCATTTGACAATGATCTGGCAACAAGTTTTGGACATATGTCTGGTGATGAGATCAAGGGACAAGTGAGATATGAAACTTTAGATCGTCTAAAGGTTCAAACTTACATACTTGTGAATATTGTATTCAAAAAGTAAAAATGTCCAATACAACCTTCCTTGGGAAAGTTGTAAGATGTCAAGGTATTTAGGATCTCATACATATTGATGTATACTGAACATCTATATCATAGTAAACATTATGGATATATGATATATGTTGATGATTATCTAAGATATGAGATTTCTTTTCTTCACCTAAGAAACCTTTGAAATGTTCAAAGATTTCATTATTTTTTGTTTAAGACCAAAGTTTGAAGGAAGATAAAATGAATTTGATCTAATTTAGGTAGCAAGTGCCTGCTATATAAATTCAAAGAATACCTTATGGAGATATGAGTATCATTTCTATCTCAATCCTCCTAATACACCTTGACTCAATAGAGTTATAGGGAGATACAATTGGATCATGTGTGACATGATTTGATCAATGATGAATTTTAGCATAATTTCCTCTTAGTTTCCAGGTATATATGTAGTAGAGACTACATTATATATCCTTAATGAGATTCCATGCAAGTAAGCTGGAATTGAGCACTAGAGAGTGCAACTTCATTAGAAAAATAAAGGATGGTATTGGATACATACTTTATAACCTTGAGATTCTTAAAAGATCTCAACTCTAAGAATGTGATTCTTAGAGGATGACTCTCTTGAGAATCAAGATGAAAATAAAGTATAGGAACTCAGTTAATCTTGAGAAGATAATGAGGCTCCTAAAATCGGAAACTCAGGGACAATAATAGATGAAACACTAATACCTCTTCAAGAGTTTGAGGATGTATTCCATGTGTAAGTTAAGTCTGACAATGATCAGACTTCATGTGATGAAGCTCCTAAGGATAATGACATGGAAAGATGGATGTTAACAATAAAGTCTAAAGTAGACTTCATATAGAAGTGTTGTATATGGACACTCGAGGATCCACCTATATGGGTAAGACCCATAAAGGTGTAAATGGATCTTCAAAAGAAAGAAATCAAGATTGCATTCCTCTATGAATACCTCTCTGAGGATATTCACATGAAGTAGCCCCAGGCTTCATGGTTGAGAAAAGCAAGATGTGAAAGCTAATGAATCCATCTATGGAATCAAATAAGCTTCTTGAAGTTGGACTATGAGATTTGATGAAATTATAAATGTTACGATTTCAGATAGAATCTGGATAAGCCATGTGAAGATTGGTGGTAGTGTCTTTGTGTTCATCATGCTAAATGTAGATGATATCCTAATCATTTAAAATGATATAAGGATAATAATAAGTGTTTTCTAATCTGGTTGTTCCATAACTTGAGATATGATCTCAAGGATACCTCTTGGATCTTAGTTATGAAGGTGTTCAGAAGCATAGAGAAGAGGTTATTGGGGATGTCATATTAATGGTACACCTTGGACATATTCCATTTTCTTGAAAAATCCAAGAAAGGCTTCCATCCCTTAAGATATGGTACTGACCTATCTAAAGGGATAGCACCTCAAAGAGTTGTGGAAGTGAATGCTAGAACAGCTTGCACTTGTGCATCAGTCACGAGAAGCTGAGTGTATGCTAGATGTGTACAAAAGTCAGATATTTGCCATGTAGTGGGAGTAGTAAACTGTTACTAATCCTAATATGGAGAGCAAATACTTGATTGCAGTAATAACAATATATTCATAGAGGACAAGATCGAGATAGTGATCTCAAAGTCTTATCTTCAAAAACTTACGACTTTATAGATAGAGATCTAAAAGGTCATAACTGTGGATATTTTAGGAGATAGAGATCTCCAGGAATAAGGGTATTCCAATAAGGATTATGGAAATACTGGTTATGATAATTATTAGGCTATAGTGTCAAGGACACTGTAACCAACAAGATTGAGTATTGGTTGCATAAGATGTAATATTCGATTGGATACGAGCACTATTACTGGGGATATGCAAGTGCAATAAAAGGACTTAGTGTAGTCTCGCGGGAACAGAGTGACTAATCAGCTTATCTAGCTATTTTCTAAATAGCCTATTATTGTCACATAATGGCTCTTTGGGCTAGTGGGAGATTGTTGGACATGCGAGCCCACGACGAGCCATTATGCAATAAATGTTATTGCGAATATCATTCCCTGAACTGAAATGAAAAATAGATAATGTGCATAATAGGTCCCTTAGTACAATTACGGTTATGTACCATGGCCATTTTAATGATCATACAGCTGTTGATTCAATTATTGAATCATAGAGACTGGTGCTTGGATGAATATCTAACGAGTTAGACTGAGGACTCATCAAGCATCGTCAAATGATTGTTAAGAGATGATCTCCAGCCTGAGTAGGAGATGGCAATCCTTTCTCAGTGAGGTTGATATCTGACTGACCTGTTGATGTAGGTCCTCTGCATAGGAATAGATATTCAGAGGTGTCAGATTAGTTAGGTCAAAGAGTTGAATTAACGAGATCGAGATAACCAAAGTCCTCTATGGTATGCTGTCACGATACATGCACACATCCTTTGACCGGAGACAGATCTGTTACTATATGTCTGAGTATGTACATTTGGCAGACCAATAGGTTGATGACCTAACTAAGGTCTATATATCGGCACGCTGGTGTGCATGTAAGGGCATATGAGTAATACTATCTCTCAAAGGGATCATACATGTTCATTTACTGAACCGGAAGACATGGGCTCACTCATGAGAGATAGGGAAGAATCAAATTCCGTGCACGGTCATCTTACTTTGGAAGCTTGACTGAATTTGTAGGGTTGATATATACTTTTGGAAAGTATATGATCAAGACCTAGGTATGATATATGCTTTTGGAAAATATATGATCGATAGCAACTCCCAATGATCGAATGAGAAACTTAATGATAAAACCAACCATGAAGTAGAGAGTATAAAGTTGATCCAATACTTCGGGTTTATTCTGAGTCCTCTAGTATGCAGGATGTACATGTATTGGGAATACCTGAGGGTGATGTGATCATAAACGATTGTATATCCATGATGCTTCCATTCCTAGGGAGTGATGAAACGGGTCTGGGTTTTAGTGACTCCTCTCAGTAGAGAAGTAATCTAATCTTGGTCCAAATGTTGGACATTGATCTGAATGTGATTCAGATGCAATGAGAAGATTAGATTTGCGGTCTTGATTTAAATAAGCATATATGAGAGGCTTGCGATATGGATTTGAGATATGATCTCAAAATCCAAGTCACTATACATGGAACAATTCAATCGCCATGTCCTTATCTTCAAGTATCTACGGAGAAAGCGCATTATCCTTGAATGGGTTCAAGATAATTTCATTGTTGATATTATGTATCCGAGCATTGAGAAAATTGATAATTAAATGTGATTTAATTATCATGAGTAATATGAATATGATTCATATTATAAGAATAGTTATCTAAGATAATTAAATGTGATTTAATTATAAAAAACATGAATAGTATGAATGTGATTCATATTATTTGAGAACAAGAGAATAGAGATCCAAGATGATTAAATGTGATTTAATTATCATGGATATGAATAATGTGGATAGAAATATCCATATTAGTCATATATATTATAAATTTGATTTATAATATATAAGAGAGAGCTATTTCTAATTTACATTTGTTAATTAAATGTTAATGTGAATTGGATTCACATTGGACATTAAATTGAAAATGTATTTTACATTTTATTTTGGGTTGTGAATGTGATTCACAAATTTACAATGGCATGATTGCAATGTTCACAAAATAAATTGGATTTATTTTTGTGAAATAATTTGCAACAAAAGTTGTTGCAAATATTGGAGAGAATCATGAGATAATGTAATCTCATGTAATTGGAGAGAGACATCCACCTTCCATATAGGAAGAGTGGACGACGACAATTCCTATAAGGAATGTGGTGGTCGTCCAACCTCCTTATGGAAAGAGGATTGTCTCCTTCCTATTTTCTTCAATGGAGATTGATTTGATATAAATAAAATTAAATTTAATATATATTTCATTTTTATTAAATTAATTGTTGTTGGTTTTTTACAAACAAAATCTTAGCCATTGAAAGAAACACAATCAATGAGAGCCATTGGATTTGTGTTGCTCATGGATTGAGATCTGTAGATCCCAAAATATTATAAAAGGAGAGGCACGCCTTTGCTCTTCTTTACACAACACACAAGAGAACATAAGTCTCTCTCTCTCTCTCTCTCTTTCTCTCTACACACCTACTCTCTCTTCCTCTCATGTGGTCGTCCACCATGGATGCCCTAGAGAGTTTCTTCATCGTCGCAGCGGCGTCGTTATGCTGCCCGATCGTTTGCTCGTGGATCTCCATCTCCTTCGGTGTGCCTCGCTCGTTAAGAAGACATCGGATCTCGTGTGTCGAGATCAGGAGATCCTCCGCTTGGATCATCAACATGGATTGTGAGAAGCATGTGTTTCATCAACATGCTCGCGAGCGTTTCCATCGGATTAGACTTGAGACAGGAGGTCTCTTTGTTTAGAGACTCGATCATAACCTCGCTTCAAGAGTTAACCCTAATACTTGTTCATGGTTCAGACGATACGATCTGAGAAGTGTTCTTGGATCATGAGGTTTCGTCACATGAAATTTTTTTAATTTCCGCTGCATAGAACAACTAGTCCGACTAGTCGTTCTTCATCGTATTCGATACGATGCTCATGCTTCCATGATGCACTTGAGGATCTAACCATATCCTTCAAGTGGTATCAGAGCCTTAGGTCGGAAGTTTTTGGATGCAATCCATGAACCGAAGACGACTTGGGTTCATTAGGGTTTGCGAAAGTTTTCCCGCATTTCATTTTCGCATCTCTGTTTTAAAATGACCTACAAAATGAACATTGAATTAAATAAACATAAATCCAAAAAATAAAAGAAATGAGTCGTGTCCCCGGCAATGGAGCCATTTGATAAACAACATATTCGGCCCTTTAAGAGTGCAGAATTAGCACTTGGAGTTGTCGTAGAAGTCGGGACAATTCGGGCTCATCAAAGACCATCTCATTTAAATATGTGTATGATAGATCAAAATGAGATGATCATAATTTATATTTTACTTGGTAAGTTACCAAGGTCAAACTCAGGGACACGAGCCTCTCTCGTATTAATCGGATTTAAGTCTATTTAGCTAAGTGTTGAATTGAAGAAGAATATAGGTCAAATTATGAATGCAGACACAAGTTAATGCATTAAAGAAGTAATCATGCATTTTTTTTAATTTTATTTTTTATGATGCAAATAAATGCCATGTGATGCAATGGAAATATGCCCTAGGTAAAAATGATGAGCAAAATTTAATATGAGTCAATTTCAGATTTGCTTAAATGTCAAGCTTGATTGATAATGTTAACAAGGCATAAGTTAATAAGAAGGGACACATGGCAAATACAATAATACATAAAAATTCAAGTGTCCAAAATGCAAAACTTAATAAGCCATTAAGAAGTACATCAAACAAGCTTTCAAATGAGACTGAAATCAACTGAAACGGAAACATGATGCTCAAGTTATGCAACAATGAAGATAAGGGCATAAATGCAAGAAAACATGAAAGGATAACTACAAACAGGTCCCTGGGAGGGACTAAAATGCAATAAAAATAAGTTGCGGGACCTTCCCTGTAAATAAACCATACGTACGATGACATTTTTGCAATTATTAAAACCCGCGAGGGTTGACATGCAAAATGTCCCAAGCGCTCAGGTGCTTCACGTGCTTCAGGACCTGATTGCAATTTTGAAGAATTCCGTAGGCCTGTGCGTAATTTTTCCAGAAAGCACATGCCTTGTACGTGATACTCTAGGCTCGGAAGCAGATTGAGGCTCGGCAGAGGTTCGGAGTCAGCTTCAGCTTGGTTCAGCTAGGTTCGGAAATCCATGCAGGATTGGTAGCTGAGGCTCGGACTCGGTCGAAGCTGCGGATGGCTCGGCACAGGCTCGGAGGAGGCACAGTGCATCCAAGCCTGAAGGCTCGGACAGGAGGCTTGGTGCAGGCTCAAAGAACGCCACGTGGCTGAATGTGAACCCTTTGATCTCAAGGATCGAAGGGCTCCTGGAGTGATGTCGTGGCTGAAATGTGACCGTTGGATGAACACCGGTGAGGAGCATCCAACGGTCACTGCTCCTCCTTCTTCCTCTACTGCTGGCGGCGTGTTCAGGTCTCCGGCGACGGGGGCTCCCCTCCGCTGCTTGTTCTCTGTCGACGTAGACTTCCCCGAAGCTCCATAAACGGTCGTCGATGAAGCGGGGAGCTCGGGGATGATGCCTGGCGTCGTAGCTCAGGCGAACGGAGCACTGATGTCGCGGATGATGGTAACGAAGTTGGGTCCGACGAGCTCTCCGGCCATTGAGTATGATATCGACCTACAGCGTTAATGTGTAGCCGAAGAGACAAAGAAGTGCGTGCGTGAGTGGACTGTGAGCTCGACGAGCGAAGAACATGTGGAGCTCGGAGCTCCTCCGCCGTGGGTGGCGGAGGAGATGGGTCGGCTATGGAAAGGTATGGAGGAAGGAGAAGGGGGCTATCGGAATAGCTTGCTGAAAGGGGGTTGTGTGGTGGAGCTTGGGAGGTGGTCAATGGAGCGAGAGAGCATAGGACAGAGTTCAATTAAATAGGCGAAACATTAGAAGGAATAGAGAGAAGATCAAGTGGACTTAGCTTGTCGGAGATGGAGCGGGAGCTTGGGCTGGGGCTCGAATCGAGCCCCGGGTCTTCGCTGGACATCGGCAGCTGGTCGATGCAGCTGAGCGGATCTGGAGGTGCCGCGACTCCACCGTAAGTGGCGGAGGGTCTCACCGGGGGAGCGGGTCATCTTCGCTCGATCTTCTCGCCTCCCCCTGTCACAGGGAGGCGGAGGAGGGCTGGGCCCCTCCCCGCATAAAGATGGACGGGGCGGATTGAAGGAGGGGGCACGATATTTGAAAGGCGAAGTTCGGCGGTTCTAGTGATGGAGTTTGTGGTTTTTGAGGAGATTATGGGACGACTGGAGGAATGCCAAGGGTAGTGGGGTGATGCGCAAGGTAGAGGGATGATGGGGGAAGACCAGGAGGTGGTTGGGAGAGAGGAGAAGAGGTCAGAGGTGTTGGCAATAATGGGAAGGGGAAGAAGTCTTCGCGTGGTGGAGGACGTGTGAGAGAGGGTGGCTGGAGGTAGACGACGACGCGGGGCCGTTGGATCTGGAGATCCAACGGCGAGGATGAAGGCTCGCAGCGACGGTCTTGATCAAATCCGGGGCGAAGTGATCGGAGAGCTGCTGAGCAACCACGTGTCAAGCTTGGGCGTACGCGCTAGCGGATGGTTGTGATGTGAAGAAGGCGCAATCAAAGGGCTAATAATAAACACGGAGTGATCGGCTGAGATGGCGAAAATTGTTGCCGATCTGATGGCTACTGACGTGACAAGTGGCGCAAGGGGACATGAGGCACTAACGGATGGTATAGATGGAAAGCTGATGTCAATCAGAGGGCGGAGAAGCATCAACGGAAGGAGCGGTCGAGATGGAAGATCTGGAGCGCGAACCAAGGGCGCACAACGCGACACGTGTCAAGCTCCTGGCTTAGGCGCTAACGGGCGGTGAGGATCTGAGATGGAGATGATCTAACAGTCGAGTCTTATGAGTGGACGTGGAGGTAACTGAAACATTGGATTCAAAGCGTAATCCAATGGTCACGGATGGCAGCGGATAAGACAAAGACGCCGGGGCCACGTGGCGCACCCAGAACGGGCCACGTTGCCCAATCAGATTATTCCTTGGGTATTTTTTATTTTTGAGGGTTACAATGGCCGAATTTGAGAAAACTCAAAACATGAAAGTTGTAGATCTTGATGAGATCTACAAGTTTCATGTTGGCTAAAACTGGAGATGAAGTCAAACAAAGGCTCGAAATATTTTTGAGGGTATTTTTAAGTCTAAAAATACCACGCATTTTTATTTTGCCATTTTTTTGTGTTTTTTAATTTATTTAGGACTCTGTTAATTACAAGACATTAACTGGGTTTTATTGACACAATTTTATGCAAGGGGGTTAGTAATGGGAAATTATGATGATGAAATCGAGTTTCATCACCCCCCTATACTTAAATTATGCTCGTCCTCGAGCATCAAAGAGAATGACTAAGTTGGATTAACCCCCTTTTGCATGTGAATACAGGATCCAATCTGCTCAAGTCGGCTCAATTTTAGAGGTCCAAAATTCTTGAGTTCAACCCAGCCCTAATTAAGAGGTATCCAATTCCTCTAATTATCTAGACTCTCTCTGATATACATATAATCTAAAGGATATGGCATTTAGTGTCGACCGCAATTCTGAGAGTAGAGTCAAATCTTCACCCAAAGTCTTGGTCCAAGAAATTCTCCTAAGGACCCAATCCTCAACACTAGGGAATAAATCCAATCTTGCATTCAGTCTACCGTCTCTTTAGTTATTAGACTTAAAAAATGTAGATGGCAGGCCAGTAATGGAGGGCATGGGATTGTGTCATTTCTTCTCTCCCTCTCATTGGAACAAGGATTCTCTCTAGTGCCTTTTACGCAACACATTTTTTTGGTGTTGATCAGTGCATCCGTCAAGAGAGTTGGAGCCGTCTGCACTTGTTTTCCTGGGAGTACAGCGGGGTGTGTCTTTTTTTAGTACCTATCGTACCTTCGACACCCAGACTTGTAGCATTTACGATGCAGAGCCCTTTTTTGGTGCAAGCCCGACTCCTGGTCCTAATAGCGGTGGTCCAAATGGACACTTTGAAAAGTTTCGGAGCGCTCGCCTTTGGTGGAAGCTCTTTGATATTTAACTTTGTGGAATGAGAGCTTTTCTTTGAAATTTATTGACTTGTATAATTTTTGGCTAGCTCCACTGCTTTTACCAAGAGTTTGCGCACACTGATCAACAATTTTTTATTTATTTCACACCCAGGCACTTAGGTCAATATCAAGAGATTAGTATAAGAACCAAGTTCTCATACTGGATAAAGTTGCTGACACACAGGTTTCATGAAGCCTTCGAAGATTTTATCCCATCCTCAAGCATCATTAGATCAAATCCAGACTCGAATCCCTCATCCCAATCCCTCAGGTGAAAAGTCAACTCTTCTCAATCAAAAACCGCAGTCGTGCATGTGATGTGCTGATCATATTCTTTAAGTCTGAGACTAAGCATGGAATATAGCATGCAAATCTAGAGACCTAGGGGAATGTGGATGATTAAGTCTATGACCCTGATGGCTAAGGCTGGTTAACCGCAAATCTCAAAGACCTCATAAATCAAGCTTCCTTGAACATTTCAGATCTTGGGTGAAAGTGTAAGTGTAGAGGTTTAATCCAACTCCTTCATTCAAAAACACATTTTTTTTATTTTTTTCTCATTTTTATGGGTTTTAATTTAAAGGTTAGAACACTGGTTAGACTCAACATTCCTTGAAAAGAAAAGATTTCCACAACCATGTCACAAAATAAAAATTTTCAAAACATGTTTCAAAAAGATTTTTCAAAACAAGAAAAACTCATTTTTCAAATCATTTTCGAAAATATTTTTATCAAAATAGTGTAACATAGTATAGAAAAGCCGTGAAATCATTTGAGTTCTCTTAGTCCAAAGAATTTTACTATATCCAAAAAGTTTTAAAGTTTTCAATTTTTTCAGATTATAGCTAAAGTAAGTAAGTTGTATATACGATATACCCCCTATCCTTAAACTTTGCTATGTCCTCATAGCACTAGATGATACGAGTCCATGGGTCCATTTAAGTGTAGAGAAATATACGGGAGCTAAGAGGGGCTCCCCCTATACTTAGGTTAGAAATAACCTAAGTATAAAGGCAAGGAAAGATGAGTAGAGCAAATCACAGGGACTCAGGTCCCCCCTATACTTAGGCTGAGATTAGCCTAAGTAAAAGATGGAAATTGATGCTGGAGGGTCCTAAGGGGAACGAAGAAGTAGGATGGATTTACAAATGAGCGGATGAATCTTCGGAGATGAAATGGAGAGACTAAGGTTTTTGGGGTGTGTATCGAAGCAAACATGGCTCAATCAAGCAAGCAAGACCCTCAGGTTCACCAACACACACATGGAACCAACCGAAGTTGGTTTATTATCTTGTGAGTTTATTGGTGATAAAACATTAGATATTTACACGGAGAAAAATGTGACTTGAAAACCAATGCGTAACCGAGGGTTTTGCTCTCCCAAAACCGAATTTTACTCCATTTGTGGTTGACTTGCAGTTAACAGTCCCAATTTTATTTTATGTTGTCACTGAATTATGGTTAGCACAAAATCAAGAAATCATCGTCTACCGTTCATTCCCTTTTCCATTAACCTAGGTGATCAAGCTAGGAAAAAGAAAGCCGAGAAAAAGCCGTGTATTCGATAAAAACCGCGATCTAGGCTAAGTGAGAAAACATGCAGTGATTAGACAAAAACACGTGAAAACTTGGGTTTTTTTGAAAACCAAAAACAATGTATGCAAGTCGGTAAAAGCTGCACCTAATCATGCATCTATTAGCGGGAATGATATCCATTAAATTTGGCTAAGTGAGGCGAGATTATGTGCGTCTAGATTTTAGTGCGTCCTACCTACGAGGAAGCACTTAAAAGAAGAAAAAATGAAAACCACTCAAAGAGCCGCGTGCCTGGTCCTAAGTCGACACTCAAGTGGGGACGTTCCCCACACAACCACGATCGTTCGATTACAATCACGAGCCCTCAATCGAAGACCGCTGTAAACGACGAGTTTATTACAAGGCATGCAAAAATAAAATGCGAGACATTTTTTTCTTTTCTTTCTTATAGGCTCCAAGCATGCTCCTGTGGTTCCTCTCAATGAGAGACACCAGCTCCTCGCCTCCTTGATTGATCAAGGGCCCTGCCACAGAAACAAGGATTAGAGATCAAATAAAAAAGAAAATTTTAATAATGCAAAATGTGTAAACAAAATGACCTATAAAATGAACACTGAATTAAATAAACAGAAATCCAAAAAATAAAAGAAATGAGCCGTGTCCCCGGCAACGGCACCATTTGATAAACCGCATATTCGGCCCTTTAAGAGTACAGAATTAGCACTTGGAGTTGTCGTAGCAGTCAGGCCAATTCGGGCTCATCAAAGACCATCTCGTTTAAATATGTGTATGATAGATCAAAATGAGATGATCATAATTTTAATTTTACTTGGTAAGATACCAAGGTCGAACTCAGGGACACGAGCCTCTCTCGTATTAATCGGATTTAAGTCTATTTAGCTAAGTGTTGAATTGAAGAAGAATATAGGTCAAATTATGAATGCAGACACAAGTTAATGCATTAAAGAAGTAATCATGCATTTTTTTAATTTTATTTTTTATGATGCAAATAAATGCCATGTGATGCAACGGAAATATTCCCTAGGTAAAAATGATGAGCAGAATTTAATATGAGTCAATTTCAGATTTGCTTAAATGTCAAGCTTTATTGATAATGTTAACAAGGCATAAGTTAATAAGAAGGGACACATGACAAATACAATAATACATAAAAATTCAAGTGTCTAAAATGCTAAACTTAATATGCCATTAAGAAGTACATCGAACAAGCTTTCAAATGAGACTGAAATCAACTGAAATGAAAACATGATGCTCAAGTTATGCAACAATGAAGATAAGGGCATAAATGCAAGAAAACATGAAAGGATAACTACAAACAGGTCCCTGGGAGGGACTAAAATGCAATAAAAATAAGTTGCGGGGCCTTCCCTGTAAATAAACCATACATGCGGGGACATTTTTCCATTTATTAAAACCCGCAAGGGTTGACATGCAAAATGTCCCAGGCGCTCAGGTGCTTCACGTGCTTCAGGACCTGATTGCAATTTTGAAGTATTTCGTGGGCCTCTACGTAATTTTTCTAGAAAGCACGTGCCTTGCACGTGCTACTCCAGGCTCGGAAGCAGATTGAGGTTCGACAGAGGTTCGGAGTCAGCTTCGGCTTGGTTCGGCTAGGTTCGGAAATCCATGCAGGCTTGGTAGCTGAGGCTCGGACTCGGTTGAAGCTGCTGATGGCTCGACAGAGGCTCAGAGGAGGCACGGTGCGTCCAAGCCTGAAGGCTCTGACGGGAGGCTTGGTGCAGGCTCAAAGAACGCCACGTGGCTGAATGTGAACCCTTTGATCTCAAGGATCAAAGGGCTCCTAGAGTGATGTCGTGGCTGAAATGTGACCATTGGATGAACACCGGTGAGGAGCATCCAACGGTCACTACTCCTCCTTCTTCCTCTGCAGCTGGCGACGCGTTCAGGTCTCCGGCAACGGGGGCTCCCCTCCGCCGCTTGTTCTCTGTCGACGTAGACTTCCCCAAAGCTCCATAAACAGTCGTCGATGAAGCGGGGAGCTCGGGGATGATGTCTGGCGTCGTAGCTCAGGTGAATGGAGCGTTGATGTCGCGGATGACGGTAACGAAGTTGGGTCCGACGAGCTCTCCGGCCATTGAGGATGATATCGACCTGCAGCGTTAATGTGTAGCCGAAGCGACAAAGAAGTGTGTGCGTGAGTGGACTGTGAGCTCGGCGAGCGAAGAACATGTGGAGCTCGGAGCTCCTCTGCCGTGGGCGGCGGAGGAGATGGGTCGGTTGTGGAAAGGTATGGAGGAAGGAGAAGGGGGCTATCGGAATAGCTTGCGTGAAAGGGGGTTGTGTGGTGGAGCTTGGGAGGTGATCAATGGAGTGAGAGAGCATAGGACGGAGCTCAATTAAATAGAAGAAACATTAGAAGAAATAGAGAGAAGATCAATATGACTTACCTTGTCGGAGATGGAGCGGGAGCTTGGGCTGGGGCTCGAATCGAGCCCCGGGTCTTCGTTGGACATCGGCAGCTGGTCGATGCAGCTCGAGCGGGCCTGGAGGTGTCGCGATCCGTGAGTGGCGGAGGGTCTCACCGGGGGAGCGGGTCATCTTCGCTCGATCTTCTCGCCTCCCCCCGTCACAGGGAGGCGGAGGAGGGCTGGGCCCCTCCCCGCATAAAGATGGACGGGGCGGATTGAAGGAGGGGGCACGGTATTTGAAAGGCAAAGTTCGGTGGTTCTAGTGATGGAGGTTGTGGTTTTAGAGGAGATTATGGGACGACTGGAGGAAAGCCAAGGGTAGTGGAGTGATGCACGAGGTAGAGGGATGATGGGGGAAGACCAGGAGGTGGTTGGGCGAGAGGAGAAGAGGTCAGAGGTGTTGGCGATAATGGGAAGGGGAAGAAGTCTTCGCGAGGTGGAGGACGTGTGAGAGAGGGTGGCTGGAGGTAGACGACGACGCGGGGTCATTGGATCTGGAGATCCAACGGCGAGGATGAAGGCTCGCAGCGACGGTCTTGATCAAATCCGGGGCGAAGTGATTGGAGAGCTACGGAGCAGCCACGTGTCAAGCTTGGGCATGCGCACTAGCGGACGGTTGTGATGTGAAGAAGGCGCAATCGAAGGGCTAATAATAAACACGGAGTGATCAGCTGAGATGGCGAGGATTGTTGCCGATCTGATGGCTACTGACGTGACAAATGGCGCAAGGGGACATGAGGCGCTAACGAATGGTATAGATGGAAAGCTGATGTCAATCAGAGGGCGAAGAAGCATCAACGGAAGGAGCAGCCGAGATGGAAGATCTGGAGCGCGATCGAAGGGCGCACAACGCGACACGTGTCAAGCTCCTGGCTTAGGCGCTAACGGGCGGTGAGGATCTGAGATGGAGATGATCTAACGGTCGAGGCTTATGAGCGGACGTGGAGGTAACTGAACCGTTGGATTCAAAGCGTAATCCAACGGTCACGGATGGCGGCAGATAAGACAAAGACGCCGGGGCCACGTGGCGCACCCAGAACGGGCCACGTGGCCCAATCAGATTATTCCTTGGGTATTTTTTATTTTTGAGGGTTATAATGGCCGAATTTGAGAAAACTCAAAACATTAAAGTTGTAGACCTTGATGAGATCTACAAGTTTCATGTTGGCCAAAACTGGAGATGAAGTCAAAAAAGGCCCGAAATATTTTTGAGTGTATTTTTAAGTCTAAAAATACCACGCATTTTTATTTTGCCATTTTTTTGTGGTTTTTAATTTATTTAGGACTCTGTTAATTTCAGGACATTAACTGGGTTTTATTGACACAATTTTAAGCAAGGGGGTTAATAATGGGAAATTATGATGATGAAATCGAGTTTCATCAGTATACTATTCTAATTTCTTAGAATCCGATCAGATCCAATCGATGGTATTCACCATCTTACTCTCATGAGCGGTAGGACCGTGCGGACCCCTGACATGATGGATTGGAGTAGAGCATACTAATGAGCCAATCCCTGTGTAATGCTCATAGGATGAGGATCATCATCACCAACAACACCTTTAGGATCATCAGGGGGATTTGAATCCCTAAAAATCCAAAAAAACAAAAAAAACCAAGAAAATCAAAAAGAAGAATAAAGTGACATCAAGCACGATCGTGAGCATCGAGTCTTCGTGAGATGAGAAGGCCTCCTCATATGCATCATCAACAGTTTTTCCAGCTTCAGTTTCAGTTCCATTTTTTGCATGTCAGTCCAGTCTTGTATAGAGTCCATGTCCAAGTCAGAGTCACGTACAACTGAATTTTGATTCCAATAAGTGCTTAGATGATGGTATTTCTATTTCACATTGTAAGCCTCCAATCCCTTTCCCTCAGGCTCTATCTAGAGGAAAGAAGAAAAATTCTCAAAAAATGATCTTGACATTTTTTAGATGAAAAGGATGTACCATGAGAATGTTAAAGTTGAGAACCCTTTCCTCTAATTAGTGGATATGGTTCTTGCGCTAAAAAAATACCTAAACGCGAGATGCACACCTATTAGGACTTGCAAGAAAAAGAACACTCAAATAGTGAAACATGTGTTGTCCATAGCCACTAACCTTTGCGATCCGCAATGAGAATCTAAGGAAGAAGAGAGATCTAGGAGCACACTTTGTTACCAGTCCGATCACTAACACATCATTTACTTGTACTGTACTCAATAACAGATCCTTAATCACTTTACTACCATATCCCCTCATAGATCATCTAGATTTAGGACCTCCAAGGAGATAAAGAGCACTCCTACAATTCGTAGACATATCTACTAAGACTCACAAGGGGATGTTGAGGGTTGTTATCCTTGACATAGAGGGGAAGCTGTTTAAGGTGGACTTCACGGTACTAGAAATGGAGTGTACACGAAGATGGCAAGATTCCTAGATCATACTTGGAGGTCCTTTTTTGAGGATGTCCAGATCTATCTTTGATTATACTCTAGAATAGATACACTTTCATTCATATGTTGAAAGTGTAGAGTCAGAGATGCAACAAATGAAATGGCAGAGACCTAATTCAGAGTATAGAGTACCTCTCATTAGAAGTCGAGTACTGCATAGTTTACACAATCGATCACAGGCAACAATAGTTAGCTTGGGTTGACAAGTCCCTTTTACCAGGAGAGGACAATGTGGATGCGGTAGTTAGATAGATTCTGTAGAATCAAACCTTATAAGTAGGAGAATTTTCTCATCCATCTCCCAACATATTCAATGACTCAGAAGCTGACTAAACCTTACTTGACTTGTTCCCTTCATGCCAATCAGAGGATGAGGATGATGAGTCGGACATGGATTTTGCAAATTGCTTGGACACTTTTGACGACCCGACTCTAGAGCAGAATTAGTTGGTGGCTAGTACTTCAGTGACATATCTAGCCACTATGAGCACAAATCCAGAGCTGATTGGGCACGATTTTCATGATGATTACACTTTACCAAATCTCAAATCATTACCTTCAACACTCAAATATGCCTTCCTTATGATCCCACCATGGAAATTCTCGATCATTATCAGTTATAGCTTGACTGGAGAACAAGAATCTCACTTTCTAGAGATTCTTGAAAAGAACTGCAAGGACACAGGATGGAAAATTAACCTCACTTTGCGCTCACACCATATTTACCTTGAGGAAGGTGTTAAACCATCTCGTGAGTTCTAGTATAGGCTGAATCCAAACTTACGATAAGAGGTCAAGAAGGAGATTGAAAAATGGTGTGATGTATGGTTTATATATACCATATCTAATTCCAAGTCGATGGCGCAATATCATGTAGTCCCTAAGAAGATGAGACTTCATATAACCACCAACTCAAATGGAGAGGAGATTGCAACACGATTACCCATGTCGTGGCATGTTTGTGTGGATTACAGATGCTTGAATGCTATAAACAAAAAATGATCATTTTCCCCTGCCATTATAGGCAGATCCTAGAAAGACTTGTAGGGAAAGAATTCTTCTATTTTCTAGATGGTCACTCATGATATAACTAAGTAGCCATCGCTCCATAGGACAAGGAAAAGACCATATTTACATGTCCATTCGGTACACATGTAATCAAATGCATGCCCTTTGGGTTATGCAATGCACCAGGGACTTTCCAGTGGTGCGTGATTGCAGTATTTGCCGACATGGTCGTAGATTTCCCGGAGGTCTTCATGGATGACTTCTCGATCCACGATGACTTGTTTGATACTCGTCTATCTCATTTGGATAGAACCCTCAAGAAGAGTAGTGAGGTCAATCTGGTTCTCTCTTGGAAAAAGAGACATTTCATGGTTTGATAGGGCATTGTGTTGGGGCATATCATATAAAATAGGATAATTGAGGTTGACCCTACCAAGGAGGATGTGATCAAGAAACTTAAACTACCAACCAACATCAAGCGAGTGCGATCGTTCCTTGGGCATGTCGATTTTTACAACAAATTCATAAAGGACTTCTTAAAGATTGCCTAACTGTTTACAGAGCTCTTAGGGAAAGATAGAGTTCATTGTAGATCACAAGTGTCTTGAGGCCTTCGAGCTCCTGAGGAGGAAGATCATGGATGCTTCAATACTACAGTCCCCAGATTGATCTCTTGCTTTTGAGATCATGATGGATTCTTTTGAATTTGTAGTTGGGGTCATGTTAGGACGAAGGAGAGAAGGGATTCCTTATGTTTTTCACTACACAAGAAAAGTACTCGTTCAGGCTCAACATAATTATACCATCACAGAGAAGGAGATGCTTGCCATAGTATTCACCTTGGACAAATTCAGATCTCATCTTTTAGGGTCTGAGGTTACCGTGTTCACAGATCACACATCCATCAAGTACCTCATGGGAAAGAAAGATGAAAAAATGTGTCTTCTTAGGTAGATCCCACTACTCCAAGAGTGTTTGAATTATAGATCAAGGTTAAGACGGAGTAAAGAATGTGGTGGATGATCATCCAACATAGAGTCACATACTTCCTTTAAGACTGACCCCAACAAGGACCCTTCCCCGACAAGTCAATATGTTCTATCGACTATCTTTCATGGTATGCCAACATGGTGGATTTCTTATGTCTAGAACTGTCCTGCATGATTGGCCTAAGAGCAGCTTTGACCGAATTAAGTAGGAATCAAGAAAATACCTTTGGGAGGATCCATTCCTTTTGTTTGAAGGATCCGATTGTGTCTAGCGAAGGTGTATTCCTTAGGAGGAATACATGAGTGTCCTCACCTACCGCCTTTCCTTGGAGGTAGGAGGACAACACTCCAGGAATAGGACCACATGGAAAGTTCTCCAGTGTGGCTTCTACTGGCCGATCTTGTTCCCTGATGCATATGCATTTGTTAGGTCATGTCCAGCATGTCAGAGAATAGGAGAGACTGTCGGTCTTGGAGATAAAATGGACATGCAACTGGTCATTATGGTAGATGCTTTTGATGCATGTGGCATAGATTTCATGGGCCCATTCCTAACAAAAATGACTATGAGCATATTCTCTTGGCGGTTGATTATCTCTCTATGTGTGTAGAAGCAATCCCTACCTGAGTTATAGATAGCGAAAGAGTCTACAAGTTCGTGAAGGGTCACATCATTTCACAATTCGGGTTTCCCAAAGTCATCATCTCCGATGGGGGTAGCCACTTTTTTAACAAGAAAATGAAAAAAATTAATAAAGGATTACGACATCGAGCACTGTGTGGCTAGTCCAGACCACCCACAATCAAATAGCATGGTTGAGGTGTTTAATAGGTAGGTGAAGGGCATTTTGCAGAAGCTAGTTCGCCCTGACAGGAAGAACTGGTCCCAGTTCTTGGACCAAGTTACATGGGCATACCTGACTACTTACAAGACCCTGCTTGGACCCTCTCCATTCCGGATGGTTTATGGAAAGTCATGTCATCTGCCCGTTGAGCTGATACACAAATACGAATGGGCATTAAAGAAAGTGAACTGGAACACTCATCAAGGAAAACAAAGCAAAAATATGGAACTAAACAAGATTCTAGAATTCAGAAACAAGACATATGATAACAATGTAATTTACGAGGACAAAATAAAGCGTTGGCATGATCAACACATCAGACAAATTGTCCCAGGGCAGAAGGTATGGTTATTCAATGCTAGGATGAAAATTTTTCAGGGCATTAAAATCTAAGTGGAGAGGACCCTTCATTGTCAGAGAAGTGAATATGAATGTTAGTGTATTGATTTCAGAGCTTACATATGGTGCACAACTGTTCATTGTGAATGGGCAGTTGCTGAAGCATTTTATAGGATCAGATGAGCAGTTAATTCGCGTTGAAGAGATCTCATTCATGTATATTCAAGAATTCCATGATCCTCCTAGGGAGCACATGATTCCACATCACTTTCATCCTCTTCATCTTACCCACCCACATTCGCTCTGTATATTCTCTAGATCTCATCGACCCTTATACTTACTTCCGTCCTTTACTAAGGTTGACCAGGGACTGAGTATGGGGGGGATGCCCTCCCTATATATAATCTTCCATTTCCCCTCTTGCCATTCCTCCTTATTATGAGGAAACTTGCACATTGCAACCACATACACTATGTGTGCAACTATAAGTACAATATATTGATCATGGATACAGTCCATTATATTTTTACTGGTAATTATTGAGTATATATGAATGGTTTTAATGAAGGTTATCTGAAATAAGAATTTTTTTCATAAATAGAAACATATATATATATATACTTTACATTAATTTAAGATTTTTTATATGATAGTTGTCTTGCCTTGTCAACACTGAAAGTTCATTCCCTTAATCATTTTCAAAGTAAGAGATATTCGTACCATTATATTTCTAGAAAGATTTGGGATTTTCTTTCTTACCATTGTTACATCCCAATAGTATGAGAAACAACTCAAATAAAAAGAAGCCATAAGTCATTGCTCTTTGCAAGACCAACTTGCATTTTCCAATTTGGTCATTAAAACATGGACCCACCACCCATAAGGTGATGTTGAGCATTTGCTAATTGAACCAACCGTCAACAGGACATTGCCCAATAATACGAGGAACCAATATTGTGGTCACTACGCATACAACCTTACTCTTTTGATAAGCAAAGAGCTCGATCCAGATGAGTTTGCATGCATGAGCTGTCACTTTGGACATAAATATTTCACATGAAATCTCTAGTGGTGGAATCCTTCACCTTGACGCGAGATCATGGATGTCACTTATGTGATCCTCCATATCATATTCAAATTATAATTAATTATAATTAATCACATTCACATAATTAATTCTTCTAAGCGAAAAATGTTTCTCTATTTATAACATAGTAATATAATTGGATATGATTAATTTAATCATATTAAACCAATTATTAATCCAATTTAATGAACCAACAAATTTGATTGTTACTTGAAGGATGGTATAATCTCCAAAATATGTCTTATTCAAATTTTAGTAATTAGAAAAATTCCCTATGAACCCATCAACATTATCCTTTCCTTAGCCATTGTCATGGACAGTACCGACGGGAATATGATAGACTGCTCACGGAGTAACCTGCAACCTCAATGCTCCCCGATTAGACACCATATCTCCCTCAGGTCAGGATAATGTATGTTGATCATATTATATTTTGAGATGTTATTCGGTATTTCTATCGAAGTTATACCATATAATATTTATCAAAACACTTTTTATTAATATTATAAGGATATTTCCTAAAAAAATCTTCAAATTTTACATGTATAGATTGTCCAACAACTATTGTAGGATGGTATAGGGATTTTCATGAAACATTGCATCAATGGCTAATGATGATTAATCAATTATATCCATAATGATTAGGCATCATAATTAATCAATAATCATAATTTCCGTGATTTTCATTGAATAATAAATATCTAAGAAAAGAGTTTTGATGATCCAATCACCATCCGACCGATGTCTACTAAAAATGGAATATCTAGGGCAAATGGAGTCAGATTCTCACGAAAAAAATAGTGTGGTTTGCTGTTTTGATTCTATACTTAATCTAAGTGTTTATTTCATGTTTTATGATGGGAAAACAGTAAGTAAAATAATTTTCGTACAGATCCACGAATACATTTAAAAAATAATTTAGCGACAAGAACTCTTCAAATCATTTCATGCACTTTTAGAATCAATAATAGGTTACTATCTTTTGGAACATATTTAGACATTCTAAATACATTTGTAGAACTTAAAAATTTGTCCAAATAATTGAGGTTTTTATTTCATCGAAAAACCAATTCGAATCTTCCGTCCAATGCAAAAACAATGAGTCAAGCACATCCAAAACGTGAATCGTAATCATCTAGAGTTTTGGATCTCATTCAAGATCTGACCAAGGATCTGATAACACTTGAAGGATTGTGGAGAAGTCCTCAAGTGCATCATAGGGGATAGCATCATATGTGATCATGAGCCACTAGTCGAACAAGTTGCTCGATGCATCGGAATTTAAAAAAAATAAATTATGAAACCACATCATCCATGAACCACTAACGGATCATTTCATCTAAACAACATAATAGGTAAAGTAATACCTCTTGTAGAGTGGTTGTAATCGAGTATGTAAGCAACATGTCTCAAGTTCGACCCAGTAGTAGAGATACTCGTGAGCACGGAGATGAATCATGTGCTTCTCGCAATCTGAGTTGTTGATCCAAGCAATGGATCTCCTGATCTCGTCTCACGAGATCAAATATCTTCTTCAAAAACATGATGCACTGAAGGAGATGGAGATCCAAGAACGGTCGAACCGATGGCGTAACGATGATGCAATGACTAAAGAAACCTTCTCTCTAAGGTTAGAGTGGATGTCCACTCAAGAGGGAGAGAGAGAGTTGGCATGAGAGAGAGAGAGAAATTTGTTGATCAACAACATCTTATTAGAAGGGAAAGGGTGCCACTTCTTATATGGTACTTTGAGAGTCCATGCATCTTAATCCGTAGACTATACACGTCCATTGGTTTTGATTGGTTCGTATTTATTTCAATGGTCATGATTTTGTTGTAAAAACACAATAATAATTATTTTAATTTAATTTAATATATTTTGAAACATCATTACAGTTTAACTTCAGCTAAATCAATTTTGCATGGAGATAATTTGAAAATAGATAAATCTCTTTCTTAATGTGATTTGGTGGCCTTCCACCTCCTCCCACTAAGGTGGATATTTATCTCCAATAAATTTGCAACAACTATTTGTTGTAAATTTATTCACACAAATAATTCATAATTATTTTTTGAATATTTCATTAGTATAATTTTAAAACTATGAATCATATTCACAACCCAAAATAAAAATGTAAATTACTTTTTTAATTAATTATCCAATGTGAAGACAAATCACATCACCACTTAGTTAACAAATGTAAATTACAAATGTCTTTCTATAATTTATTAAAAATCACATTTATAATATATATGAATAGTATGGATATTACTATTATCATTATCCGTATCTTTGATTATTATATCACATTTAATTACCTAAGTTGTCAATTCTCATGCATTCAAATAATATGAATCTTATCCATGTTTTACGATAATTAAATCACTTTTAACCATCCATTTCCCAATTCTTCGATATATTAACAGTAGAATTATTCTTGAAATATTTCCAGAATAATGCTCTTTCTTCGTGGATACTTGGAGATAAGGACAAGGCAATTAAATGTTCCACGTATAGTGAGGATGATGTGATCATATCTCAAGTCCAGATCTTAAGGACCTCACACAGATATTTGATTAAATCAAAGTCGTAGATCACATTTAGATCAATGTCAAACATTTGGACTATGATTATATTACTTTCTACTGAGAGGAGTCACTAAAGTCCATACATGTTTCATCTCCCTCAGTATAGAAGCATCATGGTTAAACAATTGTTTATGATTACCTCACCCTATGATATTCATAATACATGTAGGTCTTGCATACCAGAAGACCTAGAATAAATCCAAAGTTTTCGAACTGTTTTGGATTGTCACCTCCAGGGTTTTATCACTAAGATTCTAATTCGGTCATTGGGAAATGGTATCAATCATATACTTTCCAAAAGTATATATGATACCTACAAATTATTGTCATGCTTTTCCAAGCAAGACAACCATGCATGGAATTTGATGTCTCAATACCTCGTGAGTGAGTTCATGTCTTTTGGTTCACAAGTGAACATGTATGATCCCTTTGATTGATAATATTATTCATATGCCCTTATATGCCCACAAGCTTGCTGATGTATTGACATTGATTAGGCCATCAACCTATCGGTCTACCTAGTGCACGTACTCAGACATATGGTAATACATCATTCTCGGGTCAGAAGATGCATGCCTATATCGTGATAGTATACGACATAAGTCTTAGTTATGTCGATATTGTTAAGTCAACTCCTTGACCTAACTTATCTAACACCTTCGAATCTCTATTCCTATGCAGAGGACTTGCAAGAAGAGGTCTATTATATATCAACCTCTAGAGAAGAGTTTCCATCTTCTTCTCAAGCTGGAGATTCACTCTTAATAATCACCTTATGGTGCTTGATGAGTCCTCAATCTAACTCTTAAGATATACATCCAAGCACTAGCCTCTATAATTCAACAATTGAATCAACATTTGCATGATCATTAAAACAACCATGGTACATAACCCTAATTGTAGTAAGGGACCTATTACGCAAATTATTTATTCTTCATTTCAGATTAAGGAGTGGATTGCAATAAAAATTATTGCATAATGGCTCGTCATGGGCTCGCATGTCCAATAGTCTTCACCAAAAATCAGGCCTTTTTTGGGAGCACACGTTTTTTGGAATTTTCGGTATTGGCTTTTTTTGATAATTTCGGTATAGGCGTTTGTTCCTCATATGTTTTGGGGTCTTAAAAAAGGTTGTGCTAGAAGACCATTCCTCATTCGAAGCTTTATTTCAATCCAATCTCCATTTACTAGATGTCCATGCTACTAGATGATGTGGATTGAATTATCCATTTCGACAGTCCCCAAGAATGGTTCCCGAGCCACCATTGACTAAGCAACCTAGTATCGTCCGGGAATAGACTCCAAGATCTTTCAATCTATCCATCTGTGTTAAGATAAGTGTTAATTGTGAGGCCTTTAGTCAAGCCATTGCCTCAAGAGTCATACATATGACATGAAAGGTTCTAGTTAGACACATGAACACACTCTTAAGGAATCTAAAGAATGGAGTCATAGTAATATCAAGCATCTCAATTCCAGTCCTTAATGGGTTCATCTAAAATTAAGTGGATTAAGGTATAGACCAAGCTCCAATGATCAGACATTATTCAGAATTGTTCGATTGTCATTATCTTTTCAAAATATGCATATGCAAATGTAATGCAAGAAAATATTCTTATGAAACAATTTTCTATTTTTGAAATTTTTATGGATTTTTGAAGGAAGTTTTTAAATTTTATCCACTTTTTAAAAATATTTTGCAAATTTTTATATGAACATTTTGAAAATTATAGGGATCTTTAATAAATGTTAGTGAGTGGCATATGTAGAAATATTTACATGGGATTGTGTGGTTATTTACAAGGTTTGGGTGTGTATTTTACATTGGGAATTCGTTTACAAGTTGGTTGTTATTTACAAGGATTATACACAAATATTAGTTATACAGAATTTTATGCAATCTATTATTTATCACAATTGTGCATAAGGTTTTCAAAAATAGTTTGAAAACATATTTAAAACATTATTTAGCAAATAATTTTTATAAATATTTTACAAAAGTTTACACAGATTGAAAATCATTTTGCAAAGATTTTTTGAATGGTATATATAGATTTTTACAGAGGTTTGAAAACATTTTACAAACGTTTTCCAAACAGTTTTCAAAAGATTTCGCAAGTCATTTTACAACCATTTTCTAAATTATTTTGCAAAACATTTTTAAACCAATTAAGTAATTATATTTACAAAGACCATTAAAAAAATTATACATATTTACATGAGTTTATTCTTTACAATAAAATTAATCGCATACCCTTACCTGGTATAGTATATTAGTTATGTTATTCAAAAATACGTTCATAAAACATTTATATGACCCCCCTATATTTAGTTTGAATTATGTCCTGATAGTAATTAGAGTGAAAAAGGAAGTATAAGTCCTACTAAGTGTAGCAAAATCTATAGTACAATGACTAAAAGAATGTGAAGCCGATCATCCCCTCCATACTTAGAATAAAGTAATCCTAAATACGATAGACTGGATACAAAACTGGGATGATCAAGGATGAGAATGTACAAAATCAATTAGCTCGACTTGTCCCCGCTATACTGAGGGTAAAGTATCCATAAGTATAGATAGGGTATCAACAACTTGAGAGACGAGCGACATAATAAATAATGAACAACCTGAAATCACTCATTCCCCCTATACTTAGGATGACACATATCCTAAGCATAGCACAGATGAATGGGATGAGTAAGATACAAAAGTTTGAAAGAATTGGAAAATTTAAATGAAAAGAAAAAAACTAGAAAAGAAGAAAATCAATCAAAGATATTTTAGGTTACATTGCCTAAATCTTGTGATGCTACGACAGTTGAGAGTACTTCATGAAATACGACCTAAACTAAATCGACAATGGCCAAGAATGTGTCATGCTCTAGATACAGCTTCAGCAACAAACCACTCATCGATGTAGTGGTCGTTCTTACGGTATCCAAAACGTGAACAATCAACTAAGACAACAATTAACCCGGTATATATTTCAAACATTGAAACTAGTGTAGGGTGAAATTTATTATACCCTACAAAAGATGTGTATAGCCAGCAAGTGTAAGGGTCGAACCAATGAAAGCAAAACTTTTAGATATGTATAATTATTATTAATCAATGCTAATAAAATTTATTTTTTGTATTTTCGTGTCATTTTCTTATTTTTGTCAGTTTTAATCATATTTAATTTTATGAATTTTTACTATTTTGTATTTTATAATAAAATAATTTATTTCTATTCTTTTTTTAATTTTACACATATTTACTTTCTTTTTTTATTTTTAAATACATAATTTCTATATATGGAGTAATAAGACATATATATATATAAATAATATTTATGGATATATAATAAATATTTATAAACATAAACATAAGGAACAATCCTTTTTATTTATTTAATGTGTTAGATATATATTATATATTTTGAAGTAATAATAATTAGTAAATAAGTATTATAATATATATAGTATATATAAGGTTTTATAATTTTAAATATAACTAAATATAGTCAAAATTAATAAAATAAAATGTTTCATGTTTTCAGAAATTTTCTCTATTTTAGGAATTTTAAAATATTTTTTTATCATTTTTATGTATTTTTTATGTATTTAATATATCAAATAGTGAACAAGATAAATAAGCCAATTTATTTGGGTATTAAAACTATAGTTTAGGTAAAACAATTTTAATATATTGTATAATATAAATATAAATGTAGAATAGAATACTATTTTTTGGAATTTTAAGGTATTTTTATTGATTTTTATATGTTTATAAGGTTTTAGAATTTTAATATTTTATTTTTAATATTTTTGTGATTTTTTGTCTGAAGTTAGAATGTATATAATAATAAACTTTCTTTTTTCAGAATTTTTAAAAGAGAGTTTATATTTTTTTGTATTTTTAGGCTTAGGTAGGGAAAATAAGGACACCGTTTTTATTTTTAATAAATGGGAAACTACAATAAAATGTTAAATAAAAATTGAGGCGTGCGTTAGCATGATTTAAAGCATCTTCTATATTATTCCAAATAATAATAGCACACAGAAGCTAATTAATTAAAATAGTTGATCATAAATAAAATATACAACACAAAAGGGAGTATTTTTGCAAATAAAAATAAGATAGGTGCTTGCATGCAAATTTTCCGAAAATATAACACTGATTACACTAATTCCAGGATTAAACACAAATACCTAAGAAGAGCCTGCCCTGACACCAATCATCCTTGTGGAACATAAATGATTTATCGTTACCAACAACCAGTCACATCTGTGAAGTTCCTCAACCACTTGTTGAAGTTGAAAGCAAGCCGAGTGGGTAGGGTGATGGTGTTACACACAATTATGAAGGATGAAACTCGGTAGCTTTTATCAATCTAAAATCAGAGGGAAATAAAGGGGTTTTGGCGAAGAAAGTAATGATGTCAGAAGGTGAGGTAGAATTGCGGGTCGTAGACTGTGAGTTCACGATGAAATAGAGCTAGAGCCTAAGGGACTAACATACAAAGATATAGAAATTAAGAATAAATTAGTTACTAATCGTGGAGATTAAACATTAAGATAAATTATTGGTCGAATGCAAGATAAGAAGCTAAAAAAGCAGCTAAAACCCGCTTAGAACATGGAGTAGAGGGTGGCTCACTGGAGGAGCTTCGGTGGACCTCGGATCATCAACTCTACCGTCTTATCCACGTTGATAAGGAGGGGAAATACTAGTTGTCATCAATACATTCTACCCTAAGGTTCCCAATGGGATTACGACTACGTGAGGGGGATCACAATCAAAATGATCATTGGGTGTGTTGTTTATGCATAAGATTTTGGCAAGAAAGGGGATCTCGATTACATGAATGGCAAGTATGGTTGGTGGAGTCTATGATGTTGGCAAGATGGTAGAGAGTATGGAGATGATGATCATCGAAGGATTCGATGCATTTCGAGCAGTGAGTCATGGCCAAAAAATAGAGAAACGTGGCCTCCCAAGAGTCTGATAGGTCAAACGGTTGGTGGAAGGATAGTTGACGCTTAGGTCAACAAAGAAAGCCCTCTGGTTGGTCCACATGAACCAACCAGAGAAAGGGAAGACAAAAAAACCTTATGAATTAGACATAAAATAATAAGTTGTTTTATTAATTTTAGGTCAAAACATAAAATTGTTTATTATTTTTTGTTGTAATTTGAGGACATTTTTATTTATTTTATGAGCTTATTAATTACGTGTTAATTTTTACATGTACAGACATATGTATATTTACATGTATTTAGGGTATTTTATTTTAATTTTATATGTCGTATTTTGTATTTTTTATTGTATATAAATATTTTATTTATTTATAATATAATAAATACACATTTACATATTTTTAGTATGTTATTCTGATTTTATTTATTTACTTAAATAAGTGTATAATATTTATTAGTGTAATATACATATATATTGAAATACTTTATTTAATCTCATGCATTATTAATGGTCTTATTTTATGTTTATTATTTAAATGTATTTTGAATTATGTTTGTAATTATATAAAAATATAGTAAAGTTGAATATATAAAGAATGAATATATTGAATATTATAAATGTACACAATACAATAGGGGCCCAAAAGCTAACTTTTGTGAATTTACCATCTTGATAAATTTTATGAGAAATAAAGGTGAGTTTGGTCAATTTTGAGTCTCCATTGAGAAGATATATGTCTATGGAGTTTTTTTGCGGCTTTTGTCTTTGATTGTCTCAAGAGCATTGTGTATTGTTTTTGTATGAAATAAATTTTACGTTTTTCTTTGTATTTTCTAGTACAAGTTTGTTGAGGGTTTTACTATTTGAGGTATAAAATATGACCAAAATTACCATTTATTTGTTAATAGAATTACGGTTTTTAGTATTTTCTGTACAATTTTAATCTTCCCTATCTTCTCTACTTTATTCCTTGTCGACCACATCAATATTAACATGGTCTCGGGGTTCATAGTCATTCAGTGTCTTTGATGCTTCATTCTTTAATTTTGTAATTAAATACCAATATTTATATAGTATTTCAGTTTCTAATACTGAATGTTATTTTGTACAAATTAATATTATATACATGTATTTAACTAGGGATTTAAGGCATAAACTAAAGAATAAAGATGATGAAATGGAGATTAATCACC
This sequence comes from Ottelia alismoides, assembly GCA_037367405.1. Taxonomy (NCBI): domain Eukaryota; kingdom Viridiplantae; phylum Streptophyta; class Magnoliopsida; order Alismatales; family Hydrocharitaceae; genus Ottelia; species Ottelia alismoides. Next base: position 720,852 of record JAZKJV010007604.1, on the reverse strand, counting down.
TTTAGAGTCATGCTTGATCTTAAAAATACAATTTCGCATGACTTTTTAGATCACTCAAGTAACCCCAAAAGATCCCAAACATTATTAATAGCCATTGATTCAAGTTCTTCTTTCATAACATTCAATCACCTTTCAGAATCATTACATTCCATGGTTTGATGGAATGAGCTTGGATCTTTATCAATGCTCAAGTCACATCCATGTTCAAGTGCACGGACTATATACCCATTAAAATTTGCATATCTCCTTTGTCTTTTAGTCCATCTTAAAGAAACTTTTGATTGTGGTGCACTTGCCTCATTTGCAACTTGTTCAGTAATAATGGCATCATCAATTAATGTGGCCTATATTTCTTTGTGGTCTATGTCATTATGTGGAGGTGAATCCATTGGTGGAACGTCTACTCCAGAGGATTCAAGCATATATAAAAGTGACACTTTATCCCTTGTCACTTTATTCCTATCTTCTTTTATTTCCACACTTTTTGAGACTTGGTTTCCACTAATGTCACCATTCTCAATGATGTGAGCGTTGCCACTTTCAACTGTCTTGTACTATGATCAGGGCAATAAAATCTCTACCCCTTTCACTTTTGAGTATAACCAATGAAAAATCTACTCACTGTCCTTCGACTTAATTTCTTTTCACATGGATTATATACTCTAACATATGCTTGAAATCCCCAATCATGTAGGTGTCTCGAGCTAGGTTTCATAAATGTTCATAGTTCAAAAGGTGTCCTTTTAACTACTTTACTAGGAACCTTATTGAGTAAGTATGCTAACGTCCTTAATGCATACGTCCACAATGAAAGAGTTAAAGTGATATTATTTATCATTCTCCTAACCATTTCTATACTGTATGATTTCACCTTTCTGCAATACCATTTTGTTGTGGTGTTTCAAGCATTGTTTGTTATGCATAAATACATTTACTTTCAAGGAATTTTGCAAATGGATCAAAATGTTGACCCATCTCATTGTACCTTCCAATGTATTCACCACATTAATCATATCTCACAACTTTTATTTTCCTATCTGGTTGCCTTTCAACATCATTAATAAATATCTCAAGGATATTTACTACTTGGGTCCATTCATGTAATGTATAAATATATCCATACCATGAGAAATCATCTATAAAAAAGATAAAATATCTTTCCCATATCAATGATGAGACATCAAAAGGCCCACAAATATTAGTATGTATTAACTCTAGGAGTTGGTTAGCCCTTGTAGTTGTCTTATTTGAAGTGTGTTGGGATTTTTTTTCATTAATGCAATCTATAAACAACCCTAGGTCAATGAAATATAATTGATGTAAAATTCCATTCTTAACAAGTCACGACATTCTATCATTAGATATATACCCTACTCTTTGATTCCATAAAAGAGCATAGCATTCATCATATAAATTCCTTTTCATGCCCACATTGCATTCAACATAAAAAATAGGGAATTCATAAACATATGAAGATTAAAATGATAAAGATAATTCTCCGAAGTAGAAGAACCATAAAAGTACTTCTCACCTGACATCCACTTTCCATGATCAATTCGTAAGTCTAATCCCTCTATTCATGTTTATCCTATCTCCCATAAGCAAGTGTTGCTCACTTTCATTTATGTTCTATATCATAAGGAATCCTTATAATATGTGAGACACATGAGGAGTTGCATCAGACTCTAATCAGGAAATGTTTTTAGAAACATCTATAATATCTCCTTCGAAGCAAATGGTAACATAATGCATATATATATATATATTCTTTTCGAACTATGATTTCCTTTCAATGAGTCTTTCTTTATATTATCGGAATTCTTACAATATAAGAATTTGATTCTTCTAAATTGCTCCCTTTAGCTTTCATGAGAGTTTTTCCTTTGTTCTTTTTTCTTTTGTGCCTTTTTGTCTGCTAGCCCATATTGTAGTCATTTTAGTAGCCACGAGATTTATTGAGTGTTCTCGTATCTTCTTTAATTTCCCTTCTTCTTGAATGACCATAGTTTTCAAATCCACAAAACTCCACTTATCCTTTAATGTTTTGTAGTTTACCTTAAATTACTCAATTCAATAGGATTAGAGTTTATGATATATTGTAGAAAGAATGTCTCATTGACATCCATCCCCACAATTTTCAATTTCGTAGCAAGATTGGACATTTCAGTTACGTGGTTTATCATGGAGTTGGACCAATTGAATCTCTTCACGATCAACTCAATGACTAATATCCCAACAATGGACTTAACAACTATATCAGGTTGTGAGTACTCCTTAATTTACTTCACGAATTCCTTGGCAGTGTTTATCCTATGAATTGATGGTTTGACATTCATCGCCTTTACAATTTTCACTAGGCTCAGAAAAAGGCTATTCAATCTTTCCCAAGCACCATAATACAACTTTTCAACCTCGGTGTTGTTTTTTGTAATGGCTTGTGGTTTTCGATCTTCAATTGATTTGTGGTCTAGATTTATCAGTCCCAAATGGAAAAGAATCTGTCTTGACCAATCTGCATAGTTGTCTGTTGAACTTAACTATAAAGTTTCCCAATGCAAAGAAGTTCGTACCTGCTGAAACTATAAATAAATTATACATATGCTCGCAATAATGCTTGAGACATAAATCAATAACTTATATGCTAGAAATGCAAATTAAAAAAAATTCTTTCATAATATGTTAATAATCACATTTGGCAGGATATTAACATATTAATAGTTACATAAGTGATACAACTAGAAATACTTTAATATGTAATTAATAATTCATATCTACTTCATGTTTTCCATCTTTGGATGTGAAACATAAGATTTATCAATTAGCTTGTTTGATGTGTATAATCATGGATAATGATCCATCTTTGAGTGATCTCCTACTTCATGATCATAACATTCTGATTATAAGAATAGATGTTACGTCATTAAGTTTAATTTGGATAAAAATATGAGAATCAAAATATGGGTTCAACTTCATACATGGTTAGATCACTTTGGTGTCTAACCGGTAATTGAATGCTATAATTTTAAGTATCATCTAAAATGTGCATAATGATCTCACGCAAATGCATATGAATCAATGAATTTCATTCTATTGTAATTGCTATCATTACAAATTTCTATGAACTTTCAATAAGTCAACTTTCATGCTAATGGTGAGATTAGTTAGGATCAATTCATTGATGATGATATAATCTCTATATTATTGTAAGCCATAAAAGAAGATCATACTAAAAGAAATGTTGCATCAATCTCAAAACCAATTTAGTAACCTTCAAAACTAAATTAGGAAGAAACCATTATTAGTATATAAGGAATGGTAATTTAATGCATACCATTCAAACGTAATGTTGAATGGTTCAAAGACGTAACCTTCAAAGGCAATAACTATCATCAAGTAAAACTAAAACATGTATAACTACCATAATCCATTTACAATTTCATTACTTTAACAGTAGAATAAAGTTCAATTCCTCAGTACAGTTACAGTAGGATTAACTTAAATTAAAAAATGAATAATCCAAAAGAAAATCATTCATTTACTATTTTAGACCCCAATAACAATAATCCACTTAAAAAAACTTAACATGACATCGTATAATAATGGCCACCTTTTATCTTCTTTTGAGCCCGTCAAAACATCCATTAGTTCTATGAAACCAAAACTTTATTATTATTATTATTATTGAATTTTGTACAATAAAAAAAGATTTGCGTAAAAGGAGATTCTCAAAACAATATTCCGATGATAAGACCCAAGTCACCCAACATCATCAAAATCAATTTGTTACTTCCATTTAGGTATAATACTAAAAAATGTGATTCTAATATCACATTGCAGGAGTATTTAAGCACAAAATAAAAGGAATCAAAAATGAAAATAATAGGTAATGATTTACCTATTATGATGGAGATAATAAAAATTGATGGTGATCATTCATTTTTTCCATCCACTTGAGCCAAGAAGGTTAATTTCTCTCAGATGGTGCTTAGTTTTCATGGTGTCTCTCTAATTCCTGATTCGGTAATTTGTATGATGATCCATCTTATCTCTTTATAGAGCTAGAGCTGGAGGATTTAACATGATGATAACGCACTAACCATCAACGTGGGTCAATGTAATTTGGTTACACTTTATTCACCGACTTAATAAAACTAATATTAGTTATCTTACTAATATTTCATATGAACCATATATACGAGATTTATTCCAATAGAGGGGAGGTGAAAGAAGGGGAAGGGGAGGGAGGGGACGACCATGCCCAAATCACCCAAGGGGGATATGAAAGGAGGAGGGGAATCATTTGTAAATAATGTGATATTAAAGGTTAGAATATTATTTTTTTATGAAATCTATCACCGTTAATAGAAAAATAGATGGAAGTTAACACATGATTATGTTTTGTAAAACTTGAGCACCATTTTAGGGTTCTAGGTGTAATTCCCAAGTATGGAGGGTTATGTAGAAAATGTTGGAAGTATATGCACTTATGGGTGTAAAAATCCCTGATATTTTACTAGTATTGTCCACTTACTAGTGTTAGTATTGTACAAATGATGTACACTACAAGAAAGAGGCGTGCACATACCGACTTGAACCTGGTGAACACGTTGCTCGCCCACATGGGGGTGAGTGATGAGGTAGGATTTATCGAGGTGCCTGGCACCCAGTCTTGGAGGGCTTGTAGTGACCAATTGGAACTGGCAATCACTATATCGTCAACTCTCTCGGCTCTCAACACTCGAACTATCCTGATCAATCAATAATCAACACAATTATGATTAGATAATAAGTATATGTTAGCTTAAATTTAGTATATCCTACAAGAATGTGGATAGTAAAACTAGGTGTCGAACTACAAAGGAACACACAAGGTATAGCTGAAGCATAGGGAAAATTTCTTAAAGCACATCACGGAAGCGTAAGGATCGCATCGAATGCAATCGGGAGCGACTAGTCGCACTAGTTGCTCGATGCAGCGTGAATTAAAAATTTTAAATGATGAAACCACATGATCCAAGAATACTTCTTGGATCATTCATCTAAACCACAAATAGGTACTAGGGTTACCTCTTGAAGCGTGATTACGATCGAGTCTCTAAACCAAGAGACCTCCTGTCTCAAGTCCGATCCAATGGAGGAGACGTTTACGAGCACGTTGATGAAACGCGTACCCCTCGCAATCCATGTTGATGATCCAAGCAACGGATCTCCTGATTTCGTCACACAAGATCCAACATCTTCTTCACGAGTGAGGCACAGTCAAGGAGATGGAGATCCATGAGTAGATGATCTGGCACAATAACGACAATGTTGCAGTGATGACGACTCTCTCTTGGACTCCATGGTAGATGGCCATAATGGGAGGGAGGGAGAGCACCTTTGGCATGTAGAAAGAGAGAGAGCTTATGGATTGATCATGTAACTTGAAGAACAAGGAGTGCCTCTTCTTCAATAGTGTTTTGGGATCCATGGATCTCAATCCATGGACAACACAAAATCAATGGATGAGAATGATTTGTTTTTTTCAATGATGATGATTTTGTTGTGAAAACACAACAATAATTAGTTTAATTTAAATTAATATATATGATAAATCAATATATTTAAATTCAAAATAAATCAATTAATTATCATTGGAGATAGATAAAGTGGAAATAAACCACATCCCCTTAAAAGGGGGGACGTCCACTCATGAGATCTCACTATCTCATGATATCTCCAAGATTTACAGCAATATTTTTTGTAAATTATTTCATATAAATAATTCATAATTATCTTGTGAAATATTACAATCATGCCATTGGAAAAAAATTTAATGACATTCACATCCCAAAACAAAATGTAAATTATATTTTCAATTAATCAACCAATGTGAATCCAATTAACATCAATAATTATTTAATAAATATGAATCACAATATGCTCTCTAATATATTATATATCACATTTATAATATACCTCATTAATATTGATAGTATTATCCACATTATTCATATCCATGATAATTAAATCATATTTAATTATCTTGAATCTCTATTCTCATGTGCCAAAATAATATGAGTCACATTCACATTATTCACATCTTTGACAATTAAATCACATTTAATTATATTAGATAGGTCATCTTATATGGATAAATAATACGAATCAAATTCATATTATATTTTACGATGAAATCACATTTAGTCATCCATATCTCAATGCTTGGGTACATATAAATCAACAATGGAATCATTCTTGAACTCTTTCAAGGATAATGCGCTTTCTCCGTGGATACTTGGAGACAAGGACAGGGTAATTGTATTGTTCCATGTATAGTGACTTGGATATTGAGATCACATCTCAAATCCAGATCTTGCGGACCTCCCATAGATGCTTGATTAAATCAAGACACAAAATCTATCATTCTCATTGCATCTGAATCACATTCAGATCAATGTCCAACATTTGGACCAAGATGAGATCACTTCTCTACTGAGAGGAGTCACTAAAATCCCGAGCCGTTTCATCACTCCCTAGGAATGGAAGCGTCATGGTGATACAATCGTTTATGATTACATCACCCTCAGGCATTCCTAATACCTGTACATTCTGCATATTGGAAGACCCAGATTAACCTCAAGTTTTAGATCTCTTTTAGGTTGTCTTCTTCGTGGTTTGATCATTATGTTCTCATTCCATCAATGAGAGTCGGTATCGATCATTTGACGGTGCTTGATGGGTCCTCTACCCAACTCTCTAGATATTCATCCATACACCAGCCTCTATGATCATTAAGATGGCCATGGTACATAACCCTAATTGTACTAAGGGATCTAGTATCAAAATTAGTTGTTCTTTATTTCATATTAAAGACTGAATTGTAATAACATTTATTGCATAATGGCTCATCGTGGGCACACATATCTAACAATCTCCCACTAGCCCAACGAGCCACTAATGGGCTAATCATCTAAACGCACAATCATGTGACAATCATAGGATACTTATTATAGCCAGATAAGCTGACCAGTCACTCTTTTCTTGAGAGACTATCCCAAGTCCTTTTACGACACTTGCATATCCCTCAATAACAGTGCTCGCATCGAATGCGAATGTTGTTACTCCTTTGCAAAATGTGATAGGTTGCCTAAAGATCATCTTTCCATTCACATGGTTGATTCCATCCGTGATGTGTATACAAGTTAATTATAGAGTATGGTGATCCATGGAGATTGAGTGCTTTGTTGATGGTAGAAGTCGTCAGCTCTCCGCTTATGTGCAGAGAGATGTGGAAAGGGGTCCTACGTTGTTACAGAACGGAGATGGCTAGGTGCGAAGAGATTGCTTGTTACTGGTGACGGGTTTAACTAAATACCGTAACTAGTTAGAAGGCTCCAGTGATAAACTATGCTTGTAATTTGACGGGGACAAAATCTTGCTTTATTTTAAGAAAGGATTTCATTATTTACTTCGCATTGTATTAGTTGTTTTTAGCGGGATTTAATCATGGTGACATTCTTCCTCCATACTCTTGTGGATTGGATATATAGGCAAGAAATGTCATCTCCGTCTTTTGCAATTATCTTTTGCCTGAACGTGGAGAGTAATCCGAGCAAAGCCAAATAGATGTGAATAAGCAAAGGCGCGAAGGTGTTGTAAAACTTGGGAGTGCAGCTGAGGGATCTAAAAGCAATTGGAAGAGGAAAACTTCTGTGGGGTGACTCTAGACAGTTATAGACTTTTTCTAATGCACAACTCGAGTTAACAGATTTTGTAAAATACTTTATCTACAATATGCAAGATAAACTAGATGGTAGGATCCTTAATAGTGCCACTTGATATGATTATTAATCCGTGGGAGTTGATCGGCATTGAATGCTTTCAGTTTTGGATGATCCTACTTACATTTATCCTCTGTGGTATTAGTTCTATCAACTATGAGTCCACCATCTTTATTTCTTTCTTCCCCTAGATTTGTGCTCAAAAATCTCCACACTTATGTAGCCATTAATTATATGAACCCTAGCTTGATTATGTCTTGAATTTATTATGATCCAGATTTAGGCCAGACATGTGATATGTAAGCTGAGCACTCCCTCTTTGAGCCAATGGCATCATGTGAGCCTAATCATGAGATACATCCTGCATCTTTAGATATTGATAGTTGATACTACCGTCTCAGAGTGGTACTGTAGTAGTTGTATAGACATTGATAACTCATATCTTTATCCACCATAATCTATAGGTGACCACGCAATATCTAAATTTAATAACTACTACTATTATAGTCATGATGGTTATCCTTGAATGATGCAAGTTCACGAAGATCAGGTAAGTGGAGTAGTTGCCACCAAGGGAGGGGCATGCGCCCTTGGGGCCTCGGGTAGAAGCCTAGATGACCACGATCCCAACTGCTACTGTAGCTGCGATGGTTGGGGACATGTACCGAGGTGCTAGTCTGACGGTGTTGGCCTCGCACTTGCGTGATTTAGCCCGGTGCTCGAGCGCGGGCCAAGTAGTCATGGTTGGTCGGCTAGTGTTTCGCTTGTCACTTAGAGTTCACACTCGTGTATGGGCCAATGCAGGCCACATTGGTAGGTATTCCGAGTGGGAGCGCTAAGAGGGGAGTTCCGGAAAATGTGGTTAATGAAAATGGAAATGGGATGTGAATCTCTTGTGCATAAGGAGGATGGGGCTAGTCGCGAAGATTCGCGGGTTGGAATCTATTTTGTGAATCAGAAGTATAATAGTGAAGTGGAGCTAAGTGGACGTGTTGGAAACTTAGTTAGGATTCATTGTACCCCACTGCATGCCTACGGAGGCACCTCAACCCTAAGGTATTCTTTTTGCCTTAGAGTCATAGTGTGAGGTCTCATCCAGACCAAGACCACTTACTATCCATGAAGCTTGGTTACTTATATCCATAACTAATAAATATAATAAAAATGTGATTCTTGTGAGATCTGGTTACTGAGTTTCTATCTCTTTTGCACACATTTAAATTATACAATGCTTGTTGTTGTATAGTTTTATATAGTTCGTATTGGGCAACTTTACTCATAACGTACCTACGTGTGGATGCGCAGGTCCTCAGCAGCGAGCAATTTGGAGACATCACATTTAGTGCAGCTTCACTACACTTCTTGTATCACAGTTGGTAGTAGTTTTTAAAGTCTTCTTTACTTGTAGTTTCTTTTTGAGAGACATGGCATGTAATGTATAATTGTGGACATCTATATTTATCCTTACATGGAATTTTTTGTGGACATGGAAATGGATAATAGATTGTAATGGAATTCGTGAATGGAAATACATGTTCGTGTGAACAGGTTGAATGCAATGAGAGAAAAAAAATATTTCCTTTGCATGTTGCTTTTTTTCTCCTTTGGGAATGGCAAGTACTCGAATGTGGAATGTGTATGCGTGGATTTGGTTTGCCGAGTACCCGGATCCTAGGGGCGTCACAGAATGGTATCAGAGCAGTGGTACTCCATTCCATTTCACACGTATCATTCCTTATTGGTATTCGAATAATGGATAGTATGAAGTCTTCTGACCTAACACAAGTCCACAGAAGAATAACATGTTTACATCCATGTCCATATGTCTCTCTTAAGTCAAGCAACACATCTGATGGCAGGATTGAGTGCATCCCCGCCTTAAGGACACACCATTTTCTCGGTTAGGGTTGTGTAGAATACCTCGCCTATGTAGTAGACTCAACGGCACATGACCAGATGATAGAGGGTGTTAGAGTTGTGCAAGAATTTCCTGATGCGTTTCTAGATGAATTACCTGGATTACCACCAGTACATGAGACAGAATTCGATCATGCTACTCAGCCGACATCTATCCCTCCATACAGATTGGCACCAGCAGAGCTCAAGGAGCTCAATGTACATTTGCTGGAGCTATTGGTGAAGGAATGCATCTATCCAGTACATCACCACGGGGAGCACTGATCCTCTTCGTGAAGAATGAGGATGGATCATTAAGGCTATGCATAGACTATGTGCGATTGAACAATAGAACAATCAAGAACCATTACCCACTTCCAAGAATTGATGTCCTTTTTGACGAGTTGCATGGAGTAGCAGTGTTCTCCAAGGTTGACCTGTGGTCGGGATATCATAAATTGAGAATCAAGGAGGAAGATGTGATGAAGTTTGTATTTCGTACTATATATGGTCACTATGAGTTTTTGGTAATGCCTTTAAGACTTACTAATGCACCTGTTGCATTCACGGATTTGATGACTCAAGCCTTCCATCTGCATTTGGACAAGTTCGTGATCATATTCATTGATGATGTTGTTGCCAACTCTCATGATGAATACAAGCATGAGTCCCATCTTCGCATTGTACTGGAGACACTTTGAGAGCACCAGTTGTGTGCTAAATACAACAAGTGCGACTTTTGACTTTCTGAGGTGGTTTTTCTTGGCTTCGTGGTTTCAGGGGCGGGGGTGTCAGTTGACCCCACTAAGATAGAGGCCGTAGTGTCTTAGGAGCGACCCACGATGGTTACAAAGATTTGCAGCTTCCTTGTCCTCGTCGGGTACATAAGAAGGTTTGTCAGAGGGTTCTCTCAGTTGGCTCTACCCTCTCAGACAGATGGGCAGTCGGAGAGGACCATTCAGATCTTGGAGGATCTACTACGAGCCTGTGCGGTTGAGTGGAAGGGATCTTGGAAGGATCACCTCCCACTAGTCGAGTTTACATACAACAATAGCTACCACGCCAATATAGGCATGGAACCATTTGGGCTATTGTACGGGAGGCGGTGCACCACTCCTTTGTGTTGGCACCAGGTGGGTGACAACACCATGTTCACCCCTCAGATCATTGAGGAGACCTACAGAGTTGTGGAGACTGCTAGGAGGAAATTGCTGACGCACAGAGCCGTCGGAAGAGTTACGCCGACCGACAACGTAGAGACCTTGAGTTTCACGTATGTTGACGTATATTTGTGCCGTAACGGGTATAATTCTTAGTCAATCCTGTGTGGCTAAAGCATTTTCTTTATGGTCGCAGGTTGGGGACTTCGTGTTCTTACGTGTGTCTCCAATGAGGGGCGTACAATGTATCGGTACAAAGGGCAAGCTAGCACCGCGTTTTGTGGGGCCATTAGAGATTTTGGCTCGTGTTAGGAAGGTAGTCTACAGGGTGGCCCTTCTCCCACACCTTGAGGGAATCCACGACGTATTTCACGTGTCGAATCTACGGAATTACATCCGAGATCCTCGACACGTGGTCAACTATGAGGGCTTGGCAGTGGAGCCAAACCTCACCTTTCCAGAAGAGCCGGTGCAGATTTTGGACCACGCGGTCAAGAGGCTGAGGCGGAAGGAGATCGCTTTTGGTCAAGGTCCTATGGTGAAGTCAAGACGTTGAGGAAGCGACATGGGAACCTGAGGCAGACATGAGGGAGAAATACCCTTATATGTTCACCGATATGGAATTGAAAGCATAGTCAAGTTCCCTTTGAGTTTTTTATGGATTTCACTGTCTTTGAGATTTTTATGCGCTCATTTCTCTGAGAGATTTGGGCACAACATGGTTTGAGTGTTGAAATCGATTAGAGTCATCCTAAGTCTCGGGGACGAGACTTCCTTTGAGATTTTTATGATGTGAAAACCCCGAATACCCAACATGGACTAAAACGCAAATCTTGACTGAGTCTGGACTTAATTGCAAAATCTGTACTTGTCTAGGGACCAAAAAATTCGAATAACAAGTCCATTGCATAGGGCTCGTCGATAGATTTCCAACGAGTCCAAGAACGCTAAAATCTGACTTCGGGAACTCAAGTTATGGTCGATTTAGCGAGCCGGGGTCCGGGTCCATTTCAGACCTGAACCAAGATCCGAACCTAAATACCCCTTCACTTAAAAACCCCCAAATAAGACCCCCTCGCCCTAAAAACGCTCCAATATGATATCAAGCCCCTTCCTCCTCCCTCCACCTCCCCGTAGCACTACCGGAGCACGCCGGATCGACGATCCAAAGCCTACCTTGCGTGGAGGTGTTAGAAGTCACCCTTGTGTGCCATTATACGTCATCATCAGAGCACCGTTTGCGTCGTTTCTCCTCGGACGGAGTTGCCGAGGAATCGAGTTCTTGAGGTACGATATTCCCTACCTCTTGCCGCGGATTCCATGTGATTTTCGTCTTTGGATTGGTAGAGTGAAGGTCACATTCTATTCTCAAATCACAGTTTGTTTTTCCATCCAATTTGGTGTAGCAATGATCTTGGAACAGTAAGAACAAGAACCGGCCATCCATTTGATTCTGTGATGATTTGCGTGTATATGGGTGGGTTAAGGATGATTACTCCTTTGCAAAATATGTGATTGGTTGCCTAAAGATCATCTTTCCATTCACATGCTTGATTCCATATGTGATGTGTATCCAAGTTAATTATAGAGTATGGTCATCCATGGAGATTGAGTGCTTTGTTGATGGTAGAAGTTGTCAGCTCTCCGCTTATGTGCAGAGAGATGTGGAAAGGGGTCCTACGTTGTTACAGAAAGGAGATGGCTAGGTGCGAAGAGATTGCTTGTTACTGGTGACGGGTTTAACTAAATACCTTAAGTAGTTAGAAGGCTCCAGTGATAAACTATGCTTGTAATTTGACGGGGACAAAATCTTGCTTTATTTTAAGAAAGGATTTCATTATTTACTTCGCATTGTATTAGTTGTTTTTAGCGGGATTTAATCATGGTGACATTCTTCCTCCATACTCTTGTGGATTGGATATATAGGCAAGAAATGTCATCGCTATCTTTTGCAATTATCTTTTGCCAGAAAGTGGAGAATAATCCCAGCAAAGCCAAATAGATGTGAATAAGCAAAGGCAAGAAGGTGTTGTAAAACTTGGGAGTGCAGCTGAGGGATCTAAAAGCAATTGGAAGAGGAAAACTTCTGTGGGGTGACTCTAGACAGTTATAGACTTTTTCTAATGCACAACTCGAGTTAACAGATTTTGTAAAATACTTTATCTACAATATGCAAGATAAACTAGATGGTAGGATCCTTGATAGTGCCACTTGATATGATTATTAATCTGTGGGAGTTGATGGGCACTGAATGCTTTCAGTTTTGGATGATCCTACTTACATTTATCCTCTGTGGTATTAGTTCTATCCACTATGATTCCACCATCTTTATTTCTTTCTTCTCCTAGATTTGTGCCCAAAAATCTCCACACTTATGTAGCCATTAATTATATGAACCCTAGCTTGATTATGTCTTGAATTTATTATGATCCAGAGATAGGCCAGACATGTGATATGTAAGCTAAGCACTCCCTCTTTAAGCCAATGGCATCATGTGAGCCTAATCATGAGATACATCCTGCATCTTTAGATATTGATAGCGGATACCACCGTCTCAGAGTGGTACTGTAGTAGTTGTATAGACATTGATAAGTCATATCTTTATCCACCATAATCTATAGGTGACCACGCAATATTTAAATTTAATAACTACTACTATTATAGTCATGATGGTTATCCTTGAATGATGCAAGTTCACGTAGATCAGGTAGGTGGAGTAGTTGCCGCCAAGGGAGGGGCATGCACCCTTGGGGCCCCGGGTAGAAGCCTAGTTGACCGCGATCCCAATTGCTACTGTAGCTGCGATGGTTGGGGGACATGTTGCTTGGCACACCGAGTTGCTAATCTGACGATGTTGGCCTCACACTTGCGTGCTTTAGCCCGGTGCTCGAGCGCGGGCGAAGTAGTCATGGTTGGTCGGCTAGCGTTTCGCTTGTCACTTACAGTTCACACTCGTGTATGAGCCAATGTAGGCCACATTGGTCGGTATTCCGAGTGGGAGCGCTAAGAGGGGAGTTCCGGGAAATGTGGTTAATGAAGTTGGAAATGGGATGTGAATCTCCTGTGCATAAGGAGGATGGAGCTAGTCGCGAAGATTCGCGGGTTGGAATCTATTTTGTGAATCAAAAGTACAATAGTGAAGTGGAGCTAAGTGGACGTGTTGGGAACTTAGTTAGGATGCATTGTACCCCACCGCATGCCTACGGAGGCAGCTCAACCCTAAGGTATTCTTTTTGCCTTAGAGTCATAGTGTGAGGTCTCATCCAGACCAAGACCACAGACTATCCACGAAGCTTTGTTACTTATATCCATATCTAATAACCATAATAAAATGTGATTCTTGTGAGATCTGGTTACTGAGTTTCTTTCTCTTTTGTACACATTTAAATTATATCATGCTTGTTGTTGTATAGTTTTATATAGTTCGTATTGGAGAACTTTGCTCATAACGTACCTACGTGTGGATCCGCAGGTCCTCAGCAGTGAGCAGTTTGGAGACATCACATTTAGTGCAGCTTCACTATACTTCTTGTATCACAGTTGGTAGTAGTTTTTATAGTCTTATTTATTTGTAGTTTCTTTTTGAGAGACATGACAAGTAATGTATAATTGTGGACATCTATATTTATGCTTACATGTAATTTTTTTGTGGACATGGAAATGGATAATAGATTGTAATGTAATTGGTGAATGGAAGTACACGTTCTTGTGAACAGGTTGAATGCAATGAGAAGAAAAAAAATTATTTCCTTTGCATGTTGCTTTTTTTCTCCTGCTTTTGGGAATGACAAGTATTCGAATGTGGAATGTGCATGCATGGATTTGGTTTTGTCGAGTATCCGGATCCTAGGGGCGTCACAATCCTCAAAGAGGAATTCATAGAAGAATGCAATATTGACTTCCATCTCGAAGATGTCAAAGTCAAATTGTGCAGCTATAGTTAGCAATATTCTGATGGGTTTAAGCATGGTCACGGAAGATGTCTTCTCTTCGTGTGTATCTTATGGATACAAGCCGTGCTTTGAAGGTCTTTACCTTCACATCTGGTTCCCTCTTTCTCTTGAAGATCCATTTACATCTTAATGGGTCTAACCCTTATTGCTGGATCCTCGAGGGTCCATATACAACACTTGTATATGAAGTCTACATTTAGACTTTACTGCTAACATCTATCTCTCAATGTCATGATCTTTAGAAGCTGCATCACATAAAGTCAGATCATTGTCAGACTTTCTGGCACATGGAATTCATATTCAGAATCATTTGAAGAGGTATTAGTGTTTTATCTTTAGTTGTCCTTTTAGTTTCCGACTTAAGGAGCCTCATTATCTTTTCAAGATTCAATGAGTTCCTTCACTTCATTTTTATCTTGATTCTCAACAAAGTCATCATCTTAGAATCATATTCTTAGAGATGAACTTCTTTAAGAATCTCAAGGTCATAAAGTAGGAATCCAATACCATTCTTTATTTTCCTAATGAAGTAGCACTCTTTGGTGCTAGATTCCAGCTTACTTGCATGGATCCTTATTAAGGATATATGTTGGAGTCTCTACTGCATATATACATTAGAAACTAAGAGGTAATTTGCTAATATTCATCATTGATCAAATCATTTCAAACATGATCCAATTGTATCTCCCTACAACTCACTCGAGTTTGGGTATATTAGGAGAAATGAGATAAGAATGATATTCCTGTTTCCATAAGGTATTTCTTGAATTCATCTAATAGGTACTTGCTACCTAAGTTAGATAAAATTCATTTCATCTTCCTTCAAACATTGGTTCTAAACCGAAATTGTGAAATCTTTGAACATTTAATGTTTATTGTGATATAGATGATCCACATACATCAATATGTATAAGATATTGAGTACCTTGGCATCTTACACAATTCTCAGAGAAGAGTGTATTGGACATATTTACTTTGAATACAATATTCACAAGTATGTAAGATTTGAACCTTTAGACAATCTAAACTTCAATATCTCAATAGTCTATCGATCATATCAATAGACATATGTCTAGGACTCGATGCCATATCATTGTCAAATGATCTTCATCCTCCTATTTATCTATTAAGGTTTAATTTTCAGTATAAGAAATGTTAAAGAACCTTTCATTAATATTCTAATTTAGTAGAGTCCACTATCATAACTCTTTATGATAGGTCTATTTTAGAATACATGTTCATCTCCAACACTGAATATATTCTAATATCTAGGTCATAGAGACATTGTCTAAGACCAAGGGCTCTCCCACTGAAAATATGAACTCTATCTATCCTATGGATATTGTTGCAATAATTGGATCAATTCCCTTATAGATGACTATTAATCCTTAAGAACAAATTTACTAATCTTCTACAACATATGCAACAATTGCAAGTGTCATTAGAAGAATGAGATACAATTATTGGACTTTAATCTTATCTTATAAGAAAATCAATTTCAATGATTAAATGTAGATTATTTCGATGCACCATCCGAGTCCTTCTCTAAAGATCTTAGATAGTCAAGATAGTCATACTATCAATACATCGGTTTATTGCAGTATTGGTATTCATCCAATTCTTTGGATGTCATATGGAAGTCACAGAAGTTTAGTCAACTCTTTGACTCTCCTTCTTACTTGGATCGTACCCATGCTTCCACTATGCTCCCATTATCTATAAACAACCAATGCTTAAGACAAAGGTTCTCTTATGCTGAACTCAAAAGATTTCAACGTAAGAGTATTTCAACATTTATACATGTTTCATTTAATTCATGCAATATGAATATTGAAGATTCATGAATGACTTGAGTATAGATAGCAGAATGATGACATTCATCATATCTACACCCATCTAAACTCTTTAATACTTTGTTCCATGCATGTATTCAAATATTTTGAATACGTCATCTCTACGTAGAACTACCGTTGCATAATGCAGTGAACAATGCCATTCATGATTAAATGTTTAGAGCACATATGTATGCCTAAACATCTTCTTTGATTCTATAAAGATTAATTTGACAATTATCATCGACATGTCATTTTTAAAGTACATTCGATGAGGGATTAAGACTATAGAGACATACAAACATTGAGGTAATGTCTTACTGTCTTATTTAATTCTCACTCCTCATTTTGATGAGTAGGCTTGCATATTGCAACCACATACATTATGTGTCCAATTGCAAGGATAATATCTTGATCATGAATTCAATTCATGATATTACACTGTTATTATTGAGCATAACTTTGAGTGGGTTTAATAAGGATTATCTGAAATAAGAAATTTGCATAAATTACTTAAATAAATAAATAAATAAATATATATATATATATTCATTTACATATACATATATACATATTTTACTTTGATTTAGGAGTCTTTATATCAAAGATGTCTTGCCTTGTCATCATTGAAAGTTCATTCCCTTAATCACTTTCAATGTAAGAGATATTCTTACCATTATATCTCTAGTAAGATCTGGGATCTCCTTTCCTATTATTGTGGCATCCCAATAATATGAGAAACTACAACTCAGATAAAAAGAAGCAGGAACTCATTCCGTCTTGCAAGTCCAACTTGTATTTCCCAATCCGGTCTTTAACACCCGAGCCCACCACCCCTAAGGTTATGTTGACCCATTGTCAATTCAACCAACCTTCAACATGAATGGAACTCGCTATGTGCAATCCAATATCACCCCAATAATATGAGGAACCCATACGAGGGTCACTACACATACGACCTTACACTTTCAAGAAGCAAAGAGCCCGATCTAGATGCGCTTTGCGTACAGGATATGTCACTTCGGACAGACATCTCCTACATACAATCCCTAGTGACAGAACCTTTCACCTTGACGGGAGACCGTTGATGTCACTTATGTGATCTTCCACCTCATTTTCAAATTTAATTTACTATCACAAATCAAATTCATAATAGAGTGTTTTCATTGGATATAACTAATTTAATCTCATTAAATCAACTATCATTCTGATTCAATGAACAAACATGAATGTTACGTAGAATAACGGTATTATCTCAAAGTACGTATTATTTGAATTTTAATAATTAGAAAATTCATCATGATCTCTCAAGCATCATTCGTTCCCTACCCGCTGTCATGGCCAATACCGACGGGAGTGGGACAGACCACACACAGTGCAACCTTCTACCCCAACGCTCCCCGACTAGGCATCATATCTGCCTCGGGAAAAAAATGCCGAGTCAATCACTTTGTACTTGGGATGTTCATCGATTTTTCAATCAAAATAATACCATATATTAATAATAAAAATCATTTTGATTATAAGGATTTTTCTAGACAAATTCCCAAAACCTAAATAAGTAACAAGCTTGATGAAAGTGTATAAAGTAACCAATTGTGATCTAGATCTATCGAATCATTCATTGGTTGAGGCAATGTCATTTAAGGGGAAATTATTATTCTAATATTTCACAAATATTATCCATAATTATTACAAAAATTAAACACTAATTTCACAAGATTCTTAAATGACAATCATAAGGTTCATGGTTGAGTATGTAATTTTCAACAGTGACCCTCACCAACCAAAATTAACATATCTCTTTTATTTAAATCCAAATTAAAAAAAATCAATTTTCAGAGTTTTATAATTTGATTTAAAACGTAAATCATGTGATTAGCATGCATTTCCAAGCATTTTAAAATAGTAATTAACATCTTAATTACGTCATTAACCGCCATCCCCGAAACAATGGACATATGATCATTAAAACAATAATATCTTGAACAAACGAAATAGAAATTACACAAACTCAAACTCCACATTTTCCTTGTTTAATGGGAACATTATCCATTGATAAATTAATGTTTAAAAATTTTAAACCGGGCCGAAAAAATATCACAAAATAGGGCTGCGAAAATTGAAATGCAACAAAAAATTTTCATGAACCCCAACGAGCCTAAATCTTCGTAGGTTCATGGATCTCATCAAAAACCTTCGACAACCTGGCTCTGATACCACTTGAAGGATTATGGAGAAAATCCTCAAGTGCATCACGGAAGTGTATGGATCACATCGTATGTGATCGAGAGCGACTAGTCGCAATAGTGGCTCCGGGCAGCGGAATTTAAAAAATTTTAAAAGATGAAACAACATGATCCAAGAAAACTTCTTGGATCATTTCATCTAAACCACAAATAGGGACAAGGGTTACCTCTTGAAGCGAGGTTGTTATCGAGTCTCTAAACCAAGAGACCTCCTATCTCAAGTCCGATCCAATGGAGGAGACGCTTGCGAGCATGTTGATGAGATGCGTACTACTCACAATCCATGTTGATCATCCAAGCAGCGGATCCCCTGATCTCGTCACACAAGATCCAACATCTTCTTCACGAGCATGACGCATCGAAGGAGATGGAGATCCATAAGTAGATGATCCGACAGCATGATGACGATGTTGCGGTGATGATGACTCTCTCTAGGGCTCCTTGGTGGACGACCACAATGGGAGAGTGGGAGAGAACCTTTGGCATGTATAGAGAGATCTTTTGGAATTATCATGCGACTTAAAGAGCAAGGGGTGCCTCTTCTTAAATAGTGTTTTCGGATCCATGGATCTCAATACATGGATAACACAAAATTAATGGATGATATTGATTTATGATTCTTTCAATGGCCATGATTTTGTTGTTAAAACACAACAATAACTAATTTAATTTAAATTAATATATATCAATGAATCAATATATTTAAATTCAAATTAAATCAATTAATTATCATTGGAGATAATGTGAAGATAAACCACATCCCCTTAAAAGTGGGGACATCCACTCATGAGATCGCACTATCTCATGAGATCTCATTATCTCATGATATCTCCAAGATTTACAAGAACATTTGTTGTAAATTATTTCACAAAAAATAATTCACAATTATCTTGTGAAATATTGCAACCATGCCATTGGAAAATTGTGAACTACATTTACATCCCAAAACAAAATGTAAATTATATTTTCAATTAATGATCCAATGTGGATCCAATTTACATCAATAATTAATTAACGAATATGAATCACAATATGCTCTCTCTAATATATTATAAATCACACTTATACTATACCTAATTAATATGGATAGTATTATCCACATTATTCATATCCATGATAATTAAATCATAATTAATTATTTTGAGTCTCTATTATCATGTGCCAAAGTAATATGAGTCGAAATCACATTATTCACATCTTTGATAATTAAATCAAATTTAATTATAGTAGATAGCTCTTTTATATGGATAAATAATACGAATCAAATTCATATTATATTTTACGATGAAATTACATTTAATCATCCATATCTTAATGCTTGGATATATATAAATCAACAATGGAATCAATCTTGAACTCTTTCTAGGATAATGCGCTTTCTCCATGGATACTTGGAGACAAGGACAGGGCAATTATATTATTCCACGTATAGTGATTTGGATATTGAGATCACATCTCAAATCCATATCTTGCGGACTCCCATAGATGCTTGATTAAATCAAGACCACAAATCTAATCTTCTCATTTCATCTAAATCACATTGAGATCAATGTCGAACATTTAGATCAAGTTCATATCACTTCTCTACCGAAAGGAGTCACTAAAATCCAAACACGTTTCATCACTCCCTAAGAATGGAAGCATCATGGTTATACAATCATTTATGATCACATCACCCTCATGCATTCCTAATACCTATACATCCTCCATACTAGAAGACCCAGATTAAACCTCGAGTTTTTGATCTCTTTTAGGCTATCTCCTTCATGGTTTTATCATTATGTTTCTCATTCCATCAATGGGAGTCGGTATCGATCATGTACTTTCCAAAAGCACATATCATACCTAGGTGTTGATCATATACTTTCCAAAAGCATATATCAAGCCTATAAATTCAGTCAAGCTTCCAAAGCGAGATGATCATGCACGGAATTTGATTCTTCCCAATATCTCATGAATGATCTCATGTCTTTTGGTTCAATAAATGAACATGTATGATCCCTTTGAGAGTTCGTATTACTCATAACCCTTATGCACACCAGCTCACAGATATATAGACCTTGATTAGCCATCAACCTAGAGGTCTACCAAATGTACATACTCAGACATATACTAACACATCTGTCTCCGGTCAGAGGATGTGTGCCCATACTGTGACAGCATACGACAAAGGTCTTTGGTTATCTCGATCTTGTTAAGTAAACTCCTTGACCTAACTAATCTGACACCTCCGAGTCTCTATTCCTATGCAGAGGACCTGCATCAAGAGGTCGGTCAGATATCAGCTTTAAGAGATAAGGATTGCCATCTGCTACTCCGTCTGGAGATCACATCTTAACAATCATTTAACGGTGCTTGATGATCTTCAATCTAACTCTTTGTATATTAATACAAGCACCAGCCTCTATGATTCAATAATTGATTCAATCATTTAAAATATAACAAATACACTCAAAAAATCAGAAATAAAAGGTTTGGGGGATTTTATGATTTTTTTCATTTTTATTCTTTTTTGGAGATTTTTTATAATTTTTATGGTATTCAAAATAAGTAAGTTGTCAAAATAATTAAAACAGTAAATCCAGGAACTTTAAATGGGATTAATAAATATCTATCAGGTCAGATTCAACACAATATCAATTTTCTTAGAAAATAGATAAACTAAAAACCAGAAACTTAAAAATATTTTTGTGATTTTCTGTGATATATTTCAATTTTTATGAGAGTTTTTGTGTTCTTTAATTCTTATAAGTTTTCAGTATTCTTGAGCAAAAGCTAAAACATAACTAACAAATACACATGATTTTTTTTGGAATTTTTCAAAATATTTTGTAATTTTTATGTATTTTTAAATGTTAAATAGAGGAAAATGCAATGTTTTTGAAATTTAATATATAGGAAATAATATTATTTTCCTTGCTAAAACTATATGTGATATAATATGTTTCCAAACACTTATGATATTTTTCTTATAAGTTTTTAGATGCAAAATGATAATTTTAATAATTAAAATATATTTACAACATTAAATCTATAGTACAGGGACCTAATTGTAGTTTCAAAGAAAGTTCAGAGCATGTAATAACACTTTAAGGAATTACTATGGCAAACATGAAATATTTCCTCATTCAAATACATTACTCCTATGGGTAGGGGTATGAATGCAAATAACCAAAAAATATGAATGAGCTTGCATATTTACCAATAATATTTCAAATAATATGTAAACTTTCTGGACCAAATAATAGAAATAAGCACGGAGGTGGTCCACGTAAAATTATCACCACCTCACGTGCACATACATGTGAGGTGACATGGAATGGACTAATGTGAAAAAAATAGTGTCTAGGGTGCTTAGTGCAAATAATATAAAAATATTACAACAGTAGATGAATGTTTGTAGACATAATAATAAATACGCAAAGTGGAGTGAAAAAACGGGTAAAATACCCTCGTAGCATGCTCGCAGATGGTGGGGATCAACCCACTTATCCATGTGGCACGTTGGCAACGACAGATGATGGTTCGTTGAGGTGATGCTGAGATTAGATATCAACGGTCTATCTAACGTTCCTTCCTTATTGAATCCAATGGTTTTTGTACACTTGAAGCTCCAGCCTCAATCCAAGAGTCCTCAACTGATCCGGAAAAACAGTCGAAGAACAACTGGGGATTGACTTCGATCGAGGCAACTATAAGATACAGAGGGTCTCCTAAGAAGTTGAGATGTGCTTCACCTTTTTGGACTTAATCCATAGATAGGAGATGGTTCGAGAATATCCAGGCCTCATTCGAGGATCCGTAGTGGGACGGAGGAGATGCATCGCTTGGAGTTGCTTGGTCGGGTTCATTTTTCCTTCAGATGAAGTCAATTCTACACAGACAACTTTAGAGCTTGAGAATGAATTGCATCGATCCGATAGTTATAAAATTGGGGCTGCAATGGAGCAAGGGGTAATCTCTAGTGACTAGTGGAGGAAGGAGATCTGTATCCTAGATATGAGCAAGATATAGGGGAAATGGATTGGAGTGAAAGAAGATAATGAGGTAAATAAGTGAGGATGGTCGGTAGGTCGGTCAATAATCAGAAAAGTGTGGAACATAGGATGGCAGTCAAAGCTCCGACGAACTACGATTTCAATTTTTATGCTAAAATAGATGGAATAAAATAAAATAAATGGTAGAACTATGTTATTACTACTAAAAATAAAAAAGACAAGGAAAATAAGAAGCTCACTGTCCTAGGAAGTTGGAGCAGAACCACCAGGAGCTAGCTTCAGAGATTGTTGAATCACCTCCTCCACTTTACTCCTTACCACAAATTAAGAGGCTTCATGTCCTATCACGAAGGGAAAGTTCTAGGAATAATTCTTAGGGAGAAAACTAGGAAGGGAGGGATTAGACTTTTGAAATGGATAGATGATACATTATATACAAACAATTAATGGTCTTCGCCTAAGGTTTTTGATTGAATCAAGGGTTGAGTAGCACTAAATTTTGATCTGTTTTACTGATACGAGATACATCAAGAAAAACTACAAGGAATTGAGGGTAGAAGGGATCTGTATCAGGCTGGAGATTTTGGCAAAAATGGGGAAAACTCATGGAATGCACCATTCCAAGAGGGGGATGGGGAGTTCACCAGGGTCAACCAGGATTGACTCCCTATTGGTCAACGTTAGACACAAGAAGATGAAACAAAAATATAAAAAGAAAGAAAAGAAATATAAAATAGAAAACATTTTATTAAAATTTCATAAAGACATATAAGTTGTTTCTTATGCTATGTACTTGTTTTTGGTGATTTTCATTTATTTTTATGGACCTATTTATTGAGTGTTAATTTTTACAAGTTTAATCATAGGTTTGAATACCTATATTTTACGTTTTTTTTTATTTTTTTGTATTTTATATTTTACTATCATATATACATAGTTTATTTATTTATAATATTGTTAAATATGTATTTACATAATTTTATTTTAATTTCCTTATTTTGTTTATTTACTTAAATAAATATTGGTAATTATATTATATGCAGAGTATACCTATTGATTTTATTCTTTTATTTATTTGTGTGAATTTTTAACGGTTTTATTCTATGTTTATATTTTTAATATGTTTTATATAATATTTCCAATTGATTTATTTAGCTCACATCCGTGTTCTAACTCCCTATTAGAGGACATCGAATTGAACCACTATTTTTCCATAAATTCTCGCTGTCCCTTACTTGAAAATACAATAGATGAATAGTCATTCGATGAATTATTATTTTACTATTTGATTTCCTATCCTAATTAAACATATGGATCCAATTATTAGGATCATTAACTAATAAATAATATATATTGAATGAAATAAATGATTCTCTTTATGGTAATACAACCTGTTCTCTCTTTTCTGTTTGTATTTTTAAAGATATCGAATAAAGAAAGATATCAAAATTTATACAAGACCAGACTATTTTGAGAACTCTTCTGACCAGACAAAAAATCTGTAATTGCCAGTAAAGTTGCTTCTTAATTTTTTATTTCTTTCTTATTTTTTCTTAAATTTATTGATTTATTAATAATTTATTCAAATCCAAAAATTCTTATTTTATACGTAGGTTGTTCGTTCAACATTGTATAAAAAAGTTCAAAATATAAAAACAATAAAAATGTAAAGAATGATTAAAATGTATTCGTATATCATACACTAAGGCACAAAAAAGCCGATTTTATATCTTAACTACCATTTTAATAAAACCACCATCATGAAATGGAGAATTTAAATTATAGTACAACGAATGTTAGTTTGGTGAATTTTTAGTTCATATGGAGAAGATATGGATCCATGATGTTTTGTTTGTAGCATTTTTGTTTGTGTCCCAGTCACACGGTGTGTTGTTTTTATGTGCACTTATTTTTGTATTTTTCTATGTATTATCATTCCCCATGTTTTGTGTTGAAAATATCTAAAGGTGTGTAAGAGTGTATATAAATTATTGTAAGTTAGGATGTATATGTAGTGTATTGGGCACCTAGGATTTCTAAAAGATGGTGTTATTTTATTTCTATTTATTTGCCCTTATCTCCCCTTACTTTATATCTTGTCAATCAAGTTAGTGTTCACTTAGCCTCAAGGTTTAGATTCTGTCAATATTAACAATGCATCCTTTGTTTTTTTCTTTGTTCATTTTAATTTTGTTTAAATACATTTAATTATTTACTATTTAAAGATAATAGTTAGTATCTTAATTTGTACAAGTTTGATGTATTTACATGCATTTATCTAGGTATTTAAAGATAAAATAAAGGAATAAAGGAGCCTGAACGAGAATTTTTCACCCCCCATTCTTTTCTTTGCTAGTCCCTTGCAAACACTTATTAAGAGAATTAGCGATGAAAAAGATAAAATAAAGAAAAAGAAAATAAAGATGGTAAAATGTTTTAGACTTTCAAACTTGTCTTTATAAAATCAAAGTTTGAAGCTCAGTTAATGCCTCAACTATCCTTAGGTTCTATGTTCTTCTATAGAGTTTAATTAAATAGCAAGGTCAGAACCATCCTTTCAGACACATACTCTTGTAACCTTGAAATGACAGATACCTTGTGTGAGAATTGTTCTAGCTCTTCCTCGACAAAAAAGTTGAATATCTAGTTTTCTCCTTTATATTAACTCATTCTTGGGAAGATGAATATTTCCTTTTAAGTTCATGTACATGTTAGTGCACAACAAATTAGGGATAAACTATAAAAAGGGAAAAGAAGTGGAAATTGACAAGTGGATTCATATTTCCTTATGAAGTACGATCAGTGTAACCAAGTCTCCACCAAGAAACATGTACTCTCCGAAGCTCGAAATTTTTGGAATTTTCAGTATAGACGTCTTTTGTTATTTCTTTGTTTTGACATTACACAACATTCTTGATTTGTCAAGACGGATGTAGAATATTTTGTTCTCCTCATATTTTGAGGTCTTAGAAAAATGTGCTAGCAAACCATTCCTCATATGAAGCTTTATATAAATCTTATCACCAGTAGTGATTTCCATGCTACTAGAGAAACTGTAGGTTTATGTACCGATTTCAATAATCCCCAAGAATGGTTCTGGACCCACCCTTGATGAAACGATCTATTAGCATCCAAACTTAGACTATCATATTTTCAACAACCCATCTTGGTTGAGATAAGTGTTCGGTGCAAGGTTTCAAGTCAAACCGTTGTCTCAAGAATCATACGGATGACACGAAGGGTTCTAATTAGTCACATTGAATTGACTCATGAATACAATATCACGAAACCTAAAGAATTAAGTCATAATGACTTGAAGTGTCTCAATTCCAATCCTTATCATATTCCTCTCAAATTAAGTGGACTAAGGCTTAGACCAAGCTCCAATCTTCGGATTTTATTTAGAGTTATTCATTTGTTAGAATCATATAGAAAAATTCTAATACAATGATAGGGAATATTTTTGTGAAGATATTTTATAGTTTTGAACTTTTTATAGGAATTTTAAAAGGTTTTGCAAATTTTTATGGCATTTTTAAACCATTTTTGCAAATTTTAAGTATTTTTTAAATTTTGCTAATTTTTATGGGATTTCTGAAAAATGTAAAAGAGTTAGTGTATTAGTGGTATATGCATGTTTTTATGAGTGTATTCTTTACATTGGATTTTTCATATACCCTTACCCTATTGTATGAACCATATTTATTGAAATACGCTAGTACGAGTTTTGGATAATGTATATATACATATATACTACCCCCTATATTAGATCAAAATATGTCCTCATAATAATCAAAGAGTATGAAGGTAGACATAACTCGTGAAAAGTATATAAAAGCCTACACTATCACAAATCAAAAATAAGAAATCAATTCTTCCCGATACTTAGGATCAACTAACATATGTATTGCAAACAGTATACAAAGTAGAGATTATCGAGGGCTAGAAAGTATAAAATCAACAGCTCGGCCCGTTTCAAAGAATTATCAACATGTTGGGAGACATGTATCAAAGAATGAACACCCGAGTCAGTCATCCCCCAAAGGATGAAGCATATACTAAGTATAGTACAAATAAAAAGGATGACTGAGTAAACATAATAATAGAAAAAATGAAAAGAAGAAATGAAGAAAAAGAAATGATGTTTCTGAGTTTTTATATGTATGATCCAGCAGCATCATAGAGCTTTTCTTAGTATATCACATAAATGGAATCTACACGGTATAGTAAAGTGCCATGCTCAAGATATCGTTTCAACAAATGTTCGTTGACTACAAAAGGTTGTGCGTTAGATGACAAGTCTGATATTACATTTCTACCATTGTCTCGTACGTTTTTCATAACGAACGGTCTTGACCACTTCCTCTCCAGTTTGCTTAGAAATGACTTTAACTTTGCATCAAATAAACATACTTTGGATTTGGCTCGAGAGATTTTCTTATGATGTGTTTATCGTGCCATCTCTTGACTCTTTATTTATACAAGAGGTTGTTGTCATGTGCAGAGTCTCTGAATTCCAACGAATGATTTAGGTCAATTTTTTTTCCAGCTTTTTCTCTGTCCAGATTGTAACACAACTACCCATAATGATTTATGAATAAGTTCCATGGGCAATTGACAAGGCTTGCCATATACTTCGTGGTATGGGTACATGACGAAAGGAAACATGAAAAATTTACGGTATGCCCAAAGAATTTAGTTAAGCAGTTGTGATGAATTCTAACTATTAGGACGTACAAGTTTCTGTATTATTATCTATATTTCCCTATATGAACATTTCTCTTAGCCATTGGTCTATGGGTGGTCTGGATAAGCAACATGATGTTCAATGTTGTACTCCTTTGTAAGCTTCTTAACCTCTTTGTTGATAAAATAGTTGACTATATATAATATCAGTATCTTTGCAATCCTCAACCATGCAATGTTGTTGTCTTTGAGAAATAGATAGATAGTGTGGCTCTCTATGTCTCAAGAAGGGATAGCCTCCACCCATCTACTTACATAATCGACAACAAGCAATATGTACTCAAAACCCTGACTCTTCAGAAACAGACCTATGAAATTGATACCCCATGCATCAAAGACATTTGAGATTTGAATATACTTGAAACACACCGTATCCTAGGGAACTAATGGTACCATCCATCTTATGGCAGTTATTACATTATTTGACATATTCTATAGTATCTTTGAAAAGAGTAGGCCACCAAGCCTGCATTGAACACATTAGATTGATGTCCACTTTCCAGAATGGCGTCCACCATATTCTAACTTGTGACATTGGTTCAGGACACTTATAAACTCCTCAAGAATACATCTTTGCTAAATATAATCTGCACCTTTGTGAAACAAATATGGATCCTCTCATAGGTAAAGATGTATGTTAGTGATGAGCGGGGGAAAATCAAGGGTCTAGATATCTCACGAGGCGAGAAATCAAGTCGCTGCATTGACCACTTAAAGATCCCCAGATCAGTCAACAATTAACCCACAATAAATATATGCAATGAATATCCAAAAATGTGGAGTTAAAATTTATTATAACTCTACATGCAAATGTGTATAGGTGTAAGTACAGGTAGAGGTCGAACACTGGGAGGCGAATGGTTGTATGTCATGTATCATTCAATTATTCAATCAATTGTGCATGTCCTTTTATTGTTTTTGTGGGTTTTGGGTTTTGTAATTTTTTTATATTTTTGTTTTTATAATTTTTATTTGGATTTTATATTTTATACCTTTTTTTTTTAATTTTCTCTTTTTTTTTTATTATTAGTTATACAAATATATATACTATATATATAAAGAGATATATATATATATAAGAAGAGAGAGAGAAGTAATATAGAATATATATATATATATATAAACATAAAAACTTAATATATATAGACATATGTTTTTTTTTATTTTTTTTTCTTTTATATTTCTAATTTTTATGTATTTTTCAATTCAAAAATGCCCACAATATAGGACTAAATAAATAGCCGTATATATTTTGGGTTTTAAAAATATCAAATAATACCCAAAATTGCCCAAATTAATTTTCACATATTAATAATAATATATAGATAATTATAAAAGAGAGAAATGTATTTGTAGGGTTTTTAAAGAGTTTTTCTAATTTTTATGTTGCTTTTGGGGTTTTATGATTTTTTTTAATTTTCTTTTTCATATTTTTAGGGTTTTTCATTTTCTGGACTCAATATATATATAAATATACTATATATATTTTTTTGGAATTTTTCGCAAACATTTTCCATTTTTTTTGTATTTTCTAATTTAAACAGTACAAAAATGGCTTCTTTTTCCATTTTAATAATTAGGAAAAATGCAAAAAAATGCAAACTAAAATATGGGCGTGAACAAGCATGGCATGGAGCATCTATCCTAATTTTTGTGGATTTTTAGAAGCCTAATAGGTATTTTTAATAAATAGATAAAGACACAAAAAGTAATTAAGCCTGGCAGGGGCATTTTTGCAAATAAAATAACATCCAGGGGCACAGGTGCAAAAATACCAAAACATTATAACGTGTTTTTGAATTTTAAGGACTAAAACCAATTAAGCAAACCCGCCAGGGCCCCCTTGCAATTTAACCATCACGCGGGACGGCACGTGATCCGCACTCACAGGGACCGAAACGCAATTACAGAAAATATAGGGTCCTTGTTGCAATTTTTCACAAAAATAATACACTGAATATTTTATTTAATGGACTAAACATAAATATGCAAATCTACAGGGGGACTTGTGCAATTTTACCACCTCACGTGGGACTACACGTGAGGTGACGTGGACTGGACCCAAGTGTAATATGCAAGAGCTACAGGGGGTCATAAGCAAAATTGCCACATTATTTACAACGTGATATTTATTTTACAATACTAAAAATTAAATACAAAAAAAAGAAGGGGCTAGATGTGCAAATTACCCCTAAAAGGCGCTTTATTCGACGGCTGATCTTCGTTCCCTTGACACGTGGCGCCTCCACGTGAGCCGATACCCCTTCGCCGATGAGCGGCTGAGATTAGATCTCCTGGATGAGATCTACGGTGGTTGCGTGGCTTCATCGGACGACTGCTGTAGCGCCTGGGACTTCGTTCTTCATCCAACGGCAAGGAGCACGCGTGGAAGAACAGGGAAGAACACTCGCCGAGGCGAGCTTCTTCCTCATCGATCTCGCTCCTTAGCCGGTCTTCTTTGCACCTGAAGGTCCCTATGGCTTCCTGGAAGGTCACTGGATTAGCTGGAGGTGTTGGATCGGACGGAGGCAAACCGGAGGTCCGCCACGAGCTCGGTGAAGAAATGCGGCTCCAGGTAGCTCCGCCTGCTCGGAATTCGTCTCCTGGTGCTTTGCGTGGCACCTAACCTGCACAGGAAGGTATAGAGGCTCGAGGGGGTCACCCTCGACCTGGTTTTGAAGCTGTTAGCATGAATATGGCAGTGGGTGGCGATGCTCCGGCGAGGTGGCGGAGGAGAGCATCGATTCGCGAATCCAGGAGAGGATCCGGTTGGCCAAGGTGATTAGGAAGTGGAGAAGGCGTTGGGGAATGAAATGAGGGCGAAAGCGAGTTGGAGAACAGTCGGGAATACGGTGAAAAGCTCGCCGGAGCGGAGCTCCGGCGAACTACGAAATACCTAAACTAATAATCAAAACGTGAAATAAAATGCAGAAATGAAAAGCTGGAATCGAAATCTACCTAGGAAAATAAAATGCGCAGCTCGTACCTGGCGAAACGCCAAGGAGCAGGACCTCCGGCGACGCGGCGGCCGTGGGTGCAACCTCCGCCATCTCCAGCCGATTCAAGGTGCCGGCGGCATCCCCCTGTCACGAGGAGCGCACCTGGGACCGAATGCAAGGAAGAAAATGGAGGAAAATTGACCAAAATTGGGAGGAAGGCAGAGGTTCCTTATTTATAGACGAAAAGGGCACCCTTATTGATTAGGCCATAGCGGGCGATACGGGCTATGTACAAAGAATCCAAGAGGACGGCGTGGGAGAGGGATGTACAAGGAATAAAATCCGTGAAGGATTCGATGGCGATTGATGGACGAATCGAGCGGGCAAAAGGCGAGAAGATGGGGGACAAGACAGTTCAGACGTACTGCAGAGGCTGAGGAGGCAGTTGACCTGGGGTCAACTCGGGCCAAGCCCTGATTGGTCCACCTAGGCCGCAAGAAGACAAAACAGGCTGGAAAATAAAGAATGAATTATTTAAAATAGTAAATGAGTTTATTATTTTTCGAGTATAAAATAAAAAATCTTTATTATTGTATGTAGTATTTGAATATGATTTTTATTTATTTTTATGACTTATTTTATTACGGTTTTATTACAATAAGGTGTATATGTATGTATTTACATGTATTTTTGTGTAGTTTATTTTTAATTTGTTTATTTTATTTTATTATTTTAGTTTCTTATTTTATAATTTTATAACTTATTTTTGTGAGTATAAATATATTTTTATTTTATTTTTATGAGTTTATTTATATTTTTAAATAAATAGATGTATGTGTATGTATGTATACTTATAGGTATTTTACCTATATATATTATATACATTTTATTTATTTGATGAATTTTATTTGTTTTTATTTTGGATTTGTATTTTTAATAAGTTATGTGTAATATTTACATATTTAAAAAAATATAGATGAGTAAAGAATAAAAGAATCAAGATCCCCCTTTATTTATATACATACTTTGCATTGGTATTTTGCCTATGTATTATATAGGCTCTTTTTATTTCACAACTTCTTTTTAGTTTTCTTCTAATTTTAATATGTACATGAATTATATACATTATTTACAAGATTCTAAAAATATAAATTTGTACAAATAATAATTATTGAATAAAATGAATATTTTAATCGGGCACTATGTACAATGAGGGTCAAAAACCTAACTTCCACAGATGGACTCCAAAAATTATGAAACCAATTTTATAAAATATATTATGGAATGCTATATACAATTAAAGGTGAGTTTGGGTGATTTGGAGTTTTTATTTGCAAGATATGGGTCTGTGAAGTTGAGATTTTTGCGTTTTATTCTGGGTATAAAATGTACACTGAGTATTATTTTCACATAAACTTAATTTTGTATTTTTATTTACATTATTATCTACAACTTTCATGTACAAAAGATTTTAATTTGATGAATAAATAATTCTAGACAAAATAGGTGTCAAAAATGCATACATGAATGAATAAATAAATGAGGTATTTATTGTATTATTGGCCCTTATCTCCCCCTACTTTATTCCTTGTCGACCAATTCCATTCTGGACTTGGTCTCGGGGTTAGGGTCATAAAATATTTGCAATATTTTATTCCTTTTTCTTTTCTTCTCTTTATTCTATAATTTTGGCATTAAAAACCTTATTTTATGTATAATTAATACAATAAATAATAGATGCTAATATGAACAAATTAATGCTATTTTCATGCATTTGCTGGGGTTTTTAAGGCCAAAATGATAGAATAAAGGTGATGAAATGGAGATTCATCACCCCCCTATACTTGCCTTTGCTAGTCCCTAGCAAATACTTATGCAATAAGTACAAAAAGAACAAAGAATAAGAAGAAAAGAAAAAGTAAAAATAAAGAATTTAAAGAATAAATTGAATTGATCCTGATTATTGAACTCATCTGTACAAAATCAAAGTTTGGAGCTCAAGTTAGACCTTGGTGTGAGAATGTGTGTGGAACCTAGTAGGGAACCAAATTTAAAACACAACAGCCTTCGATAGTCACAGAACTTGGTTCAAATCACCTCAATAACCAGGTCAGAACTAGCCTACACCATACACAAACCCTTATGACTATGAAGCTGACTTGTACGGTGTAAGTGATGGTGGCTCTCCCCAACTGAAATGACAAAGGAACTGACTTCTCCAGAATGACAACCCAATGATTCCCTAATCCAGCCCTCTACCGTCAAGGAGCGGGGTATTCCCTTCTAAGTTCAAGTGGCATCCGACTCAAGAGGAGGGGGTAGAGAAAAGAATGGACGGTAGCCAGTGTAGCTACCTATCCTAGGACGCAAGACCAGTGTAGTCAAGTCATCCAGCTGCAGGCTCACATGGTGTAACTTTGATGCTCAAGCTTGCTTATTTTCTATACAACATATATACATACTCCGGCAGGCACTTTTATTTTTATTTACAAGCCTGTCCACTTTTTTGGAGTTTTTTTTTTTTTTTCAACATACTATGTACAGCAGCATTTACATAAGGACTTTTTCCTCTTGAGCCAGAAGACTATCCCTCTTTTGAAGC
Organism: Ottelia alismoides; assembly: GCA_037367405.1. Lineage (NCBI taxonomy): Eukaryota > Viridiplantae > Streptophyta > Magnoliopsida > Alismatales > Hydrocharitaceae > Ottelia > Ottelia alismoides. Next base: position 687,714 of record JAZKJV010007604.1, on the reverse strand, counting down.
TTTATTGCAACCCACACTCTCCTGTCATTCGACATCATTGAAACTAGACCAGGTTGGGGTGCACTTCCCTCCCTAGACGAGGACGAATGTTTCCACCCGTGTGCGTCTCAGACTGGCAAATCCAACCCCCTCACCACTCCAACTGAGTTGAGCCAAGTGAAAGGTGCAAGTGTCCAAGTTAGGTCACGGCCGACAAGAGTCATGCGTGTGTTTCGAAAAGTTCTAGTTAGTCCACTGAGGTGACTTGAACCTAGCCCTGATTTCTCAAAGAATTAAGTCTGAATAGACCTGAAGTACCTTAAACCTAGTTCCCATAAGGTTCCAGTGTAGTTAGGTGCAGTAAGGTCCAACCAAGCTCCAATCTTCGACTTTATTGGACTAGTTCAATTATCAAGCTCAATCAAAGAATATGAATGCTATGCAAATGCTATTTACAAATATGCAAAGAATAATGCACTTTCAAAGGATTTTGAGAACAAAGAGGATAGTTTTTACACAAAGAATTTTTGCAAATAAAATAATTTGGTTACTCAAAATAGACAATATGTACAACTATTTACACGGGCGTGCCGCTTTATTTTAATGATTTTTAAAGAATTTAGAATTTAGTTTTTATTTACAGATATATATATACATTTATTAAAGAATATAGTATTTTAGTTATTATATGTGACTATTCCTCAAACTTATTTGACACATATTTTTCAAATAATTTTTGAAAACTATAGTCCAAAATAATTTTTACAAACATTTTCATACATTTGAAAATCATTTTGCAAAGGTTTTTCAAAACAGTATATATAGATTTTCAAAATATTTTTGCAACCATTTTTCAAACCATTTGCAAGTCATTTTTCAAACATTTTATTTCACACAAAGAAAATAAATCTTTACAAATCACACATTTTTACAAAGGTTGAAAACATGTAACAAAATGCTTTCAAAATAGTTTCCAATAAATGTTCACAATACTTTTCAAACTATTTTTCAAACATTTTGCAAAAAACATTTTCACCTGATTTATTAATCAGTATATACAAAAGAATTTGAGGAACAACCACATCTTTTTATTAAGAATTCTTAACGAATTTACAGAATTATTAGTCATATTATTACGAAAGTACGAGTTATGGCTAAAGTATATACATAGTATATACGACCCCCCTATACTTTAGCTTGAGCTATGTCCTCATAGATCGGAAAAGAAAAGAGAAGACATAACTCGTACTGAGTATAGACAGGTTTTAAAGAATAAGAATAAGAGACAAAGGAAATAGAAGTTGACCGTCCCCCCTATACTTAGGATCAAGTAATCCTAAGTATAGCAGACTGTACACAAAGTAGGGAGGGTCAAGGGTGGGAATAAATAGATCAAAGAATTAACAAATCAGGGGTGCACCCCCCTATACTTAGGACAAAGTACGTCCTAAGTACAGAAAACTGACACAAAGGGGTGACACCTTTTATTTAGATACAGAAGATAGAAAAGGAAAAGAAGAAAAGAAGAAAAGATAGATACAGATTGATGAAAAGATCGTGAAGAATATACACATCACTCCTCCTAGGCTTAGGGTGAGATAGCCCTAAGTATAGGCAAGAACATGAGTGACGAAAAAGTGCAAGGAAAGAACAACTCAGTGTGTGCCCCCCTATACTTAGGACAGGGTACGTCCTAAGTGTAGACACAAAGATGTGGCGATAGATCTGGGGCACACATAACATACGGGAGAAAGAATGAACAAGGCACACATATATACAAATGGTGAAGAACCGGTGAAGTACAGGACGGTATCTGGCAAGCGACTACCGTGCTCTCGTCCTCGTCTCCCTGTGAGAACGAGGACGCAGTCAGAAGGTGAAAATACACCCGAATATGCAATCAAGTGGGTGTCAGCTACCGGGGACAAATAGGTCAAAAGGATGGATATCGGGTCCGGTAGCATGAAGCAGTCGATCGACTCATATGATCAACATGAGGTAACAGAGCCGATACCGTAAGACCAGGAGGAAGAAGGAATAGTACAGACTCCTCCGGTCAATCAGAATCTCGATAAGATATGGAAAAGTAAGGGTCAAGAGACATCGTGGCATTCGGGAGTCATGAGGTCGGAAGATCACAGGAGACACACCGAATACCACAGATCAGGGCTCAACCCTGCGAGGGTCCTCAAGGTGAGCGAGCTCATAGGAGCCAGAAAATCATATCATAATCAACAGACTTGGTCCCGTGATCCGCAGATCGGATACACAATCAGAGAAGGGACCAAGTACACATATCAGAAGACGCGGCTCCGTGCTCCGCAAGTAGGAGACACAATCAGAAAGAGACCGAGTAACTAGAAAGTGATGTACCCTCCCGCAGATAACCCTCGGAGAGTGGTACATGCTAATCAATGAATAATCAGAAATAGAAGCTCACCCTTGCGAGGGTCGTCAAGGTGAGCGGGCTCAAAGGAGCCCGATCCATCAGACGGATCACAGAAACGGTCTCGGTAGGCGATAGATCGGCTACCCGCAGAAGAGACCGACAAATCTAGAAATTGTGGCAGCGTCCCGCAGATAACCCTCAGGGAACGTGCTGCCAGCTAGGCATGATGATTAGCAGATATCAGAAGCTCGACCTTGCGAGGACCGTCAAGGCGAGCAGACTCAAAGGAGTCTAATCAAATGGGTCCCATGATCCATAGATCGGCGAGGCAACTCAAGATGGGACCAAAAATCAAGTCTATCAAATGACTCGGTTTCGTGCTCCGCAGATCGGAGACACAGTCAGCAGGGGAAACCGAGCGTAAATAGAGTGTCGCAATCTCTCGCAGATAGTCCTCGGAGAGTGGTGCAATCTAGGCAAGGAATAGTCAGAAAGTGCCTCTACCTTGCGAGGGTCGTCAAGGAGAGACGAGGGCTCAAAGGAGCCGGATCCATCAGACGGATCCACATAGTGGTCTCAGTAGTCGACAAGGCGGCTACCAACAGAAGAGACCAATCAGATCTGAAATATGTCATAGTCTCCCGCAGATAACCCTCGGGGAGCTATGAACTATGCATGGAATAATCAGAAAAGTGGAGCTCTGCCTTGCGAGGACCGTCAAGGAGAGCGGACTCAGATGAGTCAAATACATTGGCCTCGTGTACCAACAGGTCAAGTACACAATCACAGGGGGAGGCCAATCAAACATATCGTACGACTCGGTTTCGGGACCCATCACAATGGCGACCCAAGCAGTGAATGAAACCGCAGTCCTAGAAATTGTCGCATTCTCCCGCAGATAGTCCTCGAGGACAAATGCGAACTAGATCAATGAAGGTCATGGGAATGCTGGCAAGTCGTCTCAGGTCCTCGAAAGCAATAAATCATTCAATCCATAGGAGGGCATAAGATCACGTCAGGGAGCGAATAATCATGTCATTTACCAAGCATCCCTCAGGTCAATCCAGTAAGCTGAGATGGCACGAAAAATAGTCAAGAATCCTCTAAGTGCCATGGTGGATCAAAGAGTCAGGAGATCAAGGACGAGTCAATCAGGAAGATGAGAGATCATGTAGGATCCGCACACCCTTAGCAAGAAATCCAAAGTAGAATAATCAGTCAATCCTCAAAAATCAAGATGGGTGGAACCTTAAAATAATAGATCAATCAATGCCCATGCTATCATCATCAACTCATCGCAGCACATCACATCCTTAATCCGGTGTGCGAGAACTAAAATTCCTCAATAATGCATCACACCTTATGCTCTATGCATCATCAAAAATCCTCAAGAAATCCATATGCATGTATCAAAGACAAATCCACCAGATCGATCTCAGCAATCCTCAACATCATGGGCCCGGCTTACACAAATAATCTTGTATAAATAATCCTCGATGCGGGCCTCATCAAGATGCACAACATTCCCGGATAAAGAGAGATGATACAGAGGGTACGAGGAGGGCGGGCGAGAAAATTAGGACATAGACAAAATTGGGTGTTCCACACAAGGCGGGAACACCGTCAAAATTGCGGTCCGAAGAGCGGTCTCTCCTCGAACCAGAGAAGATGGGACAATGGATACAGAGAAGATGGTGAAGAAGCGGGGAACAAAGGACTTGGCGAAGAATGATTGAGCTCAAGCGCCAATATCACGACTCGATGCAAAACGAAGAGGTCTATTTATAAGAGAGATAGAGAGACTCAAAGATGAAAAATGCATGACTCACACGGACGGGACCGATGACTCTAATAATGAATGAGAAACACAACGGACTCCAAGTCACAATCAATACACAAGGCAAACCCTCAATTCACCTACTCGACACAGTGAAGACCGTCAGATGACGGTCATTTATCTTTTCGGTTTTAGAGTTAGGTGAGAATCACAAAGTTGTACAAACACTTAGGAGGCTTGATAGGATTTGGGCTCTACTCCTTAGCGTGTACGTGAGCACTTAAAACGCATACAATGAGGGGGTTGCTCTCCCCAAGACAAGGAATCTATTACGTTTTATTTTTAAGTCCAATTAGAGTTAGCAGTCCCGATTTTATTTAAGTTATCACTTTTTTTGGGTATTTTCAATGCACGTGCCTATCGAGGTTCCAATTTCCATTAAGCATCCTAGGTTGGTAAAAACAGAGGGAGAAGATCGGAAAAGCCATGCAAGTCGGAGATCGATGATGCATGCTAAGTAAGAAGACTTACAGTGCCTCCCAGCTCTCTCCATGCGGGATGCAAAACAGAATTTGAAACCTATGCTATATGCAAATGCAAGCCGAAGAAATCGCCCTAGGATAGTAACTGCTATTATCGTGAAGCACCACAAGTCGGTCACTTATCCCTAACCTAAGGGTCCGGTCTTGGCTCACCCCTCCTCTTCTCGACACACTCGAGTTCAGGAGTAGCGCTTGATGGGGCTTGCTCACGGCACAGTGGTTAAGAGATAAATGAACCAACTGTTTAGATTTGACTAGGTCCAAAACGCACTATAGGTACATGCAAGTATATTAGGGTGTTTGGACCTTAATCTATCGGCAAGCAATTCCTAAGATAGGGCTCATTCACACAAAATAAAAAATAAAATAAAAACGAAAAAGCGTCAAAACCGTCGAGGCCCCCAAGGGAACAATCCCTCGGGCAATGGACCTCGGGAGTCGGAGTGTACCTGTGAGAGTCCTGTATTATTACAAAATTCTAAGTGTCACTCTCTCACATAAATATACATATTAAGATAAGGGAAATAAAATTCATGAAATAGAGACTGTCTTCAAAAATTCTCCTTCATCTGCTATTGATGCTCTCTCCTGTTGGCTTGGCATAGAAGAGCAAACACCGCCTCGCTTGGGTGCATAGGGCCTCCTAGGAGGTCTTCCTTCGCTTAGCGGTCCCTCGCATCAAAGACAAAAGAAAGAGATGGTCAGAGCAGTCAATCAATAATATCAAATAAAAATAAAATAGAAATCACACAGATAAACAAATGAAGGACATGAACAAAGAATCAAATAAATGAACAAATAACCACACAAAATCATACAAAATCCGTTGCCCCCCGGCAACGGCTCCATTTGATGAGCGGGGGAAAATCAAGGGTCTAGATATCTCACGAGGCGAGAAATCAAGTCGCTGCATTGACCACTTAAAGATCCCCAGATCAGTCAACAATTAACCCACAATAAATATATGCAATGAATATCCAAAAATGTGGAGTTAAAATTTATTATAACTCTACATGCAAATGTGTATAGGTGTAAGTACAGGTAGAGGTCGAACACTGGGAGGCGAATGGTTGTATGTCATGTATCATTCAATTATTCAATCAATTGTGCATGTCCTTTTATTGTTTTTGTGGATTTTGGGTTTTGTAATTTTTTTATATTTTTGTTTTTATAATTTTTATTTGGATTTTATATTTTATACCTTTTTTTTTTAATTTTCTCTTTTTTTTTATTATTAGTTATACAAATATATATACTATATATATAAAGAGATATATATATATATATAAGAAGAGAGAGAGAAGTAATATAGAATATATATATATATATAAACATAAAAACTTAATATATATAGACATATGTTTTTTTTTATTTTTTTTCTTTTATATTTCTAATTTTTATGTATTTTTCAATTCAAAAATGCCCACAATATAGGACTAAATAAATAGCCGTATATAATTTGGGTTTTAAAAATATCAAATAATACCCAAAATTGCCCAAATTAATTTTCACATATTAATAATAATATATAGATAATTATAAAAGAGAGAAATGTATTTGTAGGGTTTTTAAAGAGTTTTTCTAATTTTTATGTTGCTTTTGGGGTTTTATGATTTTTTTTAATTTTCTTTTTCATATTTTTAGGGTTTTTCATTTTCTGGACTCAATATATATATAAATATACTATATATATTTTTTTGGAATTTTTCGCAAACATTTTCCAATTTTTTTGTATTTTCTAATTTAAACAGTACAAAAATGGCTTCTTTTTCCTTTTTAATAATTAGGAAAAATGCAAAAAAATGCAAACTAAAATATGGGCGTGAACAAGCATGGCATGGAGCATCTATCCTAATTTTTGTGGATTTTTAGAAGCCTAATAGGTATTTTTAATAAATAGATAAAGACACAAAAAGTAATTAAGCCTGGCAGGGGCATTTTTGCAAATAAAATAACATCCAGGGGCACAGGTGCAAAAATACCAAAACATTATAACGTGTTTTTGAATTTTAAGGACTAAAACCAATTAAGCAAACCCGCCAGGGCCCCCTTGCAATTTAACCATCACGCGGGACGGCACGTGATCCGCACTCACAGGGACCGAAACGCAATTACAGAAAATATAGGGTCCTTGTTGCAATTTTTCACAAAAATAATACACTGAATATTTTATTTAATGGACTAAACATAAATATGCAAATCTACAGGGGGACTTGTGCAATTTTACCACCTCACGTGGGACTACACGTGAGGTGACGTGGACTGGACCCAAGTGTAATATGCAAGAGCTACAGGGGGTCATAAGCAAAATCGCCACATTATTTACAACGTGATATTTATTTTACAATACTAAAAATTAAATACAAAAAAAAGAAGGGGCTAGATGTGCAAATTACCCCTAAAAGGCGCTTTATTCGACGGCTGATCTTCGTTCCCTTGACACGTGGCGCCTCCACGTGAGCCGATACCCCTTCGCCGATGAGCGGCTGAGATTAGATCTCCTGGATGAGATCTACGGTGGTTGCGTGGCTTCATCGGACGACTGCTGTAGCGCCTGGGACTTCGTTCTTCATCCAACGGCAAGGAGCACGCGTGGAAGAACAGGGAAGAACACTCGCCGAGGCGAGCTTCTTCCTCATCGATCTCGCTCCTTAGCCGGTCTTCTTCGCACCTGAAGGTCCCTATGGCTTCCTGGAAGGTCACTGGATTAGCTGGAGGTGTTGGATCGGACGGAGGCAAACCGGAGGTCCGCCACGAGCTCGGTGAAGAAATGCGGCTCCAGGTAGCTCCGCCTGCTCGGAATTCGTCTCCTGGTGCTTTGCGTGGCACCTAACCTGCACAGGAAGGTATAGAGGCTCGAGGGGGTCACCCTCGACCTGGTTTTGAAGCTGTTAGCATGAATATGGCAGTGGGTGGCGATGCTCCGGCGAGGTGGCGGAGGAGAGCATCGATTCGCAAATCCAGGAGAGGATCCGGTTGGCCAAGGTGATTAGGAAGTGGAGAAGGCGTTGGGGAATGAAATGAGGGCGAAAGCGAGTTGGAGAACAGTCGGGAATACGGTGAAAAGCTCGCCGGAGCGGAGCTCCGGCGAACTACGAAATACCTAAACTAATAATCAAAACGCGAAATAAAATGCAGAAATGAAAAGCTGGAATCGAAATCTACCTAGGAAAATAAAATGCGCAGCTCGTACCTGGCGAAACGCCAAGGAGCAGGACCTCCGGCGACGCGGCGGCCGTGGGTGCAACCTCCGCCATCTCCAGCCGATTCAAGGTGCCGGCGGCATCCCCCTGTCACGAGGAGCACACCTGGGACCGAATGCAAGGAAGAAAATGGAGGAAAATTGACCAAAATTGGGAGGAAGGCAGAGGTTCCTTATTTATAGACGAAAAGGGCACCCTTATTGACTAGGCCATAGCGGGCGATACGGGCTATGTACAAAGAATCCAAGAGGACGGCGTGGGAGAGGGATGTACAAGGAATAAAATCCGTGAAGGATTCGATGGCGATTGATGGACGAATCGAGCGGGCAAAAGGCGAGAAGATGGGGGACAAGACAGTTCAGACGTACTGCAGAGGCTGAGGAGGCAGTTGACCCGGGGTCAACTCGGGCCAAGCCCTGATTGGTCCACCTAGGCCGCAAGAAGACAAAACAGGCTGGAAAATAAAGAATGAATTATTTAAAATAGTAAATGAGTTTATTATTTTTCGAGTATAAAATAAAAAATCTTTATTATTGTATGTAGTATTTGAATATGATTTTTATTTATTTTTATGACTTATTTTATTACGGTTTTATTACAATAAGGTGTATATGTATGTATTTACATGTATTTTTGTGTAGTTTATTTTTAATTTGTTTATTTTATTTTATTATTTTAGTTTCTTATTTTATAATTTTATAACTTATTTTTGTGAGTATAAATATATTTTTATTTTATTTTTATGAGTTTATTTATATTTTTAAATAAATAGATGTATGTGTATGTATGTATACTTATAGGTATTTTACCTATATATATTATATACATTTTATTTATTTGATGAATTTTATTTGTTTTTATTTTGGATTTGTATTTTTAATAAGTTATGTGTAATATTTACATATTTAAAAAAATATAGATGAGTAAAGAATAAAAGAATCAAGATCCCCCTTTATTTATATACATACTTTGCATTGGTATTTTGCCTATGTATTATATAGGCTCTTTTTATTTCACAACTTCTTTTTAGTTTTCTTCTAATTTTAATATGTACATGAATTATATACATTATTTACAAGATTCTAAAAATATAAATTTGTACAAATAATAATTATTGAATAAAATGAATATTTTAATCGGGCACTATGTACAATGAGGGTCAAAAACCTAACTTCCACAGATGGACTCCAAAAATTATGAAACCAATTTTATAAAATATATTATGGAATGCTATATACAATTAAAGGTGAGTTTGGGTGATTTGGAGTTTTTATTTGCAAGATATGGGTCTGTGAAGTTGAGATTTTTGCGTTTTATTCTGGGTATAAAATGTACACTGAGTATTATTTTCACATAAACTTAATTTTGTATTTTTATTTACATTATTATCTACAACTTTCATGTACAAAAGATTTTAATTTGATGAATAAATAATTCTAGACAAAATAGGTGTCAAAAATGCATACATGAATGAATAAATAAATGAGGTATTTATTGTATTATTGGCCCTTATCTCCCCCTACTTTATTCCTTGTCGACCAATTCCATTATGGACTTGGTCTCGGGGTTAGGGTCATAAAATATTTGCAATATTTTATTCCTTTTTCTTTTCTTCTCTTTATTCTATAATTTTGGCATTAAAAACCTTATTTTATGTATAATTAATACAATAAATAATAGATGCTAATATGAACAAATTAATGCTATTTTCATGCATTTGCTGGGGTTTTTAAGGCCAAAATGATAGAATAAAGGTGATGAAATGGAGATTCATCAGTTAGACATTAACTTGTCCACATTTAGCTTCGGCCTATCTCGCGAGACTTCCTTGGAGACAAGATAGTTCATGATATTGGCATACCGAAGGAGTGAGAAGATAAACAATATAGCTTCATCTGGTAAGGTTTCAATGATCGAAATTTTATCATGTTCATGTGGCTCTGATTCAATAATTCTGGAAAAATAATCCGCCATAACATTTTTACTCCAGTTTTATCTTATATTTCAAGGTCAAACTCCTGGAGTAGAAGGATCCTATGAAGTAATCATGACATTGCATTTTTCTTGCTCTATAAGTACGGTACGGTAGAATGGTCAGTGTATACAATTACTTTTGATCCAAGCAATTGAGACCTAAATTTTTCCAGCTCAAATACTACATCTAATAGTTCTTTTTCTATAACGATGCAATTCCTCTCGTCTTCATCCAATGTCCTACTAGCGTAATGAATTGCAAATGGCCATCCATCATGTTGATGTCCCAACATAGCCCCAATGTCATAATCCGAAGAATCTATCATGATCTTGAATGGCAGAGACCAATCCGACGTCTGAAGGACACGAACCGGGGTGATTATTTCCTTCAACTGCTTATAGGCATAGAGCACTCTATCATCTACAATAAAATCAATGTCGTTAGTGCAAGATATTGTGAATCCTCAAGCGCATCACGAAAGCGTGTTGATCGCATCATATGCAATCGGGGCGACTAGTCGCACTAGTCGCTAGATGTAGTGGAAATTAAAATTTTTTAATGAAGTGATGAAACCACATGATCACAAGAACATTTCTTGGATCGTTTCATCAAACCACAAAGTATAAGGAATACCTCTTGAAGCGTGGTTGTAATCACGAGATTTGTAAAACAAGAGATTCTCCTGTCTCAAGTCCGATCCATGAAGATGGCACTTGCGGGCGCGACGATGTGACACATTCCTCCCGCAATCCTCGACGACGATCCCAGCTACGATTCCCCTGATTTCATCCAAGGAAATCCGTCGTCTTCCTTTAGAGTAAGCAACCCTAAAGAAGAGGGAGATCCTCGAGTCGTCGAAGGCGAAGGTGAGAGACTCTCTTTCTCAATGTACAAGATGGAGGACCACCTTGAATAGAGAGAGAGAGAGTAGGCGAGAATGAGAGAGAGAGTAGTAACCTTGTACAACTCTTAATTATACCCTTTGAAAGGCTAGGTTAGCCCTCCTTATATATTAGTTCAATCCATTGGGCACATAGATCAAACGTCCAAGTTGATCTATGTATTAATCAATGGTCATGATTGTTGTTGGTTAAAAAACCAACAATATTAATTTATATTTAAATCAAATATATGTTGCAATATTACCAACATAATTTAATTTAACATAAATTAATTATCAAGAGATAACAAGATAAAATGGAGGAGATAATAAATCACCCCCAAAAATAGGGAGTGTCACCCATGGTTGATGCCACCTATATTTTGTGTTGATTAATCTCCTTTTTATTTTATCTATTATTTCTTGATAATTTTGTAATAACCATTATCACAAAATTATCCACCAAATTAATTCCAAATTAATTTGTGAATATTTCAATCATGCCATTGATATATATATATATATATGTGAATCATATTCACAACCCAAACTAATTTGTAAATTACATTTCCAATTAATTAACTAATGTGAATCCAATCCACATTAATAATTAACAAATGTTATTTACTAAGATTCTCTCTCTTCGATATATATATTATAAATCATATTTATAATATACATATATTATGGATAGTATTATCCATATTCCATAATCCTTGATAATTAAATCCCATTTAATTATATTGGATAATCATTCTCACAATATGAATCTCATTCATATTATGCTTAACAATTAAATCTCATTTAATCATCAAGTCCTTCTTGCTTGGATACATAATTCATCAAATGAATTATTCTTGAATCCCTTTAAGAATAATGTTCTTTCTCTGCAGATACTTGGAGATAAGGACATGGCGATTGTATTGTCCCACGTATAGTGACTTGGATATTGAGATCTCATCTCAAATAAATCTTACGTAGCTCCCACAGATGCTTGATTAAATCAAGACCGCAAATCTAATCTTCTCATTGCATCTGAATCTCATTCAAACCTATGTCCAACATTTAGACCAAGATCAGATTGCTTCTCTACTGAGAGGAGTCACTAAAATCGAGACAAGTTTCATCACTCCCTCGGAATGGAAGCATCATGGTTATACAATCGTTTATGATCACATCACCCTCAGGTATTCCCAATACCTATACATCCTGCATACTAGAAGACCTTTGATCAACCTGAAGATTAAGTTCAATTTTATACTGTCATCTTCAGGGTTTGATCACCAAGTTTCTCAATCTTGGTCATTGGGCGGTATCGATCACATGCTTTCCCAAAGCATATATCATACCTTCAAATTCTTGTCATGCTTCCAAAGCACGACGACCATGTATGGAATTTGAACGATCCCAATACCTAATGAGTGAGCTCATGTCTTCCGCTTCATAAGTGAACCTGTAGGATCCCTTAGAGAGATCGTATTACTCATATGTCCTTACATGCACACCAACGCGCTGGTGTTGAGACCTTGGTTGGTCATTAACCTACTGGTCTGCCAAATGTACACACTCAGACATATAGTAACACATCTGTCTCTGGTCAGAGGATGTGTGCCTATGTTGTGACAACATTCAACATGGGACTTAGGTTATCTCGATCTCATTAAGTCAACCCTTTGACCTAACTAATCTGACACCTCAGAATCTCTATTCCTATGCAGAGGACCTGCATCAAGAGGTCGGTCAGATATCAACCTATGTGAGCAAGGATTGCCATCTCCTACTGAGGCAGGAGATCATCTCTTAATAATAATTTGACAGTGATTGATGAGTCCTCTCTCTAACTCTTTAGATATTCATCCAAACACCAGCCTCTATGATTCATTTAATGAATCAACAACTGTATGATCATCAAGATGGCCATGGTACATAACCCTAATTGTACATGGGTACCTATTATGAAAATTATTTATTCTTCATTTCAGATTCGAGGATGATATGTACAATATCATTTATTGCATGAATGGCTCGCCATGGGCTCCCATGTCCAACATTTACCGAGAAGATCTGTCAACGGTTGGGAAATCTTGCCGAAATCTTTGATGAACCTTTGATAAGAATTGAGATGCCCCAAATATGACCTGACTTGTTTTAATGTAGTAGGTGGCTTAAGTTTCAATATTACTTCTATCTTGGTCGAGATGAACTCCATGCTTTACTTGGAGATGAAATGTCCCAACACAATCCCCTCAATCACCACGAAGTGACTCTTCTCCCATGAGAGCACAATATTCACCACGCAACATCGCAAAATAACTTGATCTAAATGTGTCATGCAATGATAGATGTTATCTATATAGATTGAAAAGTTGTAAATGAATACCTCAAGAAAATTGTCGACCATGTAAGCAAATACATGTAGCATACTTCTCTGAAATGTAGCAAGGGCATTACACAATCTAAACAACATGCGTCTAAAGGCATACATCACAAATGGACTGATAAAGGTAGTTTTCTTTTGGTCTTTAGGGGCTATAGCATCCTGATTGTATCCGAAGTACTCGTCCAAAAAATAGAAGTATGTAGTAAGTTTTCTGAATATTTGATTAATGAATGGTAAAGGAAATCGATCTTTCTTGGTTGCTAGGTTCAAGCGCATGTAATCCTTACATATGTGCCAAGAAGTGGGTAATTTTATCAGAGTATCCTCTTCTTTATCATTCATTACAACGGTGATCATGGATTTCTTAGGAATCACATGTAACAGACTTAACCATTTTTAATCAGAGATAGGATAAATAAATCCCACATCGCACCACATCATGATTTTTTTCATCATGACCTCTTTGATATTTGGATTCAGTTTAAGATGAAAATAACAGGAAAGTTTGGAATCAGAAATGTCTTTGGTGTTGCCATGAAAGATTGGCAAGAGAATCAGGTATGATGGCTTCAACTCAAAATGTCTGTGGATCATAGGTATCAAGATCCACTCAGTAACATGGCTAGTTTGAGGGTTGTATGTCTAGGATATTCGTCACCATTTACACTGTTATGTTCTTCATACTCTTCTCATTGGCATTCTCTATCATTTTTCTGATCATTAAGCATTTCTCTGAATGCAACTTGGGAAGGAGCTTGGTTTGTCAATTTTACTGAATGGCCTAGATTGATGCTAGAAACTGGTTTGTTGACCTCATTTTGGTCCATTGTATGTTTCGAAGTTGGTCCCTTATCTCGCCATTGGGCAGCCATCTCAATATCCATATGTAACTCGGACTCATGGTCGTGTAAAAAATATGCATTGACAAATAAGACCCAATAAATCCTCAAAAAAGAAGGAGCAAGTTTGAGATGAAAGTATATATCGAACAATGGATTCATTGGAGGAAGTAAAGTAGTGAAAGGGGGAAGATCAAGACAAGAGTCATCTTGATCCTTAAAGCGAGTGAAGATCGGGGAGTCCAAAGATAAGTCCACAATGTCTGAACTCACTTCTTGGAGATAACCCCGTATTATTGAAGATGTCGGTATCTGGGATTCAATGTAGGTGTTCACAACATCCTAACAAATCCATCTTGAATGCGACATATAGGGAATAGAAAAAGAAGCGGATGTCGAGTACTGAAGGAAATGAAGAATTTCAAGGGCGAGTGAGAAAAGAAGGTTCAAAATGAGAAAGGCAAGAAGAAGATGTGAGAGAAGAAGTATGGGATCAAAGGAATAAAGGCGTAATATTTTTGATGTTGACCTGTTAAAAAATAATCTATCAAATCACAAAACAATGGTCAATTAATCGACTAAACACAACGAGACATAAGAGTTCAACAATTATCTTTTAAATTCTATTGGTTGTATAAGAAAATCTTGTAAATTAGTCCTTAGGTGGCTAATCCTATATGCAAGTGAATACTGTCAAAAAAGTATAACGTACTTCACACTTCCTTTATAGCCAGTAGCTTGTACTTTCCAAATGTCCTTGTTATCGAAATTGGACAACTACTCAGCAAAAGAAGTACATGGAGATGCTGATAGGCTAAACTAATACTTCGTACCAAGTCTGAAGCAAACAAGGACCTACTCGAATGTAGAACGATGAGACAAACAACCCCGTAAAGGGAAGGTCTAAGCGCAATAGTTCAGACAAAGTCCGCAAGTGGACGAAGCCCTAATCGCCCACGTACGATAGAGGTGCCAACACATCGTGCATCCATGCGATTAATAAAGCAGTACCCAGGCGGAGATTTGGGCTATATTCCTTAAGGATCATGCCTCACTCTATCTGGAAGGTACGTGAATACAGTGAGGGTGTCGTGAACCCAACAGTGAAGTTCAATTAAATAGTTTTAATAAGGTCAAGTTTTTCTTAGCAACCCTTTTTTTAAATTTTATTATTTTCATTTATTTTACGTATGTACATGCAAAGGCCTAATGATTTGATCAATTCTTTGCTTGGCCTATGTTATAAAAATCAGAGGGCAAAGATGAAAAATCAATGCTAGTATGGAAAAATTATGTTATGGTCAATAAGAATACTTATAGTGCTTGCCAACTCTCTCCATGTGGGATGCGAGACCCTAATCTATATGCAATGCAACGAGGAAATCACCCTATAATATGTGCTTTCATTATTGGGAAGAACTTATTCAGTTTGACTAGATCCAAACATGAAACTATCGGTACAAGAATTCTATTAGGGCTTTGGACCTAGTTTAATCAAATAACTACTCCTAGAGTCTAAAGGCTCATTCCCCAAGACTTAAAATAAATATAAAGAGAAAACATCAATAACAAAGAACAAATAGAAATAAAGTGGAAAATAGGGAGGAGGAAAGGTAGAATGCTATGAAAACATGGAAAATCAATCAACTCCCCCAATTGAACAATCACTTTGTGAAATGGACCTGCGAAAGTTCAAATGTCCAATTATTCATGCCATCTATTTTTATAAATTGAATGAATAAATGTGTCTCTCTCTCTCTTAAACTAAATTTATTCTAAGAAAATTCTACTCGACTTCTTGAGTCCTATGCTACTCTCTCCTACTTATCGGCAAAGAACCACCAATATTTGTGGCTCTTGGGTACGTCGAATATCCAGAGAAATCCTCTCTCGATATGTTGTCCCTCGTAGCAAATTCAAACAAGAAGTTGTTTAGAATAATCTCAGATAAAAATAGAATGAAGAGAGAAATATACAGTGAAGTGAATAATGGCAAAGATAAACTAAATGTCTAATCTACGCTCTACAAACCAATGCTCCCTGACAATAGCGCCATTTGATCATGTGAGATATATCGAGGTGCCTATCGTCCAGTCTTGGAGGGCATGCATTATCTAACAAGTTAGATCCCATAATCATTGTATATGCATCTCTCTTGACTCTTAACACTCAAACAATCCCAATCAGTCACCAGCTAACCCATACCAAGTATTAAGAAATAAATGTAGGAGACATAAAATTTACTATACCCTACAAGAATGTGTATAATAACCAGTAGCAGAGGTTGAACCACAAAGGAGAACACAAGGCAGAGCAACAAAAATGCATAAACAACATAGATTTTTTTATATTTTAAATTTCAATATAATTGTGGGGATTAATTTATACGTATTTTTTTTCATATTTGTACTTTTAATTTAAATATAAAATATAATATAACATATATAGATACATTAAACAGAAAATGAATAAAAGGAGATTTTTTATTTTTAAAATAACAAATACACTAAAATTTTCAAAAAATAATATATTTTTGGGTTTTACGAAATTTTCACTATTTTAGTAATTTTTGGAAAATTTTTATGGGTTGGAAATACTCAAAATATTTAAATAGTAATTCTAAGAACTTGAAATGGCATTAATTAATATTTTTGAAATCATATTGAGCCTAATATCAATTTTCCTATATAATATATAAAATAAAGAAAATTCAAAAACTTAAAATAACTTTTTTTATGATTCGTTATAATTTTTATAAGGTTTTCTTTGTTTTTTAAATTCTAAGAGTTTTAAGTAAAATTTTTCAAAAATAATTGATCAGGACCTAAAATACAACTAAATAAATATAATGATTTTTTTTTAATTTTTCAAAATATTTTTTTTATCAATTTTTAAATGCTAAATAGGATGAAATACATTGTTTTGAATTTTTATAAACAGAAAATATATGTAATGTCCTTACGAAAAATACATGTGATATAATATGGCTCTACGCACTTAAGATAATTTTCCTATAATTTTTAGATGCAAAATGATAATTTTAATAATTAAAATACAACCACAAAATAAAATATGTACAAGGACCTAGTTGTAAATTTTAATAAATTTCACAACATGTATTAACACTTTCAGGAAGTCTAGGTGCATACATGAAATGTTTCCATATTTAAAGACATTACACGTACTAGTAGGGGTATAAACGTAAATAATCATAATAGTAGGGTCGGGCTTGCAAAACTACCAAAAATATTTCAACTGTTATTCAAAGTTTCTAGACTAAATAATAACAACAAACCTAGAGTGGGTCCACACAAAATTCTCACCCCTTACACGCACAAGCACGTGACATGTCGTGGAATGGACTAATGTGGAAATACAATAGAGTACGGGGTTATTAGTGGAAACAATATAAAAATATTACAACGATAGATGGATATTTGTAGACTTAATATTAAATACAAAAAAATAGAGGGGAAATGTGCAAAATACCCCTCGTAGCATGATGGCAAATGGTGAGGATGGACCAACATATCCAAGTGGCATACTAGTAACGACATATGAAGGTTTGTTGAGGTACAACTGAGATTAGATCTCAGTGCCTGATCTAACAGATCTTCCTCGTCGAATCCAATGTCTGTTGTACATCTGGAGCTCGAGCCTCGATCCAACGGTCTGTGATTGTTCTAGAAGAACAATAAAAGAACAACTGAGAAACGAACTTTGATCGAGCCTCTTGCTTGATTCAGAGGGTCTCCCGAGTAACTGAGATGTGCTTCATCTTTCTGCAGTGAATCCATAGCTGGGAGACAATTCAAAATGATCTAGGCCTCGCTAGAGGTGTCCTGGAGGGTTAGAGGAGCTAAAGCGCCTGTAGCTTCTTGGTCGACTTGATTCGACCTTCAGATGATGTTGTTTCCTATATATACCGCTTCAAGGTTAGAGGGAGAAGTCCCTTGACCCAATGGTTACAAAAAATGGGGCTAAAATGGAGTAGGAGGTGATCTTCGATGATTAGTGGAGGAAAGTGATTGGTATCCCAGATCTGAGCAAGATCTGGCGGGAAATGGATTGGAGTGACAGAAGATGATGAGATGAAGATATGAGCAAAGGCGGGAGCATGGAGCTCCAGCAAACTACGATTTCAATTTTTAGGCTAAAATAGGTTGACTCAAAAGAAATAAAAGGCAGAACTATGTTTTATCTCCTAGAAATCAAAATGGTAAGGAAAATAAGAAGCTCACAGGCCTAGGAAGAGTAAAGCATAACTACAGGAGCTATATCCGACGATGGCTGAATCACCTTCTCCGCGCTACCCTCGTACCGTAAATCAGGAGTCTCCACTTTATGTCACTAATACATGCTCCAGGAATTATTCTTGGGGAGAAAAGTAATATAGGAAGGATTAAATTTTCAAAAAGGACGGAGGAGACATTATATACAATCTGCCCAAGTGATGGTTTTCTCCTGGAGTTTTTGGTTGAATCGAGGGTTAATTGGCACCAACTCTTGATCCGCGTGATTGATTCGAGGTAGGTCAAGAAATCTCTAGAAGGGATCGAGGGCAGAAGGGATTTGTATCTTTCTGGAAATTTTGACAAAAATGGGGGAAACTCGTGAAACGGACCGATCCGAGAAAGGGACAAGGAGATGACTGAGGTGAACCTGGACCGAATCCATATTCGTCTATGTCAGATCCCAGAAGACAACGCAGAAATAAAAATAGAAAAAATAAAATAGAAAATGATTTTACTAAAATTTTCTCAAAACATGAAAGTTTTTTCTTATTTTATGTATTTATTAACCTATTTTTGATGTATTAATTTTTACAAGTATAATTATAGGTACAAATACCTATGCTTTGTGTATTTGATTTTTATTTTGTATTTTGTGTTTTATTATCATATATACATGATATACATATTTATATCATGTTTAAATATATATTTACATATATATTTTTTGATTTTAATATTTTACTTAAATAAATATAGTTAAGTATATTATATCTATAGTGTACCTATGGATTTTATTCTATTATTTACTTTAGTGAATTTTTAATGGTTTTTTTCTAAGATCATATTTTTAATATGTTTTATTTAACATTTTCAAGTATTTCAACTATAAAAATAAAAGAATAAAAAATGTATGGGTATATAATACTATTGGGCATAATAAATCAATTTTTATATATTAACTCCAATTTTAATGAAATCATCTTCATTAGATATATAATTTAATTTAGAGTACAATAAATGTGGGGTTTATGAATTTTGAGTTCAAATGGAGAAGATATGTTACTATAAAATTTTGTTTGCATCTTTTTAATTTTTATGTCCCAGTCACATGGTGTGTTATTTTTATGTGCAGTTATTTTTGTATTTTCTGTGTAGTATTATGTCCATGTTTTATGTTGAAAACATATTTACTTGAGGTGTGAAAGAGTGTGTATAAATTAGTGCAAGTTTGGTTGTATATTTATTGTATTAAGCACATCGGGTTTCGAGGTGACAGTGTTATTTTGTCCGTATTTCTTTGTCCTTATCTCCCACTACTTTATTCCTTGTTGTCTAAGTCAATATTGACTAGTCTCGACAATTAGGATAAGTAAGTATTTACAATACTTCCTTTATTTTTCTTTTCTTTTCTTTTTCATTTATTTTGTGTTTAAATACATATATTTATGTATCTAATTACAGAAAACAATCACTATGTTATTTTTTACAAGTTAGATGTTTTTACATGCATTTATTTAGGCACTTAAAGACAAAATAAATGACTAAAGGTGCATGGATGGGTATTCATCAGTGAGAACTTGGATTACACAAGTACTCGCCCAGTCTGCTCGCCCATTTAAAATTAGCAGGGCGGGTCGGGTAGGTGGAAGTTGAAAAGCTGGCGAGCACCGTCGGGCCACTAGGAAACCACTTAAGTGTTCACTCTAGTGTATGTAAACAAAACACAACATGATTCCATGGCTCATTTCATTCACATTCTTCTCCCCCAAATCCTTCTCCAATGATTTTCACTGTGCTTCCACTACCTTTGTTGAGCCTATGTCGCCTCCCTCTTGCCTATTATCCCCTTCCTTGATGTATTTCTGCCAGTCCTCTCATTTGTTTTTAGTTTTTGCTATATATTTATGGAGGAACAATGGATTTAGGATTTATATGATTTAGTTTCACCAATATTTTCTATATTTTCGATTATACGTTGTTTTTTGATTATGTAGTCATTAGTTAATATGTAGTGATGTTTGATTTGATTTTAGATTAGCATAGTTTTACCAAATTCTTATTGCTTATACCTTGGTCGGTTTGACCCTGACCAGGTTAGCCTCCATCCAGGATGGATCAACCTCCATGCCTCACTTGGAGACGACATGACCCAACACAATCCTCTCAGTCACCATAAGAGCACAATATTTACTTCGCAACATCATTGAAAAACTCAGTCTAAATATGTCAATCACTAATCAAAGTTATATCCATAGACTGAAGTCATCCAAGAATACCTCAAGAAAACTTCCCACCATGTCAGCAAATACACCCATCATACATCTCTGAAATGTAGTAAGGGCATCACAAAATCTGAACGGCATATGGCTAAAGGTGTGCATATGAAATGAATAGGTAATGGTTGTTTTCTCTTGGTCTTCAGGGGTTAGAGCAACTTGATTGTATCTAGAGTACCCATCCAAGAAGAAAAAGTATTCCTTTGCAGCAAGTCTTTCGACTATTTGATCAGTGAATGGCAAAGGGAAGTGACCTTTCTTGGTTGCTAGTTTCAAGCTCTATAATCCAAACAGATGTGCCAAGAAGTGGATACTCTTATCAGAATATCATCTCCTTTATTGTTCATTACGACAGTGATCCTCAATTTATTAAGAACCACATCTAATGGACTTTTCCATTTGGAATCAGAGATTGGATAGACAGAGGCTGCATCACACCACTTCATGATTTTTTTCATGATGACCTCTTAGAGAATTGGGTTCATCCTATTATGAAACCCATGGGAAAGTCCGCAGTCATCTTCCAAGTAGATGTGGTTTGAGAACAATAAAGGGTTTATCCCATGGAGATCTGAAATTTTCCAGCCAATTGCTTTATGGTTTATTTCTAGAACCTCGAGCAAGCGAGATTCTTGATCCGCATGCAATTGAGAATTTATGACGATCGAGAACATGTTCTCCTCACCTGCAAGGAAGTCGTACTTAATCGATGAATGTAATGGTTTCATATATGGAGGAGTCGGATTCCACTATGTGGTGATTTCAACAACTATATTATGTGTAAGCTCTGTCGGCTTTTTTCTAACGATCGTGAGTATATCTAGCTCTATACACAAGACATCTGAAAGATCTGCAAGGAATTCATCTTGCTCTGATCGAGATGGTTTTATTTCAATCAGTTGAATTAGCTCAGATTGGTCATTAGCAAAGACATCATCTTCAAGAATGTGGGAAAATTTGATAGTATTTCCAGGGCCACTTCCTAGGAGAGGAATTCCCGGATTTCAATATCATCCAAAAACAATTATGTGTCCCTGATTTCTGCTAAGAAATTAGTCTTCTGTTTCATTCCAAATCTTCTCACTCTCATATGATATGGACTCTATGAGTTTGGCACTTGGATCATTTCAATCAAGAATTATTTTTACTAGAGCGAAAGGTTATCTTTCAAGTGCCATGGTAAACAACTAATTTAGTTGTTTGAAGGAACGATCATCCCAATATGATCGGGGTAAGGAGAAGGAATGGCGAGGGGTCCATACCGAGGACAATGAAGTCCACAGGGAATTACAACCCTTGAATTGTAACAATGACATCCTCCAAACTTCCCCTTTGTCACTTCACTCATTTGTTTATGAATTGCAGAATCATTCTTGTAGATTCGAGCCGTCCTAACCCAAATTATTCGAGTAGTGACATAGGCATCAGATTAATGGAAGATCAGTTGTCAAGGTGTCCTTTCATATTCCAGGTTTAACATCTCACATCTCATGAGAGGCACTCCCATGTCGTTCGTCTTATTCAGGTGGTTGCTGATAGCATGAACATTTGCCATGGTCAGTATGTGCTTCACAGATTTCTCGTGTCCATGCTTGCGACAATAAGTTTTGTATGCTTCCTTTAATCCTCTTTTCATCACAAGCACGTACTCATGGCTATGAGAAATGGCATCTTCAACATAATGTTTTGCAATAATTCCACAATGCTAGGATCAGACATCATTGTTTTTAATTTTTTACGATGAAAATGGAACACGAACATCATCAAAAACCTTATTTTCATGCAAAAGAGTGTTCTTATATACATACAGTTGATTAAGATTGGTACAATCATCCAAAATAGAAGGCAAAGTAAATGCAGCAAATTCAGTCATGTCGGGTTGCACGGGATCGGTTGTTGGTTGGCATCTCATTGACTGCATCAATACGACCTTGTTTTTTATTGCTTGATTTTTTTATCTTCATTTTTTGTCTTTTTAGTGATGTTGGTTGTGCTTCTCCTTCTTCTTCATCATATCTATACTTAGCGCTAACTCAACAGATGGTAATGAAGACTCGCCCACATAAGCTGGATATTTTTGGTTGACTAAAGCAGCCGGCTTTAGTGTTCAACTACTCCTAGGATTAACAACATTAGATAATATAAAAGAATTTACACCTAACTCGGGAGGTTGTGTTCTACTACAATCTACCTGCTCCTTTCTCCTGAAATTGTTGGGATTGCCTCAACTTGAGCTGGTATAACTGTCTTTGCGGATCATCAATCTTCTATCTCATCATGTTCATGTTCTTTATCAACTAAGCCATGCAGTCCAAGGTAGGGTTCACTGAAGCATCCTCTAAAGGATCTACAATCGGAGTGGAGATGAGGCCAGTGGTATTGTAAATATTGTTATTAGTAGAGTAGGAGATGAGGAGGAGGATAATGCTAGTGTTGGTATCACGGATGAGGAAACTAATTTTAATATTGAGCCACCAGCTATTATTGATGGTATGGTTGGTGGTATGCCGATGCTGGTACTGGTGTTGTGGTCTCTAGTTATTTACTATGTACGGAGATTGTGGGATTGCTGGTGCTGGAAGTTTCGTCCATCTTGTTGAGAAATGAAAGGCTAGATAGTTGCACTCAGACCTTGAGATTATCCTCGAGGACAGGTTGGAGCTTGTTCATTGCCCCACACAGCATTCACCTCTTGAATCTGTGGAAGTGGTGGATAGAAAGGCTCAGGATAAACATGGGGCTTTGGATGGTACCCTATCATCTACTGATGTGGCAATGATGATCCCTGGTCGGATATCTGAATGTAATATACATGCTGAACTAACTAGCATAGCCATTGACTCTACTGATGGGATTTCTCCTTTGTCTTTACAGAATGCTCGACTGATTCTTTCACAAACTGGCAAGCGTTGATGTGTTTACCAGAAGCACAAACTGCTTGCCAATTTGATCGAGCTTGTCTAGTAACTTGATTTGTTCGATCACTTGTAATTTATTAAGGTCTTTTGATCGTTTCTCGATTATATCAACTTTAGAGAGAGAGTTCCCAATGATGCTAAGATTGGAACTCATGTCTCTCTCTTCTTCATGGTATGATGCTTGATGAAACCCAGTTTTATGCCATTAGTTCGCATAAATTAACCTGCTAGCATTGACCAAGAGTAAAAAAAACCAAATTAATCCATGTAATTATCTGACCCCTTGAATAAATTAAAAATACAAAAAATTAACAAAACTAAAATAGTAGTGTTTTTAAGCCTTTAAAAGCGCTCTAAAAAATATTTCTACCTTTGTTTGACCTCATCTCCGTTTTTGGACAACATGAAACCAATAGATCTCATCGAGATCTACAACTTTCATGTTTTTAGTTTTCCCAAATCCGATCTCCTTCCCTCTCTTATTTCATTTTCTTTTAGACATCAAGGAATATTGACTTAGAAGGACGAGATTGAGGGCTTACCACAATATTAGTGAGACCCGGTCTCATTTGATGTTTCTCCGTATAATATATACATGTATTTATTAAAATACTGAAATTAATTCATGAAAATCCACATAAACTAGTACACCCTTTATTTATTAATGTAATATTTAAGAAAATAAAAAATAAATATACTATTTATTAATTTATTAAGTTAAAATTTAAAACCTAATATGTATACTTTATGTATAAAACCTATCTATTACGTAGTATCATTTTCTTTTAGAAAAGTATACGTAATACGTAATAAATAGGTTTTATATTTTAACTTAATAAATTAATAAATAGTATATTTATTTTTTATTTTCTTAAATATTATATTAATAAATAAAGTATATACAAGTTTTTGTGGGTTTTCATAAATTAATTTAAGTATTTTAATAAATACATGTATATATTACACGGAGAAATTCAAATGAGATGGGGTCTCACTAATATTGTGGTCAGCCCTCAATCTCGTCCTTCTATTTTGGATCTCAGGGTTGAATTTAATGATAATTAATTAAATTAATTTAATGGCTGAAAACCCATTTTCGTCATACTAAATATAGAATGTGACAACCATAGATCCTAATTTTATGGCAATTCATAATGTTATTTCCATTCTCTCTCTATATATATTGATTGACGACAACACTCCCTCCTCCCTCTCTCTTGATTCGGCGATGGCGACACACATCCTTTCTCTCTCGATTCATCTACAACGGTGTCAACCATCTCCATGCAAAGCATTTTGATCGTGGAGAAAGAAGTCATGGAGGAGAAGATCCAGAGGAGGAAGATGCAGAGGACGAGGGTGTCTTGCATAGGAGAAAGGAAGTACATGCGACGGTGGTCCAGCATGGAGGTCACAACAAGTGGTGACCGCACCCCCTCTCTTTCGACATTTATGTGCGATGAGGAGCATGTACGTGACAACACCGTCAGTGACCATAGTCTATGGCCTATAAGATGGTGTCTATACTCTTTGCGAGGACGCTAAGGTTGAAGACATTAAAGGAGGAGGTGTGGAAGGAGATTGGATTTACATTATGGTATACTTTCCTTACATAATTGATACTTGATTTTACATACTGATTCACTTTTTTACAAATCTTATTATCGATTTCTTATCTTGTAGATCTCCTCATGAAATTTACATGGTGGTCCTAGGTTTTAACAAATGTAGCGAGAATACTACAAAGTAGCGAGATCAGTTACAAAGATTCACGTAAATTTTACAAAACAAAAATACACATTTAGAAAAAAAATACGAAAGTTTACAAAGAGGAAAATTACTCTAAAAAAAACTAGATGGAATTTAAAAAATTCATATACCCTTTTACAAAACAGATATACCCATTTACAAAATAAAAATACAACGATGAAACGAAATCACTAATGAAAATACAAAGCAGACAACTACTTTTACAAAACTTGCTGGAGTTTAGTAAAATAGGATTGAATTCAAATAATTCAGAATAAATTTGGAAATTGATCATCAATGGTATTGGTGGAAAATACCAAACCCAAAAAACTTAAAATGGTAATTTGGCTCTTAAATGCATCTTGAATTTAATAAAATTGAGATGACAGAAATGCCCTTTTAGATAAGCTTTTTGATGCAACCGTCAGATTGAGATCTGACGAATGTAAATGATGGCTCACCACAATATTGGTGAGACCTCACCTTATTTGAATGGGTCCCTATATTATACAATTCATGCATAACTTTAAATTAGGGTATTTGATTTATATAAAATAATAAATAAGCTTTGGAAATTATGAAATACATTAGGGTTAAAATACAAGATCAAAAAAATAATTAGAAATTATTTAGTCAATAAGATAATAAATAATGCTTCTTAAATAAAATAGATAGCCCAGAAACCCAGTTGTGGTTAGGTCTAAAAATCAACTTTTTGCAAACAGACTCTGATTTTAGTGAAATAACCTTCATTAGTTAGAGAATATTATTTTATAGATTTTAAAGGTGAGTAGACTGCAATTGGAGTTCGTATGAGAAAGTTATGATATTCGGAAGTTGAGATTTTGACAATTAGTTAGATTTCTAGGTATATATACAAGGTAATATTTTTAAGTTTCTATATATTAGAAAAATTAAGAGAAGAGTTTGATGGAAAATAATTCATATGAATTAATTAAAATTCTTTGAAAAATTGGTATTTAATGAATAATTAATGAAGGGTGTATAAAGTGGGGAATTAATTATTCTTATTTATTTTCTTCCTTATATCCCTCTCCTTATTTATTTGTTGACCTATCCATGCTAACTTGGTCTCCGGAATTATTTCATAATTATATCTTTCAGCTATATTTATTTTTACAAATCATATTGTACATATATAAATATCTACAATTTGCCTTTATTTTTATTTTCTTTATTTTTATTCTTTTATTTATTTACACAATTTTGACGTGTAAAAGTGCATTTTTATTCATGACTATGAATTTGTTAAGAAGTGGAATTTAATAGATATTTACATCTATTTGTTAAGGGTTTTTAAGTCGAAATGCACATAGAATGTTAATGAATTATGGATTCATCACTAACCCGTTAGAAATTCAAACCTACACCACCCTCGATGGCTATATGTTATCAAAATGGGCATGGTACTAGACCGTGATTGTATAACGTGGACTATTATACAAATTATTTATTATTCATTTCATTTTAAGGAAAATTTTGTAATAAATTTTTATTCATAATGTCTCTCCATGGGATCACAAGTCCATTAAAGCCTGTTAAATTATAGTGGTCTCAGAAATGATAAAATCATCATCTTACAGATGGACTAGTCGTGAGTGTTTTTTTTATACGAACCTTAAATGTCATGTTGATCGAGTGAATTAAATCCTCCTTGGAGTTTTCAAAAAAAAAAAATAGAAGATACCTTAAGTGATGAAAAAAATACGATGGGGATAGGCATTCCAACACCCCAACTGGTGTAGCCCCATTAAACCATATATATATATACATATATATAAATATATATCGTAAAATAGGGTAGCCCCCAGGCTGAGCTAACTTACTTCCCCTTGCCCTTTTTTTATTTTGTTGAAGTTTCCAAAAATATATTGGTTTTTCTATCACAAAATGATAATATTTTATCATTAAAATTTCAACTCAATTGGAGATTCCTATCCCCTAGATCATTACCATCAAGTTTCAATGATCTCAGAATTGCTGAATTCATGCCCATCTAGATGGAAAACTTAGTAGTGTATGTTTTGCATTAAATTTAAATGATAAACTATTGTAATTGAGTTATCAAAATCTTACAAGTTGTTTTTAAAAAAACACCGTAAAATTCCTGAAAATCTGTGTTGCGAATCAAGGTTAGGTCCGCCTCGAGGGCATAGATATTTTACCATACATACATATACATATATATATATATATATGTATGTATGCACGTATGTATATGTAAATATATATATGTATATATGTGTAGTTATATGTATGTATATGTTCATTTGTGTGTGTGTGTGTCTCTATAAATATAGAGATATAAAGAGAGCGAGACAAAGAGAATAAGACTTTTTATCCAATCGGCCTTGAGTGCATTGGATACTTGATGAGCACTATATTCATTCCTTGGTCTTCTTCCCACTCGTTTCTTAATACATATATATATATATATATGATTTTTATCCAATGGGCCCTATGCCATTAGAGATAAAATGAGCTCCTCTTTTTAACCCTTTGATCATAATCCAATGGCCATTGTATTACACGAGGGTTACCAAATTTAAGAAGAATTTTTCAATCCCCAAATAGTAGATACCATAACCATAATGGAAAGAAAAATAAATAGGAAATTATAAGATGTTCTAAGAATAGTACGCGTTTATGGAAACATGTTATATTGCAATTAGAGGGGATTCATCTGGTCATTTGCAACCTAAGGAGATCAATCTTGCAAATGGAGAAATTCATTTGTCCAATCTAATGTATTGTATTTGAATATTAGATGTTTATTACACGTTATTGGTAGAATCTAATCGCTTGCTTTTGAGTTTTCGATTTCAGTTTTAAATGCGATGGATGATTTGAGATTGTATTTGGATCATGATATCTCAGAAACAATGATGAATTATGATTCTACGTTGGATAAGGATTGTGAAAACATCATATTAGAAGTGGTGACAATGAATGACTTGAAATTGGATTTGGATCATGAGAACACTATTTTAGAAGGATGGGGTTCAAATTATATTTCGTTTGAATCCATAAAAATTATTTGTATTGCATTGCGTTATTGAGTCAAATTCTTAAAAACTTATAACAAGTTACTTCTTTCTTTTGTAAAAGATACTGATAATATGGCGTGTTTTACTTTTCTATATATTATTCTTATTGATTTAATTTTATTCACTAGTTACTTATGTATCTTAAGAAAATATCGTGTGTGTTTTTTTTCAGTTTGTTATTCTTACTGAATATTTTATACTCTTTTCATTACTTATGTATCTTAACAAATTACTTAACCTTTTCTACAGTGCTACTGATTTAAAAATAATAGTTACTTGTTACTTCATTACTTACATATCTTAATAAATACTTATGTATATTAATAAAATACTTCTACTTCGCAAGGTCTCACTACGTACTGAATAAATATATTCATGACCTTACTGAATTAGCGATGTATTTCTCTTTTTTACTAACATGACCTTATAGTTTACTACTGATTATGGAACTGTTACTGACCCTGCGTTAAATTTGAAATTGCTTTGTGTTACTTATATTTTAACTTAATACACTAGAAGCATATGTTTTTGCTATTGCTTACTATTATTTTTTTTATAACTCGCATCTAATGGTTTACTAATTGACACTTGTTACAGGTATGCCACATGTTGGAACACTTCTTATGTTTCTTAGATGAAGATGTGAACATATGCAGCGATGATGATCATTACATTGCTTCGAAAGTGGAGAGTCGAGGAGAAAATCTTTGACAATATTATTAAGAACTAATCATCAGTAACTCGTAAACACCAAATAAGAGCTAACTACTACTAGTACAAAAAATAATTAACAAATTCAAAAAAAATAATAATAGTAACACAAAAACTCGCAGCATTAACTAATTATAATTTCATTAAAACGCTTCAACGAGTACTATGAACATAGTACTTTTAATCATAATATTAGTAATAGTCAAACCATGACGAGTAATACCAATATTAGTAATCAAATTTTGTTACATGTACAATAGAAATTTACCTTCAAATAATATTTCAAAAGTACTAAGTAACAATAATATTTGTAACCAATCACACTAAGTTCAAATAACTATAATCTCACAATACTGATTTCACAATAATTATTACTTGATATTGATATGGACATTAGTGATCATATTAATTTCAAAACACATTTGGATATAATTAACTATAATCATTAACAAATCACTTTAAGATATACTTTAAAAGCATGTTTGAATATAATGCTAATCTCACAATAATAATTATTTGAGAACTGAATACATATTATTTGAGTAGTGTACATGATTTACTGATCTCCATACAATGTAATATTACAGATCTTAGTTACTGACCACTGTTTCAATAATACTAATTTTTCAACAAATAATTACTTTAGTACAATATGGGCATTGCTGATTTAATGTACAACGAATATTTCTTCTTCTAGAAATTAAGGGTTTGAATTTGTCTTTCAAAACTCGTCTTCCTTTTTTTAAGGATACGATATAATTGGAAATATAAAATCATAAGGCTTATCAATATCCTTTGAAAACCATGGTCATTGAAATAGGCAACCTCTCAAATGAAAATACACGTGGAGAGCCCATGTTTTGTTCTCTTCAAAACTCAAATTAGCATGGGGTCCTCTAGATAAGTCATATATATATATATATATATATATATATATATATCTAAATTTAACACCAGTCATATAGCCCAAAATATACAAAATCCATATAATTCTCATAAATTTGTTTTCGTTTACAAATACTTTCCCATATTGGATCAATTCTTTCAACTCACTATGTGTTTTCTGTATTGATAATTCCATATCCATTGTGTCCACAAAAGCTAGAAAAGTCTTTAATGACAAAGTTGGAAGTAATCTTCGAGATAATTGAGTTGATAAGCTCCCATTCGTTTCTTATCTACATTGAAAGGCTTTACTAAAATTAGTCTAATGTATTCTCTCTATACAGTGATATATGCTTTTGATCGTCAACAATATTTTTTTGAGTTTAATGATAGAACATCTCAGTAAATTGTTTTGTATTATTTGTTCTTTATTTTACTACATGGAATATATTTATTAATTTTTTAAAATATATATATATATAGATTTCATATCATATAAACTACATATTTGACAGATTCCAAAACATGACATAATTTAAAATAATTTAATGAGTAAGGAGTACAATAATTACTAATGTTGTTTATCATTTACTATTGGAGGAAGCAATGTTACAACTCTCTACTTTATTCTTACCTTTTTAAGCATAAATAATATAAGAATAAAAAATATAGAGATGGATTCGTTTGTAGGAGCTTTATAACTATATCTATTAATTTACTTATATCTTTTATTTTCACACTTTTAAATGGCTACTTTTATTTGTTACGTTATTTACTAGGAAGTCAATCTATATTACTATTGTTTGCACATTTTTTACTTAGCATGCTCATGTATCTCACTCTTTCAAAGTGCACTACCAAACCCTACTCAGTAATTTACTTGTCTCTCATTAGTTGGTATTCTAAATGCAATTAAAACTTCTGTTCAATTTTATAATAAAGACTATTAAATTATGTAATATAGTCACTAGTAATTTATAGTATAGTTGGTATTCTATATGCATTTAGCACTTTTGTTCAATTTTACTAACACTTTTGTTCAACTTTATAATATAGTTACTAATAATTTATTTTTACCTAAGATTCGAATGTTTCATCAGAAAGAGGATTACTTAACAAATCAGACCAATCGAATTCTTCATTTCACTCGAGTCATCACACAATGTCTCTTATCTCCCTTCATCGTTTCCAACATCCCGCTTGAGCTTCGTCGGGTACTTTATGTTTCCATCATTCTTTCTTATGCATTTTAATTTAATCTGATGTGTTCTTTATATAGATGAGGTTTATGAAATCATCTTTCTCCTATTCTGAATAATTCTATAAAACCATAATACATTCCATCTTCATATGTGGTTGCTAAAACTAAGCCTTTAAGCATATTGTGTTGGACATGTGAGCCCACGACGAGCCATTATGCAATAAATGTTATTTCAAATATCATTCCCTGATCTGAAATGAAGAATAAATAATTTGCATAATAGGTCCCTCTGTACAATTAGGGTTATGTACCATGGCCATCTTGATGATCATACAGCTGTGGATTCAATAATTGAATCATAGAGGCTGGTGCTTAGATGAATATCTAAAGGGTTAGATTGAGGACTCATCAAGAACCGTCAAACGATTGTTAAGAGATGATCTCCAGCCAGAGTAGGAGATGACAATCGTTTCTCACATAGGTTGATATCTGACCGACCTCTTGATGCAGGTCCTCTGCATGGGAATAGTGATTCAGAGGTGTCAGATAAGTTAGGTCAATGGGTTGACTTAACGAGATCGAGATAACCTAAGCCCTATGTTGAATGCTATCACAGCATAGGCACGCATCCTCTGACCGAAGACAGATGTATTACTATATGTATGAGTATGTACATTTAGAAGACCGATAGGTTGATGGCCTAACCAAGGTCTATACACCGGCGAGCTGGTGTGCGTATAAGGGCATATGAGTAATACAATCTCTCAAAGGGATCATACAGGTTCACTACTGAATTGGAAGACATGAGCTCACTCATGAGATATTGGGAAGAATCAAATTCCGTGCATTGTCGTCTCGCTTTGGAAGCTTGACTGAATTTGTAAGTTTGATATATACTTTTGGAAAGTTTATGATCAAGACCTAGGTACGATATATGCTTTTGGAAAGTATATAATCGATACCAAATCCCAATGATCAAATGAGAAACTGATAAAACCCTGAAGAAGAAATTATAAAATGATCTTGATCTTCGTGTTGACCATAGGTCTTCCAGTATGCAGGATGTACAGGTATTGGGAATGCCTGAGGGTGATGTGATCATAAACGATTGTATATCCATGACGCTTCCATTTCGAGGGAGTGATGAAAAAGGTCTAGATTTTAGTGACTCCTCTCAGTAGAGAAGCAATATGATCTTAGTCTAAATGTTGGACATTGGTTTGAATGAGATTCAGATGCAATGAGAAGATTAAATTTGCGGTCTTGATTTAATGAAGCATCTGTGGGAGGTTTGTAAGATCTGGATTTGAGATAAAATCTCAACAAGTATGTGCAGAGAAAGCACATTATTCTTGAAGGAGTTCAAGAATAATTCATTTGATGAATTCTGTATCCAAGCATTGAGAAAATGGATAATTAAATAAGATTTAGTTATCATGAATAACATGAATTTGATTCATATTATAAGAAGAGATATCTAAGATAGTTAAATGTGATTTAATTATCAAAGATATGAATAACGTGAATGTGATTCATGTTATTTGGGCACATGAGAAAAGAGATCCAAGATGATTAAATTATCATGTATATGAATAATGTGGATAGCACTATCCATATTAATCATATATATTACAAATATGATTTATAATATATCAGAGAGAGAGAGAGAGAGAAACTATGTAAATAGCATTTGTTAATTATTGATGTGAATTGGATTCACATTAAGTAATTAATTGGAAATGCAATTTAAAAATTAGTTTGGGATGTGAATATGATATCACATATTTTTTGATGGCATGATTAAAATATTCACAAATTAATTTGGAATTAATTTGGTGGATATTATTGCAATAATAGAGATAATAAGATAAAAAAGGAGACAAAAATTACCACCTAAATAAAGGTGGCCTCACCTATGACTTATTCATAGGTGACGCCCCCTATAATTTAGGGTGGTTTGTTGTCTCTCTTTTTTTGTTGTTATATTATCTCTTGATAAATTAATTCATGTTAAATTAAATTGTGTTGATAATGTTGCAACATATATTTAATTTAAATATAAATTAATGTTATTGGTTTTAGCAACAACAATCATAGCCATTGATTATTACATAGACCAAGCATGGTCGTTGGATCTATGTGTCCCATGGATTGAGATCCATTGGATCCTAAACTAATATAAAAGGAGGGCTAGCCTAGACTTTCTTGGTACATCATTAAGAGTTACAGAAGCCTACTACTCTCTCTCTCTCATTCTAGCCCTCTCTTTCTCTTCTCCAAGAAGTGGCCGTCCACTTTTGTGTTGAGAAGGAGAGCTTCTCTCCTTCGCCTTCGATGACTCGAGGATCTCCATCTTCTTTGGGGCTGCTTGCTCTAAAGGAAGACGACGGATTTTGTTTGACGAAATCAGGGGATTCATTGATTGGATCTTCATCGAGGATTGCGGGAGGAATGCGACTCATCATAGTGCCTGCAAGTGTGTCCTTCGTGGATCGGACTTAAGACAGGAGGATCTCTTGTTTGGGATCGCATGATTACAACCACGCTTCAAGAGGTATTCCTTATACTTTGTGGTTTGATGAAACGATCTGAGAAGTGTTCTCGTGATCATGTGGTTTCATCTTTAGATTTTAAAATTTTAATTTTCCGTCGCATCAAGCGACTAGTGCGACTAGTTTCTACGATTGCATATGATGCCATCAACACGCTTCCATGATGCGCTTAAGGATTCTCAATATCCTTCATATTGTTTAACCCTTTTGTTTACCTTGATACGTTGCATATTTCTTACATTAATCAAACATTTGTTCATTGTATAACTTTATTTGTATTCCAAAAAATGGTTGAAATAGTATGCATTTAGTATTTTGACTTTTAGAAATACTACTCTATCTTTTCAGTAAGAAGACTTGGCTTCTTAAATAGCTATTAGTAACTTCTTTACAAGTTTCAAGTAATTATAAGTACATAAGTAATTGAATAGCATTAGTATAGATACTTTTTCCATTTGATCATTAACATACTTATGAGTAATCATATGATTAATCAGTTAGATTAGATATCAAAAAAGTTTGCTTTTCAATGTTCAGAAGTTAATTATAATCATTTAATATTTTTTAGCAACAATTCATGACGGAAAAATCCAAAGATTCGAAGGTTACCGATAAGAGTCGTGGTCTTTCTCCTTTAAAATGTGTTATCATGTCGTCCATGTCTGGTATTATTTTTTTATCATTTCATTTGTGTATGAGCTTTATTCAATAAAAAAATTGTTTTTAGATCAATCCAAAACACATGCTCTTTTGGAGGCTGCACTGTTGGCCGGTTTAATCATATTTTCTATTACTATTTGTTATTCATTAATTTATTATATATTATAAATGATATATCTCATAATGTATTAAAAAATATAAAATAATATCCAATAAAAATTATGCACATTGCATATGTTATACGTAGAAGAAAAAGTCGTAAATAGAAGTTCATTGCTCAATATCTCGTCCATATGAACTCAAAAATCATGAAACTCACTTTAAATATGTTTATAATTAGAAGGCTTCTTCAAAATGGAGTTAAGATGCAAAAGTCATTTTTCTAGGGTACCATTGTACCGGGGCATCTATTTATAATTATCATATTTAGTTCTTTACATTTTTACCTACTTTATAATTTTGGATAATTGTACACGTTATATAAATTATATTAAAATATAAAGATAATTAAAAGATATTAATTAAACTCCAAATAAGAAATATAATATAACGATAAACTGTACATGTGATATGTACATATGTATTTATTTACATACATAAAAATAAAAATAAATAATATAAATTATGTAAACACATGATAAATTATATTGTAAAAACATTAAAATAAATAAATACAATAATATTTATACAAATTACTAAATAAAAATAAAATACATAAAAACTAAGGTAAATATACCCATACTTATACATGTATAAATTTACATATAATAAATAAGCTGAAAAAAAGAGTAAAACTCATTTAAAAATAGTACATAAATAATAAATAGTTTTATATTTTAAAATTTATTTAATGAAATCATATCCTCTTTATTTCTCATTAATTTCATTTATTTCTTTTTTTTCTCCCACAACATCCTACATGGACAGTTTAGGTGGTGTCGACAGTTGATCTTTGACAACTTCCCGTCCACCTCTTTAGACCAGTCCTTCGTAGGTCCCTGCCTCTTTTCATCAAATTTTTTAGCATTGATCCAATCCATGTTTGTCCCCAACTCCTTCATGAAATATTTGCATAAAATGACCAACTTTTATTACAACCCGTGATCTTTCTTGATCAAATCTCAAGTGAGCGCAAACCCTTGCCAAACTAAGCCCTCGAGTAAATTTATATATATTATCTCTTTCTCTGAATTTTGAATTTCAATGCATTATAGAGTACCGTAACCCCTTATGATCTTGACCGGGAGTGAGAGGTGAGCTGTGTAGATTTGATGCAAGGAGAAGATGTTTTCGATCTGACTCAAACCACCGTCGTTGTAGCTCTAACGGTTGTTCTCCCTGGCTCTACAGGTCACGTGACGAATATCCATTTCATGACCTTTATTCTATCATTTTCACCTTAAAGACCATAGCCTATGCATGTAAATAGCATTATTGTACTTATTAACATTCATTAATTATTCTATTTATTGCATATAAAACAATGCTTTTAATGCCAAAGTAATATAATAAAGGAAATAAGAAAAAACGAATAAAATACCCAAAGGTATTTTATGTCCCTAAACCATTAGGCGAGGACAAGAATTAATTTGGTCGACAAGGAATAAAGTTGAGGGAGATAAGTGCCAAATATACAATAAAATTCCATTCTGATTCAATAATAAAGCATTTTTTGTGTCCTATTTTATTCTTTGTCATTTATACCTCATATAAAGAAACTTTATCCATGTAAGTTGTAGATAAAAATGTATAGAAAAATAAAAAAACTAAGTTTGAAAAAATACCTGGGTACAAATTATACTAAAAATAAGAACCCAAAATCATAAATTCGAAGACCTATATCACCTAAATAAAAAATCAAAATGTATCAAACTCACCTTTAATTTTATATAACTTTCAACAAGCTATTTAATGAAGGTTGATTCATATTTGTTTGGAGTAAAGATGAGAAAGCTAGGTTTTGGACCCCTATTGTACATATACATGAATAAAATATTCATTTTAATAATTCTTTATTTTTTTACAATTTTATATTTTTATATTTTTTTAATTACATCAACATATTAAAAAAACCGTAAATTCATAAAGAAAACACATAAATAAAATATCCTATAAAAATATATAGATGAAATATATATACTTAGCTATATAATATACACACCTATTTATTTAAATATAAAAAAAAATAAAAAAAATAAAAATGAATTTACGTACACAAAAATAAGTTGTAAACATATAAAGTAAGAAAAATAAAATAATAAATTTAAAATACAAAATAAAAAAATACTTTAAATATAGTTAGATATACATATAAATATACCCTTGAAAAGCACTTTAATAAATAAAACTAAAAAAACAAAACTTATAATAAATTACTACATAAAATATTATCATTTACTATATTTAATTATGTATGTTTGAATAAAAAGGACTATTTTGTCCCGTAGCGTCACTTGTGGACCAATAAGAACACATGGAATGTTGACCTCAGTCAACTACTTGTCTTCTCTCTGACTTGCATCAGATACCTCGAGCCTTCTACATTCTCCACCTCCAACTGATCAATGTGGACCTTATTTCGCATCAATCCCTTCTTGGATTCGATTCCCATCACCTACGTGGCCCGCACAGACTCATTAGATTCGCTCGAATCGCATCGAGCCATTTAATAATCTCACTCAAAAATCATCCGAAACATTGTGCATAAATAAGAACCCATCTAATGTCTTCCATTATTGATCCCTTTGGGAGCCTCGGTCGTGTCCTTACGTGAGTGAGCGACATCTCCGGTTATAGAGGATGTCTTCCCTGACCATGGATTGAACGAAGCAAGGAGTGGAGCAGATTCACGATGGTCCTCTTGCCACCCTACCCCTTCTTCATCACATGTAGTTTCTAGGTAGATTTTAGTATCGTGATTTCCATTCCAAATTTGGTTTCCCATTTTAATCATGTAGGTTAACTATTTGCTTCACCAGAGCCGTTAGGTCTTCAGCTAATCCACTGAGTTTCTGACATTGCCTTCCACTCCATCTCGATCTCCATCTTGTTATTCATCAAAATAACCCATATGTACCACCCGATTGTGCTTCAATCAGTGACTCGACGTTCGTCCAACACCAATCACTGGAACCTCACCATCCACTTTCACCCTTGCGCATTTTAGCTTCAATCCAGGTTGAGGCAAATTGCCTCAAGCCCTAAAATGTCATTGTGTAGGTTCCACATTCAATGAACTCCTACTAGGTTGCATTCCAATCTAGACCAGGTTCCCTAGGTGATCTCACTTCAACCGAGCTCCGAGATCCCAACTTTGGGTCTCGGACCTTTTTGAGGGCATCCCAACTGTGGAAGACCTCCTCGGACGTATATAACCCAAGGTCGTTGAAGAATACCAGTGGATGGAGGAGGAATCATGGATCAAAGCTCTAAGATAGGTACCTTCTTCCATTTTCTTAGAGCGAAGTAACATCCATTAGATCATGGTGCCATCACAATTTTGCTCGTGGTTGTCCATCCACCGCTCGCTTCATCCATCCGATGGAAGCCCAGATGAAATCTCAACCGTAGATCGACGAAGCATTATCAAACCTCCTAATGCTGCCACATGTTTAAGTGAGACGATTAGCATCATTCGATGGCGCACTTATAGTGGTGAATTGCATACCTTGCCCTCTAAAAATTTGTATTAATTTATGAATTCTATAAATAGAATATATTGTTTAAATAAATGTGGAAAATTTTCATACTATCCCCTAAATATATTGTAAATTGCAAGTGGGTCTAGTCAACGGTACCACACGTACTGTCCCACGTTAGTTGGTGAAATTGAATGTAAACCCTCACGGATACTCATATTTATTTTTATTTCAATAAATTTATATATAAGTTGTATATTTCTGGGAATATTACACATAAGCTAATGTCTTTAATTTTATTGCAAATATGCCCTTCCCGGCTAATGTATTCTTGGTGCTAGAATTTTATTTATTAAAAATAACAACCTTGCTCCAAAAAATATGCAAAAATAGGGTTCGATTACTGCGAGCATGTATTAACACGATCAATTTTTATTTTTCCATTTTAGGCATTGTAGTTATTTCTTAAAAATCAAATGAGTAAGTTTTTGTTTTCGCCTAACTTAGAAAATACCAAAAAATAGAAAAAAAATTGGAAAAGTAAAAAACATCGTATGTTGTTTATTTTAACATATTTTATCTACAGACAAAAAATGCCTAAAAATATAAAAAGAAAAATCATAAAAAATTAAAAAGCTCCAAAAGTCCAACAAAAATACGAAAATCACTAAAAATTTCTAAAATATTTATTTTTGTTCCTAAATGTTTGTTATAGTAAGATCCATCTATTAAAATTGATTTGAAGAATTTTTTATTTAATTTTCAATTTTTAACCTTCAATTCAATTTGATCTATTTATTTAATCATTGATTTGCGATATATTTTATTTCAAAATCCTTGAAAATAACAAAAATTCAAGAAAAATCACAAAAACATAAGAAAATTTTTTAAAACCCAAAATGTTTTATTCAATATATTTTATTTTTTATTAGTATTTATAATTATTTAAGTTAATATTATAATATAACCTTATATATTCCTATAATATATATTTAATTAAAAAATATTAGAAATCAGAAAATGTAAAAATATATTATAATTAATATTTATATACACACAAATATGTATTTAAAAAAATAATTATCTGTGTATATGAAAATGTGTGAATACCTTAGATGTAAATTTTCACCTATGTGTCTGTATACATATATATTTATATATGTCTTAATCTAAGAAACAGATTTTATTATTAATAAATATACATATATATATTGATTATTAATTTCATTTACAAAAATAATATAAAAAACAAAGAGTAAATAAAGACACACATAATAAACATTGATTAAAAATAATCATAGGCTACCTGACTTGCTCTTTGTGGTTTGTCCACTACATGCATACTTCTTATACACTCTGTGTTGTAGAGAATAATAAAATTTAACTCCAATTTTTTTTCTATTCATTGATTAATTAATATTGTGTATTATATGTTGATTGACTTGGGTTTATTGAGGAGTCAATGTATCGATTACGATCTCGCATTGGGAAGTCGTGCAATCCCTAGAGAAACTAGTGTCATTGTTAAGTGAGCCATTTATCTAATGGTATTTAGATCCATAGTGTATTCAACATTCTAGGATTGTGTTTTATTTCATTTTATTTTGTCAAAGATAGCTTAAAAAACCATCATCGAAGCTTTAGTCTCTAGCCACTATTAGCTTGTGAAACTCCCTCTATTCCAACCACTAATCGTTTCATCTTCTGACCCCTCACATTCTACATCATCCCAATTCATCAGATCGATCTTGTTAGGATTGGGAGAATAGTCTACTTCCACCATCTTCATTAGAGATCCATTTCACCTCACCAATTTTTGTGTATCGCACCATTTTTTGTTGGTCAAGAAAAATCCTCTTGAGTCTAGGGTTCTTATGTTCAGGATGGGGGAATTAGTGAGCTTCAATTGAAATTATTTGCAGACCTTCGAGGTTCACTCTGGTGCATGAGCTCCACTGATGCGATTGCTCAAATATCTCGCTAATTCAATAATTAACCCACACAATAATCAAGAATTTAATCACATATGTAAAATTTATTATTCCTTACAAAAAAGATGTGTAGTGATAAGTGGTAAGGATCAGACACATGAAACAAAAGTGTAGAGCAGTGTAAGATAATCAACAAACGGATTTGTCTTTCAACAATTATACAACTTTAGGGTCTTTTGTTTTTTGGATTATAAAATTTCTAGTATAGTTTTTAATCTTGCAAATGATTATGGAATTTTGATTTTTGAAAATTAGAATAAAAAGAAGATGGGATTAAATAAGATAAAAGAAATTAAGATAATATATATAGATATACACAAGGCAAAAATGGGTAAAGATATGCCAAAAATTCAAAAAAAATGATTTTTACATTTTTCCAGTGTTTGTGATTTTTATGGGATTTTTTTTAAATTTCAATTAAATTAAGTTAAAAAGGAAAAAATTACACAATGAAGCAAACATGAGTATCTTTGAGTTTAAAAATAACAAATCACTTCAGAAAATCTTAATTTTTTTAATTCAAAATTACGCCAAAGTACACATTCTAAAATAGAGAAAACTATTTTTGGATGTAATATAAATTTTAGAGAATTTTTATAAGATTTTGTGTCTTTTGAGTTTTTTAGGGTTTTCTTTTATATTTTATGATCATCAGTCATATTTTAAAACAACATAAAAATGTCGAAAATAATTATTTACAGAAATTTTCAACAAAGTTTAATATTTTTTGGATTTTCAATTGACAAATATGGAATAAATGCCCACAAAAATGATTTTTACTAAATAGAAAATAAATTTAAAACACCCCTCAAAAAATATACGTGATGAAGAGATATATAGAATATTTATTTTAATTCTCTAAGAATTCGAACTAAATCAGGACAAATTTTAATTATGTAAAAACAACAAAGTGAAATCACATAGAAGCAGGGGTATATGTGCAAATATGTGAAAGCTATCTTCGATTCTCAAACCCCTCAAACAATCTATAGTGACAATTATGCAAATACCCTACTGAAAAAAATAATAAAGCATCAAGCGTCCATCGTGAATTTTTTTAACAAAATATTGCACTTAATATTCAAAAATCCTAACTAACAAACAATAAGCTAAACCCGTAAGGGTTAAGTTGTAATTTATCAGAGGTTTCTCCTTTGAGATGGCAGTGTATTAAAGTGCAAATAATGGAAAGTTTGATGTTCAGTTCATAAACATTACATAAACTTTAAAGCTGCAAAAGAATATTGAGCATCAAAATGAATATACAAAATGTGCGAGGGGTGATCTACAAAATACCCTTATATCGCGTGAAAGTGGACGGTCCGTGTTGCTTCACTTATCCACACATTGCTCCCTCATCTACTG
Source organism: Ottelia alismoides (assembly GCA_037367405.1). Classification (NCBI taxonomy): domain Eukaryota; kingdom Viridiplantae; phylum Streptophyta; class Magnoliopsida; order Alismatales; family Hydrocharitaceae; genus Ottelia; species Ottelia alismoides. The sequence goes on along the minus strand of JAZKJV010007604.1, from coordinate 646,501 downwards.
ATGCCTTTCATGGATAGATGGCTAAGATTAGATCTCTCCAAGAGATCTAACAATTCTAGTGCTCCTCATCCGACAATTGTTTTGCGTTCTTGCTTGGGTTCTTGATCGAATGGTGGTTGGGTTTGCATTAAGAACTGGTGATATACACTACAATGACTAAATTTTCTCTGGTCCTAGTCCTTCACTTCCAACTCCTAGAAGAAAGGAGAAGAGGTGAAAGGTTCTGGAGTTCCTTATGTGTCGTGTAATGCTCTTCGAAAGCCCTGAAGAGGTCGAGGGTCATCGGGTAAATCGGAGCAACCCGGGGAGACCCCTACATCTTTATGGGCCTTAAAGAGGGCTCCGTTCTTTGTTCTTTTCTAAAGGAGATGTTTGAGGAAACAAGATTGAGATCCAACGTGCTCATGAGGGCAGAATGGAATGGAGATGGAGTTATGATGGTGTTCGGCAAGCGACAAAAGAGGAAAACCGAGAAGTTGATCCTTGTAGCATCAAGAGGGAAGGAAGTGTGCAAGGTGGTCAAAAGGCGAAGAGAAATATTGTGAAGGTTGTGGGCCTGACGAATATGAATTGTATCGGGTAGTCTAAGATAGTGGAGATCGGGCTCTGCCATGCGACAGGACTGAAACATGTGATAAAATTGATCGAAACATGCAAAAATAATGATATGACTAGACTACTACGAAAGAAAATAGCAGAGTAGATAGAATCTTACCTTTTAAGCGTTACAGGAAGCAGGAGCTCTAGCGATGGTGGTAGCGAGTAGTGGATCATGCCTTAATTCAACGATAATCTTCATGCCAAGTGACTGGTCCTGCTCCTATTTCACCAGGACGTCGACTCCAGGCTCAGATTTAAGGCAAAGTGGCGGAAGAGGGATCAAAGATCAAAAGTTGTCAGAGTGGAAATTATATATATGGGACTTTCAGATTGAGACAGACAAGCAGAACATAAGGTCTTTGATCGAGGAAAGGGGTTTGTGTACAAGTATAATACTTGAGGAAGAAAACTCGTGAATAGTGCAAACTGAATGGTAAAAGAGTTGAGCGAGAAAAGATCGAAAGAATAGGGTCAAACGTTGTTCTGACAAAGTCTAGGGCCTCGGTTATATAGTTGACTAAGGTGAACATGCGGTGGAACCTGGTTGGTCCACGTGGACCAACAAGAAAAACCTGACCTGAAATTATTTATATTTCTATAATAAATAACAAATGATTTTATAATTTAAAGAAAAGAAAAAATGTTTATTATATCCTAAGGTCTCTTAATATGACTTATTTTTTTTAATTTATTTATTAAAAGTCAATTTTTAAGGTTCTAATTATAGATGTATTTTTCTATATTTTGATTATTTTATTTTTATTATGTATTTTCAAATTATTCTTTTTTCTTAATTTATGTAATTATGACTAATTTTTTATATACATAAATATATTTTTATTCTTTTTCTGATATATTATGTACATTTAATTCATTGGGATATTAAATATATATGAATAGGTATATGTATTTCATCTGTGTATTTTTGTATACTATCTTATTTTGTTAGTTTTATTCATGGTTTTATTATGTCTTAAGTATGAAAAAGTGTTATAAATAATATTTACTAAATTGTAAAATATAAAATATAAAAATAACAAAGAATTAATATAATGAAAATTTTTATCACTCATAGTGTATAATAGGGTACGAGACCTAACTTTCACACCTTTACTCCAAAAAATATGAAACCTTAATAAATAACTTATTATATGTTATATACAATTAAAAGTTATTTTGATATATTTTGAGTTTTTATTAAGCAGATTTGGGTTTGGGAAGTTGGGATTTTTGCTTTTTATTCAGAGTATAAAAATATACATTGTATATTATTTTTATATAAAATAAATTTTGTATTTTCCTATATATTATTTTCTACAACTTTCATCTACAAAGTTTCTTTATTTGAGGTATAAATAACAAAGAATAAAATAGGTCCCAAAAATACATTATTGGTGAATTAAAGAATATAAATTTTATGGATTTATTAGCCTTTATTTCCCTTTACTATATTCCTTGTCGATCTAGTCATCACGATGTCTAAGTTTTAAGGTTTAGGATAATAAAATACCTTTGGATTTTAATTCATTCTTCTTTTCTTTTCCTTATTCTATAATTTTGGCATTAATAACAATTTTATTTACAAAATAACTGGAATACATGATGAAAGCTACTTTGTAAAAATTAATGCTATTTACATGCATTAGCTTAGGTTTTTAAGACCAAAATGATTGAATAAATGTGATGAAATGGAGATTCATCAACCACTATATACTTACAATCTATTCATAATAAGTATAGTGGAAGACAAAAAAAATAAGGTGACTAAGGGCAAGGAATATACAAGCAAAGGAATAAAAGAAGAAGAATAAACGAAATAAATGAAATCATTCAGTCCCCCCATATTTAGGATCATGCATCTTAAGTCTAGAAAAAATGTGGCCAGAAATTAGGGACCAGTGATTAGTGTGAAATAAAGGAAAATCCAAAGAAAAGCAAAAATAACAAAACCGATAACAGGAATCAAGGGATAATCGGTCACTCCATACTTGGGATCCGGTATCCAAAGTATAAAGACATGGAAAAATGGGGACAATTGGGATCTAAGAAGATTATACAAGTAATAGTGTAGCCCAAAAATTGAATAGCTCATAGGTTTATGTACATAACAAAATGAAGTAGAAGAGAAGTCATGAGTCTTGTATAAAGTAGATCACCTCAACCTGGGTCATACTAAGTCGTTTGTAGCGCAACTGTGTAATGATATCGAGTTGATCTAGTGGAGTTGCCTCCATAAGTGACCTATGTACGTGATGAATCTTCATTTCATCACCCTTATTCTATCATTATGTCCTTAAAACCTTATCTAATACATGAAAATGACAATAATTTATACAAATTAGCATTCATTAGTTATTACATTTACTGTGTATAATAAATGACTTTAGTGCAAAAAATATATAATAAAGAGAGGAAAGGAAAAAGATTAAAATATCAAAGGTATTTTGTGACCCTAAACCAAGAGACCAAGTCAAGAATTGAGTTGGTCGACAAGGAATAATGTTGGGGGAGACAAGGGCCAAAAATACAATAAAAACTCCATTATTTAATTCATTCAATAACCAATTTTTGACACCTATTTTATTCTTTACTATTTATACCTCAAATAAACAAACTTTGTACAAGATTGTTCTAGATAATAAGGTACATAAAAATACAAAATTAAGTTTGCACAAAAATAACACACTGTCTACCTATTCCACACAAAAAGCTGAAATCCCAACCTCACGGACCCATAACTCCCAAATAAAAACTTGAAATGTGTCAAAATCACCTTTAGTTATATATAACTTTTCATAAGATATGTAATGGTGGTGGTTTCATAACTTATGGAGTTAAGATGCGATGTTTTGAACCCTCAATATACAATATACCTGAATAAAATATTCAATTTATTCATCATTTTTTATTTTTACAATTTTATTTTTTTTAATTATGTAAATAATATTTATAACACATGTCCATATTAAACATAGAGTAAAATCACAAAGAAAACATAAAATAATATAAGTTTGTATTAAAACATAACCAAAATACCTACGCTATTACTTGTACATAAATAATAGCGAAATCTATTCTGTTATTCTTTATTCTTTTATTTTTATTTATATATTATTTATATCCTATAAAAATATAAAATACAAATAGAAATATAATCACAATAAAATAAAATAATGTATATAATACATAGATTAAATACCTATAATATACCTATATAACATATACCTGTATTAATTTAAGTGTACAAATAATATCAAAAAAAGGAAAATAAAAATATATTCCTAAAAATAATTGATTAATATATAATAGAATAAAATAAAATTATAAAATAAAATATACAAAATAAAAATTATAGGTCAGAGCATAGATGAATATACCTAAAAATAAACCCCTAAAAAGTTACTACTAATAAATAACACCCAAAAAATAAAATATTAAAATACTAATACAATAAATATTTTTTATTTTATACATAAAAATTTAATTAAATCAAATACTATTTTTTATTATTTTTTTAATAAAAATGCAATTGTGTCCTGTAGTAACTTGACGTGCACCAATCACGTCAGGTCGTGAGTTGACCTCTGGTCAACTACCCCCTGACCTTCTGACATGATGCGAATGTCTTCTCCAAGTTTTTCCGCCCTTTTCACGCTCGATCCATCCAACTATAGCTTTTATCCCTTCATGGGATTTCATCATGATTCTTCCAGGATCTAAGCCAACACCTTCTATCCCTTGCACATAGCTTTAATATCTTCCTATTAGCCAGTCAATAAGGGTGCGTCCCCTTCTTTATAAACAAACCCTTCCGACCTCCATCTCAAATATGGTCACCAACATGAGTTTAGAAGTTGAGTTCTTGGATAGTAGAAATTCCTAAGAGTGTCTTTGTCACCAGATTCGCTCCAGGAGAACGAAGGTGTACCCAGGTGGACGTCGCCGACCACCCTTCTCCCTAGCGTCCGAATCAGTCTTCCTTACTATCATTTCACTCCATTCTTTAGATTGTCCTTTAATTGAGTAATTAGGGTAGAATATCTGAATCTCTTCACCGGAGCTCTCGATCTTTGGCCCGATTTCCCATCGTTCCACTCGTCCTCCGACTCTCATATCACCTCTATCACCTCCCCCTTTGAATATACTCAATTCCACTCACTTCCTTCATGAAGATCGACCCCTATCTGGAGATCATGTGTTCATCCCATCGCCTCACCAAAGCACCTCCTTCACACCTCATCTCACGCCCATTTCAACCAATAAGTTCCCCAAGAGCTTCTGCATAGCTTCTTGTAGCTAGTATAAGACCAACCAACCCATATATGGTTGAATTCAACTAAAGACCATGTTCCTTGTGCTCCGAACTTAATCGAGCTCGTTCCCCATCACATGAGCTCCAAGGACCCTACTGATGCCCTTAACAGATGCGGAGGAGCCCAAGCTCCTTTTGCATCACCTCCGAGCCTTCCAGATGGCTAGAGTAGTCCATGAAGTCATATAGGAACTCAAATCCGATGAGTTCTTGACCTATTCTTCCTTATTGCTCCTCTATCATTGGATATTCTAACCGCGTCAGGTGCTGCAGCATCCGTTGGATGAGCCACATCACAACCATCCTATCACTCCCCGTGATCTAATGTAAACCATCCATCGATAAAGCATCGTCGTGCAACTTGAAGGTGACACGTGTCATGTGGGATCGCCCAAATCGTATGATGGCACCCTTTAATTGGGGGTAACTATTATATCATCCCCCAATTTTTTCTGTATTTACTTAATAATATAGTAAATAAAATGCATAGTGCAAATCATATGGGAAGTATTGAATGAAAGATCCATGTACTTATCTCTTATTACATTTGGGTACCTCCAAGGACAACTTACGTGTAGTGCCACATTAGTGGGTAATTTATATGTATGCCCTGACAATTTTTGTAATTGTAAAATAAACAATCAAAATAAAATAAACATTGTATATTTTTGTCATATTTGCATCAGATATCCTGACATTTATTTTTATAGCAAATATGCCCCTGCAAGGACTTGTATTTCTGTGCACTCGATCTATTTTTATAAATAACTATGGTGCTCCTAAAATTCGCAAAAATAAGGTTAGATGCCTTTTGCCATGTACTTTCATGCCATGAATTTATTTTGCATTTTGGGCATTTTATTTGTTTATTAAAAGATAAAAGGAGGCTATTTTTATATTGTCTAACTTATAAAATACCAAAAAAATATAAAATGTCACTAAAAAAATAGTGTCTATTTTACTATGTTTTAACTCAAAATAAACTTAAGAAAAATGAAAATATCCCACAAACCTTTATAAAAATCTAAAAATTCCTTATAAACTCCAAAAATGTGTTTTTGGGCTTTTGAATTTTCGTTATTTTAATCGTTATACATATAAATAAATCTAGATAACTTTAGACCTTATTTACTAATTTGAAAATTCAAATCAATTTCAGATACTTATTAAATCCCTAATTTGGGTTTTTTACATTAAAATACATAAGAATTGCAAAAAAATCAAGAAAAATTACAAAAAAATGTTAGAAAAATAAATAAAACCTAAAAACACTTTATTTGTTGCATTTTAAATATATCTACTAGTATTTATAAATATTTTACTCTATACTGTATATATAGCATTATGTATCCTATATATCTCTTTAAAACAAAAATAAGTAGAAAATACGAAAGATATAAAAAGAAATTATAAATTTAATAAATTAAAAACAAAACACAAAAATAACAAATTGTAAAAATCAAGAACTAACAAAAATATACATGTGTATATATAATAAATGACTCACTTGTATATAAATATTTTTCTCATAAATAACCACAAGCCGCCCTCTCTGCTCTTTACGTTTTGACGTCTATGCACTTACTTATTCTGCATCTTATGGTAGAGAATAATAAATTTTAACTTAGTTTATGCACTTCACTGCTTTTATTTAATTTATGGGCTATCTGTTGATTAATCGAGGTTTATTAAGCGGTCAACACATCAATTGTGGTTTCTCCTTGTGAAATCGTATGACCCTTATTAAATCTCTTTATCAGATGGCATTGTTGTCGAGGAGCAATGAGCGTAACCTATTGTTTGTTACTTATATTGTATAGTCATTATTTCTTATTCATTCATTCATTGTTGTAATTATTAATGGAATTTATTTTGCACATAGCCATGCAATTATTCTTTATGTATAGCTTAATTTGATTTAATTTTATTATTTGTATTAATACAACTTTCTTTGTGACTTTGTTGCGAGGGCCTGCCACGCGAGGATGACTTCTTAGGAGGCTGATGCAACCAAGCTTAGAGGAGGCTGGTCTTCACTTTGTGACAAGCTGGAGAGGCTACAAAAAAAGAAAGGAGAGGGAATAAACGTAGAATTAGATTAGCATTTTTCATGTATTTATTTATGAGAGAGAGACAATTTAGATATGTAATAATTAAAGACACGGACTCTTCTCTCCATGTCAAGGTCCAGTGCCTAGATGTCTATTAATCTGGTGTCCTCGTCACAGTTTTCCGTGCTTTATCATCTTCTTTTATTTATTTCCAATTATTTTGAGTTTTCTACCTTATTTTTATTGGATTTGTGTTTGTGGAGCCCCTAGACTTAGGTTGCTTAACTCGATAATTAGGTCAAAACCCTAATAAGAATGAATGTTCATATAGTCCCTTACGTTTGGATCTAGTCAAATTAATAAATGTTAGTCATGTGAATTCAAATACGCATGCCATGAGAAACATCATACAATGCTAGTAGGACCCGTTGTGGCGGGAACTGAGATGTCTCCTAGACCGGATTCTAGGATTTTTCTTTAAATAACTAGTATGTGGTTCTTCACGATCAATAGCAACTACTATTTAGGGCAATTTTGTTGATTGCATACCGTTATGTAGATAGGTTTAAAAATTATGTTTCGCATACCGCATGGAGAGAGCTGGGAAGCACTTTAAATCCTCTAACTCAACATGCATCATTAGATTCAATGGTGAGATCTCCATAATGAATCGACTTGCACAACTTTTTTGCTATCTCCCTCTGATTTTGAGCACCTAGGACTTAAATGATATTCTACAAAAATGATAAGTGCTTGTATGGAAATAGATTAGAAGACAGTAAAAATGCAAAAAAAATTAAATAAGGGGACTACTAAATAAACTTTGACCTGAACTAATATTTGTAATGAGCTTTCATTATCTTAGGTTCATAATGACTTCATTGATTTAAGGTACATTAGGTGGGGACTGAAATCCCTCCCATGAGTGATGCACGACCTGTTAAGGATTAAAGCTAAAAACCTAGTATGTAACTACCTTTTGTATCGCTTCGATTTCCAAAGTAATGGTGCTTCTGTCGTACGTGGCTGAGTAGGGCCTTGTCAACGATGGTGTTACCTCCTTGTGTCGCAAATCAACATGGTCTGAAGTACTGAGCATAGGCCAAGCCTTCACCAGGGTGTTTGTCTCATCGATTTTCCTCCGAGTAGGTTCTTACACACTCAAAGGTGATTCCTTTGCAAGCGAGAAATAAAGTAGTGGCTTTTCCTGTCAATTTCCTCTCTCTATTTCTTTGGTTGAGTAGGGATCCAGGAAGGATTACAAGGACCTCAAAAAGTGCAAACTACTGGTTACAAAGGAGGAGGATAAGTACCAGATACTTTTCTGGCAGTACTCTTTCTCCTATCAGGTTAGCATGCAAAGACTTGTTATAACATATGCCTTAAATAACAAATCTAAAAATAAAAAGATAATAAGTAGCCGACCTTCCATGGCTTCACATGGCATGAGTTGGTGAACCCAATTTCGTATTGTGTTTATATGGATCTAGATAGAGGTTCAAAGCTCAAGTCCCTCTTATTTACATAAATTTTGTCATGTTTATCCCTTTTAACCCCCCGCTAAGTTTGAGCCTTGCTACTGTTGTACACTCCTTTTTTATTGCTCGTTGACAACAATATCTTTTTTCATGCATCGATCTCTCTTTTGATTCAAAATGTCGATCCATGGATGGTTCAGTTTAGACCTCGCCGACGCCTACATCGATTCCAAAGATTCATCCTCATCAATAATTCAAGGCCATTCTCGAGAACCCCATACTTTGCAGGTCGATATCCATACTCGTCGTCTTCTATCCATTCGCTTGACCACCCAATAAACCGAGACCACTCTCGTACCACCTTTTCCATTGTGAATGAAAGTCGATTACACTCCACATCTTTTTCATTCACAATACTCTAGAATTGACCTTAATTCCAGAATCATCTTGGCAATCGGGAATCAATTGCAAGTGGTATAATTGGGTCTTTTTCATATTTTCAGATGGAAGACAATCCCACTCCTAGATCTCGACACCTAATTCATTTCGTCGGAATCAGACCCTTTGATGGCCCCTCAAGGAAAGGATAAACGTCAGCAACCTCCCCAGAACGAGCAAGGACAAATGCCTGCTAGACCAGAACCGAGTGAATGCTTAGGTGTTGGCCTCCATCCAGGCCATGCAGTAGAAATGTTCCAAGAAAGCCCTGGCACAGACTGCATTTCAGGATATGTTGACAGATGTCATGAATCGACAAGTAGGAGGAGGAGACAAAATAGCAAGAGGAGGTGGTGGACCTCGTGATGATCCCAACGAGGAAGAGCCAAAACAAGGGAGACAGAAACCCACACTTAAAGAGACATATAACCTTGTAGACAAACAAATGACCGAGTGGATCCTTATTCCATCGATGCATGCTCACTTTGAGCTGAAGCCTCAGTTCCTTGCTCTTCTCCCATCATTTCACAAGAACACCGGTGAAGAGTCGTATATTCACCTGCAGCAGTTCTCAAGTATCTTTTGTACTACACACTACCCTAATGTTCCATTAGACGAAGTAAATATGATGTTGTTCCCCTTCAGTTTACAGGATAAGGCCCTCTATTGGGTCAATCATTTTGGAAAGGTTCTAATGACATAAGAGGAACTCAAATCCGCCTTCCTACACAAATTTTATCCTCTTGGTAGGCTCAAACAATTCTGAACCAGGATCAACAACTTCTCCTAGGGTTCCCTCATGACCATTCATGAAGCCTAGGGGAGATTCACATACCCATAAGAGAATTTCCCCCATCATGAAATTACGAGGACCAGTTTTTTCCAACACTTCATCGCAGTGCTGAATGTAGAAAGCCAACTACTAATTGACACATCCTATGGAGGATCACATTTAAACAAGGATGAAGATGTATTTTGGTAGATTTTTGATGAAATGGCTGAAGGAGAGGACACCCTCTCTTCATCCATAGCATATCAGAAGCAACCTCAGCTCCTTCAGAAGCATGTACATATGGTACCATCTCGTGAGGCGGAGAGAGATGAGAGCTCCAATCTTAACATCATCAGTTACCCTCTTTCAAACGATGACATTACTAAGAAACGATCAAAGGATTTTGAGATGCTCTATGTGACCGAGAAGAGAACACAACACCATGACAAGTTGGACCATATCACTAAGTAGTTGGAGATGATGGTAGGTACCATCAGTTATATCCAGTCGGAAACACCATCTATGGAGACTCCATTGGAGAAGAAAGATGAGACAGTACCGTAGCAATTGCCTCAGATGAGTCAGCAGCAACCAACAGTCCAGTACATATACTATGTGCAAGCACCAGATCATGGCTTATTGCAATAGTAGATGGTAGTCTACCAGCTAGACTTCCTTCCATCATATGATCCAGCCTTTCCACCACCACCCGTGATTCAAGAAGTGAATGGTGTATGGAGTAATGACGAACAACTAGCCCATCTTATCGGACACCCTCAGGTCCAGCAAAAAGTCAACATGGCCTACAACCAACCTCAGAATTCTCGCTTTGGGCAGTCATCTCAACCTTCACCTCAATAGCACCAGCCTCCGCTGTACTCAACAAATGGAGGAAGAATCAGCAGCACCAGTAACCGTAGTACTGCCAGCCACCGCCATACCACCATTATGCAGCGGCCCCACCTCCACAGTATCAACACTACCCTCCTCCCTCTCTCCATCCATTAGTATCAACTTCATCTACCTACTCATCATCACCAGTAGTCGCAACCTCAATTCCAAACACTCAACAGTAGCATGGTCCGCACACTAAACCTACTAAGGTCAATTATGCGAACCCCACCCTTGATTGCTTGGCCCAATACGTCAAAGGCCTATAAGATATGACAAAGAAGCTCGATGACATGACCGCCACAAAAACGCCCATTCTCACATTGGAAGAAGCCAACCTCAATATCTTCGAAAGAAAAAAGCAAGTTGAATGCGATGTCCACTCTACACCTGTATAGCTAGATAGTCATATTATTGCTTTATCTAATGTTTTCAATCTCAAGAGAGGTAGGACTTTACTTCCATCTAACGCAAGTCATGCGGAAAACAAATCTTTGACAGGTGAATCATCATCTTCTGTATCAGTCGCGCCAGTTGCAGGGATGAGTGTGGAAGAATAAGGAGGAGACCTGTCATCTGCCATTCACCTCCACCACCAGTAATAAAAATACCAAAAAAATCATAAAAATCAAAAAGACAAAAAGACGATCGTCGGCAAAGTAAAGCCACGCCAGTCGCAGAGGAGCCGCCAGTATCAACCAATTCTACGCCAGTCGACAGAGTTGAGACAATGCTTGTCCACCAGAATATCAATTGCCAGCATGTACTCCTTTTTGTGAATCGGATGTACAGAATATAGTTGACAAGAATTTTGTTGTAAATAAGAACTTTGTTTCTATTTTCAATAATGTAAACTTTTATTTCTCATATGCAATTAAAAAATTCAAAAAATTGCAAAATGAAAAAGTTCATTATCTGATCCCAGAGTTATGGATATCATAAATGATCTGATTGTTGAGATCCCTCTAACGAAGGCCATGGAATATGTGCTCGTTGTGAAAAAAGTTTGGAAAGTGGCATGTACAAACAAGCGTCGACCCGAACAGAACAACATATGCCAACAAGTTGAGAGCATATTCTCACCATGGCCACAGTTGCAGCCATCAGTAATCTCCCACAGAAAAAGCAAGACAAAGGATATCCTCTAATAAGTTACGAGATTTCGATTAGGTCTTTGAGAGAACATTACTTGAAATGTTTATTCTATCAACCTTCTGCTCTCTTCACGACTGCATGAATTTAGTTTAGTTCCTCTAAAGTAGACACGAATGGCCCTTCGGTTCATTGATCGATCCACCAAGTGACCTCAAGGTCTTTTGGAAGACACTGTAGTAAAGGCGCGAGACATGCAGCTACCAGTTGATTTTATAGTCCTTGATATGGACTCCCTCATACCCTTACTCTAGACTCTTATCATCCTAGGACGACCATTTAAGCCACTTAAGAGGCTGTGATTGATTATGGGTCTGTAAAGATGACATTTAGCTGGGGTAACAAGAGAATTACCATAGACATGATCAATGATCCCAAAGTTGTAATTGATAAGGTTCATGCAACACCGTCTAAAGAAGACCGTGACTTCATTATAGATGTCAGAGAAGCGCCGCTCTCATTGAATAATCCTTGGACACAGGAAATCCTCTCCCTAGAGGAGGACCTAGAAAGCACAATCGATGCAAAATCCGATGACATTTGATAGACAAAGTCCAATTTCTAATCCATCTATTTGATTCCGATTATACACTCCATCCTAAACACAATGAGACAGATGCAGATTTATTCGACACATTGTCAACATCTTAATAGAATGTTGAGGTCAGCAATCCCGAGAAAGTTCATGTAGAGCATCCTCCAACTAGCACCGTTTCAGAAGTGACTGAGAAGTCGACCAGATTAGAACCAGATCTAAAGACACTTCCAGTAGGCCAGAAGTAAGCTTTCCTTGTGGATATAGAAAACATGTATGTGGTCATCACCAATACTAGTCTGACCCAAAACAAGAATCTCGACTACTCGAGGATCTAGAGAAAAACTGCTAGCTCCGAGTGAACCCGAAATAGGCCATGGACTTGGATCTACCCAATGAAAAGAATGCACTTGGTTGGCATGTTTCTAATCTATGTGGGGTAAATCAGGCGTTGTGATCACACCACTTCTACCTGGATGAAGATGCCAAGTCATCCCATGAATTTCAAAGAAGATTGAAACATAGTCTGAGAGACGTCGTGATGAAGGAAATCATGAATTGGTGTGATGCAGGTTTTATTTATCCCATATCCAATTCCAAATGGGCAAGCTCCATAGTTCCAAAGAAGTCAGGGCTTATTGTCGTGACAAATGACAAAGAATAGGAGATATCTACTCAGGTACCAACATCATGGCATGTATCTGTTGACTACCACCATTTGAACACAACAACTAAGAAGGACCACTTCCCCTTGTTGTTAATAGTTCATGTTTTGGAAAGATTGATTGGCAAGGAATTCTTCTGCTTTTTGGATGTGTACTCCAGATACAACCAAGTGGCAATCACCCCTAAAGACCAATAGAAGATGCCCTTCACTTACCAATATAATAACTATGCTTTCAAGAGAATGCCCTTTGGATTGTGCAACGCACTGGCAGCATTCCAGATATGGATGCTTGTAGTTTTCACTGAGATGACATGCATTTTTATCGATGTGTTTATGGATAACATCTCCGTCTATGGTGACAGATTTGATTCTTGTCTTGAGAACTTAGACAAAGTACTTCAGAAATGTCTTGAAGTCAATATGGTATTATCATGAGAAAAGAGCCACTTCATGGTCACAGAAGGGATCGTAGAACCAACAATGGTGTATGTAATTGACAATCTTGAGCTGCCTCAGTTAGTTAAGAATGCGAGATCATTCTTGGGATATGTAGGATTCTACAAAAGATTCATATGAGATTTCAGCCGCATTGCTCGACCTCTTACATGACTACTATGCAAGGACACAGAGTTTAATGTGGATAAGCTGGTTCTCCTTTAATTTTATCTGTTGAAGGATCTCATCACTCAAGCTTCAGTCCTACAGCCACCAAATTGGACTCTTCCTTTTGAGATCATGATAGACATGTCAGATTTTGCAGTTGGGGTTGTTTTAGGATAGAGGAAAGACAAGGCACCCTATGCCATTCAAAATACCAACAAAAAGTTAGATTAAGCTTATAGTAATAATACAGTAACAGAGAAAGAATTGCTGGTTGTGGTATTCTCCCATGAGAAGTTGAGATCCTATTTGCATGGATAAAAAAGGACCATCTTGACTGACCACACCGTTATTTAATACTTACAACAGAAGAAGGATGCCATACCAATATTGATCAGATGGATCCTTCTCCTCTAGGATTACGATCTGGAAATAAAGGACATGCCTAGAGTTTAGAATGCGGTAGCAGTTCACCTCTCTAGAATTGAGCAATAATAGCCTCCACTAAGCAGTGCATCCATCACTGACACATTTCTTGACGAGATGATTTTGGTTGTGGATTACTACCTTGGTATGCCAATATTGTGAACTACCTCATCTTTGGTGCGGTTACACAAGATTATACAAAAATCAGGAAGGACAAGTTCTTGTATACCATTCATTCTTAGCAGTTGGAAGACTTACTTCTATTCAGGGAAGGAGCATATTGCATTTTGCACCGGTGTATTCTATCATAGTGTCCTTGAGCATTGTCACTAGATCGAATCTAGTGGACGCAATTCTGGATACAGAATGACAATGAAAGTATTGTAGTGTGGCCTCATGAGGCCTATACTATTTAAGGATGCATCAGCATTTGTCAACACTAACTATAAGTGATTAAAAGGCACCCTCACAACAAAAGATTAAATGTCCTTAAAATCAATCAAATAGCAGACGTATTCGATGCTTGGGGCATCGATTTCATGGGACCTTTCCCCAACAATCAAGGATATGAGCGCATTCTTCTTGCGATCGATTATGTGAGTCTCTAGGTTTAGCTATCACTTCTCTAGGCACAAACAAACGTACAATTTGCCACTCTCTAAAAGAGCACATCATGTCGTGGTTTGGGATTCTGAATATTCTGATATCAAATGGGGTAGTAACTTCATTAATAGAGAGGTTAAGAAATTGACGAAGGAATACGACATAGAGCATCGAATCACATCCCCTTACCATCCCTATATCAATGGCATGGTGGAATTATCAAACATAGAAATCAAGATGGTCCTCCAGAAGCTTGTAAAGCCGGACAGAAAGACTTGGTCCCAACTCTTGGTCTCTGTCCTATGGCATACAGAACCACTTACAAGTCTCCCTCGGGCTTGTCGCCCGACCATCTTGTTTGTGGGAAACGATGTCATCTGCTAATGGAATTATTTCACAAATCTTTCTGGGCTATCAATATATGTAATTGAGACTCACAACAAGGTTGCTAGAAAATGAAAGATGATCTGAATAGGCTCATGGAATTTCGGGACTATGCATATGATAACACATTGATGTACAAGGAGAAGGTGAAACGCTGGCATGATCGACACATCAGATGAAAGACCTTCGAAGCTAGACAGAAATTGTGGCTACTTGATACAAAGTTGAAGATCTTCTCGGAAAAATTAAAAATGAAATGGATAGGTCCCTTTCAAGTTTGAGAAATGAGTGACACTTGTAGCATTGCAATATAAGAATTTTCTCCCGACGCACAATCATTTGTCATCAAGTGTCAACTATTGAAGCCCTGCATTGATCATGAAACTTTCTTAGCTGTTGTCGACTCTATTCAAGTACTGAGCTCTAATCATACATCAACAACAATAGCGACATAAAATGACTTAGATAATGCAACTCAAAAACTTATCCTTTCAGCTTTTCTTCTTTTTTTTGTTTTCAACATTCGTTATTTATTAGTATATATATATGTGTGTGTATCATCCCTTTTTGTCAGTCTTCTATACTTAGGACGTACTTCGCACTAAGTAAGGGGGTTGTGCACCCCGATTGATCTCATTTTTTTCATCTATACTATCTTCTCTTTTTATCTATAC
This sequence comes from Ottelia alismoides, assembly GCA_037367405.1. NCBI lineage: Eukaryota > Viridiplantae > Streptophyta > Magnoliopsida > Alismatales > Hydrocharitaceae > Ottelia > Ottelia alismoides. The sequence continues at coordinate 630,918 of JAZKJV010007604.1, read as the reverse complement.
TTAGGGATATCTTGCCCGAAATATTGTGGGAGATAATTTGAGTACGATTTGTTCATTCCTACCCGTGATCCTCCCTGCTTTGTGTACAATCTGTTATACTTATGGTTATTTGATGATAAGTATAGTGGGGATGGTCGACTTCTCATTCATTTATTCCTTAATTCATTATTTATAGGTTTTTCTATACTCAGTATGAGTTATGTCTTCTTGTTTCTCTTAGATCTATGAGGATATAGTTCAAGATAAGTATAGGGGGTCGTATTAACTTTGTATATACTTTAGCCATAACTTGTACTTTCACATTTTCAATAAATATGGCAATAAATAATGTATCATTAAATTCACTAAAATCACGCAAAACAATATGCTTCTATCTCCTCAAACTCTTTTTATACATACCGATGAATAATCAGGCAAAAATACTTTTGCAAAAAGTTTGAAAATTTGTTTAAAGATCTTTTTGAAAAATCTTTTGATAATTGTTTGGAAATTATTTTGTAAAGTGTTTCAATCTTTGTTAAAATATTTTGTTTGCAAATTTTTTTTCTGTCCGTGAAAGAAAAATTTTGAAAAATGATTTGCAAATGGTTTGAAAAATGATTGTGAAAATATTTTTTATATATATATATATATACTGTTTGAAAAACCTTTGCAAATTGGTTTTCAAATATATGTAAATGTTTGTAAAAATTATTTATTATATACATAATATTAAATTTATTTATATATATGTCTAAAAAAATGATCACCTACCCATTGTAAGTTCTTTGAAACCTTATTCTTGTAAATAAATGATGCATCCTTGTGTAAACTTTTATAACTAGGTTTTAGCCAAAATCTTTTGCTTTCAAAAATCATAAAAACATTTGAAAAATTTAAAATACCAAAAATATTTGGAAAATATTTCTGAGAAAAAAAGTATACCAAAGAAAACTACATATGCATTATCTTTTCAAATATCTATAAAAAATTTAAAACTTTGAAAATTTCATCACAAAAGTATTTCTTACATTATACAAATCATTTGCACAACATTGGCATTCATTTTGAATTAAGATTTATGATTGAACTAGTATGAGGAAAGTCGAAGGTTGGATCTTGGTTGGCCCTTACTGCACCTAACCATAGTAGAACCTTATGGGAACTAGGCCTAAGGTACTTCAGATCCATTGGGACAATTACTTGAGACTCAGGGATGGGTTCAAGTCGCCTCAACTAACTTACTAGAACTTTTCGAGACATACGCATGACTCTTGTCGGTCATGACCTAACTTGGAAACTTGCGTCTTTCACATGGCTCGACTCAGTTGGAGTGCTGAGGGGAATGGATTTGCCGGTTTGAGATGCACACACGTGGAAACAATCGTCCTCATCTAGAGAGGAAAGTGCACCTCAACCCGTCTAGTTTCCATGAGGTCTGAAGATAGGTTAGTATGGGTTTCAATAATGCTTCAATATAGGGATAGTCTTCTAGCTCGAGAAGGAAAACTGCTTATGTAAATGCTATTATATCTAGTATTTAAAATGAACTCCAAAATGTGGACATGATTGATTGAAAATAAAATGCTTGCTGGAGTATGAATATATATTGTAAAGATTATAAGCAAGCTTGAGCATCAAAGATGTACCTTGTGAGTCTGCACTCGGATGACTTGACTACACTGGTCATGCATCCCAGGACTGACTACCGTCCATTCTTCTCTTTACCCCCTCCTCTTGAGTCGAATGCTACTTGAACTTAAAAGGGAATACCCCTCTCCTCGAGGAAAGAGTTGCTGGATTGGGGAATCATTGGGTTGTCTTTCTAGAGAAGTCAGTTCTTTTCTCATTTCAGTTGGGGAGATCCACTATCACTTATACTATACAAGTCAACTTCATAGTCATCAGGGTTTGCGTATGATGTAGGTTAGTTCCGACGTGGCTATTGAGGTGGTTTGAACCGAGTTCTATAACTCTTAAAGGTTATTGTGTTTTAAATTTGGTTTCTGACCTGCATCCACACACATTCTCGCATCAATGTCTAACATGAGATCCAAATTTTGATATTGTAAAGAAAAGTTTAATATTTTAATTAATTCTATTTATTCTTTCCTTTCCTTTTCTTCTTTGCTCTTTTTTTTCTTATTGCATAAGTGTTTGCTAGCGACTTGAGGGTTGATGAATCTCCATTTAATCACCTTTATTGTACCAATTTGGCAATATAAACCCTAGATAATGCATGAAAATAACTTTATTTTGTACATAATAGCATTCATTAATTATTACATTCATTATGCATAATATATGGTTTTTAATGCCAAAATTATAGAATAAAGTGAATAAAAGAAAAAGAATAAAATGCCAAAGGTATTTTATGACCCTAAACCCTAATACCAAGTCTATAATTCAGTTGGTCGACAAGGAATGAAGTAGGGGGGATAAGGGCCAAAAAATACAACAAAATCTTCATTATTTTATTAATTCAACACAATATTTTTGACACCTATTTTATTATTTATTATTTATACCTCAAATGAAAAACTTTATACCTGAAATTGGTAGATAATAATGTAAATAAAAATTCAAATTTGAGTTTGCACAAAAATAATACACATTGTATTTTTTACACAAAAAATAAAAAACCAAAATCCTTACTTCTCAGACCCATATCTCCAAAATAAAAACTAACAACTTGTCGAAATCATTTAAATATATATAACTTTTCATAAGATATTTAATGGACGTGGTTTCATAATTTTTGGAGTTAAGATGTGAAAGTTAGGTTTTGGACTCTTGTTGTACAATATACCCAAATAAAATATTCAATTTTTTCGTCCTTTATTATTTTTACAATTATCAGTAACAAAATAAAAATAAATTAGAGTTTATATAGATATTTATATGTATAAATTATACATAAAAATAAAAAACTCAACAAATAATATTATAAAAGTAAATAGAATTCACAAATAAACAACATATAAATTATATAACGTATTTCATGTTTTTAGTTTTTTGAAATAAAATCGTTTTTTATTTCAATTTTATTATTTTTTCATTTATTTCTCTGGTTTGTCTTTCAACGCCTATGCAATGCTGGTATGTACCTATCCTGGGCGTTGAAATTTTGACCTCGGGTCCATAACCTGCCTCTCCTCTGCTTCATGTTAGAACTTCTTGTACAACCACTTCTTTCATCTTTACAGTGATCCCCATTTCTCTTTTTGTCCTGATTTCTTTTTTAAAATTGAATATCATATTACCCTTTCGCCAGCGTTTGATATGGTCTTGATTTTTGTTAAGCGGTTTCACAAAAACCCTAGATCCCTTTTTGCCCTTTTCATTCGTTTGTAAATAACCCTTCTCCTCCATATGAGCTTCGGTGATCACTCATCACTTCCTTAACCCCCCCAAACCCTTGGGAGATTCTCCTTAGTAATAGAAATGCAAGACGCTAGTTCTTGGTGGTGGGGCGAAGGAGGAGGAAAAGCATCCACCCTTCACCGCAGCACCTGTTGTTGAAGCTCTGTTCATTGGTTCCCAACCTCGATGTACTCCTTTTTTCATGCACATTTTCGTTTATTAGTTATCCTTAGCATAAATCATCATTAAACTTTGCTTGATTTATTTTATTATATCAAAAACCACAAAAAAAATTGATCACCAGAGATCTGTACTATGGCCTTGTTCTTCATAATTTCAACCATCGTCCATTGGCGTTGTCACCCCCATCTTCTTGATCACCTCACGCACCTCAATTCAGAGTTAATCGAGTCCCATAGGCCCACTGATTTGTTCGACATAGGAGGCCCTCCACCCAATAGTAATCCCTTAATTCCCTACTTCTTTTTAGGCTACAACCTGTCTACTAGGAGCCCCTGTGCTAACCTTACAGGTTTCAGCTTGAACGAACCCAATACGAGGGGTCCCGTGTGATAATAGATTTTTGTCCGCGGTTAATAAAGGTGTCGATGTAGGAAGAAAATAGCTGAGAAGAATTCGATTGATCAAACAAAAAATCAACAAAAGAGGAGAGAGAGAATGAAGTGAAGAAGTTGCTTCTCTCTCCTATTTTGTCTTAAACTAATTATCTATCCAAGTTTCCCTAGGTCGAACTCAAGGAGGTAGAATAGAGATATTCTGATTTACGAGCAAAAGAGGTATTTTTGTAATTCTTGTCTCTTATTGAAAATAGTAAGAAAAATACTCAAAACAGATGCGACTATAGAAAAATAAAAAGAACAAACATATGGTATGAAAAATCACAACAAAAAATAATAAAACCTCGCTATGGTAGTTGTGTAACTAACCTAGAAAAATTTATGAAAATTGAGATCAAACAAGGGACCAAAGTGCCTATAAAGTTCATGGGCAGAATTGTATAAAAATTAAAAAATTATTCGTAGTTGCGTCCATGACAGGGACTGAAATGAAAAGAAAATTAAGGTAATTACATTTAGGTACCTACGTGGGGACCTAAATGCAATATCTGGGAACATTCTGGAGCGGCTTTAAATTCTAGATATGGTGAGGGCTTGTATTGCAATTCTTCCACCAGTTCACTTAAGCGGCTGAGATCATATGGTGAAGTGTGATCTAGGCCGTTGGCTATAGACATGTGGCACAAGACTGTGCTTCATGTTCTTCCTTGATGTTATTCCCCAAACTGGAATTTGCGGCGACGATGTTCTTCTTGTGGTTGACCATCGACAAAGAAGAGCGGTGGAGCTACATTCTAGTAGGGCTAGATGGGAACTCCTTCCCCTTCTAGTGGAGCAACATTCTAGTAGGTCGGAGAAGGCGGAGATGATTTCAATCTCGCTGGGTAGGGTTTGGAACCCTAAATCTTGGAGGGCACAACTACTTGCTTGAAGTTAATGCTCCTCATGGCTCCAGATGATGTGGATGAAGTGTCTCTCCACATAAGTCTTTAATGACCTGCAACTAAAGATTCAATTGCTCGATTCATGTTGAATCAACCAAGAACATGAAGTTTTGTAGGTTAAAAAAATGCTTACAAAATAGTGAAATATCAAGTAAAAGTGGAAGGGAATTTGAAGTGAGATCGATGTTTGATCTTATGTGAGAACTAAAAAGATGATGAGAGTCTCTAATTATGTTCCAAATGATGCTAATTCATGCACGAAGATCGAGGGAAAAAGAATCGAAAAGGGGATGAAGGATGTCACCTAGAATAGGAAGGTGTATGACCTTCTGGTTTTCGCACGACTGTTGGTGATTCCGAAGCTCCACGCGGGTGATGGTTATGATGCAAGGTGGATGGCCATCCTGGAACTCTCCACCGAAGATGCCTCTTCCACGCGGGGATGTCGACAAGTGCTATCACCAATGGAGTCGATTAGAACAAGACAAAAAAGGAGGGTGGTTGGCCAGTTTGGTTATGATGCAAGAGTTTGTTGCAACGAGGCAATTTTAGAGAGATTTATAGAGAAAATGTTGGTGGTTTTGGTTAGATCCAAAGGGTGGTGTGTATATAGTTTGTTAGCTAGGTTGAATGGAGGGTGTAGATCAAATTTACGGTGAAGAATGGCATCGGGAAAAAAAGGTGAAATTAGCTAAATAGAACAGAAGCTTCAACAGCTTCTTGGTGGAAGATGAACCCGGTGCTGACACGTGTGTGCACCTAGTTGTCTAGATGTAATGATTATATTGTAAGTTAGGTATTAAATAAGAAATGATGTTATTTGAAATAGGTATAAACCAAAAGACCAAATAATTAACTTATCTAAATTGTGGAAGAATTCGTATTTATACATAATAAATAATTTATGAAATATAAATATTATATTAATAAATAAGTATAAATAGTAGTTGATAGATATTTATTTGATTTTTAAGTTAAAAATTAATAAATAATACCTTATTTTTATATTTTCTTAATTATTAGAATAATAAGTGGAATATATGTAATGCAAACATGAAATGCAAGAAAACTTTTACAAACCCTAATGAACCCAAGATATCCTAGATTTATGGATCACATCCAAAAACTTCAACCTAGATTCGATACCACTTGAAGGATATGATAATATCCTTAAGCGCATCACGAAAATGTGAAGATCACATCGTATGCGATTGGGAGCGACTAGTAGCACTAGTAGCTCGAGGCAACGGAAATTAAAAAAATCATGCGATGAAATCACATCATCCGAGAACGCTTCTCAGATTATTTCATCTTAAACCACAGAAACAAGTAATAGGATTACCTCTTGAAGCATGGTTGCGATCGCGTCTCTAAATGAAGACACCTTCTATCTCAATTCCGATCTGACGGAGGAGACGCTTACGAGCATATGGATGAGAAGCATGCTTCTCGTATTCCATATTTATGATCCAAGCAATGAATCTCCTGATCTCTCCTCACGAGTTACGACATCTTCTTCATGAACGAGGCACACCGAAGGAGACAGAGATCCACGAGCAAAGGATCCGACAATATTACGACGATGCACAATGATGGAGACTCTCTATAGGGCTTCCATGGTGGACAACCTTATGAGAGAGAGAGGGCGTGTGGAGAGAAAAGAGAGAGAGAGAGAGCTTTTGTAAATTTCTTATTAACCCTAGAGAGCATGGCGTGCCTCTCTTTATATAGGGCTTTGGGAGTCCGTGGATCACAATCCATGGGACACACAAAACCAATGGATGATCTTGATTTGTACTTCTTTCAATGATCAAGTTGTTGTTGGTAAAACACAACAACAATTAAATTAGTCAAGATTAAATGTATTTGATAAATCAAAATATAATTCAATCCTAGATTAAATCAAGCAAACATGGAGATTCATGCATGGAGATTACATCATCCCCTGAAGATTGCTGGGACAGCTTCCAATTTCCATTTAGGAGAGTGTAATCGTCAACCATATCTCATGGTGGATTCATTCTCATGAGATTGCATCAATCCTTGAAAATCTCCAAGACTTTTACAACAACACTTGTTGTAAATTATTCTACAAAAATAATTCACATATTGCACCCTTGCCATTGGAAATTTGTGAATCACATTAACAATCCAAAATAAAATGTAAATAACATTTTCAATTCAATGTTCAATGTGAATCCAATTCACACCAATATTTAATTAACAAATGTAAATTACAAATAGCTCTCTCCTATATATTATAACTTACATCTATAATATATATGACTAATATAGATATTGTTATCTACATTTATTCAAATCTATGAAAATTAAATCACATTTAAGCATCTTGGTTCTCTATTCTCACGTACCAAAATAATATGAATCACATTCACATTATTCACATCTTTGATAATTAAAACATTTAATTTTCTTAGATAACTCTCTTTATAATATGAATCAAATTCATATTGTTCATGATAATCAAATCACAATTAATTATCAGTTTTGTCAATGCTCGGATATATAATATCAACAACAAATTTATCCCGAACACTTTTAAGGATAATGCGCTTTCTCCGCGGATACTTGGAGATAAGGACATGGCGATTGTATTGTTCCACGTATAGTGACTTGGATATTGAGATCACATCTCAAATCTAGATCTCGAGCCACCATAGATGCTTGATTAAATCAAGACCGCAAATCTAATCTTCTCGTTGCATTTGAATCATATTCAGATCAATGCCCAACATTTGGACCTAAATCAGATTTCTTCTCTATTGAGAGGAGTCACTAAAATCTAGACTCGTTTCATCTCTCCCTAGGAATTGAAGCGTCATGGTTATACAATCGATTATGATCACTTCACCCTCAGGTATTCCCAACATGTATATCCTACATACTAGAAGACTCAGAATAAACCCAAAGTATTAGATCAATTTTATACTATCTAGTTCAAGGTTTTATCCGTAAGTTTCTCGTTTGATCATTTGGAGTCGGTATCGATCATATATTTTCCGAAAGCATATATCATACCTAAGTCTTGATCTTATACTTTACAAAAGCATATATCTAACCTGCAAATTAAATCATGCTTCCAAAGCGAGACGACCGTGCATGGAATTTGATTCTTCTCAATATCTCATGAGTGAGCTCATGTCTTCCTCTTTAGTAATGAACATGTATGATCCCTTTGAGAGATCGTATTACTCATATGCCCTTACATGCACACTAGTGCCACTGTATAGACCTTGGTTAAGTCATCAACCTATTAGTCTGCCAAATGTACATACATAGACATATAGTAACACATCTGTCTCCGGTCAGAGGATGTGTGCATATATCATGACATCATACGACATAGGACTTTGGTTATCTCGATCTCGTTAAGTTAACCCTTTGACCTAACTTATCTAACACCTCTGAATCTCTATTCCTATGCATAGGACCTGCATCAAGAAGTTAGTCAGATATTAGCCTTCAGAGAGAGGATTGCCATCTCCTCCTCAGGCTGGAGATCATCTCTTTAATAATCATTTGATGGTGCTTGATGAGTCCTCAATCTTACTCTTTAGATATTCATCCATGCACTAGCCTTTATGATTCAATAATTGAATCAACGGTTGTATGATTACTAAGATGGCCATGGTACATATTATACACATTATTTATTATTCATTTTGGATTAGTAATGATATTTGCAATAACATTTATTGCATAATGGCTCACTGTGAGCTCACATGTCCAACAAAGATAAAGTTAGAAACAATGCTGGATTAGTTGTTCATGAGTATTTGAAGGATTGTGTGGTTGAGGTGCAAAGATTCAGGGATTGGACTATTTTTCTAAAATTGGTGCTCGGAGAAGAAATTCTGAATATCATCTCAGTTTAGATGAAAGTACTAAACAAGCTTTTTCGGAGGATCTATATATGATTTTACAAGGAATCCCACAAAGAGAGATGATTTGCGAAGATGGAGATCTTAATGGATATAGGGGAAAAATGTTACAAGGTATGCTAGTGTTCATGGAGGACATGGTTTCAGGGATAGAAATGAAGAGGGAAAAGTCATTCTAGATTTTGTAACGGCATATGATCTTTTCATAGCAAACACTCTCTTCAAGAAGAAGGCAGAGCATTTAATTACTTATAAGAGTGGGCCAACTAGAACAAAAATATATTACTTTGCGTTGAAGAAAAGAGATCGATTGTGTTGTAAAGACTAAAAAGTAATCATAGGAGAGAGTTTGACAACCCAACGTCGCTTGTTAGTCTTGGATGTACAAATAAAAGGGCTGATAAAGAGAAAGAGGGTTCATAAGATCCCTAGAACTAGATGGTGGAATCTTGCACTGAAGTAATCGAGCTTTGGGGAGAAGGTTTTAGAAGACGTATCTTGGGATTGTAGTGGAAGTGCAAATGAGATGTGGGAAGCAGTAGCATCTTATATTCAAAAGGTAGAAAAAAATGCTAGGCAAGTCAAAGGGAGGAACTCTAGGTCAAAAGGAGGCTTGGTGGTAGAGTGATGGGGTACAAGAAATGCTGAAAGTTAAAAGATAATTCTTTAAAGCCATGTATAAGGATAGGACAAAGGAAACTGTCACAACTACAAAATAGAGAAGAAGGTAGCAAAGAAGGCTGTAAGCGAAGCTAAGTCAAAAGTTTATGAAGTTTTGTATAAAAATCTCGACTATAAGGTGGGCCAAAAGGATACATTCATTTGAGCCAAAGCAAGAGAAAAAAAGAACAAAGACCTTTCTCAAGTGAGATGCATTAAGGATGAGGAAAGTCACGCGCATGTTACTTAGAAAGATATTGGGACTAGATGGGAGCAGTATTTACATAAACTTTTCATTGGAAATGGAAATGGAGAGATCACTTTGAGTGATCCAAGTAGTAGTGAAAGTTACTTGAATCGTGCAATCTATAGATGTGTACAAAGAAAGAAAGTAAAGGAGTTTTTGAAGTTTATAGGACCTAGGAATGGTGTCAGACCAAATGACATCCCTGTAGAAGTACAAAGAGTTTTAGGTGAGCGCAGTTTGACTTGGCTTATGAATTTATTCAATGTTATTTGGAGAAGCAAGAAAATACCAAAATATTAAAGGAGGAGTATTGTGGTGCATTTTTATAAGAATAAATGAGACATTCAAAATTGTTCAGATTATAGAGGTATCAATATGATGACTCACACTATGAAAATTTGGGAACATGTGATCGAAAGATGGTTGATGCAAGTTTCCAACATAAAAGAAAACCAACTTGGATTCATGTCAGGTCCCTCAACTATTGAAGCCATCCATCGGTTGAGAAGAACAATGGATATCTATCGATCAAAAAGGAAGAACCTCCGTATGATCTTTATTGATTTGGAGAAGGCTTGGGATTCTCTTACACGAGAGATATTGAGGAGACTTTTCGAGAAGAGACAAGTGCCTGTCCTATACATTAACCTCATAAAGGACATGTATGAGGCGTTATCTTGTATAAAGACCTCGTACGGGAAGACTGCCTATTTTGACATCAACATTTGTTTACATCAAAGTTTAAATTTGAGTCCATTTCTTTTTACTTTGATTATGGATGAGTTGACAAGTCACATTCAGGATGAGTTACATTGGTGTACGTTATTTGGTGATGATATTGTGTTGATTGACGAGACTATAAATGGAGTAAATGAGAAGCTTGAGGTTTGGAGACATGAGTTGGAGACTAAAGGATTTCGTATAAGTAAAGCTAAGAAAAAATATATGAAGTGCACCTTTGATGGATGAAATGATGAATGAATCGAGGGTGATGGTTGGTGAAGATAACATTCAGAAGTGATATTCTTTTAGATGCCTGGGATCTATTTTGCAACATGATGGGGAAATTGATGGAGATGTTACTAATAGAATAAATGTAGGGTAGCTAAAGCGGGGAGGAGCCTCTGTTGTTCTCTATGATCAGAAAGTTCCTTTCAAATTTAAAGGAAAGTTTTTTTACAAAGAAGCCCTGAGACCGTCTATGCTCAATGTATCTGAATGTTGGCTTGTGTAGAGAATGGATATAGCAGAATTGAAATATCTAAGTTGGATGTGTGGACGAACATGTAAAATTCAGATTCAGAATGATGCAATAAGAAAGAAAGTTTGTGTAGCTCCGATCAATGATAAGATGCGAGAAAATCACTTAAGATGATTAGGTCATTAGCAAAGAAGATCAGTCGATGCACCAGTTAGGAGATGTGAGTGTTGGGATGTTGAGCCGTTAGAGAGGGCGAGGATGACCCAAGAAGTGTTGGAAAGAGATTATACGAATTGATCTTTGTTTTGTGGATTTGAGCCTTGGATAGATCCAAGATAGATCCGAACGGAGACAAAGAGTCCATGTAGCCAACCCTACTTAGTTGTGGGAAAAGCCTTTGTTGTTGTAGTAGTATTTGACTTAGTTAAAAATAAAAAAAAGTATCGTCCTTTTTTAATATTATATGTATTATTTATATACATATTATTAATTGTCTTCATTTATAAAGCAAGAAGAAATTGACATCTTACATAATCATAATCATATTGAAAATAAAAAATAACAAAAATCATAAATAAATGAACATAATTTAAAACCCACAAAAATATTAAAAATAAAAAGGCTAGAAAATTAGTAAAACCAACAACATATTTTTTATTAATTAGCAATAATTAATAATCATTTTATCTTACCACTATTTTCCTCCCCATGTTCAACCCACTTTCTTATCCACATTTTCAAGAGTTGTAGTAAATTGTGACACACGTGCACACTTTGATTTATTCATCTAAATTATGGGTTTATTGTTGATAGATTGAGTACTCGGTAATCACAATGATTACTATTCACACCTTCTTTGGAGAAACAGACCGGGAACTCGATTAATCAGGGGTAACTCTATTATTTTCCCAATATTTGTAAGAATATTGAAACCCTGTACAAAAATTATTTCCCTATATTAATGGTTTCGCAAAGTGTTTTTTATTCTACTTAAATAGCATGCTAATGCTATGAACGATCAAAGTTTTTACAAATAGAATGCTATTTTCCATATTTTTGTTATGCAAAGTTTAATTTTTATTTAAATTTGGTATCAGATCCTTTTTTAGAGGATTTTCATGGCCTCTAAGTATGAATAACAATCAACCGTATTATCATGATCATCGTGTACATTGTTTGGCAAGTAGTTTTGATAATTTTAAGTAGAGTATGCTCATGGATTCAACAAAACTATTGGGACGAGGGTCATCCAAATGCTTGTTGCTACATTCTTGGTTCATTGTCTAATGAGCTTCAAAAGTGACTTATATACATTGAATCCACTCATGAAATACTCATGAATCTGAAGGACATATATGGAGATTTGAACCACTCTCTTTGTACATTAAGATCCTCTATGGACATTATGAAGAACGGGTATCCCTCTTGTGGTGCAATGGTTACACAAGTGATAGACACTGAAATCCTACAGTGTGAAATAATGTTGTTGTATGGTAGAAATCGATATGTCAACAACAACACCTAAAACTAATATGAAATTAAATTTGGATGTGGTTGAGTTGTTTATTTTACTTGGGCGAATTCCATGGTCAAACTTGGTGTGGCAATGTGAGATTTTGAAGCAATATTCAACCTAATTTAAGAGATTTAATAATTCAAGAGATTACTATTTTTAACATTTTTTTTTGAAAATTCAGATTGTTTTTTAATTAAGATATGCATTTAAGTTTCAGAAGGTATGATGCATTAATTTTTGTAAATATTCTGTGCAAATATATAATGTAATGTAATGTGAAAGAGAAATGAAATAATACATCTTATAGAATTTCAAACGATGATGAATCTATGTAACGAGAAATGCAAGTAAATAAGTATGTCAATAAATTTAATCCAAACCCCCATAAATAATTTCGAAAAATGATTATTAAATAAACCTAAATAAAATTTTCGATGTAAGCCCCCGTCTTTTCACAATTTCAGTGAGCAACAAAATAAATTTAAAATAATATAATGCTTACATATAACAAATAAGCTCTTCAAATTTGTTGATGCTAAAAATTTCTTCAAATGATAAATTAATTGTTCTGTATTATAGAGAATGAAACAATCTTCAAAACAATACAAAGAACGAAAAATTTTGAACACAAATGACCATGATATGAAGTACATAAATCGAAGGACATAAACGTATAATAAATAAATAGAAAAGTCTCGAAAATAACTTCACAAGGGCATGAATGCAACTCATAGAAGCCTTATGTGATTCATATGTAAATATTTAAGAGGCGAGGGCTTCTGAGTGATAACAGGTGGCACAAGGTTGTGTATGAAATTTACCGTAGATGTGTGCTTGGAGCATGTGAGGGGGGACCTGTGTGTAGTTGATACTTAATTAAATTTATTTTGAGTTTTTTGTAGATCAAGGTTAGCTGCATAGAAAGTACACAACGTTGTACTTGTACAAGTTACAAGTATATACTTGAATATTTTTTGAGTATTTTATGTGCCTTTCTTATGTTGTTAGTATTGAACTTTTCATAGTTAATTAGAATAAATAATATATATTAAAAATAAATAAAATTAGAATAATTTGTTAAATATGTACATGATATGATAGAGTTAAGGTTATACATTTGTACAATATACATAGTAACTAAAAATCATATATTTCACATATGAACTCTATTTCCCTTAAAGGTGGTCTTGATTTGAATACTTGTATGTATACATTGCTTTAAAGGTGAGAGTAGTTCAATTGGTGATTGTATGCACTAGATATTTGGCTTTTACTATGAGCACGACTTTTAGTAAAAGCACAAGTAGAACTAGGGTTTGCGTTTGTGCATCATATATACAAGTAAATACTATTATTTGATTTTTTATTGACAAATTCAATTATTATTTACAAGATGGAAGTTGTTTACATCATTCTGAGTTGATATGAAATCAATAAAAATTATTGAAGTTTGTATAAGATATATACACATGAATATATAGAAGTATAAATATATATTTTTTGAGTTTTCTAAGTAATTTTATTTCTTTACCTGTCAATTCGGTTAGTCTGCATGGATCTCTGCATTTAGGCAAAAAAATAGCATTACATCCTATTTGTTCCTAATTTTTGGCTAGTTTGCACATATATACCTATTGTGCAACTTGGTTATTCTCTTTTTTATTGTGTTTGTAGTTTTATCATGGTATAATTTTAATGATAAAAAAGTTTTTATAAATGCGTAGAAAATTACAAAGACATAATTTTAGCTTGATTAGACATGTATTTATTGAGGGTTTGAGTCATTGAAATTCTATTGAGTAAGTGAATATGAGATTCAATACTATATAAAAAGAAGCATATGGGTACACTTTCAATATTTGTACCCCTCTATGATCCAAGGGTCCAAAATAGATCACATGGTGAGTGTTGGGAGTCTTCTTCTATGATCAAACATGTCCATGGGGGATCTGACTAAGTTCTAGTATGTTGGGTTCTCCTCTTTCTCACTCTCTTGGCAACTTTGTTCTCCAAAAAATAATATGATCGATCTCATTATAATCCTCATGACATGACAACAATGGTTCTTGAAGGAGTCGTAGGATAAATTTACTCATTAAGGCAGATGAGGATGAATAGCCATAGGTCACGGAGTCCAGTTAGTCAAAATAAGTGTTATATATCCCTTGAATCAAGTCCCTAACACTTGTAACAATTGACAATACATTGCAGTAGAATGGTAATATAAATGGTAATAAAATAATTCGAACAATTGGTTTTTTAATCCCAAAAGGAGAAACACGCTAATGTGTCCACCCTAAATATAATAAAATAAGAAGATACATTACAAGAAGACCTACAACAGCCAAGACTCAAGAGGAGTCCAAGAATGGAAAATTACATTTTCCTTATAAAAACATTTTAAAGAAAAGAATGCACAATTTCTAGGTAACTAGATAGGATAAATAGTTGCTAAAAGACTCAGGATGTCCTCTCTCAATCGATATTTTGCCTACATCATTGAATCGCAAAATGCATCAAGATTCTCAAGGTTCACCCAATCACCACCAATACCCGTCTAGACTAGGTACTTCTTCTCACAATGGAAAAAAGATGTTCCACCATCTCATCTATGCTTCTCAATGGGGCACCAGTTCGAGATATTTGTGAAGAGTTTGGCACACCAATCATTGGACATAATGCATCATCTGTGAAGCAACCACATAAAAAATCGATTTTCCTTCGCAACTTTATCTCCCAGATAAGGTTTCAATCAAGAACCAAAGAATCTGATCTTTGTGGAGGAGGTCTTGTAATATCTCTATAGGCTAATTTTATTAAAAATGAGTCATCCTTCCACACCTACTGATGTTTTCTATTAGATGGTATGCCAATCTACCTTAGGGAATCTAGAAGAAGAAAGAAATATTCTAAACTCTGATATGAAAAGTCCATCTAAAAAGAAGGCATCGGGTTACATCTACCCAATAGTATACAACTCAGGCAACCTTGTTAGCAACTAAAGGAAATAAGCGGGGGGATCTGGAAAAGAGAGGACCCTCACCCATCCAATCATTGGTCCAGAATGCAAAGGAAGTACCACTACCCAACACCAGACGAAAGATCCTCATAGTGAGGTCACACTAACTTGATGCTTTTCCATAATGGTCACGGGTGAAAATTCTATTGCATGGACAACTTGCCTTAGACTTCTAAGTCGTAGATATTGTGGATGAGTCTACAATGCAAGTATTTGCTTCATCCCCTAATCCTGCTAAGCCATATAAGTAGAAGAGCCTCATTCATGGTTTCCAGACGGGTGATCCCCATGACTCTAGCCGCTTTGGGAAAAGTAACAATATCCCAATCCTCTAGATGTAACCCATACCCTTCTTAACCTATTTTCCCTAAAACAAATCTCTTCACGATCATCTCAAGTCTGCGTATGAGACGATATGAAGAAAACAAGAAAAGTCACGACTAGTGCTGTAAAAGTTGCCTGACTGGCCCGACTAGTAGCTCCGACTAGTCTCGTCAGCAGGGTGACCGACCGAGTACCAACTAATTCCGACTAGGCACACTAGTCAGCCAATTTTTGCTTGGAGATACCATATTTTTTAATGTTTTGTTTTTTTATAAGCAAACTTATTATGATATGATAATGTTTTATTTAAAATCAATTACTTCTTTTATTTTATTATGGTAGTATGAAATGTACAAAATCTATTTAAATATATGTATAAAAATGAGTTATATATTTAAAATAATCATAAAATACAAATTTGATTAAAATATGACTAAATCTGATAAGTCGTCTCACTACCGATTAATCCTTAGTCAGTGACCCAACCGACCGAGTATCGACTACTGACTTTTGCAACATTGAGCACGACCTTTACAATCACCAAGCATCCACCACATGAAAGAATAAGTACTGCAAACCACAAAAGTTTCTTCTCCACTTTTCAATAATAGGCAACTGATCAACCATCTTAATTCTGTCAATTAATAATGGAGGTTTTACTTAGCGGATCAGGAGAGAACTAGGCCCCTAGTGACATGCCTCGCAAATCGGGTTAGGGAATCAGATAATGATAAGGTTGTTGCGATCCAAATCGCGAGGCTGAGTGTCAACAAGAAAATAAGAAACTGCACAAACAACAAATAAGGCAATCAAAACAATGTTAGTGGCCTCTGCTATTTATTTTAACCTAGTATAACGACCAGGGTCGAACTCAATGAAAACGAGTAAACTTACAAAGTAGTCATGATCATACCAGAAAATCAAAATTTTGTTAAATTTTAATTTTGCAAAATTTTGTGGTTTTTAATTAAGGAAATACAATAAGCAAACAAGGAAAAAAGAAAACAAGCAAGCTTAGGAAAATTTTATTTGCGGCCAAAAATATTAAAAGATCTGGGATAAAAATATTTTTGTGTTTTCCAAATAGTAAATTATTTTGGTAATTTTCTGTGGTTTTTGTAGTTTTTATATGATTTTATAAGATTCTGATAAGAACAAAATAGGGAAATAATGCACAGCCAAGAGAAAATTACAAATTAAAAATATTTGAGGTATACTAATGTCTTAGATATGACTATTATGAGAAAGTAAACAAACAGAGGTATCTTCATAAACTGAAATTATATTTTTCTCATTTTTCTAGAATTTTTAGTGATTTTTCCAATTTTTAAAGGGTTTTGAGATTTTAGGGTTTTTATAAGGGTTTTTGACACACAACAGGTATTGGAAGTAAAGCAAACACAAACAAACACTCGCATTTTTTAAGAAATTTTCAAACAATTTTATATTTTTTATTTTATAAGTTTTTTAGGTGGTTTTTGATTTATAGAAAGCAAATCTACAAACTTAATCCCAAAAATCACAATAAATATTACACGCTAGTTGGAGCTGATAGTAATTTTCACGTAATTTTTGGAGTTAATTTAGTAATTATTTAATAAAAAACTAGGTAGATAGTTTATAAGGACCTTGTTGTAAATAAAACAAAGTTCACATGCGAATTAATAACATATATAAAAGGCTCAAGGCGAAAGATGAAAAAAGAATAGAGATTAAACACATATGCGTAATACGCCTCATACATGCGTATAAATGTAAAGATCATGAATGTTTCATTCAAAACATAACAGAGAAGAAGTTCAGGGTTGATGATGCAAATACACCACAAATTCACGTGGGATGCACGGGCTCACACATGGAGGATTGAAATGTAATGATATAAAACAATGAGGTTCTTACTACAAAATGTCTACACTTATAACTTTATTTACTAGACTAACTAATAAAGCATAAACGTGCAGGATAAAGGATGCAAAATACCCTGATGCACGTGAGGCGCGCGTGATGGCTCTAACGTTCCGATCACCCCTTGTAAAATGATCTAACGATTGGAGGAATGTCAGGGAGACGTGCGACAAGATTTGACTTGTCAGTCTTGATCCAACGGTCTGAAAAGCTGCAACGATGGTGAGCTCAGATTAAAATTGGTGCTCTGCTCCTCATCTAATGATGTAGGAACATGGTGGATGAACTGATGGGTGGCGGGATTCGATCGGGAACTGGTGCTAATCCGTTGGGCTGATCGTGCCTCCAAATGGTCTAACACCTCTGGAGGGGTGCTCTACGTCGAATGCTAGAGGCGGATCAACTAAATGATGGTCGGATGGTCGGACAAAGGATCTCCACCTGGACCTGCTTCACCGAGCAACTAAATGCCCAACAAAGGCTCCTATCGTGCGAGGATACCTACAAATAAAAGAGAGGACTCGGGGCTACGCTCCAGTTTAGATTATTGAAGCTAGAGATGAAATAAGCGAGGGTGGATGCGAGTCGATCTCCGACGAGGGTAGCAGAAGGATATTTTGGCCTTAATCTCAACCTAAGGGTCAAGTTCAAGGATGATCAGGCTGCGGTGCGAGATGAGGTGTTCGTCAAGGGGTCGATCACTACAAAAGTGAGGGTCAGATGGGGCTTCGACCAGGTGGCCGGAGCAAATGAACTGCAACGGAGTGAAATGGATGAATCGAAAGAACATATGACATATGGAGGATAAGATGGTCACATTGAAGGATATGGTGAGAATCCTCAATGACCTGGCTATTTCACTCGACTAGTCCTTCGTCGTGACCATCTTATCCTCCAAGAAATTAAAAATTTTTTATGCGATGAAACCACATGATCAAAGAACACTTCTCGGATCATTTCATCTAAACAACAAACAAGTAATATGATAAGCTCTTGAAGCGTGGTTGTGATCGAGTCTCTAAACAAAGAGACCTCCTGTCTCAAGTTCGATATGACGGAGGAGACGCTTACGAGCGCGGGGATGAACCGCGTGCTTCTCGCAATTCATGTTGATGATCAAAGCGGCATATCTCCTAATCTCGACACACGAGATCCGACGTCTTCTTCACGAGCAAGGCACAACGAAGTAGACGGAGATCCACGAGCAAACCATCGGGCAGCATAACGACGACGTTGCGGTGATGGAGAACCTCTCTACGGCATCCATGGTGGACGACCACATGAGAGGGAGAGAGAGAGTAGGTGTGTGAAGAGAAAGAGAGAGAGATGCTTCTCAAGTATTGTGTAAAGAAGAGGAATGGGGTGCCTCTCCTTTTATAACATTTTGGGATCCATGGATCTCAATCCATGGGACAACACAAATCCAATGGTCCTCATTGATTGTGTTTCTTTTAATGGATAAGATTTATGTTGGTAAAAACCAACAACAATTAATTTAAAAAATCAAATATATATTAAATATTATTTGATTTATATCAAATCAATCTCCATTGAAGAAATAGGAAAGGAGGTAAGCCTCCTTCCATGAAGGGAGTGGACGGCCACCACATTGCATGTAGGAAATGTGCCCGCTCACCCTCCATACAAGGAAGATGGCTTCTGTTGGAAATGCGAGCCCACGACGAGCCATTATGCAATAAATGTTATTGCAAATATCATTCCCTAATCTGAAATGAAGAATAATTAATTTGCATAATAGGTCCCTTAGTACAATTAGGGTTATGTACCATGGCCATCTTAATAATCATGCTGCTGTTGATTCAACTATTGAATCATAGAGGCTAGTGCTTGGATGAATATCTAAAGAGTTAGATTGAGGACTCATCAAGCACCGTCAAATGATTGTTAAGAGATGATCTCTAGCCTGTGTAGGAGATGGAAATCCTTATCTCTGAAGGCCGATATCTGACCGACCTCTTGATGCAGGTCCTCTGCATAGGAATAGAGATTCGGAGGTGTCAGATTAGTTAGGTCAAAGAGTTGACTTAACGAAATAGAGATAACCAAAGTCCTATATCGTAAGCTGTCATGATATAGGCACGCATCCTCTGACCGGAGACAGATGTGTTACTATATGTCTGAGTGTGTACATTTGGCAGACCAATAGGTTGATGACCTAATCAAGGTCTATACACCGGCGCGCTGGTGTGCATATAAGGGCATATGAGTAATACGATCTCTCAAAGGGATCATACAGGTTCAGTTACTGAACCGGAAGACATGAGCTCACTCATGAGATATTGGGAAGAATCAAATTCCATGCGCATGGTCGTCTCGCTTTGGAAGCTTGACTGAATTTGTAGGTTTGATATATACTTTTAGTATATGATCAAGACCTAGTATAATATACGCTTTTGGAAAGTGTATGATTGATACCAACTCCCAATGATCGAATGAGAAACTTACTGATAAAACCATGAAGTAGACAGTCTAAAGTTGATCCGATACTTCGGGTTTAGTCTGAGTCTTCCAGTTTGCAGGATGTACAGGTATTGGGAATACCTGAGGGTGATTTGATCATAAACGGTTGTATAACCATGACGCTTCCATTCCTAGGGAGTGATGAAACAGGTCTGGATTTTAGTGACTCCTCTCAGTAGAGAAGTGATCTGATCTTGGTACAAGTGTTGGACATTGATCTGAATATGATTCAGATACAATGAGAAGATTAGATTTACGGTCTTGATTTAATCATGCATCTATGGGAGGCCCGCGATCTGGATTTGAGATACGATCTCAATATCCATGGCACTATACGTGGAACAATACAATCGCCCTGTCCTTATCTCCAAGTATCTGAGGAGAAATAGCATTGTTCTTAAATGGTTTAAGAACAATTCCATAAGATCTAAGCAAGCAGAATTTGATAATTAAATGTGATTTAATTATCATGATGTATGAGAAATTATCCAATATGATTAAATGTGATTTATTTATTATGGATAAGAATAATGTGGATAGTAATATCCAATTATTCATAATATGTTATAAATGTGATTTATAATATATTAGAGAGAGTTAAATATAATTTATATTCGTAGATTAATTATTAATGTGTATTGGATACACATTGTCTAATTAATTGAAAATGTAAATTACATTTTGTTTTGGGTTGTGAATATGATTCACAATATTCCAATGTCAAGATTGCAATATTCTCAAAATTAATTGACAATTATTTTTGGTGAATAAAATACCAACAAATAATTGTTGGAAAATAAGTTGAGAGAAAAACAAGGAGATGTGCAATCTCATGGGGATCCATGAGATTGCCCTCCCCATATGGGAAGGAGGGGGCGGCACCAATTCCTTTATGGAATTGGTGGCCGTCCACTCCCCCTAATGGGGAAGGTGGATCTCATTTGTTTTTCCACTCCTTATTTGGTTGCTTTAATTTGGTATTAATATATATTTGATTTATCAAATATATTTAATCAAAATTAAATCACAAGTTGTTGGTTTTACCAACAACAATCTTGACTATTGGATTGACATAAATCAATCTCATCCATTGATTTTATATGTCCCATGGATTGAGATCCATGGATCCCAAAACCCTATAAATAGAGAGGCATACCATGCTCTATCTTGACACATGCTATTGTAGCAAACAAATCTCTCTCTTTCTCATACTCGACAGCCCTCTCTCTCCCTCTCTTCTTGGTGGCCGTCCACCTTGGTGGAGAGAAACGTCGACGCCAGCGCCATCGTGC
Source organism: Ottelia alismoides (assembly GCA_037367405.1). Taxonomy (NCBI): domain Eukaryota; kingdom Viridiplantae; phylum Streptophyta; class Magnoliopsida; order Alismatales; family Hydrocharitaceae; genus Ottelia; species Ottelia alismoides. The sequence continues at coordinate 609,507 of JAZKJV010007604.1, read as the reverse complement.
TGCCGCCTCGACTCTCTGTGGTTCTTCGTCTTCTTGGAGTGCTTCACTCACAAAGGAGACGTTTGATCTCGTGCGACGAGATCAGGAGCAACCGTACTTGGATCATCTTTGATTGCGAGGACACCGCGACTCATCTCCGCGCTCGCAAGTCGTTACTCCGACGATCGGACTTGAGACAGGAGATCTCTTTTCGTAGAGACTTGATCAACCACGCTTCATGAGGTATTGCATTATACTTGCTGTGGTTATAGATGAAACGATTTGAGAATGGTTCTCGGATCATGTGGTTTCATCGGATTAAAATTTTTTAAATTCCGCTGCACCGAACAACTAGTACGACTAGTCGTTCTTCACCGTATCCGATACGACGATCATGCTTCCATGATGCGCTTGAGGATAATTTCCATATCCTTCAAGTGGTATCAGAGCCAGGTTGACGGTTTCGAATATGATTCGAAAAACCGAGGACGACTTGGGTTCGTTAAGGTCGCGAAAGTTTTTATGGCATTTGATTTCGCAGATCTGTTTAGAAAATAAATTCGGCACTGCTTAAATTATTTAAACACGAATTTAATACTTGGATTTTGTTCCCCATTAAATAAAGAAACCATAGGAACTGAGTTTGCGTAAATCGGATTTCGTATGCTCTAGTTATGGTTGTTTTAATGAACATGTATGCACTGTTGCGGGTACAGTAGATTTTAACATGATTAAAGAGTTAATTACTGTTATCATCTGCCTCGAAATGCATGCAACTCCACTTAGGTTCTATTCTAAATCAAGTTAGCAATCTATGAAAATTGAGTTTGCTTAATTTGGATTTAAATAGATTGAGATATGTTAATTTTAGTGAGTACGGGGTCCTTACTGAAATTACATTCCTAATCTAGAACCAAGTGATTGTCAATTAGTGAAATTAATTGTTAATTTCGTGAAATAATCTTGAAAAATATTTGTGAAATATTGAAACATGATTATTTGCCTAATTGACTTGGCCCCAACCAATTAATTGATTAAGATATGATCTAAATCATAATTGGAAACCACAATCTTTCAAACTTGATGCTTGAATAGGATTTGGGAATTTGTCTAGCAAATTTCCTTATAATAAAAAATGTTTTGGTTATTACTATATGGTACAATTTCGGTTGAAGAACCGATGCTCATCTCAAGTACAAAGTAATCAATTTGTCATTATCCTTTCCCGAGGCGGATATGGTACCTAGTCGGAGAGCATTGGGGTTGCGGGTTGCAACGTATGTGGTCCGTCCCACTCTCGTCGGTACTGGCCATGACAGCGGGTAGGGCCGGGATAATGTTCGAGGGATTAAGATGTATTTTTCTAATTATTAAAATTCAAATTAATACGTATTTTGAGATATTACCATATATATATTCAAGTAAAATAATCAAGTTTGATTGATTAAATTGGATGGATAATTAATTTAATATGATTAAATTGATTATGTCCAATTGAAATACTCTAATATGATTAGAGCTAATAATTCTCTTGGAAGAATTAATTATGTCAATGTGATTCACGATAATTAATTAAAATTTGAATATGATATGGAGGATCACATAAGTGACATCCATGGTCTCCCGTCAAGGCGAAGAGTTTCGTCGCCAGGGATTGCATGTGAGAGACGCCTCCCCGAAGTGACAGCTCCTGTATGCAAGCGCATCTGGATCGTGCTCTTTGCTTCTTGAAAGAGTAAGGCCGTATGCGTAGTGACCCCAATATCGGATCCTCATATTATTGGGGCGATATTGGATTGCGCATAGCGAGTACTATTCTTGTTGACGGTTGGTTCAAATAACAACGGGTCAACATCGCCTTAGGGGTGGTGGGCCCGGGTGTTAAAGACCGAATTGGGAAATGCAAGTTGGACTTGCAAAGCGGAATGTGTTCCCGCTTCTTTTTATCCGAGTTGCAGATTCTCATATTATTGGGATGTAACAAAGATAAGGAAGGAGATCCCAGATCTTGTTGAGATATAATGGTAAGTATATCTCTTACATTGAAAGTGATTAAGGGAATGAACTTTCAATGTTGACAAGGTAAGACAACTTTGATATAAAAATCCTAAATCAAAGTAATATATATATATATATATATATTTATATTTATATATTTATGCAAATTTCTTACTTCAGATAATCCTTCATTAAAACCCACTCAATAATATACTCAATAATAACCAGTGAAATATCTTGGATTGGACTCAATGATCCAGATATTGTACTTGCAGTTGAACACATAATGTATGTGGTTGCAATGTGCAAGTTTCCTCATAATAATGAGGAATGACAATTAAATAGATAATAGGACTACAACCCTAGGGTTTGTATGTCTCTATAGTCTTGATCTCATCGGATGTACTTTGGAAGTAACATGTGGATGATAATCACAATTGTCAAATAATCCTTATAAAATTAATGAAGATATTCTGGCATACATATGTGCTCTTGACATTTAACATGAATGACATGGTTCTCTGCATCATGCAGAATGGTAGCTCTAAAAGAGATGATGTATTCAAAATATTTGAATACCTACCTAAACCAATGTTTTAAGAGTTTAAATGGATGTAGATGATGAGTGTCATCATTCTACTGTTTATACTCTAGTTATTCATGAAGCTTCATAATATTCATATTATATGAATTTAATGAAGCATGTATAAATGTTGAAGAACTCTTACTTTGAATTCTTTTGAATTTAAAATAAGAGATCCTCTGTCCTGAGCAATGGTTGCTCACAGATAAAGGGAGCGCAGTGGAAGCATGGGTTGGACCCAAGAAAGAAGGAAAGTCAAAGAGTTGACTGGACTTCCATGACTTCCATATGACATCCAAAGAGTTGGATGAATACTGCAATAAGTTGATGTGTTGATAGTATGACTATCAAGTCTGTCTAGAATCCTTAGAGAAGGACTCGGATGGAGCATCGGATTAATCTACATAAATCATTGATATTGACTTGCTTATTAAATAAGATAAAGTCAAATAAATGTATCTCAATCTTCTGATGACATTTGCAATAGGTTGCATATGTTTTAGAGGACTGGAAAATTTGATCTTAAAGATCTATAGTTATCCACTTGGATATTGATGCAATTGTTGCAACAATCTCTGTTGGATTGATAGACTTGTTAATTTCAGTGGGAGAGCCCTTAGTCTTAGAGAATGTCTCTATGACCTGGATATAAGAATACACTCATTGTTTGTTTCTAAATGTTGGAAATAAACATGAATTCTGAGATAGAACTATCATAAAGAGTTATGATGGAAATATTTCAGATAGTAATCTAAACTCTAGTGGACTCCACTAAATTAGAAAATTGATTAATGGTTCATTAACATTTCTAAATACTGAAATTAAACCTTAAGATCAATATGAGGATGAAGATCGTTTGACAATGATCTAGCATCAAGCCTTGGACATTTGTTTATTGATTTGATAAATAGACTAGTAAGAGATGAAACTTTAGAATGTCTAAAATTTCATAACTTACATACCTATGAATCTTGTATTCAAAGTAAAAATGTCCAATACACCCTTCCTTGGGAAAGGTGTAATATGTCAAGGTACTCAGGATCTCATACATATTGATGTATGCGGATCATCTATATCATAGTAAACATTATGGATATGTGATATCTGTTGATGATTATGTATGATATGAGATTTCTTCTCTTCACCTAAGAAACCTTTGAAATGTTCAAAGATTTCGTAATTTTGGTTTGGAACCAAAGCCTGAAGGAAGATGAAAATGAATTTGGTCTAATCTAGGTAATCAATACCTATTAGATGAATTCATAATATACCTTATGGAGATAGGATTATAATTCCTATCCCAATCCTCCTAATACACCTTAACTCAATAGAGTTATAGGGAGATACAATTAGATCATGTGTGACATGATCTTATCAATGATGAATTTTAGCATAATTATCCCCTAGTTTCCAGGTATATATGTGTAGTAGAGACTACAATGTATATCCTTAATAAGGTTCCATGTATGTTGGAATCTAGCACTTAAAAGTGCCGCTTCATTAGGAAAATAAAGGATGGTATTGGATACCTACTTTATGGCCTTGAGATTCTAAGTATCTCATCTCTGAGAATATGATTCTTAGAGGTTGAGACTCTTGAGAATCAAGATGAAAATGAAGTGTAGGAACTCATTTAATCTTGAGAAGATAATGAGGCTCCTGAAATTGGAAATTTAAAGGATAATTAGAGATGAAACACTAATACCTCTTCAAATTAGTTTGAGGATGGACTCCAAGTGTCAGAGAAATCTGACAATGATATTTTTTAACTTAATGTGATGAAGCTTCTAAAGATCATAACATGGATAGATGGATGTTAGCGATAAAAGTCTAATGTAGACTTCATATACTAGTGTTGTATGTGGACCCTCGAGGATCCACCTATATGAATAATACCTGTAGAGGTGTAAATGGATCTTCAAGAGAAAGGAAACCTAATGAGAAGGTAGAGACCTTCAAAGCGCAGTTCGTAGCCATGAGCTGCACACTGGAAGAGAAGACATTGCTTGCGATGAGACTTGCTCTTCGGTAACCATGCTTAAAATCGTCAGATTATTGCTAACCTTAGCTACACAACTTGACTATTGCATCTTCGAGATGTAAGTCAATATTGCATTCCTCTACGAATACCTCTTTGAGGATATTCACATGAAGTATCCCTAGGGCTTCATGGTTGAGGAGAGCAAGGTGTGCAACCTAAGGAATCCATCTATGGACTCACATAAGCTTCTTGAAGTTGGATCATAAGATTTGATGAAATTATAAATGTTATGATTTCAGAATCTGAATGAGCCATGTGAAGCTTAGTGGGAGTGCTTTTGTGTTCATCATGCTAAATGTAGATAATATCCTTATCATTTGGAATGATATAAGGATGCTAATAAGTGTTTTATAGACTGGCTATTCCATATCTTGAAATATGATTTCAAAGATACCTCTTAGATCTTAGTTCTGAAGTTGTTCAGAAGCAAAGAGAAGAGGATATTGGGACTGTCACATTTATAATACACCTTGGACATATTCTATTCTTAGAAATTCCAAGAAAGGCTTCCATCGCTTAACATATGGTACTGACCTATCTAAAGGGATAGCACCTCAAAGAGTTGAGGAAGTGAATGCTAGAACTACTTGCCCTTGGGCATCAGTTCTAAGAAGCCGGGTGTGTGCTAGATATGTACAAAAGCCAGATGGTTACCATGCAGTGGGAGTAGTAAACTGTTACTAAACCTACTATGGAAATAAAACACTTGGTTGCAGTAATAACAAAATCTTCATAAATGACAAGATTTTTGAGATAATGATATCAAAGTCTTATCTTCAAAAGCTTGAGACTTTATAGATAAAGATCTAGAAAGTCTTAACTGTAGATACCTTAAGAGATAGTGATCTCTAGGAATAAGGGTATTCTGATAAGGATTATGGGAAATACCGGTTATGATAATTGTTAAGCCGAAGTGTCAAGGACATTATAGTTTTTAACAAGATTGAGTATTGATTGCATAAGATGCAACATTCGCATTAGATGCGAGCACTGTTACTGGGGATATGCCGTGCCGTAAAAGGACTTGACATAGTCTCGCAGGAACAGAGTGACCGATCAGCTTACCTAGCTATTTTATAAATAGCCTATGATTGTCACATGAGTGCGGGTTTAAATGATTAGCCCATTAATGGCTCTTTGGGCTAGTGGGAGATTGTTGGAAATGCGAGCCCACGGCGAGCCATTATGCAATAAATGTTATTGCAAATATCATTCCCTAATGTGAAATGAAGAATAATTAATTTGCATAATAGGTCCCTTAGTACAATTAGGGTTATGTACCATGTCCATCTTAATAATCATGCAGCTGTTGATTCAGCTATTGAATCATAGAGGCTGGTGCTTGGGTGAATATCTAAAGAGTTAGATTGAGGACTCATCAAGCACCGTCAAATGATTGTTAAGAGATGATCTCCAACCTGAGTAGGAGATGGCAATCCTTATCTCTGAAGGCTGATATCTGACCGACCTCTTGATGCAGGTCCTCTGCATAGGAATAGAGATTCGGAGGTGTCAGATTAGTTAGGTCAAAGAGTTGACTTAACGAGATCGAGATATCCAAAGTCCTATATCGTAAGCTGTCATGATATAGGCACGCATCCTCTGACCGGAGACAGATGTGTTACTATATGTCTGAGTGTGTACATTTGGCAGACCAATAGGTTGATGACCTAATCAAGGTCTATACACCGGCGCACTGGTGTGCATATAAGGGCATATGAGTAATACGATCTCTCAAAGGGATCATACAGGTTCAGTTACTGAACCGGAAGACATGAGCTCACTCATGAGATATTGGGAAGAATCAAATTCCATGCGCATGGTCGTCTCGCTTTGGAAGCTTGACTGAATTTGTAGGTTTGATATATACTTTTAGTATATGATCAAGACCTAGGTATAATATACGCTTTTGGAAAGTGTATGATTGATACCAACTCCCAATGATCGAATGAGAAACTTACTAATAAAACCATGAAGTAGACAGTCTAAAGTTGATCCGATACTTCGGGTTTAGTCTGAGTCTTCCAGTATGCAGGATGTACAGGTATTGGGAATACCTGACGGTGATTTGATCATAAACGGTTGTATAACCATGACGCTTCCATTCCTAGGGAGTGATGAAACGGGTCTGGATTTTAGTGACTCCTCTCAGTAGAGAAGTGATCTAATCTTGGTACAAGTGTTGGACATTGATCTGAATATGATTCAGATACAATGAGAAGATTAGATTTACGGTCTTGATTTAATCAAGCATCTATGGGAGACCCGCGATCTGGATTTGAGATACGATCTCAATATCCATGTCACTATACGTGGAACAATACAATCGCCCTATCCTTATCTCCAAGTATCTGAGGAGAAATAGCATTGTTCTTAAATGGTTTAAGAACAATTCCATAAGATCTAAGCAAGCAGAAGTTGATAATTAAATGTGATTTAATTATCATGATGTATGAGAAATCATCCAATATGATTAAATGTGATTTAATTATTATGGATAAGAATAATGTGGATAGTAATATCCAATTATTCATAATATGTTATAAATGTGATTTATAATATATTAGAGAGAGTTAAATATAATTTATATTAGTAGATTAATTATTAATGTGTATTGGATACACATTGTCTAATTAATTGAAAATGTAAATTACATTTTGTTTTGGGTTGTGAATATGATTCACAATATTCCAATGTCAAGATTGCAATATTCCCAAAATTAATTGAGAATTATTTTTGGTGAATAAAATACCAACAAATAATTGTTGGAAAATAAGTTGAGAGAAAAACAAGGAGATGTGCAATCTCATGGGGATCCATGAGATTGCCCTCCCCATATGGGAAGGAGGGGGCGGCACCAATTCCTTTATGGAATTGGTGGCCGTCCACTCCCCCTAATGGGGAAGGTGGATCTCATTTGTTTTTCCACTCCTTATTTGGTTGGTTTAATTTGGTATTAATATATATTTGATTTATCAAATATATTTAATCAAAATTAAATCACAAGTTGTTGGTTTTACCAACAACAATCTTGACCATTGGATTGACATAAATCAATCTCATCCATTGATTTTATATGTCCCATGGATTGGGATCCATGGATCCCAAAACCCTATAAATAGAGAGGCATACCATGCTCTCTCTTGACACATGCTATTGTAGCAAACAAATCTCTCTCTTTCTCATACTCGACAGCCCTCTCTCTCCCTCTCTTCTTGGTGGCCATCCACCTTGGTGGAGAGAAACGTCGACGCCCACGCCATGGTGCTGCCGCCTCGACTCTCTGCGGTTCTTCGTCTTCTTGGAGTGCTTCACTCACAAAGGAGACGTTTGATCTCGTGCGACGAGATCAGGAGCAACCGTTCTTGGATCATCTTGGATTGCGAGGACACCGCGACTCATCTCCGCGCTCGCAAGCCGTTACTCCGACGATCGGACTTGAGACAGGAGGTCTCTTTTCGTAGAGACTTGATCAACCACGCTTCAAGAGGTATTGCATTATACTTGCTGTGGTTATAGATGAAATGATTTGAGAATGGTTCTCGGATCATGTGGTTTCATCGGATTAAAATTTTTTAAATTCCGCTGCACCGAACAACTAGTACGACTAGTCGTTCTTCGTCGTATCCGATACGACGATCACGCTTCCGTGATGCACATGAGGATAATTTCCATATCCTTCAGCTTCTTCTCCTTTTATTCCATGAGATACATTATCCCATTAATTTCTCCAATATTTGCAACAACTTTTGTTGCAAATTATTTCACAAAAATAAATCCAATTTATTTTGTGAACATTGCAATCGTGCCATTGAAAAATTGTGAATCACATTCACAACCCAAAATAAAATGTAAATTACATTTTCAATTTAATATCCAATGTAAATCCAATTCACATTAACATTTAATTAACAAATGTAAATTACAAACATCTATCTCTTATAAATTATAAATCACATTTATAATATATTTGATTAATATGGATATTGCTATCCACATTATTCATATCCATGATAATTAAATCACATTTAATCATCTTGGATCTCTATTCTCTTGTGTCCAAATAATACGAATCACATTCACATTATTTATGTCTTTGATAATTAAATCACATTTAATTATCTAAGACAACTCTCTTTATAATATGAATCGAATTCATATTAATCATAATAATTAAATCACATTTAATTATCCATTTTCAGTGCTCAGATATATATACCAACAATAGAATTATCCATGAACTCCTTCATCGATAATGCGCTTTCTCCGCAGATACTTGGAGATAAGGACAGGGCGATCGTATTGTTCCACGTATAGTGACTTGGATATTGAGATCATATGTCAAATCCAGATCGTGGGCCTCCATAGATGCTTGATTAAATCAAGACCACAAATCTAATCTTCTCATTGCATCTGAATCACATTCAGATCAATGTCTAACATTTGGACCAAGATCAGATCACTTCTCTACTGAGAGGAGTCACTAAAATCCAAATCCGTTTCATCACTCCCTAGGAATGGAAGTGTCATGGTTATACAATCGTTTATGATCACATCACCCTTAGGTATTCCCAATACTTGTACATCCTGCATACTGGAAGACTCAGATCAAACCCGAAGTATTAGATAACCATTACACAGTCTACTTCAGGGTTCTATCAGTAAGTTTCTCATTCGATCCTTGGAAGTCGGTATCGATCATACACTTTCCAAAAGTGTATATCAAACCTAGGTCTTGATCATATACTTTCCAAAAGTATATATCAAACCTACAAATTCAGTCAAGCTTCCAAAGCGAGACGACTGTGCGCACGGAATTTGATTCTTCGCAATATCTCATGAGTGAGCTCATGCCTTCTGGTTTAGTAAATGAACCTGTATGATCCATTTGAGAGATAGTATTACTCATATGCCCTTATATGCACACCAGCACGCCGGTGTATAGACCTTGGTTAGGTCATCAACTTATTGGTCTGCCGAATGTACATACTTAGACATATAGTAACACATCTATCTCCGATCAGAGGATGCGTGCCTATATCGTGACAGCATACGATATAGGACTTTGGTTATCTCGATCTCGTTAAGTCAACTCTTTGACCTAACTAATCTGACACCTCCGAATCTCTATTCCTATGCAGAGGACCTGCATCAAGAGGTCGGTCAGATATCAGCCTAAATGAGAAAGGATTACCATCTCCTACTCATGCTGGGGATCATCTCTTAACAATCATTTGACGGTGCTTGATGAGTCCACAATCTAACCCTTTAGATATTCTTCCAAGCACCAACCTCTATGATTTAATAATTGAATCAACAGCTGTATGATCATCAAGATGGCCATGGTACATAACCATAATTATACTAAGGTACCTATTACGCAAATTAATTATTCTTCATTTCAGATCAGGGAATGATATTTGCAATAACATTTATTGCATAATGGTTCGCCGTGGGCTTGCATTTCCAATAATCTCCCACTAGCCCAAAGAGCCATTAATGGGCTAATCATTTAAACCCGTACTCATGTGACAATCATAGGCTATTTAGAAAATAGCTAGGTAAGTTGATCAGTCACTCTGTTCCCCCGAGACTACGCCATGTCCTTTTACGACACATGCATATCCCCAGTAACAGTGCTCGCATCTATTGCGAATGTTGCATCTTATGCAACAAATACTCAATATTGTTAGTTAAAGTCTCCTTGACACTACAACTTAACAATTATCATAACCAGTATTTTCATAATCCTTATCAGAATACCCATATTCTTGGAGATCACTATCTCTTAAGGTATCCATAGTTAAGACCTTTTAGATCTCTATCTATAAAGTCTTAAGTTTTTGAAGATAAGACTTTGAGATCACTATCTCAAAAATCTTGTCATCTATGAATATTTTGATATTACTGCAATCAAGTGTTTTATCTCCATAGTAGGATTAGCAATACTTTACTACTCTGACTGTATGGCAGGAATCTGGCTTTTGTACACATCTAGCATACACTCAGCTTCTGGTAACTAATGCACATATGCAAATAGTTCTAGCATTGACTTCCTCAACTCTTTGAGGTGCCATCCCTTTAGATAGGTCAGTACCATATCTCAAGGGATGGAAGCCTTTCTTGGAATTTTCCAGAAAATGGAATATGTCCAAGGTGTACTATTAATGTGATAGTCCCAATACCCTCTTCTCTATGCTTCTGAACACCTTCAAAACTAATATCCATGAGGTATCCTTGAGATCATATCTCAAGTTATGGAACAAGCAGATAATAAAACACTTATTATTTTCCTTATATCATTTTAAATAATTAGGATATTATCTGCATTTAGCACGATGAACACAAAGGCACTCCCACTAAGCTTCATATGGCTCATACAGATTCTATCTGAAATCATAACACTTATAATTTCATCAAATCTTATGATCCAACTTTAAGAAGCTTATTTGAGTCCATATATGGATTCTTTAGCTTGCACACCTTGCTTTCCTCAATCGTGAAGCCCTGGGGCTACTTCATGTGAATATCCTCAGAGTGGTATTCATATAGGAATGCAATCTTGACTTACATCTCTCGAAGATCCATTTACACCTTTATGGGTCTTACCCATATAGGTGTGTCCTCGAGGGTCCATATACAACACTTGTATATGAAGTCTACATTAGACTTTTATTGATAACATCCATCTATCCATGCTATGATCTTCAGAAGCTTCATCACACGATGTTCGATCATTGTCATATTTCTCTGACACATGGAATCTATCCTCAAACTCATTCGAAGAGGTATTAGTGTTTCTATTTTTATTGTCATTTTAGTTTCCAATTTTAGGAGCCACATTATCTTCTCAAGATTAAATGAGTTCCTATACTTCATTTTCATCTTGATTCTCAAGAGTCTCAACCTCTAGGAATCACATTATCATAGATGAATATTTTAAGAATCTCAAGGTCATAAAGTAGGTATCCAATACCATCCTTTATTTTCCGAATGAAGCTGCACTCTCTAGTGCTCAATTCCAACTTACTTGCATGGAATCTCATTAAGGATATATAATGTAGTCTTTACCACATATATACCTGGAAACTAAGAGGAAATTATGCTAAAATTCATCAATGATTAAATCATGTCACACATGATCCAATTGTATCTCCCTATAACTCTATTGAGTCAAGTTGTATTAGGAGGACTGAGAAGGAAATGATATTCATATCTCCATAAGGTATTCTTTGAATTTATCTAGCAGGTACTTGCTACCTAGATTAGATGAAATTCATTTTATCTTCCTTCAAACTTTGGTTCTAAACCAAAAATGATGAAATCTTTGAACATTTCAAAGGTTTCTTAGGTGAAGAGAGGAAATCTCATATCATACATAATCATCAACAGATATCACATATCCATAATGCTTACTATGATATAAATGATCCACATGCATCAATATGTATAAGATCCTGAATACCTTGACATCTTGCACCTTTCCCAAAGAAGGGTGTATTGGACATATTTTACTTTTGAATACAATATTCATAAGTATGTAAGTTTTGAAATTTTAGACATTCTAAAGTTTCATCTCTTACTATTTTGTTGATCAAATCAACAGATAAATGTCCAAGGCTTGATGCTAGATCATTATCAAATGACCTTTATCCTTCTATTGATCTTTTAAGGCTTAATTTCAACACTGGAAATGTTAATGAACCATTCATTAATTTTCTAATTTTGTGGAGTCCACTAGATGTTAGATTACTATCTGAAATATATATCCATCATAACTCTTTATGATGGCTTTATCTCAGAATTCATGTTTATTTCCAACATTTAGAAACAAACAATGAGTGTATTCTTATATCTAGGTCATAGAGACATTCTCTAAGACTATGGGCTCTCCCACTAAAATTAACAAGTCTATCAATCAAGCCTAATACTAATACTAAGACTAAGACCAAGTTCAAGTTCAACTAGATCAAGAAGAGGAAAAGAAGGGAATGGACCATGGCCAGTGTAGCCGCGTATCCCTGGGAGCCCAACCAATGAAGCTAAGTCTCCCACTACAAGCTTCATGAGATGAGAAGTTGTAAGACATAAGCTTTGCATTATTTGGCTATATACACTCCGACAAGCATTTTATTTTCAATTAAGCCTTTCCACGTTTTGGGAGTTTTTCTTGATTTTGCACACTTTTTTTGATGTGCTTATGTACAACATATCTACATGGTGTAGCATATACAAAAGGACTTTTTCTTCCTGAGCCAGTAGACAATCCCTCTTTTGAAGCATTATTGCAACCCACAACTCCTGTCTTTAGACATCAACACCGCCAGACCAAGTTGAGATGCACATCCCTCCCTAAAGGAAGACGACAGGTTCCTCCTAATAATACTACCCTCGTATGCTACCCAAGCTAAGGGATTATACCTTGTCACCTCCTCGTCCGTGGAGATATATGTGTAAAGTGCTGGTCCATGTAAATCCATTATCTGTGAGAGTCATACGTGCATTGTTAAGTGTTCTACATAGGCTCATTAAGATGACATGTGAGCATAGCCTAGTGGACTCAAAGAATTAAGTCCCTAATGGATGTGAAAAGTCTTAACCCCAAATCCTATAAGGTTCCTCTGAGTGTTAGGTGGATTAAGGACTTAACGAAGCTCCTTTTTCCAATTTAATTCCAGACTAGTTTAAATATCAACTATGATTCAGAAGAATATACAAATATATACAAAATCTTTTTGAGCAAAATTTTTGAAAACATGCAAAATTTTGAAAGTGTTTGAATGCATGGATGCAGAGGTTTTGCAAACTATTTACATATATTTGCACAAGGGTTTTTGCAAACTTTTTATTTTTCAAACATTTTCAAAAATTTTGTACTATATACATAATTTTGATACAAAAATATTTACAAACCTTTTACAATCAAAACATTTATACATTTTTTTGTACAAAAATAATTTATAAATAGCTATTTACAAACATGTATGTGCAAGAAAGAATTATGCACAAGAAAAAATTTAATTTTTATTGTGATTTCATGTTGTAGATTTTAGCCATTTTATTTATTAACGCAGTCACACAAAGTACGAGCTATGTCTAAAGTATATATGCATATATATGACACCCTCTATACTTAGCTCGAACGATGTCCTCGGAGTGATCAAAGAGTGATGATGAAGATATAACTCGTGCTTAGTATTGGGAAGTGAAATGGAGGGCTATACTACAACGACAAATAAAAGAATAGAATGAATAGGAGTCTGTGATCCCCCCATACTCACGATCAAGTAAACCTAAGTATAGAAGACTGTACACAAGGGGAAAACTGAGGGTTAGAATGTACAGGGTCTACCTCCCCTATACTTAAGGTAAAATATCCCTAAATATAGGCAACAAAACAGAGGTGAAAGGAATCAAAAGAATAATCAATAATCTGACGCCCCCTATACTTAGGGTAAAGTGCACCTTAAATATAGCATAATCATAAGTTGCAAATAGGGTGTTAGACTAAAGAATGTGCAATATGGACAACTGGATCTATACAAGGGCGAAAGACAGTGGTAATCAGGCATGAGATACAAATGATGTGAGTCAAAGACCACATCTCATGCAAAATGAATAAGGGTGACGTCAACGATCAACGGATCATTATCTAGATATGGTTTCAGGCGCTGACTGTTAACACAAAAGGTGGATACATATGACATCTTAAATATGTTGATATTACCATTGTCATGCACCTTTCGGACCAAGTATGGTCCCTTCCACTTACTCTACAACTTCCTTGGAAATAATCTAAGCCTGACATCGAATAACCATACTCACTGATTCGACTCAAAGTGCTTATGGCTGATATAAGGATCATTCCATATCTTCACTCGCTCCTTATACCGTAGCTACTTGAGAAGGTTGTATCTTTAAGCTCCTCCAGGGCTACCAATTTTGCCTTCCTTGATCTCCTATACTCTCTAGATCCAATAATATCTCGGTGACATCCCGTAGTGACTTATTCTTGATTTCCACAGGTAAATGACATGGCTTTCCATAAACGAGAGGAAAGGGAGACGTACGCAATGGAGTCTTGAAGGAAGTTTGATTTGCCCATAAGATCGAGTCCCAAAGCTGTGACCAATCCTTTCAGTATGGGCGGGACTACATTCTGCAGTATAATCTTGATCTCCCTATTTGATACTTCAGCATGACCATTGATCTGAGGATCATTTGTAGTGGCTACTCAATGGTCTATGTTGAACTCGTTAGAAAGTTCCTTTACCTTTTTGTTGATAAAGTGAGACCCCCGTCAGATATCAAAACTCTAGGCACACCGAACAGTGAAATGATATTTTTCCTTAAAAATATGCAAACAGTCTTAACATTTGAGGTTCGGACGGGAATGGCCTCAACCAGCGACTCACATAATCAACAACCAACAGAATGCACCTAAATCCCTGACTCTTAGGGAATGGACCCATGAAATCAATGCCCCATACATTAAATACCTCATAGAAGTGAATGGGTTGCATCGGCATCATGCCACGCTGTCCACAAGTGCCCATCCTTTAACAGACAATAGACCTCTTCACGAATTCATTAGAATCCTTGAAGAGGGTAGGACACCATAGGCTGGATTGGAGCGCTTTCTTTGCTATTGTCCTTCCAGAATGATGCTCTTATTGAGCAGAAACTTCAGAGTTTTGATTTAATTGTAAAAATAATGTGTCGTTGCTATCCTCAAAATTCCCGACTCAAACAAACATTTTTTTTAATTTTTTTCTATTTATTAACCTATATAGCGGACATGGTCGAACTCAGGGAGGCTACAATTTCGGAGGGTTATTCAATTAATCAGAAATTATTTAAGAGAAAACATGAATCTCAAAGGACAACTATCCATGGTTTTTGTGATTTTTTATTTTTTTATATTTTTTATATTTTTTTATTTCTAATTTTTATATTTTCTAATTTTTAAATTTTAAGTGGTTTTTAGTTTTACAATTTTTTTATTTTCAAAAATAAAGGAGAAAAATGCAAGAGATATGAAATACACGCACCAACTCTTTTTTTAAAAAAATTCAATTTATAAAAAATGCTCAGAAAAAATCCAGAGAAAATATTTTTAGGTCTTATAATTTTTGAAATATTTTTGAGAATTTATATGGAATTTTCAGATGTTTTTATATTTTTTTAAAAAACAAACAATGAGTAAATGCGAAAATGTGTACACCCTGGAGTAGTTTACAACTTAAAAATATTTCAAGCCCAAAACTCCTGACAATTATTTGTATGACAAACTACATGCAAATATATACAAACCTGAACTGAAATGACAATATTTAGATTTTTGTAGAATTTTTTGTGTTTTTTCTAAGATTTTTGATATTTCTATTTTTTTGGGGTTTTATAAATAATTAATGCACGAAATTTGTATAGAATTAAATGGAAATAAAATAAAACTACCCTAATTTTTTGGAATTCTTAGAGTTATTTTCGATTTTTGTTATGAATTTTTGAATTTCAGAAAGATAAAAATGTCATGTTTTTTATTTTTTTAATAATATCAGATGAAGACAAAATGCAATGGAAATTTTATGCTATATGGATATGCACGTCAGGATCATAGCTTTTCAAAAAGTTTTAGACTAATAAAAACATTTATTTCAATAGAATAATCACGCAAATTTAGGATTCTGAATAATAGGGATTAAAACACAATATTCAAGGTTTCTGCATTAAATAAGTAAACAAAATAAGCAGAGGGGAGAATGTGCAAATTACCCACGAAAGAGAATCTGGAGCAAGGGTGTTTTGGGAATTTTAGAATTCTCTAGGGGTATACTTGTAATTTTTCAAATAACTATTGAAACCTATCCCTTTCTTTTCTTCCTTTACATGTAAACCAGAGGGTTGGAGCCGTCGCCCCCTCCTCTTTTTTCTTCAACAGCAAGCAAAGGCGTCGCGACGACAACGGTATGGAGGTCGGCGATGCCCAGTAGATGAAGTGCTTCTCGAGGAGGGCTACGTAGGTGGTTGCGGAGGGGAGCCTGGGTCCTGGAGGTCGATGGTGCATCGATGGAGTTGTGCCTAGAGGTTGGTGCGGTGCCTCCCCATGCGGCGGAGAAGGAGGGGGGCAGCTTCAGGCAATGGTTGAGTCCAGGAGGAGCAGAGGCACTTCCAGGCGGAGGTGAAGCTCTGCCCCACGACGAGGAAGGAGGGGTGCGGCTTCAGGCGATGGTTGAGTCCAGGGGGAGCGGAGGCTCTTCCAGGTGAAGGTGAAGCTTTGCCCCATGGCGAGGATGGAGGCGAGATGGCCATGGGGAGAAGGGGGTGCCGAGATGATGGGGGCAGAGGGTGGCGACCCTGCTGCCGTTTATTTTTTTGTTTTATTTATTGTATTTCTTTGTAAATTTGATTTCTTTTGTAAATAGTGAATGAAAATAGTAATAAAAAATTTTCTAGTTTTTTGTAAATCCGAAATATAGAGTTAAAAACCGAAGATAAGAAATGTTTTTTTATTTTTTGTTATTTTTTTATGATCCTGCAAAGCAAACGTTAGAGATAAAGAAAACAAATATTTTATTATAATTACTATTTTATTTATTTACAAATAGGAAAATGAATGAGGATCCGACAGAAATGAAAGGAATCAAATCCGATTCTCCGACCACAATGCGTGGTCGGAGTTGATAGATCGTGGGAGGTAGAAATTGAACGTGGAGAGATCAAGAATGTGGGATGAAAAATCGAGTCGAAGCGGATCAAATCATGATGAAATTAATGATCTAAATAAATAAATTGACGATGAAATAAAAGTACGAGAAATAAAACTACGATTAACCTAACTAAAAAAATAATAAGAAAAATGTGGATCTCACTTTTGGAGCGGAAATGGACCGTAATCGCCTCGACGAAGGCCGACTCGCTGTCACTGGACGACTCGGAGGCTAGGCACTTTTCTTGACGAAATTTTCTCTCGGAGATCGGGCTCCTCCCTCTAAAGATTGATCAAGTTGGAATGAGGGAGAAGGAGCCATATAAATTGAAAAGACGATGGAGATGAGATTTGAATTTTTGGTTTTTTTGAATAAAGAAATAAGAGAGATGAATAATTGAAATGAGATAAAGATAAAGAGATAAAATCATTTACAAAATTATCTATTTTTTTTTAATTTTTGTCACTTTATTTATTTGAACTAAAAAAATTATTTTTTATTTCTATGTTGGTTAATTAAAAATAGCAACTATACACATATACTATATAATTATTTACAACAACATACGTACATTTTTTTTAGATTTTCTGCTTAAGTATCCTATCTCCCCCTACGTTATTCCTGGTCGATTAGGTCAAGTCTTGACCTTCTCTCGGGGTTTGGTTCAGCCTTTATACAATTTTTTTCCTTTCTTTATTTTTCCTTTCTTTCTTTATTTATTTATTTTAGGTTAAATTTAGTAAGAAGTGTACAATATTTACACACAGATGTAAGTTAGTAAGAATATGGAGTTAGTGTAATATACAGTTGTTTTATAAGGGATTATAAGCTAAAATAAACGAACAAAGCTGACGAATCATAGATTCATCGTCCCCCTATGCTTTATCTTTGCTAGTCCCTTAACAAACAGTTATTTGAAAGAATAAGTGAAGAAAAAGAAAAAGAAAGGGAAAATAAAGAAAGTAGGACAATATTGAGTATTAAACTTATCTTCATAAAATTGTAGATTGGAGCTCCGTTGGACCTTTGGATTATTAGTGTGTCAGAACTTATGTGAGACATAGAATTTTAAAATCGACAGCCTTGAAGTTCTACACATCATTGTCACAGTTTCGGCTCAAAAGTCATCTTAGATCAATCTTGTTCCCAAAGTATACCCTATGAACATTGAACAATCGACTCATCTATGTGAAAGGTTTTAGCTCTTCCCATCCAGAATGCCAGACTGCCATGCAATTCTCCTCTCTAGTGTCTCGTCCTCGGGGAGTCAGGTATTTCCTTCTAAGGTCTGTCATGCTGTGTTCACAGTCGAATTGGGGAAGAAGTTAGAAGAAGGAGAAAAGAACTGGAGGGTGGCCAGTGTAGCCGAGTCTCCACCGAGATCTGCAGGTTTTCTTGAAGCTTGGACCTTTTTGGTCAGATATTTATTTGGTAGTGGCTTCATTGTATTTGGATTTCTGGTGGTTGTGCTCGGATCTTGTTGTGCTCCTATGGATATAGAATCTTTTTGTTTCCGTACATGTTATGGGGTCTTAGAAGAAATTGTGCCCAGTCGTCCATCCCTTTTCCGAAGCTTTATTTCAACCCGTACTCCGATCTTTAGATTTCCACGCTACTAGAAAAGAAACTCACACAATCTTCCAACATCCCGTCTGAGTTGAGCTAAGTGCATAGTGCGAGAGTAGCAATTAATTCCCTATTTCATAGCTGTACTCAGAATTAAGAGACCAGGTTAGATACTAAGAGTCAAACGGTGTACATTGTCTTGTAGAACTCAAAAAATTAAGTCAAAGACCTGAAGCGCCTAAAATCCCTTTTCTCCGTGAAGTTCCTCTAAGAATTAGGTGGATTAAGGTCCAACTAAGCTCCATTCTTCAATTTTATTCCAGACATATTTTAAATGTCAATACTATCCTGAAAAATGCACATGCAAATGCAATAAAATATGCACAATGAAAAGAGAGATTTTTTAAATTATGCAAGTTTTTATAGAATTTTGCTTTTGTAGTTTTTTTTCAAAAAGGGAAAAGGGTAAGTAAAATATATACAAGATTTTTTTCTTTTGTTTATTTGTTTGTTGTTTATTTGTTATTTGTTTGTTTTTTCTTCTTCTTTTCTTATTATTTACTTATTATTTTTTTGTTATTTTTATTATTATTTATTATTATTTATTTATTTATTTTTTTATTGTTTTTACTATACGTGGATTTTAAAAAATTATATACATATCCCCCCAAATAAACGTATTTAAAAGTACGAGTTTTGCCTAAAGTATATATACAATATGTAGGACACCCCCCTGTACTTAGCTCGAACTATGTCCTCATAGTGATCAGAGAGCGACAAACGAAGACATAACTTGTGCTAAGTTTAGAAAGGTGAAAGGACTCCTATGCTACAATGACTCAAAGAAAAGATAAAAAGAAGAGAAGTTGGTGACCCCCCCTATACTTAGGATCAAGTAATCCCAAGTATAGTAGAGTGTACAAAGGGGAAAACCTATTAATAGAATGTACATACTAAAAAAGACACGATATGAAAAACATGACCCCCCTATACTTACGGTAGAGTATCCCTAAGTATATGCAACACCAAGGGTGATAAACATGATGAATATGAACAACACAAATCCTTCACCCCACTACACTTAAGATAAAGCACATCCTAAGTATAGCATATATACACACGGAAAATGGGTGGATGATAAATTGGGAGAAGAACGAGTGAAACGAAAGGATATACAAGTGGAGTGGATTTACAGAGGTCAAGAAGGTCGAAAACGAACCTTCTTGTGGAACCGCTGAGGTATGGATTTGACAAGGTGTAGGTCAATATTGGGATCATCATTAACATAAACTGAGTAGGATATGTCTTGCTTGGTAAGTCTCGCAAACATCAAATTAAAATTGCTCGAAATCATTATCAAAAAAAGTAGGATCAATTTCATCCTGGCGAGCCTCTACCGGATCATCATCTTTATCAAAAGTCCCAAATTCCTTTATAAAAGCAACTAAATCAAATTTCTCTAGATCGTTCTCATCGGAATCAAGGTGAATAGGAACGGACTTATCAGTGAAAGTAGCCAAATCATGTCTGTCTTGTCTAGTCTCAAAGTCTGCCATCCGCTCTATGGTGTCTATCGTGTAAATTCCGCGGATGTCATCATTACATCGCCATGTACCGGAAGAGGGAACTCCAATGTCTATGCTTTCTGAGTCCTCCTCTTGAAGAGGAATTCTCGGGTCTCAGTATCATCCATCATACAACAAAAATCCCTGGTAGTATCATCATGGTCAAAGTCCTTGGGGTTGTCTAACACAGGCACACTCTCATGGAATGCAGGTCTCTGGGCAGTAGTGGGTGTAGTGATCAACACATCTCTCCCTACATCAGAACGAAAGCGAATCTCTCCTGATCCATAATCAATAATAGATCTCGCAGAGGCGAGGAAAGGTCGTCCCAGGATGATTGGAGGGTTCTCTACAGAGGTGGAGATCTCCATGGGCAATGCGACAAAATAGGAAATGAATTTCATGCCCTTAATAAGAATGACAACATTTTCTCGAATACCCTTCAACCTCTTAATAGATCCATCAGCAAGTTGAACTATCATCCTGGTTTTCTTGAGAGGCCCAATATGAAGAGAGTGTACCATAGAGAAGGGTATTATATTAATTGACGAACCGTCGTCAAAGGAGAGTGTTATCACTAGAATATTCAGATATGGAGCAACTCACAAGAGGTGTGGCAGTGTTCCCTTTCTTAAAATATGGTCGGTGAGAAATGGCGTAGGCAGTGGCCATGGTCAATATTAGACACTCAGATCTTCTCCTTCACTTTCTCTTCTTGTGTTGAGGAGTAGAGAAATCTGTCATGGCCTGTTGAAGTGGGGCTATAATTATCTCATGAAGGGTGGCCACCACATCAGGTTTAGTCAACATCTTTTTGAATTTTTGGACCTCATCCATACAAGGGAGGAGATCGGAATCAACATATACATGAGGATAACCAAGAGCAGTCTGTACAGTGGCATCCTCAGGGTCAAGGTTGGGACATGACTGTGTGGGTAAATGATCGTGCATTAGGGTCCTCTGCTCACAAATTGAATAACAAACATGTCTCTCGAATTTTTTTCGTATTTTTGAAAATTTTTCATTTTTTTTGTATTTTGGGTGATTTCAAGCTCTCATCATTATCCTCAAGTGAATCCATATCCTCAAATAGTGGAGCAACGTTCTAGCTCTAATTTATGTCAAATAGATTGGAAATCCTCGAATTCATATGCTCCATCACCTGATTCAATATCTTAAGTGTAGAAAACATGAAAGGTGACTACAAAACCACGAGATAGGGTGGGTTGAATGAGGGTGGGTGAGAATCAAAGTCCTCTAACTCCTGAAATAATGGATTTGGCGGATATGCAAAAAAATCTGGAGGAAGATCCTCCTGGAAAAGGGAAGGTGGATCGACTAGAGGGTATGTGGTATCTACGAAGATCATACTAAAATGACTCCCGTCGATCATCTTCGAAACAAAGGATGAGACTGCACGAGGGTCAAGTCAAACAATTTGCAGAAAAAGGCGCAAATGCACAGCAGGATCTAGTATGCACACAAGCAATCAAACACAATACAAACCCCTAGTTCACCAACTCAACACAATGTGAAGACCATGAAGGTTCGATCTCTTAATCTTGTCTGTTTTAGAGTTAGGTGATAATCACAAGAATTGTGCAAACACTTAGGTTGAATTATGGGATTTGCGCACTAACCTTAGTATATACGCGAGCAAGTTAAAACGAATACAATGAGGGGGTTACTCTCCCCAAAATAATGATTTTTCTTATGTTTATTTTAGGGTCGAGTTTTCTTTAGCAGTCCCATGATTTAGGCAGTTATCACTTGGTTTAAGTATATTCAAAGAATCATCTACCGAGTGTCCTGTTGCCTTTTTAACTTATGTCAGTAAAAACGAGGAAGGAGATCGGAAATGCCAATGCGTGATTAAAAACGACGATGCATGCATGGGTTAGAGATGCGTACCTTGTCGCCAGCACTCTACATGCAAGTCATCTGCACAGAATTTAAATACTGAAAAATAAACTAACCTATATGATGCAAGTGAACCGTCCTAGATGATAGATTCTATTAACGGGCAAGAACAAGTTAATTTGACTAAGTCCAAATTACTATCTAGTCTGCAGGCACAGAAATTCTTATTTATGATGTTTGGACCTAATTAATTACTGGGCTCAAGAAAATTAATTAAAGCAATCAAGAGGTAGCTCACAAAATCCGCAGGAAACAAAGAAAAATAAGGCCATGAAAATAAAACCGGTGAGGTCCCCAAGTGCACTAGCACTTGGTGAAACAAACCCCGCAACAAATGAATGTCCGTTTTAAAAAGTTCAAATGTTAGAAAAGAAAAACTCTCTCTCTTTTCATCTCCTTCACTTCTTCTTCTCCTCTTCTCATGCTATCCTGTGGCTTGGTGAAGAATCAAGTTGCCTCCACGTCGCTTGGGTGCTTCCGCTCTCTGCGGGACCTCGCAAGAAAAAAGAAAAGAAAATGTGTCAGAAACACAATTATCAAATATGAGAAAATAAAATGTATGCAATGGATATAAACAATGAAGTAAATGACAAAAATGTAAATAGATATTTAAAACCAAGAATAGCAGGTCAAAAGAGAAACCTAACTACCCTCGCCATGCCTCCCCGACAATGACGGTATTTTGTTGATCGGAAACTTCAGAGATTTGATTTAATTGTAAAAATAATGTGTCATTACTATCCCAAAATTCCTGGCTTAAACAAATATTTTTTTAATTTTTTCTACTTATTAAGCTGTATAAGGGACATGGTCGAACTCAAGGAGGCTACAATTCCAGAGGGTTATTAAATTAATCAGAAATTAGTTAAGCGATATCAAGAATCTCAGAGGAGACCTATCCTTGGTTTTTGTGATTTTTTATTTTTATTCTTATAATTTTCTATATTTATTTATTTCTAATATTATATTTTATGATTTTTAAATTTTTAGTTGTTTTTAGTTTTGCAATTTTTTTATTTTAAAAAATAAATGAGATAAATGCACGAGATATGAAATACACGCACCAACTCTTTCTTAAAAATTTTCAATTTATAAAAAAAATGCTCAAAAAATCCATAGAAAATATTTTAAGGTTTTAAAAGTTTTTAAATATTTTTGGGAATTTTGATGGAATTTCCAGATGTTTTTATATTTTTTTAAAATCAAACTGTGAGAAAATACGAAAATGTGCACAGTCTGGAGTAATTTGAAACTAAAAATATTTTAAGTAACCAAAACTCCTGACAATAATTTTTATGACAGACTACTTGAAAATATCTCAAATAAGAACCGAAATGACAATATTTGAATTTTTGTAGATTTTTTTATGATTTTTATAAGTTTTTTAGTATTTTCTATTTTTTGGGGGTTTATAAATAATTAATGCACGAAATTTGTATAAAAATTAAATGGTAATGAAATAAACCTACCTATTTTTTTGAAATTTGTAGATATTTTCAATTTTTTTATGAATTTTCGAATTTCAGAATGATAAAAATGGCATGTTTTTGATTTTTTTAATAATATCAAATGAAGACAAAAAGCAATGAAAATTTTATGCTAGATGGATATGCAAATCAGGATCATAACATAACTTTTCAAAACTTTTTGGACTAATAAAAACATTTATTTCAATAGAATAATCGTGCAAAATTAGGAGTCTGAATAACAGGGGCTAAAACAGAATATTCAAGGTTTTTGCATTAAATAAGTAAACAAACTAAATAGAGGGGAGAATGTGCAAATTACCCAAGAAATGCGTGCATAGCACGTGCTTGAGAATATTAAGCAAGGGCGTTTTTGGAATTTTAGAATTCTCTAGGGGTATACATGTAATTTTTCAAATAACTATTGAACCCTAGCCCTTTCTTTTCTTCCTTTCCAAGTAAACCAGAGAGTTGGAGCCGCCACCCCCTCCTCTTTCTTCTTCAACTGCAAGCAAAGGAGGCGCGGCGGCGACGGTATGGAGGTCGGCGATGCCCAGTAGATGGTATGCTTTTGGAGGAGGGCTACGTAGGTGGTTGCGGTGGGGTGCCCGGTGCCTGGAGGTCGATAGTGCGTCGGTGGTGCTGGGCCTGGAGGTTGGTGCAACGTTGCCCCATGCGGCGGAGAAGGAGGGGGGCAGCTTCATGCGATGGTTGAGTCCAGGAGGAGCAGAGGCGCTTCCAAGCGGAGGTCCACCCCACGGTGAGGAAGGAGGGGGGCGGATTTAGGTGATGGTTGAGTCCGGGGGGGGGGGGATGCACTTGCAGGAAGAGGTGAAGCTTTACACCACAACGAGGAAGGAGGCGAGAAGGTCGTGGCGAGAAGGGTGTGCGACGACTATGGTGGTTGGGGGTTGCGACCCTGCTACCGTTTCTTTTTTTGTTTTATTTTGTTTTATAATTTTTTGTAAATTTTATTTCTTTTCTAAACAGTGAATGAAAATAGTAATAATTTTTTTTATTTTTTTTGTAAATCCAAAATATAGGAGTTAAAAACCAAAGATTAGAAATTTTTTTTGTTTCTTTTCTAAATGATCTTGCAAAATAAACGTTAGAGATAAAGAAAACAATTATTTTTTATTTTATTTTTATTTATTTACAATTAGGAAAATGAATGAGGATCCGGTGGAAATGAAATGAATCGAATCTGATTCTTCGACCACCATGCGTGGTCAGAGTTGATAGATCGTGGGAAGTAGAAATTGAACGCGGAGAGATCAAGAATGTGGGATGAAAATTGAGTCGAAGTGGATCAAATCGTGATGAAACTAATGATCTAAATAACGAAATTGACGATGAAATAAAAGTATGAGAAATAAAACTACAATTAATCTAAATAAAAAAATAAGAAAAATGTGGTTCTCACCTTAGGAGTGGAAATGGACCGTAATCGCCTCGAGGAAGGCCGACTCGCTATCACCGGATGACTCGGAGGCTAGGCACTTTTCTCGATGAAATTTTCTCTCGGAGATCGGGCTCCTCTCTCTAAAGATTTATTAAGTTGGAATGAGGGAGAAGGAGCCATATATATAATTAAGATAATGGAGATGAAATTTGAATTTTTGGTTTTTTTGGATAAAGAGATAAGAGACATGAAAATTTGAGATGAGATAAAGATAAAGAGATAAAACTATTTACAAAATTATCTATTTTTTTTGAATTTTCGTCACTTTATTTATTTGAACTAAATTTCTTTTTATTTTTTATGGTGGTTAATTAAAAATAGCAACTATATACATATACTAGAAACATATATGACATTATACAGAAGAGTAAATGAGGAAATTAGTTTTTTTTTAATTTTAAATTTTATTTTTATTTTAAATAATTAGTAAGAATAATCAACAAATATACACAAATACAATATTTACAAAATACATGCGAAAATTGCACAAATCACCCTAGAAAACAAACGTTTTAGTCGTAACTCCAAAAATTATAAAATCACATCCATTTTAAAGATAATTTAATTTAGAATCCAATGGAAGTGAGATTGGTTCAATTTGATTTCATATGGAGCCAAAATTGGTCTTTCAATTAGTTCTCAGTAGCTTTTTCCAATGTGCTTGCTTTTATTCTTGACATTATTTATTGTGCAATTATTTTTATTAATTAGGACAAATTTTTATTTTCAATTTTGGTTTTGAAAGTTATTTAAATTGAGGCCAATTAAAGCACAAATATATTAGTGTCAGTTTTATACAGATATACACAGAATAAGTGAGAAGTATTTACAACAACACATACACATTTTTTTGGATTTTCTACATAAGGACCCTATCTCCCCCTACTTTATTCTTGGTCGATCAGGTCAAGTCTTGACCTTATCTCGGGGTTTGGGTCAACCTGTATACAGTCTTATTTTTTTCTTTTCTTTATTTTTCCTTTCTTTTTTTATTCATGCCTCAGTGATAGGCTCAATCTGCTCAGATTTCTCAAGATGTTCCAAACAAGCGGCATTATCCGCCACCACATTCTTAACGTCAGGTTTATCCTTAATCTCAATATCAAATTCTTGAAGTAGAAAGATCCATCTGGTTGATCTGGCCTTGGCATCCTTCTTTGTCATGAGGTACCTAATGGCAGTATGATCGATATAGATTGTTACTTTGGATCCAATAATATACGATCTGAACTTATCCAAGGCAAATACTACAACTAGCATCTCTTTGTCTGTGACTGTGTAGTTCTGTTGAGCGGCATGCAATGTTCGACTAGCGTCGGCTAGTGCAGTGAATGGAAAATGGTGATCCATCCCTCCTCTGTCCTAGCGGCAAAGTCAGAGGCATCCGTCATGATCTTGAATCGAAGAGACCAATCAGGCATCTGAAGGACAAGAGCGTCAATAAATAGATTCTTGAGAGTCTCAAATGACGCAAGACACTTATCATCTACAATGAACTCGATGTCTTTGATTAGCAGATTAGTCAACGATCGGGCAATCCTGCTAAAGTCCTGAGGGACAGTGTATTGAGTTTCCTGATGATATCCACCTTTGCTAGATCAACCTCCATGTCCCTATTGGAGAAGATATGACCAAGAACCGTCCCCTAAGTCACCATGAAGTGACTCTCCTACCAAGATAAAACAAGATGGACCTCACCTAGTCTAGGATATCAAGACAAGCATCAAATCTGTCGCCATTGACTTAAACGTCATCCATGAAGACCTCCAAGCAATCACCCACCATGTTCGAGAATATGGAAAACATGCACCTTTGGAATGTTGCCGGGGCGTTACATAGAACAAAGGGCATCCGTATGAAAGCATAAGTCCCAAACGGATAGGTGAATGTCATTTTGTCCTAGTCTTCGGACTGTATGACCACCTGAATTTATCCAGAGCACCCGTCAAGGAAGTAGTAATGATTCTTTCCGGCTAGCCTTTCTATAATCTGATCAATAAAAGGAAGCATGAAATGATCCTTCTTGGTGGCCTGATTCAATCATCCGTAGTCTTCACAGACCCTCCAAGAAGTGGGTACCCGGGTAGGGATCTCCTCTCCTGACTCACTTATAACTGTGGTGATGCCCGTCTTCTTGGTCACCACAAGCAATGGACTAATCCACTTTGAGTGCAAGATGGGGTAGATAAAATTAGCACTCCACCATTAGGATATTTGTTTCATGACCACTTCTCGAAGATTCGGGTTCAGCCGTCTCTGGAACTCACGCTATGGCTTAGCATCCTCTTTGACATAGATATGGTGAGAGCACATGGACGGACTTATCCTCTAGAGATCAGCTCGTTGGACATGCGAGCCCACGACGATCCATTTTGCAATAAATGTTATTGCACATATCATTCCCTGATCTGAAATGAAGAATAAATAATTTGCATTAAAGGTCCCTTAGTACAATTAGGGTTATGTACCTTGGCCATCTTAATAATCATACAGTTGTTGATTCAACTATTGAATTATAGAGGCTTGTGCTTGGATGAATATATAAAGGGTTAGATTGAGGACTCATCAAGCACTGTCAAATGATTGTTAAGAGATGATCTCTAGCATGAGTAGGAGATGGCAATCCTTTCTCATTTAGGCTGGTATCTGACCAACCACTTGATGCAGATCCTCTGCATAGGAATAGAGATTCTGAGGTGTCAGATTAGTTAGGTCAAAAAGTTGAGTTAACGAGATTCAGATAACCAAAGTCCTATATCATATGCTGTCACGATATAGGCACGCATCCTCTGACCAGAGACAGATGTGTTACTATATGTTTGAGTATGTATATTTTGCAGAGCAATAGGTTGATGACCTAACCAAGGTCTATACACCGGCACGCTGGTGTGCATACAAAGGCATATGAGTAATACGATCTCTCAAAGGGATCATATAGGTTCAGTTACTGAACTGAAAGACATAAGCTCCCTCAAGAGATATTGGGAAGAATCAAATTCCATGCGCACGGTCATATCAATTTGGAAGCTTGACTGAATTTGTTGGTTTGATATATACTTTTGGAAAGTATGTGATCAAAGACCTAGGTATGATATACGCTTTTGGAAAGTGTATGATCGATACCAACTCCCAATGATCGAATGAGAAACTTACTGATAAAACCATGAAGTAGACAGTATAAAGTTGATCCAATACTTCGGGTTTAGTCTGAGTCTTCCAGTATGCAGGATGTACAGGTATTAGGAATAACTGAGGGTGATGTGATCATAAACAATTGTATAACCATGACGCTTCCATTCCTAGGGAGTGATGAAACGGGTCTGGATTTTAGTGACTCCTCTCGGTAGAGAAGTAATCTGATCTTAGTCCAAATGTTGGACATTGATCTGAATGTGATTCAAACGCAATGAAAAGATTAGATTTGCTGTCTTGATTTAATCAAGCATCTATGGGAGGCTCGCGATCTAGATTTGAGATATGATCTCAATATCCAAGTCCCTATACATGGAACAATACAATCGCCCTATCCTTATCTCCATGTATTTGCGGAGAAAGCGCATTATCCTTGAAGGAGTTCATGGATAATTCTGTTGTTGATATATGTATACAAGCATTGAGAAAATGGATAATTAAATGTGATTTAATTATCATGAGTAATATGAAATTGATTCATATTATAAAGAGAGTTATCTGAGATAATTAAATGTGATTTAATTATCAAAGATGTGAGTATTATGAATGTGATTCATATTATTTGAGAACAAGAGAAAAGTGATCCAAGATGATTAAATATTATTTAATTATCATGGATATGTATAACGTGGATAGCAATATCCATATTAGTCATATATATCATAAATGCGATTTATAATATATAAGAGAGAGCTATTTGTAATTTACATTTGTTAATTAAATGTTGATGTGAATTGGATTCACATTGGACAATTAATTGAAAATGTAATTCACATTTTATTTTGGTTGTGAGTATGATTCACAATTTTCCAATGGCAAGATTGTAATATTCACAAAATAATTATCAATTATTTTTATAGAATAATTTACAATAAGTGTTGTTGTAAATCTTGGAAATTTCCATGGAATAATGTAATCTCATGAGATCTCATGAGATCACATGAGAATGCCACCAAATCCAATATTATGGAAGGAGGCAATCTTCATTCCATAATCTCAATGCTCGATTGATTTAATTTGAGATTGATTTATATTGATTTATCAATATAGATTTAATATAAATTAAGTTAATTGTTATTGGTTTTCACCAATACAAATCTTAGCCATTAAAAAAAACACAATCAATGAGAGCCATTGGATTTGTGTTGCCCATGGATTGAGATCCATGAATCCCAAAATATTATAAATGGAGAGGCACCCCATTTCCATTTTTTACACAATGCTTTAGAAGCATATCTCTCTCTATTTCTCTCTACATGTCAGCCCTCTCTCTCCTTCTCATGTGGCCGTCCACCATGGATGCCCTAGAGAGGTTCTCCATAACCGTAGTGTCGTCGTTATGTTGCCCGACTCTTTCCTCATGAATCTTCGTCTCCTTCGGTGCGCCTCTCTCGTGAAGAAGATGATGGATATCCTGTGTCAAGATCAGGAGATACACCGCTTGGATCATCAACATGGATTGCGAGAAGGATGCGGTTCATCCCCGTGCTCGCAAGCGTCTCCTCCGTCGGATCGGACTTGAGACAGGAGGTCTCATCATTTAGAGACTCCATCGCAACCACACTGCAAGAGGTAATCCTATTACTTGTTTGTGGTTTAGACGAAATGATCCGATAAGTGTTCTCGGATCATGTGGTTTCGTCGCATACAAAATTTAATTTCCGCTGCATAGAACAACTAGTGCGACTAGTCGTTCTTCGTCGTATTCGATACGATGCTCACGCTTCCGTGATGTGCTTGAGGATTATACCATATCCTTCAAGTGGTATCAGAGCCTTGGGTCGATGATTTTGGATACGATCCATAAACCGAGGACGACTTGGGTTCTTTATGGTTTGCCAAAGTTTTCTTGCATTTCATTTTCGCATCTCTGTTTTGATATTACTTTCAGCTCTGTTTAAATTGTTTAAACACGAAAATAATAATTGATTTTTGTTTCCCATTAAATAAGGAAACCGTAGGATCTGAGTTTACGTGATTTCGTTTCCGTTTGCTCACGATATGCTCATTTTAGTGAACATGTATCCACAGTTTCGGGGACTGCGAATCTCAACGTAATTAAAGAGTTAATTGCGGATTTGAGATGCCTTAAATGCATGCAAATAACTTAGGTTCGTTGTAAACCAAATTAGCAAACTTTAGGAACTTACTTTGCTTAATTTGGATTTAAATTGATTGAGATATGATATTTTTAGTAAGTTAAGGTCACTGCTAGAAATACTTTCCTAATCAAGAACCTAGTGATTGTCATTTAATCAGTTAAGTGAAATTAAATTGTTTAATTTCCTGAAATAATTGTGTATAAATATTTGTAAAATATTTAATGATAATTATTTCCTTAAATGACATTGCCTTAACCAATATTTGATTAGATGTGATCTAGATCACTAATTGGTTACATGATCTACATTCCAACAAACATGTTGCTTGAATAGGATTTGGGATTTGTTTAGCAAATCTCATTATGACATTAATCAAAATTGTTTTGATTATTATTATATGCTATAATTTCGGTTGAAGAACCGATAATCATCTCAAGTACAAAGTGATATATTTTGCATCATCCTTTCCCGAGGTGGATATTGTGTCAAGTCAGAGCATTGGGATAGCGGGTTGTAACGTATGTGGTCCGTCCCACTCTCGTCGGTACTGGACATGACAGCGGGTAGGGTTAGTATAATGCTTAAGAAATCATGATGTATTTCTTAAAATTCGAAATAATACGTATTTGAGATAATATCATAATTCAAGTAACAATTTAAAAACATATTTGTTGGATATTAATTGGATCATTAATTTAATATGATTAGATTAATTGGAATCCAATTGAAATTAAAAATACTCTATTATGAATAGAGATGTTATTTCCCTTGAAAGAATCAATCATATTGAATATGATTCATAATGATTAATTAAAATTTGAATATGAGGTGGAGGATCATATAAGTGACATCCATGGTCTCCCGTCATGGCGGAGGGTTCCGTCTCCAGGGATTGTATGTAGGAGACACCTGTCCGAAGTGACAGCTCCTGCATGCAAGCGCATCTGGATCGGGCTCTTCGCTTTTTGAAAGGGTAAGGACGTATGCGTAGTGACCCCAATATCGGATCCTCATATTATTGGGGTGATATTGGATTGCGCATAGCGAGTTGTATTCCTGTTGACGGTTGGTTCAATTAATGATAGGTCAACATCGCCTTAAGGGTGGTGGGACCGGGTGTTAAAGACCGAATTGGGAGATGCAAGTTGGACTTGCAAGGCGGAATGTGTTCCCGCTTCTTTTTATCCGAGTTGTAGGTTCTCATATTATTGGGATGCAACAAAGATAAGGAAGGAAATCCCAGATCTTGCTTGAGATATAATGGTAAGTACATCTCTTACATTAAAAGTGATTAAGGGAATGAACTTTCAGTGTTGACAAGGCAAGACAACTTTGATATAAAAATTCCTAAATCAAAGTAAAATATGTATATATATATATATAAATATATACGCTTATGCAAATTTCTTATTTCAGATAATCATTCATTAAACCCACTCAATGTTATACTCAATAATAACCAGTAAAATATCATGGATTGGACTCATGATCCAGATATTGTACTTGCAGTTGGACACATGATGTATGTAGTTGCAATGTGCAAGTTTCCTCATAATAATGAGGAATGACAAATAAATAGATAATAGGACTACAACCCTAGGGTTTTTATGTCTCTGTAGTTTTGATCTCTCATCGAATGTACTTTGGAAGTGACATGTCGATGATGATCGCAATTGTCAAATAATCCTTATAAAATCAATGAAGATATTTTGGCATACATATGTGCTCTTGACATGTAATCATGAGTGGCATGGTTCTCTGCATCATGCAAAATGGTTGCTCTATATGAGATGATGTATTCAAATTGTTTGAATACCTATCTGAACCAATATTTCAAGAGTTTAGATGGATGTAGATACGATGAGTGTCATCGTTGTACTGTCTATACTATAGTAATTAACGAAGCTTCATAATATTCATATTGTATGAATTTAATGAAGCATGTATAAATGTTGAAATGCTCTTACATTGAATTCTTTTGAATTTAACGTAAGAGATCCTTAGTCTTAAGCAATGGTTGTTTATAGATGAAAGGAGGACAGTGGAAGCATGGGTAAGACCTGAGTAAGAAGGAAAATCGAAGAGTTGACCTACTTATCTGACTTCCATATGGCATCCAAAGATTTGGTTGAATGCCAATACTGCAATGTGTTGATGTGTTGACAGTATGGCTATCAAATCTTTCTAGAATCCTTAGAGAAGGAATCAGATAGTACATCAAAATAATCTACATATAATCATTGAAATTGACTTACTTATTTTATAAGATAAAGTCTAATAATTGTATCTCAATCTTGTAACAACACATGCAATATGTTGCATATTTTTTAGAAGACTGGAAAATTTGATCTTAAGGTTTATAGTTATCCACATGGACATTGATGCAATTGTTGCAACAATCTCTGTTGGAATGATAGACTTGTTAATTTCATTGGGAGATCCCTTTGTCTTAGAGAATGTCTCTATGACCTAGATATAAGAATACACTCATTGTTTGTTTCTAAATGTTGGAAATAAACATGAATACTGAGAGAAAACTATCATAAAGAGTTATGACGGATATATTTCAGATAGTAATCTAACATCTAGTGGACTCAACAAAATTAGAAAATTAATGAATGGTTTAATAAGATTTCTAATACTGAAAATTAAAACCTTTATAAGATCAATTGGAGGATGAGGATCATTTGACAATGATCTGGCATCAAGTTTTCGACATATGTCTGTTGATGAGATCAATGGACTAGTGAGAGATGAAACTTTAGATTACCTAAAGGTTCAAATCTTACATACTTGTGAATATTGTATTCAAAGTAAAATGTCCAATACACCCTTCTTTGGAAATGGTGTAAGATATCAAGGTATTCATGATCTCATACATATTGATGTATGCGGATCATCTATAACATAGTAAACATTATGGATATATGATATCTATTGATGATTATGTATGATATGAGATTTCTTCTCTTCGTCTAAAGAAACATTTGAAATGTTCAAAGATTTCATTATTTTGGTTAACAACCAAAGTTTGAAGGATGATAAAATGAATTTGCTCTAATCTAGGTAGCATGTACCTGTTAGATGAATTCAAAAGAATACCTTATGGAGATATGAATATCATTTCTATCTCAATCCTCCTAATACACCTTGACTCAATATAGGGAGATACAATTGGATCATGTGTGATATGATTTCATCAATGTTGAATTTTAGCATAGTTTCCTCTTAGTTTCCAGGTATATATGTAGTAGAGACTGCATTATATATCCTTAATAAGATTCCATGCAAATAAGCTAGAATCAAGCACTAGAGAGTGCTACTTCATTAGGAAAATAAAGGATGGTATTGGATGCCTACTTTATAACCTTGAGATTCTTAAAAGATCTCATCACTGAGGATATGATTCTTAGAGGATGACTCTATTGAGAATCAAGATGAAAATAAAGTGTAGGAACTCATTTAATCTTGAAAAGATAATGAGGCTCCTGAAATTTGAAACTAAAAGGACAATTAAAGATGAAACACTAATACCACTTTAAATAAGTTTGTGGATGTATTCCATATGTCAGTTAAGTCTGACAATGATCGAATTTCATGTGATGAAACTTCTAAAGATCATTACATGGAAAGATGGATGTTAGCAATAACGTCTAAAGTAGACTTCATATACAAGTGTTGTATATGGACCCTCGAGGATACACCTATATGGGTAAGACCCATAAAAGGCGTAAATGAATCTTCAGTAGAAAGAAATCATGATTACATTCGTCTATGAATACCTCTCTGAGAATATTCACATGAAGTAGCCCCAGGGTTTCATGGTTGAGGAAATCAAGGAGTGCAAGCTAAGGAATCCTTCTGTGGACTCAAAATAAGCTTCTTGAAGTTAGAACATAAGATTTGATGAAATTATAAATGTTATGATTTCAGATAAAATCTTGGTGAGCCATGTGAAGCTTAGTGGGAGTGCCTTTGTGTTCATCGTGCTAAATGTAGATGATATCCAAATCATTTAAAATGATATACGGATAATAATAAGTGTTTTATAATCTGGTTGTTCCATAACATGAGATATGATTTCAAGAATATCTCTTAGATCTTAGTTCTGAAGTTGTTCAGAAGTAAAGAAAAGAGGATGTTGGGACTGTCACATTTGTAGTACACCTTGAACATATTCCATTTTCTGGAAAATTCCTAGAAAGGCTTCAATCCCATAAGATATGGTACTGACCTATCTAAAGGGATAACTCCTCAAAGAGTTAAGGAAGTGAATGCTAGAACTGCTTGCATTTGTGCATAAGTTACGAGAAGCTGAGTGCATGCTAGATGTGTACAAAAGCCAGATATCTGCCATGTAGTGGGAGTAGTAAACTATTACTATTGCTAATATGGAGAGAAAATAGTTGATTGCAGTAATAACAATATCTTCATAGAGGATAATATTTTTTGAGATAGTGATCTCAGAGTCTTATCTTCAAAAACTTAAGACTTTATAGATAGAGATTTAAAAGGTCTTAACTGTGGATACCTTAGGAGATAGAGATCTCCAGGAATAAGGGTATTCTGATAAGGATTATGGAAATACTGGTTATGATAATTGTTAAGCTATAGTGTCAAGGACACTATAACTAACAAGATTGAGTATTAGTTGCATAAGATGCAACATTCGCATTGGATGTGAGCATTGTTATTGGGGATATGCAAGTGCCGTAAAAGGACTTGGCGTAGTCTAGCAGGAACATAGTGACTGATCAACTTACCTAGTTATTTTCTAAATAGCCTATGATTGTCACATGAGTATGGGCTTAAATGATAAGACCATTAATGGATCTTTGGGCTAGTGGGAGATTGTTGGACATGCGAGCCCACGACGAGTCATTTTGCAATAAATGTTATTGCACATATCATTCCCTGATCTGAAATGAAGAATAAATAATTTGCATTATAGGCCCCTTTGTACAGTTAGGGTTATGTACCATGGCCATCTTAATAATCATACAGATGTTGATTCAACTATTGAATCATAGAGGCTGGTGCTTGGATGAATATCTAAAGGGTTAGATTGAGGACTCAACAAGCACCGGCAAATGATTGTTAAGAGTTGATCTCCAGACTGAGTAGGAGATGGCAATCCTTTCTCATTTAGGCTGGTATCTGACCGACCTCTTGATGCAGGTCCTCTGCATAGGAATATAGATTCGAAGGTGTCAGATTAGTGAGGTCAAAGAGTTGACTAAACGAGATCGAGATAACCAAAGTCCTATACCGTATGCTGTCATGATACAGGCACACATCCACTGACCAGAGACAGATGTGTTACTATATGTTTGAGTATGTACATTTGGCAGACCAATAGGTTGATGACCTAACCAAGGTCTATACACCGATGCACTGGTGTGCATATAAGGGCATATGAGTAATACGATCTCTCAAAGGGATCATACAGGTTCGGTTACTGAACCGGAAGACATGAGCTCCCTCATGAAATATTGGGAATAATCAAATTCTGTGCGCACAATCGTCTCTCTTTGGAAACTTGACTAAATTTGTAGGTTTGATATATACTTTCGGAAAGTATATGATCAAGACCTAGGTATTATATACGATTTTGGAAAGTGTGTGATCGATACCAACTCACAATGATCGAATGAGAAACTTACTGATAAAACCATGAAGTAGATAGTATAAAGTTGATCCAATACTTCGGGTTTTGTCTGAGTCTTCCAGTATGCAGGATATACTGGTATTGGGAATACCTGAGGGTGATGTGATCATAAACGATTGTATAACCATGATGCTTCCATTCCTAGGGAGTGATGAAACAAGTCTGTATTTTAGTGACTCCTCTCGGTAGAGAAGTAATCTGATCTTAGTCCAAATGTTGGACATTGACCTGAATGTGATTCAGATGCAATGAGAAGATTAGATTTGCGGTCTTGATTTAATCAAGCATCTATGGGAGGCCCGCGATCTGAATTTAAGATATGATCTCAATATCCAAGTCCCTATACATGGAACAATATAATCACCTTGTCCTTATCTCCAAGTATTCGTGGAGAAAGGGCATTATCCTTGAAGGAGTTCATGGATAATTATGTTGTTGATATATGTATCCAAGCATTGAGAAAATGGATAATTAAATGTGATTTAATTATCCTGAGTAATATGAAATTGATTCATATTATAAAGAGAGTTACCTGAGATAATTAAATGTGATTTAATCATCAAAGATGTGAGTAATATGAATGTGATTCATATTATTTGAGAACAAGAGAAAAGTGATCCAAGATGATTAAATATGATTTAATTATCATGGATATGAATAATGTGGATAGCAATATCCATATTAGTCATATATATTATAAATATTATAAATGTGATTTATAATATATAAGAGAGAGCTATTTGTAATTTACATTTGTTAATTAAATGTTGATGTGAATTGGATTCACATTGGACAATTAGTTGAAAATGTAATACACATTTTATTTTGGGTTGTGAATATGATTCACAATTTTCCAATGGCAAGATTACAATATTCATAAAATAATTATCAATTATTTTTGTAGAATAATTTACAACAAGTGTTGTTGTCAATCTTGGAGATTTCCATGGAATAATGTAATCTCATGAGATTACATGAGATTGCCACCAAATCCAATATTATGGAAGGAGGCAATCTTCATTCCATAATCTCCATGCTTGATTGATTTAATTTGGGATTGATTTATATTGATTTATCAACATAGATTTAGTCTAAATTAAATTAATTGTATTTGGTTTTTACCAATACAAATCTTAGCCATTA
This sequence comes from Ottelia alismoides, assembly GCA_037367405.1. Lineage (NCBI taxonomy): Eukaryota > Viridiplantae > Streptophyta > Magnoliopsida > Alismatales > Hydrocharitaceae > Ottelia > Ottelia alismoides. The sequence goes on along the minus strand of JAZKJV010007604.1, from coordinate 572,112 downwards.
AAAGCAATACAATCAATGAGAGCCATTGGATTTGTGTTGCCCATGGATTGAGATCCATGGATCCCAAAATATTATAAAAGGAGAGACACCCCGTTTCTCTTCTTTACACAATGCTTGAGAAGCATATCTCTCTCTCTATTTCTCTCTACACGTCAGCCCTCTCTCTCCTTCTCATGTGGTCGTCCACCATGGATGCCTTAGAGAGGTTCTCCATTACCGCAGTGTCATCGTTAAGCTGACCGACTCTTTGCTCGTGAATCTCCGTCTCCTTCGATGTACCTCTCTCGTGAAGAAGATGATGGATCTCGTGTGTCAAGATCAGGAGATACACCGCTTGGATCATCAACATGGATTGCGAGAAGGACGCAGTTCATCCCCACGCTCGCAAGCGTCTCCTCCATCGGATCAGACTTGAGACAGGAGGTCTCTTTGTTTAGAAACTCGATCGCAACCGCGCTTCAAGAGATAATCCTATTACTTGTTTGTGGTTTAGATGAAAAGATCCCAAAAGTGTTCTTGGATCATGTGGTTTCGTCACATAAAAATTTTAATTTCCGCTGCATAGAACAACTAGTGCGATTAGTCATTCTTCGTCATATTCGATACGATGCTCACGCTTCCGTGACGCGCTTGAGTATTATAGCATATCCTTCACAGCTATGCTCCACCCTATTTCCTTGTGGTTTTTCACGAACCTCCATCAAACAAGATTCTTTCTCTCTAGTAAAATCAACTGAGATAATGAGTGGGTACATATCTGGCTCCCTCGCAAGGAATCTATACTTCATCGAATGCAGAAAGGGCTTCAGTTCTTGGCAACTATAAGCTGGCAAATATGGATTCTGGAATGGCTGCATGAAGGCAACCAGATCTGTGTGCTAGAACTCTCGCTGATCATGAATCTCTGGTGAAGTTGGCTCTGTTGGTGTATCTGTAATCTGTGCTAGCTCGGTCTCTACCCTAGTTGCTGGATCTGTGGGAACCAGACAAGGTAACACCTCATCAAACTCAGCCCAATCTTTGTCTGAATATGATGGATCTAAATCAGAAGAAGAAGAAACATAATTTGCCTCAGGTATCCTGAATGCGGTCGTCACCCTCAAAAGTATCCTCAGCCAAGAGTGTGCTCTTCGAACTCTCCTCTATTGTAAGATGTGAATATGTGGTATATGTGAAGGATATGGGTAAATCCTCAAACACATCACGAAAGCGTGAGGATCTCATCGAATGCGATCGTGAGCGACTAGTCGCACTAGTTGGTCCGTGCAGTCGAATTTAAAAATTTTTAAATAATGAAACCACAGGATCAAAGAACACCTCTTAGATCGTTTCATCTAAACCACAAATAAGTACTAGGGTTACCTCTTGAAGCGTGGTTGCAATGGGGTCTCTAAACGAAGAGACCTCCTGTCTCAAGTCTGATCCGACGGAGGAGACGCTTGCGAGTGCATTTGATGAGATGCGTGCTCCTCGCAATCCATGATGATCCAAGTGGCAGATCTCTTGATCTCGTCGCACAAGATCCAAAATCTTCGTATTGAGTGAGATGCACCGAAGGAGATGGAGATCCACGAGTAGTTGATCCGACAGCATAACGACGATGCTGCGTCGATGATGACTCTTATAATGGCTCCGTGGTTGGACGTCCATTATAAGAGAGAGAGAGAGGCTTGGCTTGTGGAGAAAAAGAGAGAGAGCATTCATTAATCATGTCTCCCAAAGAGCAAGGGGTGCCTCTTCTTATATAGGGTTTTGGAAGTCCATGGATCCCAATACATGGACGACACAAAACTAATGGTTGAGATTGATTAGTGTTTCTTTCAATGGCTATGGTCTCATTGCAAAAAACACAATAATAATTAATTTAATATATATATATATAAATTCAAATCAAATCAATTAATTATCCTTGGTGATAATTAGGAGATAAACCATATCCCCTAAAAAGGAGGGACGATGACCAACATCTCATGAGATCTCATTATCTCATGAGATCTCATTATCTCATGAGATACCATTATCTCATGATATTCCCGAGATTTACAACAACAATTGTTGTAGATTATTTCACAAAAATAATTCCTAATTATCTTGTGATGTATTGCAATCATGCCAATGGAAAAATCTGAATCAAATTCATATCCCAAAATAAAATATAAATTATATTTTAATTAATCATCCAATGTGAATCCAATTCCCATCAATAATTAATTATTAAATATAAATCACAATATGCTCTCTATAATAAATATAAATCACATTTGTAATATATATGATTAATATGGATATTGCTATCCACATTATTCATACCCATGATGATCAAATCATATTTAATCATCTTGGATCTCTATTCTCTTATGCCAAAATAATATGAATCACATTCACATTATTCATATCTTTGATAATTAAATCACATTTAATTATCTCAGATAACTCTCATTATAACATGAATCAAATTCATATTATCCATGATAATTAAATAACATTTAATTATCAATTTTCTCGATGCTTGGATACATATATCAACAATGAAATTATCCATGAACTCTTTCAAGGATAATGCTCTTTCTCTGCGAATACTTGGAGATAAGGACATGGCGATTGTATTGTTCCACGTTGTAATTTGGATATTGAGATCGAATCTCAAATCCAGATCTTGCGGAGCTTCCATAGATGCTTGATTAAATCAATACCATAGATCTAATCTTCTCATAGTATCTAAATTGCATTCAGATCAATGTCCAACATTTGGACTAAGATTAGATCACTTCTCTACGAGAGGAGTCACTAAAATCCAGACCCATTTCATCACTCCCTAGGAATGGAAGCGTCATGGTTATATAATCGTTTATGATCACATCACCCTCATGTATTCCCAATACATATACATCATGCATACTGGAAGTAGATTAAACCCAAAGTTTTAGATCTCTTTTCTACTGTCTCCTTCGGTGTTTTACCATTAAGTTTTCTCATGGATCACTGAGAGTTGGTATCGATCATATACTTTCCAAAAGCATATATCATACCCAGGTGTTGATCATATACTTTCCAAAAATATATATATCAAACCTACAAATTCAGTCAAGCTTCCAAAGCAAAATGACCGTGCACGGAATTTGATTCTTCCCAATATCTCATGAGTGAGCTCATGCCTTCCGGTTCAGTAGTGAACCTGTATGATCACTTTGAGAGATCATACTACTCATATGCCCTTATATGCATACCAGCGTACCAGTGTATATCCCTTGATTAGGTCATCAACCTATTGGTCTGCCAAATGTACATACTTAGACATATAGTAACACATCTGTCTCCGGTTAGAGCGTGCCTATACTGTGACAGCATACGACATAGGTCTTTGGTTATCTCAATCTCATTAAGTCAACTCTTTGACCTAACTAATCTAACACCTCTGAATCTCTATTCCTATGTAGAGGACCTACATCAAGAGGTCGGTTAGATATCAACCTTTAGAGATAAGGATTGACATCTCCTACTCAGGCTGGAGATAATCTCTTAACAATCATTTGATGATGCTCGATGAGTCCTTAATCTAACTTCTTAGATATTCGTCCAAGCACCAGGCTCTATGATATTGAACCAACAATTGTATGATCATTAAGATGCACATGGTACATAAACCTAATTGTACTATGGGACCTATTATGCAAATTAGTTATTCTTCGTTTCAGATTAAGGAGTGAATTACAATAACAATTTTTGCATAATGGCTCGCTGTGGGATAGCATGTCCAACAATCTCCCACTAGCCCAAAGAGCCATTAATGGGATAATCATTAAACCCACATTCATGTGACAATCATAGTCTATTTAATATAGTCAGGTAAGCTGATCAGTCACTCTATTCGTGAGTGACTATGCCAAGTCCTTTTATGACACTTGCATATTCCCCGTAATAATGCTCGCATCCAATGCGAATGTTGCATCTTATACAACCAATACTCAATATTGAGGTTGTCATAACGTCTTTGACACTACAACCCAACAATCATTATAACCAATGTGTAATTTTAATTATCCTTATTGGAATACACTTATTCCCGGAGATATCTATCTCTTGAGGTATCTGCAGTTAAAACCTTTTAGATTACTATCTATAAAGTCTTAGGTTCTTGATGATGAGACTTTGAGATCATATCTCTAAATCTTGTCATCTTTGAAGATATTGTTTTATTACTACAACTAAGTGTCTTATCTCCATAGTAAGATTAACAACCGTTTACTACTCCTACTACATGGCACACATCTGTCCTTTCGTACATATCTAGCACATAACAGGGTTCTAGCAACCGATGCACAAGGGCAAGTAGTTTTAGAATCATCAACACTTGATATGCTACCCCTTCAGATTGGTCAGTACCAAATCTTATGGGAAAGGATCCTTCCTTGGATAGAATACATCCAGAATGTACCAATAATGTGACAATCACAATTCTCTCTCTTCTCTTTGCTTCTGAACAACTTTAGAACTAAGATCTAAGAGGTATCCTTGAGATCATATCTCAAGGTATGAAATATTCATATCATAAAACACTTATTATCATCCTTATATCATTCTAAATGATTAGGATATTATCTACATTTAGCACGATGAACAAATTCGTACTCCCACTAAGTTTCACATGGTTCATCAAGATTCTATTTGAAATCATAACATTTATAATTTCATCAATCTTATGTTCGAACTACAAGAAGCTTATTTGAGTCCATAGATGGAGTTATTCAACTTGCACACCTTGCTTTCCTCAACCATGAAGCCCTGGGGCTATTATATCCTCAGAGAGGTATACATAAAGGAATGCAATCTTGTCTTCCATCTTGAAGATGTCATAGTCAAGTTGTGCATCTATAGTTAGCAATATTCTGATGGGTTTAAGCAAGGTCACTGAAGAAGAAGTCTCATAACAAGCGATGTCTTCTCTTCGTGTGTATCTTGTGGATACGAGCCATGTTTTGAAGGTCTTTACCTTCTCATCAGGTTCCCTCTTTCTCCAGAAGATCCATTTACATTTTAACGAGTCTTACCCTTATAGATGGATCCTCGAGGGTCCATATACAACACTTGTGTATGAAGTCTACATTTAGACTTTACTGCTAACATCCATCTCTCCATGTCATGATCTTCAGAAGCTTCATCATATGAAGTCAGATCATTGTCAGACTTATCTGGCTCATGGAATACATCTTCAAACTCATTTGAAGAGGTATTAGTGTTTCATCTTTAGTTGTACTTTTCATTTCCAACTTAAGGAGCCTCATTATCTTCTCAAGATATAATGAGTTCCTTCACTTCATTTTCATCTTGATTGTTAAGAAAGTCATCATCTTAGAATCATATTATTAGAGATGAAATTCTTGAAGAATCTCAAGGTCATAAAGTAGGCATCTGACGATTCACATATTCCCCTATTTAAAATATGTCATTTATTGTCATGCGTTTAAAAATAATGTGTCGTTTCGTTGTAGGCGGAAATCAGAATCGGTCAAGAAATAACCACACGAAAATTTTGCCCATTTTTAATAAATGCAATTTCATGTTTATTTTACTTGGACAAGTCCCAAGGTCAAACACAAGGAGGCAAAGGAACAACCTGAAATTAAATTTATCAAAGTTCGTGAGCGGTTTTTGAGGCGGTCTTTTTTTGTAATTTTTTATGCAATTAGGGATGCAATATGCAATTTTGGCCTATTTTAAGGACTAAAAAGTGAATGTCGATCAAAAGATGTCAGAAAATTACGAAACTTGATCATGATGATAAGTATGATAAAATGAATGCACTGCAATTTTTTGGAATTTTTGGATGCAAGATGAATTTTTATGAATTTATGAATACAAACAAAATGAATTTCAATATTTAAATATAATAAATACTAAACCTAACTATATTCAAGGGATAAGATTATCTAAGTTCTATCACTTGGTGACTGATCTCAGAAAAATCGTAAACCTCGAAAATGTGAGATTTAATACGTACTAAAAATCAAACATTGAATTATGCAATAAGATTTTTATAGGGCAAACTATGCATGTAAATGCGATTCTTTTTGGGCACAATGTTAAACACAATTAAATCTACAATTCATGATTTTTTGGGATTTTTTAGAGCAAATATTAATCAATGATAAACTTCAGAGGACAAGAAGGGAAAAATATGCAATTTTCCGCAAAATAATTAATTCTTAATTAACCATTGATCATAAAAATGTCAACAATATGTCAAGTATAGAGAACTAAATGTAGAACAAAATGCTAATTTTCGATGAATAAAATATGCAATATAGAAGTCTGAAATCACAGGGGAACATCGGGGTATTTATGCAATATATAAATATAAAATAAAATGCAAAAGGGGACCTATGCGTAATTACCAGTAAGTATGGGGGGGTATGCTACATTTTTCCGGTAGGCCACAGGCAATGCATGTGACCCCTAGGTTAAAGGGACTGAACTACGATATGGAGAACCTCTAGGGGTGTCCTTGAAATTTTCCCAAGGTCACGTGCGAAGCACGTGACCCTAGGTGATGATAGCTGACGTTGGCGCTCCCTCCCTCACGTGCTCCCCACGTGGGAGGGCCTCGGGCCTGCCCCCGACGGCTTGGTGGTGGTATACGATGGAGAGGCGGAGGGGGGGCGGAGGTCCGGCATTCGCTCCTGGAGTGGTGGAAGGGCTCCGCCTCCTGTGATAGCTGGAGGTGGCGTGAGTGGCTGCCGCAAGACGGTGGTTGTTGACGATAACGTCGGTGGTGCGGCATTGATGTGTTGACGATGAAGGTTAGCTTCGACGGGCACGAAGAATGAAGCACCTGGAAGCATTGACCAGAGCAGCTGTGGGCGTCGGAGGAGAAGACAACGTCACATCGACTGGTGGAAGTCGATGACACGCTGGAGCTTTGGCGACGGAGGAGTCAAAGCTGTTGGATATGATGTTGAAGCTTGAGGGGGCGTTGAAGGCTGAAGATGGTTATCGGAGATGGTAGGTGGTGTTGGCTCGACAAGGTTGGGACCCGGAGTAGAGCATGAAGGATATGGAATTTATCCTCAAGCGCATCACGGAAGGGTGATTGTCATATCAGATACGACGAAGAACGAGTAGTCGTTCTAGTGGTTCGGTGCAGCGGAATTTAAAACTTTTCATATGATGAAACCACATGATCCAAGAATACTTCTTGAATCATATCATCTATAACCACAACAAGTATAATGCAATACCTCTTGAAGCGTGGTTGATCGAGTCTCTAAGAGAAGAGACCTCCTGTCTCAAGTCCGATCATCGGTGAGACCTCTTGCGAGCGCGGGGATGAACCGCGTCGTCCTCGCAATCCAAGAAGTTGATCCAAGCGTAGTTGCTCCTGATCTCGTCACACGAGATCGAACGTCTCCTTCGTGAGTGCAGCACTGCAAGAAGATGGAGAACCGAAGAACGTCGAAGCGGCAGCGTGGAGTCGAAAGCGTCGACGATTCTCTCCTCTAGGGTATGGTGGACATCCACCAAAAATAGAGGGAGAGAGGGCTGTCGTGTATGAAGAAAGAGAGAGAGAGAGAGCTCCAAAATTACATGTAAATAGAGAGCATGGTATGCCTCTCTATTTATAGGGTTTTGGGATCCATGGATCTCAATCCATGTGACATATAAAATCAATGGATGAGATTGATTTATGTCAATCAAATGGTCAAGATTGTTGTTGTCAAAAACAACAAATTTAGATTAAAATATATTTGACAAAATCAAATATAAATCAATCCCAAATCAAAACAATAAATAAGGAGAGAAAATACATGGAGATTTCATCTCCATGTACATTCCATGTGGACGACCACCCATTCCTATTAGGAATAAGGTGCCGCCCACCCTTTCCATGTGGAGGGAAATCTCATGACAATTCATGAGATTGCATATCTCCATGGAAATCTTCTCTTTATTGATTTGCAACAAATTTTGTTGGGTTTTATTCTTAAAAAATAATTCACAATTATATTTGAGAATATTGCAATCTTGCCATGGAAAAATTGTGAATCATATTCACAACCCAAAACAACATATAATTTACATTGTCAATTATTACACAATGTGTATCCAATACACATAATAATTAATCAACACATATAAATTATAATTAGCTCTCTCTAATACATTATAAATCACATTTCTAATATATTATGAATAATTGGATATTTCTATCCACATTATTCTTATCCACATTAATTAAATCATATTTAATTATATTGGATAATTTCTTCACACATCAAGATGATTAAATCACATTCAATCATCATTTCTTTATTGCTTAGATATTATGGAATTATTCTTGAACCCTTCAAGAATAATGCAATCTCTCCGCAGATACTTGGAGATAAGGATAGGGCGATTGTATTGTTCCACATATAGTGACATGGATATTGAGATCATATCTCAAATCCAGATCGCGGGCCTCCCATAGATGCTTGATAATCAAGGCCGTAAATCTAATATTCTCATTGCATCTTAATCACATTCAGATCAATGTGCAACACTTGGACCAAGATCAGATCACTTCTCTAATGAGAGTAGTCACTAAAATCCAGACCCGTTTCATCACTCCCTAGGAATGGAAGCGTCATGGTTATACAATCGTTTATGATCACATCACCCTCAGGTATTCCCAATAACTGTACATCCTGCATACTGGAAGACCCAGAATAAACCCGAAGTATTAGATCAACTTTACACTGTCTACTTCAGGGTTCTATCAGTAAGCTTCTCATTCAATCATTGGGAATCAGTATCGATTATGTACTTTCCAAAAGTAGATATCATATGTAGTTCTTGATCACATATTTTCCAAAAGTATATATCAAACATACAAATTCAGTCAAGATTCCAAAGCGAGACGACCATGCACATGGAATTTGATTCTTCCCAATATCTCATGAGTGAGCTCATGTCTTCCGGTTCAATAACTGAACCTGTATGATCCCTTTGAGAGATCTTATTACGCATATGCCCTTATATGCACACTAACGCACCGGTGTATAGACCTTGGTTAGGTCATCAACCAATTGGTCTGCCAAATGTACATACTCAAACATATAGTAACACATCTGTCTCCAGTCAGAGGGTGCGTACCTGTATCGTGACAGCATACGATATAGGACTTTGGTTATCTTGATCTCGTTAAGTCAACTCTTTGACCTAACTAATCTAACACCTCCGAATCTCTATTCCTCTGTAGAGGACCTGCATCAAGAGCTCGGTCAGATATCAGCCTTTAGAGATAAGGATTGACATCTCCTACTCAGGTTGGATATCATCTCTTAACAATCATTTGACGGTGCTTGATGAGTCCTCAATCTAACTCTTTAGTTATTCATCCAAGTACCAGCTTCTATGATTCAATAGTTGAATCAACAGTTGTATGATCATCAAGATGGCCATGGTACATAACCCTAATTGTACTAAGGGACCTATTATGCAAATTATTCATTCTTCATTTGAGATCAGGGAATTATATGTGCAATAACATTTATTTCATAATGGCTCGCCGTGGGCTCGCATTTCCAGCAATCTCCCACTAGCCCAAAGAGCCATTAATGGTCTAATCATTTAAACCCGCATTCATGTGACGATCATAGGTTATTTAGAAAATAGCTAGGTATGTTGATCAGTCACTCTGTTCCCGCGAGACTACGCTAAGTCCTTTTACGACACTTGCATATCCCCAGTAACAGTGCTCGCATCTAATGCGAATGTTGCATCTTATGAAACCAATACTCATTTTTGTTAGTTACAGTGTCCTTGACACTGCAGCTCAACAATTATCATAACCGGCATTTTCATAATCCTTATTAGAATGTCTTTATTCATGGAGATCACTATCTCTTAAGGTATCCACAGTTAAGACCTTTTAGATCTCTATCTATAAAGTCTTAAGCTTTTGAAGATAAGATTTTGAGATCACTATCTCAAAAATCTTGTCATCTATGAAGATTTTATTATTATTGCAACCAAGTGTTTTATTTCCATAGTAGGATTAGTAACAGTTTACTTCTCCCACTGTGTGGCATCCATCTGGCTTTTGTACACATCTAGTACACACCTGGCTTCTCAGAACTGATGCCCAAGGGAAAGTAGTTCTAGCATTTACTTCATCAACTCTTCGAGGTGCTGTCCCTTTAGATAGGTCAGTACCATATCTTAAGGGATGGAAGCCTTTCTTGGAATTTTCCATAAAATTGAATATGTCCAAGATGTACTATTAATGTGACAGTCCCAATACCCTCTTCTCTTTGCTCCTGAACAACTTCAGGACTAAGATCTAAGTGGTAACTTTGAAATCATATTTCAAGATATGGAATAGCCAGTCTATAAAACACTTATTATCATCCTTATATCATTCCAAATGATTAGGATATTATCTACGTTTAGCACGATGAACACAAAGGCACTCCCACTAAGCTTCACATGGCTCATCAAGAGTTTATCTGAAATCATAACATTTATATTTTGATCAAATTTTATGGTCCAACTTCAAGAAGCTTATTTGAGTCCATAGATGGATTCCTTAGCTTCCACACCTTGCTTTCCTCAACCATGAAGCCCTGGGGCTACTTCATGTGAATATCCTTAGAGAGGCATTCATAGAGGAATGCAATATTGACTTACATCTTGAAGATGCAATAGTCAAGTTGTGTAGCTAAGGTTAGCAATATTCTGATGGTTTTAAGCATTGTCACCGAAGAGCAAGTCTCATCGCAAGCAATGTCTTCTATTTCGGTGTGTAACTCATGGCTACGAACCGTGCTTTGAAGGTCTCTACCTTGTCATCAGGTTCCCTTTCTCTTGAAGATCCATTTAAACCTTTATAGGTCTTACCCATATAGGTGGATCCTCGAGGGTCCATATACAACACTTATATATGAAGTCTACTTTAGACTTTATTGCTAACATCCATCTTTCCATGTTATAATCCTCAGGAATTTCATCACATGAAATCCGATCATTTTCAAACTTCTCTGACACATGGAATCCATCCTCAAACTCATTTGAAGAGGTATTAGTGTTTCATCTTTAATTGTCCGTTTAGTTTCCAATTTCAGGAGCCTCATTATCTTCTCAAGATTAACTGAGTTCCTACACTTCATTTTCACCTTGATTCTCAAGAGTCTCAACCTCTAAGAATCACATTCTCAGAGATGAGATATTTAAGAATCTCAAGGTCATAAAGTAGGTATCCAATACCATCCTTTATTTTCTTAATGAAGTAGCACTCTTTAGTGTTCAATTTCAGCTTACTTGCATGGAATCCTGTTAAGGATATATATTGTAGTCTGTACTACACATATATACCTGAAAACTAAGGGATAATTATGCTAAAGTTAATTATTGATAAGATCATGTCACACATGATCCAATTGTATCTCCCTATAACTCTATTGAGTTTAAGTTTATCAGGAGGAGTGAGATAGGAATGATATTCCTTTCTCCATAAGGTATAACATGAATTCATCTAATAGGTATTGATTACCTAGATTAGACCAAATTCATTTTCATCTTCCTTCAGACTTTGGTTCCAAACCAAAATTATGAAATCTTTGAACATTTCAAAGGTTTCTTTAGGTGAAGAGAAGAAATCTCATATCATACATAATCATCAATAGATATCACATATCCATAATGTTTACTATGATATAGATGATCTGCATACATCAATATGTATGAGATCTAAATACCTTGACATCTTACACCATTCTCAATGAAGGGTGTATTGGACATTTTTCTTCAATACAATATTCATAAGTATGTAAGTTTTGAAATTTTTAGACATTCTAAAGTTTCATCTCTTACTAGTCCATTGATCTCATCAACAAACATATGTCCAAAACTTGATGCCAGATCATTTTCAAATGATCCTCATCCTCCAATTGATCTTATAAAGGTTTTAATTTTCAGTATTAGAAATCTTAATGAACCATTCATCAATTTTCTAATTTAGTAGAGTCCGCATGATTTTAGATTACTATCTGGAATATCTCCATCATAACTCTTTATGATAGATTTATTCCAGAATTCATGTTTATTTCCAACATTTAGAATTAAACAATGAGTGTATTCTAATATCTAGGTCATAGAGACATTCTCTAAGACTAAGGGCTCTCCCACTGAAATTAACAAGTCTATCAATCCAACAGAGATTGTTGCAACAATTGCATCAATGTCTATGTGGATGACTATTAAACCTTTAGATCAAATTTCTAATCTTCCAATATATATGCAACCAATTGCATGTGTCATTAGAAGATTGAGATACAATTATTTGACTTTATCTTATCAAATAAGAAAGTCAATTTCAATGATTATATGTAGATTATTTTGATGCTCTATCCGAGTCCTTATCTAAGGATTCTAGACAGACTTGATAGTCATACTATCCACACATCAATTTATTGCAGTATTGGCATTCATCCAACTCTTTGGATGTCATATGGAAGTCACAGAGGTACAGTCAACTTTTTGACTATACTTCTTACTTGGGTCCAACCCATGCTTCCACTACGCTCCCTTTAACTATGAGCAACCATTACTTAAGACTAAGGATCTCTTACGTTAAGTTCAAAAGAATTCAATGTAAGATCATTTCAACATTTATACATGCTTTATTAAATTCATACAATATGAATATTATGAAGCTTCATGAATGACTAGAGTATAGATAGTAGAATGATGGCACTCATCATCTACATCCAACGAAACTCTTAAAACATAGGTTCAGGTAGGTACTCAAACAATTTGAATACATCATCTCTTATAGAGCTACCATTCTACATGATGCAAAGAACCATGTCACTCATGATTAAATGTCAATAGCACATATGTATGCCAGAATATCTTCATTAATTTTATAAGGATTATTTGACAATTACGATCATCATCGGCATGTCACTTCTAAAGTACTTCCGATGAGAGATCAAGATTATAGAGACATACAAACCATACGGTTGTAGTCCTATTATCTATTTAATTGTCATTCCTCAATAATATGAGGAAACTTGCACATTGCAACCATATACATTATGTGTCCAACTGCAAGTACAATATATGGATCATGAGTCCAATCCATGATATTTTACTGGTTATTATTGAGTATAACATTGAGTGGGTTTAATGAAGGATTATCTGAAATAAGAAATTTACAAGAGTGTATATATATATATATTACTTTATTTTAGGAATCTTTATATCAAAGTTGACTTGCCTTATAAACACTGAAAGTTCATTCCCTTAATCACTTTCAATGTAAGAGATATACTTACCATTATATCTCAAGAAAGATCTAGGATCTCCTTCCTTATCTTTGTTGCATCCCAATAATATGAGAACCTACAACTCGGATAAAAAGAAGCAGGAACATATTCTGCCTTGCAAGTCCAACTTGCATCTCCCAATTCGGTCTTTAGCACCCGGGCCCACCACCCCTAAGGCAATGTTGACCCGTCATTAATTGAACCAACCGTCAACAGGAGTACAACTCGCTATGTGCAATCCAATATCGCCCTAATAATATGAGGACCTGATATTGGGGTCATTACGCATACGTCCTTACTCTTTCGAGAAGCGAAGAGCCCGATCCAGATGCGCTTGCATATAGGAGCTGTCACTTCGGACAGGCGTCTCCCACATACAATCCCTGGCGACGGAACCCTCCGCCTTGACGGGAGACCATGGATGTCACTTATGTGATCCTCCATATCATATTCAAATTTGAATTAATTATCATGTATCACATTCACATAATTAATTCTTCCAAGGGAAATTATAATTCTATTCATAATAGAGTCTCTCAGTTGGACATAACCAATTTAATCATATTAAATTAATTATCAATCCAATTCAATCAATCAAACTTGATTATTTACTTGAATATATATATGGTAATATCTCAAAATATGTGTTAATTTGAACTTTAATAATTAGAAAATAGACCTTGATTTTCTCCGGCATTATACAGTCCCTACCCGCTGTCATGGCCAGTACCGACGAGTGTGGGACGGACCACATACGTTGCGAACCGCAACCCTAATGCTCTCCGACTAGTCACCATATCCACCTCGGGAAAGCATAATGCAGATATATCAATTTGTACTTGAGATGATCATCGGTTTTTCAACCGAAATTATACCATATAGTCATAATCAAAACATTTTTGATTATAAAGAAATTTGCTACACAAATTCCCAATCATATTCAAGCATAAAGTTTAAAGATTGTGTTTCCAATTAGGATTTAGATCACATCCAATCAATTAATTGGTTGAGGCCAAGTCAATTAGGTAAATAATCATATTCCAATATTTCACAAATATTTTTCAAGATTATTTCACGAAATTAACAATTAATTTCACTAATTGACAATCACTTGGTTCTAGATTAGGCTGCATATTTAGTAGTGACCCCTACTCACTAAAATTAACATATCTCAATCATTTTAAATCCAAATTAGACAAACTCAATTTTCAAAGATTTTTAACTTGATTTAGGAAGAAGACAAGTGATTTTTCATGCATTTCGAGGCGGATCTAAACAGTTATTAACTCTTTAATCTTGTTAAGATCTGCAGTACCCGCATCAGTGCATACATGTTCATTACAACAACCATATCTAGAGCATATGAAATCCGATTTACGCAAACTCAGATTATATGGTTTTATTATTTATTGGGGAATAAAATCCAAGTAAATAATTCGTACTTAAACATTTTAAACATGGCCGAAATTATTTACTAAACAGATCTACGAAATCAAATGTGATAAAAACTTTCGCGACCTTAACAAACCCAAATCATCCTCGGTTTGCGAATCATATTCGAAACCGTGGACCTAAGGCTCTTATACCACTTGAAGGATATGGAATTTATCCTCAAGCACATCACGGAAGTGTGATCATCATATCGGATACGACGAAGAACGACTAGTCGTACTAGTTGTTTGGTGCAGCGGAATTTAAAATTTTTCATTTGATGAAACCACATGATCTAAGAACACTTATTGAATCGTTTCATCTATAAACACAACAAGTATAATGCAATACCTCTTGAAGCGTGGTTGATAGAGTCTCTAAGATAAGAGACCTCCTGTCTCAAGTTCGATCATTGGTGAGACCGCTTACGAGCGTGGGGATGAGCAACGTTGTCCTCGCAATCCATGAAGTTGATCCAAGCATAGTTGCTCGAGATCTCGTTGCACAAGATTGAACATCTCCTTTGTGAGTGCAGCACTCCAAGAAGACGTAGAACCGAAGAACGTCAAAGCAGCGGTGTGGTGGCGAAAGTGTCGAAGATTCTCTCCTCTAGGGTATGGTGGACGTCCACCAAAAATAGAGGGAGAGAGGGCTGTCGTGTATGAAGAAAGAGAGAGAGTGAGCTCCAAAATTACATGTAAATAGAGAGCATGGTATGCCTCTCTTTATATAGGGTTTTGGGATCCATGGATCTCAATCCATGTGACATATAAAATCAGTGGATGAGATTGATTTATGTCAATCCAATGGTCATGATTGTTGTTGTCAAAAACAACAAATTTAGATTAAAATATATTTGAAAAAATCAAATATCAATCAATCCTAAATAAAACCAATAAATAAGGAGAGAAAATACATGGATATTTCATCTCCATGTACCTTCCATGTGGACGGCCACCCATTCCTATTAGGAATAGGGTGCCGCCCACCCTTTCCACGTGGAGGGCAATCTCATGACAATTCATAAGATTGCATATCTCCATGGAAATCTTCTCTTTATTTATTTGCAACAAATTTTATTGGGTTTTATTCTTCAAAAATAATTCTCAATTATATTTGAGAATATTGCAATCTTGCCATGGAAAAATTGTGATTCATATTCACAACCCAAAACAACATATAATTTACATTGTCAATTAATTACACAATGTGTATCCAATACACATAATAATTAATCAACTCATATAAATTATAATTAGCTCTCTGTAATACATTATAAATCACATTTATAATATATTATGAATAATTGGATATTTCTATCCACATTATTCTTATCCACATTAATTAAATCATATTTAATTATATTGGTAATTTCTTCACACATCAAGATGATTAAATCACATTCAATCATCATTTCTTCATTGCTTAGATCTTATGGAATTATTCTTGAACCCTACAAGAATAATGCAATCTCTCCGCAGATACTTGGATATAAGGAAAGTGCGATTGTATTGTTCCACGTATAGTGACATGGATATCGAGATCATATCTCAAATCCAGATCGCGGGCCTCCCATAGATGCTTGATTAAATCAAGACCGTAAATCTAATCTTCTCATTGCATCTGAATCACATTCAGATCAATGTCCAACACTTGGACCAAGATCAGATCACTTCTCTACTGAGAGGAGTCACTAAAATCCAGACCCGTTTCATCACTCCCTAGGAATAGAAGCGTCATGGTTATACAATCGTTTATGATCACATCACCCTCAGGTATTCCCAATACGTGTACATCCTGCATACTGGAAGACCCATAATAAACCCGAAGTATTAGATCAATTTTACACTGTCTACTTCAGGGTTCTATCAGTAAGCTTCTCATTCGATCCTTGGGAGTCGGTAACAATCAGATACTTTCCAAAAGCATATATCATACCTAGGTCTTGATCACATACTTTCCAAAAGTATATATCAAACCTACAAATTCAGTCAAGCTTCCAAAGCGAGACGACCATGCGCATGGAATTTGATTCTTCCCAATATCTCATGAGTGAGCTCATGTGATCCCTTTGAGAGATCGTATTACTCATATGCCCTTATATGCACACCAACACGCCGGTGTATAGACCTTGGTTAGGTCATAGACCTATTGGTCTGCCAAATGTACATACTCAAACATATAGTGACACATCTGTCTCCGGTCAGAGGATGCGTGCCTGTATCATGACAGCATATGATATAGGACTTTTGTAATCTCGATCTCGTTAAGTCAACTCTTTGACCTAACTAATCTGACACCTCCGAATCTCTATTCCTTTGAAGAGGACCTGCATCAAGAGGTCAGTCAGATATCAGCCTTTAGAGATAAGGATTGACATCTCCTACTTAGGCTGGAAATCATCTCTTAACAATCATTTTACGGTGCTTGATGAGTCCTCAATCTAACTCTTTAGATATTCATCCAAGCACCAGCCTCTATGATTCAATAGTTCAATCCACAGTTGTATGATCATCAAGATGGCCATGGTACATAACCCTAATTGTACTAAGGAACCTATTAAGCAAATTATTCATTCTTCATTTCAGATCACAGAATGATATGTGCAATAACATTTATTGCATAATGGCTCGTCGTGGGCTCGCATTTCCAACAGAGCAAGTGCGGCGGAATGTCACGTATGCAATGAGGGAGGAAAACCCTCGGATCGTGCCGACGAAAGAATAAGGGTACACTGTCACCGCCCTCCTCACATCTGGACTTAATCGAATGATCGGTTTCCAAGGAAGGGCCAGTGGGGTTTTAATAGGCACGGTGTCGGGGCCGGATTTGGAATTCGACGATGGCCGGGATTCGATTGATGATCGGGAATTCGAGATTAGCGGGGAAGACGAAGATCGGGCGAGGATTCGATGAGGAACGATGCGCGGTGATTATGGGAAGGCGGCGGAGATTTGACGGGGTGGCGACGAAATCAATGGACGACAGGTGGTTTTGGGATGTGGAAGATGAAGTACAACGACCATCCGATCGGCTGAGATCGGACGACTACGATCGTGCCACGTGGCAGATGGAGGGGGTGGGGTAAAGGTGGTGCACATGCGCGGGAGGCATGTGTTGTTTTTTGGATTTTTATTAATTAAGAAAAAGAAGAAATAAAATAAACGACGAAAAAGTCAACTTTTCTATAGACAGTTAGTGACGACTCGGACTCAGTCAGTTTCTTTGATTTCAAGATCAGTTTGGATGTGGATTTTTGCGCATTTTAATAAAACTTTTATCAAAGAAGATAAATAAAAAATAAATAAAACAAAATAGGTTAATTATTTACATAAAATAATAGCTCAAAAACTGCTAAAATACAAAATGTAAAAAAAGAGGCCCAAAACCCAACTTTCACATACGAGCTCCGATTCACTTGAACTTGGTATTGTTTTGAAGATAATTGAATGTACACTAGTTCAAAGTTGAGTAGGATTAAAACGGACACTAGAAAAGGAAGATATGAGGGTTTAAGTCTGGAAATCCTGATACTGGGGTTTGGGTTTTTGGTCGACTTTTTTGGTTCGTGATTTTTTTTTGTATTTTTCATTTATTTTTGCTAGTGATATGTACACAGTGGAAGTGGATTTGGGTCAATTGAAGTTAGAATGAATGAGTTAAAAATTAGGCAAGGTAGGCTATTTACAGGTAAATTTTGGCAGGGATTTTTGGCTTCTTATTTTGTGTAGAAATGAGTGATAAAATACAATTCTTATTAAAACATGTTGAATGCTAATATTACAAAAAAAATGAAGAAATGCTGATGATTTTGAGGGTTTTGAGCTTAATCAATGAGCTTTAGAGTGATGAATCTGAGATTCATCATCCCCTATACTTGAACCGTGCTCGTCCATAAGCATCAAAAGAAATGCCATGAGGTGAAATGAGATTGCCATACCAAGACCATGAGCTGAAGGTAAAAACGAAACTAAACTCGATATTTGGACTACGAGTTCGGTGGATATTCTGTGAGACTTAGAATTTCAAAATGAAAAGCCTTCAAGTTCTACACATCATTGTCACAGTTTCAACTCAGAAGTCATCTTAGATCAATCCTCTTCCCAAAGCATACCCTACGAACATTGAACAATCGACTCATGTGTGTGAAAGGTTTTAGCTCTTCCCATCTAAAATGCCAGACTATCATGCAAATCTCCTCTCCAATAACTTGTCCTCGGGGAGTCAGGTATTTCCTTCTAAGGTCTGTCGTGTTGTGTTCACAATCGAAATGGGGGGAGAAGTTAGAAGAAGGAGAAAAGAATTAGAGGGTGGACAGTGTAGTCACCTCTCCTTGTGAAGATGGCCAGTGTAGCCGAGTCTCCACCAAGATCTGTAGGTTTTCTTGAAGCTTGGACCTTTTTGGTCAGATGTTTATTTGGTAGTGGCTTCTTTGTATTTAGATTTTTGGTGGTTCTGCTTGGATCTTATTGTGCCCCTATGGATATAGAATCTTTTTTCTGTACATTTTTGGTGTCTTAGAAAAATTGTGCCCAGCCATCCATCCCTTTTCTGAAGCTTTAATTCAACCTATACTACGGTCTTTAGATTTCCATGCTACCAGAAAAGAAACTCACACAGTCTTCCAAGATCCCGTATGAGTTGAGCTAAGTGCATAGTGAGAGAGTACAAATTAATTCCATATTCCAGAGTTGTACCCAGAATGAAGAGACCAGGTAAGACACTAAGAGTCAAACACTGTACATTGTCATGTGGAACTAAAAGAATTAAGTCAAAGACCTAAAGCTTCTAAAATCTGATTTCTCGGTGAAGTGCTTCTAAAAATTAGGTGGGTTAAGGTCAAGTCCAGACCACTCCCGATTTCTGCTTATAACTTGGTTCAGAATCCAAGGACTTTTCACAGATGCAAATGAATGCGATGTTGTATGAAGTGCAGGTGTGTGAAACGTAGACACATTTTTTTGGGTGATTTTTGAGAAAAAAATTGTTTTATGCAAAAATGAATAAGAAGCCTTTTTTCAAAAAAATTTGGTTGGACACAGTCAGTGTTAGTAGCAAAACACTTTTTCTTTTCTTTTTCTTTTTTTTTCAAGTTATTTACCCACCCCATAAATTCATATTGACTTACGTCAAAGTACGAGATATGGGTAAAATATGTACACAGTATATATACAGACCCCCCTATACTTAGCGAGTGTTGTGTCCTCAGAGCACAAGAAGTGTAAAGAAGACATAGCTCGAGCTAAGTGTAAAAGAGTGAAAAGGAAAAAGAAAAAGAATATGGTACATTGGTCCACCCCCTATACTTAGACTGTGAACAGTCTAAGTATAGAGCGAAAAGGAGGTGGTCGGTATATGTGAATGAGGAGAGTATATACAGATGGGTATCGAGCCCCCCTGTACTTAGGCTCCGGTCAGCCTAAGTATGGAAGAAAGATGGAAATGAAATGTGAGATGGGGAGAATGGTATATACATATGGCATCGGTTCCCCCCTATACTTAGGCTCTTGTCAGCCTAAGTACAAAAGAAGGGTGGAAATGAGGCGATCATGAGAAGGACTTAGATGAGGGAAATGGTATATACATATGGTATCAACCCCCCTCCATACTTAGGCATTGGCCTAAGTACAGGAAGAAGCTGTACAAGGAGACCGATATGGTCGGGAGGGAGGGTAGGTAGCTGATAATTAAGGAGGTTTTTGACTGATCTTTTTGTGAGCCTGTGGTGGGAAATCGTAATGATGAGAAGGAGATGAAGCGTATGATTCCCAGCTATTATCAGTGTTATCCAAAGAAAAGTTACGATGGATAGTAGATGAAGCATATGAGTCAGATGAAAGGTATCCATCATCACAATTATACTCAGAGGAATAGTATTTGAAAGGGGACATACTCTAAATATTCTTATCTTTTTGTTTCTTCAGTTGTTTTCTCAGAATTCGTTCCTTCTTAGGATCAAGCGATTTATCCTTGGATGAATATTCTGAAGCACCAGTCTCAGTCAACTCATAAGAAATAATTCCAGTGTATTTGATGAGAGAAGGAGTATCGGCTTCAGATGAATAATAGTGAGGAACGAGAGTTGACCAACGGAAATTGAAGTTGGGATGCTTGCGAATATATGGTTTTAGAACAGTCGTACGGACTTCACTCATGTAGATTACCTTTTCTGGACCTGATGAGGGATCATCAGATGATTCCTCTTCCAGAAGGTCAAAGGTGACTTTCTTTTTAGATGAAAGAGTAGTCTTTTTGTTTCGTGAAGTTGTTGGTTCACTTGAGTCTCTAGATGAATAACCATTGGAATTCTTCTCCTTGATCGGTGTTTGTCCTATGTGTTTGTTCTTTCTCTTCTTAATGCTGGTGCACTCTTGATATGGGAAGTTTTGGTCAAGGTATTCAGAGTAGGTTGCCCCTAGGTGTGACCATCCATAAGTCTCCAGATCATATGATTCATATACTTGATTCTCCATGGTGAGAGCATATGGGAATGGAGCATGGGGGAGAGTCTCTAAACCAATAGTCTCATCAACAACCGCTATCTCAGGTGTAGCAACAGGGTAGGGCTCTTCTACCACTTCATGGTTATGTTTGTCGAGGATTTCGTGGGTTGCCTCAGAAGATCGTGGTTCCTCAAAGACTTGTTGGGATCGATGTGCTTCCAATGCTGTAAAATAAATTTCCCAAGTCTCACACTCTATAATTGCCTTAGCCAATGCCAAGAATGGATTTCCAAGAATAATTTGAGACTGGGTGAATTCTCCTTGATGCACAATATCAATGATCGTGAATGCTACTTTGAGCGGAGCACCTTGGAATGTCATGATGACAGAAATGGTTCCTCTCGACCGCTTTATTGATCGGTCAGCTAATTGAACGATCTCTCGTATCTTCCTGATAGATCCGAGTTTGAGCTCATGAAATACAGAGGTTGGAAGGATATTGATTGGTGAATCGTCATCAATTCGAGCATGGGTAAAAATTGTGTTTTTGATTCCACAATCAAATCTTGGCAACCACTTCACCATGTGGCTCTTGGTTTTTCTCCTCAACACCAAGTAGGAGGCCATTGACAAGATATGTCTTTCAGTCTTTGTTCTAATCCTATCCGACATTTTCATCATTAATTTATCCATTACAAATCCTTTCATGTCGGGGAAATGTTCAATGGCCTTTATAAAGGGAAGTTCAAAGATTAATCTTTTTTCCAGTGCTTCCCGTACAGTATGATCCAAATTCTTCAGATCTTCTTCAATTTTATTTTTTATGTATTTTTTTGGATTTTCAATTTTTTGGGTGTTTTTAAATATTCCAGTTTTTTTGATATTTTCTACGTAGTGTGGTGATGTGGTGTCTTCTGTAGATGAGAAGGGGCTTTGATGTTCCGAGTAAGAATCGGAGGCATAGTCATTCCCAGGGGAGTAATATGCAGAAGTACCGTTGTCAAAATCGTTCCTAGGTTTCTGAATATCCTCTTAATGAGATCCAATGTTTTCCTCCTTCATTTTTATATCCGAGCTTTTATGAAATAAACTAAGTCAGACAGTAAAATATCTGAATTTTTCCACCATTAATTCAAATTTCTTATTTATCCTTGAAATATCATCCTCAAAAATATGTTCATGATCAATCATGGGAGCAGTCGGTGTCTGTTCTTGTTTTTGAATTTTTGATCTGGTCATTTTCTCTTCCATTTTCCTGTATGAGCTGGGGGGATATTCTCTTTGATTATCCAATATATCATTGTTATTTTCTGAAATTTTCTCATCGAAAATTATGGAAGGAGGCTGCTCAGTGGAAGGATTTGCGGGAAAATGTAGGTCTTGTACTTAGCATACCCTGACTCAGGTATGCAATGCTGGTTTGAGTAGATTCTACTTTCATGGTCATGATTGATTGTATTCTCAAATAATGGAGAAATACAATGTGCATATGTGTCGATATCATCCACTTGGTCCTCTGTATGTGTAGGTGATCGAAGGAATGGTATTCAGGTTAGCTAATAGGGATCTAATCGTCACGGTTAATCCAACACTGATGATCATTATGTGTGAGTCTCTCCATCTGGGCTTGGTTTCTTGGCCAGTCATGAGACTCAAAAGTGATTTGATCTTTAAATGGTTCATTCGTGAGAAATGGAGAATCAGACGGTTCAGTCCAAGATGGTAAGTGGTCATGTGTTGTCGAATGAATTGAGTACAATAGCTTGAAAGTCAATGGATTCATCTGAGAGTCATAATCTCTCTCTAATGTCGGAGGATTATTGAAAGAAGAGTATTTGGGCCTAACCGAGACAACTTCATTTTCATAATATAGATCAAATGCGTGCTCGGACCATTGTCCTGTGTTTGTCAAAGGAGGTTGATGATGAATCAACATGGTTGATCTCAGTACAAGTGCACATGATATTCAAAAGAAATTTTAATCAAGCAGATTGATGATACAATTGTACGACTTTTGATTCTTGAAATCGGTTTACGCACACAAATCAAACACAAATCAAACCCCAAGTTCACCAACTCACACAATGAAGCTGCAAGAGTTTGGCTATTTATCTTTTTAATTTTAAGTCGGTGATAAATTAATCTTGGAAAAAAACATAGTGAGCTATTAGGTGCTGAAGATTTTCTTAAAGACTGTCCCGAATTCCTACGACTAGTTGCATCTACTTTCAACCAGTATAGGTGTAAGTACGGACTGTAAAACAGCTACCCGTGTTACTTAAGGACAGAGCCTTACGTAATATCCTTTAAACCGCCCACTCTGCTAAGGAAATCCGGACCGTTTACTGGCTACCCATATTCCTCATTGATAAGTAGCTAATCATTTTTAAAATCAGTAGTCTGAATGAAAATGTCAGAGTTGGGCTCTAACCTTAAGTGTCGTCTCTCACTTACTGGGAAAAATAAATGCATCTAAAGTCGAGGTTGCTCTACCATAAAAATTCTTGATTTTATGTGTTATTTAAAATTGATTATATTTAACATTCCCAATTTTAATAAGACGATCACTAAAAGATTAAGGCGAGCACAAATGCACGTCTAGCGTCCAGTCCCAATTTCCTTTAAAATTATGTTGCAATATAAGAGGGAGGAATTCAGGAAAAGTTGATGCACATAAAAATATGATGTATGCTTAGATAGAAGACTTACAATGATTCCTCGCAATGCAATACAAGAATTTAAAGATTACTCTAAATGAATGCAAGCCGATGAAAAATCGCACCTAGCAGATTGTTCAATTAGCGGGGAAGAATTGAGTTGAATTTGGCCAAATTGAACGATCTAATGTGCGTCTCAATTAAAGTGAAGTGTGGGCCTAGGTCCTACCAACACAATCAAAAATTTAAATGCTCTAAAAGCCGTATGTGTAGGTCTATCCTAAACGCCACTAAAGTCAGGCCCCACCCTCAATGGAGAGTGAAACAGGCCACGACACACCACAGAAAAAGTTCAAGGTCTTCTTTACACATGCGAGAGTCCAAACAGACACCGTTATAAATGAGCAACTAATTACGTAAATTAAAATTGCAGAAAATAAAATCCTAGACTCTACTCTCTCTTACAGCTCATCTCGATCATAATTTTATTGCGGTTTTTCAGAAGTCGGTGAAGATGCGTCGATTTCTCAAAAAATCGCTCCACGTACGCCAGCTACCTTGCAAGAAAAATAAGAGAGATGGTGTAAGAGAGTGACTCAAAAATAAATAAAAAAGAAATAAATGCTGAAAAAAAATGGAATTTACAGTGAAGATTCGGGGGTCAGACTACCCGAATGCGGAAAACCGAATAAACATTTTTGAGACAAAAAACTAAGCCATTTGCCTCCTCGACAACGGTGCCATCTGACGATTCCGAGATTGCACTATTTAAAATATGTCGTGTATTGTCATGTGTTTAAAAACAACGTGTCGTTTCATTGTAGGTGGCAATCGGAATCGGTCAAGAAATAAGCACACAAAAATTTTGACAATTTTTAATAAATGTGGTTTTATGTTTATTTTACTTGGACATGTACCAAGGTCAAACACAAAGAGGCAAAGGAACAACATAGAATTATATCTATCAAAGTTTGTATGTGGTTTTTAAGGTAGTCTTTTTTTCTAAATTTTTTAAGCAATTGGGGATGCAATATGTAATTTTGGCCTATTTTAGGGACTAAAATATGAATGTTGATCAAACGATGTCTGAAAATTACGAATCTTGGTTAAGATGATAAGTATGATAAAATGAATGCACTGCACATTTTCTGGAATTTTTTGATGCAAGATGAATTCTTATGAATTTTGAAATGTAAGCAAAGTGAATTTTAATATTTAATTATAATAAATATTAAAACCATTTTTTTCAAGGGATAAAATTACCTAAGTTCTATCACTAGGTGATTGATCTCAGAAAAATCCTAAACCTCAAAAATGTAAGATTTAATACGTATTAAAAATCAAACATTAAATTATGCAAAATGATTTATACAGGGTAAACTATGAATGCAAATGCGATACTTTTTGGGCACAATGTTAAATACAATTAATTCTATCATCCATGATTTTTCGAGAATTTTTAAAGTTACGGATAATCAATGATAAATTTCAGAGCACAAGAAGGGCAAAATATGCAATTTTCCGCAAAAAAATTAATTCTTAATTAACCATTAATCAAAAAAATGTCCACAATATGTCAAGATGTAGAGAACTAAATGTAAAACAAAATGCTAATTTTTGATGAATAAAATATGCAATGTAGAAGTCTGAAATCACAGGGGAACATAGGGGTATTTCTGCAATATAGAAATATAAAATAAAATGCAAAGGGGACCTTTGTGTAATTACTAATAAGTTCCGGGGGTGTCTGTTGTAATCTTCCAGTAGGTCAGGTGCGATGCACGTGACCCCTGTGTTAGAGGGACTAAACTATGATATGGAGAACCTCTAGGGGCTTGAAAATTTCCCAAGTTCACGTGCGAAGCACGTGACCCTAGGTGACAATAGCTAACATTGGCGCTCCCTCCTGCACTTGCTCCTCACGTGGGAGGGCCTCGGTCCTGCCCCCGACAGCTTGGCGGTGGTGTACGGTGGAGAGGCGGAGGGGGGCCGGAGGTCTGGCGTTGGCTCTTGGAGTGGGGGAAGGGCTATGCCTCCTGTGGTGGTTAGAGGTGGTGTGAATGGCCGCCACAAGGCGGAGGTTGTTGACAGTGAAGTCGGTGGTGAGGTGCTGATGTGTTGACGACGAAGATTGGCTTCGGCGGGCGCAAGGAAGAAGCACCTAGAAGCGTTAACCGGAGCAGCTGGGGGTGTCAGTGGAGAGGACGGTGTCATGTCGACCGATGGAAGTCGATGATGCGCTGGACCTTTGGCGACGGAGGAGTCAAAGCTGCTGGAGATGATGTCAAAGCATGAGGGTGGTGTTGAAGGTTGAAGATGGTTGTCGGAGGTGGTTGGTGGCGTTGGCTCGATGAGGATGGGACCCAGAGTGGAGCAAGTGCAGCGGAACGCCGCCTATGCAACGAGGATGGAGGACCCTCGGATCTCGTCAATGAGAGAATGAGGGGACGCTGTCACCGCCCTCCTCAGATTTGGACTTAATCGGTGGATCGGTTTCTGTGGAAGGGACGACGAGGTTTTAATAGGCATGGTGTTGGGGCTAGATTTGGAATTCGATGATGGCCGGGATTCGATCGACGATCGGGACTTTCGAGATTCGCGGGGAAGACGAAGATCGGACGAGGATTAGACGAGGAGCGGCGCGCGACGATTAAGGGAAGGCGGCGGAGATTTCACGGGGTGATGACGAAATCAACGGGCGGTGGGCGGTTTTGGGAGGTGGAAGATGATGTACAGTGGCCGTCCGATTGGTTGAGATCGGGACGGCCACGATCGTGCCATGTGGCGACTAGAGGTGGTGGGGTGAAGGCGGTGCACGTGCGTGGCATGTGCGCGGGAGGCAGATGTCTCGCATGTGCGGCATAATTATAATAATTATTTATTATTATTATTAAAAATTAATAATAAAAATCCCAAAAATGGCTGACACGTGGCGGCTCCAGGAGCTACCACGTGTCAGCACCACAAAATTCAGAAAATAAATGCAAAGAAAAATAGAAAAGAAATAGCAAACAACCTCGGATTGAAAAAGTTTCTTCACAAAAACTGCTCGTCTCGATGAGATCTACAACTTTCATGAAGATATCAAAACTAAAATCAACCAGTTGCACAAAGTGATATTTTTGGGGTATCCCATGTTCGTAGAATACCTTGATTTTTGCGTTTTATAATTTTTTATTATTTCTAAACCAGATAAAAATCCAAAAAAATATAGTAAAATGAAATATAAATATTTACACATTAATTTTTTTTTGGATTTTTATTAATTAAAAAAGAAGAAATAAAATAAATGACGAAATAGACAACTTTTGTATAGACAATTAGTGACGACTCGAACTCAGTCAGTTTCTTTTATTTAAAGCTCAATTTGGATTTGGATTTTTGTGCATTTTAATAAAACTTTTATCAAAGAAGATAAATAAAAAAGAAATTAAAAAATAGGTTAATTATGTACATAAAATAATAGGTCAAAAGCCGCTAAAATATAAAATGTACAAAAGAGGCCCAAAACCCAACTTTCACATACGAGCTCTGATTCACTTGAACTTGGTCTTGTTTTGATGGTAATGGAATGTACATTAGTTCAAAAGTGAGTAGGATTAAAACAAACACTGGATAAGGAAGATATGAGGGTTTTAGTCCGGAAATCTTGAAACTAGGGTTTTGGTTTTTGGTCCATTTATTTGGGTTAGTGATTTTTTTGTATTTTTCATTTATTTTTTAGTGATATGTACACAGTGGAAATCGATTTGAGTCAATTGAAGTTATCATGAATGAGTTAAAAATCAGGGAGAGTAGGCTATTTACAAGTCAATTTTGGCTAGGACTTTTTGCTTCTTATTTTGTGCAGAAATGAGTGATAAAATGCAATTCTTATTAAAACATGCATGAATGCTAATAATGCGGAATAAATGAAGAAATGCTGATGATTTTGAGCTTAATTAAGAAAATTTAGAGTGATGAATCTGTGATTCATCAGCATCCAATACCATTCTTTATTTTCCTAATGTAGTAGCTCTCTTTGGTACTAGATTCCAGCTTACTTGCATGGAACCTTATTAAGGATATATATTATAGTCTCTACTACATATATACCTTTGAAACTAAGAGATAACTATTCTAAGATTAATCATTTATCAAATCATGTCACACATGATGTAATTATATCTCCCTACAACTCTATTGATTTTATGTGTATTAGGAGAAGTGAGATAGGAATGATATTCCTATCTCCATAAGGTATCCCTTGAATTCATCTAATAGGTACTTGCTACCTAGGTTAGATCAAATTCATTTCATCTTTCCTTCAACTTTGGTTCTAAATCGAAATTGTGAAATCTTTGAACATTTCAAAGGTTTCTATGGTGAAAGGAAGGAATCTCATATCACAAATAATCATCAAATGATATCACATATCATCAATGTTTATTATGATACAGATGATCCACATACATCAATATGTATAAGATCATGAATACCATGTCATCTTACACTATTGCCAGAGAGGAGTGTATTGGAGATATTTACTTTGAATACAATATTCACAAGTATGTAATATTTGAACATTTAGACAATCTAAAGTTCAATATTTCACTAGTTTATCGATCTTATCAATAGACATATGTCCAAGACTCGATGCCATATCATTGCCAAATGATCTTATTCTACTATTGATCTATTAAGGTTTAATTTTCAACATTAGAAATGTTAAAGAACCTTTCATTAATATTCTAATTTGGTAGAGTCCACTATCATAACTCTTTATGATGGGTCTATTCCAGAAAACATGTTCATCTCCAACAATGAATGTATTATTATGTCTAGGTCATAGAGACATTTTCTAAGACCAAGGACTCTCCCACTGAAAATATGAAGTCTATCTATCCAACAGAGACTGTTGCAACAATTACATCAACGTCCATGTGGATGACTATTAAACCTTATGATCAAGTTTCTAGTCTTCTAAAACATATGCAACCAATTGCAAATGTTATTATAATAATGAGATACAATTATTAGACTTTTAATCTTATCAAATAAGAAAGTCATTTTCAATGATTATATGTAGATGTAGATTATTTTGATGCACGGTCTGAGTCCTTCTCTAAGGATGCTAGATAGACTAGATAGTCACACTATCAATACACCGACTTATTGTAGTTTTGGCATTCATCCAACTCTTTGGATGTCATATGTATATAAATCATAGAAGTACAATCAACTCTTTGACTTTACTTCTAACTTGGGTCCAACCCATGCTTCCACTGCGCTCATTTCATCTCTAAACAACCATTTCTTAAGACAAAGGATCTCTTAGATAGAATTCAAAAGATTTCAATGTAAGAGTATTTTGACATTTATACATGCTTCATTTAATTTATACAATATGATTATTATGAAGCTTCATAAATGACTAGAGTATAGATAGTAGGATGATGACACTCGTCATATCTGCGTACATCTTAACTCTTAAAGACTTAGGTTCAGGTAGTATTCAAACATTTTGAACACATCATCTATTCTACAGCCACCATTCTGCATAATGCAGTGAACCATGTCTTCATGATTAAATGTCAAGAGCACACATGTATGCCATAACATCTTCTTATATTTTATAATTATTATCCGACAATTATAACCATCATCGATATGTCATTTCCAAAGTACAGTCGTTGAGATCAAGAATATAGAGACATATGAACCCTATGGTTGTAGTCCTATTATTGAAGGATACAAGGAATCCTCAAGCGCGTCACGGAAGCGTGTTCATCGCATCTCATGCAATCGGGGCGACTAGTCGCACTAGTCGCTAGATGCAACGGAAATTAAAATCTTTTAATCAAGTTATAAAAACACATGATCAGAAGAACATTTCTTGGATCGTTTCATAAAACCACAAAGTACTAGGAATATCTCTTGAATCGTGGTTGCGATCACGAGATCTCTAAAGTAAGAGATCCTCCTGACTCAAGTCCGATCAACGAAGATGGCGTGCGATGATGAGATGCGTTCCTCCCGCAATACTTGACGAAGATCCAAGCTTCGAATCCCCTGATTTCGTCCAACGAAATCCATCGTCTTCCTTTAGATCAAGTAATCCCAAAGAAGATGGAGATCCTCGAGTAGTCAAAGGCGAAGGCGAAAGCGAGAAGGTCTCTCAATGCATAAGATGGACGGCCACCTTAAAGAGAGATAGAGAGAGACGTCAAGAATGAGAGAGAGAGAGAGAGTAATAGGCGTGTACAACTCTGGATGATGTACCTTGAAAGAGCTAGGGTTGCCATCCTTAGATATTAGTTTGGGATCCAATGGATCTCAATCCATGGCATAGATAGATCCAACGGCTAGGTTGATCCATGCATCAATCAACTGCCATGATTGTTGCTGGTTAAAAACCAACAACATTAATTTATATCAAATCAAATATATGTTGCATTATCATCAACACAATTTAATTTAACATAAATCAATTATTAAGAGATAACAAGATAACAAAAATGTGAGGATAATTAATCACCCCCCAAAAATAGGGGGCGTCAGACGTCACCTATTTTTGTGATGATTATTTCCTCTTTATTTTATCATATTATTCCTTAATAAATTACAATAACTATTATCGCAAAATTATTTACCAGATTAATTCCAAATTAATTTGTGAATATTTCAATCATGCCATTGAAAGATATGTGAATCATATTCACAACCCAAACTAATTTGTAAATTACATTTACAATTAATTACAAAATGTGAATCCAATTCACATTAATAATTAACAAATGTTATTTACAAAGCTTCTCTCTCTAATATATTATAAATCACATTTATAATATATATACACAGATATCATGGATAGTACTATCCATAATATGTAATCCTTGATAATCAAATCCCATTTAATTATCTTGGATAATCGTTCTCATAATATGAATCTCATTCATATTATTCTTGATAATTAAATCTCATTTAATTATCATCTTCTCGTTGCTTGTATACATAATTCACCAAATGAATTATTCTTGAACCCCTTCAAGAATAATGTGCTTTCTCCGCAGATACTTGGAGATAAGGACATGGTGATTGTATTGTTCCTGAAGGATATTGTGAATCCTTAAGCGCATCACGGAAGCGTGTTGATCGCATCATATGCAATCGGAGCAACTAGTCGTACTAGATGCTAGATGCAGCGGAAATTAAAATTTTTAACTTTGAAGATGAAACCACATGATCACGAGAACACTTCTCAGATCATTTCATCAAACCACAAAGTATAAGGAATACCTCTTGAAGCGTGGTTGTGATCGCGAGATCCCAAAGTAGAGATCCTCCTGTCTCAAGTCCGACCCACAGAGAATGCACTTGCGGGCACGATGATGAGTCGTGTCCTTCCCGCAATCCTTTGACGAAGATCCAAGCGTCGAAGCGAAGCTGAAATGCTCTCCTTCCTAATACACAAATTGGACGGCCACTTGAATATTAGGGAGAGCCCACACGAGAATGAGAGAGAGAGAGAGAGTAGATTTCTTCAACTCTAGATGATATATTGCTGTTGTCACTTGGAAGGATACCATAGCCCTCCTTTTATACTAGTTTGGGATCCAATGGATCTCAATCCATGGGACACATGGATCCAACGGCCATGCTTGGTCCATGCTAAATCAATGGCCATGATTGTTGTTGGTTAAAACCAACAACATTAATTTAAAGTAAAATATGTTGCAACATTATCAACATAATTTAATTTAACATTAACTAATTAAGAGATAATGTGATAATTAAAATGGAGTCAACCAACCTCCCTTAAAAATAGGGGGCGTCACCCATGAACAATTCATGGGTGACGCCACCTATGAATGGTGGTTATTTGGCTCCTTTTATTTATCTTATTATTCCTTAATTAATTTTGTAATCACAAAAATATTCACCAAATTAATTCTCAATTAACTTGTGAATATTTCAATCATGCCATTGAATATTATGTGAATCATATTCACAACCCAAACTAATTAGTAAATTGCATTTCCAATTAATTAATAAATGTGAATCCAATCCACATTATTAATTAACAAATGCTATTTACATAAATTATCTCTCTTATACATGTATATTATAAATCATATTTATAATACACATATATCATGGATAGTGTTATCCACATTCTCTTAATCCTTGATAATTAAATCCCATTTCATTATCTTAGATAATCATTTTCACAATATGAATTATATTCATATTAAGCTTGATAATTAAATCTCATTTAATCATCAAGTCCTTACTTGGATATTTCATCAAATGAATTATTCTTGAACTCTTTCAAGAATAATGTGCTTTCTCCGCAGATACTTGGAGATAAGGACAGGGCGACTGTATTATTCCATGTATAGTGACTTGGATATTGAGATCTTATCTCAAATCCAGATCTTACGAACCTCCCACAGATGCTTGATTAAATCAAGACCGCAAATCCAATCTTCTCATTGGATCTGAATCTCATTCAAACCAATGTCCAACACTTGGACTAAGATCGGATTGCTTCTCTACTGAAAGGAGTCACTAAAATCAAGATCTGTTTCATCACTCCCTCGGAATGGAAGCGTCATGGATATACAATCGTTTGTGATCACATCACCCTTCAGGTATTCCCAATACCTGTACATCCTGCATACTGGAAGACCCATGATCAACCCGAAGATCAAGATCATTTTTACATTGTCTTCTTCAGGGTTTAATCATTAAGTTTCTCAATCTTGGTCATTGGGAGTTTGTATCGATCATATGCTTTCACAAAGCATATATCATACCTTCAAATTCATGTCATGCTTCCAAAGCACGACGACCACGCATGGAATTTGATCGGTCCCAATACCTCATGAGTGAGCTCATGTCTTCTGGTTCACAAGTGAACCTGTATGATCCCTTTGAGAGATCATATTGCTCATACACCCTTATATGCACACCAGCTCGCCTGTGTATAGACCTTGGTTAGGTCATCAACCTATTGGTCTGCCAAATGTACATACTTAGATATATAGCAATATATCTGTCTCCGGTCAGAGGATGCTTGCCTATGCTGTGACAGCATTCAACATAGGACTTAGGTTATCTCGATCTCGTCAAATCAACCCATTGACCTAACTAATCTGACACCTCCGAATCTCTATTCCTATGCAGAGGACATGCATCAAGAAGTCGGTTAGATATCAACCTATGTGAGAAAGGATTGCCATCTCCTACTCAGGCTGGAGATCACATCTTAACAATTATTTGACGATGTTTGATGAGTCATCAATCTAACTCTTTAGATATTCATCCAAGCACCAGCCTCTATGATTCAATAATTGAATCAACAATTGTATGATCATTAAGACAGCCATGGTACATAACCCTAATTGTACAGAGGGACCTATTATGCAAATTATTTATTCTTCATTCAGATCAGGGAATGATATTCGCAATAACATTTATTGCATAATGGCTCGTCGTGTGCTCACATGTCCAACAGTTCCATGTATAGTGACTTGGATGTTGAGATCTCATCTCAAATCCAGATCTTACGTACCACCCACAGATGCTTGATTAAATCAAGACCGCTAATCTAATCTTCTCATTGCACCTAAATCTCATTCAAACCAATGTCCAACACTTGGACCATGATAGGATTGCTTCTCTACTGAGAGGAGTCACTAAAATCCATAAATGTTTCATCACTCCCTCAGAATGGAAGCGTCATGGTTATACAATCGTTTATTATCACATCACCCTCAGGTATTCCCAATACCTGTACATCATGCATACTGGAAGACCTATGATCAACCTGAAGATCAAGATCAATTTTACACTGTCTTCTTCTTGGTTTGATCACCAAGTTTCTCAATTTTGGTCATTGGGAATCGGTATGGATCATATGCTTTCTCAAAGAATATATCATACCTTCAAATTCATGTCATGCTTCCAAATCATGACGACCATGCATGGAATTTGATCGGTCCCAATACCTCATGAGGGAGATCATGTCTTCCAGTTCATAAGCGAACCTATATGATCCCTTTAAAAGATCGTATTACTCATATGCCCTCACATGCACACCAGCGCGCCCGTGTATAGACCTTGGTTAAGTCATCAACCTATTGGTCTGCCAAATGTACACACTCAGACATATAGTAACACATCTGTCTCCAGTCAGAGGATGTGTGCCTATGTTGTGACAACATTCAACATAAGAATTAGGTTATCTCGATCTCGTTAAGTCAACCCATTGTCCTAACTAATCTGACACCTCCGAATCACTATTCCTATGTAGAGGACTTGCATCAAGATATTGGTCAGATATCAGCCTATGTGAGAAAGGATTGCCATCTCCTACTCAGAATGGATATCATCTCTTAATGATCATTTGACGGTGCTTGATGAGTCCTCTATCTAATTCTTCAATATTCATCCAAACACCAGCCTCTATGATTCATTTAATGAATCAATAGCTATATGGTCATCAAGATGGCCATGGTACATAACCCTAATTGTACGGAGGGACCTTATAGTGCATTCATTCATTTAATTTCAGAAAGGGAGTGAAACATCAATAACTTTTATTGATAAACATATATATTATAATAACATTTATTATAAGAATGGTTCGCCTGGGGCTCACATGTCTAACAATTATCTATTTAATTATCATTCCTCATTATTATGAGGAAACATGCACACTGTAATCACATACAATATGTGTCCAATTGCAAGGATAATATCTTGATCGTGAATTCAATTCATGATATTACACAGGTTATTATTGAGTATAGCTTTGAGTGGGTTTAATTAAGATTATGTGAAATAAGAAATTTACATAAGTGTATATATTATAAATACATATTTTACTTTGATTTATGAATTTTTATATCAAAGTTGTCATGCCTTGTCAACAATGAAAGTTCATTCCTTACTCACTTTCAATGTAAGAGATATTCTTACCTTTATATCTCTAGCAAGATCTGGGATCTCCTTTCCTATCTTTGTTGCATCCCAATAATATGAGAAACTACAACTCAGATACAAAGAAGCAGGAACTCATTCCTCCTTGCAAGTCCAACTTGCATTTCCCTATTCGATCTTTAACACCAGGGCCCACCACCCTTAAGGTGATTTTGACCCATTGTTAATTGAACCAACCATCAACAAGCTTAATACTCTCTATGCACAATCCAATATCGCCTCAATAATGTGAGGAACCGATACTGGGGTCACTACACATACAACCTTACTCTTTCGAGAAGAAAAAGGCCCAATTCAGGTGAACTGGTTTGAGGAGCTGTCACTTCGAGGAGGCGTCTCCTATATACAACCCCTGGCAATGAAACCCTTCACCTTGACATGAGACCATGGATGTCACTTATCCTCAAATTCAAATTTTAATTAATTGCCATGAATGATATTCATGTAATTAATTCTTCCAAGGGAAATATAAACTCTATTCATAAAAGAGAATTTTAATTGGATATAATTAATTTAATCTCACTAAATCAATTATCAATCCAATTCAATCAACAAACTTGATTGTTACTTTAAATAATGGTATTATCTCAAAGTACGTATTATTCGAATTTTAATAATTAGAAAAATACATCATGATCTCTCAAGCATCATTTGTTCCCTACCCGCAGTCATGGCCAGTACCGACAGGAGTGGGACATACCACACACAGTGCTATCTGCTACCCCAACGCTCCCCGACTAGGCACCATATTCGCCTCGGGAAAAAAGAATGCCGAGTCAATCACTTTGTACATGAGATGTTCATTGGTTTTTCTACCGATGTTATACCATATAATATTCGTCAAAACCATTTTGATAATATTATAAGGATATTTTCTCAACAAATACCCAATTCTATTCAAGCAACAAGGTTTTGCATGTAAAATTTGTCGTACAACTATCATAGGATAAACTAGAGTTTTCATGAAAACAATGTTTGTTGGAAATTTCATATTAACTAATTGTGATCAAGATCAACAATCTTATCATTTTTCTTAGTGCAATGTCATTCATGGAAATAATTATCATATTTATATATTTCATAAATATTTATAAATAATCATATCAGAAATTTAACAATTAATTTTCATTAATTTATTTGAATTCCAATCACAAGGTTCATGATCAAGGTTGTTAATTTCCAACAGTGACCCCTACTCACTAAAATCAACATAACTCGATCACTTTAAATTGAATTAATGCAAACTAAATTCTTTTTGTTTAACAATTTGATTTAAAATAGAACCCATGTGATAATTATGCATTCCAGTGTTTACTACCCATGATTAACTCTTTAATTACGTCACTAATCGCCATCTTCGAAGCAATGGACATATGGTTATTAAAAAGATCATATCTTGAGTGATCGGATTCCAAATCACGTAAACTCAAATTCCAAGGTTTCCTTTCTTTAATGGGGAACATTATCAAAGTGATATTTTTGTGTTTAAACATTTTAAGCAGGGCCTAAAAATTATCACAA
Organism: Ottelia alismoides; assembly: GCA_037367405.1. Classification (NCBI taxonomy): domain Eukaryota; kingdom Viridiplantae; phylum Streptophyta; class Magnoliopsida; order Alismatales; family Hydrocharitaceae; genus Ottelia; species Ottelia alismoides. Next base: position 535,770 of record JAZKJV010007604.1, on the reverse strand, counting down.
AACAAGGCTGCTAAAATATAAATGCTAAAATCTTCACGAACACTATCGAGCCCAAATCTTCGTAGGTTCATGGATTTCATCCAAAACCTTCGACAACATGGATTTGATACCACTTGAAGGATATGGGGAAATCCTAAAGCCCATCATAGAAGCGTGAGGATCGCATCGAATGCGATCGGGAGCGACAAGTCGTACTAGCTGCTCCGGGCAACGGAATTTAAAAATTTTTAGATGATGAAACCACATGATCGAAGAACACTTCTTGGATCGCTCATCTCAACCACGAATAGGTACTAGGTTTACCGCTTGAAGTGTGGTTGCGATCGAGTCTCTAAACGAAGAGACCTCCTGTCTCAAGTCCAATCCGACGGAGGAGACGCTTGGGAGCACGTTGATGAAATGTGTGCTCCTCGCAATCCATGTTGATGAACAAGAAGTAGATCTCTTGATCTCGTCGCACGAGATCCAACATCTTCTTTACGAGCGAGATGCACTAAAGGAGATGGAGATCCACGAGTAGATGATCCCATAACATAACGACGATGCCGCATCAATGACGACTCTTACAATGGCTCTGTGGTTGGACGACCATTATAAGAGAGAGAGAGAGATGCTTGGCTTGTGGAGAAAAAGAGAGAGACAGAGAGAGCATTCATTAATCGTGTTCCCCTGAAGAGTAAGGGGTGACTCTTCTTATATAGGGTTTTGGGAGTCCATGGATCCCAATCGATGGACATCACACAATAAATGGCTGAGATTGATTTGTGTTTCTTTCAATGGCTATGATCTTGTTTTAAAAATCACAACAACAATTAATTAATTTAATATAATATATATATATATATAAATAGAGAGAGAGATAAATCAATATATTTAAATTCAAATCGAATCCATTAATTATCCTTAGAGATAATAAGGAGATAAACCATATCCCCTAAAAAGGGGGGACGACGACAAACATCTCATGATATCTCATTATCTCATGAGATACAATTATCTCATGATATCTCCAGGATTTACAACAAAAATTGTTATAAATTACTTCATAAAATTAATTCATAATTATCTTATGAAATATTGCAATCATGCCAATGGAAAAATGTGTATCAAATTCACATCCCAAAACAAAATGTAAATTATATTTTAATTAATCATCCAATGTGAATCCAATTCACATCAATAATTAATTAACAGATATAAATCACAATATGCTTTCTCTAGTATATTATAAATCACATTTATAATATACATGATTATTATGGATAGTGCTATCCACGTTATTCATACCAATGATAATTAAATCGTATTTAATCATCTTGGATCTCTATTCTCTTGTGCCAAAATAATATGAATCTAGGGATGAAAACGGATACGGATATATCTGAATATCCGCTTACCGTGTTCGAAAAAATATCGGATACAGATATCTGTATCTGAATATTAATCTAATACAGACGGGATATGTATATGGATTATAAAAATTTTCCGGATACGGATACGGATATGGTAATGTCTTGAATATCCGGATCCAGATATCTGAATACAATATTTAATATTTTTTATATATTAATTAATATAATATAAACCACAAACTCATGTTATTATAGTAGTATTACACATTATATAATACAATATGTTAACTACAATAATAAACTTCCGTTTGTTTAGGGATGGACATGAACAAAAGTTACAAAATCCTGTCTCGTTTTTGCTTCCATTCAAGAACACATGTCATCTCAATGCTCCCTTTGTCATGATGCAACTAGTTTATATTTCATTTCCATTTTTTTAAAATCATTATGAACTTTGATAAACATTCAAATCGTATTCTTATATGGTCTTTATTCGATCAGTATTCGGATTTCATGTTTATTGGATCCATATTTTTATTTAACTCTTTATTCGATTCATATATGGCTTAGCTCTTTACTCAATCCGTATTCAGATCCGCTCTATATTAGATTTGTATTCGGATTCGCTATATATCCAATTCGGATTCGTATATGTATTTTTACGGATATGGTTTCCTTAATGCATATCCGAATCATATCCGTATCTCTATTGGTATTCGATAGAGTTGAAGCGAATATGGATATGGAAATTGGCGTATCCGATCTGTATCCAATCCGTTTTCATCCCTATATGAATCACATTTACATTATCCATATCTTTGATAATTAAATCACATTTAATTATCCCAGATAACTCTCATTGTAATATGAATCAAATTCATATTACCCTTGATAATTAAATCACATTTAATTATCAATTTTCTCGATTCTTCGATGAATATATCAACAATGAAATTATCGATGAACTCTTTCAAGGATAATGCATTTTCTCTTCAGATACTTAGAGATAAGGACATGTTGATTGTATTGTTCCACCTATAGTGACTAGGATATTGAGATGAAATCTCAAATCCTAGTCTTGCGGACCTTGCATAGATGCTTGATTATATTAAGACCGTAGATCTAATCTTCTCATTGTATCTAAATCACATTCAGATTAATGTCCAACATTTCTACTAAGATTAGATCACTTCTCTACGAGAGGAGTCACTAAAATCCAGACCCGTTTCATCACTCCCTAGGAATGGAAGCCTCTTGGCTATACAATCGTTTATGATCACATCACCCTCAGGTATTCCCAATACCTGTGCATGCAGCATACTGGAAGACCTATATTAAATCCGAAGTTTTAGATCTCTTTTAGACTGTCTCCTTCAATGTTTTATCATTAAGTTTTTCTCATCTGATTATTGGGAGTTGGTATCAATCATATTCTTTCCAAAAGCATATATCATACCCAGGTGTTGATCATATACTTTCCAAAAATATATATCAAACCTACAAATACGGTCAATCTTCCAAAGAGAGACGACCGTGCACAAAATTTGATTCTTCCTAATATCTCATGAGTGAGCTCATGTCTTTTGGTTCAATAATGAACCTGTATGATACCTATGAGAGATCGTATTATTCATATGCCCTTATATGCACACAAGCGCACCGGTGTATAGACCTTGATTAGGCCATCAACCAATTGGTCTGCCAAATGTACATACTTAGAGATATAGTAACACAACTGTATTTTGTCAGAGGATGCGTTCCTATACCGTGACAGCATACGACATAGGACTTTGGTTATCTCGATCTCATTAAGCCAACACTTTTACCAACTTAATCTAACACATCTGAATCTCTATTCCCATGTAGAGGACCTGCATCAAAAGGTCGGTTAGATATCAACCTTTAGAGATAAGGATTGCCATCTCCTACTCAAGCTAGAGATTATCTCTTAACATTCATTTGACGATGTTCGATGAGTCCTTAGATATTCATCCAAGCACCAGCCTCTATGATTCAATTTTTGAATCAACATCTATATGATCATTAAGATGGCCCTGGTACACAACCCTAATTATACTAAGGGACCTATTATGCAAATTAGTTATTCTTCATTTCAGATTAAGGAGTGAATTGCAATAACATTTATTGCATAAATGCTTGTCGTAGGTGATGAATCCACGTTTCATCATCTTTATTCCATGATTTTGGCCTTAAAAACCTTGGTAAATGCGTATAAATAGGCTTAATTTAAGTTTTATATCATCTATGCATCATTGTGTAAATAGTGTATAAAATGCATTTTTTAAAGCCAAAATTATATAATAAAGAAGAAAAAAAATAAAATATTGTAAATATTTAAGATCCAAAACCCCGAGACCTAGGCATCTTGATGACTATGTTGACAATGAATAAATTAGGGGGAGATAAGGGCCAAAATACAATAAAATACCCTTTTATTTAATTCATTCTTTTTCCATTTTGGGACCTATTTTTTGTTGTAGATAATTAAATATAGAAAAATTTGAATTTGATTTCATACAAAAATATTGTACATATAAAAGGTTATGATCTGAACAAGATTCCAAAATCCCAACTTCCCAGACTTGTATCTCTCAAATAAAAACTCAAATCGTATCAAAATCACTTTAATTGTATATAACTTTTAATAATCTATTTAATGATGGTGCTTTCATATTTTTCAGAGTTACGGTTTGAATGTTGAGTTTTGGACCCCACTTGTATACTTATATCGATTAAAATATTAATTTTATTTATTGTTCACTCTTTTTATACTTGTATATTTTTATAATTTTGTAAATATTATTTATAATATATGTGCATATTTAAAGTGGAATAAAAACAATACTAAACACAAAAATAAAATACTTGTATCCAATACATAGATGAAATACATATAACTATACCTATATAAACAATACTTCTATTTATTTAATTGTACAAAACACATCAGAAAAATAAAATAAAAATATATTTAACTACATAAAATAAGTTATAAATTTATAAAATGATAATAAAAGGTAATTAATTTAAAAATACAAAATAAAAATAAAAATGTTAAAATATATAAGTAAATATACCTATATATATGCCATATAAAGTAACTTGTAATTTTATACCTCTAAAAAATAAATAAAAATCATAATAAAATAATTCAAAAATAATAAACATTTTTTTATTTTTAACCAAAATTAATAAAATCATTTATTATTTTTAATCGATTTAATTAATGTTTTTGCCAAGCAATTTTCTGGTCGGTCCACGTGGACCAACCAGAAGCTTCCGTTGGTTGACCTCGATCAACTCTCTGACCAAGGTCTGGCTCTACGTCAGACTGTGGTTTTTTGGTGTTTTCTCCAAAATTTTGGGGCCACGCCTTTCCCCATCTCACGTCGTTCCCTTGTTGACATTTTTTCCTTGATCTTTGGTGATTCATGCTCAACGTTCACATTGGGCTTTGGATCGCTGCACCGAGCTGCTACCATCGATCTTTGGAGCACCTCCATCATCTCATTCAAAAGAACCTGTCTCTTCCCTTGACCGATTGAACCACTTTTGACCCCTATCTTGACTCTTTTGTGCGTCCTCCAGTGGAAGGAGGGTGACAACCTCTTTCTCCAGCCCCGAAGAGCAAGTTCAGCCGGTCTTTGGCGTGGCTCCACCCATCTCTGGTCGTCATGACCGTGAGGTCTCATTTCCTGGCTTTCCGGCCAGTCGAGGTCCTCTTTTATCGCATTCTTAGTGTAGAATTAATCCTAGCTTTATTTCACAAATTTATTTTGTATTTCAATGACGCAAGTAGCTCTGATTTCGGCCATCGAAGCTCGCCGGAGCCCTGCTCCGGCGATCCTTCTTCTGCACCATTCACTTCCCCCTCCACCTTCGTCGGTCTTTGGAACCATCTCTCATTGTTTGGCTTTTGTTCTTTGTAGGTTCCAGGGCCAAAGAGACCCTCCTGGGTCGTTTTTGCTGAAATACGAGCCTCCTGGAGCCCTTCCCCCTCTTCATCATCGTGGTGGTGCTCCGGCGGTCCATCCGCTATTTGGAAGCCGACATTTTCTAGGGGTGGCTTCTAGGGATCTTCCTAGGAATTTTGGAGGAGTCGTGCACGTCGGGGGGGATCGATCATCGTCGGAGGAAGTTCAACGCCCAGCTGCTCTTCCCCTATTCTTGTTGCACCCCTCCGAGTTGTTGATCTCGCCTAGCTCCTCAGATAGTTCTGCAGCCATTAGATCTCGCTGCACCAGCACCTTTGGATCATCTATGCAGGATCTAATCGTAGCCGTCGGCTGCGAAAGGGTATCGGGTGTGCAGGCATTGGCACGTGGCGTAAGTGGACATATCTCCGCCGTTGGAAGCGCCAAGGCCTTGGGTATTTTGCAACATTAGCCCAAGCAATTTTTGGATTTAAGTATCAGACTATAATCTTTCCTTTGTAGTTAATTGATTTTTTTATTATTTTTATTTTAGCCTTCAAGTTTTGGTAATTGCTTTTAGGTCGCTACCAGGTCATGTGCCCCGCGCAAGTAACCCTTGCGATTTTGCAGTTATAACCTCGCACCTTTGGCTATTTCTATTTAATCCTAAAAGTTTTTTATTACTTTACATTCTTGTAGACATTTTACATGCAACCCCTTGTACTTCTAAATATTTCTAAAAATACCCCCAGTAGTGGTGAATTTTTTGTTTATTGTTTGTATTTATTTCAGGCATCCATAAAATTCGAAAAATTCCCAAAAAATAGAGTTAAGCTCCTATTTCATTTCACAATCATGACATATTTTTATTCTCATTTTATTTTTTTATAAAAATTCAAAAATATACATTTTCTTCACTATTTGCATTAGAAAATACATAAAAAATTATAAAACATTTTTTAAAAATTGCCAAAAAAATATATTTTATGTGTTTTGGTATCTTTTAACTTCAAACCAAAAATCACTAAAAAATATGAAATAAAAACTCCTAAAAATTATAACAAAACTCTATAAAAATATATAAAGTTCATAAAAAATACTAAAAATCTAATTTCTGCTCCTGAATTTTCTTTATTGTATTATCTTACTTTAAAATTAATTTGGAAAATTTTTGACACTGTTTGATATTTTTCATCTGCATTTCAATTTCAACCAGTATTTTTATTCACTGTTTTAAGTATTTTTGAACTTGAAAATACCAAAAAAAATAGGAAAAATATAGAAAAATCATAAAAACATTAGAAAAATATAAAAAGCACAAAAACCCTTTATTCCTTGTATTTTGAGTATTTTCATATATTTATATATCTCTCTTATCTCTCTTGTATATATTTCCTATTTAGTTTTATATTCTTATTAATGTAAAAAGAAAATACAAAAATCAGTAAATTAAAAATCAAAATATAAAATAAAAAATTAAAAAAATATATAAAATTGAAAACCCACAAAAATACCATACTTATAGACAGATTGATCACATTCACTTTTGTGTATTGAATTGCCCTGATCTACCTGCTTGCTTCATGTGCTTGACCTCTACATACTTGCTCCTATACACATCTTTTATGTAGAGTTTTAATAAATTTTAACTCTGCACCGCTTTTCATTGTTTGGTCTTTGTTGTGGGTTACTTGTTGTTTTAACGTGTATTTTGTGCGAGGCCAACTCAGCGACTGTTGATTCACCTTGTGAGTCAACACAACCTCCCGATTTTTGTGTTAAACAGTGGGCTCACATGTCCAACACTATGAATGTGAAAGAAGAGCTCGTGAAATGGGATCGGACCAAGCGTTTTCATCATTATTGATCACGAAGTTGCACTCCTGTTGGATGTTTTGCTCTGCCTCTGTGTATGCTCTGCATTGTTGAACTGCTCTGAGAAAGCTGAATCTCACGCTCTATTATCATTGATCATCTCTATTTGTATATTGTCACCCTCAATGCGAAAATATACATTCCCACTATCATGGTCGGACACCGCCTTAGCAGTGTCCAGGAACGGACATCCTAGAATGATGAGGGTATCTTTCAAAGACTTAGGGATCTCCATGTCCAACACAACGAAGTCCATGGAGAATTTCATGCCTTGAATTGTGATGACTACGTCCTTCAACAACTCCTTCATCATCTTGATAGATTTATCAACAAACTGAAGGACTATCTTGCTTTTGAAAGAGGGCCGAACTCGAATAGGTCGAGTAAGACTGCTAGAAAGAGGTTGATGGAAGAGCCATTGTCTAATAGAGTACGATCAACTCTCTATTCATGAATGTGGCATCTGACATAGGGAGCTCCGACATCTGACCTCTTATCTGGCAGACGGTTTTGGATGGAGAAGAAGTAGGTGGCATGGGTCAACGCAGGGATCTTTGCATTATGGTTCCTTCTCTTCTTGGTATTCTCTCTCATTTTCTTCTGGAAGAGAGGGATGTGCTCAAGTGCCTTCTGTAGAGTCAGCTGAATGTGAAATCTGTCTATCATATGCTGGCTGAACTCTTACTATTGGGTCTTTTTACGATTTTCTTTTTTATTACCCTTCACCAAGAGGAGTGCCTGAGGTAAGGGGATAGCTTGGCCCTCCTCAGATAGAGGAATAGTAAGAGGTTCCCGCTACCTAGAGTGAATGGAATCCATACAAGGTCATCATGCATCACATATAGGCTTAAGTAGATGAAGAAAGCTTTCCATTATTAATCTTTTTAGTCCTTTTCATATGTCCCGAGATACAGATAAGATGAGACACAACTGGACGTGAACGGTGGATTCAACACCACCCATGGCATCGGTCTTCACGGCATCAGCACCGTGCTCTTGCTCAACATCAACTAGACTAGTGGCACCTAGGTAGGCAAACGGTCTGATACGGATACATATATAAGTATTACCATATCCTTATCCGTTTTTAATATAAATATGGATGCAGATACAGATGTTGACGAATATTCAACTATCTTACCATATCTTTAAAAAACGGATATGGATGTAAAATGGATATTGAACTCACACGAGTAATGTTAGAAATACTCTATAGAATCGACTTAAATATATAAGAATTGTATGGAAAACACAAGATATTAATTCACTAAATGTGTTTGTATCATAAAATTTATATAAATATGGTAAAAGAAGGTAGAAAATTAAGTTATATAGGGTTAAAAATAAATCGATGACTAGTTCAAAATAAATCGATGACTATATTTATGTACAAAAACAGATATACGGATACAGATATTTACAGATATCAAAATGATATCCATCTCCGTATCCATTTTAAAACGGATAGGGATATAGATGTAAAAATCTGTATAAAACAGATACGGTGATGGGCTGGACACGGATATATCCGTATCCGTTTACATCCCTATTGGTGTCAATACCACCAACTGCATATAGAGAAGAGACAACCTCAGTACCCTTGACTAGATCATCATAGTCCTTTGGTGGTGTTAGCATCACCATCATCAACATCATCATCAACAGCATCAGCACCATTATCATCCTCGTGTGGCACTCCTGTCTCATCACGGTGTCGTCCCTCAGAAAAGACGCCTCCAACTGGCATCCTACTGCTCCTATGTGTTACAAAATCATCATCAAATATATGATGAAATATGACCCAATGACTCACTAGGAGTGGTAGTATCTGTGAACTCTACCTGCTCAGAATTCCTCTTTAGGTTGTTCGGGTTGGGCTCGATCTTAGCGAGTATAGCGGCTTTTCCATTTATTTTCTTCCTCATCTCTTACCTAAACTCGTCCATCTCTCGCCTGAAGGATGCCCACTGGTATGAGAGTAGGTGGCATAGATCGTCAAGAGCTAAGTTCTTATAGGATGGACCATGAGAATCAGACGGATTGCCTTGCTGAAATGAGATTGGCTCTGGTACCGATGAGGGAAAGGCTGAGAGAACTACTGTTGAGGCTGTTGCTGCTGCCTCCACTACCGTCCCTTCTCGTACGGACGAGGACCGTACTGGTAGTAGTGTTGCGGCTGGTGGGAGTACTATGGCTGCTGCTATTGGCTGGTCTGCCCACCCTGATATGGAGGCTGCTACTAAGATGAGGTGCCTCCGGTAGTCCACCTGATTCCGGGATGATCTAGGCAGATCCCAGTCCTGCTGTCGATCATACTAAATCCCGTTGACTTCCATCAATGGCTCCTACTCGTACTGGACCGGGGGAAGAACTGCCAATGGCTAATCCTGCTGGTATGCCACCATCTGAGTATCTTAAGATGGCGGTGGTTGAGAGTAGGGGTGCTGCAACTGCTGGATCGACTCCGCCTAGATGTGTTGAACCTATCGGTACTGGACGGAGTGTTGGGACGAGCTGCTGCTGTTGGGATCAGCCCGTGACCTGAGACGGGGCTGAGAAGCAGTATGTACCTTCTAGAGACACATGATCTGGGTCTTCAGGTCACTCAAAGTATGTGCCAACTGGTCGATCTGCATCATGCCTTGTCACTGCTTGTGCTGCTGCTTGTGCTGCTGTCCGCTACCGACGACTCTGCTTGTGCTGCTGTTGACGAAGAAGTAGATGGACTCTGATAAGACACAGGCTGTAGGAGGGGCTTCCCCTGTGTGTAGACCCTGGTCTGGGACATCATTGTATAGTTTTCGGCCATCTCCTCATAGATGGTCGAGAACTGATCCTCATCCTTAGTGAAGTAGGAGCCCCCACAAGAAGCGTTAACCAGCCCCTGCATCTCCGGTGTTATCCCACAAAAGAAGCTCCAGGCGAATCTGGGCTTGGATATATCATGGTGTGGATATCGGTCGATGAGCTCACAAAATTGATCCCACGCCTCATGGAACTGCTCGTTGGTGATGATGGTGACGTTGTTGATCACGGCTCTCGCTGCATTAGTCCGGCTGAGTGGATATTACTTGGTCAAGTACTATATCCAGAGTTGCTTCCAAGTAGTGACATATCTCCTTAGGTGCTTCAGTCAGTAGGCTGCTCTATTGACATGGGGGAAGGGAAGCACCATCATCTTGATGGTGTCCTCGTCCATAAATTTGTCATGGACAATGCTGCAGATCATCTCGAACTCTTGTAAATGCAGATGCAAATCCTCGGTGGCTAGTCCATGGATCTTAGGAAAGAGTTGAATGGTCTGGGGGTCGAGCTTGAAGTTACCCAGAATCTTTGGAAGCTGGATCCAACGGTGTGTGAGGGTTGCACCAGGATTGTGCAACTGCCTAATCATCCTGGCGGGTTAGACTGGTCTGTCCAGCTCTTGTGGTTCTTCTGGTTTTTTTCCTGCTCTGCCTCCAACCGCAGGTATATCTCCACTGGCTGGTCTCTATTACTGAGGTTCTCCTCTGTAAGCTTGCATATGTGCTAATTCAAGGCGTACCTCTACCATGAATGCTCCCTGATCCTGAATCTATCATTGCACTGTCTCAAGGGAGGCTAACAATGTGTTGTTGATGGTGCCTTGATCTAGAACATACATGGACTCTGGCACTACCCATCGGTGCGCTCGTCACTGCTGGCCATCTCACGAGTCTCTGCAAAGGCAAAAGACCCAAACTTAGGTGCCGTCAAATGAACAACTAGACGTGCTACTAGTCTCTGTTCTGGCACCTCAGGACTGGAAGAATGGCAGTGTTGGTGGAACATGGCAGAATTGAACTCGAGTTTAAAGAACGTTTCTAAGCTCCTCGGAACCTCCCTAGATGAGTGAGTTGGTGTGCTCGAGAGTGATGCTACAAAAGGCAACCTAAGGTATCTTTGATCCATCGTCGTGATGTAGGGATGAAGGCAGATGGGATCTGGAAGACAAACATGAACAGAAGTCAAATCCCCAATTCACCTACACAACACGAGAGCTGATGACCGTAAAGGTTCAGTTGTTTATCTTGTTGATTTTATTTTAGGTGATAAATCAGTCTTGCAGAGCGATTAGGCAAGCTATTAGGAACCCGATGCTCCTAGGAGACTGGCCCAATCTCGAATCTAGATCTTTCTCAGCCAGTATGAATTGCGGATCGTTTACCAGCTACCTGATCAATTCAATCTGCTAAGGACGTCACAACCTGTGTTACCAGATACTAGAGATATCCTCACTGGAGAACGACTAACCCCAAGACCAGTAATCTGATGAAAGTTCAGGTGTGTCTCTATCCTAGTGTGCGGGTTACTCTCTTGCTCAACCAAACAAAACAATGAGGGGGTGACTCTCTTTAAAACAAATATTTTTAAGTGAAGTGTATTTTACGGTCGAGTTTGAAATAACAGTCCCAAATTTTATTGATGTCTCTTTTTCAAATATTTTTCAATAATAAACAACGCCTACCAAATTTTCTAATTTCCTGGGGTTATTTTAAGTCCAAAAAATAGGGGGAGGAAGTCAAAAAGCTGATGCATGAAGGGTTTTCCACACAAAAATTAAACACACAATTAAAACTAATATATATGATGCACAAAGAAAACAACCTTAGACGAGAAACTTCTAATGATCGCGAAGAACCATAGCTAGATAATCAGAACAAGTCCAGAGTCCGATCTTGGGAACCACTCAGTGCCCACCACAATGGGCCCTGCTAGCACTGTACGTGGTTCTTCACGACACGTGGACTTAGATCTAATTGAACTAACTTTTTATTATGAATTATTAATAAGGTCCAATTACAAACTATAGGTGCAAGTAGTATTTTATGGATTTGGCCTTAATTATTTATGTCACAATAAAGAGAAAATCCCAAGTCTAGGGGTCGAATTCTTCGAGAATCAAATAGAAAATGTGATAAAATCAAAACCGATGAAAATGCGATGAGGTCCCGTAAACACACTGGTGCTCGACGAAACATACACCGATAAGTCTAATAAGGAGTCCAAGTTTCCTATTTTATTACAACAATAATAATAGTGCGGGAAGTAAACTAACTAACTACTCTATCTAATCTCTAAAGGCTATAATTGTCTCCTGCTCTACTCCTGCTCCTCCCCAGGTGCACGTCTCTTCCAAAGTGTCCTCAGGCAGTTCCTCGCATGAAAAGAGAAACATAAATAGGTTAGAAAGTAGTTCTAAAAAATAGAGATAAAAATATACAAAAGGCTCAACAGGCTACTAAGCCGTGTCCCTAGAAATGACCCCATTCTGGTGACATGCCTCGCGACTCGGTTTAGGGATTCAAATAATTATAAGGTCGTTGCGACCCAAATCACAAGGCTGAGTGTCAACAAGAAAATTAGAAACAACACAAACAACAAATAACACAATCTAAACAATGCTAGCGGTCTTTGCTATCTATTTTAACCTAGTATAGTGACCAGGGTTGAACTCATGGAGCATGAGTAAACCTAGGAAGTAGTCCTGATCAGACTAGAAAATACATATTTTTATTGATTTTTAATTTTGAAAATTTTTGTGGTTTTTAATTAAGGAAATACAATAAGCAAACAAGGAAATAAAACACACAAGCTAATTCAGGAAATTTTTATTTATTGCCTAAATACTCAAAAATCAAGGACAAAAATATTTTTATATTTTCCAAATATTAAAGTCTTTTTGGTAATTTTCTAGGATTTTCTAGTTTCTAAGTTATTTTATAAACATCCAATAAGAGTAAAACATGCAAATAGTGAACAAATAGGACAAAAATATAAATTAAAAATATTTGAATTGTCCTAAAGTCCAGAATATGAATTTTATGAGAAAGTAAATAGAAAAAGCTAACTACAGAAACTGAAATTATATTTTTCTTATTTTTATAGAATTTTTAATGTTTTCTATAAGTTTTTAATGGGTTTCAAATTTTTAGCATTTTTATAAGTGTTTTTTTACACAAAAGAGTTTTGGAAGTAACGCACACATAAAAAAACACTCACGATTTTTTTTGGATTTTTTCAAACAATTTCTATAATTTTTTTTTATTTCATAAAATTAACAGTGAGTTTTTTGATGGTTTTTTTATTTTTAGAAAATAAAATACTCAACAAAATTAATCCCAAAAATCACAATAGAAATTACACGTTAGCAGGAGCTAGCTATAATTTTCATGTAATTTTTGGAGATAATTTAATAATTATTTAATAAAAAATTAGATAGACAGTCTACAGGAACCTCGTTGCAATTAGAACAAAGTTCACAGGCAAATTAATAACATATATAAAAGGCTTATGGCGAAAGATACAAAAAATCCAGAGATTAGACGCACATGCATAATATGCCCCACATTGGGGTATAAATGCAAATATAAAAAATGTTTCATTCAAAACATAACAGAGGAGAAGTTTAGGGCAGATGATGCAAATACACAACAAATTCATGTGGGATGGCAAATGACTTCACACATGGAGGACTAAAAATATATAAAACTACGTGGTTCTTACTGCAACATGTCTACACTTACAACTTTATTTACTGGACAGACTAATAAAGCTCAAAAGTGTGGGATAAAGGATGCAAAATACTCTGATGCACGTGAGACACGCATGATGGTTCTCACGATCCTAATCAGCCCCTGCAAAAAGATCTTATGGTTAGAGGAATGTCAGGGACATGCGACAGGATCTGACTTGTCACTCCTGATCAAGCGGTCTGAAAAGCTGCAGTGATTGTCAGCTAATATCAAAATGGGTGCCTTGCTCCTCATCCAACGATCGCGGAAGATGTTGGACGAACTTATGGGTGGAGGGCTTCCATCGGGAGCTGGTGCTAATCCGTTGGGCTATCGAGCCTCCTAATGGTCCAACACCTCTGGAGGGGTGCTTCGCGTCGAATGCTGGAGGCTGATCAACTGAATGATGGTCGGATGGTCAGGACAAAGGAGCTGCACCACAAGCTTCTCCGCTGAGCAATTGGATTTCCAACAAAGGCTCCTATCGTGCGAGGATACCTTCAAATAAAAGAGAGAACTTGGGGCTACGCTCTGGTCTTGGTTATTGAAGCAGGAAATGAAAGAAGTGAGGGTGGATGCAAGTCGATCTCCGACAAGGGTGGTAGAAGGAGATCTTGTCCCTAATCTCAACACAAGGGTCGAGTCCAAGGATGATTAGGCTATGGTGCGAGATGGGATGTTTGTTGAGGGGTTGAAAGATAAGGAAGTGAGGGTGAGATGGGGATCCGACCAGGTGGCTGGAGCAAATGAATTACGGTAGAGAGAAATGGATGAATTGAAAGAACAAATGAAATATGGAGTATAAGATGGTCACATGAGTCTTAGAACCCATTCCTGGGCTTCAGGGGAAGGCGAAGATCGGGGTCGTGGCCTTAACTGTGCTGTGACAGGCAGGGAGGTTGGACGTGACGGAGAGCTCCGGCCACGTAGCTTAGCTGTAGGTACACGCCACCAAACCTCGATCCAAAGATGCCATCAGGTTGCAGTCGCCCAACTGATGGAGACTAGGGGTAAAGGAAGGGGCGAGGCACGAGCTGCTGCGTTAGGATGGCGAAAGAAGATGTTATATAGGGTGCCCAGGGGTCTAGAAGAATCGGGAAAAGGAACGCAACCCTAAAGCAATCCGATCCTCCCTAGGGATTCGCGAGAATACCTAGGAGAGGAATCAATCGGTGGAATCTAGGAGAAAAAAGGCCTGACCTGATCAGGAAAAATAGGAGAAAAAGCTTCGGCAAGGAAGAGAATTGGGTCAGGTGAGTTTGGAAGGAGACGTTGACCTGGGTCAAAATTATGACGTGGCCCAATTAGAAGGGGCCAGGGATAGAGACAAAATACACTACATGATAAAATAGAGGAGAAAAATAATGATAATTACATTAAAAATAATAAATGGAATTAAATGAAAAAATGAATAAAATAAAAAATGTTTGTTATTTTTTAAGAAATTTTCTACAATTTTTAATTATTTTTAAGTAAAATAAATTAGTGTATATACCATATATAGTGCTATGTACATGTATAATCTACATATGTATTATGCATAATAATTTCACTTTTTTATTTACACAAATACCCTATTTTATATTTTATTTATTTTTGACATAATTTTTGTAGTACAAAATATTTTTTATTTTATTTTTATGGATTATTTATAGGTATAGAATAAATAGTGAATATTAATTATATATAGGTGTTTTATATAATGAAATGAGAATCTTACTCTTATTTTAATTGATTTTTTTGATTTTTATTTTCTTTTTATATTATTATGAGAAATATATATACAATGACGTAAAAATAATAATTAACTTTAATTTTGTTAAAAGTAGTTATTTATATACATAGGTAGGAGGTACAATACAAAGTAGGCCCTATCTCTCTCTACTTATTTTATTTTACAATCAGGTCAAGGCTTGACCTTATCTTGAGGTTCAGGTCACTATGTATTAATGCTAAATACCTCCTTCCTTTTTCCTTTACTTTATTCTTTTATTTTTGCACAAATACATGCTAATTATGCAATATTAATACAAGCATGCAAAATGCTAAATTATTGTATGTACACACATTTGCATGATGCTTTGCTAATATAAATAGCTAAAATAAAAAAATAAAGAGTGACAATTAGGGATTCACCATCTCCGTACCCAGCTTGTCATAACAAGCTCATGCATCTAATTCTATATGACCAAACAGATTAGCCATAAGCTTGCCATGGTTAAGTACCATGCCAGACAACTCTCCAAAAATAGCTATTATCATTGCCATCCCTTTAGCCTCTTCTTTTCCCCCATCGATAAAGAAGATAGTATCATCTGCATATAGCAATAGGGGAACAGAGATATTACCAATATTGTAACCTGTTGAGAGATAATTACATAACACCTTGCAAACCATGCATGCAAGAACATCGGTTGCAATCACAAAAAGCATATCGGCAAGGGCACACCCCTATCTAACTCCTCTATGAGACTGGAAAGAACCCCCTTACAGTCTACCATTAATCAGTATCGAGTAGCTGTTGTAATGCAACTTTTCATCCAAGAGATCCAAATGTCAGGGAAGCCTTATCTCGCCATTGCCATCCACAATAAATGCTAGTCCACCATTTCATATGCTTTTAAAAAATACACCTTCGATAGCACACCCTTACACTTACATCTCTTCTAGTTTGCTATAATTTCAGTCGCCATCACCAAAATGTCTGCAATTTGTCTTCCCAGAATAAAAGCTGACTAGATCGGTGAGATGATGAGTTCAAGCACTCTGTTCGATACAATCATGAAAACCTTCGCAACAATAAAATAAATGATATAAGAGAGTAAAATTGGGTTGAAATCATTTACTCTCTCAGGAAACTACTTCTTAGGCAGTAGAAAATGAGAGCCACGTTGAGTTTATCAAAACTTGCATTGCCACTAATAATTCCTCCACGACATCAACAACCTCTCTTCCCACCAAAGTCCAAAACTCCCTGAATAAGAAGAAGAAAAGGAACCCATAAAGTCCATGTGCACCATCAGAATTAAGGTTACAAATCATAGTTTTTGCTTCCTCTATAGTGATGGCTCGTACTAGATTACTTTTGTGATCTTCAAAAAGCTGGGACCCCCCACCCCAGACCATCTCCCCGGTCTATCAATCGAACTTCTCAAGAAAAATGAAAATGATTCGTAATTGCCACCCCATTTTACAATCTCCCCCAACCCTCCTTTCATCAACTACTACCAAGAAAATAAGATTATGGTGGTGGCTCTCACTAGCAACTCTATGTAAAAAAGTTGTGTTTGCATCACCTTCTTTGAGCCAAGAGTGTTATGATCTTTGTTTCCACTCCACAATCTTCTTATTATCATGTTCATGGATTCTTTTTCTACAGCCGCTCTTTCCATGACATCCTCAGCTCTAAGGTCCTCGGTGTCCTCTGGCCTATCAAATCAACTCATTTCCATCTTTGCCTCTATATGACATGTACTTCTTTCCTCTCTAACCTCCTTTTTGTAGTAGCAAAGCTGTTTGCGCAAATTAGATAGCTTCTGGGCCATCTTTGATGCTATAGATCCTAAGACCACTGTGGTATTTTAGTGGTTTGAAATAAAATATCAAAAACTCTCCCTCATACATCAACACACACTCAAATAGGATCAAACCGCATTTTATTGGGGGTGATAAAGAGGTATTTTGCGAGGGTTTGCTAATCAAACTCAATTATTGTCGCTGATGTGACCACTCAACAAAACCCCACTTTAACGAGCAATTAACCCACAATAATTAATGAAGCAATTAATAGAAAGAGTGTAGAATTAAAATTTATTTACTCTACTACAAAATGCATAACATGTAAGCATGTAGAGGTCGAACCATAGAGAGTAAAATGGTAGCCTACGGCTATCTATGTACAACCAAGTCATTGATATTTATAATTATTTTTGTGGGTTTTGGATTATATATATATATAATTTTATTTTTTTTTTTTGCTTTGTGATTTTGTAATTTCTTTTTTATATTTTCCACTTTTTTCTTTTAATTTTCTTTTCTTTTTCATTTAAATATTAAATAAATACAAATATATGTATAAGCACATCATAAGGTATACATAGGTACTATATACATATGGAGAGGTAAAAATACTCAAATTATAGTAAATAAGATATTTTTGTGATTTTGATATTTTCTATTTTTTGTTATTTTTCTGGAATATTTGCCAGTTTTCATGTATTTTTAAAGTAAAAAATATTCCAAATGCAGGATTAATAATTAATCCGAAATTGGTTTGGGTTTTAAAAATATAAAATAAGTTCCAAAATTTCCCAAATTAATTTTAATATATATATATTATATAGATAATTATCAAATAGAAAAATATATTTTTGGTATTTTTGTTGAATTTTTTATATTTTTTATTGGAATTTGAAGCTTTATGATTTTTATCCTTTTCTTTTTCTTTTTTAGGGGTTTTTATTTTATGGACTCAATAAATAACAAAATATGCTATCTGTAAATTTTTTTTCTAATTTTTCAAAATGCTTTTATATTTTTTTGGGATTTTTATAGCCAAATATGGATTATTTAGGCTCCTTTTTAATTTTTATAAATATAGTAAATGAAAAAAATGCAAAGTGCATGTAAGTACAATGCATGGAGCATTTAATCCTGTTTTGTTTTGGATTTTTGGGAGCAAGTTAGCTATTTTTTATTAATAGAGCAAAGTCACAAGAGTACATATCCTAACAGGGGTGTATTTGTATATAAATGAAAGTACATGAGGTACAGTGCAAATATCCCAAAAATATAAAACGGAAATAAAGATTTAATGAACTGAATTACAATTACCAAAACTACCAGGGCATTCCTACAAATAATTCATCATCACATGGGACAACACATGATTTTTGTTGGAAGGACCAACATGCAAATATCAAAGAGTCCAAGGGCCTCCAAGTAATTTTCACAAAAAATATAACACGTGGATTCCATTTTATTGGACATTTTACAATTATAAAAAACATCCAATTGTGTACATGCATTTTTTCCACCTCACGTGGGACGACACGTGAGGTGACGCGGAATGGACCCAATTGCAAATAAAATAAATACATGGGCCTTAATGCAAAATGTCCAATTATTTATAAACGTTATATTTTCTTTACATGATTAAATAATAAATACCAAAAATGATGGGGCAGAGTATGCAAATTACCACATAGCAGTACGCCATCCAACGGTTCTGGTCTTCTCACTTGCTGTGTGTCACTCATCCAACGGTCATGATTAGATCGTGCGACGCGATCCGACAGTCGAAGCGTGCCTTTGTCGAACAGTTCTTGCATGATCTGGCGTGTCATTCTTCATCCAATGGCAGAGTAGGGGGATGGAAGAACGGGGACGAAGCTCGCTTGTGGCAAGCATTGATCGGTTACTACACGCTCCTCCGACCACCATTCCCTCCGCCGAGGGGCTCTACGTGTTGTTGATGTTCTGTCGCGTCTGCAGGTACCTCCAATCATGCACATGGGGCTTTGCGTGGTTGCACAAGCTTGAGAAAGAAGAAGCGCTCCGGGCGCCTTCTTCCTTCAAAAAATAGACTCCTTATGGAGTTCTTGGCGCTCCGGACCATGCAATGAAGTACCCACAAGCAAAATGACGGTCCTAGGCCTTATGTGGTCGAAAGGGGTGAGAAATGGGAGCGATAGAGGTCTCTGGAGAATGACGGAGGTGGAGACCTTTATCTCCCAATCTACGATGGATCAGGGTGAATAGAGATGCCTAAGATGTTGGGAAGGTGACAAGGGATACGGTGAGGGTGATGAAATGGTTGGAGGGCAACGACGGTGCGCGGAGGATCTTCCTCGAGCTCTACTCCAGCGAAGTACGAATGGAGTTGATCACACTAATCATATGATCTAATCATGAAACTACTTGCATAACTATGTTTCTAGAATAAAAATCTACAACAAAAAATAAAGATGCGCAACTCTTACTAGGTTGTTACACTTGGGAGCAGAGGTCACCGGCGAATGGCGGCCGTGGGTGCAACTCTACCTCCATCAATCCGCTCAGACCCTCCAGGGCTCCTCCCTATCATGAAGAAGCTATCTATACTGAAGGCAGGTGTAGAAAAGGATTGGAAGCGATTGGAAGCTGACCAAATTTGATGAAGAAAGTGGATGTGCTTATTTATAGGCATGGTGACACACCCTTATTGACCTTGGTGAATCAATGAATCGATCGTGTTTTTAGGTGATCCAAGGTGGTGGGGTGGATCTCTGATGATCCATGATCATTTTTTCTTCAGGAAGCAAGGTCGATAGATGGACGAGATGCCCAGGAAAATAGGGAGAAGATAGGAGAAAAGACAGATCTGACGTCCAGGAGCTGGGATGGGACAGTTGAGCAGAGGTCAACGATCCGAGCTCTGCCATTGGGCCACGTCAGATCACTAAATGACAAAACAACAATTTTTATTTGGAAATAATTTTTTAAAATAGTAAATGATTTTATTAATTTTTGTATATATAATAAAAAAATGTTTATTATTTTATGTAGTATTTTATTATAATTTTTATTTATTTTTTGATGCATTTTATTATAAGTTTATTTTGAATGGCTTATTTGTAGGTATATTTACCTATATTTTGTCAATTTTTATTTTTATTTTGTTAATTTTCTTTTATAATTCTATTCTTTTATTTAATATATTTATAATTTATTTTTTTGATTATAGATAGTTTTTGTTGTATTTTTATGATGAAATTTGTATACATAAATACATGGATGTATTTATTATGTAGGTTCATTTATAGGAATTTTACCTATGTGTATTCCTATAGCTATGTACTATACACATCTTTTTATTTCCATGTACTTCGATGAGTTTTATTTCGGTTTTCTATTTTTAATAGAAGGTAAATGACATTTACAATATTACAAAAATATAAAGAACACAAGAATGAAAGAATATGTTCACCTTTTATTTTATGTACAAGAAAAGACATAAGTATTTCATCTATGTTTTCACATAGATTTATTTTATTTTCCCGCATATTTTTGGTTTTATTTTAATTTTAATGTACAAATATATTATGAATAATATTCACAAAATTATAAAAATACGAATTTGCAAAAATAATAAATAATGATTAAATTGAATATTTTGATTGGTAGAATGAATAATGAGGGGTCCAAAACTTAACTTTCACACAGTAGCTCCAAAAGATATAAAACCAATAAATAGCTCTTGAAAAGTTATATACAAATATAGTATGAATTTGATATCTTTTCAGTTTTTATTAAAAAGATATGGGTATGTGTAGTTTGGTTTTTAGCTTTTTATTTTGTGTTTAGAATGTACAGTGTGAATTATTTTTGTGTAAACTCATTTTGGTATTTTTATTTACATTATTATCTACAACTTTTATGTACAAAGTTTATTTATTTGATGAATAAATAATGAAGAATAAAATTGGTGTCACAGATGCATTATTAAGGAATAAATAAATGAGGTATTTATTGTACTCTTAGCACTTAGCTCCCTTTACTTCATTCCTCGTCGACCAATTAAATTCTTGACTTGGTCTCCGTGTTAGGGTCATAAAATATTTGCATAATTCTAGAATTAAAAACCTTATTTTATATACAAATAATACAATAAATAATGACTGCTATTTTGCACAAATAAATCCTATTCACATGCATTAGCTAGGGTTTAAGGTTAAAATGATAGAATAAAGGTGATGAAATGGAGATTCATCACCTACCCTATACATGCCATTGCTAGTCCCTAGCAATACTTATGCAATAAGTACAAAAAAGAATAAAGAAGAAAAGAAAAAGAAAGAATAGATAAAATAGCTTTCAATTATCGATTTGTCTTTTCAAAATCAAAGTTCGGAGCTCAGGTTAGACCTCCGCATGAGAATATGTGTGGAATCAGGTTGGGAACCAAATTTAAAACACAATAGCCTTCGACAGTCACAAAACTCGGTTCAAACCTCCTCGACAACCATGTTAGAACTATCCTACATCATACGTAAACCCTTATGACTATGAAGTTGACTTGTACAGTGTAAGTGATAGTGGCTTTCCCCAACTGAAATGACAAAGGAATTGTCTTCTCCAGAATGACAACCCAATGATTCCCCAATCCGACACTCTATCTTCGAGGAGCGGGGTATTCCCTTATAAGTTCAGGTGGCATCCAACTCAAGAGGAGGAGGTGAAGAAAAGAATGAATGGTAGCTAGTGTAGCTACCTATCCTGGGATGCAAGACCAGTGTAGTCAAGTCATCCAGCTGCAGGCTCACATGGTGTAACTTTGATGCTCAATCTTGCTTATTTTCTATACAACATATATACATACTCTGGCAGGCACATTATTTTTTTATTTACAAGCCCGTCCACTTGTTTAGAGTTTTTTTGAAAGACTATTTACAACAACATTTACATAAGGACTTTTTCCTCTCGAGCAAGAAGACTATCCCTCTTTTGAAGTTTTATCACAACCCACACTCTCCTATCATTCGACTTCATTGTAACTAGATCAGGTTGGGGTGCACTTCGTTCCCTAGAAGAGGACGAATGCTTCCACTCGTGTGCATCTCAGACCAGCAAATCCAACCCCCTCACCACTCCAACCGAGTTGAGCCAAGTGAAAGGTGCAAGTGCCCAAGTTAGGTCACAACAAGCAAGAGTCATGCGTGTCTCTCGAAAATTTCTAGTTAGTCAGTTGAGGTGACATGAACCCATCCCTGAATATCAAAGAATTAAGTCTGAATAGACCTGAAGTACCTTAAACATAGTTTCCATAAGGTTCCAGTGCAGTTAGGTGCAGTATGGTCCAACCAAGCTCCAATCTTGGACTTTATTGGACTAGTTCAATCATCAAGCTCAATCAAAAGAATATGAATGCTATGCAAATGCTTTGTACAATGCAGAAAGAATGATGCAATCTTTCAAAGAATTTTTGAAAATATAAAAGAATTTTCGTGAAAATAATTTTGCAAATAAAAAGAATCTTGGCACACACAGTATAAAATATGTACAACTATTTACACAAACATGCTTATTTTTATTAAGAGTTCACAAGTTATTTTTATAGGTATATACAATTGAGAAAGTCTTCTATATATTTTATTATTCATTTTATACTTTTAATAATGCTTTTATTTTTCAAATTTATTTGAAAACAATTTTGAACACTGTAGTACAAAATATTTTTTGCAAATATTTTCAATCATTTGCAATCCAATTTGTAAAGATTTTCAAACAATATATATACATTTTTCAAAATATTTTTACAAACATTTTCAAAATCATTTGCAAGTAGGTTTTAAATTCCTTTATTTCATACCAAAGAAAAGAATTTTTGCAATCAAAATATTTTTACAAAAGTTGAAAACATTTCACTAAAAGTTTTCCAAATAGGTCAAACCATTTTACAAATCATTTGGCAAAAATATGTTTAAATTTGATTTATTAATCAGTACATACCAAGAGAATTTGAGGAATAAGAAATATATCATTTGCTAATACAGGTGTGGATATTTTTGGTATTGATTTTGCAAATGTTTTTGATGTTTTTGCAAGGAGTATCTTATATTTACAAAAGTTTTGTTTCTTATTGGATTGATGTATAAAGAAATTTAGAGTATAGTGTGTATACTCCTCAAACTTATTTGAAAATCATTTTTCAATGAATTTTGAAAAATTGTAGTCCAAAATAATTTTTACAAACACTTTGCACACATTTGAAAATCATTTTGCAAACGATTTTCAAACAGCATGTAAAGATTTTGTCTAATATTTTCGCAACCATTTTTCAAACAATTTGCAAATACTTTCCAAACATCTTTATTTTATAAAAAGAAAATAAATTTTTGCAAACGAAAAGATTTTTACAAAGGTTGAATACTCTGTAGAAAACATTTTTTTACAATAGTTTTCAAATGATTTTTCACAAGGGTTTTCAAACTATGTTTCAAACATTTTGCAAAAGTATTTTTGCCTGACTTATGAATCAGTATGTATAGAAAAAGTTTGAGGATCTATACATATCTTTTTATTAGAAAAATTATAATAAATTCATCGTTCTTTTATCCATAAGTGTTATTAAATTACAAAGTACGAGTTATGGATTGTAATATATCCATAGTATATGCGATCCCCCCTATACATAGATCGAGCTATGTCCTCATAGATCAAAGGAAAAAGAGAAGACATAACTCGGACTGAGTATAGGAAGAACCTAAAGAATAAATCATTGAGGAGATGAATAAATGAATAGGAAGTTGACCATCCCCCCTATACTTAGGATCAAATAATACTAAGTATAGGTGGGTGTACACAATGCTGGGATGGTCAAGGATGAGGATGAATAGATCATACTCGGATTGTCTCCCCTATAACTTAGTGTGAGAGAACCCTAAGTATAGGAGAGAAGAGGATACAATGGAGAGGATCGAAGAGTTAAGGTATTCGGGGTGCACACCCCCTATACTTAGGACAAAGTACGTCCTAAGTGTAGATGACTGACAAAAATGGGCAATACACCTGATGATATTTGATTTTGATGATTTTTTGAATACACACACACACACACATATATATATATATATAGGATGAATGTGGTGACCAGAAAGGAGAACATATGAAAAGTATAAAAGACCAAAGATTAGAGGAAAAGTTTTTGTTGTGCATTATCTGAATCTTTAGATGTTGCTAGCGCTGTACATGTATCTTCAGAGCGCAGTACTTGGATTGAATCGACAATGGCCAGGAAGGTGACATGATCAAGATAAGGCTTAAGTAGCCGACCATTGACAAAAAATGGTTGTGCATCAAGAGACAATTCAAATATTACAATGCTACCATTGTCACGTACTTCTCGTACTAGAAACGGACATGTCCATGTGCCTCTTCAATTTGCCTGGGAGGATCCTCAACTTTGCATCAAATAACTACACTTTCTTCACAGCTTCGAATGTCTTTCGTCTGATGTGTCGGTCTTGCCAGTGTTTCACTTTCTCTTTGTACATCAATATGTTATCGTATGCATAGTCTCGAAATTCCAGGAGTTTGTTCGGATTATCTTTTCTTTTCTGACCACTTCTCTATGAGTCCATATTACACATATTTATTACCCATAAGGATTTGTGAATTAGCTCCACGGGAAGATGGCTCGATTTTCCATACACAAGATGGTTGGGTGACATGCCCGAAGGAGAATTGTAAGCGGTTCGGTCCAAAGGACGGAGTCCAAAAGTTGGGACCAGTTCTTTCTATTCAGCTTCATAAGCTTCTGCATGATCATCTTGATTTCTCTGTTTGACAACTTGACCATGCCATTGGTCTGTGGATGATAAGGAGATGCGACTCCATGATCGATGTCATATTCCTTCGTCAATTTCTTGACCTCTTTGTTAGTGAAGTGGCTACCCCATCCGATATGAGAATATTCAGAATCCCCAAGCACGAATGATGTTCTCTTTCAAGTATCGACAAATCGTGCAGTTGTCAGCGGCTCGAGTGGGGATAGCTTCAACCCAGCGTCTCACATAGTCCATGACAAGAAGGATGTGCTCCATATCCTTGACTGCTGGGAAAAGTTCCCATGAAATCGATCCCACAGGCATCGAATACTTCTTCTATCTGAATGATCTTTAGGGGCATGGAATCTTTTGCTTTGAGGGTGACTTTCAATCTTTGACAGCAGTGCATCGTTTTATGAAAGTTGTTGCATCCTTAAAAAGTGTGGGCCACCATAAGCCAGACGAAGTACTTTTGCTGGCGTTCTGTCTCCAAAGTGGTGTCCACCAAATTTGAGCGAGTGACAATGCTCGAGGATACTATGATGCTCCACCTGAGGGATACACCTACGCCAAATGCAATCTGCTCCCTCCATGAATAAAAGCGGATCTTCCCATTGGTAAAAGTGTATTGTTGACAAGAATTTGTCCTTCTGAATCTTCGTCCATCCTGCAGTACTACCCCTGAGATGACGTAGTTGACAATATCAACATACCAAGGGAGAGAATCCACGACCAAAATCGACTCGTCATGGAAAGTTTCCGTGATGGGTGTAATGCTCAGCGGAGGCTCTTGCAGCTCAATTCTGGAGAGATGATCTGCTACTACATTTTGAACTCCAGGTTTGTCCTTGACTTCTAAGTCAAATTCATGGAGGAGAAGGATCCATCTAATCAGTTTTGGCTTAGCATCCTTATTCTGTTGTAGATATCAGATAGCAGAGTGGTATGTGAAGATAGTAACTTGATCCCTATAAATAAGATCTGAACTTTTCCAAGGTGAATACCACAACCACCAACTCTTTCTCTGTGACAGTGTAATTTCTTTGAGCTTCATCTAATGTCTTGTTGGCATAATGAATGGCATAGGGCACCTTGTCTTTACTCTGTCCTAAAACAGCTCCAACTGTGAAGTCTGATGCATCTGTCAAGATCTCAAAGGGTAGAGACCCAATCTGGCGACTGTAGGACTAGATCTTGAGTGATAAGCTCCTTTAAACTGATTGAATGAAAGAGAACTTGCTGCTCAACATTGAACTTGATCTCTGATGAATACCCATTCATCACTCTTTATTCTTATATTTTAGCTACAAAAACATTTGTAAATACATGTATATTTCATGTAAATACAAATAATTTATCAAAGGCATTCATTGTATAAAGTTTAATAATTAGCATGTTTTTGTTGCAAAAAATAAAAGAATAAAGAGACAAAAGAAAAAGAGGAAATATTTAGAAATAAATATTGAGCAACCTAACCCAAGGGAGGGCTCAGTATGGGCCTGATCGCATCAAAGCCAAAGTAGAGGGAGATAGGGGCTCATTTGTGTAAATAGACCTATAAATAAATAAATGTATTTTCCTCTAAAAATAGAATAAAATGGCTTGTATATATTGTATATATATTTATAATTGTAAAAATCAAAACAAAAATAGAAAAATTAAAAAGAAAACAAAAACATCCTTTTGTACATATTCATCATGTACATACAACCACTCCTATATTTATTTCACTATATAAATAGATAAATTAAAAATTCAAAAATTTTGTAAATATTCTATCTTTTATGTTATAAATACATAAAATGAAAACCATTAAAACAAAAACGAAATAAAAATAACAAAATTAAAAACCAAAACTAATATTGTAAATATACCATGTACATAGATGTATATACCTATTTATTTCACCCTTGTATATAAATAATAAAATAAAATAAAAATACCTTTTTACTCCTAATTTTATATTATAAACAAATAAAATATAAAATGGGAATAAAAATTGTATAAAAATAACAAATTAAAAATTAAAAATTAAAAAGGGCATATTATGTAAATACCTATATATAGCATAAAGTGTACATACCCTATTTTTATTTTTGAAAAATTAATTAAAAATCACCAAAAAAATAGAAAAAATTAAAAAAAATATTTCATGTTTTAAGTTTTTAATAAATCAGCCACTTGCTATTTTTAATTGAATTTCCAATTATTTTCCACATGGCGCACTCCCATTGGTCCACGGGAATGTTGACCGCCCGGTCAACTCCCCTGTGGACCTCTTTCCACGGGTCGTGACGCCCGAGCCCGACTTCCCCGATTTTTCGCGTCACGACCCGACGCCTGAATACCTAAACCCTGGGTCCGTTCGTTCTGTCACATCCGACACCCTCGCCGGCATGCCCCGCCTCGGGGTCCGTGCTCTGAGCAGCCCCTACCCGATCAACCCTAGCCGGACCCCTGAGAGTATAAATCCCGAGCTCCGCCGCACGTTTCCGCATCTTTGGCTCCCCACATTGCCTTCCCAAGACCTCCACTGCCATCCTCGAGGTGACAGCTCGTCCCTGGTGGTGTTGTAGAGAGGAGAGGGTGCTCGGACCACTGATCCGGCGTCCTAGCGACGCCGTGCTCCGCCTAAAGCAGGATCTCGAGCCTCGGGCCACGACAACTCGCGAGGGCGAAGACCCCAGAGCACCCCCAGATCACCCACAGTCGAATCTCCACCCAGGTACCCTTAATTTCCCTTCCTTTGCTTTGATTTCTAGTTTCCCCAATTTTTGTCGTCGCCGTCCACCTCCGATTCCGGCCACATTCATCTTTGTATCGATCATCGGACCTTACCATCGCGTTCGCCTTCCTCCTGCGCATGTTCCTACGCCCCTCCATTCAACCCAGCTCGCACAGGAGCTGGGTTTCGAGTTCCTCCACCGTCGCATCGTCGGAGTTCGACTGCCCCGCCTCACCGATCACCTTCACTCCCGCTTACAGGGTCGACGCACTTTGCCCTCGACCCGTGAGTCTTCTGGTGCCCTTTTGCAGGTACAAAGAGAACTGTCTGAGGTCCTCTAACTTGAGCCCAGGAGCTTCCCCTCCGCCGGAGTCGATCGAGCTCCTCAGAGCTCGGTTGCTCCATCGGAGACCGCCATTCGACGCGGAAGGCCAGTACGCACCTTCACCGATCTTTAGTGGCCTTTGAGGAGGAGTCCATCGCCTTCACGAGCCCGGCGAATTTCGCCGGCACCCAGTTCGTCCCGGAGGCTTCTTCGACGTCAGATTGTCCTCTCCCTCCAGATTCAATCCTAGCCACCCATTCGAGGTGCTTCGTCACCGTTCGATCCATCTGAGGACCGATCTGAGCCGCACGATCAGATGAAGAGGCACCCGTGACTCAGAGCCGTCCGATCTCCACGTGTCAGCTTCATCTCCGTCGATTCACCGAGGGTTTCGCCACAGCGCACCAGGACCGTCAGATCTGCCACGTGGTGGACCCTCGACCCTTCGATCGGGCTTGCACTTTAGGGTTAAGGCGCCACCATTTTCACCCATTTGGATCATCCACGTGGCGTTACTTCAGCCGTCGGATCCCACCAAGGGTTACAGGAGTGAGGCGCCCCCTCTTCTCTACCATTGGATCTACACGTAGCGCGCGCTCCGCCCCTGGATCTAAAATAAGGGGTAAATTTCCCTTAGGCCCCTCTGTTTATGGTTTTTATTAGTTAGTCCTGTAAATATTTTATCCCGTTCATTTTATTATGGACATTTTGCACTTTGGACCTCGTATTTACTTTATTTGCATTTATGCCCCTATCTACGTGGACCTCGTGCATCGTCACGTGAACTTTGTTTGGTTATTTGCATGTATAGACCTATAGTTTCAGGGTGTTAATGAAAAGATTTATAGTTTTGATATTTGCAAAAATACCCCTCTTAGTGTTAAATTTCTGCATGTACGTTATTTTAGTGGGTAATTTACACTGAGGCCCCTGGAATTTTAGTACGTGTTACTAATTAGTCCAGGAACCTTATTTCTTGCAAATAGGTCCCTGAGTGCCCCAGGTCACGCGCTTTGCACATGAATACTTGGGAATTTTGCACCAGACCCCTGGAAATTATTTTAATTGTGTTTAGGTCCCTGCGCACTGTGCCTTACTTTTGATTTTTAATAAGATATCAAACTAACTCCAAATTCAATGAAATTGGACACATGGCTCCTGCCATGGTGTAAAATTTTCTAGAATTTTTGGGGACATTTTTATTTCATTTACTATTTTTAACAATTAAAAAAACACACATTTTCTTTATTGTCTCAATTCAAATTTCACAAAAAAATATTAAAATACCTCTAAAAATTACAAAAAAAATTACCTACTGTGTATTTTGTCTTGTTTGATTTTCTGACCAAGTTTGGTCATTTTTCATTATATAAAATTCAAAAAATTGAAAAACACTAAAAACTTTATAAAAATCCTAATAATTATTTAAAAATCCAAAATTAATAATTCTAGTGGCCAAATTTTCTTTGTAGTTTTTACTATACAGGAAAATTACCTCCAGGCTTTTAAGGGACTTTTAGATATTTTTCTAAGTCCCACAAGATTGGCTGGACATGTTGTTGTTTTCTTGCATTGTTTGATTTTAGAAAATTAAATAAAAATCAGAAAAATACCAAAAAATCACTTAAAAACAGTAAAAAAATACAAAAGACATAAAACATTTTTATTTGAATTTTTGATTGATTTTTGATGCATTAAATAATTTCTTGAATTTGGTTGTTTCCTTGTTTTCTTATTTTCTTTATTAATTAAAATTCGGAAAAATTTAAAAACAATTAAAAATCCCACCAAAAAGAATTTTATTTTATTTTATTCATTCTTTAGACTACTTCATAGGCCGCAAGGACATCACGTGCTTCCTGAGTCCGACCCTGGTCGCTATACCAGGCTAATCTAATAGCCAGGACCGCTATTTGTGTTTATTTGATTTTCTCTGATTTTGGTGGTCTGTTTTAAATTTTCTTGATCGACCGACTGATCTCTTGAGCGACTGAGGTCGCAACGACCTTAGTTCTATTTCTTCATCCTTAGTTGCTCGGGATTTTTCGGTCATCAGAATGGCGCCGTTGCCAGGGAGCACGGCTTAGTAGTCAGTTTTGATTTTTCCCACGGTTTCCTTTTCCGTGGCTTTTTGTGCATATTTTGTATAGATCATTTATTTGCATAATTTGTTTAAATAATCTGGTCTGACGTTCTGTTTGTTTTCTTATAAGGGCCCGAGGATCGAGGCGGCTTCTTCGGAAGCCGACGCAACCGCGAGAGTCGGAGGCGGCTCTCTTCTCTACAGAGCCGCAGGAGAGCGTGAGGAGCAAGCACGATCGCGGGAGCCGCAGAATAGCCGTGGAGTAGCAATAGTTTAGATTAGGATTTACTTCCAGCTTTATTTGAATAATTGTTGTAATAATACAGGGACAGGACACTCAGACAGACACTTAGACTCTTGGGGTCTGTTTCGTCGAGCACCGGTGTGCTCGGGGGACCCCTCGATTTTTACGCGGTTTTCTTCGCGGTTTTATTTCTTTCCTGCATTTTCCGGTTTCAAGCGGATTTTCGAGCCCCTAGCTGTAGGATTTTCTGCTTGATTGTGACGTAAAAAAGTTAGGATCCAAATACCCTAATATATCTTCTTGCACCTATAGATCGGTAATTGGACCAAAAATTTAAAAAATAATAAAATAGCCGTTCCACCACCTCCGAGCCTACGCGCCGCGAGCCTGCCCCATCAAGCGCTACTCCTGAACTGAGCCTGCCGAGAAGAGGAGGGGTGGGTCTAGACCGGACTCTTTGGATTGAAGGCTGCTGGTTGGCTAGCCGTTCTTTCGAGTAGCACTATTGTTTAGGGACTCGGTTTTCCACCTGCACCATTTAGGTAGTTTATTTCCTATCTTTTAAATTCTACGCGGATCATCCTGCATGTAGATTGCTGGAGTCAGGTACGCATTTCTATCTTTGCATGCATCATTGATTTTCGCGCATCGGCTTTTTCGTCTTCTCCCCCCTGTTTTGGACTTAATAACCAGGAGAACCGAAAAATTCGTTAGGCCATTTTGTTTGTATTGAAAAAGATTAAAAAGAAAAACAATAAAATTGGGACTGTTTAAGCTATTGACCCTAAAAGACACTTGACCTAAAAATATGTCTTGGGGAGAGCAACCCCCTCATTGATTGGTTTGATTGAGCGAGAGAGTGACCCGTACACTAGGTAGTGCCTTCCGGTACTCCTCTCGACTAATTACCGACTCTTCTGTGCGGGACAGTCGGTTGGGAGAGTATCGGGTATCCCAGCAGGTCACGTAATCGCTCTGATATTTTGCCTTTTCACTAAAATAAAATTGACAAGATAATCTGACCGAGCCTTTACAGTCTTCAGCTTGCATTGCGTTGGTGAACTGAGGGGTTTGTTTGCGATCATAGTTTCTCCAGATCTCATCCGCATTACTCGCCAGATCACGATGATGGGCAGGAGGTCTCTTAGGCAGCCTCTAGCTGCACCACTTTTTAGCACTCCTGACCATTCATCTAAGTCGGTTCGTGAGAGCACAGACCTGCTCTCCGAACTCGAGTACGATTCCGCCCTGTTCCCTCTCGACAACCCTTCTTCTCTTGAGACCGAGATACCAGTGCCAGAGGAGAGACAGACAGATGATTTATCGGCACCTGAGTTCGGTTGTTTTGATTTTTCAGAGACGATGGCCGGCAGTTCTGATGATCACACTGGAGGTCTACGAGGAGATCAACATTTCGTTCTGGACCAGGGTGCGATCAACTCCACCCTGATCGCCTCACTTGATTCAGTTCAGCAGCAGTTGAGGGATCAGGGAGCGTTTATGATCGATATAAGGAGAGAGCTAGAGCAGTTGAGAGCCGATCGCGAGAATCGCGGAGGAGGACCCGACGATCCTGTAGCCGGAGTAGGCGGAGTAGGTGGAGTAGGCGGAGCAGGAGGAGCGGGCGGAGCAGGAGGAGCAGCACCACCGAGAACGATGCGGGAGAACCACAATCCCGGATCGACTTTGACACACTGTTGGGTGGTGCTACCAGCCATTGTGGGGGACTTCAAGTTCCCCCCGAACACTTTGCAGCTCCTACCCCGGTTTCACGGTTTGGCAACTGAGGAGCCTCATCTCCACCTGCAGGAGTTTGAGATGATTTGCAGTACTGTCCACGGTCGTCAGGTGGACCAGGATACTATCAGGACGATTGCCTTCCCCTTCTCTTTGGCAGACAGAGAAGCCACCTGGCTGAAGCATCTGGGGAAGTTTGTATACACTTGGGAGTAGCTCCGCGCCGAGTACTTGCATAAGTACTATCCACTCGGGCGGACCAATGCCGCGAGAGCCCTGATCAGCAACTTCTCCATGCTCCTCAACGAGCAGTTCCATGAGGCATGGGAGAGGTTTCGAGAGCTGATCGACAGATGCCCGCACCACGACATTTCCAAGCCGAACCTTGTTCAGAGCTTCTTCAGTGGGCTGACACCAGAGCTTCAGGGCTTGGTGAACGCTTCTTGTGGCGGGTCTTACTTCGACAAGGATCACGACCAGGTCTGGGCCATCTACGAGGAGATGGCCGAAAACTACATGGTGATGTCCCAGACCCGGTTGTATACTCAGGGCAGACCCCAGCAGCCAGGGCCCGTACAGTACCAAAGGATAGCACGGGTCGACGGCGGTCCTTCCAGTTCGTCCGCAGTAGCAGCAGTACAGGCAGAGTCCACAGCTGCGGACATGGGCATCATTAGCGAGAAGTTGGATCGGATGGAGCTGATTGAGAAGAAGCAGTGCCAGGGCATTACTCAGATGGAGCAGATGGCACAGACTCTGAGCGACATGAAGACCCAGCTCTTGTGTCTCTAGGAGGCAAAGACGGCTTCCAAGCCCCGTCTTCAGTCACGAGGCGATCACGGCAACAGCAGCTCGTTCCAGCGCTCCAGCTTACACCAGCAGCCTAGATAGGTTCACCTTGTACAGGCGGAGCCGTACCAGCAGCCGCAACCCACCTACCAGTCACCACCATCTCCAGACTTGCAGATGGTGGTATATGAGCCGGATCAGCCTCTGGCAATACTCCCGCCAGCCCAGTACGATGCAGAGCCGTTGATGGGTGTCAATGGGATTTGGTATGACCGCCCTCAGCCCGGTATCCGACGAGACCATCCGGATTCCGATGGGGGACCGGAGGTACCCAGCCCCAGCAGCAGCCGTCAGGACAGGGTGGCCAGTATAACCATCAGAGAGAGCACCAGCTGCAGCAGCAGCCCCCAGTGTATCCACCACCACAACATGAGCAGTCATCCTATGGTCCTCGTCCGTATCAGCAGGGACAATCTTGGAGGAGAGATCAGCCTCACTAGTAGAAGCAACAGCATCACCCACACCCCTCTCAGCCACAGCAGCAGATCCAGCAGCCTCACTACCAAAGAGGCTACCCGTCGGGTTCCCATGAGAACCCTGTTTTGGATGACATAGCCCGCCTTCTCATAGATCAACGGGCTACTTTTCGACGGGAGATGGACGAGTTCTACCAAGAGATGTGGTACATTGTGAGAGGGAAGGCCGCCATCCCTGCCCAGATTGAGCCGAACCCCAACAACCTGAAGCGGAAATCTGAGCAGGTAGCTTGTACTGAGTATACCACTCCTAATGATGCATTTGGTGATATGACTGGATATCTGTTTGATACTGATTTTGTCACACTTAGGAGCGGTAGGATGCCAGCAGGCGGCGCCTCGTCTGAGCTACATCATGAGGATCCACCTAGAGCGCCCGACGAGGAGGATGACGACGGCGGTACTGATGCCACAAAGGATGCTGTCCACCGGCGGTGCTGAGGCCGTTGTTTCACCAGTTCGAGGAGGTGGTACTAAGGCCACCCACGATGCCGAGCCAGAGCACGGTACTGAGGCTGCGAGTCTTCCAGCCGACCTAGCCGATGGTCGTACTGAGGCCACCCGTACGTCTGAGAGACATGTAGTTTTTCCATCTTCTACACCTGTATCTCGGAACATTTTTGTGAATGAAGGAAAGGGTTTATTTTCTTCTGGTCCCACTGTGGTGCATGATGTATGTGTGGATCTGATCGTCGAACCGTCTAGACCTTTTCCTAGTCCTTCATCTGAGAAGGACCTAGTGATCCCCTTCCCTAGAGCCCTTCAGATGGGGAAGGGGAAGAAAACAGAAAATCCCAAAAAGAAAGACCAGGAAGAGTTCAGCGAGCAGATGATAGATCGTTTTCACATACAGCTGACTCTTCAGGAGGCTTTGCAGCACATCCCCCTTCTTCAGCGTTCGTTGAGAAACAGGACCACAATTAGGAGGAAGAGGAGGAACCACCACTCTGAGATCCATGTGTTGACGAAAGCCACGTGTTTCGCAATCCAGAACCGTCTGTCGGCCAAGAGGCCAGATTCAGGAGCCCCTTATGTCAGATGCCCCATCAGTGAGCAGAGGTTCGACCGGACTCTATTAGATTGCGGATCGTCTATCAACCTCCTTCCGGCAGCCCTTCTCGACCGCTTCGAGCTGGGCACTCTTAGACAGAGCAGGACAGTCCTTCAGTTTGCTAATAGATCTGTCAAGAGGCCGAAGGGGTTGTTGCGAGACGTTGTCGTCACTATTCAGGGCCTGTAATTCCCCATGGACTTTGTAGTGTTGGACATGGAGATCCCTGATTCAGTGACCGATACCCCCATCATTCTCGGTCTTTCGTTCTTGGCCATAGCCAAGGCGGTGACTGATCATGATAGCGGGAAGGTATACTTTCGCATCGAGGGCGAAAGTATACAAATAGAGACGGTTGAGGACGGTAGAGCCAGAGACAGATCATGCTCAGAGACCACTTCAGATTCAGAGCAGCTGACAGATGCAGGGCTAGACATCCACCAGGACTGTGACTTTGTGATCACAGTGAAGGATATTGTGAATCCTTATGTGCATCACGGAAGTGTGTTGATTGCATCGTATGCAATCGGAGCAACTAGTCGCACTAGTCGCTAGATACGGTGGAAATTAAAATTTTTTAATCTAAAGATGAAACCACATGATCACGAGAACACTTCTCAGATCGTTTCATCAAACCACATGTATAAGGAGTACCTCTTGAAGTATGGTTGTGATCGTGAGATCCCAAAGTAGAGATCCTCCTGTCTCAAGTCCGATCCACGAAGAACGCACTTGCGGGAGCGATGATGAGTCAGGTTCCTTCCCGCAATCCTCGATGAAGATCCAAGCGATGGCTCCCCCGATTTCGTCAAACGAAATCCGTTGTCTTCCTTTAGAGTAAGAAACTCCAAAGAAGAAGGAGATCCTCGAGTCGTCAAAGAAGAAGCCGAGAGTCTCTCCTTTCTCAACACAAGATGGACGACCATCTTTTTGGAGAAGAGAAAGAGAGAGGGCGAGAATGAGAAAGAGAGAGAGTTGTAACCTTGCACAACTCTTAATGATGTACCTTTGGAAGGCTACCCTAGCCCTCCTTTTATATTAGTTTAGGATCCAATGGATCTCAATCCATGGGACACATAGATCCAATGGCTAGGCCTGGTCTATGTAAGATCAATGGCTATAATTGTTGTTGGTTAAAACCAACAACATTTATTTATAATTAAATTAAATATATGTTGCAACATTATCAACACATTTTAATTTAACATAAATAAATTAGTTAAGAGATAAATCAAGATAATAAAATAGAGTCAATATAGCCTCCTAAAAACAAGGGGCGTCACCCATGACTTTTTCATGGGTGACGCCACCTCTAAATTTGTGGCTCTATTTCTCCTTTTTATTATATATTCTACCAAATTAATTTGTGAATATTTCAATCATGCCATTGAAATTTATATGAATCATATTCACATCCCAAACTAATTAGTAAATGATATTTCCAGTTAATTAACAAATGTGAATCCAATCCACATTTAATAATTAACAAATGTTATTTACCAAATTTCTCTCTCTTGAATATATGTATATTATAAATCATATTTATAATACACAAATATTATGGATAGTATTATCCACATTCTCTAATCCTTGATAATTAAATCCCATTTAATTATCTTGGATAATCATTCTCACAATATGAATCATATTCATATTAAGCTTGATCATTAAATCTCATTTAATCATCAAGTTCTTCTTTCTTGGATATGTATTTCATCAAATGAATTATTCTTGAACCCTTTCAAGAATAATGTGCTTTCTGCACAGATACTTGGAGATAAAGACAGGGCGATTGTATTGTTCCATGTATAGTCACTTGGATATTGAGATCTAATCTCAAATCCAGATCTTACGAACCTCCCACAAATGCTTGATTAAATCAAGACTGCAAATCCAATCTTCTCATTGAATCTGAATCTCATTCAGACCAATGTCCAACACTTGGACTAAGATCGGATTGCTTCGCTACTGAAAGGAGTCACTAAAATCCAGACCTGTTTCATCACTCCCTCAGAATGGAAGAGTCATGGATATATAATCGTTTATGATCACATCACCCTCAGGTATTCCCAATACCTGTGCATCCTGCATACTGGAAGACCCATGGTCAACCTGAAGATCAAGATCTATTTAACACTGTCTTCTTCAGGGTTTGATCACCAAGTTTCTCATTTTGATCATTGGGATTTGGTATCGATCATATACTTTCCAAAAGCATATATCATACCTAGGTCTTGATCATATACTTTCCAAAAGTATATATCAAACCTACAAATTCAGTCGAGCTATCAAAGCGAGACGACCGTGCATGGAATTTGATTCTTCCCAATATCTCATGAGTGAGCTCATGTCTTCCGGTTCAGTAGTGAACCTGTATGATCCCTTTGAGAGATCGTATTACTCATATGCCCTTACATGCACACCAGCGCGCCGGTGTATAGACCTTGGTTAGGTCATCAACCTATTGGTCTGCCAAATGTACACACTCAGACATATAGTAACACATCTGTCTCCGGTCAGAGGATGCGTGCCTATGCTGTGACAGCATTCAACATAGGACTTAGGTTATCTCGATCTCGTTAAGTCAACTCTTTGACCTAACTAATCTAACACCTCCGAATCTCCATTCCTATGCATAGGACCTGCATCAACAGGTCGGTCAGATATCAGCCTATGTGAGAAAGGATTGCCATCTCCTACTCAGGCTGGAGATCACATCTTATCAATCACTTGACGGTGCTTGATGAGTCCTCAATCTAACCCTTTAGATATTCATCCAAGCACCAGCCTCTATGATTCAATAATTGAATCAAGAGCTTTATGATCATTAAGATAGCCATGGTACATAACCCTAATTGTACAGAGGGACCTATTATGCAAATTATTTATTCTTTATTTCAGATCATGGAATGATATTTGCAATAACATTTATTGCATAATGGCTCGTCGTGGGCTCACATGTCCAACAATCTCCCACTTGCCCAAAG
The DNA here is from genome assembly GCA_037367405.1 of Ottelia alismoides. Taxonomy (NCBI): domain Eukaryota; kingdom Viridiplantae; phylum Streptophyta; class Magnoliopsida; order Alismatales; family Hydrocharitaceae; genus Ottelia; species Ottelia alismoides. The sequence goes on along the minus strand of JAZKJV010007604.1, from coordinate 498,292 downwards.
AGCCATTAATGGGCTAATCATTTAAACCCACACTCATGTGACAATCATAGGCTATTTAGGAATAGCTAGGTAAGCTGATCAGTCACTCTGTTCCCGCGAGACTACGCCAAGTCCTTTTACGGCACTTGCATATCCCTGGTAACAGTGCTTGCATCCAATGTGAATGTTGCATCCAATGCAACCAATACTCAATCTAGTCAAAGCAGTTATAGTGTCCTTGACACTATTGCTCAATTATCATAACTAGTATTTCCATAATCCTTATCAGAATACCCTTATTCCTGGAGATCACTATCTCTTAAGGTACCCACAGTTAAGACCTTTTAGATCTCTATCTATAAAGCCTTAAGCTTTTGAAGATATGACTTTGAGATTACTATCTCAAAAAATCTTGTCATCTATGAAGATTTTGTTATTACTGCAATCAAGTGTTTTCTCTCCACAGTAGGATCAGTAACACTTTACTACTCCCACTTCATGGCAGATATCTAGCTTTTATACACATCCAGCATACACTTAGCTTCTTGTAACTGATGCACAAGTGCAAGCAGTTCTGGCATTCACTTCCTCAACTCTTTGAGGTGCTATCCCTTTAGATAGGTCAGTACTAAATCTTAAGGGAAGGAAGCCTTTTTTGGAATTTCCAAGAATGGAACATGTCCAAGGTGTACTACAAATGTGACAGTCCCAATACCCTCTTTTCTTTGCTTCTGAACAACTTCAGAACTAAGATCTAAGAGGTATTCTTGAGATCATATCCCAAGGTATGGAATAGCCAGTCTATAAAACACATATTATCATCCTTATATCATTTCAAATGATTAGGATATTATCTACATTTAGCATGATGAATACAATGGCACTCCCACCAAGCTTCACATGGTTCATCAAGATTCTATCTGAAATCATAACACCTATGATTTCATTAAATCTGATGTTCCAACTACAAGAAGCTTATTTGAGTCCGTAGATGGAGTCTTCAGCTTGCACACCTTGCTTTCCTCAACCATGAAGCCCTGGGGCTATTTCATGTGAATATCCTCATAGAGGTATTCTTAGATGAATGCAATCTTGACTTACATCTTGAAGATGCAATAGTCAAGTTGTGTAGCTAAGGTTAGCAATATTCTGATGATTTTAAGCATGGTCACCGAAGAGCAAGTCTCATTGCAAGCAATGTCTTCTCTTCCGGTGTGTAGCTAATGGCTACGAACCGTGCTTTGAAGGTCTCTACCTTCTCATCAGGTTCCCTTTCTCTTGAAGATCCATTTACACCTTAACGGGTCTTACCCTTATAGGTGGATCCTCGAGGGTCCATATACAACACTTGTATATGAAGTCTACTTTAGACTTTATTGCTAATATCCATCTTTCCATGTCATGATCCTCAGGAACTTCATCACATGAAGTCCGATCATTTTCAGATTTAACTGACACATGGAATGCATCCTCAAACTCATTTGAAGAGGTATTAATGTTTCATCTTTAATTATCCTTTTAGTTTCCGATTTCAGGAGCCTCATTGTCATCTCAAGATTAAATGAGTTCCTTTACTTCATTTTCATCTTGATTCTCAAGAGAGTCATCCTCTAAGAATCACATTCTCAGAGATGAGATCTTTTAAGAATCTCAAGGTCATAAAGTAGGTATCAAATACCATCCTTTATTTTCATAATGAAGTAGCACTCTCAAGTGCTAGATTCCAGCTTACTAGCATGGAATCTTATTAAGGATATATATTGTAGTCTCTACTACACATATATATCTGGAAACTAAGAGGTAATTATGATAAAAATCATTATTGATCAAATCATGTCATACATGATCCAATTGTATCTCCCTACAACTCCATTGAGTTTAGGTATGTTAGGAGGATTGAGATAGAAATGATATTCATATCTCCATAAGGTATTCTTTGAATTTTATCTAATAGGTATTTGCTACCTTGGTTAGATCAAATTCATTTAATCTTCTTTCAAACTTTGGTTCAAAATTATGAAATCTTTGAACATTTCAAAGGTTTCTCAGGTGAAGAGAAGAAATCTCATATCATATATAATCATCAATAGATATCATATATCCATAATGTTTACTATGATATAGATGATCTACATAGATCAAATGTATGAGATCTTGAATACCTCGACAGCTAACACCTTTCTCAGAGAAGGGTGTATTGGACATTTTTACTTTTGAATACAATATTCACAAGTATGTAAAATTTGAAATTTTAGACATTCTAAAGTTTCATATCTTACTAGTCTATTGATCAAATCAACAGACAAATGTCCAAGGCTTGATGCCAGATCATTGTCAAATGATCTTCATCCTCCTATTGATCATATAAGGTTTGATTTTCAGTATTAGAAATCTTAATGAACCATTCATTAATTTTCTAATTTTGTGGAGTCCACTAGATGTTAGATTACTATCTGAAATATTTCCATCATAACTCTTTATGATAGTTCTATCTCAGAATTCATGTTTATTTCCAACATTTAGAAACAAACAATGAGTGTACTCTACTATCTAGGTCATAGAGACATTCTCCAAGACTAAGGGCTCTCCCACTGAGAATATGAAGTCTATCTATCCAACAGAGATTGCTGCAACAATTACAACAATATCCATGTAGATGACTACTAAACCTTAAGATCAAATTTCTAATCTTCTAATATATACATGCAACCAATTGCAAGTGTCATTAGAAGATTGGGATACAATTGTCAGACTTTATCTTATGAAATAAGAAAGTCAGAGTCAATGATTATATGTAGATTATTCCGATGCTCTATCTGAGTCCTTCACTAAGGATTTTAGACAGACTTGATAGTCATACTATCAACACATCAACTTATTGCAGTATTGGCATTCATCCAACTCTTTGGATGTCATATGGAAGTCACAGAAATAAAGTCAACTCTTTGACTTTCCTTCTTACTCGGGTCCGACCCATGCTTCCACTGTGCTCTCTTCATATATAAACAACCATTGTTCAAGACAAAGAATCTCTTATGTTGAATTAAAAAAGAATTCAATGTAAGAGCATTTCAACATTTATACGTGCTTCATTAAATTCATTCGAAATGATTAATATGAAGCTTCATGAATGACTAGAGTATAGACAGTAGAATGATGACACTTATCATATCTACATACATCTTAACTCTTAGAGACTTAGGTTCAGGTAGGTATTCAAACATTTTGAATACATCATCGCTTTCAAGCAACCATTCTGCATAATGCAGAGAACCATGTCATTCATGATTAAATGTCTAGAGCACATATGTATGTCAAAATATCTTCTTTTATTTTATAAGGATTATTTGACTATTACGATCACCATCGACATGTAACTTCTAAAGTACACTCGATGAAAGATCAAGAACATAGAGACATACAAACCCTAAGGTGATGTCTTATTTAATTGTCGGTCCTCATTAGGTTGAGGAAACTTGCACATTGCAACCACATACATTATGTGTCCAATTGCAAGTATAATATCTGGATCATGAGTCCAATCCAAGATATTTTTACTGGTTATTATTGAGTATAACATTGAGTGGGTTTAATGAAGGATTATCTGAAATAAGAAATTTGCATAAGGGTATATATATTATATATACATATTTTACTTTGATTTAGGAATTTTTATATCAAAGTTGTCTTGCCTTGTCAACAATGAAAGTTCATTCCCTTAATCACTTTCAATTTAAGAGATATTCTTACCATTATATCTCTAGCAAGATATGGGATCTCCTTTCCTATCTTTGTCGCATCACAATAATATAAGAACTTACGACTCCGATAAAAAGAAGCGGGAACTCATTCCGCCTTGCAAGTCAAACTTGCATTCCCAATTCGGTCTTTAACACCGGGGCCCAGCACCCCTAAGATGATGTTGACCCGTCATTAATTGAACCAACCGTCAACAGGATTAGCACTCGCTATGCGCAATCCAATATCGCCCCAATAATATGAGGACTCGATATTGGGGTCACTACACATACGGCCTTACTCTTTCGAGAAGCAAAGAGCCTGATCCAGATGCGCTTGCATACAGGAGCTGTCACTTCGGACAGGCGTCTCCTACATACAATCCCTGACGACGGAAACCCTTCGCCTTGACGGGAGACCATGGATGTCACTTATGTGATCCTCTACCTCGTATTCAAATTTTATAATTAATTATCGTGAATCATATTCACATAATTAACTCTTCTAAGGGAAATACACATCTATTCATAATAGAGTGTTTATTGGATATAATTAATTTAATAACATTAAATTAATCATTAATCCAATCATCAATCAACAAACATGTCTTTTACTTGAATAGTAGGTATATTCTCAAAGTACGTATTATTCGATTTTTAATAATTAAAAAAATACACATTGACTTCTCCGGCATTATACAGTCCCTACCCGCTGTCATGGCCAGTACCGACGAGAGTGGGACGGACCACATACGTTGCAACCCGCGACCCCAATGCTCTCCGACTAGGCACCACATCCGCCTCGGGAAAGGATAATACCAGATAGATCATCATGTACTTTGAGATGCTCATCGATTTTTCAACCGAAATTATACCATATAATATACATCAAAACATTTTTGATTATATTATAAGGAGATTTGCTAAACAAATCCCCAATCCTATTCAAGCAAGAGAGTTTTTCATGTAAAAGTTGTCCTACAACTATTGTAGGATAGACTATGGTTTTCATGAAATCAATGTTTGTTGATGAAGCCAATGATCAAGATCTAACATCTCATCATTGTGGTTTAGGCAAATGTCATTCAATGAAATAATTATCTCTTTAAATATTTCACAAATATTTATCACTAATTATTCCAGAAAATTAACAATTAATTTTCATCATCATAATAGAATGACTTATCACAAGGTTCATGATCCAAGATGTCAATTTCCAGCAGTGACCCCCAATCACTAAAATTAACATATCTCGATCAATTTAAATCCAAAAATGCAAACTCAGTTTCCAAAGATTGCCTATTTGATTTATTAAAGAACCCAAGTGATAATTCACGCATTTCGAGGCGGATTAAAACCGTAATTATCTCATTAATCACGTTTAAATCCGCAGTTCCTGCAACAGTGAATATAGTCATAATCAAAAAGCCATATCTTGAGCAAATAAAGTCCAAATTTAGTAAACTCAAGTTCTATGGTTTCCTTGTTTAATGGGGAACAAAATCCGATTGAAACTTTCGTGTTTAAACTTTTTAAACAATGCCGAAAAAATCAATTAGACAGAGTTGCGAAAATTGAAATGCAGTAAAAAATTTTTGCAACCCTTTCAAGAACCAAATCGTCTAAGGTCTACGGATCATATCCAAAACCTTATTCGACCTATGGCTCTGATACCACTTGAAGGATATTGTGAATCCTTAAGTGCATCACGGAAGCGTGTTGATTGCATCGTATGCAATTGGAGCAACTAGTCGCTAGATGCGGCGGAAATTAAAATTTTTTAATCTAAAGATGAAACCACATGATCACGAGAACACTTCTCGGATCGTTTCATCAAACCACAAGTATAAGGAATACCTCTTGAAGCATGGTTGTGATCGTGAGATCCCAAAGTAGAGATCCTCCTTTCTCAAGTCCGATCCACGAAGAACGCACTTGCGGGCGCGATGATGAGTCACGTTCCTTCCCGCAATCCTCGATGAAGATCCAAGCGATGGCTCCCCCGATTTCGTCAAATGAAATCCGTCATCTTCCTTTAGTGTAAGAAACTCCAAAGAAGAAGGAGATCCTCGAGTCGTCAAAGAAGAAGCCGAGAGTCTCTCCTTTCTCAACACAAGATGGACGACCATCTTTTTGGAGAAGAGAAAGAGAGAGGGCGAGAATGAGAAAGAGAGAGAGAGAGTTGTAACCTTGCACAACTCTTAATGATGTACCTTTGGAAGGCTACCCTAGCCCTCCTTTTATATTAGTTTCAGATCCAATGGATCTCAATCCATGGGACACATAGATCCAACGGCTAGGCTTGGTCTATGTAAGATCAATGGCTATAATTGTTGTTGGTTAAAACCAACAACATTTATTTATAATTAAATTAAATATATGTTGCAACATTATCAGCACATTTTAATTTAACATAAATAAATTAGTTAAGAGATAAATCAAGATAATAAAATAGAGTCAATATAGCCTCCTAAAAACAAGGGGCGTCACCCATGACTTTTTCATGGGTGACGCCACCTCTAAATTTGGTGGCTCTATTTCTCCTTTTTATTATATTATTTTACCAAATTAATTCCAAATTAATTTGTGAATATTTCAATCATGCCATTGAAATTTATGTGAATCATATTCACATCCCAAACTAATTAGTAAATGATATTTCCAGTTAATTAACAAATGTGAATCCAATCCACATTTAATGATTAACAAATGTTATTTACCAAATTTCTCTCTTTTGAATATATGTATATTATAAATCATATTTATAATACACAAATATTATGGATAGTATTATCCACATTCTCTAATCCTTGATAATTAAATCCCATTTAATTATCTTGGATAATCATTCTCACAATATGAATCATATTCATATTAAGCTTGATAATTAAATCTCATTTAATCATCAAGTTCTTCTTGCTTGGATGTGTATTTCATCAAATGAATTATTCTTGAACCCTTTCAAGAATAATGTGCTTTCTGCGCAGATACTTGGAGATAAGGATAGGGTGATTGTATTGTTCCATGTATAGTGACTTGGATATTGAGATCTTATATCAATTCCAGATCTTACGAACTTCCCACAGATGCTTGATTAAATCAAGACCGCAAATCAAATCTTCTCATTGAATCTGAATCTCATTCAGACAAATGTCCAACACTTGGACTATGATCGGATTGCTTCTCTACTGAAAGGAGTCACTAAAATCCAGACCTGTTTCATCACTCCCTTGGATTGGAAGAGTCATGGATATACAATCGTTTTTTATCACATCACCCTCAGGTATTCCCAATACCTGTACATCCTGCATACTGGAAGACCCATGGTCAACCTGAAGATCAAGATTTATTTTACACTGTCTTCTTCAGGGTTTGATCACCAAGTTTCTCATTTTGATCATTGGGATTTGGTATCGATCATATACTTTCCAAAAGCATATATCATACCTAGGTCTTGATCATATACTTTCCAAAAGTATATATCAAACCTACAAATTCAGTCAAGCTATCAAAGCGAGACGACCGTGCACGAAATTTGATTCTTCCCAATATCTCATGAGTGAGCTCATGTCTTCTAGTTCAATAGTGAACCTGTATGATCCCTTTGAGATATCGTATTACTCATATGCCCTTACATGCACACCAACGCGCCGGTGTATAGACCTTGGTTAGGTCATCAACCTATTGGTCTGCCAAATGTACACACTCAGACATATAGTAATACATCTGTCTCCGGTCAGAGGATGCGTGCCTATGCTGTGACAGCATTCAACATATGACTTAGGTTATCTCGATCTCGTTAAGTCAACTCTTTGACCTAACTAATCTGACACCTCCGAATCTCTATTCCTATGCAGAGGACTTGCATCAAGAGGTCGGTCAGATATCAGCCTATGTGAGAAAGGATAGGATTGCCATCTCCTACTCAGGCTGGAGATCACATCTTAATAATCATTTGACGGTGCTTGATGAGTCCTCAATCTAACCCTTTAGATATTCATCCAAGCACCAGCCTCTATGATTCAATAATTGAATCAACTGCTGTATGATCATTAAGATAGCCATGGTACATAACCCTAATTGTACAAAGGGACCTATTATGCAAATTATTTATTCTTTATTTCAGATCAGGGAATGATATTCGCAATAGCATTTATTGCATAATGGCTCGCCGTGGGCTCACATGTCCAACAATCTCCCACTAGCCCAAAGAGCCATTAATGGGCTAATCATTTAAACCCACACTCATGTGACAATCATAGGCTATTTAGGAATAGCTAGGTAAGATGATCAGTCACTTTATTCCCGCGAGACTACGCCAAGTCCTTTTACGGCACTTGCATATCCCTAGGTAACAGTGCTTGCATCCAATGCGAATGTTGCATCCAATGCAACCAATACTCATTCTAGTCAAAGCAGTTATAGTGTTCTTGACACTATTGCTCAATTATCATATCTAGTATTTCCATAATCCTTATCAGAGTATCCTTATTCCTGGAGATCACTATCTCTTAAGGTACCCACAGTTAAGACCTTTTAGATCTCTATCTATAAAGCCTTAAGCTTTTGAAGATATGACTTTGAGACCAGCCTCTATGATTCAATAATTGAATCAACAGCTGTATGATCATTAAGATAGCCATGGTACATAAACCTAATTGTACAGAGGGACCTATTATATAAATTATTTATTCTTTATTTCAGATCAGGGAATGATATTCGCAATAACATTTATTGCATAATGGCTCGTCGTGGGCTCACATGTCCAACACACAGACGATGAGGCAGTTTGGGCAGACCCAACAGCACAGGCCATCGTCTCATTTTCAGACACCGCTGATGCAGAGATGATAGCAGAGGAGAGCTTGGAGAGCACACTCCTGGTTCAGGATACTTTAGAGGCAGCAGAGCAGGTCCTCGACCGCGAGACCGATTTTTATGATGATGGTGGTACTGATGCCACCGCAGATGATGCTGATCCCTCGGAGTCAGAGTCTGATTGGGCAGATTGTGATGATTACATGCCAGACATGCTTCCCACTGAGCCTACAACTGAGGAGGAGGCAGATGCCGAGCAGATCAGAGACAGTTCAATTAAGCAGCCTTCTTCAGATCCAGTTTGCGAGAGTACGTTCTCATTCTCCATTGCGGATTTGGCAGTATACACGCGACTTCTTTCGAAGCCAGATTTGCCAGCACCTAGTTGTCCAGAGCTGAAGCCACTTCTTGCGTCGTTGAAGTATAGATTCCTTGCGGGTGAGCATGAGATGTACCCAGTCATTATCTCAGCCGATTTGACTAGAGAGCAAGAATCTCGTTTGATGGGGGTTCTTGAAAAGAATTGCAAGGCGATAGGATGGAGCGTAGCAGATCTTCAGGGGATTAGTCTGGCCCTGTGCTCCCACCATATCTATCTCGAGGATGAGGCGAAGCCGTCGCGTGAGTTCCAGGGGCGGCTGAACCCAAATCTGAGAGAGGTTGTCATGAAGGAAATTTTGAAATGGTGGAGCGTCGATTTTATCTATCCCATCTCCGACTCCAAGTGGGTCAGCCCTTTGCATGTGGTGCCCAAGAAGACGGGCATCACTACAGTGATTAGCAAGTCTGGAGAGGAGATTTCTACACGAGTACCCACTTCTTGGCGGGTTTGTTTTGACTACAGGAGACTCAACCAGGACACCAAGAAGGATCATTTCCCCCTACCCTTTATTAATCAGATCATTGAGAGAATGACAGGGAAGAGCCATTATTGTTTTCTGGATGGGTACTCGGGCTACAACCAGGTGGCCATCACTCCTGAGGACCAGGAGAAGACCACCTTTACCTGTCCCTTCGGCACATACGCCTTCCGATGCATGCCATTTGGGATATGCAATGCCCCTGCGACTTTTCAGAGATGCATGCTGTCAATCTTTTCGGACATGGTAGTGGAGTGCTTGGAGGTCTCCATGGATGATTTCTCAGTTTACGGCGACAGAATCGACTCCTGTCTTGACTGTCTAGACCGAGTACTTCAGCGATGTATTGAGGTTCGCTTGGTTTTTTCTTGGGAGAAGAGTCACTTTATGGTGACTCAAGGGATGGTGCTTGGCCACATCATCTCCAACAGGGGCATGGAAGTTGATCCGGCCAAGGTTTATGTCATTAGAAAACTCACACCACCGTCCAACTTGCGGCAGTTACGGTCCTTCCTGGGGCACGTTGGATTCTACAGACGATTCATTCATGATTTTAGTAAGGTTGCCCGACCGTTGACTGACCTGCTGATGAAAGACACTTGTCAATGACAAGTGTCTTTCGTCTTTTGAGACTCTCAAGCATTGTATTGTTGAGGCTCCTGTCCTCCAGCCACCAGATTGGTCTCTCCCATTTGAGATCATGACGGACGCCTCCGATTTTGCCGTGGGGCCTGTGCTGGGACAGAGGAGGGATGGAGTCCCTTTTGCTATTCACTACGCTAGCCGCACATTGGATTCCGTGCAGCGGAATTATACAGTCACAGAGAAGGAGATGCTAGCAGTAGTGTTCGCCCTAGATAAGTTCAGATCTTACATCATTGGTTCTAGAGTGACTTTGTATACAAATCACACCGCCATTAGGTACCTCATGGCAAAGAAGGATGCCAAGGATAGACTGACTAGATGGATCCTTCTACTCCAGGAGTTCGACATTGAGATCAAGGATAAGCCTGGAGTCAAGAATGTGGTGGCGGATCATCTCTCCCGTTTAGAGCAGACTGAGGAGTCTGAGCAGATAGATCCGATTTGTGAGACCTTCCCAGATGAGGCGATCCTTGCTATCGCCTCACTCCCGTGGTATGCCGATATTGTGAACTTTCTTGTTGCTAAGAAAGTCCCACAAGGTTGGCCCAGACAGAGGCTTGAGACCTTCCTTGCGAAGGCCAAGTCCTACCACTAGGAGGATCCCATCCTTTACCACGAAGGAGGGGATAGCGTCTAGCATAGGTGCATTCCTCAGGAGGAGCACCATAGCGTCCTCACTTACTGCCAAAAGCTTGAGGAAGGAGGACATCATTCTAGGAGGAGAACGGCACAGAAAGTGCTCCAATCTGGCTCGTGGTGGCCTACCCTCTTCAAGGACTCTGATGAGTTTGTGAAGAGGTGTACTGACTGTCAGAGGATGGGCACTTGTGGATAGCGTGATATGATGCCGATGCAGCCCATACACTTCTGTGAGGTTTTTGACGCATGGGGCATCGATTTCATGGGTCCATTCCCTAAGAGTCAGGGATTTGAGTACATTCTGTTGGCCGTAGACTATGTTAGTCGTTGGGTTGAGGCCATCCCCGCCCGAGCCGCTGATGCGAGGACAGTTTGCAGATTTTTGAGGAAGCACATCATCACGCGGTTCGGGGTACCTCGAGTATTGATTTCAGATGGGGGGTCTCATTTCGTCAACGATCAGGTGAAGGCACTTGCTAGCGAGTTCGGGGTACCATCGCGTTGCTACACCTTACCATCCACATACAAATGGTCTAGCCGAGGTGTCGAAAAGGGAGATCAAAACTATATTGCAGAAACTCGTCCGCCCTGACCGAACGGATTGGTCACAGCCTTTGGACTCGGTCTTGTGGGCATATATGACGTCTTTCAAGACACCATTGGGCACATCTCCCGTTCGCCTAGTTTATGGCAAGCCGTGCCATTTACCTGTTGAGCTGAGACACAAGTCACTTTGGGCAGTCACAGATATTCTTTTAGATCCAAACAGTGTAGGAGACAAGAGGAGGGCAGAGTTAGCAGCCCTGGAGGTTCTTCGTGATACCGCCTTCTCAAACAGCCTACAGTATAAGGAGAGAGTGAAAGAGTGGCATGATTCTCATATCAGCCACAAGCATTTTGAGCCTGGACAGAGAGTATGGTTGTTTGATGCTAGGCTTCGTCTATTTCCAGGGAAGCTACAGAGCAAGTGGAAGGGACCTTATCTTGTGAGAAAGGTACACGACAATGGGAGCATTAATATATCTGAGTTGTCTTATGAGGGTACCTTTCGAGTGAACAGCCAGCGGCTCAAGCCATTTCTAGATCATGAGCCGCGGGTCGTTGATGTTGCCCCTATTCACTTTGCGTGAGATGTGGTCTCTTGACTCACATCTATTGCATCTCACGCCTGATTATCACTGTTCTTCCGACCTGTATAGATCCAGTTGTCCATATCACTCTATTCTTTAGTCTCACATCCCTTTTCTCATCTTATGATTATGCTATACTTAGGGTATACTTTACCCTAAGTATAGGGGGTATGTAGGACCTTCGGGTATTCTTTTCATTCTTTCTACCCCGGTTTTGTTGCCTATACTTAGGGATATTTTACCCTAAGTATGGGGGGACAGACTCTGTACATTCTTCACTCGGATTTCCCTTCATATACAGCTTGCTATACTTAGGATTATTTGATCCTAAGTATAGGGGGAAACCACCGAGTTCTCCTCATTCTATTCATTCATTCATCTCTGTATCTAGCCATTCCTTTTCACTTCCCTTTACTAAGCACGAGTTATGTCTTCTTCATCGCTCTTGATCACTCTGAGGACATCGTTCGAGCTAAGTATGGGGGGGGTGCATATATTTCATATATACTTTAGCCATAACTCGTACTTTGTGTGAGTGTGTTAATAAATAAAATGGCTAAAAACCCTAAAAACCCATAAAATTAAAAAATTTTCCCTTGTATATAAGTACACATACATAGCTAGTGTACAAAATTATTTTTGTAAAAATGTTTTCAAAAATCTTTTGTGTAAAGTTTGTGAAAATATTTTCTTATCAAAATTATGTATATAGCATAAAATTTTTCCAAAATGTTTTGAAAATCAAAAGTTTGCAAAAATCTTGTGTAAATGTGTGTAAATACTTTTGCAAAACTTGCATTTCATTCATTCATCCATTCATGATTTCAAAACATTTTGCAAAATTTTTGCATGATTGTGAATATTTTTAAATAGCATCCTTGTAAATATTTGTATAGTTTTTCCTGGATCATAGTTGACATTTAAAATAGCCTGGAATTAAACTGGGAAATGGAGCTTGATTAAGATCTTAATCCACCTAATTCTAAGAGGAACCTTATAGGGCTTAGGGTTAAGGCTTTTCAGGTCCATTGGGACTTAATTCTTTGAGTCCACTAGGCTATGAGCATATGTCATCTTGATGAGCCTATGTAGAGCACTTAACAACACACGCATGACTCTTAGAGACAATGGCTTGACTTGCACCAGCACCTTACACATAGCTCTCCACGGATGAGGTAGTGAGGAGGCAGCTTCCTTTGGCTTGGGGTAGCATATGAGGGTAGTACTTCTAGGCGGAACCTCTCTTCTTCTTCTAGTGAAGGAAGTGCGCCTCAACTTGGTCTAGTGGTGATAAAGGCTAAAGACAGAAGCTGTGGGTTGCAATAAAGCTTCAAAAGAGGGATAGTCTACTGGCTCAAGAGGAAAAACTCCTAGTATATATGCTGCACCATGTAGATATGTTGTACAGTTGCACACGAAAAAAAAATGTGCAAAAAGAAAAGAACTCCAAAAAAGTGGTGGGTCGGATTGAAAATTTAATAACCCCACCGGAGTGTATATAGTCAAATAAAGCAAAAGCTTATGGTACCCATGTTACATCTCATGAAGCTTGCAGCGGGAGACTTAGCTACACTGGTTAGGCTCCCAGGGATACATGGCTACACTGGCCATGGTCCATTCTTCAACTTCTTCCCCCTCTTCTTGAGCCGGTTGCACTTGAACTTAGAAGGGAATACCCCGCTTCTCGAGGAAAGAGTTGCTAGACCGAGGCATTAGAGTTACCAAGTTGGGGGAGGTTGTTTCTTTGTTACTTCTGAGGTGGGGAGCTACATATCACTTACACTGCATGGAAAGATTCACGGTCATTAGAGTTTGTGTATGAAGACTTGTTCTGATCTGGTTTATTGAGGAGTCTTGTCCATAGATTGGTGGAACTTAGAGGCTGTTGAGTTTTAAGCTTAAGTCCAAATAAGGTTCTGACACATTAATAATCCAAAGATCTGATCGAGCTCCATATTTCAATTTAATGAAGGCGAGTTTAATAATCAGCCTTAATCCATGTATATTCTCCTCTTTTTCTTTTTCTTTCTTTCTTTTTCACTTCTTTTTCAAATAAGTGTTTGCTAAGGGACTAGCAAAAGTTAAGTATAGGGGGGTGATGAATACCCATTCATCACTCTTTATACTTATATTTTAGCTACAAAAACCTTTGCAAATACATGTATATTCATGTAATTACAAATAATTATCAAAAGCATGCATTGTATAAAGTTTAATAATTAGCATGTTTTTGTGCAAAAATAAAAGAATAAAGAGACAAAAGAAAAAGAGGAAATATTTAGAAAAAATATTGAACAACCTAACCCAAGGGAGGGCTCAGCATGGGCCTGACCGCATCAAAGCTAAAGTAGAGGGAGATAGGGGCTCATTTGTGTAAATAGACCTATAAATAAATAAATGTATTTTCCTCTAAAAATAGAATAAAATGGCTTGTATATATTGTATATATATTTATAATTATAAAAATCAAAACAAAAATAGAAAAATTAAAAAGAAAACAAAAACATCCTTTTGTACATATTCATCATGTACATACAACCACTCCTATATTTATTTCACCATATAAATAGATAAATTAAAAATCCAAAAATTTTGTAAATATTCTATCTTTTATGTTATAAATAAATAAAATGAAAACCATTAAAACAAAAACGAAATAAAAATAACAAAATTAAAAACCAAAAATAATATTGTAAATATACCATGTACATAGATGTATATACCTATTTATTTCACCCTTGTATATAAATAATAAAAATAAAATAAAAATACCTTTTTACTCCTAATTTTATATTATAAACAAATAAAATATAAAATGGGAATAAAAATTGTATAAAAATAACAAATTAAAAATTAAAAATTAAAAAGGCATATTGTGTAAATACCTATATATAACATAAAGTGTACATACCCTATTTTTATTTTGAAAAATTATTAAAAATCACCAAAAAATCGAAAGAATTAAAACAAAAATATTTCATGTTTTAAGTTTTTAATAAATTAGCCATTTGCTATTTTTAATTGAATTTCCAATTATTTTCCACGTGGCGCACTCCCATTGGTCCACGGGGAATGTTGACCGCCCAGTCAACTCCCCCTATGGACCTCTTTCCACAGGTCGTGACGCCTGACCCGACTTCCCCGATTTTTCGCGTCACGACCCGACGCCTGAATACCTAAACCCCGGGTCTGTTTCGTTCCTACCACATCCGACCCCCTCGCCGGCATGCCCGCCTCGGGGTCCGCGCTCTGAGCAGCCCTACCCGATCAACCCTAGCCGGACCCATAGGAGTATAAATCCCGAGCTCCGCCGCACGATTTCTGAATCTTTGGCTCCCCACCTTGCCTTCCCAGGACCTCCACTGCCATCCTCGAGGTGACAGCTCGTCGCTGGTGGTGTTGTAGAGAGGAGAGGGTGCCCGGACCACTGATCCAGTGTCCTAGCGACGCCGTGCTCCGCCCAAAGAAGGAGCTCGAGCCTCGGGCCACGACGACCCGCGAGGCGAAGACCCAGAGCACCCCCAGCTCGCCCACAGTCGAATCCTCCACCCAGGTACCCTTAGTTTCCCTTCCTTTGCTTTAATTTCTAGTTTCCCCCAATTTTCGTCGTCGCCGTCCACCTCCGATAATAGCCACATCCATCTTCGTATCGAACATCGGACCTTACCATCGCGTTCGCCTTCCTCCCGCGTACGTTCTACGCCCATCCATTCAACCCAGCTCGCACAGGAGCTGGGTTTCAAGTTCCTCTGCCGTCGCATCGCCGGAGCTCGACCGCCCCGCCTCACCGATCACCTTCACCCCCGCTTACAGGGTCGAGGCACTTTGCCCTCGACCCGCGAGTCTTCTGGTGCCCTTTTGCAGGTACAAAGAGGACTGTCTGAGGTCCTCTAACTTGAGCCCAGGAGCTTCCCCTCTGCCAGAGTCGATCGAGCTCCTCAGAGCTCCGTTGCTCCATCGGAGACCGCCATTCGACGCGGAAGGCTAGTACGCACCTTCACCGATCTCTAGTGGCTTTCGAGGAGGAGACCAACACTTTCACGAGCCCGGCGAAGTTCGCCGGTGCCCAGTTCGTCCAGGAGGCTTCTCCGACGTCAGATTGTCCTCTCCCTCCAGATTCAATCCTAGCCACCCATTCGAGGAGCTTCGGTACCGTTCGATCCATCTGAGGACCGATCTGAGCCGCACGATCAGGTGAAGAGGCACCCGTGACTCAAAGCCGTCCGATCTCCACATGTCAGCTTCATCTCCGTCGATTAACCGAGGGTTTCGCCACAGCGCACCAGGACCGTCAGATCTGCCACGTGGTGGACCCTAGACCGTTCGATCGGGCTTGCACTTCAGGGTTAAGGCGCCACCATTTTCACCCGTTGGATCATCCACGTGGCGTTACTTCAGTCGTCGGATGACGCCAAGGGTTACAGGAGCGAGGCGCCCCCCTCTTCTCTACCGTTGGATCTACACGTGGCGCGCGCTCCGCCCTTGATCTAAAATAAGGGGTAAATTTCCCTTAGGCCCCTCTGTTTATGGTTTTTATTAGTTAGTCCTATAAATATTTTATCCCGTTCAATTTATTCTGGACATTTTGCACTTTGGACCTCATATTTACTTTATTTGCATTTATGCCCCTATCTACGTGGACCACGTGCATCGTCACGTGAACTTTGTTGGGTTATTTGCATGTATAGACCTATAGTTTCAGGGTGTTAATGAAAAGATTTATAGTTTTGACATTTGTAAAAATACCCCTCTGAGTGTTAAATTTGTGCATGTGCGTTATTTTAGTGGGTAATTTACACTGAGGCCCCTGGACTTTTAGTACGTGTTACTAATTAGTTCAGGAACCTTATTTTCTTGCAAATAGGTCCCTGAGTGCCCCAGGTCACGCGCTTTGCACAT
The DNA here is from genome assembly GCA_037367405.1 of Ottelia alismoides. Classification (NCBI taxonomy): domain Eukaryota; kingdom Viridiplantae; phylum Streptophyta; class Magnoliopsida; order Alismatales; family Hydrocharitaceae; genus Ottelia; species Ottelia alismoides. The sequence continues at coordinate 481,585 of JAZKJV010007604.1, read as the reverse complement.
AAATACTTGGGAATTTTGCACCAGACCCCCTGGAACTTATTTTAATTGCGTTTAGGTCCCTGTGCACTGTGCCTCGATTTTGATTTTTAATAAGATATCAAACTAACTCCAAATTCAATGAAAATTGGACACATGGCTCCTGCCATGGTGTAAAATTTTCTAGAATTTTTTAGGACATTTTTTATTTCATTTACTATTTTTAAAAATTCAAAAACACGCATTTTTTTTACTGTCTGACTTAAAAATTCACAAACAATATTAAAATACCTCTAAAAATTACAAAAAATTAGCTACTGTGTATTTTGTCTTGCTTGATCTTCTGACCAAGTTTGGTCGTTTTTCATTATATAAAATTCATAAAAATTGAAAACACTAAAAACTTTATAAAAATCCTAATAATTATTTTAAAAATCCAAAAATAATAGTTCCAATGGCCAAATTTTCTTTGTAGTTTTTACTATACAAGAAAATTACCTCCAGGCTTTTTAGGGACTTTTAGATATTTTATCTAAGTCCCCCAAGCTTGGAAGGACATTGTTGCTGTTTTCTTGCATTGTTTGATTTTTAGAAAATTAAATAAAAATCAGAAAAATACCAAAAATTCACTAAAAACAGTAAAAAATATAAAAAAATTTTTATTTGAATTTTTGATTGATTTTTGATGCATTAAATAATTGCTTGAATTTGGTTGTTTCCCCTGTTTCCTTATTTTCTTGATTAATTAAAATTCCAAAAAAAATTAAAAACAATTAAAAATCCACCAAAAAGAATTTTATTTTGTTTTATTCATTCTTTAGACTACTTCGTAGGCCGCAAGGCCATCACGTGCTCCCTGAGTCCGACCCTGGTCGCTATACCAGGCTAATCTAATAGCCAGGACCGCTATTTGTGTTTATTTGATTTTCTCTGATTTTGGTGGTTTGTTTTACATTTTCTTGATCAACCGACTGATCTCTTGAGCGACTGAGGTCGCAATGACCTTAGTTCTATTTCTTCATCCTTAGTTGCTCGGGATTTTTCGGTCATCAATCTCCTTGCAAAGAAGTTCTGTAAGAGGTCGGGCAATGCGACTTAAGTCTCGGATGAACCGTCTGTAGAATCCCACATGCCCCAGGAATGACCTTACATTCTTGACTATCTGATGTGTCACTAGATTAGCAATCACATCCACCTTTGCAGGGTCGACTTTCATTCCACGTTTGGAAACAACATGACCCAACACGATTCCCTCTGTGACCATGAAGTGGCTCTTTTCCCATGACATCACTAGATTGACTTCACGGAATTTCTGAAGTACTCTATCTAGGTGCTCAAGAAAAGAATCGAAACTGTAACCATAAATGGAGAAGTCATCCATAAACACCTCGAGAAAACTGCCTACCATCTTGGCAAAAACTGCAAGCATGCATCTCTGTAATGTCGCTGGTGCATTGCACATTCCAAAGGGTGTTCTCCTGAAAGCAAAGGTACCGAATGGTCAAGTGAAGGTAGTCTTCTCTTGGTCCTCAGTGGTGATTTCCACATGGTTGTACCTCGAATACCCATCCATTAAGTAGAAGAACTCCTTATCGGCTAATATTTCCAAAACCTGATAAAAGAATGGCAAGGGGAAGTGGTCCTTCTTAGTTGTTGCATTAAGACGATCGTAGTCAGCACGCACCCGCCAGGATGTTGGTACCCGAGTAGATGTATCCTCTCCATTGTCATTGGTAACCACGATAAGCCCTGACTTCTTAGGAACTATGTATAAAGGGCTCACCCATTTTGAATAGGAGATGGGGTAAATGAAACATGCATCACACCATTTCGTGATTTCTTTCATGACAACGTCCCTGAGATTTGTATTTAGTCTTCTTTTGAATTCGCGAGACAACTTGGCATTTTCTTCCAGGTAAATGTAGTGTGAACACAATGCAGTGTTTATCCCATGGAGATCTGATACGTGCCAACCAAGCATCTTTCAGTTCTTTTCTAGAACCTCGAGAAGCTGAGATTCCTGCTCTGGAGTCAGCCTGCTGCTGATGATGATAGGATACATTCTAGAACCTTGAGAAGCTGAGATTCCTACTCCAGAGTCAGCTTGTTGCTGATGATGATAGGATATATGTTTTCTTCACCCATAAGGAACACACAAACTTCAGGCCTGCTGGAAGTGGCTTGAGCTCTGGTTCTGATATGGTCAACTTACACTACATACTAGACGGCCTTTGGGGACGGTTATTGGGACGGTCATAGAGCAACCATCCCCTATACTTCTTTAGGGGACGGTTGTACACTGATCGTCTCTTCTGTTTAGTTCTAGCGACGGTCATAACTGACCGTCGCCTTTAATGGGACCTTTAGGGATGGTTCTATAACCGTCACGTACTAGTAGAGCCCCAGGTTGGTTTTTTATATTCCCAGGCACTGTAGGGGACGGTCATAACCGTCCCCGTTACTCCACTGCGGTCGTCGCTTATACGAAACTATAAGGGACGGTTGGAACCGTCCCCTATAGTTGGTTTTATGGGACGGTTGCGTAACCGTCCCCAAAACCAATCTAATTGGCGCGCTAGTGGAAATATCTGCAACTAGAGGGGACGATCCACTTATAACCGTCCTCGATTATTCTTAAAAGGGACGGTTGAACGACCATCCCCGATGGTCATATACCCACTCCGGCGAATCCATTCCTCATTACTCCACTCGAATTCGTCCTCCTCCTCCGCACAGCGCCGCTCCTCACCTCCTCATCTACCCTCTCATCTTCCGACCTCTCATCCTCTGCCTCTGTCCTGTCGTCCTCCTCCCCCTTGCCCTGTCGCCCTCCTCCTCCGCCCTCTTCGCCCAATTGAAGGATAAGTTTGTAAGTATTTAAACAATTTATATAATTATTAAGTTTGAGTGTAGAATTTATTTTAAAAACTTCTTTAATGTTTTTTTAGTTGAGGGATAATGAACGAGAAATGACCCACATAGAGGTTCTTGCTGGGTCAAAGAGCCGGGATTTAAGAGGAGAAGTGCAGTGGGTTGATGATGCCTACGCATCAATTCATGTAAGTAATATTTATTTTTACTTTATATAATGAGTTAAGTTATTATATTGACAATATTTGTAATTTTTATACATGCAGGAAGAAATGATTAGGCTCTCTACCACCTCCGTGCAAGACAGCACGGGGACGAGCACTCCCCTGTTGTCGATCGATGACGCATTCCATCAAGCCACTGGTCCAGAACATAGTGGACGCATCCGTTGCAGAGAATGTAGAGAAGCGATCCGTACATGGTACGAAATGGGTGGTGCAAGTGGTTCCCACTCTTCCTCGCAAGGGAGCCAGAGACAAAGAGAGATGGAGAGGGAGCTGTGGGAGGTAAAGGCAAAGATGCCTGCACCAGATGAAGAGATGGCGAAGATGCGTTTGGAAATGGCGAATGTCATGTCCTTTATAAGCCGTCTTCAAAGTCAAGCCATGCCACATGTACAACCAACACGTCTCGGCGACGATGAGGAGAGCGAGGAGGAGAGCGACGAGAGTGAAGGATCAGAGTAGATAACAATGCTTGTAATAAAATTTAGTTTTTTCTTGAACATTTTATTATAATATTTCTAGTAGTGCCTAAGACTATGTAGAATTGACAAACAATTTCTTTATAACTATAAAGTATCTTATTTACATCTTGAATTTTGAGTTTATGGAATGTGTTATTTGATTTCGCAGAGGGAGCGTAAACAAAACACCATGAATCTAGTATTTTTTTCCAGTCAGGGGTTATTGAGGACGGTTATAACCGTCCACTACGCTATATAAGCGTCCCCCCTGTTGAGGATAGCGGTTTGCATTTCAAAGACTAATGGGGACGGTTAAAACCGTCCCCTATGCACTTCTGTTGGCGTCGCTATAGACCCCACACTAGATGGGACGGTCGCAACCGTTCCCTTTGCGCTTTTGTTGGCATCGCTAGACCCCATGTCTCATTTTAGTGGCCAGGGGAACCAACGGGGGTAGTTCAAACCGTCGCTAATGGTCTTTTGTTGCTGTCCCCTTTAGCGCTAGCCAACGGAGGGGACGGTTACAACCGTCCCCTCTGCGTCTCAAGAGGGACGGCTACGACTGTCCGTCCCCTCTGCATCTCAAGAGGGAAGTTTACGACCATCCCCAATGTTTGACATTGGTCGACTGTCTCGGATATCGGCTAGTGGGACCAAATGGGGACGATTTAAACCGTCCCCACAGGTCTTCTGTGCCCGTCGCGAAATGATTGAACACCATTAGGAACGGTTACAACCGTCCCCCAAGCTTCTACGATGGGGACGGTTACAACCGTCCCTACAATTAGTGGTACTAGAACGATTGTAACCGTCCCCAATGTTCACCATTAAAGGGACGGTTTGAACCGTCCCCAATGGTTTATTAAAAGAGACGTTCGTGAAAATCATCCCGTCTAAGCAAATGAGACGGTGGCAGACGGGACGGTTTTGAGACCGTCCCTGATGAGCAGAAGGGACGGTTATAACGACAAAGAGGACAGTCCTTGACCGTCCCCTTAGAGCCACCGGCCTGTAGTGTTATCAGTCACTTCAGAAACTACATTGGTGGTGGGCGGAGAAGCTTGATCTTTTGTAAGGCTATCAGCCTCAGATATCTGTTTAGATTCTTACAATGTGCCAAAGAGACCTGCACTAGGCTCATCGTGTTCGGGTTGAAGTGAATCATTGGAGTAAAAATGTGCCTCAGTAAATTGGATTCTATCTCCCATGTATCATCAGATCACATGTCGATTGTGCTTTCCACGTCCTCCTCAAGAGAGAGGATTTCTTGTGTCCATGGATCATTTAAAGAGAGAGGTGGATCTCTGATTTCCGCAATAAAATCATAGTCTTCTTCGTGTGTTGTGGCTCTCCCCAGTCATTACTTTCAGCTCGCTGATCATGTCTATAATGGTTTGCTTGCTACCTGAGCTGAAGGTGATCTTGCCGGACCCATAATCAACCACGGCTTATGAGGTGCATAGGAACGGTCAGTCAAGGATGATAGGGTTCTAGATTAAGGGTGCGTGGGAGTCTATATCAAGGACTATAAACTCAACTGGGAACTACATTTCTCGCATCTTTACCACATCGTCTTCCAAAAGACCTATAGGTTGCTTGATGGATCGGTCAGCGAATTGAAGGATCATTTGTGTCTGCTTGAGCGGACATAACCCAAATTCTTCCAATAGTGATGAGGACAGAAGGTTGATGGAAGAACCGCTATCAAGCAGATTGCGCTCGAAGACTTGATAAAAAATATCACAACTGATAAGAGGTGCTCCTTTCTCATGCTTCTTCTGTGGGAGGTTCCTGATGGATGTAATGGTGGCCATGGTTAAGACATTCTTCTCAATCTGGTTACATCTGTTCTTTCGTGTTGGGTGATGCTTGCTTGTACATGCCTCTTTCAATCCTTTCTTTACAAATGGCATGTATTCCATGACCTTCATCAGAGGAATCTCAACAGTAAAGTTATTGATGATATCTAAAACACTAGGATCAGATAAGGCACTTTTTATGTTTGCATTATTTTTGGGTTTTTCTATTGTATCAGGAAAAGGAATATGTACATTGCTTAAATATGAAATAGAGTTTTTATTTACAACAAAACCATCATCCACAAAATGTTGTACATACGTATCACAAAAAGGAGTACTAGCTGGAAGCTCTGATGCTGGCACTGGTCGACAGGCAAAAGTGTGGCCTCCGCTCCATCGGCTGGAAAGGGATCGACTGCTGCTGGCAGCCCCTCCGAGGCTGGTGTTGCTTCACTTCGGCAACAATATTCTTTTTGTTCTTTTTATTTTTGTCTATTTTTTATTCCGTTTGTTGATGGTGGCGGATGGAAACTGGAATGAATCCTCCTTCTTCTTCCTCACTATCCCCGTAGCTGGCAAGGTTGATGCAGAAGATGATGATTCACCTGAAGCTTTATTGTCCCCTTTTTTGGTGGCTGGCGGAGGCAAGGCCCTACTGCTCATGAGAGTGACAACATTAGATAAAATAATATTACAATCATCTGACTCTACAGGCATGGATGGGATATAACATTCTACCTGCTCCTTTCTCTTGAAGATATTGGGGTTAGCTTCGACCTGTGTTGGAATAGTGGTCTTAGTAGTAGTGAGGTTGTCTATCTTCCTAGTCATGTCTACTAGGCCTTTTACATGGTGGGCCAAGCAATCTAGAATTGGGTTCACGAGATTCGCCTCAAACGATTCAACGTGCAGACCACATTGTTGCTGCGGATGCAGGAGCTGAGGCGATGACTGCTAGTGGTGCTACAATGGTGGAAGAAGCTGAAACTGATTGTAGGAGGGAGGAGGATACTACTGGTACTCCTAAGGTGGAGCGGCCACATACTGGTGGTATGGTAGTGGTTGACGGTACTGCAGTTGCTGGTAGTGTTTGATCTGCCTCCATTGATTGGCGTACCGAGGAGGCTGATGGTATTGTGGCGGCAACTGTGAGGACTGCCCAAAACGACCACTGTCCATGATGGATTCCGGTAGGATGGGCCGGCTGTGCATCATTTTACCAAACCCCATTGACTTCTTGAATTAGGGGTGGTGGGAAGACTGTATCAGATCCTGATAGACAATCTAACTGGTAAACAACCATTTGCTGCTGCGCTGGCCCAGGTTGGGTGCCTGCACGTAGTACACGTGCTTGACTGCCGATGGCTGCTGGCTCAGCTGAGGCTGATTAGACAGTGCTGAATCATCCTTCTTCTGAACGGGGCATCTGAGGATGGTGTTGCCAAGTGGACAGAGTTGATGGGGCCCACCAGGAGTTCCAACTGCTTGGTGATCTATTCTAATTTATCAAGGTTCTGCGTCCTCTTCTCGAGGTCCTGTGATCTCTTCTCAATGATATCAACCTTTGAGAGATAACCCCCGATAATGCTAAGGATGGAGCTCTCATCTCTCTTCGCCTCTTTGGATGATGCCATGTATACCTGCTTCTAGAGGATCTAGGGATGCTTTTGATACACCTTAAATGAAGAGAGGGTGGCCTCTCCTTCGGCCATTTCCTTGAAGATTTGCCAGATGATGTCTTCATCCTTATTGAAATGTGAGCCCCCACCTGCTGCGTCTACGAGCCTTTGACTCTCTACGTTCAAGCCCCCAAAGAAGTGTCGGACCAAGACGATCCTTAAAATCTCATGGTGAGGGCACTTCTCCTACAAATCTGTGAATCTCTCCCATGCTTCATGAATGGATTCGTGGGCTCCCTGAGAGAAATTGCTAATTCTGGCTCGCATATGGTTGAGCCGACTGACAGGGTAGAACTTGTGCAGGAAGGCGAACTTCAATTCCTCCTAGGTTGTCACAACCTTCCCAGATGGTTAACCCAATAGAGGGCTTTGTCTTGTAAACTAAAGGGTAACAATATCATATTTACAATGTCCAAAGGGACATTGGGGTAGTAAATAGTGCGACAGATGCATGCAAACTGCTGCAGGTGAATGTAAGTCTCTTCATTGGTGTTTCCATGGAAGAAGGAAGAAGAGTGAGGAACTTGGGCTTCAACTCAAAGTGAGCATGCACCGGTGGAATGCGGATCCACTCAATCATCTGGTTGTCTCCAGGATTGTACGTCTCTTTTAATGTGGGTTTGGTCCTCCTTTGTCCAAGCTCCTCATCGTCGAGGTTTTCATGATCAGGTGCACCACCACCTCTTCCTCCTTCATGTCTGTTCATTACATCTTTCACCATCTCCTGGAATGTAGTATGGGCTAGTGCTTGCTCTGTCAGCTACTGCTGGATAGCTTGGATTGATGCCAATAATTGTGCATTCACCAGATTTTGATTAGGCATCTCTCCTTGCTCAGGCTGGGGTGGCTGCTTATCCTTTCCTCTTCCTTGAGGTGCCATTTCAAGGTCTGAATCCGAGGAGATGAATTCCGGATTGGGATACAGGGTTTGGTTTGTCTTTTATCTTCAAGAGGAGAGAATCCCAATCAGACCACTTTAAAATCGACTCCCAACTGCCAAGGTGAATTCTAGAATTAAGGTCAATCCTACAGTGTCATGAATGGAAAATGATATGGGCTATAATCGACTTTCATTCACAACGACGAAGGTGGGACAAGGGTAGTCCCAGTTTATTGGGTGGTCAAAAGGAAGGGTAGAAGACGAGGAGTCTGGAGATCGACCCGCAAGGTCCGGATCGGGTTCACGGAATCATCACGAATTATTGACGAGGCCGAGTCCGTGGAATCGATGTGGGTGTCGACGGGGTCCCGACTAAGCCATCCATGGATCGACTTTGTGAAGCAAGAGGGAGATCGATGCAGGAAGAAGGATACAGTGTCAACGAGGGATACAATGGAGTGCCAAACAGTAGAAGGCTCAAACTGAGCAGGGGTCAAAGGAGAAACATATGACAAAATTTACACGAGTACACAGGACTCTATCTTTGAAACTTAATCTATATCCATATAAACACAATACAAAATTGGCTTCACCAACTCACGCCCTATGAAGTAGTAAGGGTTCAACTACTTATTATCTTTCCAGTTTTAGAGTTGTTATTTCAGACATATCTTGTAACAAGTCCTTAGCACGCTAACCTTATAGGAGAGAAAACTGCCATAAGAGTATCTCGTACTTGTCCTCCTCCTTTGTAACCGGTAGTCTGTACTTTTTGAGGTCCTTGTAACCCTTCTTGGATCCCTACTCAGCCAAAGAAATAGAGATAGGAAGCCAACAGGAGAAACCAATACTTTGTTCTCGCTCGGAATGGTATCACCCATAAGTGTCCAAGAACCTACTCAAACTTAAACCGATGAGATAGATAACCCCCATGAAGGCATTGTCTAAGCTCAGTACTTCAGACCATGTCAGTGTTCCACGCAAGGCAAGAACTACCAACGCAAGTTTATTTAGCAGTCCCTTATTTTAATTTTGGGTTTTCACCTTTTTTGGATCTATTTCATACCAGCACCTAACGTTTTTGTAGATTTTTCATTTAAGTCCTAGGTGCTCAAAATTAGAGGAAGATAGTGAGAAAGTCGTGCAAGTAAGGATGCATGGTGAGTTAGAGGACTTACAGTCCATCCTAGCTCTCTCCATGCGGTATGCAAAATAGAATTTTTAAACCTATCTACATGGCGGTGTGCAATAGACAAAATCACCCTAAATAGTAGCTGTTATTAATTGTGAAGAACCATATGCTATTTTTTCAGCATCAATCCCTAAAGTCCGATCTTGGGGATGTCTTGGTGCCCGCCACAATGGGATCTACTAATGCTGTATGACATCTCTCACGACACACAGGTTCAAAGCTGAATAACCAAATATTATTAATTAGACTAGATCCATACGTAAGAGACTATAGGAACATGCATTCTTATTAAGGTGTGGACCTAGGTACCGAGTTAAGAAACCTAAATCTAGGGGCTCTATGTACACAAAACAAAGTGAAATAAGGCGGAAAGCTCAAAATAATGAGAAACAAAATATAGAAGGCGGGAAAAACTCGGAAAATTGCGATGAGGCCCCCAGGTGAGCAAACACCCGAGCACTGGACCTCGTTGTGAAGAGTAGTCCCAGATGCCAATTTGTCTCTCTCTCTCACCATAAATTACAAAACTAATTTTTTTTCTCAGCTAATCCCTCTCCTTTCTCCCTTGGTGCTCTCTTCAGTTGGTCGTAAAGAGAAGACCAACCTCCTCCAAGCTTGGTTGCATCGGCCTCTTAATAAGCCATCCTCACGTGGCGGGCCCTCGCAACAAAGTCACAAACAGTTGGCATTAGCATATATAATCAGATAATGAAATAAATAATCAATGAATGAATAATCAAACAAATCAATCAGGGTTTTCAACACTGCTTACAGAATCAATAGGAATTAAATATTTGCAAATGAATAAATAAATAATCGAAGAATGAATTGACAACAATGATTCAATAAATAACTATACACAAGTGACTGGTGAAAATAGGCTACACTCATTTCTCTCTGACAATGGTGCCATCTTATAAAGGGGTATCTTGCGAGGGTCTGGTAATCAAACTCAATTAGCATCGCTAATGTGACCACTCAACAGAACCCCACTTAAACCAGCAATTAACCAACAACAATTAATGAAGCAATTAATAGTAAGAGTGTGGAATTAAAATTTATTTACTCTACCATAACATGCAAAGCAGGCAAGCATGTAGAGGTCGAACAACAAAGAGCAAAATGGTAGCCTAAGGTTATCTATGTACAACCAAGTCATTGATTTGTATGATTCGTTTGGTGGGTTTTGGATTATATAGATATGATTTTATATTTTCAGATATGTAATTTTGTATTTTCTTTTTTTTTATATTTTCCACTTTTTTCTTTTAATTCTCTTTTTTTCATTTAAATTTTATATAAATATAAATATACATATATGCACAACATAAGGTATATTTAGATCCTATATACATATAAAGAGGTAAAAATACTTAAAATATAGTAAATAAGATATTTTTGTGATTTTGACATTTTCTATTTTTTTATTTTTCTGGATTTTTTTCTAATTTTCATGTATTTTTAAAGTAAAAAATATCCCTAATATGGGATTAATAATTAATCCGAAATTGATTTTGGTTTTAAAAATATAAAATAAGTACAAAATTACCCAAATAATTTTAATATATAAATATTAATACATAGCTAAATATCAAATAGAAAAACATATTTTTGGTATTTTCGTTGAATTTTTATGTATTTTGTTAAATTTTGGAGATTTATGGTTTTTTATCATTTTCTTTCTCTTATTTTTAAGAGATTTTTGTTTTTTGGACTCAATAAATACCAAAATATAGTATATGCAATTTTCTTTGTAATTTTTAAAATGTTTTTATATTATTTGGGATATTTATAGTAAACAGGGAATATTTAGGCTCCATTTTAATTTTTAATAAATAGATTAAATGCAAAAAATGCAAAGTGGACACATGGCATGTAAGTACAATGCATGGAAAATCTATTCCTATTTTTGTCAATTTTTGGGAGCGAGTTAGCTATTTTTAATAAATAGAGCAAAGTCACAATAATAAATGTCCTAACAGGGGCATATTTGCAAATAAATAAAAGTAGAGGGGGCAAAGTACAAATATCCGAAAAAATATACAACGGAAATGAAGATTTAATGAAATGAATTCGAATTACCAAAATTGCCAAATGCATTCCATTAAATAACCCCTCACATAGGACAACACATGATTTGTGCTAGAAGGACAAACATGCAAATATTAAAAAGTCTAGGTGCCTCCAAGCAATTTTCAAAAAATATAACCCTTGGATTCCATTTTATTGGACATTTTATAAATAAAAAACTTCCACGGTGTAGATGCAATTTCTCCACCTCATATGGGATGACATTCGAGTTGTCGTAGACTGGACCCAATTGCAAATAAAATAAATACAGGGGCCTTAATGCAAAATGACCAATTATTTATAAACACTATATTTTATTTACATGTTTAAATAATAAATACAAAAAATGGCAGGGAAGAGTATGCAAATTACCCCATAACAACGAGCCATCCAATGATGCTGGTCTTCTCTCTTACCACATGTCGCTCATCCAACGACCGATGACGGTTCGTAGATCAACGAGAGAGACTATATCGCACGGCACGATCGAAGTGGGCCTTGGTCGAATGATTCTTGGTTGATCTCGCTCGTGTTTTTCATCGAACGATAGAGGAGGTGGCTGGAAGAACGGGGACAAAGCTCGCCTGAGGCGAGATTTGATCAGTTAGTGCATGCTTATTCGACCTCCGTTCCCTCCGCCGAGGGGCTCTTCGTGTTCTTGGTGTTCTGTCAAGTCAGCGGGTACCTCCTATTAGGCACCTGGGGCTCCGGCGTGGTCGCACAAGCTCGAGAAAGAAGGAGCACTCCAGGTTCCTTCTTCCTTCAAAAAGTCGATTCCTGATGGAGTCTTTGGCACTTTAAACACTACAATGAAGTACCCACAAGAAAACCTACAATCTTGGGGCCTTATGTGGTCGAAAGGGATGAGAAATGGGTGCGGCGGAGGTCTCTGGCGAATGGCGGAGGTGGATACCTTGATCTCCCGATCCACGAGGGATCAGGGTGAATGGAGGTGCCTGGAATTTGGAGAAGGTGATAAGGGATGCGATGGGGGTGATCAAATGGTCGTATGGCAACTGTGGTGTGTAGAGGGGCTTCCCAGAGCTCTACTCAAGTGAAGTACGAATGGAGTTGATCACACTAATTATATGATCTAATCATGAAACTACTTGCATGACTAATTTACTGTAATGAAAATCTACAACAAAAAATAAAGATGTGCAACTCTTACCAGGTTGTTACACCCGGGAGCAGAGGTCGTCGGTGAACGGCAGCCGTGGGTGCAACTCCACCTCCTTCAACCCGCTCAGACCCTCCAGGGCTCCTCCCTGTCACGAAGAAGCTATCTAGACCGAAGGCGGGGGTAGAAAAGGACTGAAAGCTGATCAAGTTTGAAGAAGGAAGCAGAGGTACTTATTTATAGGTATGACGACACAACCTTATTGACCGTGGTGAATCAAAAAATCGATCATGTTTTTAGGTGATCCAATGCAGTGGCATGGATCTCTGATGATCCATGATCATTTTATCTTCAGGAAGCAAGGTCGATTGATGGACGAGTTGCTCGGGAAAAATGGGAGAAGATAGGAGAAAAGACAGATCTGATGTCCAGGAGATTGGATGGGACAGTTGACCAGAGGTGAACGGTCCGAGCTCTACGCATAGGCCATGTTAGATCAATAAACGATAAAACAATTGTTTTTATTCGAAAATAATTATCAAAAAATAGTAAATGATTTTACTAATTTTTGTATATAAAATGAAAAATGTTTATTATTTTATGTAGTATTTTTTATGATTTTTATTTATTTTTTGATGTATTTTATTACAAATTTATTTTTAATGGCTTATTTATAAGTATATTTACCTATATTTTGTTCATTTTTATTTTATTTTGTCTATTTTACTTTATCATATTATTTTATTTTATATAATTATAATTTATTTTGTGAACATAGCTATATTTGTGTTGTATTTTTATGATGTTATTTGTACACCTAAATACATGGACATATTTATTATGTTGGTTCATTTATAGGAAATTTACCTATGTATTATAAACATAATTTTATTTCAATGTACATTGATGAGTTTTATTTAAGTTTTGCATTTTTAATAGAAGGAAAATGATATTTACAATATTACAAAAATACAAAGAAATCAAGAATGAAAGAATTTGTTCCCCTTTCATTTTATGTCCAATTAAAGACATAGGTATTTCATCTATGTTTTCACATAGATTTATTTTATTTTCCCTTTTCTGTTTGGTTTTATTTTAATTTTAATGTACACATATGTTATGAATAATATTCACAAAATTATAAAAATACGAATTTGCAAAAATAATAAATAATGAATAAATCAAGTATTTTAATCGGTAGGATGTACAACGGGGGTCCAAAACCTAACTTTCACACAGTAGCTCCACAAGATATAAACCACCACCATTAAATTGCTCTTGAAAAGTTAAACACAATTAGAGGCATTGTTGATAAGTTTTGAGTTTCTATTCGAAAGATATGGGTCTGTGAAGTTTTATTTTTGCCTTTTTATTTTGTGTATAAAATGTACATTGTGTATTATTTTTGTGTAAACTCATTTTTGTATTTTTATTTACATTATTATCTACAACTTTTTTGTACAAAGTTTCTTTATTTGATGAATAAATAATGAAGAATAAAATATTTGTCAAAGATGCATAATTAAAGAATAAATAAATGAGGCATTTATTGTACTCTTAGCCCTTATCTCCCTCTACTTCAATGCCTCGTCGACAAATTCAATTCTTGACTTGGTCTCCGGGTTAGGGTCATAAAATATTTGCAATATTTTATTCCTTTTTCTATTCTTCTATTTATTTTATAATTTTGACATTAAAAACCTTATTTTGTATACAAATAATACAATAAATAGTGACTGCTAAATTGTACAAATAAATGCTATTCACATGCATTAGCTAGGGGTTTTAAGGACAAAATGATAGAATAAAGGCTATGAAATGGAGATTCATCAGGGACCAACTACAGTCCTAAAGTAGTGGCATGCGATCGGATCTAGAATGATATCTAGATGTGGAAGTAAAGAGTGAAAAGTTTCAAGAAGCTCCACTGAATCTAGGAAATAGTCAATATGAGAGCACGACCCATAGTTTCTCCAGGTGTACTTTGTGTCTGATGCATCAATCTCCTTTAACTCCTTAGCATCAATCAACTCTACAGAATCACTTGAACCATGATCCTATCATCCCGTCAAGTGAGGACGGTATGAAAATTCAAAGTAATATTGAAATCACCACCAATTAGGCAAGCCACCCCAATGAAGGTGTCTCTTGTAGTATGGAGATACGCCCATAAATCCTACCTAAGAGTTTGTATGTATTGACCATAGACATATGAGAATGCGAAGCGAGTGCCTATGTGCATGTTCTCCAAGAAAACCGTATGAACATGCCTTCCTTATAACTCTTCTACAAATTTAAACGTAGAGTCTTTCTATGCGACAATGATTCCCCCTGCAATACCAACATCACCCAAAGATATGAAGTTTGTCAAAGAGTTAGCACCCATCGATCTCTAGAAGAAATAAGAACATGACTATATTTTTGATTCCTACAACATGACCACATTACAATCCCATTCAGTTAATACAACTCCGATCAAGCTCTATTTTTTAGGTCACCTAGACCCCTCACATTCCAAATTAATTCTTTCATTAAGAGCATTGTGACTATCTCGAAGCTCGCACCATGCTTGCAACTGAGACAACTTGGGCATTATGATCCGAGATAATAATAATCTCTTTGTTGACCACCCATGACCTTTTTTCTGTCTACTTTTCCTTCTTCCATTCCTCGCAATAGTAGAGCTAAAGGAGTATGCTAGAGCCCTACTCATCAGAACGGACGATGGAGTATTCATGTTTGGTCCTCTTCCACACTAACCTCCAAAAAATATCTACAAGATCATGTGATACAAAAGTATGAGCATCTTCAGGAAAAAGGGGTGGGGCTGACACAAGCCCCGAAGGAGCTATTGACTGCTTTGCCTGAATCTCCACACACATAAACATCATCACTGAAGACTTACTAGGTACAACTTAAAGTGCTCATGCAGTGGTGGCTCCATGGGACTAAAATAGCTATCGGTCCCCTTAGAGGAGGGGATGACAACAGATAGATCGTCCTAGGGGATCTTCTTTGTTGTTAGAGGTTTGAACGAATTGGGGACCCTAGATAGAGCTCTATCACTAACTAGCCCCTCAACACTTGACTCTTTAACAAACGGGTCTTGGGTTATCAGATCCTTGCCAATTGGTAATTTTAAAACTACAGTCATCCGAGTTGGGCACAATCGTCTTAAGATAAAATCGAATGACATCAATGTCGAATTGGCATCCGAAATTCCACGTAACCCTAGAAGAAATAAAGTGGCATTGGCGATTGCACCATCGGATCTTGTTAAATCGAGGTTTCAACACCTACCAAGTTTTGCTTGAGACTTAAAGTTCATGAATCAATATCTGCCTTTCACTTGCTTTTTTGGAAAGTTTCCAAAATCAGGGTCTCATCAGTTGTGACCAAATCCTCAATAATTTATCGTGATCATCATTTCACCAATGTTGAAGCTGATGGCAAGCTTGTGGCAGCTTGTCTTATCAAAGAAGGCAAAGGTGGTGGTGACATATGATGAATAGCCATTCATTCACCGTTATTCTTTTATTTTGTCTTTAAATCCCTAGATAAATACAAATAAATATATTTAACTTTTACAAATTAAATCACTGATTGTTATATGTAAATAACACATAAATATCGATAATTAAATACAAAATAAATGAATAAAGAAAAGAAAATAAAAATAAAGGAAGTATTGTAATTATTAACTGAACCTAACCCCAGAGACCAAGTCAATATTGGCTTGCTCGACAAGGAATAATGTAGGGGGAGAAATGGGTAAAATAATATAGACAAAATGACACAGACACTTAGAAACCCTAGGTTCTCAATACTTTTCATATAACCAAAATTACACTAATTTATACACACTCATAGGCATCTCAAATAATGAAATCTTCAATAATATATGCACATTCTTGTATAGATAAATACATAAATAATTAAAGATAAAAATAATGCACTATACAATTGGGACACACAGTTGAGAAAGAACTAAATAAAACTGTAGAGATCAATATCTTCTCCATATGAAATCAAAATTGACCAGCTCTCTTTCATTATATTCCACATTAAATTATCTATCTAATGAAGATGGTTTCATTTAAAGTGGTGTTAAGATACAAAAGCTGGCTTTTTATGGTTCCTTTGTACTATATACCTATATATTTTACATTCATAATTTGATTATCTAAATTTTTTCTCTTCTTATATTTTTAGTTACTTGTATACATTATTGTATTTACAATAAAAATATATACTAGATAAGAGTCCTATCTCTCTACTACAACTGATGAGACGACTATCGAGCTGACCAAGCCCAACATGACCAAGAAACCTTCACATCCAAAATGAGAGTACGTTATCATGAATAGAAATTGTCCATATCCCCTTATGGAAATATAATTTGTCACCAAGACATAGATGACATCAACTTGCCCAGCAATCTCCAGTGACACCACTGAGGTGAAAAATTCTGGAGAACATACACTCATTTCATATCCGAGGGATACAATCATTTGAACTTCCTTAATCATTAATTTATCTGATATATGAACCCACCAATTCCAAGCCAACTGTGAGCACTACCACATATGTGATGCGTGTGCTGACCTTACATGAGATGCTCAATGAACAACCATATTCATTTAACAAAGAACCTGTGAACTCGACATATTGCAGACTGGTTACTATGGGAGGGGGGAAGACTTCTATCCATCCTCTTTCCTTGCTTCAGGTTCTAGCAAACAAACCGAGTAAATCACTATAAGCATGGATTCTTCTGAGGATAACTCTCTTGACCCTAATAGACGTACCGAAATAATTCATTTTTACCAGTCAGACATCTCATCACGAGAATATTCATCATTTCAGGTTGAGTTGGAAAAGCATGAGAGTATTGAATCTCCATTTTAAAATCTTTATTCTTTCATTTTGGCATTTAAACTTTAGCAAAATGCATGTATCTATCATTATTTTGCATAAAATAAACTTTATTAATTGCAGTGTAAATATTGCATAAAAGGTTGCATTTAAATCGAAAATAATAAGATAAAGAAAAGAAACAAAAAGAAGCGAAATAACTTAGGTAGTGAATGGCCCTAAATCTCGAGACCTAAGCATCGTGATGACTGGGTCGATAAGCAATAAAGTAGGAGGAGACAACAATATAATACAACCCTAATTTTGAATTCATGAATAAGTCCATTTCGGGAACTATTTTATTCTTTATTATTTATACCTCAAATAAAAAGTTTTGTACATGAAAGTTGTAGATACAAATACATAAAAAATACAAAATTTATTTCATGTAAAAATAATGCATAATGTGCCTTCCACACTCAGAATAAAAATCCAAACTTCACAAACCTGTATCTTCTCCATATGAGCTCAAAATTCGACGAAATCACTCTTTGATTAATATAATTTTAATAAACAATTTGATGGAGGTGGTTTCATCTAATCTGGAGTTAAGATGCAAAAGTTATGTCTTGGACCCCTATTGTACATTATGCATAAATAATTATTATTTATCCTTTGTATTTCATAAACTTTTATATTTTTATAATTTTGATTATTTATAATACATATACATACCTAGATTAAATAAAATTTGTTAAAAATCCAATTAAATAAAAGAATATATTCAAATACATAAATGAAGTATAAATAAATGTACCTATATAATAAATACATATATTTATTTAAGTGTACAAATCACCTCAAAAATTACAATAAGATATATTTATATGTATTCAAATAAGGTATTAATATCTAGAATATTTAGATAAATTATAAAATAGAAAATAGAAAATAAAAATAAAATACCCAGTAGATAGATCAATATACATATATTTGTACATGTACAAATAATCATAAATTAAATTATAAAAATAAATAAAAAATACAATTAAAATAATACACAAAATAGTGAATATTATTCATGTTTTAAACAAAAATTAGATAAATCATTTATTATTTTATTTTGAATTATTAGAATATCTCGGAACTCACGTACGACTCTTGTTGATAATGACCTAGCTTGTACGCATGCAATTTATATTTTGCTCATCTCAGTTGATGTAGTAGAGGGATAGATTTCCTGTCATGAGATATAAACCAATGAAATCATCTGAAGTCAAATATTTGTGGCCATTGTACTCCATCTTGATCCAGTAACCATGAGGTCTGATGACAGACGTTGTGGGGGGTGCAATAATGCTTTAAAAGAGGGATAGTATACTGGCTCAAGAGGAAAAAGTACTTATGTAAATGCTGATATATATAGTATTTAATGAAATATGCAATAAAAACTTCAAAAAAATGGAGATTCCTGGATGAAAATAAAATGCCTATCGGAGTATATATACATTTGTATAACCAATAAGCAAGCCTGAGCTTTAAAGTCATATTCATGTGAGCTTACAACCAAATGACTTGGCTACACTGGTCATGCATCTTAGGATAGGTAGCTACACTGGCTACCATCCATTCTTCTCTCCACCTCCTCTTCTTGAGTTGGTTGTATTTGAACTTAGAAGGGAATACCATTCTTATCGAGGAAAGAGTTGATGGATTGAGGAATTACGGTCACCATGTTGGAGAAGACTGACTTTTGCCGCTCCAGCCGAGGACTACATATCACTCACATTGTACAAGACATCTTCATATTCATAAGGGTTTGCGCATGAGTTTACTTATTCTAACAAGGCTGTTAAGGAGACTTGAGCAGATTTTTCTGGATCTCAGAAGATCTTGTGCTGCAAGCCTGATTCCCACACATGGTTCCACCCTCACCTTAATCCAAAGGTCGAACTTAAGCTCCAAACTTTGACATTGTTATGACAAGTTTAAGAGTTAAAATCAATCCAAGTTATTTCTTTTTCTTTTCTTTATATTCCTTTTCTATATTTATGAGCATAAGTGCTTGCAAGGGACTAGCAAAGGAAAGGGGGTCATGAATCTCAATTTTCATCACCTTTATTCTTTAATTTTGTCCTTTAATTTCTAGATAAATGCATGCAAATAGTACTAATTTGTACAAAATAACACTTACTATTTATTGCATAAATACTGTATCTAATATTATAATTAATGCAAAATTTAAAGAATAAGGAAAGAAAAGGCAAAGAAATAAAATACCAAAGATATTTTATGACCATAAATCCTGAGACCTAGTAAAGAATTGATTTGATCGACAAGGAATAAAGTAGGGGGAGGTAAGGGTAAAAAACACAATACCAACCCTATTTAATTATTTTTCAATATATTTTAGGACCTATTTTTTTCTTCTTATTTATTCATAAAATATAGAAACTTTATACATTAAAGTTATAGATAAAAATACTAATAAAAATACAAAATTGATTTCACACAAAAATAATATATAATGTTCATTCTACACTCAGAGTAAAATTCCAAAACCCATATATTCTCCATAAAAACTCAAAATCGATTAACATTACATTTATTGTATATATATTTTAATTGGCTTTTTAATGAAGGTGGTTACACATAGCTTTGAGTTAAGATGCAAAAGTAGGTTTTGGACCCCTATTGTGCTATTTTCCTAAATAAAATATTCATTTTATTCATTCTTCATATTTTGCATTATTTTATATATTTCTAATTTCGTAAGTATTATTTATATTATATGGACATAATTAAAATGGGATTAAACCATTAATAGGATGCTAAAATAAATAAATTTATAAAATATATAAATGAATATACTGTATATATACCTGTATAGCTTATACCTATATTCAATTAAGTGTATAAATAAACTTAGAAAAAACAATAAAAATATATTTAAGTGTATTCAAATAAGTTATATATATATTACATGAATAAAATAATAAAATACAAAATAGAATTAAAAATACACATATATAGGTAAATATACCTATAATTATATATGTAAATAATAACTTGTAATAAATAGCTCCATAAAAATAAATAAAAATCACAATTAAATACTACAAAAAATATTAAACAATTTTTATTTTATAACTTTTATTTAATTATTTCGTTGATTAATTTATTTCACATTATTTTTCATTTTCTAATCTGTTTGTCTTCTAGTGGTCTATGTGGACAATGGGAGGTTGTCTTTTGTTGAGCATAGGTCAACTGCACCCTTGGCACCTCTGCATGTCAGAATTGTCACATCCTTGATTTTTATTCTCTTTTCTCGGATGATCCATCATCCCATTCAATCAATTTCTCATGTAGATCATTCTCTGATCATCCATAATCCACGCCCAGTCCTTCCATCCTCTATACATAGCTCCGATTCATTGGAAACCCTAAGTCAATAATCCTCCTCGGCCTTGTCTATAGATAACCACCTCTAACCTTCTTGCCAGATCTGATCACTCTTCATGCCCTGTAACCCCAATCATTGTGTGAGAGTGTGTTCCTGGTGACGACAGGAGTACCCTTGAGGTGTCAAAGAGGAGAAAGGAGAGGTGGTCCACCACCGATGAGAAAGCCATTTCCATTGTGGTCACTACTCCCTGGAATCGCATGTGCGAGTTGTTTATTTTCTACAAATTTAGGTAGATTTAATTTTGTGTTAGTTTATTTTTGTCATTTAATTCGCATACAGATTCTTGGTTTAACATAAAATAAGAATTTTAAATTGTCGAGGTCACTGCTCTGACCATGTTTCACTGTGACTCCACTGAGTTCTAACCTACTTTTCATGATCATTATCCTCCCCTTCTCCTTTTGCATATTTTCCCCACTTTGAACCAACCTGATCCTTTGTGGATCAACGATTTGGATGTACTCCGTCGCTTGACATCGATGCTCGTCCATCTTGCTCCATCCCGTTGCGCAACAGCTTTGTTTTGGTTAGAGGTAACTCACCTCGAGCTCCTTAGTCTTCCCCTGCAGGTATGTGATACGTGGGACCTTTGTAGCTCCAATTCCACGTCAGGAGGAGTTTCACAGGTTCCCATTTCCCCCGGAACTCAAAGCCTCTCCCCAGCGAGGCCCGAGCCTTCTTGATGGTACCACTTTATGCGGGAAGCTTCTAGGATGTTCAAGAGACCTCCAGCAAGCCTCCAGGTAACTGAGACGAAGAGAAATGCAAGATCGAGGGAGGAACATGGAGGCGTTCTTCCCTATTCTTCCTCGTTTCACCATAATTTTCCAATGGAGCTACACTCCAGATTGCACCGGCATCATTCGATGGTGTGAAGTTCCAGCTGCTCGATCATGTCGCAGATCTGATCCTAACCGAGCATCGCCGAAGCATTATCGGTCGATCAGGGCCATTAATCGCTTAGGTGGTGTGATCTTGACCATCTGTTGGTACACAAGTATAGGGTAAATTTCACATTTATCTTATGAGTTTACATATTTTTATTTAGTATTTAATTTTTAGACTGAAGTGTACATAATAGTGGTATGTTTGCATGGACCCCCTAGTTTTTTTGTATTTGCATTGATAACCGTGCCAACTCACCTCAAGTAGCACCTCACGTGAGGTGGGTTTCTTGCAACTATAACCCTACATATTTCTATAATTATAAGTAGTATAAAGTTTTGTATATTCAGTGTTAACTTTTGTAGAAAAAATGCATAGAGAACTTGAACTCTTTGTATATTGCATTTACACCGCCGTTAGGTACTTTTAATTTGAATATTCATGGATAAAATGCACATTTACCCCGTACTTGTTTTTTTAAGCTTATGGAATGAATGTAAGCTTTTTAATATTTGCAAAAAGGTCCCTTCTACTATTCAATTTGTGAGCATGTTTGTTTAATTTTTTATATATCATCCATGTTCCAAAGGTTATGCAAAAATAGAACAATATACCTGGATGCACGTTCTTTCACTCCACATATTTTGTTTTGAATTTTATGCACTTTTCCTATAAAAATAAAAAGTGCCCATTTTGCCCCTATTTGACTTAGAAAATACCTAAAAATTATAAACTTTTTGAAAAAAAATCAAAAACTTGTATATTATCAATTATAGTATTTCATAACTTCAGACCAAAATTCCTTACAAATATAAAAATAAAATGATAAAAAATAAAAAGCTCCACAATACTTTTAAAATTATAAAAAGTTCTAAAAAATCCTTAAAATATTTATTTAGATTTCATAATTTTATTTGTATAATATTACATATGAAAATTAGTTTTGGGAATTTTTGGATTTATTTAATAAATTTTAACCCTAAAACAATCTGGCCTATTTAACTAGTTACTATTTTGGACTGTTTTGAAATTTAGAAATATCTAAAATTAGAAAAAAATACTTGAAAAATCATGAAAATAATAAAAAATGAAAAACCCCAAAATGATTTATTTTTCAAATTTTGGTTATTATTATCTATATCTTTACTTATGATACCCTACCTTGTAGTCTTTACCTATATATATATCCATATATAGTTGTATTATTATAATTATTATAAATACCTTATAATTTTTTTTAAAACAAACATAATTAATATAAGGGAAAAGGGAAGCTACACCGGGGGGTGCAGCCAACTAGCTCCACCCGGGTATTTTTCTCATTGATTTTTGATTTTTTTGAAGGAAACTTATGGGGGATTTACTTAGTTTATTGTGTGGAATATGTGTTCCAAATTTTATGCAAAACAAACACTCCTAGCATGCCCATTTAGATATGGTCAATTTCAATAATTTTGAAACCGTTAAAATGTGATAGCCTTGATGGAGATGATAGAAATATCGAATTTAGTTGAAATTGGTATGATATCATGGTGATATATAGTGATTTAAATCCCCCTAGGTTTCATTTCAAAAACACAAAAAATCAATGAAAAAAATGGCCGGGTGCATCTAGTTAGCTCCACCCCCGGGTGCAGCTTCCTCAGCCCCTTAATATAATATAATATGGATTATATTTATTAATTTTTATATATATTTGATACAATATATATACTTTATATCATTTATACACTACCTTATATATTTATATTCATATACCCTTATATAAATATTATATTACATAATATTAAAATTAAAAGAAAAAAATCAAAAAAATTAAAATTAAAACTTTAAAAAAATAAAAGAAAAATCAAATAAAATGGTTTAATTACAAAAAACCCACCTAAAAAAGACATTTGTGTACATAATTCATTTTTTATTAACAATTATCATTAGTCTACCTTGTTTGTTTCAGTGGTTCGTCCTATACATGTTTATACATTGTACATCTTTTTTTGTAGAGTATAATAAACTCCATCTCATGTTTTTGTTAGTCATTGATCATTTATATATTATGGGCACTTCTTGTTTTATTTGGGATTTGTGAGCGGCCACCTCAACAGTGCTCTATCTTTGATTTTCAATGAGGATATTTTCAGACCCTAATGAAGCTTAGCTCAACAACAGGTCAAATCGAAGATTTCATATATTCCCACCCTTAATCCTCCCTTCCCTGTATACAATCCGATATATTTAGGATTAATTGATCCTAAGTATATAGGGGACGATCAACTTCTCATTCTTTCAGTATTTAGTCGTTGTAGTATAGACATTCATATATTTAGCATGAGCTATGTCTTCCTTTTTTCTCTCTGATCTATGAGGACATAGCTCAAGCTATGTATAGGGGTTGTATATACTTTAGACATAACTCGTACTTTTGTTTTTTCCATAATATGGATAATTAATAAAATACACACAATTATTTGTAAAAACATATAATGAACGGTTAAAAATATTTTGCAAAATGATAAGAAAAATGGTTGATAAATATCTTGAAAAATCTTTTGATCAACTATTTGGAAAACTTTTGTGAAATACTTTAAAACCTTTTGTAAAAACATTTTTGTTTGTAAAAAATTATTTTATTTGTTTAAATAAAATAATTTGAAAATATTTGCAAATGATTTTGAAAATGGTTGTAAAATTTTGAAAATTCTATACATATTATTTGAAAAATCTTTTCAATATGATTTTCAAATTTTATCAATGTTTATCAAATATTTGCCAAATTATTTGTAAAGATAATTTTTCAAAATGTTTCTAAAATAGTATCAAATGGCTTGAGAATCTTGTGTAAATAACAGCTCAAATAAAAGTCCCTATAAAAGTTGTATAAAACCCCTATATAGATCTTGCAAATAATCACTAAAATTTAACTTGTAAATCCGCAGTGTAAAATATACCCTAAATCCTACGCTCAAGTGTAAATATCATCACATATTTATTGCACTAAACTTTATTCAAAAATCCCTAAAATTTTCAAAATCCAAAACCCATAAAAATGGGCAAAATCTTTTAAAAAATCTACATAAAAAATTACAATTTTTTATCCAAAATTCCATAAAAAGTTAAAAGTAGAAAGTAGTTTCACATAAAGATTTTATTTTACATTGTACATAACATCTACATATTTGGAAATAATCAAGACAATGAACATGTTTAAAATAAACTCTGAAGATGAGAGCTCGGTATAGACCTTAATCCACTTAATTTCAGTGGAACCCATTAAGGGCTCGAATTGGGGTACTTTAGATCACCTTAAATTCATTATTTAGGTTCCATAAGACTATGTTCATGAGTCGATTCATTATGTCTAACTAGAACCCTTCATATCATCCATGCAACTCTTAAGACAATGGCTTGACAAGAAACCTCACACTTAACACTTAGCTCAACCAAATGGATTGTCAAAAGATTTTAGAGTCTATTCGGGACGATGCTTGGCCGCTTCGTCAAGGGTGGCTCAACAACCATTCTTGGGGATTGTCAAATTCGGTACACTAACCCACTTCTTATGGTAGCCATGATATCTAAAGACTGGAGTCTCGATTTACACAATGCTTCAGATGAGGAAGGGTTTGCTGGCACAACGTTTTCCAAAATCGCAAAACATGGGTGGACCAAAATACTCTATATTCGTCAAGTAACAAACAAGAATGTAGAGAAACACAAAGCATAGAAAAGTCTAAAAAGAATACTACATTGAAGATTCCACAAAAATATTAATCTTACAGAAAAAGTTTGCTTCTTAACAAAGACCCGATTACACTATTTGAGCTTCACAAGGGAATGAAGACTACACTGGTCCATTCCCACTTCTTTTCCCATTCTTACAGATTCTCCCCCTTTCGGTTCTGAAACTAGAAGCACCTAACATAAGAAGGGAATATCTGTTCCACAAGGATTAGTTTCCAGATGAGAAGACTGTTTGATAGTTCAATGATTTGTCTAGGAAGAGATGAACATTTCATACACATGGATATGTCCTTTCAAGGTTGCGAGAGTATGAGACTGAGAGGATGATTCTAACTAGACTAAGAGTATGGATTGAAATGGATAATAGGACTATGGAACCTAAGGGCTTTTGTGTCACATTTTCTAACCTTGACACAGTTTTGAACAAACCAAGAATCCAAATGTTTTAACTTAGCTCTGAACTTGGATTTGAACAAGACAAATTTAAGAGTAAAAATTTGTTCCAAGTTGTTTTTTTTTCGTTTCTTTATTTTCTTTTTATGCATTTATAGGTATAAGTGTTTGTTAGGGACTAGCAAAGGCCAATACAAGGGGGTGATGAATCTTATTTCATCACCATTATTCTCTCATTTTAGCCTTAAATCCCTAGTTAAATGCTTGAAAATAACACTAAATTATATAAATAACAATCTTACTTTTACTTTAAATACTATTTATATTAATATATTTATTTCTAAAATAAAAGAATAAAGGAAAGAAAAGAAAAAGAATGGTGTCAAAGACACTGAGTGACCCTAAACCCCGAGACCTACTCATCGTGATGACATGGTTTACAAGGAATAAGTAGAGGGCCAATAAATTCAAAAAACCCCTAATTTTAATTCTTCAATAAATAGATTTTGGGACCTATTTTATTTTCCTATTTTTATTACTCAAATCAATAAACTTTGAACATGAAAGTTGTACATAAAAATGGAAAAATATAAAATTTTATTTCATGAAAAAATAATGTATAGTGTGCCCAAGACACAGAATAAATAGCCATAAAGAAAAATTTACAAACCTATGTCTTCTTCATAAAACTCAAAATTCATTTAAGTAAATAAATAACTTCAAAAAATAAAATAAAAGTATGTACATATGCAAATAAGTTATAAATATAAAATTATGTACATAAAATAATAAAATATAAAATGCAAATTAAAAATCAAATACATAATATATTGGCTAATATACCTATAAATATAAATGTAATATTAACACCTAAGAAAATATCTTGAAAAAATAAATAAATAACACAATTAAATACTACTAAAGTAATACATATCTTTCATATAATAAGAACAATAATAAAATCATGTATCAATTCTTTTTTAATTCTTTTTTCATTTTTTCTGATTTTGTCATGTAGCATGTGAGGTGGACAATGAGGAGGCATCGGTTGTTAACCTCGATCAACTACCCAGCCTTCCTTCTTCTACCTATCCATGCTACACACGCTCCATTTTTTGCCAATTTTTGGGCTTTAATTAGGCCCCTACTCCCTTCGATTACTATTGCAAACGTCTCCACCTCCCAATGATTCTTCACGTTGATCTAGGATCTTCTTGAGTCAATCATCGAGTTATGTGAAAACCATAATCCATGGGCGCCCAGTACAAATAAACCTCAATGAGCTCCATTTAAAAATTGATCCTTCTTTGTCTCCTTAAACCATCAAATTCCCTCTAAACTAGGTCGAGTTATGTGACAGCTTGCTCCTTGCAAGTTTCCAACACACGAAGGAGAGATTTTTAAAGAGATCCAAGCTCCTCGGACCTTCGGACGGAGCTTCTTTGCTCATATCCCTCCTACAGCGAGCGAGACAATTTTTTATCTTTTTCAATTACCAACACTAGCAATTTCTCATTTGTCCTTTTATTTATCTTAATTTCATTCCTTATTTCGTAAAATCCTAATGAAACATCATCAGAGATTCGAGTTCCGACCAATGTTTCTCATCGTCTCATCCTTCATTCCGACCCAACAACACCTCACACACCTTCCCCTACATGTTCTCCATCTCCTCACCTCATCGATTCCCCTCAATTTAACCTATATCGAGCAATCCGATCTTCTTCTGTCGCTTTGCTAGAGATCTCCATCATCATCCTCATCTACACCCCATTTTTGTTAACCAATAGGATCTGGTGGCCCGTCTGTATGCCATGAGTTTATTGACCAGGTTCAAAGGCAAAATGCCCCTTCTAAGGTGTGATTCGATCCAAGAAAAGAGATTTGACCCTCTATTTTATGGTGAGCTCCCCAACCTCGTCCAACGAGGTCTTGAGCCATATGATCCCACGATAACATGCAGATGAGCATCGCCAACATTTTGGGCCATCTCCATACCTATGAGGTGGTAGGAGGCTAGCGATTTTGCCCATCGAAGGATGATCGAGCTACTATTCTTCCCCGTTCTTAATGAAGAGCAGTAGCTATCGGATCCAGGGGCACTCCAACTGCAACCATAATCGTTAGATCGAAGCTCCATGAGTCATCTGATCCATTGGCCATATTTAATCATGTTGTCTCATCATCAAACTGTCATTGGCCGTCTAGAGCACAACGCGTGGCAAGGGAAGACCCTTGATCGTTGAGCACAACGTGAGGCAATGGGTATTTTGCATAGGAACCCCACTGAGTTCTTCCATTTATTTATAATACTCAAACTTTGATATTAAGTGTAATGTTTTATGAAAAAATGCATCCTATACATAGACTTTTTGAAATATTACAGAAATAACCCTACAAGTATTGTAGTTTCATTTTTTTTATTTTTATTAAATATCTCTAATTTGCTAAAGAACTTAGAAAATTAGGGTAAATGCCTTGAACATCGATATATCACATATCTTTTTACTGAATAAATTTTTTGTATTTTCTATTTATAAAAAAATTAAAAATAGAGAATTTATTCCACGATTAACATTACAAATACAAAAAATATAAAATCATTTTTAAATTTATAAAAAAGATATGTTTATTAATGTATTTTGCACCTCCAGACCAAAATTCACTAAAATTTACAAATGAAATACAATAAAATTAAAAACCCCAAAAACCTATAAAAGTTATTACAAATTATTTAAAAGCCCAAAAATATAAGTTTCTATTACTGAATTTTGTATGTTATATATTACACATTAATATTAGTTTTTTATATTCAAGCTATTTTTCTATTTTTTATTTCCAAAATAATTCGAACAATTATTATAAGTCCTTGTTTGGGCGTTTCTAATCAACTAAAAGTACAGAAAAAGGAAAACATACAAGAACATTAACCAAAATAGAGAAAAACATTAAAAACATTTTATAATTGTTGACTATATTGTTATATTTATAAATATAATACCTTATATATAGATTATATTTTTATTATTACTATATATTACTTATAATTACTATTAATTATTATATATACATACAGTAAATTTTAAAACCTTTAGAAAATAAAAAGGACTATACTTTTTTGGATTTTCCTAATTATATATACTATAATTATATCCTATATAGTAGTTATATTATTCTTATTATATATACTTATATATATCTATTGCATATTAAGAAGAAAAAACAAAAAATTAGAAAGTATAAAAGAAAATAAAAATTATAAAATAAAAAAATTAAAAATATAAAAATAAAAATCCAAAAAACCTACAAAAATTATAAAAATTCTTATAAAAATATTTGTTAATTTCCATTTTAATTTTGAATTTTTGAACATATCTTTGTTGCACCTTTATGGTCCGACCACATACTTCTGTACTATACCTACTTATTTATAGGTTATAATAAATTTTAGCTCGCCTTATTTATTACTTGATCATTATTGTGGGTTAATTGATAATGCACTAGATTATTGATATCCAAGATCCGAGAGAGTAGTCGACACAATGATTGTTAGACCCAACTTGTCAGACACCGTATGCCCTTTAAGATCAGACATTAGGATCCCTTGATGATTCAGTGATTATCATGAATCCACTTGCATTGGTATTTGTTAAATTTAGATTTTAGGTCGAAGATCCAATCCTCCACACTTACACTCTTTTTCATTTTCTTTGTTTTCATTCCTTCTTTCCACGCTCATTTTGAGCCTTCTACTCCTCTTCACTTCATCTAATGTCCATCACCATATTCCATTCATCATCTACTTTCATGTCATGGATGGTTTAGTCAGGATCCCACCGACACCGACATTGATTCCATGAATACAGCATCTTCAATAATTTAAGATGATTCCAGAGGACCCAGTTTGGATCTTATGAACAGATCTCCAGACTCCTCGACTTCTTCCCCTATTCAAATAAATTGGGATCACTCTTATCCCTCCATTCACCCCTTGTGGATGGAGATCTATTTTAGTTCATATCAAATGCTCTATTCACACATATATGGAATTACCCTAATTCCAAATCATCTTTTCCATCAGGTGCCCCAATTTACCAATATGATCAGGATACCTTTTAGTGTGCAGATCAAGAAATGACATTGGACACCATTTAGATACATTCCTTTGAGTCTAAATCATAGATGGCTCCTCAGGGAAAAGAGAAGGGACCGGACTAACCAGATCAGGGCCCACAACTAGATCAGAACAACTTGAATGCACAGTTGCTCGCATCTATATAGTCTATCTTTCATCAATGTACAGATCAAGCACATGCCCAGGTCGTCTTATAGAACATGATGAATGACCTGAGGGGAGAGAGAGAGAGAAAGAATAAGAGGACAAGGATGATTTAATGATGAATAAGGAGATGGACCCCATAGAGGATATCTGGAGAGAGGCTCCCAAGTCCCAAATATAAGAGGTGAACAACATCTAGAACAATGATGCACACTTGACCCATCCATGCAGACAATAGGAGGGCTAATCATCCACCATTCGGTCTTATCACCAACCCTCTGATGGGATGTTTGTCTAGAGGAATGAACCTCTACATCACTAGTCTGCACCATACCAGAACAATTGGATACAGAATAAGGATTATCTATAGCCATCATACTGCCCGTACCGGCCCCATCATCAATACGCAGTTGCTCAACATAACCAGTATCTCCGTCCTCAATGTCATCAACAACAACTCCCTCCTCACTACAACACCAAGTATTCCCACCATAATCCTCCTCAACATCACTCGCAGTGTGGCCAACATGCTCAATCATCTGATGAAGCCCTTGGGAACCCTACTCTTGACTGATTGGCCCAAATTGTAAAAGGCTTATCAGAGATGAGCCAGAATCTTGATGACCTCACTGCCACCAAAACTCCAATCCTAGAGTAGGTTGAGGCCAACCCCAATGATTTCAAAAGAAACGACCACGTGGCTTGCGATATCTCATCTAGTCCCGAATAGTCAAGTATTTCAGATTTTATGTTGTCTCACGTAGGGACTCTCGGGAGCAGTAGGACCTTGAAGCCAATTGCCACAACGAAGGGGGAAAATAAAGCATGTTCTGGTAAGTCATCTTCTTCATCAACCGATCCAACAACAGAGGTAGGTGAGGAAGAAGATGATAGAGGAGCAGCACCAGTCCACCACCACCACCAAGATTAATAAATAAAAAAGTCAACAAAATAGAAAATTCCAAAGAAGAAGAGACAAAGCCAAGAAGGACCAATCCAAGAGGAGTCAACATTGGCAACACTTCCAGCACAGTCTGACGATGCTAAAGCTCATGTAGAAACATTCTTGCCTATTTTACATGGCAGCTTATCTTCTAGCCAATCATTTGTACAAAACTATGTAACTAAGAATAATGTGTTTTCCCATGTGAATATTCCTTCTCTTGAAGCGATGAAAAATACCAAAAATAAAAATTCGAAAACTGCATTATCTAACCTTGGCTTTGTTGAAATTATTGAAAATATTGTGTTAAAAATGCCATTGGTGAACGCCATAGAAAACATTCCAACTGTAAAGAAAGGACTAAAACATGCAATGTACCTTTATCTGTCAAAATCGTAAAGCAGAGGAGAAAAGCATATCATAACCATGGCCACTGTGAATGCTATTAATGATTTACCACAGAAAAAGAAAGACAATGGAGCACCGCTCATTAGATGTCAGATTTTTGATCAAGTTTTTTGAGTGAACTCTTCTTGATAACGACTCTTTTTTGAACCTCATTCCCTCCTCATTGATCATTGAATTAGGGCTTGGACCACTAAAGACTATTCATATGATCCTATAGTTTACGGATAGTTCCATCAAGCATCCTATGGATTACTAGAAGATGTTATCGTGTCTGTGCAAGACATGGGCTTCCTTGCAGATTTTGTCATATGGACTCTCCTACAACATTACTCCGAAATCCTAATATTCTTGGCTGACCTTTCCTTTGAACTATCGAAGCATTCATCGACTATGGGTCTGAAAAGACCACATTTTGCTCTTACACAAACATGGTCACTATGGACATGATCAACGAGCCATAAGCAACATCTGATGAAGGCAAAGCACAACCAACAGTCAAATACTACGACATTTTTGATATCAATGATAAACAACTTTCTTTGAATGATATTCTAACCCAGGAAATTCTCTCGTCAGAGGAGGGCCTAGAAAGTACAATCGATCCTTGCTCACTTGTCAAATGGGAGACATATTAATAATCGATGAGTAGCTTGTTTGAAGAAGATATATGCCACACTGAACATGAAGAGTTAATTGTAGATATGTTCGATATATTTTTATCAAAACCAGTAGTGATAGAGGTGGAAATCACCCCCATTGAATCCGACAGAAAATCCATCAACGAGCAGAGTTTTCAAAGTGTCCACGAATGAGACTCCACAATAACCCGAACTCAAACAGCTCCAGACTGGTCTGAAGTACGCATTCCTTGTGGGTGAAGAGAACATGTATCGGATCATCATCAGCATCATGATGTTTGCGGATAAAAAACTTGACTTCTCAAGGTTTTACAGAAAAACTGCAAGACACTTAGTTGGAAAGTATCCGATTTCAAAGGGATAATTTCAGCTGTTCAATAATAGTCAACTGTGGTCCTTCTCTATTATTGACCACTGATGTTGAGTGAGAAGTGGTCCTTCTTTAGGCGGCAATAGTCAACACTCTAAATTAGGCAATAGGCAATAGTCAACTGTTCTCACTGACCACTCTATTATTGGATATCTACAAAATAAGAAGGATGTCAAATCACATCTACTAAGATGGATCCTTCTCCTCCATGATTTTGATTTGGAAATAAGAGATAAACGTGGAGTTCAGAATGTGGTAGAAGACCATTTGTCCAGACTATAATTCCAAGATACTAAACCGAGTGGTACACCAATCACAGAGACTTTCCCTGATGACGACTCTTGGTCAAGCGAGGGATCCTAATGTATGTTCTTAGATGGCATGCATTGTCCAACAAGTGGCATCTGATAATTGTTGTATTAGCTTCTCTCTTGCCTCTCAGACATCAATTGACCAAATCAATAATGATCAAAATCCACATATGTGTAAGTGAAATAGATCATGCAGATGTGAGTGTTAAAATTTATTTAACTATACATGAAATGTGTATAGTCAAGAAGGTAGAGTGCCATCCATGCAAGCAAATAGAGATAAACTACAGAAATGAAACCCAACTCAAGGAATCAAGCACAAAATTGTCAGTTTCGTAGACTATTAGTTTTTTATAACTTTTTTGTGGGTTTTAATTTTTTTATTTTTATGTTATATTTTTAATGGCTTTTAATTTTGCAAATGTTTTTTTATGAAATAATTATAATATATAAAATAATATATAAATATGTGAGAGGTATATAAAGAGATAAAAAAGAGATCATTTGGTATTTTAATTATAGAAAATAAATTCAAAATACATAAAAAATATTTTTGGGTTTCTTTATCATTTTCTATATTTTTGGTATTTTTAGGGACTTTTTAAGATTTTTATGGATTTTTAAAAATTAAAATACATAAAAATAAAGAAACAGAAAATAGAGGAACTTTAGAAGGGCCTAAACAATATCTATCAGATCAAAAAGGATACAAAATGAAGTTTCCTATATAATAAATAAAGAAAGAAAAATTGAGACTTTAGATTATAATTTTCTGATTTTTGTACGATTTTTTATGATTTTTTAAGGTTTTACGTATTTTGTAATTTTTAATCTTTATGTTTTGTATTTTTTATGGATTTTGTATATGTGATAAAATATAATAAAATTCACCTATCCTATTTTTTGGTGTTTTTGTATATATATACTTTTTTATTTTCTATGTCAAACTAGCGATAACTAATTTTGAAAATTTTAATTAGGAAACTAATATGAAATACCATAATAAACTAATGTGATATAATATAATATAAAGTATTTAAAATAATTTTGGTAGGAGTTTTAAATTTAATCAACTAATTAATATAATTAAAAACAAAACACATAGATAATTACAATTCATATGGACTCTTCTACAAATAAAGAAACATAAGGCATGCAATCTTGACAAAATAGAAAAGTCTGTGTGTTATATGATCATTTTTCTATTTTTAATAATAAAAACACCAAAAACATCTCCTATTTGCATTAAAATAATAAAACAGAAAACATTTTCAAAAATACCAAAGAAAATCATGACTGATTATTTTTATTTGTTTTATTTTCTAACCAATTTTCACTTACTAATTCTTCATAAAAACCAAAAAAATAGAAAAACTTTGAAAATCACCAAAAAATCATTTTAAATCACTAAAAATAAAATAAATATACTTTCTAAAAAATTAAAAAATATGTGTTTTCGTTCGTGCTTATCTATTTAATTTCTGATTTGATTTTCCATTGTAAATGTCCAAAAACTATCGCATTTTTTTGTTAGCATTATTCCAAGTTTTTTATTTTTTTAAAAGCCCTAAAAAACTGAAAATTATCTAGAAATCACAAACATATGAAATTTTTTTTGAAAATACAAAAATATCTTTATTTTAATTTTCAGTCTATTTTTTCTACACTTTAAAAATTAAAAAAGTTGCCTTTTTATTAAATCTATCTCTATATCTTTTATTTGTTTTTATTTTTTTTAAATTAAAAAATGCAAAAATTTAAAAATCATTCAATAATATAAATTTAAATTTTCATAAAAATAAGAAAAAGATAATTTTCACAGAAATCAAGAGTAGTGTACATAGAATTCGCTCTTTTATGTCATTGTTTTTTATTGATTTAATTAACCATTGGGATTTTTGTAGCATCTCTGAGTTTGATCTTGTACGCTATATAAGTAAATTAAATAGTAAAATTCTCTTGTCGGCATTTCTTTATTTTATTTTGACTTGAGAAATCCGTAATTTTTTTGTTGAGGTATATTTAGTGTTGCAACGACATTGCATTAATTTTATTAATTAAACTCTTTAATTTCCCTGCTCAAAAGCCATGGACATGCTAATGTGTTACTTAACTGACGCCCTCCACATCATTTAGAGTGGAAGCGATCCCTGTTAATATTGTCTCTCTGACCTGGCTTGATCCATCTTTATGATATGGTTATATGATTAAATCAAATTGTACTCTAATTACCAAAACTAAAGAGTAATACGTACTTTTGCGAGCATAATACTATGTATTGGCTTATTTATTGGATTGATAATTAATTTAATGTGATTAAATTAATTAGTCCAATTAAAATAAACACTCTATTATGAATAGAGATGTAATTCCAATGGAAGAATTAATTATGTGAATAAGGTTCATAATGATTAATTAAAAATTGAATGGGATATGGATGATCATATAAATAGCATCCATGGTCTCTTGTCAAGGTGAAGGGTTGAATCACCATGGATTGTATGCTGGAGACGCTTGTCCAAAGTGAATGCTCCTACATGTAAGCACACATGAATCGGGTTCTTTGCTTCTCGAAAGAGTAAGGTCGTATATGTAGTGACCCCAATATTGATCCTCATAAAATTTTGTAGTGTTGGATTGTGCATAGCAATTGATATTCATATTGATGTTTGACTCAATTAATAATGGGTCAATACAACCTTAGGGGTGGTGGGCCCGAGAGTTAAAGATCGAATTGGGAAATGCAAGTTGGATTGGCAACGCAGAATGAGTTCATGCTTCCTTTTACTGGAGTTGCAAGTCCTCATGTAATTGGGATGTAACAAAGGTAGAAAGGAGATCCCAGATCTTGTTAGAGATATAACAATGAGTATATCTCTTGCTTTGAAAGTGAATAAGGGAATGAACTTTCATAGTTTAAAAGGCAAGACAATTTTGATATAAAATCCTTAAAAAAATTAAAATATATTTACGTAAATTATTTTATTTTAGATAACCTTTATTGAACCCACTCAAAACTATAGTCCATTATAAACAATATAATACCAAGGATAGGATCCATGATCAAGATGTAGTACATGAAATTAGACACATAATGTATGTAGTTGCAACGTGCAAGTTTCCTCACAATAATGATGAATGACAATTAAATGGACAATAGGACATCAACATATGGTTTGTTTGTCTCTACAGTCTTGATGCTTTGGAAGTATTATTTCGATGATGATCGTAATTGTCAAAATACTTTTAAACTAAAGATGTTTTGGCAAACATATGTGCTCTTAACATTTAATCATGAATGACATGGTTCGCTACATTATGCAGAATGATGTCTTGATAATAGATGATGTACTCAAAATGTTTGGGTTCCTACACAAACCAATGTCCGTTTGAGTTAAGAAGAGTGTGGATATGATGAATGTCATCATTTTGTTATCTCTATTCAAGTCTTTCATGAAGAATCATAATATTCATATTGTATGGATGTGATAAAGCAAGAATAAATGTTGAAATATTCTTATAATAAAGTATCTTTGGGACATGCTCAATTAAAGAGATCCTTTTTCATAATCAATGATTGTTTATATATTAAGAAAGCACAATGGAAGCATTGGTCGGACCCAAGTAAGAGAGAAAGTGAAAGAGTTGATTATACTTCTTTGACTTCCATACATATGACATCCTAAAAGTTGAATAAATGTCAATACTGCAATAAACTGATATACTAATAATATGACTATTAGAACTATACAGAATCTTGAGAGAAGGAATGAGATAATATATTTTCATATTCTCCATCTACATATCATCATTGAAACCTACTTACTTATTAGATAAGGCTAAAAGTAACATAATTGTCTCCTTCATCTAATGGCACTTGTAATCGGTTGCACATATTCGTAAAATACTAGAAAGTTTGATCTCAAGGTTTAATAGTCATCCACATGGAAATTGATGCAATTGTTGCAAAAATCTCATTTGATAGAAAGACTGCATATTTTCAGTAGGAGAGCCCTCGGTCTTAGAGAATATATCTATGGCAAAGATATTAGAATACATTCATTATTTATTTCTAAACTTGTTAGAAGTGATTATACATTCTGGAATAAATCTATTGTAAATATTTATGATGGATATATTTCATACACTTAGTATCTAGAGGACTCTACTAAATTATAATATTAGAATTGTTCATTTACATTTATAATACTGGAAATTAAACCTTAAAGGATCAAAAGGAATATGAATACCATTTGACAATAATCTGGTTACAAGACTATGGCATATGCCTATTGATAAGATCAATAAACTAGTAAGAAATAAAACTTTAGAATCTCTGAATTTTCAAAAGCTTACATACCTGTGAATATTACATTGAATGTAAAATATCTGATGCACCCTCTTTGGGAATGATGTAAGATACTGAGGTATTCAAGATCTCATACATATTGATGTATGTGGACCCCCTATTTCATAATGAACATTGATGATATATGATATATATTAATGATTTTTCATGGTAAGAGATTTCTTCCTTACCCATTAGAATCCTTTGAAATGTTTAAAGATTTACAGATTTTGGTTGTTAACTAAAGTTAAAAGTAAGATGAAGAGAATCTTATCTAGCCAAAGTAAAAATCAAGTACCTATCAGATAAATTCAAAAGAATACCTTACAGAGAAAGGAATGTTGGTTCTATCTCTCATCCTAACTAACCTGAACTAATGAAGTCGTAGGGAGATACAATGAATCATGTGTGACACGATTTTATCAAAATGGATTTAAGCATAATGACCTATTGGTTTCCTCATATATATATGTAGTAGAGACTGCAATATATATCCTTAATCAGATTCTATGCAAATTTGAACTCAAAACGCCTCGTGAGGTATGGTTTAGAACCAAGCTTAGTATCAGACACTGGGGGATTTAAGGATTTCTCGGTCCATAATCTTAACATGGATGTAAGTAAGATTTGCTTCATTATGAATATAAAGGATGGTATTTTATACCTGCTATATGATCTTGAGATTCATAAAAGATTTCATATCTAATGACATGATTCTTAGAGCATGACTTTCTTTGAGAATCAAGATAATAATGAAGTAAAAGTACCCATTGAATCCTAAGAAGATAATGAGGCTCCTAAAATTGGAAAATAAAAGGATAATTGAATATTAAACACTCATACCTCTTGAAATTAGTTTGAGGGTGGTAAGACCACCTAAAGGATATGGGTTCCATGTATTAGATAAATATGATAATGATCGAACTTCATATGTTGAATCTTCTAAATATCACACCATGGAAAGATGGATGTTAGTAATATAGCCTAAAGTAGACTTCATACACAATTGTTGTGTATGGGACCTCGAGGATCCACCTATAGAGGTCAGATCCATTAGGTGAAAATGGATCTTCAAGAGAAAGAGGAAACCTGATGAGAAGGTAGAAACCTTCAAAGCATAGCTCGTAGCTAAGAGCTTCACACAAAGAGAAGACATCTCTTTGTGATGATACTTGCTCTCAAGTGTCCATGCTTAAACCCATAGAACATTGCTAACTAAAGCTACACCACTTGACTATGCCATCTTCAAGCTGGAATTCAAGATTGCATCCCTCCAAGAATACC
Source organism: Ottelia alismoides (assembly GCA_037367405.1). Lineage (NCBI taxonomy): Eukaryota > Viridiplantae > Streptophyta > Magnoliopsida > Alismatales > Hydrocharitaceae > Ottelia > Ottelia alismoides. The sequence continues at coordinate 443,393 of JAZKJV010007604.1, read as the reverse complement.
TCAATTAGGATATTCATATGAAGTAGCCCTAGGGCTTCATAATTGAGGAAGGCAAGGTGTGCAAGCTAAAGAATTCCATCTATGGACTTAGATAAGATTCTTATAGTCTGAACATCAGATTTGTTGACGTTATAAAGATTGTAATTTCATACAGAATCATGGTGAACCATGGGAAATTTAGTGGAAGTGTCATTGTGTTCAGCATGGTAAATGTATATAGAAATCCTAATCATTTTAAATGATATAACGGTGATAATATTAAGTGTTTTCATAATCTGGTTTGTTCCATATCTTAAGATGAAAGATCTCAAGGATACCTCCTAGATATTAGTTCGGAAGCTGTTTAGATGCAAAGGTAAAAGGGCATTGGGACTGTTACATTAGTGGTATATCTTGGACAAATTTCATTTTTAATAATTCCAAGGAAAGTTTCTTTCCCTCAAGATATGGTACTGAACTATCTAAAAGGATAGAACCTCAAAGAGTTTAGGATGTGAATGCCAAAGCTACATGCCTTAGTGCATCAGTTATTGGAAGCTCAGTGTATACTAGATGTGTAAAAAAGGTAGATGTATGCCATGTAGCGGGGCCAGTAAAATATTACCAATCCTACAATGGAGAAAAACACTAAACTGCAGTAATAATCAACATCATCAAAGGTGTAAGACTATTGATATAGTGATATCAAAGTCTTATCTTTTAGAGATTAAGACTTTTTAGATAGTGATATAAAAGGCCTTACCTGCAGATGCTTTATAATACTTGAAACTATTTCTTAGCCTAAGGAGATAAAGAGTTCCAAGCATAAGGGTGTTCAAATAAGGATAATAGAAACTTCTTATTGGTTATAATAATTATAAAATTATATTAATTATGGAGTTATAGTGACAAAGGCATTGTAGCTACTTTAAAAAGATTGATTATTTATCGCATAAGATGTAACATTCGCATTTGATGCAATCATTGTTACTAGAAGATATGTAAGTACCATAAAAGGATTTGGTGTAGTCTCTTAGGAATAAAGTGACTGGTCAGCTTACCAATATATTTTCTAAATAGCCTATGATTATCACATGATTGTGGGTTTAAAGATTAGCCAAGTAATGGCTTTTTGGGCTAGTGGGAGATTGTTGGACATGTGAGCCATAGCAAGCCACTATGCAATAAATTTGTTGCAAATCATTCTCAAATGTGAAATAAGGAATAATTAATTTCTTAATAGGTCCCACTGTACAATTAGGATTATGTACCATGGCCATCTTAATGATCATGCGTCTGTTGATTAAAATATCGAATCATAGAGGCTAAAGCTTGGATGGCATCTAAAGAGTTAGATTAGGGACACATCAAGCACACTATCAAATTATAGTTAAGAAAGGATCTCCAGTTCAAGAAGGATGTGGCAATCCTTCTCTAAATGCTAATATCTAGTTGAACTCTTGATGCTTGTTCTTTTCATACGAATAGAGATCGAAACTGTTAGATAAATTAGGTCAAAGCGTTAACTTGACGAGATCAAGATAACCAAGACGTATGTTATATACTATCCGATATATGCACGCATCCTTGACCGATGAGAGATGTGTTATTTTATGTCTCAGTATGTACATTTGGCAGACCGATATGTTGATGACCTAATTAAGGTATATACACTATTGAGTCGGTGTGCATATGAGGGCATATGAGTAATGCAATCTATCAAAGGGATAATATAGGTTTCTTAATGAACCAGAAGACATGAGCTGCATCAGGAGATATTGGCATCAAATTCTCGCATGATCGTATCTCCTTGGAATCTTGAAATAATTTATAGGTATGATATATATATATATATATATTTGTAAAATATAAGATCAATACTAATTCTCAATGATTTGATGATAAACTTAATGATAAAATAGTGAAGAAGACAATTCAAATATGATCTAAAACCTCAGGTTTAATCTAAATCTTCTAGTATGTAGGATATACATGTATAAGGAATACTCAAGTTTGATGTGATCATAATGATTGTATAACCGTGACACTTCCATTCAGAGGGAGTGACGAGTTAGGTTTGGATTCTAGTGACTCCTCTCAGTATAATAGTAAACTAACCTTAGTCCAAATGATGTACATTGATCTAAATATGATTCAAATGTAATAAGAAGATTAGATTTACGTTTTAATTCAATCAAACATCTTTAAGAGGTTCTTGACATCTGGATTTTAAATATGTTCTCAATACAACTTACTATACATATAATGTACAATTTCATCGTCCCTATCTCCAAGTATCTGCAAAGAAAGCACGTTATTCTTGAAAGAGTTCATGACTAATTCAATTGTTGATAATAAATCTGAGCAATGGGAAATTAATTATTAAATATGATTTAATTAAAACAATGTGAATATGATCCATATTATTTGGACACAGAGAATGGTTGTCTACAATAATTAAATATGATTTATTTATCATGAATAATATGAATATGATTCATATTATTTTGGGAACATGAGAATTGACATCTAATATAATTAAATATGAGTAACTTTACAAAAACCTAATTAATGTGGATATTACTATTCATAATAATCATGAATATTTTGAAAGTGATCTATAATATATTGGAGATATTTATATGTAAATAGAATTTATGAATTAAAAGTTGATGTGAATTTGATTCACATTAGATAATTTAATTGTAAATACAATTTAAAATTTATAATGGATGGTTGAATTTGATTCATAATTGTCAATGGTTTTGTTTGCAATTATCCCAAGTAATTCACAATAACTATTTGGTGACATTTTGTTGATAGAAGATTCCATGAGTTAAGATTTTATGTAATAAGATTATATTAGGATTGGAGAGAGATTTTTTCCCTCTCCAATCAAGGGTGGTTGTCCACCATGCATTAAGGGAAAGGAGGCTATCTCCTTTATCCTTACGTGGAAGGAAGCTTCTCTAGTACTATTTCATTCATAACAATCTTCATTTAGTTGAAACCAAATATGTTGAGATTATTTACAACATATTTATTTTATTTAAAATTATATTAATTCTTGTTGCAAGTTTTTACAACAAAATCTCAACCATTGATTTGAATTAGGAATGCATCTACACCGTCCAATTTAATATATGAGATAGACCTACCTTTTCTTTTATACAACACGCGTACAATTGTAAGAGCAATAAACTCTTTCTTTCTCTCTCTCTCTATCTCATACACATCCATGGACTCTCTCTCTCTCAAATCGTAGTAGACGTCCAATGTCGTTGCGTTGTTGGATCGACTGGTCGTAGATCTCTGCCTTTTTTGGTACATCTTGGTCATGTGGAAGTACATCGATTCATGCGACGAAATCAGGAGACTCCACACTTGGATCATCAACTAGCATTGTGGGAGCTCCGCATGTCATCTACGTGCCAACAAGTGCTTTTACGTTGGATTAGACTTGACACAGGAGAATCTCTTACTCTAGAGTAGTGATCACAATCACACTTCAAGAGATGTTCCTTTGACTCATTTGTGATCTCGATGAAATTATTTGAGAAGTGTTCTCATATCGTGTAGCTTCAACTATTTTAAAATCTGAAATTCTATTGCCCCATGCAACTCGTTTGACCAGTTGACCTAGATCATATTCAAGGTGATCTTCAATATTCTGTGATGCGCTAAGGCATATACCCGATGAATCTCCATTTCATCACCTTTATTGTATCATTTTGACCTTAAAAACCCTAGCTAATACATGTAAATAGCATCAATTTGTTCATAACAACATTCATTATTTATTGTATTATTTTATATAAAATAAGGATTTTAATGCCAAAAATAAAAAAAGAGAAGAAAATAAAAAGGAATAAAATATTGAAAATATTTTATGACCCTGAACCCCAATACAAAGTCAAGAATTGAGCTGGTCAATAAGGAATAAAGTAGGGGGAGACAAGTGCCAGAAATGGAATAAAAACCCTATTCTTTTATTCTTTATTTATGCATTTTTGACACCTATTTTATTCTTTAATATTTAATCATCAAATGAAGAAACTTTGTACATAAAAGTTGTAGATAATAATGTGAATAAAATACAAAATTGAGTTTGTGAAAAAAATAGTACTCAGTGTACAAATTATACACAAAATAAAAGGCCAAAAACCAAACTTTACAGATTCATATTTTTCAAATAAAAACTTAAAACATATCAGAATCACCTCTAATTGTTTGTAAGTTTTCACTAGCTATTTAATGCTGATGGTTCTATATTTCTGGAGTTACTGTTGAAAGTTTGGTTTTTGACCCCTATTGTATATTATACCGATTAAAATATTCATTTTATATTATTTTCACAAATTAATATTTTTATAATTTTGTAAACATTATTTATAACATATGCCTATATTAAACCTATAATATAACCAAAAAGAAAATGAAAAATAAAATAAGTCTATGAAATTATATAGGAAAAATACCTATAGTATATTTGTATATAAATAAAAGGGAAGCCTACTCCTTTACTTCCTTATTCTTTATATTTTTATAATATTGTGAATTTTATTCATATTCTAATAAAACTACAAAATAAAAAAAAAACTCAATAAAATACATGAAAATAACAAGATGAATATAAAATATAAGTAAAGTACCTATAAATATACATATAGAACATACATACTTATTTATTTAAGTGTACAAATTGCATCATAAGAATGAAATAAAAACACATTTATACTCATAAAAATAAGTTGTAAATATATAAAATAAAAGAATAAATTAAAAAAATAAAATATACAAAATCAAAAACAAAAATGTATAAAGCACAGATGAATATACCTATAAATACACTATTAAAAATTAACTCCTTAAGAATACTCCAAAAATTAATAAAATCCATAATAAAATAATAAAATTTAAAAATAAACACTTTTTATTTTATTGTCAAAATTTAATAAAATCATTTACTATTAGCTATTAATTACTCTTTAATAGAATTCCCTTTTTTGTCGTTTAGCGGCCTATGTGGCCCAATCAGGGCGCCCCGCTCGTTGACCCTAGTCAACATGACCCTCTTCTTCTGATTAGACATGTAAACATGTTTTCCCGCAATTTTTGCCCTTTTTCCCGGCCACCACATCCATCTTTCGCCTTTACCGCCTTCATATGAAATAATCATCGATCATTGTACATACGTGTCATGCACTCTAATCACGCATACATACGCCCAAATCCATGGTTTTAGCCGGTCAATAGGATCTTGTGTTAGGTCTATAAATAAAACTCCCCGAATCTCCTTGCAATTTTGGTCACCATTAAGCATCTAGGAGCCCTGGTTTAGTGTTTAGGAGAAGTCCTCGTGACAAGGGGGAGCGTCTTCAATGCCAAGCCAAGCTCCATGAGTGATGGGTGCACCCACGACCGCCGTCGCCGGTGGCCCTACTCCCTTGTTCATTCCAGGTATAAGAGTTGTTCCTTTCTCGTTTGTTTAGCTTCTTTTAATCATCGGTTTAATATCCTAATGTTAGTTTAGGATTTAGTTATCTAAATTAGAGTTAATCATTTGGCTCATAGTTTGCTTGAGTCGACCTCCGACGGGCTCCTCCGCACACGTTTGTCCCATCTTCGTCGTATCTTTCACCTCCATTATGTTTCTCATCGCTTCACGATCATCCCATGTGCATCCTAACAACCAAGACCACCTCAGTTCTGCGAATCGAGGATCATCTCCACTGCCTCGTCAGAAACCTCACCGCTCACCTCATATTTCACACAAACAGCTTCATCTTTGGCCGAGGAGAACGCCCTCGAGCAACTCGTTCTTCTTGTGTAGGTCATGGACTCAAAGGAGCCCTCATGGGCTCAAATCGATCTGACTTGAAGATTCCCAAGGCTTTCTTCTTTCCCGAGCTCGTCGAAATACTTCATGGGGTCATGGAGCTTCTTGTGCACACCAGCAGCTGCGGAACACCTCCCCGGACGTGTAGAGTATCTCGCCATCAAAGAAAATTGTCGAAGGAGGAAGAAATCGGTGATCGAAGCTCGAAGAAACGGACCTTCTTCCCTGTTCTTTGAGCGAAGCAGCAACCATCCGATCAAAGGCGCATCCCCGGTTTTGATCTCCACCATCCATCCTCGCCACATCTCGGTCGTTGATGAAGACCATAGATTTGATCCAGAGTGCTCATCTTCGAAGGGTATTAGCTCACCAGAACGCGCCAAGTGTCTAATGAGGGGAGGAGGACCGCCACATCGAGCCTATATTAGAGTAATTGCATATTTAGCCCCACACTTTTTGTATTTATTATTTGATGTTGTAAATAAATAAGTGGACATTTTGCAAATGGACCCCTAACTTTTATGTATTTACACTTTACTCCAATCCATGACACCTCACGTGTCGTCCCACGTGAGGTGGTGAAATTGCATTTAGACCCATATGGGTTTTTATATTTATAAAAAGTCCAATAAATTGAAATGAACGTTGTATATCTTTGTGAAAATTTCTTGAAGGTCCCTGAACTTTTTTTATTTACATTTTGGTCCCTCCAGGCTCGTACCACGTATAGTACCATGTGATGGGTAATTTGTACAGAACACCTAGGAGTTTTTGTAATTTTTAAGGAGTTCATTAAAATTTTTATTACGTTGTATGTTTCTGGTATATTTGCACAAAACCCATGAACTTTATTTTAATTACAAAAATGCCCTTGCTAGGATATGTATTTTTGTGTATTTCATCCATTTATTTAAAATAGCTCATTTCTCCTAAAAATCTACAAAAATAGGGTTATATGTTTCATAACTTGTAGATACACGCCATAATTTGTTTGGCATTTTTAGCATTTATCCAATTTATTAAAAAAATTATGGAGCCTATATGTTACCTGCTTACCTTTCAAAATTCAAAAACAATATCAAAATTTTTTTATAAATACCAAAAAATTATATGTAATTTATTTATGTTTTTATTGAGTCTAGAAAACAAAATCCCTAGAAAATAAAAAAGAAAATGATAAAAAATCATAAATCTCCAAAATCCAACAAAAAAAGATAATATTCTACAAAAATGTCAAAAATATGTTATTTCCATTTATAAGTATCTATATATTATTATTTACATATCACAATTAATTTGGGTAATTTTGGGAATTATTTGCTTTTTTTAACATCCAAATCAATTTCAGGTATTTATTTAATCCCTTATACGATCATTTTTTACTTTAAAAATACATAAAAATTAGCAAAAAATTTTGGAAAATTAAAAAAACTTTAGAAAAATATAAAAACCTAAAAACAATTTATTTTTTGTATTTTATATGTATTTACTATCATTTATAAGTATACTACTATATATTGAGTATGTAAGGCCTTACATATGCTATATTATTTACAAAAAAGAGAAAATATAAAAATATAAAATATAAAAAGAAAATAAAAAACAGAAATTTAAAAATCAAAATAAAAAATAAAAAAATTAAAAATGAAATAGAAAAAATAAAACTAAAAACCTACAAAAAGATCTATACAAATGCATGACTTCGTTGTACATGAATAATCTTAGGCTACCTGTTTTGCTCTCTGTGGTTCTACCTCTACATGCTTGCATTATATGCATTTTATGGTAGAGATAATAAATTCTAACCTCACTTGTTCTCTTCCTTGCCTTGATATTATATTGGTTGTTAATTGCCGATTAACCGGTGTTTCCGTTTGGGGTCACTTCGACGATTGTCTATCCACCTTGTGGATTTACATGACCTCTGTGGAATTCCTCATTTTTCATATGTCACCATTGCCGAGGAGCAAGCCTAATTATTTAAGTCATTATTTCATAGTTATTTAATTGATTGATTATGTGTTGTGATTATTCATTGATGTATTTTCATTAAATTAATTCTTTATTTATTGTTGTAAATATGTGTTGATATGTTGAGATAATTTGATTATATACGTTAATGCCATCTTTTTGCATCTTTGATGTGAGGGCCCGCCACACGAGGACAGCTTCCTAGGAGGCTGATGCAGTCAAGTTTAAAGGAGTTTGGTCTTCTCTTTGTGAAAAACTAGAGAGAGCAAAAGGAAGCAAGGAGAAGGTATTCGCTTAGAAAAAAGTCAATTTTGTAATTTATGGTGAGAGAGAGAGATAATTTTGGCATGTAATATAATTTGGACTCTACTCCTCACAATGAGGTCCAGTGTCTGAGTGTTTGTTCATTTGCGGGCCTCGTTGCATTTTATGTTTTTTTCTCACCTTCTTTTATTTTGTTTCCGTTGTTTTGAGCTTTCTGCCTTGTTTTACATTATTTTACGTGCATGGAGCCCCCAGATTTAGGTTGCTTTACTCGGTAAGTAGGTCAACACCTTAATAAGAATGCATATTCCTATAGTCTCTTATGTATGGATTTAGTCAAACTAGTAAATGTTAGTTGTTTAAATTCAAACCCACACGTCGTGAGAGCCATCATACTGTGCTGGCAGGACCCATTGTGGATGGCACCGAGATGCCTCCAAGATCAGACTATAGGGTTGGTCTTTAAATAGCTAACATATAGTTCTTCACGATTAATAACAACTATTGTTTAGGGTGATTTTGTCGATTGCACACCACCATATAAATAGGTTTAAAAATTCTATTTTGCCTACTGCATGGAGAGAGCAGGGAAGCACTGTAAGTCCTCTAACTCAACATGCATCATTAGATTCAATTGTGAGATCTCCATCATTGAATCTACCGTAGCTTTTTCGCTATCTCCCAGTTGTTTTGAGCACCTAGAACTTAAATCATAATCTACAAAAACGTTAGGTGCTTGTATGAAACAGATCCAAAAAAAAGTGAAAACCCAAAAATTAAAACAGGGGGACTGCTAAATGAACTTTGACCTTAATTAAAATTTGTAATGGATGATCATTATTTTTGGTTCATAAAGCCCTCATTGTCTTCAGGTACCTTAGCAGGGGACCAAAACCCCTCCCATGAGCGAGTCACGACCTGCTAAGGATTAGAGCCCAAATCTCAGTCTGTAACTTAAATCATCTTCCTCAAGAAGTCTGTTAGACCTTCTATTTCAACCGGCCTTCTTCACCTATTTTCTAGCGCACCTTATAACCCATTCTGGTGATCTAAACCTTTGATTCGATTCTCCTAACAACCTCAATACACGACGACCATTGGATTTATCTTGGGGATCATGAAACATCTCTATATAAACCTTCACGTGTATTCAGTTGATCAAGGCACCCACCGTGGTTTTCTCGCCTCGATGGTTTTTCAGCGGCTTTTTCGATAGGTGCTTGTTTAGGAGTTTTTCTAATCTATCTGATTGTTCTTACGTAGATAGTGTTAGGACTTGCAACCTAGGTGCATGATTTTTGGATTTTTATAAAAATAAAAAAATAGACGTTTGTTTGAAAAACTCAAAAAATATAAAACCCTGAAAATAAAATCGGGACTGCTAATATATCATATCTAAAATCAATATAAGATTCATTTGACTTGGGAGAGTAATCCCCGCACAATTTTTTTCAGAGTGCGCGAGTGAGAGACGACCCTTAATATAGACCTTATTTCTTTAGAAATACTACTTAGTTCATACACCTAATCACTACATTTCAGTGGGTATGCTCGGGTAGCCGGAAACGTGCCGAGTTTACTTAGCATAGTGGGGGATTTAGAGTACATAGCATAAGGCTCCGTCCTCAAGCAACACGGGTAGCCGCCGTACTTGCCACCATACTGGCTGAGAGCAAGTGGTTTTCTATAAGGACTCGGGATAGTATCGCGGGGAAAATTCGGGCACCTATCACCTCGCATCAACCCATGATAACCGATTACACTTGTTTGCTAATTACAACCCTAAAATTGACAAGATAAAAGACCGAACTCTTACGATCATCATCAAGTTGAGTTGGTGAAAACGGGGTTTGCTTTGTGTTTGCTTGTGGGGCATGAGTTACCGTAACTTTACACACTTTTCCCTCTCCTGAATCACGAATCGTGTTCTCCCTTTTTCTTGACATCGAAGATGACGTCTCGATGGCTTTTCTGCTCAAACTCTGCGAGCTTTTAACCGTCCATCGTCATTCATACACCTTCACAAGCTTGGGATGACTCCCTTCCCAAGCTGGTCCCATCTGATCTCGAGGAGAGTCAGACCCAGACTCCCTCGCCTCCTGGCCAGAATATTGAGGCAGACCCTTGCCTCAATACATCATCATCTCTAGCCAAATTTTCGCTGAGTTCTTACGAGAGCTTTTCTTTTCCAGAAGACTTGAAGCAGATGGCTCTCGGCAAAGGACCAGCAGCAGACGAGAGGCCACCAACTGAGGTGTATCATGACGGAAGACCGGATCCAGCCGTAGATATCATAACAAGTGTTCTCGAGACTCTCCAACAGATGAACATCCAGATCCGAGATCAATTTAGAACTCATAACGAGTTGCGGGTTGAGATAGTTGCGCTGCGAGCAGGGGCCGGGAACCAGTTACCGCCTGTAATGGTTCCCGCTACTTTACGGGAAGAGTGTGACCTGGGCGTGAAAACGCTCCATCATTGGATTCGGCTACCGTCAAATCAAGGCCCATACGAATTGAGGTCGTCCTTCATCTCACTGCTTCCCAAGTTCTACGGGAATGCTACAGAGGAGTTGTTTACCTTTCTGCAGCAATTTGAGATGATTTGCGGTATGGCTAGTTATCCAGGATTTACGCAGGAGGTTGTCCGCCTCAAAGCCTTTCCCTTCACCATAGCCGATAAGGCGCTTTACTGGCTGTCACCTGGGAAGGGAAATTTCTACATGGGACGATTAAAGTCCACATAAATGCGTAAATAATTTCCTCTGAGGAGGACGAACATGATGAGGAGTCAGATCTCCAACTTTACGCAGCATCCACATGAATCTTTCCGTGAGGCATGGGATAGATTCAAAGATCTTACGGAGAGATGCTCACATCATGAGATACCGATGAAGGTGCTAGTTCTAAATTATTTCGGAGGACTCCATCCGGACATCCAGGGGCTAGTGAGTGCCGCATGTGGCGGTAGTTATTTGAACAAGGATGTCGAGTCAGTCTAGGCCATCTTCGAAGGGATGGCTGAGAACTCGAGAGTCGTCGACTCTACTCGAGCATTTTGGAAAGCCCCGCAACCACCACATTATCGAGAGCATCACAAGGTGGCTAATATTGCAGAATCTGAATCCAACACTGACATGGGCTTTATTAGTGAGAAGTTAACGTTGGTATATGTGATTCAGAAGCAAGTTCAGGACTTTCAGTTGCTGCAAGAGTTGGAGAAACTCTCATGTCTACCTCAGCAGCTGAGTGATCTTTCGAAGAAGGTTTCCGATCTTAAACTCCAATACCAGCAGAGCCAATCTTCTTCGACCGCACAACCTACATGGAGGATCTTACCCGCTCCACCCACCCATCAGATTCACTTCGTACAGAGCGAGCCAGAGACTGCGCAGATTGATTGGCATGAGGATCAGTCTCATGCCAATCCTAGATAGATCGCCAGCACTGCAGATATGGAGGTTGAGCTGCAAGCCACTCTCGAAATTAACGAGATTTGGTATACTCCGATTCAGCAATTGAGTATACCGCATCGTCAGTAGCAGCCGTACGGTCATCCGCAGCATGGATGTCCACATTTCCAGCACCGGCAGAATTACACGCGGTAGCAGTCCCACTGGCATGCTTATCAGAGACCGCATTCATATCAATAACCTGCTAACCATTCACAGACATATCCTTATCAGCAGCAGCAGCAGTCTTCCTTTACACCACAGAGATCCTCTCAACCTTCCACCTCAAAGCATTACATGCCAAGGCAGGAGAGAATAGAGAGCCAGGGCAACCACACCGAACCTGAGATGTCTTCACAGGCCCAGGCAATAAATCAGATCATGGATATGCTAAGTACGCTCCAGATTGCACATAAGACCGAGATGGAGTAGTTTAACCGTCATCTGGACGAGTTAACTGCACCGAAGACCACTCTTCCAACCCAGCCTCAGATGAACCCGAACAACAAGAGGAGGCATCCGGATCAGGTAGACACTACAGGTATGATCTCTTTTCCTTAATTTTTATCTAACTTCATTCGTCTCAGAAGCGGTAGATCACCATGAGCACTTGCTGGAGTAGAGGAGAGGGCACTAGAGGAGCAGGAGCAAATCCATGAGCTGCAAGATTTTGATACTGAGGAGGAGAACCTGCATGTTAATGAGGACCACTCTGCAGATCCAAGAGACGGGAGCGATGCCGATAGAGTTGACATGGACACTAGCGAATCAGACGATGACATCACGCCAGATCTTTCATATACTCCCGAGAAAAATATATATTCCCCTGTTTTAGAGTGTTTTGTACATAATTCTGAAACTCTCGATGTACAAGCTGATTCCAATAATAAAAATGCTGATTTTCTGATTCCTGGCATTGTTCCTTTTCCCAATGTTCTGTTTGGAAAAGGAAAGAAAAATAACAAAAAGAATGACTCCAGAGACCGAGCATTTACTTAAAGATCACATCTTTTTGAAGATCCCAGTTCACGATGCCTTAGATCATTTTCCTACACTCAAGAATCAGTTGAGGAACAAATGCACTACACGTAGGAAAAAGAGATCAAGAGTTGAGAAGCATATACTGACCAAGGCAACTTCTTGAGCGATTCGGAACAAGGTACCCAAGAATAAGAAAGATTCTGGAGCTCATTATGTCACTTGTCAGATTGAAGATGCTACATTCCATCGTACTCTCTTAGATAATGGTTCCTCAATCAATTTACTTCCACCCTCTTTCCTTGATAAGCTAAAGCTAGGTCCTCTCTACAAATCACGAGTGATACTTCAGTTTGCAGATCGATCTGTGAAGAGACCTAGAGGTGTCCTGAGGAACATTATCGTGACCGTTCAGGCTTGCAGTTTCTAGTGGACTTTACTGTGCTAGACATGACATGCCCTGCATAGTTACACCTTGCTCCAATCATTCTTGGGAGGCCCTTTTTGCAGACAGCAAGAGCACTCTTTGATTATGATGCTGAGAGAGTATCATTTCGCACAGATAATGGAGATATAAACATTAAGGTGAAGAGAAGATGTAGCAGTCCTAGATCAGTAATGTCATTTACTTAAGAGGACACCAGTCTTGCAGAAGATTGCCAGCACATAGAAGAGTCACAGTTTCCTGATCTTGAGAGCGTTTATTTTGATACCCACGATATCATACACAAGGATAGGGTAGATCACATGGTACCTAGTTCTTCAGATGATTGTTCACATAAAGAGACAGATTTCATAACAGATTTAGATGAACAATCACTTGCAGCAGACATCTCTGTGCCGCAAAAGGAAAGTACACATATTACAGCACGAGAGTCAGTTGATTACATTTCACAGATCATACAGTCTATTCAGCGTAGAAAGTCGGATGGTGTGATGGCTACACATATAGACACCTTCTGGAGTCCGACTCCGGAGACACATATTTCAAAAAAAAGAGAGTTATGCCACGTACAGAGTTCACTTACAAAGGAGGCTCTACCTTTTCAGCCAAGGATCGGTACACATATAAAAAGCAGAAGATTCAGTATGACCCTCGTTGAAGTGATCTATTCTGTACAAGAATCATGATCATTCTTTCACTTCATCTCATCATGTACAAATGCTTTTGAGCCATTCGATTTCTGGAGATCCGCAACACTTGTATATTCTTCATAGACCACAGTCGTCCCCATTTTTGCTCTTCTTCTATGCTTAGGATATCAGATCCTAAGTATAGGGGGGACTGATTGTTCGTTGATTGACGTTTTATATTTTGTTCTGATTCTTTTGTATATCCATTCTTTTTCACAAATCACGGGTCTCCGATTTTTGGCTATACTCTTTTCTATACATAGGATGCCTTATCCTAAGTATAGGGGAGACCGAGTGATTTCGATGATCTCGTATTCTTTATTCCTTTTGCTCTTTCGTTATATATTCTTTTCACTCAGTCATCCCATTTTTGCTCTCTCATTATACTTACGATTACCTGATCGTAAGTATAAGGGGGAGATTGACTGACTTATTTTCGTAAATTCTTTTTCTCCCACTTTTACTTAGCACGAGTTATGTCCTCCTTTGTCTCTTTTGACGCTATGGGGACATAGCTCAAGCTAAGTATAGGGGGGTGCGTATATATTGTATATATACTTTTGTCCATAACTCATACTTTTATGTATTTTCTATATCTATAAAATCCATAAAAGTGGGTAAGGGTTAATTTAAAATATATTAGCATTTATTTATTATTCATAAAATCCTTGTAAATAAGTTAAGTATGTCTAAAAATTGTATCTAAATTCTGTAATTAAAATTCGTATTGAAAACTTGTATAAAATTTGTACAATACTTAAAATCCTATTTATTAAAACATGTGTAAAAATCATTTAATCCTTGTAAAATTCTCTGTAGATAAAATCTGTTAGATAAAATATATCATGTAAAATTCATGTACAAAAACTTGTTTATAAAAATAAGAAAATCCATAAAAAATACAAAGTCTTAAAAGTCATAAAAATTATAAAATCCTTAAAATCCATAAAAATGAGTAAAATTCAGAAATATACTTCACAAAAACATGGTTGCATTTGCATTCGAATTTTTCAGAATAAGTTTGATTTCCGGAATTAAGGATTGAGTCTAGTCTAAAGGATGGAGCTTGATCACGGCTTTTAACTTCCATTGTAAGGAGCCTAGTTAGGATCTGGAATTTAGACTCTTCAGGTCTGTGACTTAAAATCTTTGGGTTCCATAAGACCATATTCGGGAAATCAAGTCATATGTGCTTAAGTAGACCATTTGGTGTCATCCGTACAACTCTACACCAGTGAACCAATCTTGAACACATGCACTCTACACTTAGCTCGACTTGCATGGAGTTGCGAAGGGCAGTATATCTTGGTAGTGCGTTTCTATCCTTGTCTTTGCGGCACTGACGTCTAAAGAAGGGAGAGATTGGGGTAGCGATAGTTGCTTCGGATGAGGGAAGGATATGCTGACACAATTTTTTTAGGACCTCAAAAAAGAAACGGAACAAAAGATGTTATATCCGTCGAGGCACAAAGAGATGAATGCAGTACAAGCAAATTACAAAGTCAAATCAAAGAAGAAGTCACCAAATACAAATACGACCACAGTGGTCCAAGCTTCCACCAAAAATGCTTGCACGTCTTAGTGGAAACTCTGGACACCTTAGGAGATAGATATCTCCATTAATAAGGGTATTTTGATAAGGATAATGGAAATACATACTATTTATAATAATTATTGAACTATAGTGTCAAGGATAATATAACTATCATTATTGAGTTTTGGTTGCATAAGATACAATATTCGCATTGGATGGGAGCACTGTTACTGGGAGATATGCAAGTATCGTCAAAGGACTTGGCATAGTCTCTTAGGAAGAGAGTGACTGATCAACTTACCTGGCTTTTTTTCTAAATAGCTTATGATTTCCACATGAGTGCAGGTTTAAAGATTAGCCCGTTAATGGATCTTTGGGCTAGTGGGAGATTGTTGGACATGCGAGCACCCTGCGAGCCGTTATGCAATAAATGTTAATGCAAATATCATTCCTTGATCTGAAATAAAGAATAACAAATTTGCATAATAGGTCCCTTAGTACAATTAGGGTTTTGTACCATTGCCATCTTATGATCATACAATTGTGGATTCAATTATTGAATCATAGAGGCTAGTGCATGAATGAAATTCTAAAGAGTTAGATTGAGGCCTCATCAAAGAGTTGACTTAACAAGATCGAGATAACCAAGTCCTATGTAATATGTTATCACGATATAGGCAAGCATCCTTTGAAAGGAGACAGATGCATCACTATAGGTCAAAGTTCGTACATTTGCCAGACCAATAGGTTGATGACCTAATCATGGTCTATACACCGACGCACTGGTGCACAGGCAAGGGTATAGGGGTAATACGATCTCTCAAAGGGATCATATTGGTTCATTTACTGAACCGGAAGACATGAGCTCACTCATGAGATATTCTGAAGGATTAAAATCCATGAATGGCCGTCTCGCTTTGGAAGCTTGACTGATGTTGGAGTTTTGATATATAGTTTTGGAAAGTATATGATCAACACTGGGTATGATATATTCTTTTAGAAAATATACGATCGATTCCAACTCTCGATGATCGTTTGAGAAACTTAATGATAAAATCCTGAAGTAGATAGTGAAAATTGATCTAATACTTTGGGTTTATTCTTGCTTTTCCAGTATACATGATGTATAGGTATTAGGAATAGTTGAATTTTATGTGATCATAAATGATTGTATGATGATTATGCATCCATTTCTAGGGAGTGATGACATGGTGTAGATTTTATGGGCTTGTCTATGTTGAGAAGGATATGATCTTGGTCGAAATGTTGGACATTGATCGGAATGTGATTCAAAAGCAATAAGAAGATTCGATCTACGGTCTTGATTTAGTAAAGCATCGATGAGAGGTCCGTAATATTTGGATTTAAGATGTGATCTCAATATCCATGTCACTATATGTGGAACAATACAATCGACCTATCCTTATCTTCAAGTATTCGTGGAGAAAGTGCATTATCTTGAACGAATTCAGGATAATTTCATTGTTGATTAGTGTTTCCGAGCATTGAAAATATTGATGATTAAACGTGATTTAATTATCGTTAATAATATGAATTTGATTCATATTATAAGGAGAGTGACCTTAGATAATTAAATGTAAATTACTTATCAAATATGTGAATAATGTGAATGTGATCAATATTATTTGGGCATGTGAGAGTAGATATGCAAGATTAAATGTGATTTAATTATCATGGATATGAATAATTTAGAAAGCATTATCCATATTACTTATATATATTATAAATGGGACTTATAAAATATAATATGAGCTTTTGAAATTTACATTTGTTAATTAAATGTTGATGTGAATTGGATTCACATTGAACAATTAATTGAAAATGTAATTTACATTTTATTTTGGGTTGGGAATGTGATTCACAATTTTACAATGGCAAGATTCAAATATTCAAAAAATAATTATGAATTAATTTTGTAGAATTATTTACAACATGTGTTGCTGTAAATCTTGGATATTTCCATGGAAAATGTAATCTAAAGAAAATACATGAGATTGACACCAACTAACATATTTTGGAAGGAGGCAATCTCCATTACATGATCTCCATGCTTGATTGATTTAATTTGGTATTAATTATATTGGTATATATTAAATCTACTTTAAGTTAATTTTTGTCGTGTTTTGCAACAAAATCTTGGCCGTTAAAAGAAACACAAATCATTGTGAGCCATTGGATTTGTGTTGTCCGTGGATTGAGATCCACGGATCCCAAAATACTATATAAGAAGAGGCACCCCTTGCACTTCAAGTTACAAAAAATACAACAACAATAATGAGATAATAAAGCTCTCTCCTTCTCTCTCTCTACATGCCAACTTTCTCTCTCTCTCTCTCTCTCTCTCTCTTGTAGCTGTCCACCATGATGCCCTACAAAGAATCGCCATCACCGCAGCATTGCCATTATGTTGTCTGGCTGATTGGTCATCGATTTCCATCTCCATCGGTGTGCCTCGCTCATGAAGAAGACTTCGAATCTCGTGTGACGAGATCAGGAGATTCGCCACTTGGATTATCAATATGGATTGCCAGAAGCATGTGTTTCATCAACGCACTCGCAAGTGTCTCCTCCGTCAGATTGGACATGATAAAGGAGGTCTCTTTATTTAGAGACTCAATTGCAACAACTCTTTAATAGCTAACCCTAATACATGCTTGTGGTTTAGATCAAACAATCCAAGAAGCGCTCTTGGATCTTGTGGCCTCGTCGCAAGAAATTTTTAAATTTCGCTGCCTCGAGCAACTAGTGCGACTTGTTGCTCTCGATCGCATACGATGCGATCCTTACGCTTCTGTGATGATCGTAAGAATCTTCCCATATCCTTCATTTTTTAAATTCCTGATACACTTCATTATGAGATTACTGTTGAGACACCTCTTGCTTAGATATCTGAGCCACATACAAATTTTACTAAGATATTTGCTGATGATTCACTTTCTATTCAGATTAGTACTGATGTATCTAAGCCATTTATCTATGATTTTTTTAGATATTCGAGTGACTTGATGAGACATCCTTGCCTGAGAATAGATTATTCCGTGCAGATCTTTCTGATACATCACAAGTTAAGCTTACAATATCCATGATGGAAAGTTCACTCAGTGTAGATCATTTACCTTCACCAATCCAATCGTAGAGGTTGTTGTAGAGTTAATTCAAACACCACTTGAGCTCAAAGTTCTACCATCATCTTCAAAGTATGCCTTCCTTGCGGGTGCCCCCAGTCATTTCCGATCATCATCATTTCACATTTTACCGACATTAGGTATATCGGGTGCTATATGTTCTTGAGAGAAACCGCAAGGATATTTATTGGATTATTTCGGATCTTCATGAGATTAGTATAACTTTGTGCTCACATGACATGATACTTAAAGAATGACCCACGAGTATGCCTAATCTCTACTTAGAGTATGTCATACTTAGAGTATGATAGCATGCTGACCCATGAGTTTCAACACTGTTTGAATCCTAATCCCTATGACGTTGCCACGAACGAGATCACGGAATGATGTGATGTTGTTTTGTTTATCCCATTTCATATTCTAAGTGGTTTAGTCCTTTGTATGTGGTACCGAATAAATCTGGGATTACTATCATGATAAATGACTGTGGTGAGGATATTCCGACCTGTGTATTCACTTCATGAAATGTGCATAGATTACCAACGTCTGAACTCAACGATAAAGAAAGATAACTTTCCACTGTAGTTTATTGATTATACTATTGAGTGGTTGGTAGGGAAGAAGTTCTTTTATTTCTTGGATGGGTACTTGGGATATAACCGTGTTTCAATCGCTCATAAGGATCAGTAGAAAACTACTTTTACTTATTCATTTGGCACCTACACCTTTCGACCGAATGCCCTTCGAATTTTGTAACTCTCCCTCTACATTGCAGAGGTGTATATTGGTCGTTTTTACCATCATGGTAGGTTGGAGGTTTGCATGGATGATTTATCGATCTGTGGGGATAGTTTTGACACCTGTCTTATTAATTTCAAAAGAGTACTTTAGCATTGTTGTGAGGTGAACTTAGTGCTCTTGTGGGAAAAGAGTCACTTTATGGTGACTATGGAATTGTGTTGGGGCACGTCATCTCGAAATACGATATTTCAGTTGACCCGACTAATATTGATGTGATCTTCAAGCTAGATCCATCACATAATTTGAAACAGTTGAGGCTGTTCCATGGTCACATTGGATTTTACAGGAGACTCATTAAGGTCTTCAACAAGATCGCCAGGCCTTTGACTGGAGTTCTATGCAAGGAGAGTGAGTTTATAGTGATGAGAAAGTCCTTGCATTTTATCAGATGAAGGACATGATTACTAGAGCTCCTGTCCTTCAACTACCTAATTGGTCTCTCGCCTTTGAGATGATGACGGACAAGTCAAACTATGCAGTTGGATCTGTTTTAGAATAGGTAAGAGATGTGATACCATTAGCTATATGCTATTGTAATAAGACTTTGTATAAAGCACAACACAACTATACATTTACAAAGAAGGAGATGTTAGCAGCGGTGTTTACATTTGAGAAATTTCGTTCATATCAACTTAGCTCACATGTTATTATTTACATGGATCGTACTGCCATATGATGCTTACATGCAAAGAAGGATGCCAAAACATCCCTTATCATATGGTTCCTTCTTCTCCATGAGTTTTATTTGGAGATTCCAGATAATCACGGAGTGGAAAATGTTGTAGCATATCAACTTTCTGGGATTACAGATGCGGAGTCAGCTAAGAAGATAATACTTCTAATTTCAAAGACCTTTCTAGATGAGGCTATTTTATCTATTGCCTCACTCTATGTTATGAACAATCTACTCTCTAAGAACGTTCGAGAAGATTGGTCGAAGCACAAGGTAGACAGATTCCTGTCAAAGATTCATTTTTTCTAGGGAGGATCCATACCTATTTTGTGAAGGTACAGATTGTATCTAGAGTAGGTGCATTCCTAAGGAGGAATACACAATGTGCTTCACCATTGTCATAGAATAGAGTTTGGTGGGAATCATTCGGGGAAGCATACAACAGCTAAGGTTTTACAATGTAGCCCATGGTGGCCAACTCTACATAAGAATGCTACAGATTATGTTCGTGGTTGTACTGATTGTCAAAAAATAAGAGGAATAGTTGGTTCCAAAGAACAATGCCCCAAAGATATATCCACATTTCAATTGTTTTTTTATGACGGGGTCATAGACTTCATGGGCCCATTTCCTATCAGCCAGGAATTTCAATACATCTTGCTTGTCGTGGATTATGTTAGTCATTTGGTGGAGGCTATACCCACTCGTGTCGTTCATTACTTTTTGTTGTATTCTTAAGGAGAATATTATTGCGTGATTCAGGATCCCCAAGATACTCGTTTCAGTCGGGGGATTCCATTTCTTTAGTAGAGAGGTCAGAAAGCTTGTGATGAGTATGTCATTAAGCATAGAGTTGCATCTTCTTACGACCTACAAACTAACGGCTTAGCTGAAATTTCAAATAGAGAGACCAACATGATACTATATAAACTTGTATGTCCAAATAGGAAGAACTAGTCCAGAAGCTTGACTAGATTCTATGGGCTCATGGGACGGCGTACAAATCTACACTGGGTATGTCTCCCTATAGATTGGTTTACGAAAAGCCTTTCAACATTCAAGTTGAGTTAATACACAAATCATTATTGTCACTCCGTGTATCCAATTTTTATTATGGGAAAACATGATAAAGTAGGAAAGTGGATATGAACATAGTACTAGAATTCTGAGAATTTTCCTAAGAAAATTCACTCATGTATAAGGAGAAAGTCAAAAGTTGACATGATAGCCACAAAAGAAGAAAGACTTTCATCAGGGAACAGAAAGTATGGTTGTTTGATGTGAAATTGAAGTTGTTCTCTGAAAAACATAAAAGCAAATATCATGACCGAACATTGTTATAGTTGTACACGACAATGGCAATATTGTCTTATCATGGTTGTCATCTGATGCACATCCATATGTTGTGAGCAGATAGTTGCTGAAGTCATATCTAGATCATGATACATTCATGTCCGTGGTTGATTCCATCTATGTGGTATTAGTTGATAATTTTTTGACATCTTCTACATCTGATACACGAGCAGATATTCTCATATATATATATATATATATATTCATTTTGTTTCATTCTTTCTTCTACCATTTTTATCATTCACCTCTTTTCCGTATGTGTTTAGGTTGTACTTTATCCTATGTATAGGATAGGTGAATGACTGGAGTTGTTCTTTTCTTTTTGTTTCATCACTCATGTGGTTTTTACCCTAAGTATGGAGGGAGTGATGATGTTCATTTCATTCTTCTTTCATGTTTTTATTTATTTTTATTTCCTTCTATTACATCTCTTGTCCTTCAAATTGTTGATATTATTTTCTCTACTTGAGTATATCGCAACCTAAGTACAGGGAAGGATATGTCGAGTCATTTAGTTCATTATTTCTCTTACTTAGTTTTCCCTGTGCATACAATTTTTCATACTTAGGATTATTTGATCCTAAGTATAGAGGGATCACTGACTTTTATTCTTTTCATTATTATTTGAGTCGTTGCATGGGATTCTTTTCACTTTTCTATACTTAGCACGAGTTATGTCTTCCTTTGTAGCTCCTTGGTCAGTATGAGGACTGATAAACACGAAATTCAGAGCGGTCGTATTGATTCACAAGGCGAATCAACAGTCGGTGTATTGACCACTACAAAGTCCCGTATTCGATCAACAATTAACCCACACAATGGATATCAAGCAATGACAAGCAGAAAGTGGAGCTAAAATTTATTTTTAACTCTGCACAAAAGATGTATAGAAGCAAGCATGCAGCGAGTTCGAACACAGAGAGCAAGGCAGGATAGATCCACAAGAGTGTGTGTGTGTGTGTGTGAAAAGGTGATGTGATTAATTTTTAATTTTTATCTTTTATTTTTAAGTTTATAATTTTGTATTTTGGTTTTTGATTTTCTGATTTTTTATTTTGCTTTTATATTTTCTATTTTTTTTGGTATTTTCTTTTTCAATAAGGGAATTTACAATATAAGAAAAGGGGTGATAGAGTATTTATAAAAATGAGCAAAAATGGCAAAAAATTAGGAAATAAATTGTTTTTTATCTTTTTATATTTTTATACTGTTTTTGTGATTTTTGAGAATTTTTCTAAATATTTATTATATTTTTAAATATCAAAATAAGGGAAAAATAGTGGACTAGGTTGCTGGCCGGAATCACAATGGGAATGAAAAATACCAAACAGTAACAAAATTTTCCCAAATTAATTTTGAAATATAGACAATAAATAAGGAGGACAAAGCAACTGAGTTTATATTTTTGTGATTTTTCGATGATTTTCTATATTTTTTTGAAGTTTTAAGATGTTTTTAAATTTTTAAGGTTTTTCTTTTGAAATTTTTAGTGGTTTTTGGACTGACATTATTAGATGATAAAACACACAAAATACATTTTTTTGGAATTTTTCAAAACGTTTTGCTAATTTTTATGGATTTTCTAATACTAACAGTAAGAAAAATGCAAATTTGTTATTTTTAATAAATATGAAAATGCAAGAAAAATGCAATGCAAAAATATGGCATTAAACTACAATGCAACAGGAGCCTATGATATTTTTTGATAATTTCTAGAGTTAAAGTGATGCATGAAATAAATGCAAACATCCAAGTAAAAATACACTACTAGCAAGGGCATAAATGTAATTACACAAAAGTCAAGGGCCTATTTGCAATTTTTCCAAAAATATATAACGTTAAATACAAGTTTCTGGACTAAAGACAAATACCCAAACCCGGAGGGGGTTCGTTGCAAAATGTCCAACTCATGCGCACTAGGCACGTGACCTGGCAGGGGTATTTTTGCAATATCACAAAGTTCGAGGGGCTCAGATGCAATTTTTCCAAAACATTACAACTTAATTAAAAAGTTCATGGACTAGAACAAAATAAACAAACCCCAGGGGGGTCCTTGCAAAATACCTAGCCTCCTCACGCGCACGGGAACGTGAGGTGACGTGGATAGGACCTAAATGCAAATATTTAAACTACGGGAGTCTGGATGCAAATATTACAGAAATATTTAAACTACCACTGCAAGTTTATGGACTGAATATAAAATGAAAAAATGGTGAGGGTGTAGGTGTAAAATACCCACGCCTATATTCCTCGTGCGCGATCGAACGACGGAGGGTCGCTCACTTATCGACGTGGCGCGTGCACAACACGCGATAACAGTTCGGCGATGGTCGGTGCGGATCAGATCTGGTGAAGATATCGACGGTCGGTGCGTGTCTAGATCGGACGACTGACGATCAAACTGGAGCGAGCCTCGGATCGGACAGCTGAGAGGCGAAGAGGACGAACGGGGAAGAACGCGGGCGGGGAGAACTTCCCCGAGCTCGATCTCGGATCTCCGCCGATCTGGAAGCGTGCAAAGTGGCCCGGCATGCTCCTGGAAGGTCAGGCTGTATGTTGGGAGGCTCCGGTTCGTCGGAGAAGCGTTGAAGTGCTGGCGCGAGGGCGGCGGAGCTCAGAGCTCCAGGTAGCTCCGGCGAAGTACGCAAAATGGCCCCCAGGGGCTTTGACTGTGCTTTGACCTGCAAAAAGAGGTGAGAGGGTCCAGGGCAAACTGCTTGGACCCACGGTGGTGAAATGGGAGTCGGAGGTGGTCTGTGGCGCGCGGAGGAGATATGGCCGGAGGTGCGCTCCGGCGAGGATCGATGTATGACGAAATAGGGATCGGCGAAGGGATCTGAAGGTGCTAGACTACTCCTAGGATGACGGGGAATAAGAAGCGCGAAGAAAAAGGAGGAAAGAGACAAACCTCGAAGGTGGAGAACCTGAGGTGGAGAACCTCGACGCCGGAGATGGCGGAGGTGGTGGAGACCGCCTTGGCCCTTCCTCGACCCGCATGAAGCCTGGAACGGGGAGCTGTCACCTCCCTCTATCTCTGGAGCACACTAGGTGGGGAAAAAGCGGCACACAAGGGGTTCAAAATTGGGCTTGAAGGTGGAGGGTCTTTTAAATAGAAGCTGGTGACGTCTCCTTCAAGCGAGGTCTACGCGCGCATTATGGAGATTATGCGTGATCTGAGGGCACGGCGTGGGAGCGTGATGATCAGGGATGAATTCCCAAGAAGGAGTCGAGGCCAAAAGATGGAAGATTCGGGTGCCAAAATTTCTTGAAAGTGGGGCAAAATCGTGGGCGTCAGAAGGTGGCAGGTCTCGGTCAGGGAGTTGACCGGGGTCAACTCTAGACCGCATCTCGTTGGTCCACGTGGACCAACCAGAGAAATCCAGGCAGAAATTAATTGAAAATTTGCAATAAAATAGTAAATGACATTATTAAATTTACGTTATTAAATAAAAAATATTTATTATTTTATATATTATTTTATTCTGATTTTTAATTATTTTTATGGAATAAATTTTTACAAGTTTACTTTTATACCCTTTATAGGTATAATATCTATATATTTTATTATTTGATTTTTATTTTGGTATTTTTAATTTCTTTAATTCTGTTTATTATTTTATAACATTATAAAATACTTTTATACATGTAATTATATTTTTATTTTATTTTTCTGATGTTTTTTATACACTTAATAAAATAGAAGTATACATTTTACAGGTATATTTATAGGTATAATACCTATGTATATGATATGTATAAGTATTTTTTATTTCATGTTTTATTTAGGTTTTTATTCTGGTTTTAGTGCATATATATATTATTAGTAATATTTTCAAAATTATAAAAATATAAAATTATGAAAAATAATGAATAAATAATAAATTGGATATTTTAATCTGTACAAGTATACAAGGAGGGTCCAAAACTCAACTTTCAAACCGTAACTCCGAAAAATACAAAACCACCTCCGTTAAATAGATTATTTTATGTTATATACAATTAAAGGTGAGTTTGATATATTTCAAATTTTATTTGCAAGATACAGGTCTGGGAAGTTGGAGTTTTAGAATCTTATTCAGACCTTAACTTTTTATCTGTACATTATTTTTCAGTGAAATCAATTTTGTATTTCTCTTTATTAAATTATCTACAACTTTCATGTACAGTGTTTCTTTATTTTAGGTATAAAAAGTGGAACCAAAAATAGGTCCCAAAACGAATAAAAACTGAAGGAATGTTTATTGTATTTGACCCTTATCTCCCCCTACTTTATTCCTTGTCGACCTATTCATCAAGATGCCTAGGTCTCGGGGTTTTGGGTCATAAAATATTTACAATATTTTATTCTTTTTCTTCTCTTTTATTTATTCTATAATTTTAGCTTTAATTACAGTATTTTATACACTATTTAGATACACATGTATGAATGCTAAGATGATGAATTTAATGCTATTTACACGCATTTGCTAGGGTTTTTGATGCCAAAATGATAGAATAAATATGATGAAATGTGACTTCATCAAGGACATAGTTCAAGCTAAGTATAAGGAGTGTCGTATATATTGTATATATATAGACATAGCTTGTACTTCTGTTTGTTAATAATATGGATATTACTTGAAAAAAATTTAATAAGAGACAAAATGTCTAGGATCCACGAAAATTTGCACAGCTTTTTGAAAAACCATTCTAAAAAAGTTTTGTTCTTTTATTTGTTTTTCTTACAAAAAAGGGGAGAGTTATTGTTACATTTGCATGGGCATTTTTCAAAATGGTATTGAGATTTAAACGAGTTCGGAATAAATGCGAAGAATGGAGATTGGTTAAGATGTTATTCCACTAAATTTCTTAGGAACCTTATGGGAACTTGAATTAGAACTTTTTAAGTTAAGAGACTTAATTCTTTGAGTTCATAACGCTATGTTCGCATGTGATCTTGATTGGTCTAAGAAGAATATCTAACAGCACATGCATGACCCTTTTTATTCGATAAGCACTCCACACATAGCTCAACACGAATGAGATGTTGACGGGTAGAATATTTTAGGGAAACGCATGAGTGGAAACCTTCGCAGTCACAGTAAGTGGCTAGTGTGTCTCAACCAAGTTAGGTGGCACTGATGTCTAAATACGAGATGTTATGGGTTGCAATAATGCTTCAAAAAAAGTATAGTCTACAAGGTCAAGAAGAAAGACTCTTTTTGTACATGTTGCACCTTTGTATACATTCAAAAAAATTATAAATTCTCATAAGAGAGGCATATGCATCAAAGTCTTACATAAAGGAAGCCTATAGCTGGAGACATGGATACATTGATCAATCTCTAAGGATATGCAGCTACATTGGCCACAATCTGCTTTCTTCTCTACCTCCTCTTCTTGAGATGGTTGTACTTGAGCTTAGAAGGGAATACCCCGTTCCTCGAGGAAGGAGTAGCTAGACCGGGGAATCCGGGTTACCTTGTAAGAGTAGGCAATTACTTTGTCATTTCTCAATATGGAGGCTATATTTCACTTACACAACACAAGTAAAGATTCATAGTCGTAAGAGTTTGTGTTTAAAGACTTACTTTACTATTGAGATGACCTGAACATGGAATTGTGGAACTTGAGGGTTGTTGAATCTTAAATCCTATCTCAAATAATGTTCTGCAAACTAATAATCAAAAGGTCTAGCCAAGCTCCATACTTTGATTTTAAGAAGAAAATATTAATAAACAATATTGTTCTAAGTTCTTTATTTTTCCCATTTCCTTTTTTCTTTTCCTTTTAATCACTTACTCTTTAAATACGTGTTTTCTAAGGAACCAGAAAAGGTAAAGCATAGGGGGATGATGAATATGTATTTCACTATCTTTCTTCATTTATTTTAGCTTAAAATCCTTTATAAAATAATTATAAATATCAATATATCTATCCTATTACTAATACTAATTCATGTGTATACATTTCATATTTATCACTATTTTAACCTAAATAAATAAAAAAATAAAGAAAATATAAAGAAAAGAAATATATATATGAAATAAATACAAGATTACTATGACCATGAGAGAAGGTCAAGACTTAACCTGATCAAAAAGGAATAAAGTGGGGAGGAGTAATGACTAACAATAAGAAAATAAAGAAAACAAATCCTCACTTGTGTATATTTATAACTGTATATCACACATATTCCTCACCCTGTTTTTATTATCCCCAATTTCACATCAAATAAAGACGTGTTCTTCCTGGAATTAGTTCTTATAAATATGTTGTAGATATTAAAAATAATTGCAAGAAGAATCAATATATAGTTTGTAAATAACAACACTTCAAAAAAGCCATCAAATTTTACTTGTCAAAACAATATTTTCTCAGTAAAAACTCAAAACAAAGCAAACTCACTTTTATTGCACTTAAAATTACATAATCTTTAGAATATAAGCAGTTTCAGAAAAATCGCAATTAAGATGTGAAATGTGGCTTTTTTGGGATGCTATTGTATATTATGTGTAAGTATATTATGTGTGTACATTTATGTTTCTTCTATTCTAGTATAATTTGTGTTTTTAACTATTTGTATGTATTATATTTGAATTCTATATAAATACAAATAAAAATCTCCAAACTAATACTAAACAAAAATAAAGTCTTTTATGTATTGTACATGTATCACTATGTATATTGTAAAATAGCCTTATTTATTTGACCAATGAAATTAAATCATGAAAATATAGCAAAAAAATTTTAAATCCATGAAAAATTTTGTAAAATATTAATTACAAAATTATATGTATATTTGTAAAAATAATGTATTAAAATTACACGTGTGTATATATAGGTATACAACCCTATCAATAATATGTTTTATTAATTTTTAACAATGTATATAACTCATCTAAATAATTAAAAATCACCATAAATAAGACAACGTAATTACCAACATATTTTGTTTTAAAAACTTTTTTTAAAAAAATTAGTTTATATTTTATTTTGATTTATTTCTTTCTTTTATTTTATTTTGTCATTTAGTATATTTGTCCAATAGTGGGGTTGTTCTCTGATTGGTTGAACTCGGGCCTATTGACCTGGGTCAACTCCCCAATCAATAGCCTTCCCTTCTTTTTTGCATGTTGAACTCCCTTCCCCATTTTTCCTCGTGCGTTCCAATATCAAACACCATCTAATTCGTTGTTAGACTTTTCATCCATATCCATCCTCACAAACACCAGATCATTAACGACGTCGTTCATGCCTCAATTTGCATTGCTCATTTAATCGATATTCAATGCAAAACCTTTGTCCGAGGGTGGATCCATGAAGTGGAGGTTGTGATAGAGCATCAGTTTCTTCATCCGAGAGCGTGAAGAACGACCGGATAGCTTGATCCACAATGTGGTCAGAGCTCTGTTGCAGCATCACATCTCTCCGAATTTTGCAGTAATCGAGGCGATTATCCCCACTCGCTCCACATAGGAAACCCTAGTCAGATTCCTTTCATTTTTATGTTTGATTTCACATCTAATCTTCAATATTAGTTTAAATCCACTCATCTTCTTTATTCGATTCTGATCAGAGGTATTTCGATCACTGATGAATACCCATTCATCACTCTTTATTCTTATATTTTAGCTACAAAAACCTATGCAAATGCATGTAGATATGTGTAAATAGGAATAATTCACAAAAGCATGCATCTTGTAAAAATATGTAATTAGCATGTTTTTTTGCAAAAATAAAAGAATAAAGAGTAAAAAGAAAAAGAGGGAAATATTTAGAATAAATATTGAGCAACCTAACCCAAGGGAGGGCTCATCATGGGCCTGACCGCATAAAAGCCACAGTAGGGAGAGATAGGGGCTCACTTATGTATATATTTGTAAATAAATAAAATAATATTTTCCTCATCCAAAAATATGCTTGTATATATTTTGTACATATTTATAAACTATTAAAAACAAAATAAAAACTTAAAAGTCAAAAATGCAAAAATACACCTTCACCATGTACATAAGACCACCATCCTTATTTATCTAACCTTGTAAATAGATGTATTTATTTCTAAAACTTTTTGTAAATATCCTATGTTACATATTGTACATAAAATAAATAAAAAGAAACAAAACAAAATCAAATAAAAATTACAAAATTAAAAATACAAAAATATCTTGTACATACACCATGTATATAGTTATTTCACCTATATATCTAAATAATAAAAATAGCCTTTTATTCCTCATTTTATCCTATAAATAAATAAAATATAAAATAGGAATAAAAATGTATATAAATAACTAATTAAAAATCAAAAATCAATATAGTGTATATATACCTATGTATAGCTACTATGTATATACTTTTTTTTATTTCCAAAAATTAATTAAAAATCACAAAAAAATAGAAAAAATTAAAACAAATATTTTTTATGTTTTAAGTTTTTGAAAATTCGGCCATTTAAGGCCCCAAAAAAATCAAATAAAAATATAAGCCTTGGCGGATAGTTGACCCCCGGTCAACACCTCCCCCAGGACCACCAGAGCCCGGGTCCGCTCGCCCGACCCGTTTTCTCCCCTCTTTCTACGAGTGACCCGATCGCCATTTGCCCCAACTCCGGGTCCGGATTGATCACGTCACATCCGAGAGCCTCGCCGGAGCCCTCGCCTTGGGATCCGCGCTCCAGCTCGCCCTACCCGATCGATTCTTCCCGGACCTGCAACCATATAAAGCCTGAGCTCCGCCGCATTCAATCTCCATCTTTGGCTCTCCACCTTCACTCCCGTGACCTCCATTGCATTCAGCAAGGTGACAGCTTCCGTCTGCCGTGTTGCAGCGAGGAGGAGGGT
Source organism: Ottelia alismoides (assembly GCA_037367405.1). Taxonomy (NCBI): domain Eukaryota; kingdom Viridiplantae; phylum Streptophyta; class Magnoliopsida; order Alismatales; family Hydrocharitaceae; genus Ottelia; species Ottelia alismoides. The sequence goes on along the minus strand of JAZKJV010007604.1, from coordinate 413,445 downwards.
GCCCGACCATCCATCCGGCTGCCGTGCGCCGCCGTGCTCCGCCACCTAGTTGGAGCTCGAGCCTCAGGCAGTCACGACCTTCGAGGCGACGACCGGGAGTTAGCCACACTCCAGCACAGTCTTCCGATCCACCCAGGTAGTCGATTAGCTCTTCCATTTCGTTTAATTTCTGATTTCGCCCAAATCGACTCTCCGACGTGTTCCCCTGATTCCGGCCATCTCGCGTAATATCTCGATCATCGGAACCCCCACACACCTTCGCCACCCTCCGACGCACGTTCTACGCCCACTCATCCAACCCAGCTCGCCCCGGAGCTGGGAGTCGAGCTCCACCACCTACCGCTCGCCGGAGCTCATTCGCACCGACCCACCAGCCACCGTCACCCCGCTTCTTTGGGTCGAGGCACTTTGCCCTCGACCCGCGAAGCTTCTGGTTTGCTTTGCAGGGACCGAGGAGGCCATCCGAGGCTTCCCGATTTCAGTCCAGGAGCTCGCTCGCCGCCAGCCTCGCCGGAGCCCCTCCCGGGCTCGGCTGGGCCATCGGAGGCTACCACCAGCTGCGGGGCATCACAGCGGGTCTTCTCCGATCATCAGAAGCAGCTGAGGAGGACTACAGCCCACGCACGAGGCCGGCGAAGCTCGCCGGCGGAGTGTTCTTCCACCATCCTCCAGCACCGTCCGATGGCTCCTCCGCTCCAGTCTTGATCCCAGCCGTCCATCTTCCGAGGAGCAGCGACCGTCGATCACCTGGAGGGGCTCATCTGGACAGATAGCAGCAGAGGAGAGAGGCACCCGAGCTCCACCCCGTTCGATCTTCCACGTGTCCTCGCCTCCACCGTCGATCCGGCTCAAGGGCAGACGAAGAAAAGCGCCAGCTCACCAGGACCGCCCGATCTTCCACGTGGCGCGCATCCCGCCGTCGACAAATAAAGGGGTAAATTACTTAGGGCCCCCTCTTAGTTTGTCTTTTTAGTCCTAGTCCTGTAAATATTTTTGTGCTTTTATTTACGTAGGGTAATTTGCAACTGGGACCTTGTGCTTGTTTTTATTTACGTTTATGCCCCTGTGTATGTGACCACGTGCTTCGTCACGTGCTTGTTTGGGCTATTTACATCTGTTTCCCTGTAGTTCTGTTGGGTTCTGAAATGAATGATAACTTTTTGGTAATTGCATTTATGCCCCTGTGAGTGTTGTTTATGCGCATGTGCGGATTTTAGTGGGATTTTTGCATCCAAGCCCCTGGACTTTTGGTACGAGTTACCAAAAAGTCCAGAAACTTGGTTTTTATTACCAAAAGGCACCTGAGTGCCCCAGGCAGGCGCCACGCGCGTGACTTGCTGGGATTTTTGCACCTTGAGCCCCAGACTTTCGGGTATTTGCACATTGGTCCTTGTGCACAATGCCCCCTTTTGGATTTTGAATAAAATATCAAATCACCTCCAAATCTAATGAAAATTTGACACATGGCTCCTGCCATGGTGTAGGATTTTTGTAGATTTTTGAGGACATTTTTGATTTTGTTTGCTATTTTAAAAAATTCAAAAACATCTATTTTTGGCACTGTTTCACTTGAAAAATCACAAAAAAATATAAAAACACCCCCAAAAATTATACAAAAATTAGTTATTGATCTTTGTGTGTTGTTTGATTTTCTAGCCAATTTTGGCTATTTTTCATTGAGTAAAAACCCTAAAAATCTAAAAACACCTAAAAACTCATAAAAATCATATTAAATAATCTAAAAATCCAAAAACAATAATTTTGGTGCCCAAATTTTCCTTATTTTCTATAGAATACAGGAAAATTACCTCCAGGGCCATCTGAGATCCTTAGATATTTTATCTTTGGGTTTTGGGCCCTGCTGGACAGTACCCTATCTTTTTCTTACTGTTTGATTTTTAGAAAATAAAATACACATTGGAAAAATCTCAAAAATTAACCAAAAACACTTAAAAACTTAAAAAACATAAAAACAATTTTTCTCGAATTTTTGCTCACTTCTGGATACATTAAATAATTAGTTGGAGCTTGCTTGTTTTTGTGCTTCTTTCATTTCCTTCACACTTAAAAATCCAAAAAAAAAATATAAAAACCATTAAAAACCACTAAAAAATGTTTTCTCCCTTTTTCTGATTCTTTGACTACTTCGTAGGCCTTTGGCCAATCCGTGCTCCTTGTGTTCGACCCTGGGAGCTATACCAGGTTAATCACATAGCGAGACCGCTTTCGCATTTTCGATTGATTTTATTTCTCGTAGTGGTCTATTTTTCTTGATATACCCATCCGATTGATTGAGGTCACAACGACCATTCCTTTGCCTTTGCCTTAGTCACTCGGAGTTTTGGGGATATCAGAATGGCGCCGTTGCCGGGGAGCACGACTTAGTAGTCTTTTAGATTTTTTCGCGGCTTTTCGAGTTTCGCGGCTTTTTGCACAGATTTTTGTATATATATATTTTTCTGATATTTTTATAATGATTGTTGGACTGACCACTTTTCTCTCTTTTTCTTGCGAGGGCCCGAGGAGCGAGGGCAGCATTCCTAGGAGCGCCGGAGCACCCGAGCGACGCGGAGGCGGCTTCCTTCTTCACGAAGCCGTAGGAGAGAGCGAGAGAGAGAGTTGAGTGGGTGAGGGTAGTTTAGCTATTATTTCATTATTGTTGTAATAATACAGGTGTTCAGAGACTTGGACAGTTTGGACACTCTCGGGTCTGTTTCGCCGAGCACCGGTGTGCTCGGGGGACCCTTTAGACTTTAGCGGTTTTTCGCGGCTTTGCGCGGCTTTCATTTTCTATTTTTTTTTACTGCCTTTCCGGTGTTTACGCGGCTTTTTGATCGAGCCCCTAGCTGTAAGATTTTCTGGTGATTGTGCCGTAATAGTAGGATCCCCACACCTAATTGCTGATCTGTTCCTATAGATCGTTAATTGGACCTACTAATAATAAATAATAAAAATAACTTAGTTGCTTTCCTGAGAGCCTACGTGCCGTGAGACTGCCCCACAAGCGCTACTCTTGAACTCGACCTGTCGAGAAGAGGAGGGGTAAGCCAAGACCGGACTCTTTGGATCGAGGGCGAGTGACTGAGTTAGATGGTTCTACGCTAGCACTGCTGTTTAGGGCCTCGGTTTTTCCCGCTTGCATCATTTAGGTAGTTTTATTTCTGTCTTTAAATTCTGCGCGGATCATATTGCATGTAGAGTGCTGGAGTCAGGTACGCCTTTCTTACTTTGCATGCATCATTGATTTCATCGCGCATCGGCTTTTTCGTCTTCTCCTTCCTGTTTTCGGACTTAATAATCAGGAGAACCGAAAAATTCGTTAGGCCCTTTGTTTGCTTTGAAAAATATTAAAAAGAAAAACAATAAAACCGGGACTGCTAATCATACTTGATCTTAAAAACCGCTCACCCTAAAAATTTTGTCTTGGGGAGAGCAACCCCCTCATTGTCTTGTTTGGATGCGCGAGAGAGTGACCCACACCCTAGGTAGAGCCTCCCGGTGCTAGACCCGACTGATTACCGACTCTTCTGTGCGGGCCAGTCGGTTGGGATAGCATCGGATATCCTAACAGTTCACGTAAGCGCTCTGATACTTTGTGTGTTCACCAAAATAAAATAGACAAGATAATTTGACCGAACTTTCACGGTCTTCAGCTCGCGTGCGTTGGTGAACTGGGGGTTTGTTTTTGATCATATTTGATTCCAGATCTCATCCGCCTTACTCGCCCAGATCAAGATGATGGGTAGACGGTCTCTTAGGCAGCCTCTGGTTGCACCGCTTTCGGGCACGTCTACCCGATCATCTAGGTTAGCCCGCGAGAGCCGAGACCAGCTCTCCGAGCCCGAGTACGATTCCGCCCTGTTCCCCCTCGTCCCCCTTTCTTCTGGTATTGAGAGACCTGAGCCCGAGGAGAGATTATCAGATTTGACAGCACCTGAGTTGGGCTCATTTGATTTTGCAGATGTCGTTATGGCTGCCAGAGCAGACGATTCCCCCAGAGGTCCACGGGGAGACCATCATGTTGTATTTGACCAGGGGGCGATCAACTCCACCCTGATCGCATCACTTGAGACGGTTCAGCAGCAGCTCCACGATCAGGGAGCATTCATGATAGAGATGAGGAGAGAGTTGGAGAGGCTCAGAGCAGAGCGAGGTTCAGAGCAGAGCGAGCCTGAGGAAATGCTTGATGCAGAGGCAGCAGCAGCAGCAGCCGCAGCAGCAGCAGCAGTAGCCGCAGCCGCCGCAGCGGCAGCCGCCGCTGCGGGAGGACCACCACAGCCGATGCGGGCGTTGCACAACCCCGGATCTACTCTGATGCATCATTGGGTGGTAGTGCCAGCTATCATGGGGGACTTCAAGTTCCCCCCGAACACCTTGTAGTTACTGCCCCGCTTCCACGGTCTAGCCACTGAGGAGCCCCACCTCCACCTCCAGGAGTTTCTGATGATCTGCAGCACTGTCCACGATCGCCACGTGGACCAGGACACTATACGGATGATTGCCTTCCCGTTTTCACTGGCAGACAGAGCAGCCAACTGGCTGAAGCACTTAGGGAAGTTTGTGTACACCTGGGATCAGCTCCGCACCGAGTACTTGAAAAAGTACTATCCACTCGGGCGGACGAATGCAGCGAGGGCCTTGATCAGCAACTTCTCCATGTTCCCCAATGAGCAGTTGCACGAGGCTTGGGAGAGGTTTCGAGAGCTCTTGGACAGATGCTCGCACCACGACATATCCAAGCCGAACCAAGTTCAGAGCTTTTTCAGCGGGTTGACGCCAGAGCTTCAGGGCCTGGTGAATGCTTCTTGCGGCGGGTCCTATTTCGCCAAGGACCACGACCAGGTCTGGGCCATTTACGAGGAGATGTCAGAGAACTACATGGTGATGTCTCAGACCCGGTTGTACTCTCAGAGACCCCAGCCACAGCAGCCAGGACCCGTGCAGTACCAGCGGATAGCACGGGTCGATGCAGGTCCATCCAGTTCGTCCGCAGTTGCAGCAGCACAGGCCGAGTCGTCCGCTGCGGACATGGGTATCATTAGCGAGAAGTTGGACCGCATGGAGCTGATAGAGAAGAAGCAGTGCCAGAGTATCACGCAGATGGAGCAGATGGCACAGGTTCTGAGCGACATGAAGACCCAGCTCATGTGTCTTCAGGAGACACAGACGGCTTCACAGCCCCGTCTTCTGTCGCGAGGCGATACCGGCGGCAGCAGCAGCTCGTCCCAGCGCTCCAGCTCTTCACAGCAGCCTAGACAGGTTCACCTTGTACAGGCGGAGCCGTACCAGCAGCCGCAGCCCACTTACCAGTCACCACCATCTCCAGAGATGCAGATGGTGCCCTACCAGCCGAATCAGCCTCTGGCAGTACTGCCGCCAGACCCCTACGAGACAGAGCCGTTGATGGATGTCAACGGGATTTGGTACGACCGCCCCCAGCCTGGGATCCGACGAGACCATCCCGGATTCAGGTGGGGGAGTGGTGGTGCCCAGCCCCAGCCGCAGCCGTCAGGACAGGGAGGGCAGTACTCCCAGCAGAGAGACCAGCACCACCCTCAGCAGCAGTCCCCAGCATATCAGCAGCAGCCATCCTACGGTCCCCGTCCCTATCAGCAGCAGGGACAGTCTTGGAGACGTGAGCAGCAGGCTCACCAGGGATACCAGCAGCACCCTCCTACCTGCCCCGCTTACCAGCACCAGCAGCAGCAGATCCAGCAGCCTCACCCACAGAGAGGCCACCCGTCGGGCTCCCACGAGAGCCCCGCTTTGGATGACATCGCCCGCCTCCTCACGGACCAGCAGGCCACATTCAGACGGGAGATGGATGAGTTCCGCCAGGAGATGCGGGACCTGGTGAGAGGGAAGGCCGCCATACCAGCCCAGATAGAGCCCAATCCGAATAGCCTCAAGAGGAAATCTGAGCAGGTAGTACATACTGAGTTAGCCACTCCTAGTGACCCATTTGATGATACATCTTCGGATCTTTTTGATGCTGATTTTGTCACACTTAGGAGCGGTAGGACCCCCAGCAGGCAGCAGCGCCTCATCTGAGCTTCACCACGAGGACATTCCAGAGGCGCCACATGAGGAGGAGGAGAGCGGTACTAAGGCCGCTCCAGATGATGACGGTGGTACTGATGCCACCAAGGATGCTGATCCTACCGGCAGTACTGAGGCCGCCACGTCACCAGTTCGAGGAGGTGGTACTGACGCCACCCGTCCAGCCGAGCCAGCACGCGGTACTAATGCCGCGAGACATCTAGCACCAGCAGCAGTAGCAGAGCAGCCAGCCCGTGGTGGTACTGAGGCCACCGGTGTTTGTACAGATAGAGATGTTGTTTTTCCCCGTGTTCATGTATCTCGGAACTCTGATATGAATAAAGGAAAAGGTTTATTTTCTTCTGGTCCCACTGTGGTGCATGATGTATGTGTGGATCCGGTCCTTGAACCGTCTAGACCTTTTCCTAGTCCTTCATCTGAGAAGGACCCAGTGATCCCCTTCCCTAGAGCCCTTCAGATGGGGAAGGGGAAGAAAAAAGAAAATCCCAAAAAGAGAGAGTTTGAGGAGTTCAGCCAGAGTATGATTGATCGATTCCACATCCAGCTGACCCTCCAGGAGGCTTTGCAGCACATCCCCCTTCTCCAGCGTGCTTTGAGAGAGAGGACTACAGTCAGGAGGAGGAGGAGGAACCACACTTCAGAGATACATGTGCTGACGAAAGCCACGTGCTTCGCGATCCAGAACCGACTGCCAGCCAAGAGGCCAGATTCAGGGGCCCCGTATGTCAGATGCCAGATTAGTGAGCAGAGGTTCGACCGTACTCTTCTAGATAGCGGATCGTCGATTAACCTTCTTCCGGCAGCCCTTCTCGACCGCTTCGAGTTGGGCACTCTTCGACAGAGCAGGACAGTCCTTCAGTTCGCTGATCGATCTGTCAAGAGGCCGAAGGGGTTATTACGAGACGTTATCGTCACGATTCAGGGCCTGAAATTCCCCGTGGACTTCGTAGTGTTGGACATGGAGATCCCTGAGTCAGTGACCGATACCCCCATCATCCTGGGTCGTCCGTTCTTGGCCACAGCCAAGGCGGTGACTGATCATGATAGCGGGAAGGTGTACTTTCGCGTCGAGGGCGAAAGTATACAAATAGAGACGGTCGAGGATTACAGAGCCAGACTCAGAGCCAGCTCAGATGCGAGTACCGATACAGAGCAGCTGACAGACGCAGAGCCAGACATCCACCAGGACTGTGATTTTGTGATCACAGATGATGAGGCAGCTTGGGCAGATCTTGAGACACAGACCACCCTCTCACTTTCAGATACAGCTGATGCAGAGACGATAGCAGAGGAGAGTCTGGAGAGCACAGACCTGGTTCAGGATACCATAGAGGCAGCAGAGCCGGTCCTCGATCGCGACACGATGTTCAGTGATGGTGGTGCTGAGGCCACCTTGTTGTTCGGTGGTACTAATGCCACCGCGGATGATACAGATCCCTCGGATTCAGAGTCTGATTGGGCCGATTGCTATGATCAGATGCCAGACTTGAGTCCATCTGAGCCTAGAGATGAGGAGGAGGTAGACGCAGAGCCGAGCAGAGACAGTGCAGTTGAGCAGCCTTCTCCCGATTCAGTTTGCGAGAGGACGCTTTCACTTTCCCAGGCAGATTTGGCCGATTTAGCAGCTTTCACTCATTTTCTTCCGCAGCCAGATTTGCCAGCACCCAGCATTCCAGAGCAAAAGTCGCTCCCTACTTCGCTGAAGTATCGATTCCTTGCGGGCGATTCAGAGATGTACCCAGTCATCATCTCAGCCGAGTTGACTGGAGAGCAAGAATCCCGTCTGATGGGGGTTCTTGAAAAGAACCGCAAGGCGATCGGATGGAGCGTAGCGGATCTCCATGGGATTAGTCCAGCAGTGTGCTCCCACCATATCTATCTTGAGGAGGGGGCGAAGCCGTCGCGTGAGTTCCAGCGGCGACTGAACCCCAACCTGAGAGAGGTCGTGATGAAGGAAATATCCAAATGGTGGAGCGCAGATTTTATTTATCCCATTTCCGACTCCAAGTGGGTCAGCCCCTTGCATGTGGTGCCCAAGAAGACGGGCATCACGACTGTGATCAGTGAGTCGGGAGAGGAGATCGCTACACGAGTACCCACTTCTTGGAGGGTCTGTGTTGACTACAGGAGACTCAACCAGGCCACCAAGAAGGACCATTTCCCCCTGCCTTTTATTGACCAGATCATTGAGAGACTGGCAGGGAAGAGCCATTATTGTTTCCTGGATGGGTACTCGGGCTACAACCAGGTGGCCATCGCTCCTGAGGATCAGGAGAAGACCACCTTTACCTGTCCCTTCGGCACATATGCTTTTCGACGCATGTCATTTGGGCTATGCAATGCCCCTGCGACTTTTCAGAGGTGCATGTTGTCGATCTTTTCGGACATGGTAGGGGAGTGTTTGGAGGTCTTCATGGACGATTTCTCGGTCTACGGCGACGGATTCGATTCTTGTCTTGACTGCCTAGACCGGGTACTCCAGCGATGTATCGAGTTCCATTTGGTTCTATCTTGGGAGAAGAGTCACTTTATGGTGACTCAAGGGACGGTGCTTGGCCACATCATCTCCAACAGGGGCATGGAGGTTGATCCGGCCAAGGTGGATGTCATTAGAAAACTCACACCGTCGTCCAATCTGAGGCAGTTACGGTCATTCCTGGGGCACGTTGGATTTTATAGGAGATTTATTCAGGATTTCAGCAAGATTGCCCGACCGTTGACTGACCTCTTGACGAAAGACACCGAGTTCCTTGTAGATGACAAGTGTCTCTCGTCTTTTGCGACTCTCCAGCAGCATGTTATAGAGGCTCCTGTTCTCCAGCCGCCTGATTGGTCTCTCCCATTCGAGATCATGATGGACGCCTCCGATTTTGCCGTGGGGGCAGTGCTGGGACAGAGGAGGGATGGAGTTCCATTTGCCATACACTATGCTAGCCGCACATTGGATTCCGCCCAGCGGAATTATACGGTCACAGAGAAGGAGATGCTAGCAGTAGTGTTTGCCCTAGATAAGTTCAGATCATATATCATTGGATCTAGAGTGACTTTGTTTGCAGATCATACTGCCATCAGGTACCTCATGGCAAAGAAGGATGCCAAGGCCAGATTGACTAGATGGATCCTTCTACTCCAGGAGTTCGACATTGAGATCAAGGATAAGCCTGGAGTCAAGAATGTGGTGGCGGATCATCTCTCCCGATTAGAGCAGCCTGAGGATTCTGAGCAGATTGATCCTATTCGTGATACCTTCCCAGATATTTTATCTTTGGGTTTTGGGCCCTGCTGGACAGTACCCTATCTTTTTCTTACTGTTTGATTTTTAGAAAATAAAATACACATAGGAAAAATCTCAAAAATTAACCAAAAACACTTAAAAACTTAAAAAACATAAAAACAATTTTTCTCGAATTTTTGCTCACTTCTGGATACATTAAATAATTAGTTGGAGCTTGCTTGTTTTTGTGCTTCTTTCATTTCCTTCACACTTAAAAATCCAAAAAAAAAATATAAAAACCATTAAAAACCACTAAAAAATGTTTTCTCCCTTTTTCTGATTCTTTGACTACTTCGTAGGCCTTTGGCCAATCCGTGCTCCTTGTGTTCGACCCTGGGAGCTATACCAGGTTAATCACATAGCGAGACCGCTTTCGCATTTTCGATTGATTTTATTTCTCGTAGTGGTCTATTTTTCTTGATATACCCATCTGATTGATTGAGGTCACAACGACCATTCCTTTGCCTTTGCCTTAGTCACTCGGAGTTTTGGGGATATCAATCACCAATCTAATCACTTAACCCGACCTTCACACTCATAATCACGGTCTCCATCTTCCTTTCACACCTGACACCTCCAGATCTATTCGTAATCTAGATCCAATCTCTATCACTTCCCCCTTGCTGGAGATCCTCATTCTTCACCATTTTCTTGTTTTTGATGTTAATAACGGTCGTTGGAGCTACGCATCTGAGCATAAGATCTTTTCCATGTGTTGGGAGCACACTAGTACTCAGTAGGAGTTATCCGGAGTCCATTAGCAGCAGAAGAACACCTTAACCTCCATATCCTTCACTAGAGATTTGCAAACATCATTGATGTATCCTATTGATGAGGGAGCATTGTAGGAACGAGCATATGACTTCAGGTGGTGATTCGAGTGGAGATTAGTTTAGTTCTCGGCGATCGTAAGTCATCGAAAGTGACTTTCATATGATTTAATCTAGGACTCTTCCACACAATTAGATCAAGAACAAAGCCTCTATATTAAATCTCCATCATCTAAAAAGCCTAAACCTTGGTCGTGGATTAAAAATCTGTATCAATATCGAGCTGTATACATGCACCCGTGTCTCAGCCATCAAATCAAAATAAAGATTGAATCCACCCATCCAGCCACACATGTTTTGCAGATGAATATGTCATCTTTCGCAGTTTTTACCTTACTTTTTTTGCATTTTGTAAATAAATCCCTTTAGGAACATGGGTCAGCTTCTATTGCTTTGAATATATTGCAGGTTAGCATGTGTTGTTTTTCATATTTACATTCGAGTCCTTTTTAAACTGCATAATGTGTGCAGCATGTGAATTCCTAGACAAACTGAAATAAAATCCCGGTGCTTCCTTGTTATCATTGGTTCCTTAAGTTTACATAAATACATAAAGATCCACTCCGGCGTGACTCACGTGCGTTGACATATGCCTTTTCTGGGGAATTTTCACTTTTCATCTCATATTTTCATATCTAGTTGTTATTTTAGTCTTAAAAATAAATTTATTTGCAACAATGTCCTTATGAGTCAGTCTTTTCATTTATTGATTAATTGCTTTAAATAATTAATAAATCATAACTAAAAAAAGTCCTAAAATTGTCTTAAAAACATACTAATTTGTTCTTTAATCCCTAATTTATGTTTCATATTTTATTTGTTGTTATTATTTTTAATAAATAAAAAACCTAAAAATAATTCCTATTTACATTTGAAAATCAATAAGAAATTGAAATATGTTTTGTCAAACACTAAAAAATTTCTTCTAAATTTCACAAAAAGCAAAAAATACAAAAAAGTGCTTTTTGAAATTTTTGAAAAATCCTCTTTATTTATGTGTAAATACTTTATATTTTTATTTCATTTGCTATTTAAAAATAAGAAAAAATCACATTATTTTCCATTTTATGAATTCCTTTTATTTAATTATTTAGAAAATAAAAAAACAAAAAATTCTAAAAAATTCATAGAAATAGTAGAAAAACATAAGAATCACTAAAAACTAATAACTCTCAAGATTTGTAGCCTCTTGTGTTCGATCCTATATGCTATGTAGGTAAATAAATAACAATTTCTCCTTTTTACATTGACTTTTTGATTGATTCTTGTCTTGATAAATAGATAAGAAAATTTTGTTTGACGTTTCCTTATGTTGGGATGACGTTTTCACCTTGTAATTAATTCCAATAAAAAAACCAAAGTGTCCCATTCAATAATGGTTGATACCAATTCTCAATAATAGTATGAGAAACATAATTATAAAACCCTGAAGAAGAAAGTCTAAACGTAGTCTTCAACTTCAGGTTTATTCTAAGTCTTCTAGTATGCAAGATGTATGTGTATTTAGAATGCTCGAGGGTGATGTGATCATAAACGATTGTGTAACTGTGATGCTTCTATTATGAGTGAGTGAAAACGGTTTGGATTTTAGTGACTCCTCTCTATAGAGAAGTATTCTAATATTAGACCAATGGTTGGACATTGATTTGAATATCATTTGAATGTCATGTGAAAATTAGTTTATTATTTTGATTTATTAAAGCATCTTCGAGACGTCCCCGAGATTTGGATTTCAGATATGATCCCAATATTTATATCACTATATATGGAACATAAAATCTCCATGTCCTTATCTCCAAATATCCATAGATAAAGCACATTATTCTTTAAAGAGTTTGAGATTAATTCCATTATTGAATAAGGTATCTAAGCATCGGTAGATTGACAGTTGAATGTCATTCAATTACATTAAATAATATGAATATGATTCATATTATCTAAGCATATGAGAGTAGAGATTCAAGATAATTAAATATGATTTAGTTTTCCTGTATATGAATAATGTGGATATATCTATCCATATTAGTTATATATGTTACAAATGTGATTTATAGTATATTAGAGAGATCTAGTTGAAAATAGTATTTAAAAAATAAACACTGATGTGTATTGGATTCACAATGGATAATTAACTAAAATAAAAATTTGCATTTTATTTTGTATGTGTGATTATGATTCAAATTTTTCAATGGCATGAATGAAATTGTCACAAACTAATTTGGAAGTGTTTTTGTGAATTAATTGCCAATAAACATTGTTGCTAATAATGTAGGATTATATGAGATATGTAATCTCAAATATTTTGAAAAGGAAAGGACCTTCCATATAAGGAGGGTGTATGGCCCACCCTTGAGTCCTAATTCAATGTGGTCATGCACCCTTAACTAGAAAGAGCTTTGCCTCCTTCCCAACCCTTCTACATACATTGATTTGATTGAACTAACTTATACTGATGATTATTCAATATATTTAATTTATTTAAAAATAATTATTTTTGCAAAATTATGCAACAAAGTCATGGCCATTGAATAAAAGCACCAATCTTAGCTATTGATTTTATGTAGCACATGGATTGTGATCCATGGGCTTCCAAAATATTATAAAAGAAGAGGCAACCCTAGCTCTTCTTATAGACAACATAATAAGAAAGATCTATCTCCCTCTCAATCTCATTACAGACCTCCCCTCTCTCTCAATATTGGATGTCCACCTCTTGACCTAGAGAGATTCACCATGGTAGCTACGTAGTCGTTGCTATGCCAACATTGCTACACTATCATGGTGCCACTTCAATTGCTCGTGTATCTCTATCTTACTCGATGATCCTTGCACATGAAGAGGACTTTCTATTTTGTGATATTAAATCAAGAGATTCATTGCTTAAATCATCGCCTTGGATTATGAGAAGCACATGTTTAATCAACACGCTTGCAAGCATCTCCTCTGTCTAGTCGGACTTGGTACAGGCGGTCTCTTGCTATAGAAACTTCGATCACAACCACACTTCAAGAGGTATACCTACTTCTTGTTTGGGACCTAGATGAAATGATTTGAGAAGTTTTTCAGAATTATGTGGTTTCATCTCTTCAAGTATTTTATGTTATGCTGCCTTGAGTAACTAGTTTGACTAGTCGCTCTCGATCGCATATGATGTCATCTTCACACTTTCGTGACGCGCTAAGGCCTAAACCAAAACCTTAAAGTGGTATGAGATCCATTAGTTTCTTGGGAATGATCCAAAATCCTAACGGAATGAGATTTTATATGTCAGATGCATTGGAACTCGTTATTTTCCATGAGATGCATGTTTCAAATTATTTTTTTGCTATAATAAAAACCCCACATTCATCCACTATATGGATGTGTTACTTGGTTATTAAAAATTAGTTATAATGTATAAATATACCCCAAGAATAGTAGCCTATTGTGGGTGTCAAAAGTGCATGAATTAAAATTGGAATAGTTCCCACTACTAAATTGTTTTTGCAAGAATTCACGGAATAATAAAAAAAATTCTTATTATTTGTCGTAACAAAATATGAAATAAAATGTTGGATTAATTATAGATTCAAACCAACAAACCACTCAAATTTATTTCACACAACTCCAACTATGTTTGCCCTGGATTTTACATATTCATTGGAGATGGGTCGAATGATGATTAGATCTTCAAGTCTTCTTGCTTAATGTGATTATTATTCAATTTAAATCATGTAAACTATGAATTAACTTGATTATTAATATTTATGAAAATAATTGGTAAAATATAAAAATGGCCATTTAATGTATGTTTCTTGAAAACCCTAATTTATCCTGCAATAGTTGTAGGACAACTATTACAAGAAGAAAATGGTTGCCTGATATAATTAGAAATTTCAAGATAAAAAATTTGTTTTAATGTCTCCTATTTTTGAGTGATTAATATATAATATAATACCGATCATCAACTCGATCGATAAAACTGCAAGTACATTGGCATTATTTTTGGTTCTCGATCGGAATGGTGATGGTGTCTAGTATGAGTATGTTAGCTAGTTTACTAATTAGTGCATTGAATGTCGAGGAAATGCTCCATCCATCATAACTTGAGTGTACTGGATGGATCCCATTTTCAGAAAAGAATAATATGAATAAGTCAAATTCTACTCTATTTATTAAAATACAAAATAATACTTACTTGTGAGGTTGTATACTATATATAATAATATCAAGCAAACACTATATATGTGTTGGTAGATTAAATTTGATTGATAAATAATTTAATGTGTTTAAATTAATTATATCCAATTAAAATAAATACTCTGTTATGAATAGAGTTGTAGTTCCCTTGGAAGAATTAATTGTGTGAATATTATTCGAAATAATTAATTAGAATTTGAATGTTATATGGAGGATCATGTAAAAGACATCCAGGATCTCCCATCTAGGTGAAGGGTTCTATCACCATGGATTTTATGTAGGAGATGCGTGCTCGAAGTGACAACTTCAAATCACAAGTACACATGGATTGGGCTCTTGGCTTCTCGAACGAGTAAGGGCATATGCGTACCAACCCCAATATCAATTCCTTGTATTATTGGGGTGATATTGGGTTGTGTATAGCAAGTTCTAATGATAGATTATTAAATTTACAATGGGTCAACATTGCCACAGGGGGTGTGGGCCTGGATGTTAAAGTTCAAATTAGGAAATGCAAGTTGGACTTGAAAGGCGGTATGAGTTCCCACTTCTTTTTTTCCGAGTTATAGTTTCTCGTATTATTGGGATATAAGAAAGGTAAAAAGGAGAGACTAGATCTTGGTAGAGATACAGTGGTAAGTGTACCTCTTGCTTTGAAAGTGAATAAGGGAATGAACTTTCGAAGTTAAAAAATCAAGACCAAATTGATTAAAAATCCTTAATCAAAGATTTTATTTTTGAATATATATATATGTTCTAATATGGTGGATTCTTATTTTCAGATAATGAAATCCTTGAACCCACTCAACAATTTTCTACAGGTCAACCAATTCACCAAGTCCAATTATTCGAGTAGGATCTGTAATTTAGATCGTATCCTTTTTGCATATCGCATCTCATATGTAGTCTCTAGGGATAAGTACACAAAAACTACTACACTAGAAGAAATTAGGTTCAATGGAAAATATAATGAAGAACATACATTGCCTAGGTGTTATATCCTGGGATCATAATCTAATGTGCTCCAGAAGCAGCATGTGGATATGGACTCCAGCCAGGATATAACTCATAACATTCAAGTGATATTCTGTTTTGTCAACTACAAACAAAGTTATAATATCATGCAAGAACTTTTTCGATGTAAAATGCTAGAAGGGACTTTGGTTCAACAATTAATAAAAATGTTTACTTATCTCTCAAAATTGGAGACTTTTAGGAATGAGATGGACACAGACATGCAGTCCGACATCATTTCATTGTCTCTTCCCAAGTTATTCACCAATTATGTGGTACTGGAGCACATAAATGAAGTTCTTATTTAACACTGAACTCATGTATTCATTAAAATGTACATAAGCCATAATGAAGAAACAAAATCCCACTAGCAGTGCAATGCTTGCACAAGTCAAGGAGAAGCGTGGTTGGGAGAAAGGGTCTCGGAAGGCCTGACCCATAAGAGGAAAAGATAAGTGATTGGCTAATATTCTGATGCTTCTACAATGATAGCATCGAAGAAGACCAATGTCTATCATCATTAGAACAAGCTGGGGCACTAGAAGCGTAACTACCAAGAGAATCATAAAACAATTAAGAATGATAAAGCCCCTGCATGTATAAATTCCACTTTCGTCAATAAAATCAATTATTTCGTAGGGACTAGAAGGTAGTTAGATCGTCGATTTTGGTGCTTTTGTTCATGTATTCAATATATTGCATCTATTTTAGGAAACTAGGAATCTTGATGAAGGGGAGATACTCATCCAAATGAGATCTAAAGCAACTGTTGCAGCAATCATCATCGGGACCTGCTAACTATCATTATCTAGTAGAAGAGTCCTAGTACTTAACGACTTTCTTTATGTTCAAGATGTTACAAGGAACCTTATATTTGTATCTAAGCTTGTTAAAAATGGATATTCCTTCTTATCCGGGGAAGAAGTAGATTGTATTCAGCGATGATGCATCCCTGAGGAGGAACAACGGAGTGTCCTCGAGCATTGTATCTCACTCGAATCTGACCCACTCCACTCTGGAGACAGAACGACAACAAATGTATGGATTGTGGCCTCTACTAACTATTTACGAATGTTGCATCTTATGTGAATGTTGCATCGACTATCAGAGAATGGTAGGAATCATTACAACAAAAGACTTGTCCCCCTAAAATTCATTCAAATTTCAGATGCATTCAATTCTTGGGGCACATCCTTCTTGCCATTGATAATGTGAGTCTTGCCATTAGGGGACCCTTTCCCAACGGTAATGGATTTGAGCACATCCTTATTGCCATTGATAATGTGAGTCACTGAGTGAAGCAATTCATGTTGAGCCATAGATAGCTGTACAATTTATCAGTTTTTGAGAGGTAACAACATTTCATAGTTTGAGATACCGAAGATTCTAATATCTGATGGGGGTAGTCACTTCATAAATAAAGAGGTCATAAAATTTACAAATGAGTAAAACATCAAGCACCGAGTCTCTTCTCCTTATCACCCTCAGACCAATGGCATGGAAGAGTTATCAAATAGAGAAATCAAGACAATCTTGCAAAAGCTTGTCAAGATGAGCAAAAAAATGGTCCCAACACCTGCACTCCGTGCTTTGGGCATACGTGACCACCTACAAGTATCCATAGGGTATGTCACCCAATCATCTTGTATATGTAAATTGTGCCATCTGCATTTTAATTAGTCCATAATCACTATGGGCAGTAAATATTTTTCACCTGGACTCATATAAAGGTGGTATGTGAAGACAAGTGTATCTGAACAGGTACATGGAATTCTAGGACTATGCTTAAGATAACACCTTGATGTACAAGGAGAAGGTTAAATGCTAGCATGACTGGAACATCTGACGAAACACCTTTGAGACTGTATAGAAAGTGTTGTTATTCGATGCAAAGTTGAAGATATTCCAAAGCGAATTAAAGAGTAAATGGAAAGGGTCATTCAGAGTGAAAGAAGTATGTGATAATGGAAGCAAGATATCAAATTTGTCACGAGACGCACAACCGTTCGATTGCCAATGGTCAGTTACTGAAGCAGTACCCTGAGCATGCCACTTTCTTGGCAGTTCATGTGATAATTGATGAAGAAGCCTCCATAACCTCAACAACATCCAAAGATTTAGATAATGCTCATATAAATCTCTTCTTTTACTTTTTTTTATTTTCTTATTTTTTTCGTTTCCTTTCTTCTGTTTATTTCTTTCTTTTCATTCTTTGGTTCATTCATCTCAGTCATTACATGTCACTTCTCTTGTTAATATTCATGTTTACAATTAAGGATATTTTACCATAAGTATAGGGGTAGACATGACTAGGATCTATTCATTCCCACCTTCAAACCTCCCTACATGAAGATACAACCTGTTACACTTAGTATTATTTCATCCCTAGTATACAGGAGATGGTTGACTCCTCATTCCTTGATTATTTATTCTTTAATCATTGTAGTATAGGATCTTTTATATTTAGTCTGAGATATGACTTTTCTTTTCTCTTTGATCTATGGGGATAGAACTCAAGATAAGTATAAGGTGGTCGTATATACATTGTACATACTTTAGCCATAACACATACTTTCTTAGTTTCAATAAGTATGGATAAATTACAATTAAATGAATGTAAAGACCACACTTTTATAAAATACATTAAAACTCTTTATACATTCCAATTAATAATAAAGGCAAAAATGTTGTGCAAAATGTTTGAAAATGGTTTCAAAAATTCTTAAAAAAATCTATTTAAAGTTGTTGGGAAACTATTTTGTAAAATAGTTTCAACTATTCTAAAAATATGTTGTCTATAAAATCTTATTTCTTTGTTTGAGATAAAATTTTTTGAAAATCTATTTGTAGATGTATGGAATATGATTGCAAAGATAAAGTTTTCAGAATGCTTGCAAAAACCTTTTCAAAATTTTTTTAGAACTGCAGTCAAAAAAAGAACTTTTACAAACTTTCCATATATACAAATCTATAAATTCTTGAATCCAAATCTTATCGGTAAAAAGATGCATGCCCATGTAGATATTTGCACATTACTCACTTTTTTCCGAAAAACATTTTAAAAAAAAACCCCAAAACATTTGGTAAAACTCTTCAAAAATTGTATATTTTTTTCTAAAAAATCTATAAAAAGTTCAAAGAAAGAAATTTCATCACAAAAATATTTTCTTGGATTGTACATCACATTTGCATTTTCCAGAATGATCATGATAATAGAACTAGTTTAAGTAAACTCTGAAGATTGGAGCTTGATAGGACCTTATTCTACTTAATCACAGGAACCTTATTGGAAAGATAATTGAGGCACTTCAAGTCTACTAGACATAATTCTTTTAGACCATGAGTCTTTGTTCAGTGTCATCTTGATTGCCTAAGTAGAATATTTCAGAGCACACATATGACTCTTTTTAATAATGACCTAGCTTACTCACTTGCACCTTACACTTTTCTCACCTCTGTTGTAGTAATAGAAGGCTGGATTTGCCGGCATGAGACTGTTGAGCAAGGAATTCTCTGGTTTTAAATTAATGAATTAAAATGCAATGTCATTGTAAGCCTAAAAATCCCTCAACAAAATTTCATTTGATTGTCAAGCCAGAATAAATGAATAAAATGTAGCAAGAAAATTTTTCTATTTAATTTACCTTTACAGCGTACAGGATCGAACTCAAGGTGGTTATAAAAATATTGATGGTTATTCAATTCAATGAAAAATCGATAAAATGAATCAAGTGAAATCTATGAACACTATTCTTGATTTTTTTTGGATTTTTATATTTTTTGTATTTTATATGAGTCAAAAAAATATATACAATTAATTAAAAATACAATATTTGCAAATATGAACACGAAAATAAATGAATAAAGTATATAGTGTACATAGGTAGAATATACAATAGTACCTCAATTAGAAACATTTCATACCTTAACTCTAATTTTTATGAAATCACCTGCATTATAAAAATTATTTAATTTGGAGTAATTTGAAAGTAAGTTTGATGAATTTGGAGTTTTGGTGGCGAAGATATTGATCTTGCAAGTTGGACTTTTTGACTTTCTCAGAGTATGATAATTTACACAATATATACAAATTTTTGTAATAATTATTTTAATATTTACAAAAGAATTTTATTCACAATTTTCAAGAAGAAATCATTTTTATTTTAAAAAGGAATTTGGTGATGAACAAACTTAAGAAAAGAATGTGTATTATACACGGTATTGTACAGATGATGAATATATACAAGTGGTAACATGATTTTCTAGAATTTTTGGTATTTTGGGCCTTATCTCCCCCTACTTTATTCATTGTCAATCTGGCAATGCCTTGACCTTCTCTCGGGGTTAGAGTGAGCATGTACTCATTACACACATACAGTCTTTATTTACTTTATTTTCCCTTTATTTATTTATTTGTTTATTTTGATGTTAAAATAGTGATAAATATACAATATTTATACAAGAATTATGCTTAGTAAAATATTGGATTTTTAATATTTACATTTATTTTATAAGGTATTTTAAGCTAAAATCAATGATTATGTTTTACGTTTGCTAGTCCATTATCCAACATTTATTTGAAGAATAAGTGACTAAAACAAAAAGAAAAAGAATAAAGGAAAAAGGAACTTAGAACAATATAGAGTATTAAACATCTCTTCATAAAATCAAAGTATAGAGAGCTCTGTTAGATCTTAGGATTATTAGTTTGGATGGAACGTTAGTGGGAAGTGGACTTGACACTCAACAACCTCTGGAAACCACATAAATCCCGCTCAAGTCTCATCAATAGCCATGTCAAAATAAATCAACTCATACACAAACCCTTATGACTATGAATCTTTCTTGTACTGTAAAGTGATATGTAGCTCTCCTCTGCTGAAGTGGTAAGAATCAGTCATCTCCATGGTGACCCTAATTCCCCAATCCAATTACTCTTTCCTCGAGAAGTGGGGTATTCCCTTCTAAGTTCAAGTACAACCATCTCAAGAAGAGGAGGTGGAGATAAGAGTGAACATTAGCCCGTGTAGCTACATATCTTTGGATGCATGACAAGTATAGTCAAGCCATCCAGCCGCAGGCTCATAAATGTCGGAATTGGAAGATCAAACATACCTATTTGACTATACAAATGTACAATACTTTTGTAGGCTTTTTATTTTCAAGCATGCATCCCACTTTTTGTATTTTTTACTTTTGTGCATTTTTTGAATGTATAAAAGGGTGCATCAGATACATAAGGACTTTTTCCTCTTGATCCAGTAGATTGTCCCTCTCTTGAAGCTTTATTGCAAACCGAGGTATTATGTTGTTAAATCTCGTTGCTACTGGACAGAGTTGGGGTATAATGGCCACAAATGTGTGACTATTGATGTTTCCATTGTCTTGTGTCTCATACCGGCAATTGAAGCTCTCGACCACTTCACTAAGGTGAGCAAAGTGTAAGTGCCAGTACGCAAGCTATGTCATTATCAACGAGAATTAAGTGTGTGATCTGAAGTACTCTAGTTAGGTATTTAAGACGACACTGAACCATGTCTTGTCATTCCTAGAGAATTAAGTCTATAGACCCGAAGAATCACAATTCCAATTCCTATAAGTTTCCTCTCAAGTTAAGTGTATTAAGGTCCAACCAAGCTCCATTCTTCTAGTTTATTCCAGACTTGCTTTAGTGTTAAAACCATTCTGAAAAATGGACATGCAAATGCAATAAATATATAGAAGAATTTTTTAAAAATAAAATAAAAGAACCATTTTTTGAAAAAGTTTTCCAAAGAATTTTTGCAAAATTTATGGATTTTAAATATTTTTTTAAAGAAGAAAAAGAGTTAGTGAACTGAATTTATATGTATGTATACACACAAGTATTATATAAATTTTAAATAAGATTCTAAGAAGATTTTATCTACAAGTTTTAGATAATATTCTTATAGAAGAATTTTATATACAACAAAGAATTTTAGTTACAAAAGTATAATTGATTAAGAATTTTATACACATGTGGGTTTTACGAATATATAAAAACACACACAACCCATTTTATATACAACATGACAAAATAATTTTACAAACTTTTTCAAAAAAATTAAAAAAGTTTTTCAAACATTTTTCGAAGTTTTTTAAAAGGAGTACAAATATTTTTGGAAAGTATTTTTCAAAAAAAATTCAAATCATTTTACAAAAAAATTACAAACAGGTTTTCGTAAACATTTTACAAACATTTTATACAATATACCTAGTTTTTATACAAAAAATAATTTTATAAACACTAAACAAACAAAACTTTTTTAACATACAATTTTGCAAAAGATTTGTACGAACATAATTTTACAAAAAAAATGTACAAGCATTTTTACAAACAATTTTACAATAGTTTTTACAAACATTTTTACAAAAGACATTTTGCAAACATTTTTCAAAAGAAGTTTGCAAATCATTTTACATCATTTTTCAAAACTTTTATGTAAGATTAATAATATCCATATTATCAATAAATGTACAATTTATGGCTAAAGTATATAAACACTATATATGACACCCCCTATACTTAGCTCAAACTATATCTTCATAGTGACCAAAGAGCAACAAAGGATGACGTAAATTGTTCTAAGTATTGGGAAGTGAAAAGAACCTTATAGAATAATGACTAAAGGAATGGATGCAAAGAATAAAAGTCAGTAGTCCCCTTATACTTAGGATCAAATTATCCTATGTATAGAAGATTGTACAAATGAGGACAACTGACGAAAAAAACGAACAAACTCAATGACTCTACTCATTCTCCCCTATACTTAGGGTAAAAGATCACTAAGTATAGGAAAATAATATCAACAAGTAGAAGGACAAGCAAAAGAACACAAGAAAAAATAGAAAATAAAAACACGAAAGAGATGGAATGAACAAAATTTCCCCTTATACTTTGGGTACAGGATTCCAATATATAAGCAACAACAAGAACGATTAAACAGAACGAAAATGGAAAAAATCAAATCATTCACCTCCTTGATAATTATGATAGGGTACATCCTATGTATAGCACATAAACATGAAAAATATGTGAACGATAAAAACAAAAGAAGAAGAAGTTATAAAACGAAAGGATATATACATGAGAAAATCAGCTCATATATTAGACATGGAAGATACAACAAGTAATCATCTAACACAGATATGGAATCAGCGACATGCAGGAATGTATCAAGAATTAGATATGGCTTCAGCAACGGTCAGTTCACTATAAATAGATGTGCATCAGATGATAACTCAGATATGATAATACTACCACTATTACGCATAAATCTCACAATAAATGGTCTTTATCATTTGCTTTTTAATTTTACTGGAAATAAATTCAGTTAAGCGTCAAACAACCAAATTTTCTGATCAAGGGATTAAGTCTTCCTTCTAATGTGTCTATCATGCCAATGATTCACTTTCTCCTTATACATGAGAGAGTTGTCATATCCATAATCTCGGAATTCCAACAATTTGTTCAGAACCAACTTTCTACATTCATGCCTTCTCATAATTCAAATTGCATACATGGGTGCCCATAATGCTTTGTGAATTAATTCAGCTGGAAGGTGGCAAGGTTTTCCATACACTAATCTATAGGGAAACATATTCAATGTAGACTTGTATGTCGTCCGATAGGCCATTAGAACTGAGTCAAGCATCTGGGACCTGTTCTTCTTATTTGTATGTATAAGCTTTTCCGATATCATCTTTGTCTCTCAATTTGAAATCCCAACCAAGCCTTTAGTCTGTGGGTGGTAAGGAGATGCGACTCTACGCACAATGGTGTACTCCTTCACAAGCTTCTCGACTTCTCTATTTATGAAATGGCTTCCCCCATCTGAAATGATTATCTTGGAAATCCCGAACCATGCTATAATGTAGCCCTTAAGAGAGGAACAAAATGTACAACTATCAGCGGCTCAGGTGGGGATAGCCTCCACCCATCAACTAACATAATCCCTAGCAAGAAGGAATTGCTTGAATCCCTAATTGACAAGAAATGGTCCCATGAAGTCTATATCCCAAGCATAAAAAACATATGAAATATGTATATATCTGAGGGGCTTGGTATCTTTGGAACCAATAGTTCCTCCCATCTCCCAATAGTTAGTACAACCTCGAACACACTCTGTAGAATCCTTAAATAAGGTTGGCCACCAAAGCTTGACTTGTAAAACCTTAGTTGCCATGCACTTCCCCGAATGATGCCCACCAGACTTTAGTTTATGTCAATTATCAAGCACGCTAGTGTATTCCACCTAAGGAATGCACCTTCTCAAAATACAATCTGCACCCTTACAAAACATATACAAATCTTTCCACTGGAAAAAATGTATCTCTAACAGGATTTGTCTACCTTACGCTTCGGCCAATCATGTGGAACTTTCATGGAGACAAGATAGTTCACAATATAAACATACCATTGGAGTTCGTACATAGAAAAAATGGACTCATTTGGGAAGGTCTCTAAAATAAAAATTTGCTCTGATTGGAAATATTTGCATTTGTAATGCGGGAAAGGTGATCTGCCACACCATTATTTACTCTTGATTTATCTTGAATCTCCAAATCAAACTTCTCGAGAAGAAGGATCAATCTGATAAGGCATGGTTTGGCATCATTCTTTTATTGTAGTATCATATGGCAGTGTGATCCATGTATATATTTACATGTGAACCAAGCAGGTAAGTTATGAACTTCTCTAATGCAAACACTACTGCAAACATCTCCTTCTCTGTGACCGTGTAATCACATTGTGCATAAAGAGTCTTGTTATCATTGTGTATAGCAAATGGTATCATAACCCTTCTCTACCCTAACACATGTCCAACTGTAAAATCTGGCGTGTCCGTCATGATATCAAAGGGAAGAGACCAATAAGGTGGCTACAGGACAAGAGCACTAGTAACCATGTCTTTCATCTGATTGAATGCAATGAGGTCTTTCTCATCAACAACAATCTCACTCTCCTTACATAGAAGCTCAATCAAAGGTCTGGCGATCTTGCTGAAGTCCTTAATGATTTGCCTATAAAATCCAATGTGTCCAGAAATGACCTCAACTGCTTCATATTCTGTGGTGGCTCTAACTTAGAGATGACATCAATCTTAGCCAGGTCAACCTCCATACCTTGTTTGGAGCTGACAAGGCCCAATACAATTCCATTAGTCACCATAAAGTCACTCTTCTCCTACGAGAGAACTACGTTTACCTTGCGGCAACGTTGAAGTATTCGGTCTAAATCAGCAAGACATATATCAAAACAATCCTGATAGATTGAGAAACTGTCCGTGAAGACCTCTAGAAAAGTACCTACCATGTCGACAAAAAACGAACAACATACACCTTAGGAATATTGTTGAGGCGTTACACAATTCAAAGAGCATCCATTTAAAGACATAGGTTCCAAACAGACAAGTAAAGGTGGTTTTCTCCTGATCCTCATAAGCGATATCATCCTGGTTATACCCTGAATAACCATAAAAAGAAATGAAAGAACTCTTTCCCAACTAGCCTCTCAATAATTTGATCAATAAAGGGTAGTAGAGAGTAATCTTTCTCAGTTATTGATTCAAGCATCAATAATATACACAAACACATCATGAAGTAGGTAAAGGAGTTGAAATCTCCTCAACACGGTCATTCTTTACGATAGTAATCCGAGATTCTTTTCAAATACATGCAAAGGACTGACCCACTTGGAATCCGATATGGGATCAATAAAAACACCATCACACAATTTTCTGATCTTTTTCTTTACACCATCCCTGAGGTATGGATTTAGATGTCACTGACACTCACGGGAGGGTTCGTTGTCTTCCTCTAAGTAGATGTGATGCGAGCATAAAGCTGGACTAATACCACAGAGAACCGAAATATTCCATCCTATATCCATGTGGTTTCTCTCAAGAGCCTCTAGTTCACAAGATTCTTGTTCGTCGGTTAACTGCGAGCTGAGCATGGCCATAAACATTTAAGGGGTATGCGCAAGGAAGGCATACTTCAACGTTGGATGTAAAGCCTTAAGCTCGGGTAGGGTCTCGATCAGCTCTGTGTCAACCTATTCAACTACACCGATTGAAGGTATCTGATGTCTACTGTGTGTAGTGTCCACCGTGGCTACTATGAGCTCAACAAGTCTAATTTCAGAAATATCTGCAATAAATGTTCTCTCCTCAGAAAGAAATGGGTCATCATGTTGTTCAGAATCTTTAGCAAAAATCTCAAAACTCTGAATAGGAGGTATCTCATCAGTAATATCAAAAAACTAATGTATCTCATTAATCTCAGAATGTCCCTCCAATATCTCAGACTAATCTTCAGAAATCTGCTCAAGTTGTCTATCATCAAACAACTCAGTATTATATACAAGGGAACTCACGTCAACTATTCCTTCTAGGGATTCTATCTAAAGAAGGAACTCCTAGGTGTCCATTAAATCTATAAAATATTTGTCTCTCTGAACTCATCAAGAAAATCACAGTCCTCAAAATCCTATGTAAATGGCTCTCTCTTATCTGCTATTGTTGGTGGTGGTGATGGATTGAGATGGGGGATCATCTCTATTTTTACCTTGTCACTACGGGAGTAAAAGATGTTTTCTCCGGTACCACAATCAACTACTGCTTCGGCATTTCGAAGGAACAACCAACCAAGTATGATCAGGGTATGGAGTAACGATGCCGAAGTATCCCTATCCATAACAACAATGTCAACCGGGAATCTCATTCCTTGCACCTTTACAATAACATCCTCTATTACACCTCTTAGCCTCTAGATCAATCTATAAGCAATGTAAAGGTTTGTTTTGGTAGGTTTAAGAGTCCCCAACCCAAACTCAATGAGTAGCGAGGATGTCATGAGATTAATGGAGGATCTTCTATCGAGAAGAGTACTATTAAACTCTTGATAAAAAATGAGGCAATGGATGTGAGGTGCTCCCTTATCTTTCTTTATTAGAGGGACATAACTAATGGCATGAACTATGGCCATGGTCAAGATGTGTTTCTTTGTCTTCTTTCATATGTTCTGCTTTGGTTGACATTTTTAAGTACATGCTTCTTTCATTTCGTTTTTTGCTGTAGGCATGTACTCCATGGACTTAAGGAGTGGCATCTCTGAAAAATGTTTTGTAGGATGTCTACCACTCTAGGATTAAATAACGATGTATAATGATGTTTTTAAATCATGTTTTTTTGTTTTATTCAAAGCTGAAGGAAATGGTTCATAATCAAGAGAAACATTCAACTGCTTATTTTGCTTATTCAAAATAGAATCCTCATATGCAATTGAGTGACCAGATTCAGTCTGTAAAGTATCACCCATAATAGGGGTAAAATAAATAAATTCAACAACAAGATGGGTTGTTGCTACTGGTGCAGAAGAAGATTACGCGACGGGTGTGTTCTCCTTCTCTACTAATTGTGAACTAAATCTCTCTTTGAATGAAGAAGGTGAAGGTAGTGGTTATGGTAAAGATGAAGATGGTGAAACTCCATGCTTGGGTTCTACAACACTGGATCTTTTTGCTGCAAGTGAGAAATATAAAGATGTGGAAGGTAAGGTTCACTCAGTGGCCCAATCTTCCAATCCCAACAATTGTCAAGGCGACTGCAAAATCCTACAACTCCTGAGATGTATGGTGTCAGATAAACATGTAAAATCAAGGGTTATACCCATCTTGGTTGTGGACGGATCAAGGGCTACCTGCTCCTTACATATAAAATTGTTGGGATTGGCTTCGATCTGTGCTGGAATCAATGTCCTCATGATAGTCAGATCGTAAATCCTCTGAGTTATATCATTCATATTCTTCATCAACAAGGCAAGCTCATCAAGTGCAGGATTCACCGAAGGTGCCTCTGGTTGCTCAATGACAGGTTGTCATTGACACTAGCAGTAAGGAGGTTGTCGGTATCCATATTGTGTCCTGTAATGAGGAGGAAGATGATGTGAATACTTTCCATATGATGCCGACTGCTGCTGGAAGTAAGGCCAGTAAGTGTGTGCAGGATGCATCTATTGTTGGTCATGTGTATGGTTTTGGAAGTATGGTAGAGACTGAAAGTGAGGTTGGAAATGATGTCGTTTGTAATGTTATTGTCTACCTCCATGAAATTGATGGGCGTGAATAGTCTTCTCACGAGTAGAGGTATCGATGGTTGTAGTCGCACTCTGACATGCACTAATGATACTCATAAGAAGCTCTGGATGCTTTGTTCTCTCGTCAATCTTATACAAGTTCTTTGTCTTCTTTTTGATCACTTGGAGCTTCTCGAGCTCCTTGGATCATTTCTCTATTTTGTCCACATCCTATGATGGTCAGTTCCAAATTGTCCACCCTATCCAAATCATATGAAGTCGTTATGTTGACAACCTGGTGGGTTATTGCAGGAATGGTAACATGATGCTTTCTGAAAAGCACGTGAAGAAGAAAGAGATGTTGAGCTATTCGCCATCGCCTCAAAAATATGATAAAGAACATCCTTGTCCTAGTTGAAATGTGACCCCTAAAAGTTTTAGCAATGTTAGGCCCAGCCGAACCATTCCTACAATAAAATGTTATTCTAATGTTTGATGTATCAATAAAAGATATTAATTTATTTATACTTTATGTCTAAGATTAAATGAATGAATGCACTATAAGGTCCCTAGGTATAATTAGGGTCATGTACCATGGCTTTATTGGTGATCATACATTTATTGATGGAATTGTTGAGTAATAGAGGTTGGTGATTGGATGATTATTTAAAGAGTTAGATTGAGGACTCATCAAGCACCTTCAAATGATTGTTAAGTTGTGATCTCCAGCCTTAGTGAGAGATGGCAATCTTTTCTCATTTGGTTGATATCTGACAAACCTCTAGATGCAGGTCCTCTACATATGAATAGAGTTTCGGAGGTGTTAGATTATCTAGATCAAATAGTTGACTTAACGTGAGCGAGAAAACCAAACTCTATGTCATATGTTGTCATGATAATGGCATCCTCTGACCAAATATAGATGTATTGTTATATGTCTGAATACATATATTTTGAAGACCGATAGGGTGGCGGACAAATCAATGTCTATACACCAACGAGCTGATGCGCATACTAGGACATACGAGTGATACGATCTCTCGAAGGCATCATACAGTTGACTTGTGAACTACAGGAAATGAGCTCACTCTTGAGGTATTAGGACTGATCAAATTCCATGATGGTCATCGTGCTTTGGAAGCATGACAAGAATTTTAGGAATGATATATGCTTTTGGAAAGCATACCATCCATACCAACTCCTAATGACAAAATGAGAAACTTAATGATAAAACTCTAAAGATGGTAGTACAAATTGATCTATATCTTTGGGTTTATTCTAGGTCTTCCAATATGTAAGATTTATAGGTGTTAGGAATACATGAAGAGTGATGTGATCGTAAACAATTATATAATCATGACATTTCCATTCCGAGGGAGTGATGAAATAGTTTGGATTTAGTGACACTTCTTAGTAGAGAAGTGATATGATCTTGTTACATATGTTGGACATTGATCTGAATGAGATTTAGATGCAATGATAAGATTAGATCTACGGTCTTGATTTAATAAAGCATTTATGAGAGGTCCTTGAGATCTGGATTTAAGAGGCGATCTCAATATCCAAGTCACTATATGTGGAACATAAAATCGCTAGGTACCTATCTTCAAGTATCCCTGGAGAAAACATATTATTCTTGAAAGAATTCAAGAATAATTCCATTGTTAAATTTTATCCAGGCATTGAAATATTGAAAATTAAATGTGATTTAATTACCATGAATAATGTGAGTATGGTACGTATTATAAAAATACATGAGAATGATGATCCAAGATAATTTAATGTGATTTAATTATCAAGGATATGAATAATATGGATAGTGCTATCAATAATTTTTGTATATATATATTATCAATGTGATCTATAATATATGGGAGAGCTTATTGTAAATAGTATCTTCAACTTAATTGTTGATATGAGTTGTATTAATATTATAATTAATTAAAAATATACTTTACATGTTATTTTCAGTTGTTAATATGATTTACATTTATATAATGGCATGATTGTAATATTCACAAAATTAAGATGGAATTATTTTTGTGAATTAATCTACGAAATGTTGTGGTGTGAATAATTAAGTTATCAAGTGAGATAAATCAAGCTCACATAATTTGAAGAGGAACCACCTTCCATATGTGTATAGTGGATGACCACCTTGACTTGGTCAAGTGGTCGTCTCCGCAATATGTGGTAGGTGGGTTGTCACCTTCCTTGTACCTTGATTTATTGTAGATTAAATTAAATTATACTGATAACATATCTATACTTAATTTGATTTAAATTAATTATTTTTTGTTATGTTTTTACAACCAAATGAAGACCATTGAATGGAAACAAAAATCAATCCCAACCATTGATTTTGTGTTTCACAAAGATTGTGATCCATGGACTCCGAAAATACTATAAAAGGAGAGGCTACCCTAGCTCTTCTATATATACAACTTATCTATAAAGTCTCTCTATATTTCTCATTCTCATCACATGCCCCATCTCACTCTTTCTAGTGTGGCCATGCATACTTTGTGCTACAAAGAATCGTACTCATCGTGACATCGTTGTGGTGTCGGAATAACTAGTTGTGTTCTTTGTTACTTCTTGCTCATGAAGAAGACGTTGATTTTGTGCAAAAAATCATGAGTTCCGATGCTTGGATCTTTGCCTTGGATTACGAGAAGTCGGCATCTCTTAAATGCGCTCGCAAGCATCTGCTCTATCGGGTCGGAATTGAGACAGGAAGTCTCTTCGCCTAAAGACAGCGATCACAACCGCGCTTCAAGAGCCAAACCTACATCTTTCTTTTGTTTTGATGAATGATCCGAGAAATGTTTTCGGATTATGTGGTTTCATCATCATAATTGTTTTTAATCTGCTGAACCGAGTAACTAGTGTGACTTGTCGCTTCGATCGCATAAGATGCTATCATCATGTTTCGTTGATGTGATTGGGTATTTACATATAATTAAAGTGATATCCAAGCTTTGGTCGAGGTTTTGAATATGATCCAAAAATCCTAAGCGATGATGGTTCATGTTTTGGATGAGCCAAAATCATTGTTTTTTTCACTGTATGTGAGATTCGAAAAGTTTTTTAGTGAAATAAAAACCTATTATTTGTGAACTATTGGTTATTTTTTATATATTAAAATGTATTTACAAAGTATAAATATGTCCCAAAAACAGTAACTTTTATTGGTACCAAAAGTGGATGAAAATAATTTGAAAGGTTCTCGCTATGGAAAATTATTTTGTGTGTATTCACGGATCTGTAATAAAATTAATTTTGCTTACTATTTTCCCATCCTAAAATACGAAATAAACCCTTGTATTAACTAGATAATCAGCCAGGAAATCGCTCGAGACTATTTCACATGATTCCGACTATGTTTTCCCTATATATTCCATATTTAGTGGAGATGGGTCGGAATATGATTAGGTCATCAAACCTCTTTACTTAATGTGTTTATAATTTAGTGGAAATTATGAATTTTCCTTATTATATATGATGCATAATCATTATAAAAATAAATTATTAATCATCGTATGCCATTAAATAAATGTTTCATGAAAACCCTAGTTTATCCTACAATAGTTGTAGGACAATCTCTAAATGCAAAACATTGTTACTTAAATAGGATTGGGTAATTCTTGAGCAAACATCCTTATAATATTAATAAAAAGAGTTTTCATAATTATTATATGGTATAACATTGGTTGAAAGACCGATCATCATCTCAAATATAAAATAATCAAATCACATTATCATGACTTGAGGCAGATATGGTGTCTAGTCCGGTATTGTTGGGGTAGTAGGTTGCTCTATCCGCGATCTGTCCCACGTCATGTGCGTAATGCCCATGACAACAAGTAAGGAAAGGATAATGGTTGAAGAAATCATGGTATATGTTTCTAATTATTAAAATTTAAATAATACATTATTTTGAGATTATACCATCCTTTCAAGTAACAATCAAGATTGTTTATTAGTTGAATAAGTCTAACTGATAATTGATTTAATATGTTTAAATCAATTATATCTAACTAATAACACTCTATTATAAATAGAGTAGTATTTCACTTGGAAGAAATATTTATGTAATTCTGATTCATAATAATTAACTAAAATTTGAATATGAGATGGATGATTATATATGCAACATCTGTGGTCTCCTGTTAAGGTGAAGGGTTCCATCACTAGGGATTGTATGGAGGAGATGCTTATTCAAAGTGGCAGCTCCTACATACAAGTGCATTTGGACCGAGCTCTTTTCTTCTCGAAAGAGTAAGGTCGTATGCATAGTGACCCGAACATCGAGTCCTCAAATTTTTGGGGCAATATTTGATTGCACATAGCGAGTTCTAATAATGTTGATGGTTGGTTCACTTAATGATGGGTCAACATCACCTTTGGGGTGGTGGGCGCTTGTGTTAAAGAACGTATTGGGAAATGCAAGTTGCACTTGCTAGGTGGAATGTGTCCCTGCTTCTTTTTTACTGAGTTAAAGGTTCTCATATTATTGGGATATTGCAAAGGTAAAAGGGAGATCCCATTTCTTACTAGAGATATAGCAGTAAGTATATCTCTTACTTGGAAAGTAATTAATGGAATGAACTTTCAGAGTTGAAAAGGGAAGAGTAATTTGATTAAAATTCCTTAATAAAATCATTTAAAATTTGAATATATAATTATTCATATGTTCAAATATAGTGTATTCTTAATTTTAGACAATAAAGTCCAAGAACCCACTCAATATACTTCTGGGGATCAACCAATTGACCGGACCAAATTACTCCGATTGGATATGTAATTTGGATCTTGTCCTATCTACGGAGCACATATCTTATGTGTTGTCCAAGGACAAGCATGAAAACCCTAAGACACCGGAATATATCAAATACATTGAAAAATGCGATGAAGATCAAACATTGGCTAGATGTTCTATTATGGGATCTCTCTCAAATGTGCTTCCGAAGCAACATGTGAAGATGGAGACCTACCATGATATAACAGTGAATCTTAAATAGATGATTAGTGATGTCAACTGAAGTCTACGTTATAATACAAGGAAAGATCTTATTCCCCACGAGATGTTGTAATGGACTTCAGTTCGTGAGCTCGTACTCAGAATGTTTGGGTACCTCTCAAAACGGGAAACTCTCTAGGCTAACATGGATGTTGATATTCAGTTTGAGTTCATTTTGCTATCCCCCCCCGAAGTACTTCAATAGCATTCCAGTGTCATTCCACCTAAACAAGGCGAATTGGTCTAATGCTATGTTATTAGCTTCGTATACATGAGATGTAATGAAGAAAGATAATCCCTCTGGAAGTGCAATTGCTACACAGGTCAAAGTGAAGTGTGGAAGGAAGCAAGGATCTCAGAAGGATCCAACCTAGAAAAGAAAGATGAAGAGTCAAAGTGTTGGCTCATCTTCTACTGCTTCCACACTAGTGGCATCAAAGACGATCAACATGTGTCAACATAGCAAGAAGCCAGGGAACTGGAAGCTATATATTAATTTAAAAGCGAGCAAACCTAAATCTGACACTATGTGAGAGAGATATGTACATTTTAAGGTTCTTGGTCTCGAACTGGGGCTGGGGTTTAATTGATTGATTTTACAAGTTAGTTTTTTATTGGTATTTTCCTTTATTAGTGTTTAATATGTACAGTAAAGAGTTGGTTTTATTTGATTTGGAATTAGTATAAAATAGATACAAATAGATGAATATGAGTAACATACAGGTGAATATGTACAAGTAAATTTGGATCATTATTTAATGTGAAATATGCATGCTAAAATGCGAATATTAATTATAAATGCATGAATGCGAATAATGCATAATAGATGAAAATATGCATCTATATGCTCAGGAAAGAAGCTCTATTTTCAAATTTTAGTGTGATGAATCTCATATTCATTTGCCCCCTACACTTAAACCTTGCTCATCTCTGGGAAACTAAGATGAAATGCAAAAGTGAATTGATTTTGGGTTCCATACTAAGGTCATGAACAAAAGGTAAGAATGGAGCTTGACTCAACCATTGGATTAATAGTGTGGCAGAACGTTATTGGGAATTGAAAATAAGACCTAATAGCCTTTAAGTTCCACAAGTCTCTTATTCGAATCGCCTCAACTGTCAGGTCAGTATAGATCCTCGTACGCAAATTCTGAAGACTATGAATCTTACTTCTACTGTGAAAGTGAAATATAGCTCTCCAAATTAGAAATGGCAAAGAATTAGCCTCCTCTAACAAGGTAATTCTATTTCCCTGGTCTAAAAACTCTTTCCTCAAGGAGTAGGGTATTCCCTTCTAAGTTCAAGTGCAACCAACTCTAGATAAGGGGTTAGAGAAGAGAACGTACTGTGACCAGTGTTGCCACATATCCGTGGAGATCAACCAATGTAGCCAAGTCTCTAGCTACTTGCTTCCATGGTATGAGGCTTTGAAGCATATGTCTTGCAAATATTCATACTCCGGCAGGCATTTTATTTTGAATCAGGCCTGTACACTTTTTTGGAGTTTTTTTTCCTTTTTTTCTTTCGTTATTTTTGCTATATACAACGTGCAACATGTACATCAAGAGTTTATCTTCTTGATCTAGTAGACTATCACTCTATTGAAGCATTATAGCAACCCACAGCATCCAGTTGTTAGAAGTCAACGCCACTAGACTAGGTTGAGATGCACTACCCTCCCTAGAGGAGGAAGGATGTTTCCACCAGTGTGCTCCTCCAAGACTATGGATTCCATCTCCTCATTACCTTATCAATGAAGAGCTATGTGCATGTTTCATGTCCAAGTTAGGTGACTATCTAAAAGAATGATGTGTGTGTATGAAATATTCTACTTAGACCAATCTAGATGACATGTGAACATAGACTTGCGGAGTCAAAGAATTGAGTCGTTTGACCTAAAAAATATAAACTTAGTTGGTATGAGGTTCCTCTAAAATTGTGTAGATTTAAGGTCAAACCAAATCCATCCTCGACGTCTATTAATAACTTGTTTCAGAACCCATTAACTATTCACTTTGCATATCCTAGATACACATATGAGATGCAGATGACATGAAATAGAGATGAATGATGTGCAAGACATTCTTTTCTTTGAAATGCAAGGATAATATGCTGAAGTAAATAAGAAGCCTCTTTTATATCATTTTTTGTTTTTTTTTCAAAAAACTATGTTATATCTCCTATTTTACAACAAATTCTACAAAAGTATTATTTACAAGAATTTTACAACAACTTTCTACACAACTATTATACATACTATACAATATACATACTACAAACAAATACATGTATTTCACATTTTTTTTACTTTTTACCCACCATGTAATTATTGCATACTATATACAAGAATACACGAAAGTATGAACTATGGGTAAAGTATATATGTAATATATACACGCACCCCTATATTTAGCGTGTGCTATGTCCTTAGAGCATAAGAATCAAAGAAAAAGACATAGCTCATTCTAAGCATAGGAGAGCTAAAATAGCAAAAAGTATGGATGTTGATCCACCCCCCCTATACTTACGCTCAAGTAACATAGGTATGGAAGTAGATCAAAAACGAGGTTGGCGAGGCCAATAGGGGAAATGGATGAGTATATATACAGAGCGGGCATCGGTTCCCCCTATACTTAGGCTCTGGTCAGCCAAAGTGTACGATAGAAGTGACTATCAGAATCGATGAGATCTGGAGAATATACAGAGAATGGTGAAGAGACTCGGGTCACTCTCCCAATATACTTAGGATCTAGTCATCCTAAGTATAGGCAAAAAATGAAACGATGTGGATCAAGGGAGAATGATACGAATCACTGGGGAGGGAGGGAAAGAAACTATATACAAGGATGAGTGAGAATACACAATGATCAAGAAGGTTTGTCATGAACCGTCTTGCGAGAGCGCGGAGGTGGGTTATATATACATGTTGCTATAGGAATCATCCTCAGATGAATAATAGTGAGTTGTAAGGATCATCCTATGCGGTTCGATGCATGGTTTCTTGCTCAGATATGGTTTAAGAACAATCGAACTAAGCTCACTCATATAAACAACCTCAACTGAAGATGACGAGGATTCCTCCAAAAATTCATTCTCCAGTTGTTGAGGGAAACTTCCTTAGTCAGTTTTCTAGAATCTGAATCATTAGGAAGGAATGGAGAGTTTCCTTCCATGAGGAGACTTCCTCTCACCAGGTAAATGACAAGAGGAGGGAGCAAATGTGTTTTTGGGTGGGGTATATTTAGTCTTTATTGTTTCATTTGAAATTTTGAGATATGGTGCAGTGCTAACCACATGTTCCTCATCAGATGAGTCACCATATAGATTATAATATTCCTAAAGGGCCATCACACATCTCGGGGAGGAGCTAGTGATCTCAGTAGGCATGGAATTAGGAGTGATGCAAGCAATGGATTCAATTATGTGTGGGAAGCATCTGATCCAATGATTGGCTCGACAACTGGTATCTAAGGTGTAATGGAGAGGTTGTACTCATTTACTTATCGATGGTCACAATTGTTTGTAGCTATGTTGGTTACCTTAGATTAGAGTGTGTCAAAGAATATATGTTGTCGGAGTGCTCCCATTGTTGTAAAATCGATCTCCGAGTCTAACAATTTGTAGTCGCATTAGTCAAGGCTAAGAACGGCTTCCCAAGAATAATAAGAGATGGGTAAACTTTCCCCGATGCTTAATGTCAATGACCGTGAAGTCTACCTGGAGTAGAGCACCATAGAAATTAATGATAATTGAAATGGTTTCTCTCAGCCGTTTTATAGATCGATTAACCTGTTGAATGATCTCTCTCGACTTTCTGATTGACTTGAATTTGAGCTTGTCAAGTACAAAGGTCGGGAGGACATTTATCATTGAGTCATTACAGATTCTAGCATCGGTGATGGCAATGTCATTAGTTTCACATTCAACACTAGGAAACCGCTTCACTTTGTGGCTCTTGATCTTTCTCCCCATCACCAAGGAGGTGGCCATAGACACTCCATGTCCTCAATCCTTGCCCTCTTATTACTCGACCTTTTAGGCATCAATTTACTTCTCACAAATCGTTTAATGTTGGGGAAGTGATTTATGGCCTTTTTTAATGGAAGATTGAAAATCAATTTTTCATCGAGTGCTTCTCTTAGGCAAGATCCAATTTTTTTAGGTCTTTTTCATTTACTATTTTTATGAGTTTTCTTATTTGGCAATATTTTTGTGATTTTCAATTTATTTACTATTTTAAATATGAGAAGGAGTGAGAGGATGTATAGAATCAAGTTTGGAAGGTTAGTGGTTATTAGAAGAGGGAGGTAGAATAGTCTCTAGTTGTATAAAGTGTATGTGTTTCTTTATATCCTTTATGTTTTCAAAATTGAATCCTCTTAATCCATTATCCACTTCCATACCTGAGTTAGAATAAATTGAAATGATTCGGTCGATGACATTTCTAAGTTTATCCTCAATAAATTGAAATGTTATCCTCCAAAGAATCCTCATAGCAAATCATTGAAGCGGTTTGTGTACTCAGAGGATACTATTGAGATCTTGAGATCTCATACTGAATAAACCTAGAGTTTGGCATGTAATACTGGGTCGAGTATGGACCATCTGAATAGCAAATATTGGTCAAAGCCTCGAATAATGGAGTCAATGAATGAGGGGTAGGTACGTCTAGCTCATGGGTCAAAGACCATGCATGTGTAGGATCTCTGAATGTGCGATGTGAAGGTTGGTCAATGTGAGCTTCAGAACTAGGTTCAATCAAGTAAGGATGATCATATGATGCAAACATCTCTAGTCGGTATGTTCGATTGACCAAGTTATATCATATAGTCAAGTTAGGATATGTATATATGGATTGTTGTCTAGTACCATCTTGACATGAGAATGAGGTCTGTGGGGGCACATAATTCTGCTAATAATTTGTCTCGGCAGTTGCTAGCTCTTTCAATTGCTCATTGATTCTAGCAAGCGACCGATTATAAGGTGACTTAGCCCTAGGTGGAAGTAGGTCAAGGGTGTAAGAAGGTGGCGTAGGTGAGAAATGCGTAGAAGTGGGAAAGTAAGTCAGAGGTCTGACTTCAAGATCAGGTCGAGGAGGAATCGACAATGGGTAATGGTCTCCCATTGATGGTGCGGGATACATGGAAGAAGGAGAAGGCAAAGATGAACATTATATGGTCGAGGAGGAGTGACCAGAGCGGTCTGGGTATGGGGACCAATATCCTGATAACTTTAAGAGGAATGGATGAATGAAGAGAGGATCGAAGAAGAATGTTCAAGTACACAGAAAAAAACATCTGGAGAGACACAAAACAAATGCAAGAGCAGTCAAGAAATTCACCAACTCAACACGTGAAGGTTGCAAAGGTTTGCCAACTTATCTTGTCAGTTGTAGTCGGTGATAAATGCAAGTCTTGAAAGATTAACGAGCTCTTAGGTACATGTACTTACCTTCATACTGACATGATTCTTACAAATAGTAAATCCCACTTTCAGCCAGTATAGGAGTAGGTTCAGAACGTACAAATATGGCTACCCGTTTTATGAGAAGAAAGCCTTATAAGGCATCCTCTAAACATCCCACATTGCTAAGTAAATCCGAGTCATTTACCATCTACGTGTAGATCCAAAACTGAAAACTGATCAATCATTTTTTTGAACCTATTACATATATGAAAATCATGGCTTTGGCTCAGTCTTAGGGTCGTATATCTCTCACTTGCAAGTAAAGCAGACAATGACATGGTCGCTTTCTCGTAAATAACGGTTAATTTTAGTCAATTTTTTTGGTCCACTTAAATTAGCAATCCTGATTTTAGAGATTAGTTTCACTACAGGAATTTATAGCTTACGAGACGACAACTAGCAACGGTTCCATGTCAACCGCCCCTAATGTATGGTATTGGGGACGGTCAATCGACAACCACCCCCAATACCCACTTAATGGGAGACGGTCTTCTGCTTATCGTCTCTTTGTAATAACGTAATAGGGATGGTCATCTATGGCCGTCCCCTCTGCCATAAGGAACTTTGGGGACTGTTCTGACCATTCCTAATACGCTTTTGTTGGCGTCGCATCTAACCAAGGGACATTAGTGGTTGACCATAGGGGACGGTCATAGATGACCGTCCCCTCCGCCATTGGGGACGGTTCTGACCGTCCCCAATATGCTTCGGTTGGCATCGCATCTAAGCAAGGGATATAAGTGGTCGACCATAGGGGACGGTCATAGATGATCGTCCCCTCTGCTATTGGGGACGGTTGTGACCGTCCTCATTACGCTTCTATTGGCGTCGCCTCTGGACCAGAGCCCTAATCGCTCAAACTAGAGGGCTCTGCTATTGGGGACGGTTCTTAACGTCCCCAATATGCTTCTGTTGGCGTCGCCTCTAGACCAGAGCCCTAAGCGCTCAAACTAGAGGGGACGGTCATCGACGACCGTCCCCTCTGCTATTGGGGACGGTTGTGACCATCACAATTACTCTTCTGTTGGCATCGCCTCTGTAAGTGATCAACCAGAGGGGACGGTCGTTTATGATGGTGTTGGCGTCTCCTCTGCAAGGACTAAGGCCTTTGGAGACGGTGTGGACCGTCCCCATTACTTTACCAGAGGGGACGATCGATAATGACCGTCCCCAATAGCTGCCAAAGGAGACAGCTTTAGTGAACCGTCGCCGATTCTCACCAAAGGGGATGGTCGTTTGGACCGTCCCCGATGGTCAGATCGAAAAAAATCCCTTCGACCTGCGTCATCTCCCATTTCGTCCCCTTCCTCAAGCCCGCCACCCGTTGCCGCCCGTCGCCACCTCTGAGCCCCTCGTGCTTGCCGACCTCCTCCATCTTAGTTCCTGGTATTTATCAACACTCCTTTGTGTTTATTTTTCTTCACTTTGCTCGATAAACCTTGTATGTGTGTTTTTACCCATTTCTATAACTTAAGATGGAAAACCTTTTGTGTATGGATGTTTTTCCTTATGATGAACTAGAGTAATATGAAACATTGCTTGTTTTGTATAGCTTGTTGTGTTTTATATGTTGGAAAAAAATGTTGTGTTTATATGTTGGAAAAGATGTTGTGTATAACTTAGACTCAACATTTAAGTAGTATATGATGAACTAGATGTTGTGTTTATATGTTGGAAAAGATGTTGTGTATGACTTAAACACAACATGTAAGTAGTAAAATATCATGGTGAATTTTATTCTTATTGTGCAGTTAAATGGATAAAACATGGATGTATAAGAGATACGATGATTTTCATCGATACAAGAGAGGCGTGATCACGTTCTTGGACTGGGCATTTCAAATAGAAAGCGTTAATAAGAAATTTGGTGGTATTAAGATTTATTGTCCATGTGTGATATTTAAGAATATTAAATGTAATGTTAGAGAGGAAGTCTATAACCATCTTATATTCAATGGATTTTAGTTATCCGTTCCGTACTTTCATCTTAAACAACTACAATAAAAACTGTAACCGCGTCATTTTCCCCACGGGAGCCAACATTTCTTCTGCATATGGCAGACTGCTCGAAAACCTATCATCTAAACATGTGTCTTGTGTCTCAGGTCTTCTTAAGTCGTCCATTAATTCAAATAACTCATGATCAACATTATTCAAGAATTGTGTAGTGACTTCTACATCTACACCCATATCCTCATCCATTCGCAAATGATCTACAACCTCGCCATGTTCAGTCCAAATGTGGTAATGACATGGCTTAAGATTTGCTTGCTCGATATATTAAGGTCCAAATCCCTAATATATTTGCATGTACCTATAATTTGATCTTGGACTTAGTCAAATCGTAATTGATGATTGTTTGGACTTGAGACCGTACGTCGCGAGGAACTTTACACAACATTTGCATGACCTACTATGGTAGGAATTGAGAGGTTCCTAATACAACCCTCAGGTTTTATATCTAGATAATTAGCATCTGGTGCTTCATGCTAATTGTATATTCTACTCTAGTGAGATTTCGTTAGATTTCATTTACATATAGATAGGTTTCAGTTCTTAGCATCTTGCATGGAAAGCATTGGGAATCACTGCAAGTCTTCTATCTCCAAGATTTACAACAACACTTGTTGTAAATTATTCTACAAAAATAATTCATAATTATTTTGTAAATATTGCAATCTTGCCATTAGAAATTTGTGAATCACATTCACAACCCAAAATAAAAGGTTATTTACATTTTTAATTAATTATCCAATGTGAATTCAATTCACACCAGTAATTAGTCAATAAATATAAATCATAATGAGCTCTCTCTAATACATTATAAATCAAATTTATAATATATTATCAATAATATGGATAGTACTATTCACATTATTCATTTTCATAATAATTAAATCAAATTTAGTTACAATGGATTATCATTCTCATGCATTCAATAATATGAATCAAATGTATTACCATGAAATTATTAAAAGATTTCATCTCTAAGAATATGATT
Source organism: Ottelia alismoides (assembly GCA_037367405.1). Taxonomy (NCBI): domain Eukaryota; kingdom Viridiplantae; phylum Streptophyta; class Magnoliopsida; order Alismatales; family Hydrocharitaceae; genus Ottelia; species Ottelia alismoides. The sequence continues at coordinate 372,499 of JAZKJV010007604.1, read as the reverse complement.
CTAAGAGTTTAACTTTGTTGATAATCAAGATGAAATGAATTAAAAAGATAATGAGGCTCCTAAAATCAGAAACTAAAAGAACAATTAAAGATGAAACACTCATACCTCTTAGAATGAGTTTGATGATGGATTCCTTAAGTCTGACAATGATCTAACTTCTTATGATGAAGCTTATGAGGATCATGACATGGAGAGATGGATGTTAGCAATAAAGTCTAAAGTAGACTTTACATACAAGTGTTGTATATGGACCCTTGAGGATCCACCTATAAGGGTAAGACCCGATAGGTGTAAATTTCTCTTCAAGAGAAAGATGGAACCTGATGAGAAAGTAGAGCTCTTCAAATCATGGCTCGTAGCCAAGAGCTACCCACAGAGATAAGATATTGTTTGCAATGAGACTTGTTCTCTAGTGGCCATGCTTAAACCTATCAGAATATTACTAACTATAACTACACAACTTGACTATGACATCTTTAAGATGGACGTCAAGATTGCATTCCTCTATAAATTTCTCATCGAGGATATTTATATGAAGTAACCCCCTTGGCTTCATCAATGAGAAATGCAAGGTGTGCAAGTTTAAGGAATTCCATCTATGGATTCAAATAAGCTTCTTACAGTTGAACACATTAGATTTTATGAAATTATAATTATTATGATTTCATATAGAATCTTAATGAACCATGTGAAGCTTGTGGGAGTGCCATTGTGTTCATCATGTTAAATTTTTATAAAATTCATTTGGAATTATATAAGGATGAGAATAAGTGTTTTATAATCTGGTTGTGCCATACCTTGAGATATTATATCAAGGATACCTCTTAGATCAAGGTTCTGAAGTTGTTTAGAAATAAAGAGAAGAGGGCATTGGGACCATTACATTAGTAGTGCACCTTGGACATGTTCCATTTTTGGGAAAGCCCCAGGGAAGGCTTCCTTTCCTTAAAATATGGTACTGACATATATGAAGGGATAACACCTCAAAAGGGTTGAGGAAGTAAATTCTAAAACCTTGTGCATCAGTTATGAGAAGCGTAATGTGTGCTAAATGTGTATAAAAGTCAGATGTCTGCCATTCAGCAGTAGTAGTAAATTGTTATTAATCTTACCATGGAGATAAAATACATGATTGTAGTAATAAAAACACCTTCAAAGATGGCAAAATTTTTTAGATAGTGATATGAGTTCAATTTTGTGTTGTCCACCATTGTTATTCCAGATTCTAACTAAGGCATATCACACAGATCGTCAATGAAGTCCCATGCTCAGATGAAAAAGGATGCTTCACTATCTTAATAGGCACATCAGTAAAAATCTCATAATCAAAGACATCAGTGAAGTTCACCAAGCTATCCAGTCCTTCTTTTGTGGAGAAAAATTCATGGTTCTCATTATCATCCAAAAACAAATTAGTTCCTCCGGTTTTAGCTAAAAACTCATAGCCTTCTAGTCCATGAGGAAAGATCTCACTCATCACAGATGCCACTTCGGTTGTCTTTGATTCTGAGATCATTTCTATCTGAATTTTGTCACTTTTGGAGTGGAAGGTGATCTCTTCAGTGACATAGTCGACTACTACTTGGGTTGTTCAAAGGAACATCCATCCAAGGATAATAGGGCATGGAGTAGGGGTGGAGGCGTTGTAATGATGACAGATGTACTGGGTTTAATCAGGAAGTTGTTGAATAATCCTCAGAATTATCCAAAGGATTGGAAAGAGGTGAAGCAATGATTCCGATCGCTAGGTCTGAAATACGAGAAAATCGATGCTTGTGTTAATGATTGTGTGCTTTTTCGAGGAGAAAATTCGGATTTAGTGCTTTGTCCATATTGTAAGGCTTTCAGGTATAAAGAAGAAAAAACTAATTTAAAGAAGAAGAAGAAGTCAGTGAAAATATTACGATACTTCCCATTAATTCCAAGGCTGAAACGTCTCTTCATGTCAGAAAAAACTGCAAAGAAGATGACGTGGCATTCTCGTTCAAATAAAAGAGATGCCAATGGAATTATGAGACATCCATCTGAGCAGAAGAATGGATAAAATTTGATCGTAGATATCCTCATTTCTCTAAAGATGAAAGAAATATTCATTTGGGATTAGCTTCGGATGGTTTCAATCCGTTTGGTAATATGAGTTTGAGTTGCAGCATTTGGCTCGTGATTTTGATGGTCTACAACCTACCACCGTGGATGTCAATGAGTTCATCATTTATGATGATGACACTACTGATTCCTGATCCTAATGGTCCTGGTGACGCAATTGATGTGTACCTTCAACCGTTAATGGATGAACTGAAAGTACTATGGACCACAGGAATGCCTACATATGATGCATGTAGGAAAGAAATTTTTACATTGCAAGCTGTACTGTGGTGGACTATAAATGATTTTCCCGCATACGCAAATCTGTCTGGTTGGAGTACTAAGGGAAAACTCGTGTGTTCCGTCTGTCTTGAAAAAACGCATTCAACATGGCTTTCTGGAAGTATGAAGCATTGCTATTTGGGTCATCGTCGATTCCTGCCACCGAAGCATAGATGGCAAAGGGCAGATAGTAATAAGAAATTTGACGGTTCACCCTATGGGCAACGACTTGACTTAGTTCGTGTGAATGGGAGCATTATTTGGGAACAACAATTACAAGTACGAAGCAATTGTTTAGGACGGACATCGAAGAAAAGTGTAGTCGGAGGATGGAAGAAATAAAGTATTTTTTTCAGAGAGTTACCATATTAGAAACATTTACAAATTCGTCATAATTTGGATGTCATGTACATTGAGAAGAATGTTTTGGAAAATATTTTGGGAATGTTAGACCTTTCAGGTCAATCAAAAGATAATTTAAGGACGAGACGAGATTTAGTTCAACTGGGTATACGTGAAGAACTACATCCAATTGAATCAGACAATGGACGGATTACTATACCTGCAACAATATATACATTATACAACGTTGAGCACGATAAAATTTTCAGCTTCCTTAAAAATTTGAAGGTATCTGATGGGTTCTCGTCGCAGTTGTCGAGGTGTGTAAATGAAAGAGAACATAAGATAACCTGATTGAAAAGTCATGACTGTCACGTTTACATGGAAGTGTTACTCCCATTCGTTGTTCGCGGGGTTGTTAACGATGTTGTCCTACAATCCTTAAATGAATTGAGTGGATTTTTCAGATTATTGTGTTCGAAGGTTTTAGATCCGATGATGCTAAGAAGACTTGAAGAAGATATTGTTATCACATTATGCAAATTAGAGCAGATATTTCCACATGCTTTTTTGATGTAATCGTTCATCTAATAGTTCATCTAGTAGGTGAAGCAAGGATCGGTGGACCGGTTCAATATCGTTGGATGTATCCAAAAGAAAGATATCTTCGAAAATTAAAAAATATGGTCTTTAATAAGGCACAACCCGAAGGATGCATTGCTGAAGGTTATCTTTGTGAAGAACGTATTAATTTTTGTGAAATGTATATGGAAGGTGAAAGCGTGCGTTTCAACCGTTATGAACGAAATGATGAAGGCGAGATCGTCGTGGAAGAGGACGAATCTAAATTATAGGTCTTTCATTCATGTGGCAGACATATATTCAGTGGCAGTCGTTGTGTAATACCAGACGAGGATAGAGATCTCATACAGTACTATATTTTGATGCAGTTGTCAGAGATTGATGTATTTTTTGATGAGTACAATTCATTATTTAATGAGACGCACAATAAATCTCAATTCCTCATATGGTTCCGTTCACGTGTGAAACATTTAAGGGAAATGGCAGATGATAGGTGGAACATTAACCTTGACATTCTTGGATGTATACCATATTCACAAGTTATGTCTTTACAAGGGTTATATTGTGAATGGCTACAGATTTAGAACGAAGTCCGCTGACAAAATGAAATCAACGCAAATGTCCGGTGTTATAGTAAAAATAGATTTACCATCAAGTTTAGACGGCTACTATGGGGAAATACTTGACATAATAGAGATAAGCTTTACTCATCAATGTCGATGTGTTCTTTTTATGTGCAATTGGTTTGATGTTGGTCGCGAGGGGATAGGATATCGAAGAGATAGTAATGGGATTACTCCGTTGAAACAATCTAGGAAATTGCAAACAAATGAGCCTTTTACACTTGCCAGTCAGGTAGAACAAGTTTTCTACATTCCAGACAGCTTATGTGATGGGTGGATCATACCCGTGGGAACAGTGTCAAGAGATTTTTTTGATGTCAATGAGGATGAGTTGCTAAATATAAACGACGCATATCAAGCTGAGATACAAGAACATCCATCTGATATTGTAGATGCGGATGTTCAAAGTGTAAGTTCACCAATAATACACAGATATGCCTCCACGTCCTAGGCGCATTCGGGATGCACCGCCTGCACCACGTCGAGGGAGCGAGACCTCCAATCCTGATGGATCGAGTAGCTCAGGTAGACATAGAGGGCCATCACAGTGTCGAGTGTTGGACCGTCTGCGTTCTGGTGAGACACTCAGGGTGAGGATAGTTGGAGGCGATGCAGTGGGGGAGAACTCGGCTATTTTTCAAAGTTACTTGGGGTAGGTGTGCAGAGCCAGGGTTCCTCTCCACATTACAGACTGGCGATTAGTGGAGCACTCAATGAAGGATGCCATTCTTCATGATTTGGAGGTATTTCAAATAATAAGAAAGCAAAGTTTTTGTTCAATGTATAAACTAAATTTTGTTTACTTGTTTTTCTTTGCAGTCTAGTTTTTCATGGGATCGTGACTCGGCCACTGATGCTCTGATTTTAGGACATGGAGCGGAGTTGTTGTGTAAATATCGAGGTCGTCTGAAGGCCCGAGTGAGTATAATATCTTGGTTTTTTATCATTTAAGTATGTAAGTAATTTTATTTAAATTTTTTAAGTACTTCGATCCGGAGCTTCCATTGGAGACTCTTTTGGCAATCCTTCAATTGTACGCGCGGAACAATGGAGAGCGTTGGTTTATATTTAGTTGGGAGAAGAACATGCGGTATGTGACATATTTATGTGTGCGTTATACTTATATTATTTGAGATTCTATTATTAAAATTATTATCATTGTATAGGGCATCTCAAGGAGAAATGCTGAAAATCGGAGGAAAGGTTTCAAGTCTACCCATAGAATGGGGAGAAGAAACACAAATCAACTGAAGGATGACTTTGTAAGTAATCTACCTTATGAATTCTAACCATTATATATTAAAATGGTATCGTAAGTTTTAGTGATATTTTCACATTAGGCAGTGGAGAACAATCGTGTGCCCAGCTGAATGGAAGTCTTTGAGAGGTCTAAGAGCCGCGATGTGGGCGGGGAAGTTCATTGGGTAGATCCTGCCTATGGTCCAATTCATGTAAGCTATTCATAACATTTTTAGTTTTTTTTTACAATTGATACAAATATTGAACTTACTTAAATAAATTTTTAGGAGGAGATGGTCAGACTCACTACCACTAGCTCTCTAGACAACACTGGAACGAGTCAACCACCTCTTACTCCTGATGCAGCCTTCCTCCAGACGACCGGTCCGGAGCATCAGGGACGCGTCCATTGTAGTGGTCGTGGTGCCACCATACGGAATTGGTATGGAGTGGGGAGCGGCTCGTCCTCTCAGAAGACACAAAGGGAGAGGGAATTAGAGAGTCAGGTGTCTAGCTTGAATATCGAGATTCAGGATTTGCGACAGCAAATGGTGATTTTTAATGCATTCATGCAGTCACATCAAGGTGCAACGTCTACTAGCCAACAAACACAAGTTGATAATACCGTTGCGAGGCTAGGTGACGACGATGACGGAGAAGAAGAAGATGATGATGATGATGATGATGCTGATGACGACGACGATGATGAGGACGATGATTAGGAAGACATAATATAGATAGTTTGGTTACTTGGTAGCATATAGTGTAGTATATTGTATAATTATTTTGGACAATTGCTTTGCAAAGTAGTTTACTTTGTTTGAATACTTTATGTTTGAGTACTTTTATTTGACTGTGGAATGAATGTTATTTTCTGTGTTCATCATAATATTTATTGTTGAGAAACAAATATAGTAACAGGTACAAAATTATAGTGAAGATTTAGCAAGGTAAAATGAAGAACAAATCTGGGGTACTGAATATTTTTTTTGTTAGCAGATGAATAGAGGGGATGGTCATCATGACCGTCCCCTTCGTTGTAGTAAGAGACGGTCACGACCGTCTCCACTACGTAACCTTTCGGGACGGTCTTGACCATCCCTCCTGAACGACTTGAGGAGACGGTCATGACCGTCCCCAATAATTGCCTATTAGGGACGGTCATGACCGTCTCCTCTAATAGACTTTAAGCGACGGTCACGACCGTCCCCTATGTATTGCTATAGGGGACGGTGTCAATTACCGTCGCGTAAGCCAAATGGGATGCAGGTTTTGGAGACGGTTTCATGACCGTACCCTTTGATCAAAGGGGACGGTCAATCTGTCATTGGCGACGGATAATGACCGTCGCCTATTCTATACTATCTTGTAGTGTTTACACTGTAGTTAATCCACACAAGCAACCACGTCTATCGTCTAATCCCATTTCCTTTCCTCTAGGTTAGAATAACCAAGAGAGGGAATCGGAAAAAGATGATGCGATAGAGTAAATGATGATGAATGCTTGATCAAGAAGACTTACAGTGCCTCCATTTCTCTACAATGTAATATGAATAACTGAATCGAAATTTTACACCATATGAAATGCATACTAGAAAATTGTTCCTAAACAGACAGTTCTACTAGTGATTGATGAACAAATTAATTTTAACTAATAGATCACGTTATCTAAGTGTGTCTTATTAAGTGTGATGTGTAGTCCTATATAGCACGCACAAGAAAAAATTTTGCTCTCACAGCCGCTAGTGCAAGTCCTATTCTATACCAATAAAACCACATGACCACGAAGGGTCCACTGTCAAGGGCCCGGGTACTCACATGAGATTCCAAACGTAATCAATAGTAAATATGGAATTATTACAATTGTTCAAAAATATAAAATTTCTCTTTTCAAATAACTTTCTTTTTGATGCCTCAACAGTCGGGTCGCTCCATGAATCGTAGACCTCTGATGCTCTTCGAGATACATCGACTTCAAGAAAGTTGTTCCAAGTTCACCGGCCTCTCACATAAAAAGATAAATTTTATGTCAGAGAGATATGTTAAAATATATAAAAAAAATAATCAGAAAAATATTTGAAAAATGGAATAATTACATGTGGGTTTGGGGGTCAAACTACATGAATGAATGGAAAACCTAAATTTAATTTTCTAAAATGATCCTAAGCCGTTTGCCTCCTTGGCAACGATGCCATTTCATAAATCCTAAATCATCCAATGTTAATCGCGTCACATTGCTGTAGCCTGGCAATCAAAATCGACAAAAAACTAACCACATGAATTGATTAATCAGTAAATTAATTAAAGTGTGGTTTTATCGATTTTCTAACCTAGGCAATCCCCAGAGTCATCTCTAGGAGGAAAAGGAACAACTTCGGATCAACTTAGAAGAAGCAGCTCATGGTTTTCCAAGCATATATTTTTTGGAATTTTTTGCAGTAAAAATGCAATGCGATTGAACTAGGTTATTAAGAACTCAAGGAACTTAGCTAAATTATTTTTAATGTGAAATTAATCCAATTCACCCAAGTTATACTTTTCCTAGGAACCTAATCCAATGATGAATGAGTAATTTATTTTTTTGGAATTTATGAATTTAAGATGCAATAATGAAAAATGCGTAATTTTACCTGTAAATAGAATGAAAAAACTTGAAAATTTTACTAAAATTTAAAAATGATGAAATGAAGCTACAGTAATATTTTTGGAATATTCTAATAATTTATGATTTTTTTAATTTTAAAACTAGAAACAAAGTGATTGTGAGTTTTTACTTTCTAACAAATCTGAGAAATAAAGTTATCCAGAAGCATAATTATCTCAAATAGATATTTCAATGAGAAATTTAAGAAACTTGAAATTTCTCAAAAATGATATTTGTAGATTTAATAAAAATTCAATTACAGAAATCATCGATAATTTATTTTAAGCAAAACACACATCCATTTTCGATAAAATTTGGATAATAATTAAAATAACTTCATGCGCATCATATCTAATTTTCCACAATTTTCGAGCAATATTTAAGTAAATATTAAGTTTGTACCTTAAAATGGGTAAAATATGCAAAATTTTGCTAAATAAATTTTAATTGTTTCATTAATGCATATAAAATTACAAAAACATATACAACAGATAAAGAATTAAATGCTCAATAATATGCAAATTTTATATCAAAAAATTTATACGAAGTATATATCACATTTAATGATCAGAGTTAAAGTTTTCTTTACAATACAGAAATTAAGACTCGACAAGCAAACTATGCCTAAGGACACATCCAGGGGAGGTGCGACCAAAGGTGCGGTGGCGGATGTGCCTGTTTTATTTTTTTGTATTTTGTTTTTACTGTAATTTTTTATGATTATTTTTTATTTTTGTTTTGTTTTCATGAAACGGGATATCAAACTATAAAAAACTGAAGTGGTGGGTGGAGATGATAATAATGAGGTGATGTTTACGATGATAGTGTGATTTGTGATGATTGTTGGAGATATAGAATAGAACAAGAATAAAAAAATATTATATAAATAAAAATGAGGAAAATAGAGGGATACTTACTTGTGTGGTTCATCGAATTTTGGAGGAGCTATGTTGCAACTCCTGTTGTTTCTTCGATCTGATTTGGCGATCGAAAATAAGAGAAGCTATGTAGATTGACAGGAAGCTTACTACCTAGAGACTAACTCTAGATCTCCTCTGCAGGTCGTCGTCGTTGAACGTTAAAGGAGGAGTTGTTACTGTTGGAAATGCGAGCCCACGGCGAGCCATTATGCAATAATTGTTATTGCAATTCACTCCTTAATCTGAAATGAAGAATACATAATTTGCATAATAGGTCCCTTAGTACAATTAGGGTTATGTACCATGGCCATCTTGATGATCATACAGCTGTTGATTCAACTATTGAATAATAGAGGCTGGTGCTTGAATGAATATCTAAAGAGTTAGATTGAGGACTCATCAAGCATCGTCAGATGATTGTTAAGAGATGATCTCCAGCCTGAGTAGGAGATGGCAATCCTTATCTCTGAAGGCTGATATCTGACCGACCTCTTGATGCAGGTCCTCTGCATAGGAATAGAGATTCGGAGGTGTCAGATTAGTTAGGTCAAAGAGTTGACTTAACGAGATCGAGATAACCAAAGTCCTATATCGTATGCTGTCAGGATATAGGCACGCATCCTCTGACCGGAGACAGATGTGTTGCTATATGTCTAAGTATGTACATTTGGCAGACCAATAGGTTGATGACCTAATCAAGGTCTACACACCGGCGCGCTGGTGTGCATATAAGGGCATATGAGTAATACGATCTCTCAAAGGGATCATACAGGTTCAGTTACTGAACCGGAAGACATGAGCTCACTCATGAGATATTGGGAAGAATCAAATTCCGTGCGCACGGTCGTCTCGCTTTGGAAGCTTGACTGAATTTGTAGGTTTGATATATACTTTTGGAAAGTATATGATCAAGACCTATGTATGATATATGCTTTTGGAAAGTATATGATCGATACCGACTCCCAATGATCGAATGAGAAACTTACTGATAAAACCATGAAGTAGGCAGTATAAAGTTGATCGAATACTTCGGGTTTAGTCTGAGTCTTCCAGTATGCAGGATGTACAGGTATTGGGAATACCTGAGGGTGATGTGATCATAAACGATTGTATAACCATGACGCTTCCATTCCTAGGGAGTGATGAAACGGGTCTGGATTTTAGTGACTCCTCTCAGTAGAGAAGTGATCTGATCTTGGTCCAAGTATTGGACATTGATCTGAATGTGATTCAGATACAATGAGAATATTAGATTTACGGTCTTGATTTAATCAAGCATCTATGGGAGGCCCGCGATCTGGATTTGAGATACGATCTCAATATCCATGTCACTATACGTGGAACAATACAATCGCCCTGTCCTTATCTCCAAGTATCTGCGGAGAAAGCGCATTATCCTTGAAGGAGTTCATGGATAATTCTATTGTTGATATATGTATCCGAGCATTGAGAAAATGGATAATTAAATGTGATTTAATTATCATGATTAATATGAATTTGATTCATATTATAAAGAGAGTTATCTTAGATAATTAAATGAGATTTAATTATCAAAGATGTAAATAATGTGAATGTGATTCATATTATTTGGACACAAGAGAATAGAGATCCAAGATGATTAAATATGATTTAATTATCATGGATATGAATAATGTGGATAGTAATATCCATATTAGTCATATATATTATAAATGTGATTTATAATATATAAGAGAGAGCTATTTGTAATTTACATTTGTTAATTAAATGTTAATGTGAATTGGATTCACATTGGACATCAAATTGAAAATGTAATTTACATTTTGTTTTGGGTTGTGAATGTGATTCACAATTTTTCAATGGCATGATTGCAATGTTCACAAAATAAATTGGATTTATTTTTTTGTGAAATAATTTGCAACAAAAGTTGTTGCAAATAATGGAGATTACATAAAAGGTGAAATAGCCACCTTCCTAATGGAGGAGGGTGGACGGCCACCACTCCCATTAGGAAAGGGAGGTCGTCCCCCCTCTCCACATGGAAGGAGGCTTTCTCTCCTTTCATTATCTCCATGTATTGATGATTTAATTTTGTAATTAAATTGTGTTGATTTATCAACATATATTTAATTTAAATTAAATTAATTGTTGTTGTGTTTTTAGCAACAAATCATGACCATTGAAAGAAACACAAATTGATGTGGACCATTGGATTTGTGTTGACACATGGATTGAGATCCATGGATCCCAAAACCCTATAAAAGGAGAGGCACCCCATTGCTCTTCTTGACACATAAGTTGAGGCAACAAATCTCTCTCTCTCTCTCTCATTCTCTCCACACGTCCTCTCTCCATCTCTCTCATGTGGCCGTCCACCATGGATGCCCTAGAGAGGTTCTCCATCGCCGCGGCATCGTCGTTGTGCTGCCCGATGGTTTGCTCGTGGATCTCCGTCTCCTTTGGTGCGCCCCGCTCGTGAAGAAGACATCGGATCTCGTGTGTCGAGATCAGGAGATCCGCCGCTTGGATCATCAACATGGATTTCGAGAAGCACGCGGTTCATCCCCGCGCTCGCAAGCGTCTCCTCCGACGGATCGGACTTGAGACAGGAGGTCTCTTCGTTTAGAAACTTGATCGCAACCACGCTTCAAGAGGTAAACCTAATACTTGGTTGTGGTTTAGACGAAACGATCCGAGAAGTGTTCTTGGATCATGTGGTTTCGTCACATGAAAATTTTTTAATTTCCGCTGCATAGAACAACTAGTGCGACTAGTCGTTCTTCGTCGTATTCGATACGACGATCACGCTTCCGTGATGCGCTTGAGGATCTAACCATATCCTTCAAGTGGTATCAGAGCCTTAGGTCGGTGTTTTTGGATACGATCCATAAACCGAGGACGACTTGGGTTCATTAGGGTTTGCGAAAGTTTTCTTGCATTTCATTTTCGCATCTCTGTTTTGATATTATTTTCGGCACTGTTTAAATTATTTAAACACGAAAATAATATTTGGATTTTATTTCCCATTAAATAAGGAAACCGTAGGATCTGAGTTTGCGTGATTTCGATTCCGTTTGCTCTAGATATGCTCATTTTAGTGAACATGTATCCACTGTTTCGGGGACTGCGGATCATGACGTAATTAAGATGTTAATTGCGGATTTGATACGCCTTGAAATGCGTGCAAATCACTTGGGTTCTGTTGTAAATCAAGTTAGCAAACTTTAGAAATTTACTTTGCTTAATTTGGATTTAAATTGATTGAGATATGATATTTTTAGTAAGTGAGGGTCACTGCTGAAAATACTTTCCTAATCAAGAACCTAGTGATTGTCATTTAATTAATTAGTGAAATTAAATTGTTTAATTTCCTGGAATAATTATGCATAAATATTTGTGAAATATTTAATGATAATTATGTACTTAAATGACTTTGCCCTAACCAACAAATGATTAGATGTGATCTAGATCAAGATTGGTTACATGATCTACATGATCAACATTCCAACAAACATGTTGCTTGAATAGGACTTGGGATTTGTTTAGCAAATCTCATTATAATGTTAATCAAAAATGTTTTGATTATTACTATATGGTACAATTTTGGTTGAAGAACCGATGATCATCTCAAGTACAAATTAATCAATTTGGCATTATCCTTTCCCGAGGCGGATATGGTGCCTAGTCGGAGAGCATTGGGGTTGCGGGTTGCAACGTATGTGGTCCGTCCCACTCTCGTCGGTACTGGCCATGACAGCGGGTAGGGCCGGGATAATGTCCGAGGGATTAAGATGTATTTTTCTAATTATTAAAATTCGAAATAATACGTATTTGAGATAATACCATTATTCAAGTAACTATTAAAATGTTTGTTGGATATTAATTGGATCATTAATTTAATATGATTAGATTAATTGGAATCCAATTAAGATTGAAATACTCTAATATTATTAGAGTTAATAATTCCCTTGGAAGAATTAATTATGTGAATGTGATTCACGATAATTAATTAAAATTTGAAATATGAGGTGGAGGATCACATAAGTGACATCCATGGTCTCCCGTCAAGGCGAAGGGTTCCGTCGCCAGGGATTGTATGTGGGAGACGCCTGTCCGAAGTGACAGCTCCTGTATGCAAGCGCATCTGGATCGAACTCTTTGCTTCTCGAAAGAGTAAGGCCGTATACGTAGTGACCCCAATATCGGATCCTCATATTATTGGGGCGATATTGGATTGCGTATAGCGAGTACTATTCCTGTTGACGGGTTGGTTCAATTAACGACGGGTCAACATCGCCTTAGGGGTGGTGGGCTCGGGTGTTAAAGACCAAATTGGGAGATGCAAGTTGGACTTGCAAAGCGGAATGTGTTCCCGCTTCTTTTTTATTCGAGTTGCAGATTCTCATATTATTGGGATGTAACAAAGATAAGGAAGGAGATCCCAGATCTTGTTGAGATATAATGGTAAGTATATCTCTTACATTGAAAGTGATTAAGGGAATGAACTTTCAGTGTTGACAAGACAAGACAACTTTGATATAAAAAAATCCTAAATCAAAGTAAAATATATATATTTATATATTTATGCAAATTTCTTATTTCAGATAATCCTTCATTAAAACCCACTCAATGATATACTCAATAATAACCAGTGAAATATCTTGGATTGGACTCATGATCCAGATATTGTACTTGCAGTTGGACACATAATGTATGTGGTTGCAATGAGCAAGTTTCCTCATAATAATGAGGAATGACAATTAAATAGATAATAAGACTACAACCCTAGGGTTTGTATGTCTCTATAGTCTTGATCTCTCATCGGATGTACTTTGGAAGTGACATGTCGATGATGATCGCAATTGTCAAATAATCCTTATAAAATTTATGAAGATATTCGGGCATACATATGTGCTCTTGACATTTAACATGAATGAGATGGTTCACTGCATCATGCAGAATGGTGGCTCTATAAGAGATGGTGTATTCAAATTGTTTGAGTACCTACCTGAACCTATGTTCTAAGAGTTTAGATGGATGTAGATGATGAGAGTCATCATTCTACTATCTATACTCTGGTCATTCATGAAGCTTCATAATATTCATATTGTATGAATTTAATGAAGCATGTATAAATGTTGAAATGCTCTTACATAAGAGATCCTTAGTCTTAAGCAATGGTTGCTTATAGATAAAGGGAGCGCAGTGGAAGCATGGGTTGGACCCGAGTAAGAAGTATGGTCAAAGAGTTGACTATACATCTATGACTTCCATATGTAATCCGAAGAGTTGGATGAATGCCAATACTGCAATAAGTTGATGTGTTGATAGTATGACTATCAAGTCTATCTAGAATCCTTAGAGAAGGACTCGGATGAAGCATCAGATTAATCTACATAAATCATTGATAAGATAAAGTCAAATAATTGTATCTCAATCTTCTGATGACATTTGCAATAGGTTGCATATGTTTTAGAAGACTGGAAAATTTGATCTTAAAGGTTTATAGTTATCCACATGGATATTGATGCAATTGTTGCAACAATCTCTGTTGGATTGATAGACTTGTTAATTTCAGTGGGAGAGTCCTTAGTCTTAGAGAATGTCTCTATGACCTAGATATAAGAATACACTCATTGTTTGTTTCTAAATGTTGGAAATAAACATGAATTCTGAGGTAGAACTATCATAAAAAGTTATGATGGAGATATTTCAGATAGTAATCTAAAATCTAGTGGACTCCACTAAATTAGAAAATTAATGAATGGTTCATTAACATTTCTAAATACTGAAATTAAACCTTAAGATCAATAGGAGGATGAAGATCATTTGACAATGATCTAGCATCAAGCCTTGGACATTTGTCTATTGATTTGATTAATAGACTAGTAAGAGATGAAACTTTAGAATGTCTAAAATTTCAAAACTTACATACTTATGAATATTGTATTCAAAGAAAAATGTCCAATACACCCTTCTTAGAGAAAGGTGTAAGATGTCAAGGTATTCAGGATCTCATACATATTGATGTATGTAGATCATCTATATCATAGTAAACATTATGGATATGTGATATCTGTTGATGATTATGTATGATATGAGATTTCTTCTCTTCACCTAAGAAACCTTTGAAATGTTCAAAGATTTCATTATTTTTGGTTTAAAACCAAAAGTTTGAAGGAAGATAAAATGCATTTGATCTAATCTAGGTAGCAAGTACCTGTTAGATAAATTCAAAGAATACCTTATAGAGATATGAATATCATTTCTATCTCAATCCTCCTAACACACCTTAACTCAATAGAGTTATAGGCAGATACAATTGGATCATGTGTGACATGATCTTATCAATGATGAATTTTAGCATAATTATCCCTTAGTTTCCAGGTATATATGTGTAGTAGAGACTACAATGTATATCCTTAATAAGGTTCCATGCAAGATGGAATCTAGCACTTGAGAGTGCTGCTTCATTAGGAAAATAAAGGATGGTATTGGATACCTACTTTATGATCTTGAGATTCTTGAAATATCTCATCTCTGAGAATGTGATTCTTGGAGGTTGAGACTCTTGAGAATCAAGATAAAAATGAAGTGTAGGAACTCATTTAATCTTGAAAAGATAATGAGGCTCCTAAAATTGGAAACTAAAAGGATAATTGAAGATGAAACACTAAAACCTCTTCAAATAAGTTTGAGGATGGATTCCATGTGTCAGAGAAATCTGACAATGATCGAACTTCATGTGATGAAGCTTCTGAAGATCATAGCATGGATAGATGGATGTTAGCAATAAAAGTCTAATGTAGACTTCATGTACA
Organism: Ottelia alismoides; assembly: GCA_037367405.1. Lineage (NCBI taxonomy): Eukaryota > Viridiplantae > Streptophyta > Magnoliopsida > Alismatales > Hydrocharitaceae > Ottelia > Ottelia alismoides. Next base: position 356,982 of record JAZKJV010007604.1, on the reverse strand, counting down.
AGTGTTGTATATGGACCCTCGAGGATCCACCTATATGGGTAAGACCCGTAAAGGTGTAAATGGATCTTCAAGAGAAAGGGAACCTGATGAGAAGGTACATACCTTCAAAGCATAGTTCGTAGCAATGAGCTACACATGGAAGAGAAGACATTGCTTGCAATGAGACTTGCTTTTCAGTGAACATGCTTAAAATCATCAGAATATTGCTAACCTTAGCTACACAACTTGACTATTGCATCTTCGAGATGTAAGTCCAGATTGCATTCTTCTATGAATATCTCTCTAAGGATATTCACATGAAGTAGCCCCAGGGCTTCATGGTTGAGGAAAGCAAGGTGTGCAAGATAAGGAATCCATCTAAGGACTCAAATAAGCTTCTTTGAGATGGACCATAAGATTTGATGAAATTATAAATGTTATGATTTCAAATAAAATCTTGATGAGCCATGCGAAGCTTAGTGGGAGTGCCTATGTGTTCATTGCGCTAAATATAGATGATATCCTGATCATTTAAAATGATATAAGGATAATAATAAGTGTTTTATAATCTGGTTATTCCATATCTTGAAATATGATTTCAAAGATACCTCTTAGATCTTAGTTCTGAAGTTGTTCAGAAGCCAAGAAAAGAGGATAATTGGACTGTCACATTTGTAGTATACCTTGGACATATTCTATTCATAGAAATTCCAAGAAAGGCTTCTAACCCTTAAGATATGGTACTGACCTATCTTAAGGGATAGCACCTCAAAGAGTTGAGGAAGTAAATGCTACAACTACTTGCACTTGTGCATTAGTTACGAGAAGCTGAGTGTATGCTAGAGTGTACAAATACCAGATGTCTGTCATGCAGTGGGAGTAGTAAATTGTTACTAATCCTACAGTAGAGATAAAACACTTGATTGCAGTAATAACATCTTCATAGATGAGGAGATTTTTGAGATAGTAATCTCAAAGTCTTATCTTCAAAAGTTTAAGACCATGTAGATAGTGATCAATAAAGGTCTAAACTTTAGATACCTTAGGAGATAGAGATCTCCGGGAATGAAGGTATTCTAATAAGGATTATGGGGATACTGGTTATGATGTCAGGGACAATGTAACCAACTAGATTGAGTATTGGTTGCATGAGATGCAACATTCGCATTAGATGCGAGCACTGTTACTGGGGATATGCAAGTGCCGTAAAAGGACTTGGCATAATCTCGCGGGAACAGAGTGACTGATCAGCTTACCTAGCTATTTTCTAAATAGCCTATGATTGTCACATGAGTGGGGGTTTAAATGATTAGCCCATTAATGGATCTTTGGGCTAGTGGGAGATTGTTGGAAATGCGAGCCCACGGCGAGCCATTATGCAATAAATGTTATTGCAATTCACTCCTTAATCTGAAATGAAGAATACATAATTTGCATAATAGGTCCCTTAGTACAATTAGGGTTATGTACCATGGCCATCTTGATGATCATACAGCTGTTGATTCAACTATTGAATCATAGAGGCTGGTGCTTGAATGAATATCTAAAGAGTTAGATTGAGGACTCATCAAGCACCGTCAGATGATTTTTAAGAGATGATCTCCAACCTGAGTAGGAGATGGCAATCCTTATCTCTGAAGGCTGATATCTGACCGACCTCTTGATGCAGGTCCTCTGCATAGGAATAGAGATTCGGAGGTGTCAGATTAGTTAGGTCAAAGAGTTGACTTAACGAGATCGAGATAACCAAAGTCCTATATCGTATGCTGTCAGGATATAGGCACGCATCCTCTGACCGGAGACAGATGTGTTGCTATATGTCTAAGTATGTACATTTGGCAGACCAATAGGTTGATGACCTAATCAAGGTCTACACACCGGCGCGCTGGTGTGCATATAAGGGCATATGAGTAATACGATCTCTCAAAGGGATCATACAGGTTCAGTTACTGAACCGGAAGACATGATCTCACTCATGAGATATTGGGAAGAATCAAATTCCGTGCGCACGGTCGTCTCGCTTTGGAAGCTTGACTGAATTTGTAGGTTTGATATATACTTTTGGAAAGTATATGATCAAGACCTAGGTATGATATATGCTTTTGGAAAGTATATGATCGATACCGACTCCCAATGATCGAATGAGAAACTTACTGATAAAACCATGAAGTAGGCAGTATAAAGTTGATCGAATACTTCGGGTTTAGTCTGAGTCTTCCAGTATGCAGGATGTACAGGTATTGGGAATACCTGAGGGTGATGTGATCATAAACGATTGTATAACCATGATGCTTCCATTCCTAGGGAGTGATGAAACGGGTCTGGATTTTAGTGACTCCTCTCAGTAGAGAAGTGATCTGATCTTGGTCCAAGTATTGGACATTGATCTGAATGTGATTCAGATACAATGAGAAGATTAGATTTACGGTCTTGATTTAATCAAGCATCTATGGGAGGCCCCCGATCTGGATTTGAGATACGATCTCAATATCCATGTCACTATACGTGGAACAATACAATCGCCCTGTCCTTATCTCCAAGTATCTGCGGAGAAAGCGCATTATCCTTGAAGGAGTTCATGGATAATTCTATTGTTGATATATGTATCCGAGCATTGAGAAAATGGATAATTAAATGTGATTTAATTATCATGAGTAATATGAATTTGATTCATATTATAAAGAGAGTTATCTTAGATAATTAAATGAGATTTAATTATCAAAGATGTAAATAATGTGAATGTGATTCATATTATTTGGACACAAGAGAATAGAGATCCAAGATGATTAAATATGATTTAATTATCATGGATATGAATAATGTGGATAGTAATATCCATATTAGTCATATATATTATAAATATGATTTATAATATATAAGAGAAAGCTATTTGTAATTTACATTTGTTAATTAAATGTTAATGTGAATTGGATTCACATTGGACATCAAATTGAAAATGTAATTTACATTTTGTTTTGGGTTGTGAATGTGATTCACAATTTTTCAATGGCATGATTGCAATGTTCACAAAATAAATTGGATTTATTTTTTTGTGAAATAATTTGCAACAAAAGTTGTTGCAAATAATGGAGATTACATAAAAGGTGAAATAGCCACCTTCCTAATGGAGGAGGGTGGACGGCCACCACTCCCATTAGGAAAGGGAGGCCGTCCCCCCTCTCCACATGGAAGGAGGCTTTCTCTCCTTTCATTATCTCCATGTATTGATGATTTAATTTTGTAATTAAATTGTGTTGATTTATCAACATATATTTAATTTAAATTAAATTAATTGTTGTTGTGTTTTTAGCAACAAATCATGACCATTGAAAGAAACACAAATTGATGTGGACCATTGGATTTGTGTTGACACATGGATTGAGATCCATGGATCCCAAAACCCTATAAAAGGAGAGGCACCCCATTGCTCTTCTTGACACATAAGTTGAGGCAACAAATCTCTCTCTCTCTCTCATTCTCTCTACACGTCCTCTCTCCATCTCTCTCATGTGGCCGTCCACCATGGATGCCCTAGAGAGGTTCTCCATCGCCGCGGCATCGTCGTTGTGCTGCCCGATGGTTTGCTCGTGGATCTCCGTCTCCTTCGGTGCACCCTGCTCGTGAAGAAGACATCGGATCTCGTGTCTCGAGATCAGGAGATCCACCGCTTGGATCATCAACATGGATTGCGAGAAGCACGCGGTTCATCCCCGCGCTCGCAAGCGTCTCCTCCGACGGATCGGACTTGAGACAGGAGGTCTCTTCGTTTAGAGACTTGATCGCAACCACGCTTCAAGAGGTAAACCTAATACTTGGTTGTGGTTTAGACGAAACGATCCGAGAAGTGTTCTTGGATCATGTGGTTTCGTCACATGAAAATTTTTTAATTTCCGCTGCATAGAACAACTAGTGCGACTAGTCGTTCTTCGTCGTATTCGATACGACGATCACGCTTCCGTGATGCGCTTGAGGATCTAACCATATCCTTCAGTTACTACATGGCTTAAATGGGGCTCGGACCTCTCTCTCATAGAATGACAGCTGATGAAAAATGGAGTTGATGTAGGGAATAAATAGAGGAAGTTGAGGGGATGTTGGAAAAGTAGTGGAGAAAGTTGAGTTGGTGGATTAGGTGGGAATGGGTGTTGGTGTAGAGAATAAGTAAAGAGAAAAAAATAAAATAATAATGTAAAATAGGTAGGCTGCTAAAAATACTGAAGAGAAAATAAAAGAAAAATATTAAATATGAAAACAAATAAATCAATGTCAATAAATAGTTAATTACAATAAAATACTAAATAACAAAAATGAATCAATTAAATAAATTAAATTAAATTACAAAAATAATAAAAATAAAAAATGGGATGACTCGTGACGGCTCCAAGAGCTGCCACATGTCATACCTAAAAAAGTCAAAAATTAAATGTAAAAAAATAAAAAATAGGTCAAATCAAAAAGTGGTCAACATAAAAAGTTGCTCGTCTTGACGAGATCTACAACTTATGTGAATGATCAACAACTAAAATAAATCATATGTACAAAGTGTATTTTTGGGTGTACCTTATATATGTAAGATACCGCATTTTTATCTTCTGTAGTTTTTTGTCATTTTTAAATAAAAGAAAAATCAAAATAAAATTATAGGCAAAAATAAAAGGAATATTTACAACTTACTCATTTTTTGAATTTTTAATAATAAGAAAATAAAAATATAAAAAAGAAGGGTATTTTGGTCATTATTTACAATATACAATAGATATGTGAATGTGAATAATGCCCGAAATCCAAGTTTCACAAGCGAACTCCGATTTTTATGAAATTATTCTCATTTTGAAGGTCATTGAATGCATATTACTCTACAAGAGAGTAGACCTGAATCGAATTGTGTATGAGAAAGATATGTGCATTTTAAAATTCTTAGTCAAAAATGGGGCTCAAGTTTTATTGGTCGATTTTACAAGTTAGTATTTTTTGGTGTTTTTTCCATTATTAGTGTTATAGGTTCGTTTTATTGGATTTTAATTAGTATAAAAGAGATACAAAAAGTTAAATATGGCTAATATACATGTCAATATGTATAAGTGAATTTGGCTCTTTATTTAATGTGAAATATTCATGCTAAAATACGAATAATATTCTAAATGCATGAATGTGAATAATGCATAATAGATGGAAATATGCAGCATATTTCTTGAGAACGAAGCTCTATTTTCAACTTTTAGAGTGATGAATTACAAATTCATCAGAAGCGTAACTGCCCAGATTACCTGAAACCTTTTGACAAAGATAAAGTCCCAGCAGTTATGAATTCTACTTTCGAGATTGAAACTGATTTTCTCGTAGGACGAGAAGGTAGTATGGTCATTGATTTTGGTTCTTATGTTCATGTATGCAATTTTTGTGTCTATTTCAGGGTACTAAGAGTCTTGATGAAGGGGAATAGTTCCAGATGAGATTCGATGCAAATGTAGCAGTAGTTATCATTGGGACCTACATACTTTCATTATTTAGTGGAAGAGTCCCAATACTTAAAGAATGTCTATATGTTCCAGATGTTAGAAGAAACTTAATATATGTATCTAAATTAGTTAGAAGTGGATATTTGTTTCTATAGTGTAATAAATATGACATAAGTCATTTTGATAAATATATTGCATATGGTGTTTGTTAGACATGCGAGCCCACGACGAGCCATTATGTGATAAATGTTATTGCAATTCACTTCTTTATCTGAAATGAAGAATAACTAATTTCCATAATAGGTCCCTTAATACAATTAGGGTTGTGTACCATGGCCATCTTAATGATCATACAACTGTTGATTCAATTATTGAATCCTTGAGGCTAGTACTTGGAGGAATATCTAAAGAGTTAGATTGAGGACTCATCAAGCACCGTCAAATGATTGTTAAGATGTGATCTCCAACCAGAGTAGGAGATGGCAATCCTTATCTCTAAAGTTTGATATCTAATCGACCTCTTAATGCAGGTCCTCTGCATGGGAATAGAGATTTAGAGGTGTCAGATTAGTTAGGTCAAAGAATTGACTTAACGAGATTGAGATAACCAAAGTCCTATATCGTATGCTTTTACGATATAGGCACACATCCTATGACCAAAGATAGATGTATTACTATATGTCTGAGTATGTACATTTGGAAGACCAACAGGTTGATGACATAACCAAGGTCTATACACCGGCACACTGGTGTGCATCCAAGGGCATATGAGTAATACGATCTCTCAAAGGGATCATACAGGTTCATTTATTAAATCGAAAAACATGAGCTCACTCATGAGATATTGGGAAGATCAAATTCCGTGCACGGTCGTCTCTCTTTGGAAGCTTGACTGAATTTGTAGGTTTGATATATACTTTTGGAAAGTATATGAACAACACCTGGGTATGATATATGCTTTTGAAAAGTATATGATCGATAACAACTCCTAATGATCGAATGAGAAAACTTACTGATAGAACCCTAAAGTAGACAATGTAAAATAGATCTTATACTTCGGGTTTGTTCTGGGTCATCTAGTATCTGGGATGTATGTGTATTAGGAATACCTGAGGGTGATGTGATCATAAACGATTGTATAATCATGATGCTTCCATTCCTAGGGAGAGATGAAACATGTCTGGATTTTAGTGACTCCTCCTAATAGAGAAGTGATCTGATCTTGGTCCAATCGTTGGACATTAATCTGAATGTGATTCAAATGCAATGAGAAGATTAGATTTGCAGTCTTGATATAATCAAGCATCTATGAGAGGTCCGTGAGATCAAGATTTGAGATATGATCTCAATATCCAAGTCACTACACGTGGAACAATACAATCGCCCTATCCATATCTCCAAGTATCCGCGGAGAAAGCGCATTATCCTCGAAAGAGTTCATGGATAATTTCATTGTTGATATATGTATCCAAGCATCGAGAGAATTGATAATTAAATGTGATTTAATTCTAATGGATAATATGAATTTTATTCATATTATAAGGAGAGTTATCTGAGATAATTAAATGTGATTTAATTATCAATGATAAGAATAATGTGATTGTGATTCATATTCTTTGGGCACATGAGAATAGAGATCCAAGAGGATTAAATGTGATTTAATTATCATGGATGCTAATAATGTGGATAGCACTATACATATTAATTATATATATTATAAATGTGATTTATAATATATTAGAGAGAGCATATTGTGACTTATATTGTTGATTAATTGTTAATGTCAATTGGATTCACATTGAATGATTAATTGAAAATATAATTACATTTTATTTTGGGTTGTGAATAAGATTCACATAATTTTAATGGCATGATTAATATTTTCCATAAGATAATTTGGAATTAATTTTTGGTGAAAATATTGTCGACAAGAGTCATAGGAGATATATAAGATAATGAGATCTCATGATATTTTGGGGAGATTGACCCATTCCTCCCAAGAGGAGTGGACGGCTACAACTCTCCATGTGGAGAGGAGTTGTCGTCCCCTTTCTTTTAGGAATAGGAGATGGTCTTCTCATTATCCTATATCTAGTCAAATGTGATTTAATTTAAGATTAATTATATTGATTTATCAATATTAATTAATTTAAATTAAGTCACTTGTTGTTGTGTTTTTACAACAACATCTTAGCCATTGAAAGGAACACAAATCAATCTCTTCTATTGATTATGTGTTGTCCATGGATTGGGATCCATGGGTTCCCAAAACCCTATATAAGAAGAGGCATCCATTGCTCTTCATGAGATATGATTATGAATCCCTCTTCTCTCTCCCTCTCTACACGTCATGTGCCTCTCTCCCTCTATCTCTTATGGCCGTCCACCATGGAGCCATTGAGAGAGTCGACATCGTTGCTGCATCGTCGTTATGCTGATGGAGTTCTTGCTCGTGGATCTCCGTATCCTTTGGTGCACCTCACTTATGAAGAAGTTGCCAGATCTTGTATGACGAGATCAGGAGATTTGTTGCTTGGATCATCAACTTGGACTGCGAGAAGGACACGTCTCATCAACGCGCTTGCAAGCGTCTCCTCCGTCGGATTAGACTTGAGACAGGAGGTCTCCTGGTTTAGAGACTCGATCACAACCACACTTCAAGAGGTAACCCTAGTACCTATTTCTAGTTTAGATGAAGCGATCCAAGAAGTGTTCTTGGATCATGTGGTTTCATCATTTAAATTTTTTTATATTCCACTGCCCAGAGCGACTAGTGCGACTAGTCGCTCTCGATCGCATACGATGCTATCCTCACTCTTCCATGATGTGCTTGAGATTTTTTCCATATCCTTCTAGTGGTATCAGAGCCAAGTTTACGGAGGCTTTGGATATGATCCACACACCTACGAAGATTTGGGCTCGTTTGGGTTCGTGAGGATTTTAGCATTTCAATTTTCGCAGCCCTATCTTGTGGTAAGATTTCGGCCCTGTTTGAAGTGTTTAAACATGAAATTTTAACTTGGATAATGTTCCCCATTAATTAAGGAAATAGTAGGATTTGAGTTTGCATGATTTTGAATCCGATAACTCAAGATATGATCTTTTTAATAACCATATGTCCACTATTTCGGGGATGGAGATTAATGACGTAATTAAAGAGTTAATTACGAGTCCTAAATGCCTGGAAATGTGTAATTATCAATTGAGTTCTATTTTAAATCAAATTAACAAAGAAAATAAATTTATTTTTCATTAATTGGATTTAAAGTGATCTAGTTATGTTGATTTTAGTGAGTAGGGATCATTGTTGAAAATTAACAAATTTGATCATGAACCTTGTGATTGTCATTCAAAGAAATTAATGGAAATTAATTGTTAATTTTCTGAAATAATTATTGATAAATATTTGTAAAAGATTTAAAGATGACAATTATTTCTTTGAATGGCATCGCATTAACCAAAATGATAAGATAGTTGATCTTGACCACAATTGGTTAATATGAAATTTCCAACAAACATTGTTTTCATGAAAACTCTAATTTATCCCACAATAGTTGTAGGACAGCTTTTACATGCAAAACCTTGTTGCTTGAATAGGATTTGAGATTTTTTTTAGCAAATCTCCTTATAATATTATTAAAATGGTTTTGATGAATATTATATGGTATAACTTCGATTGAAAAATTGATGAACATCTCAAGTACAAAGTGATTGACTCGACATTCTTTTTTCCCTTGACGGATATGGTGCCTAGTTGGGGAGCGTTGGGGTAGCAGGTTGCACCATGTGTGGTCTGTCCCACTCCAGTCGGTACTAGACATGACAACGGGTAGGGAACAAATGATGCTTGAGAGATCATGACGTATTTTCTAATTATTAAAATTCTAATAATATGTATTTGAGATAATACCATAATTCAAGTAACAATTAATAATGTTTGTTGGATATTAATTGGATCATTAATTTGGTATGGTTAGATTGATTGGAATACAATTAAAATTAAGACACTCTATTATAAATAGATGTGTTATTTCCCTAGGAAGAATTAATCGTAATGAGTATGATTCATAATGATTAATTAGAATTTGAATATGGTATGGAGGATCACATAAGTGAGATCCATGGTCTCCCGTTAAGTTGAAGGGTTCCGTCGCCAGATATTGTATGTAGGAGATGTATGTCCGAAGTTGCAACTCCCGCATACAATCCATTTGGATCGGGCTCTTCCCTTCTCGAAAGAGTAAGGTTTGTATATGTAGTGAACCCAATATTGGGTCCTCATATTATTGGGGTGATATTGGATTGCGTATAGCCAGTATTAATCTTTTTGACGGTTGGTTCAATTAATTACGAGTCAACATCACCTTAGGGGTGGTGGGCCCAGGTGTTAAAGACCGAATTGGGAGATGCAAGTTGGACTTGCAAGGCAGAATGTGTTCCCGCTTCTTTTTATCAGAGTCACAGGTTCTCATATTATTGGGATGTGACAAAGATAGGAAAGGAGATTGCTGATCATGCTAGAGATATAATGGCAAGAATATGTCTTACATTGAAAGTGATTAAGGGAATGTACTTTCAGTGTTGACAAGGCAATACAACTTTGATATAAAAACTCCTAAATCAAAGTAAAATATGTATTTGTAAAATATATACACTTATGCAAATTTTTTATTTCAGATAATCCTTCGTTAAACCCACTCAATGTTATACTCAATAATACCTAGTAAAATATGAGGGATTAGACTCATGATCCATATATTATACTTGCAGTTGGACACACAATATATGTGGTTGCAATGTGCATGTTTCCTCATAATAATGAGGAATGACAATTAAATAGACAATAGGACTACAACCCTCGGGGTTTGTATTCTTCTATAATCTTGATCTCATCGAATATACTTTGGAAGTGACGTGTCGATGATGATTGTAATAGTCAATTAATCCTTATAAAAATTTAGGAAGATGTTTAAGGCATGCTCTTGACATTTTAATCATGAATGACATGGTTCACTGCATCATGCAGAATGGTGGCTCTGTAAGAGATGATGTATTCAAAATGTTTGAATACCTACCTGAACCAATGTTTTTAGAGTCTACATGGATGTAGACATGATGATTGTCATCATTCTACTGTCTATACTCTAGTCATTCATGAAACTTCATAACATTCATATTGTATGAATTAAGTGATGCATGTATAAATGATGGAGTGCTCTTATATTGAAATCTTTTGAATTCAACATAAGAGATTCCTTGTCTTGAACTATGGTTGTTTATAGATGAAGAGAGCACAGTGTAAGTGTGGGTCGGACCCAAGTAAGAAGGAAAGTCAAAGAGTTGACCTAGTTTTGTGACTTCAATATGGCATCCAGCTTGTTGGATGAATGCCAATACTGCAATAAGTTGATGTGTTGATAGTATGACTGTCAAGTCTGTCTATAATCCTTAGAGAAGGACTCGGATAGAGCATAAGAATAATCTACATAAATCATTGATATTGACTTGTTTTTTGAATAAGAGAAAGTCTTATAATTATTTCTCAATCTTCTAACAACACTTGCAATGGATTGCATATGTTTTAGAAGACTGGATAATTTGATCTTCAGGTTTAATAGTCATCTACATGGATTTTGATGCAATTGTTGCAACAATCTCTATTGGATAGATGGACTTCATATTTTCAGTGGGAGAACCATTTGTCTTAGAGAATGTCTCTATGACCTAGATATAAGAATACACTCGTAGTTTATTTCTAAATGTTGGAAATAGACATGAATTCTGGAATAAACCTATCATAAAGAGCTATCATGGATATATTTCAGATAGTAATCTGTCATCCAGTGGACTCTACTAAATTAGAAAATTAATGAATGGTTCATTAAGATTTCTAATATTGAAATTGAACCTTTAAAAGATCAATATGATGATGAAGACCATATAACAATAATCTGGCATCAAACTTTGGACATTTATTTGTTGATTTAATTAATAGACTTTTAAGAGATGAAACTTTAGAATGTCTAAAATTTCAAAGCTTACATATTTATGAATATTGTATTGGAAGTAAAATGTCCAATACACCCTTCACTGAGAATGGTGTTAGATGTCGAGGTATTCAAGATATCATACATATTGATGTATGCGGATCCTCTATATCATAGTAAACATTATGGATATGTAATATCTATTGATGATTACGTATGATTTGAGATTTGTTCTCTTCACCTAAGAAACCTTTGATGTATTCCTGAAATAAGAAACTTAAACGACAATTAAAGGTGAAACATTAATACCTCTTCAAACAAGATTGAGGATGTATTCCATATGTCAGTTAAGTCTAACAATGATCGGACTTCATGTGGCGAAGCTCCTGAGGACCATGACATGGAAAGATGGTTGGTAGCAATAGAAGTCTAAGATAGACTTCATATACAAGTGTTGTATATGGACCCTCAAGGATCCACCTATAAGGGTAAAACCTGTTACGTGTAAATGGATCTTCAAGAGAAAGAGGGAACCTGATGAGAAGGTAAAGACCTTCAAAGCACGGTTCGTAGCCATGAGCTACACATATGAAGAGAAGACATTGTTTGAAATAAGACTTGCTCTTAAGTGACCATGCTTAAACCCATCAGAATATTGCTGACTATATATACAAAACTTAACTTTGACATCTACAAGATGAAAGTCAATATTGCATTTCTCTATGAATACCTCTATGAGGATATTCATATGAAGTAGCCCCAGGGCTTCATGGTTGGGGAAAGCAAGATATGCAAGCTAAAGACTTCCATATATGGACTCAAATAAGCTTCTTGTAACTGGAACATCATATTTGATGAAATTATAAATATTATAATTTTAGATAGAGTCTTGATGAACCATATGAAGCGCAGTGGGATTGCCTTTGTGTTCATAGTGCTAAATGTAGATGATATCCTAATCATTTGAAATGATATAAGGATGATAGTAAGTGTTTTATGATCTAGCTATTCCATACCCTGAGATATGATCTCAAAGGATGCCTCATGATCTTAGTTCCGAAGGTGTTCAGAAGCAAAAAGAAGAGGCTATTGGGACCGTCACATTTGTAGTACACCTTGGACATATTTCATTCTTGGAAAATTCCAAGATAGGCTTCCTTCCCTCAAGATATGGTACTGACTTATCTATAGGGATAGCACCTCAAAGGGTTGAGGAAGTGAATGCTAAAACCGGTTGCCCTTACGCGTCAGTTACGAGAAGCCGAGTGTTTGCTAGATGTGTACAAAAGCCAAATATCTACCATGTTTGGGAGCAGTAAACTGTTACTAATCCTACAATGGAGATAAAACACTTGATTGCAGTAATAACTATATCTTCAAAGATGACAAGACTTTCGAGATAGTGAAAAGTTTAAGACTTTATAGATAGTGATCTAAAAGGTCTTAACTGTAGATACCTTAGGAGATAGAGATCTCCATGAATAAAGGTATTCTGATAAGGATTATGAAAACACTGGTTGAAACAATTATTAACCTATATTGTCAAGGACACTATAATTGCTTTATCAAGATTGAGTATTGGTTGCATAATATGCAACATTCGCATTGGATGCGAGCATTGTTACTAGGAGATATGCCCGTGCCGTGAAAGGACATGGCATAATCTTTTGGGAACACTGTGACTGATCAGCTTACCTAGCTATTTTCTAAATAGCCTATGATTGTCACATGAGTGTGGGGTTTAAATGATTAGCCCATTAATGGCTCTTTGGGCTAGTGGGAGATTGTTGGACATGCGAGACCACTGCGAGCCATTATGCGATAAATGTTATTGCAATTCACTCCTTAATCTGAAATGAAGAATAACTAATTTGCATAATAGGTTCCTTAGTGCAATTAGGGTTATGTACCATGGCCATCTTAATGATCATACAACTGTTGGTTCAATTATTGAATCATAGAAGCTAGTGCTTGGACGAATATCTAAAGAGTTAGATTGAGGACTCATCAAGAACCGTCAAATGATTGATAAGATGTGAAAAAAAATCCGAGTGGGTGGTACTTTTTTAAGAAAGCGGATCTCAAGTCTTTCCAAGTTGTGACAACCATTCCCAAGTGGCTGATCCAATATAGTACCTTTTCTATGGGATTGAACGGGAAGTATGCAATCTTCACCACCTCTAATGGAACATACATGTAGTGTATAGTGACACAAATGTGATCAAACTATTGGAGGCTGATGAATCCATAATTCATTAATATTTTTGTCGTATTTTGTCTTAAAACCCTTAACAAATACATGTTAATATTCATTAATTTGCACCTTTGATCAAAACCACATTCATTAATAAAAATGCACTTTTATGCATCAAAAATGTGTAAATAAATAAAAGAATAAAAATTAAAGAAAAGAAAAGAAGGCAGATTGTAAATATGTATATATGTACAATATGACTCAGGAAATATAAATATAGTTGTACGATATATTTATAACTTAACACCCTAGACCAAGTCAGCATGGTTTGGTTGACAAACAACTAAGTAGGGGGAGATAAGGAAAGAAAACCATAAAAATAATTAAAGTACTCTACACACACTCTTCATTATTTATTAAAATAATTACCAAATCTTCATTAATTTTAAATAAATTCATATGTGCAGATTTTTTACCAAATTATTTTCCGAATTATTCCTAAAATGTATATAAAATTATTTAAAAAAATTTAAAATATTATCTTGTATATATGGCAAGAAATCGAACTTTTAATTTGTTAAATTCTCAACCTTCCGAACATCATAACTTCCTCATACGAACTACAATTTCACTCGACACATCTTTAAAGTTCATAAAATTATATGAGATGAATACATAAGAATCGGAGTCCGTTTGCAAAAAGTCGGGTTTGGGACCTCATGACAACAGGGTTTTTGCGCTATTTATTTTATTTAGAATACACTATTTACAGCTTTATTAATTATTTTCATGATCTTGTATTTTCGCTATTATTTATTTCAGAATTTTTAAATCTTATTTATTTTTTTAATAAAATCCAAAACCCTAATTTATAGATGAAATTGAACTTTAGACTCATACCAGTATTTATTAATGTATCTAAATTAAATTATTAAAATCCACAAAAATTCACAAAGGAATTATTTATTGTTCTAATAATTAAGAAAATATAAAATTTATATATATTTAATTATTTATATAAAAATTCAAAATCTATTTATTAAGTATTATTTATACCTCTTTATTAATGTAATATTTATATTTCGAATAATATTTATTATCTATAAAATTAATTATACCATAATTTAGATAATTTAATTTTCTTCATTTTTTGTTTTTATACCTATTTAAAATAATGACATTTATTATTTATTACATAATTTATACTGAATTTCCAACATCTTGCCAACCAGGTGCTGATACGTGTCAACACCTAGTTCTTCTTCTCCGAGGAGACGATGCAACTTCTGTTCAACCAGCTGTTCTTCAACTAATTCTTACGCCCAAGTTCTAACTTCTTAGATCAATCTTAACCCTTCATTCTCTTCCGCCGCCGAACATTCGATCCACCCAACAAACTCTTCGACTCCTATATAATAGCTCATGATATTGGCAAATTCAAACAGACTTTCTCCAACTAACTTGAACCTCCCAGTTCCAATGTAGACTCTTCTCCTTCCAAGCCTTGTGTCGACTGACTACGGTGGTGACAACGCCCATCCGCCGCCCCGCGTGGAAGATGATCGTCGGAGGAGAAGCTCCAAGGTGAATCCTCGCCTTGCATCGCTGCCCAACGTCGCGTCCAGCTCTGGGAAGATCGACCGTCGATCTGCTATCAAAAGGTAATACACTTCTTCTTCCCAGATCTATTCCTTTACCTTCGCTATTTTCTTTCTCGACTTGCGTGTATCCATTAGTGACGATATTTGTGTCATTATATTCATTAATCACTCCTCTTATACGCATAACCCATCATCTCTCATATTCTTTTCAAAATTAAACCAATTTTTGTCTCATTTCCGCTACTTTTCACTACGTTTTTCATCGATTCTAGAAACATTATTTTGATGTTGCAATTCTTAATCCTTTGGTCGATATCTTCACAAATCGAGCACATAAAATCATTAATTGCAGATACACTAATCATTTGGAGCAACATCAGAACAATTGGAGCTTCCAAACACAAGGAACATTTCATTCAAAGAAGGTGCATCAACACTTATCAGCTCTAGGATCAGAGGGACCGCCATTTTCATCAACATTGAACCGTCACTTCCGGTCGACTACGGAGGAGCACCACTGTGGGCGAGCTCGAGGGGTGAAGGTGTCACCCCTCTGTCCCCATTGGAGGCCCCTCTGCTCATCACCGAGATGATCACCGAGAAGGAATTAGAGGAAACACCCTCATTGTTAGCTGCACGCAAGACCACAAGAACATGAAGAACACCAGGTCGCACAGGTGTGTGACATGTGTTCTTGATAAACGGCTCAGATTGCATGGACTCTTTTAATCCTGACCGTCTAATCCAAAGGGGTAGAAAATTGAAAAATAAGCCCAGTCAAGTTCCATAAATTCTCAACCGCCCCAAAAGATTCCAGAAATTGCATTTAGGTCCCCATACAGGGACCTAAATGCAATTCTTTTAGTTTTCTTTTCAATTCAGTCCCAGTGGGACCTTTCTATAATAAAAACATTGAACTTTTCTTTGCAGTTATGCCACTGGCTTGTTAGGGTTGTTTCGACCTTGAATTTTCAATATTTTTTCCACGTTTTTAGGGTAGCTTGATAACTACCCAGGACATTTTTCTATTATTTTTCATGATTTTTCGTCGCTTAATTTTGTCGTTTTGATTTTCGCCATCTTGAGTTAGTTTCGAGCCGGATTTCTTTTCAATTTCTTTCCTTGTAAAATCAAGAATAAAAGGACTTTTCCAGAATGTCTTCCTTGTTTCAAAAACTACAGTTTCAATATTCTGCCTCCTTGAGTTCGATCCAAGCATACTCACCTGGTAAAATAATTAGTAAACGATAAAATAGGGAAAAACGCCGTATTATCTCTCTCTCTCTCTCTCTCCTATTTTATCATAATTTTTGTTTATCAACGCGGTTTCCTCTCTACGGGTACATATGGTTCTTGATTTATGTGTCCGTGGAATATTGTGAAAAGTGTAAAATGATGGGCTTAAGCTCAAAATGCCCATGAATCGTAGGGACCCTAATACATGTGTTTATCTGTCCTACCCCTGGATTAGGGGCTTTTTTAAGGGTATTCTTAGACACCGGCTCAATAAGTGGATCATCTCCACCCACATTCTCACCTCCTCTAGGATTTCTATCCTCCTCTCCCATGTCTTGTATGTCATTCCTTAGCTCGATGATCATATCTGTCAATCCGGTTTGCATGTCAGCATGTTGAGTCAATTGTACATGAATGCCTTTTTGGAGGCTAGCATGGTGCCATTGGTCTCGTTCTTCTTAGCCATGGATCCTTTGCCCTTAGATGGCATCAAGTGCATTGTCTCAATTTCTACAAATGTACATTGCTCTGTATTATTCTTCATGAATGGTGGAGTCTCAAATGATAGTTCAAGATAAGAGTCAATCTTGAAGAATGTATTAATCTTGAAGAAACGATGTCTGAATGAGATCTACTCCAATCAGACATCTTCAATTTCAAGAGGAAAGACATGAGATCATGAAGTTGAACACAATAAGAAAGTGAGAAAAAGGCGGAAGTGCATGGAAGGATCTTTACACTAACAATCATACACGATACAAACCCTCGATTCACCAACTGGGCAAAAGTGGAGATCGTAAGAGTTAGATCTTTTTATTTTTTCAATGTACAAGAAGTTACTTACTACCAAATACACAAGGTGAGCTGCTGCTATCACCCAGTGTGCATACTCAAACCTCCCCAAACAATGGTACCATCTTCCCGAGTTGTTAGGTTCAATATCTGCCCCAAAGGGAGATAAGAGGAATAACACACCAAATTTATTTTCTATGGTCAGAGGCAAGTTCTTACAATTGCAACCATACACCAAAAAGTGATGTACAAGTATATGAGTCACAAGTCCAGGTATTTGAGCCCTATAGTTACGGTTGCGTCCTCACCAACACTATCTGGAGGTAAATACCTAGAAACATCAAGGTGGTTACTATCCCTAAAACAATGATGATTTGTCCTTACGTTTAGTCTTACGGTCAAGTTTCCTTTAGCGGACTCGATTTTATACAATTGTCATTTTTTGATTTTTTTCAAAAAATTCACCTATCGAAATTTCCAATTTCCTTTTGAAATTATGTGAGTGAAAAAGGGAAGGAATTTGAAAATGCCAATGAACGAGAAATCAATGATGAATACATGAGGTATAGGATGTATACGTTGTCACCAACATTATACATGGAGGGTGATCCATGCAGAATATAAAAGACGTAAAGTAACCTATATGACGCACGAGAACTGTCCTAGTGATAACTTCTATTAAGGGGCAAGGACGGGATAATTTCACTAGGTCTAAGATATGCTCTACTCTATAGGTATAGAATTCTTGCTTAGGGGCTTTGGATCTTATTAATTACATGACTCGAGAAAGGTAATAAAACATACTTCTAAGGACTGAAGCACATAAAACTGCGAGAAAACAAAGAATATGAAGGTGGTGAAAACAAAACAGGTGAGGTCCCCCAAGTGCGCCGGCACTTGGTGAAACAGACCATGCACAACCATGGTATATAATGGCATTTTACAAAAAAAAGGAAAAGAGGCAAGCACCAAATAAATAATTAAAAAATTTTACTAGAATAATGAATGAATAAATTTACTAAATAAAACAAAAATTTTCTAGGCAAAATTCTCCAAGTGACCGGTCTCCTCTAAATCTTCTCTTCATTCTCCTACACTCTTCTGCAACACGATGAAGAAATATGTCGCCTTTTATTCACTATGATGTACAGATGTTCTAAGAAAACTGACTTTGCTCGTCGTGCCCTCTAAAGAAAGAGTAAACACACGATAACGTAAGAAACATAGTTATGTAAATATGAGCAAAAATAAGATGAAATAAATATAGAAAATATAGACAAACAAATAAAGAGGGGATGTGAAGCAAAATGAGAAGAGAAAGTAAAAAATAGATTTAAAATGAAATCCTAAGTCCTATCTTGGGGATCTTTTAGTATCCAACACATCGGATCCTACAAGCACTTTATAAGATTCCTCTTGGCACACAATATTAAATTTGAGGGCTTACTCCTCAACAATGTGCAAGTCCATAATATATATGCACAAAAATATAAACGAAATAATTTAACCAAATAAATGATAAAATATAGAGAAAAAATATGTCAGTGAAATACACAATGAATGAATGTCAGAAAATATTGAGAAAAATAGAGAGAGTAAAACAAGTGTATAAAACTAAGAATAATAGGTCAAGAGAAAAATTTAATTGCTCCCATCGTGCCTCCCTGGCAATGATGCCTTTTGTTGAACATGGAATTCTTGGGATTTAAGTGAATTAAA
Source organism: Ottelia alismoides (assembly GCA_037367405.1). Taxonomy (NCBI): domain Eukaryota; kingdom Viridiplantae; phylum Streptophyta; class Magnoliopsida; order Alismatales; family Hydrocharitaceae; genus Ottelia; species Ottelia alismoides. The sequence continues at coordinate 338,015 of JAZKJV010007604.1, read as the reverse complement.
ATGCAGTGTTTGCAACCATAAAATTCCCTCAACAAAAAATAATTCGATTATTAAGCAAAATAAATGAACAAAATGTAGCCAGAGAAATTTGATAGTTAATTTCCATGTATAGAGTACAAGATCAAACTCGGGGAGGCTACAACAATCTCAAGGGTTATTCAATTTAATGAAAAATCAATTGAAGGAAACAAGAGAAATATATGAACACAACTATAGGTTTTTGTGCTTTTGATTTTTGTGTTTTTTATTTCTGTGTTTTTATTTGTATACTATTTGAGTCAAATACAATACTCATAATTAATTGATATTACAATATTTACAAATATGTATAAGAAAACAAATAAATAAATAAAGTTTATAGTATACATAGGTATAATATACAATAGTACCCTAATTAACCACATTTCACACCTTAACTCTGATTTTTATGAAATCACCTCCATTTTAAAGATTATTTAATTTGGAGAACGAAAGTGAGTTTGATAGATTCGGAGATCTGGTGGAAAATATATTGATATTGCAAGTTGAGATTTGCGACTTCTAAACATTGTTGTAATTTAAACAACAAAACTAAATTTTTTTTATTGCAATCATTTGTATTATTTACAAAATATTTTTATTCGTAATTTTCAAGAAGAAATCATTTTTATTTAAAATGACTATGGTGATTAATAAATTACAGAAAAGAATGTGTATTATGGACATTATTCCACATATGATGAAACTATACAAGGGATAAAATTATTTTTTGGATTTTTTGGTATTTTGGGCCTTATGTCCCCCACTTTATTCCTTGTCGATCAGGTCAGGTCTTGACTTTCCCTTAGGGTTAGAGTTAACCTGTATCTATTACATATATAGTCTTTATTTTCTTTATTTTTCCTGTATTTATTTATTTATTTTAGGTTAAAATAGTAATAAATATACATTATTTACACAAGAATTTGGGTTAGTAAAAGAATGGATTTATTGATATTTACATGTGTTTTTAATGTACTTTAAGCTAAAATAAATGAATAAAGATGATGAAATGCATATTCATCAGAGAGCCAGTGGAAACATCAAAAGTCACATATCTATGGCCATTGTACCCCAACCTGATCCAATGGCAATGGGGTATAAAAATAGAACTTATGTATTACAATAAAGCTTCAAAAAAGGGATAATCTATTGACTCAAGAAGAAAAAGTCCTAATACAAATGATATTGAATATAGTATTGAAAAAGTGCAATAGAAACACAAAAAAATGTACAGGTCTAAATGAAAATAAAATGCCTGTTGGAATATGCATATATTGGTATAGTCAACATGAAAACGTGAGACATATTTTGGTCAAATATTTATTTGGTAGTCGGCTTGTTTTTATATGGATTTTTGATTGCTCTGCATGAATCTTTTGTGCCTCTACGGATAAAGAATATTTCTTTTAGAACATGTTTTGAGGTCTCAGAAAAAATTTCCTAGTTGTTTATCCCTCATCCCAAGCTTTATTTCCACACGTACTCTGATCGTTAGATGTCCATGCTACCAGATAAAAGGCTCACACAGTCTCCCAACACCATTCGTAAGTTGATCGAAGTGCATAGTACGAAAGTACCGATCAACTCCCTGTTTAGAAGTTATACCCAAAATGAGGAGATCAAGTTAGACATTAAGGGCCTGTTTGGTTGCAGGGTTGGGCAGTGTTGGGTTGGGCTGTGTTGGGATGGGTGAATAGTAATCTGTGAGGAGGAAGTACTCTTGTGAATAGTAACCAGGGTTGGGCCAACCCTGCCCAACCCTGCAACCAAATAGGCCCTTAGGGTCAAACTGATCTACACATTGTCATGCAGAACTTGAAGAATTAAGTCAAAGACCTAAAGCTTCTAAAATCTTTTTTTCCAGTGAAGTTCCTTTTAAAATCAGGTGGATTGAGGTTAAATCAAGACACTTGTTGGTTTTGCTCTTAACTCTGTTTAGAACCCAAGAGCTTTTCACCAACACAGATTACATGTTGGATGAAGTGCAGATGCGTGAAATGCAAACACTTTTTTTTCATTTTTCATATTTGTTTTTTTTTAATTTTTAATTTTTTTACAAAAAATGTTTTTCATCCCATAAATAAAATATAGACTTACATGAAAGTACAAGCTATGAGTAATAAAATAGCTCAGGCTAAGCATAAGAATGTAAAATATAGACTTACATGAAAGTACAAGCTATGAGTAATAAAAAAGTCCTCAGAACACAAAAAGTGCAAGGAAGCCATAGCTCAGGCTAAGCATAAGAATGTAAAAAAATAAAATAAAATAGGGGGTATAGAATAGGGAGAAATAGAATTATGAGTAAATAAAGAAGGCATCGGTCCCCCTATACTTAGGCCTCGGCCTAGGTATAGGAAGACGTTGTACAAGAGAATTGATGGACGCGAGAGAGAGGATGGCCAATGATCATGGAGGTTCATGGACGATCTTTTTGGAAGCAGGTGATGGAAGGGAATAACTATAGAAAGAAGACGAAGCAATAGTTTTCTAGACATCGTCGGAGTTGTCCTCAAAAGAATAACACGGAAAGGTGAAGACAATCCAACTATTCCTATTCTTAAGCTACTGTCTCAAAGTTTGCTTAGTCCTAGGGCTATTTGTTTGTTCCTGGATCAATACTATGATGAACAAGTCTCGGTTTGGCTATAACAAATTGTTCTAGTGTATCGAATGAGACTAGGAGAGTCAACCCTATAAGAGTAATAGTAAAGAGCGGGGAAATTCCAACGTCGGTAGATATATGATTGATTGCTCTGATAAGGATCTAGAGCATCCAAACTCAGCTCCTCATCCAGACCTGATGAGGAATTCTCAGAAGAATCCTTATTGGGTATGTGGAAGGTAACTCTCTCAGTCGGTTTTTCTAGATACTGAAGCATTAAGAGGAAGATGAGAATGACACTGCTTGAGGTGTTCGAGGGAATGACTCGAGGGACCAGTGCTCTCCTTCTTCTTATCAAATAACTGACTTGATGATGGAGAATCCTATTTATTGGGATGTGTCAATCTGGACCTGGTTGTCTCTTTTGGTGGTGGTCTAGGAGGTGTGGTGCTGATGATCGGGTCCTCATCAGATGAATGATCATTGTAATATTCTTCCTCAGTCAACGGACATTTTGCGTGCGGTGTGTCAGTGGTGCTCCAAGTTGGCATAACCTATGTAGAATCACAATAATGATCAAGGCAATCTAAAATAAATATGTCTGCGTGTGGTGAATCAGATGTGTCTAGTTTGGTAGAAAATGTCACCTTTTAATGTCTTAAAGTTTTGGAGACATAATAGGTTCCCTTAATCCGATCTTTAAGTGGTTCAAGTATTCCAATAAATACAACTACCTCAAAAATTTGACCACTTAAATAATCATGATAATATTCATAAATACGATACGATTCCTTATAAGCTCATTTATATGGTTTCATCATGGTAGTGGTGTCAGGTTGGTAAGACTCAAGGTTTTGTTAAATTGTCGGTTTCTAGGGTGTCTCTCCTAAGGTTTGTGTCTGTGTTTCATGGGGGAGGTCTGATCATGTGAAGTGGTAGTCTCCTGATCACGATTGTCGGTTTCAAATTCGGTTATCTCAGGGTCTGGTGTGTCCTCAAAAGTTTGATCACTAAGATTTTAGGTTTGGGAATTTAACATATTGAGCCTCACAAACAATGATTTCCTTAGTAGAGGCTAAGAATGACTTTCTTAGAGTAATTGGAGACTCAGACAACTCTCTATGGTGCTCGATGTCCAGGAAAATGAAGTACACTCTATGTTTGAGACCTTGGAAGCTCATGATGATTAAAACAATTCCTCTCGGTCTCTTAATGGATCGGTATGAAAATTGAACGATTAGTTTGGTCTTTCTAAGCAGTCTGAGCTAGGGTCGGTTAAACACAAACTTCGGAAGGATGTTTAGGTTCGAGTCACCATCAATCCAAACATGGGTGAATTAAGTGTTCTCAATTTGGCAAGTAACCCTAGATAAGCATTTGGATTTGTGTCTTTTGCTCTTTTTAGTCATTACCATTGAACTGACCATAGTGACTAGATGAAATTATGTTCTAGATATCTTTCTGCCCATCTTCTTTCCTGATAATAAACTCTTCACAAATCTCTAAAGATGGGGCACATACTCTATGGCCTTGATCAATGGAAGCTCCAAGATTATACTTTTACAAAATGCTTCTATATCTATGTTGTCCAACATTTTTAAATTTTCTAATTATTTTGGTATTTTTAATGATGTCAATAGAAGGGTCGATGGATGTCTAGATGCTTGTGGTAAGTCTGTTTGAAATTTTTCACATGAAATATATTGGGTTCGCTCTATGTAGTCCTCACTTCTCCAATTTTCACTATGTCCTTTACTATTTCGCTGACATTATCAAGTTATTCCGTCATCTTATCGTGACTCAAAGTTGATTGACTATACTTGGCATGTTGTGACTCCGGTATTTATTCCTGAGCCATGTAAAAGTCATTCTTAGTGACGGTGGTTGGGTCATGAGTCTAGTTTCTTTAACTCTGGCTCACAAGGGTCTGGTAAAGGGAAAATATATTATATGTGGGGAGAGACTCATAATGAGTAGTTGATAAATTCATGATTCATCATACTGAAAGATTAAAATAGATCCCCGTTCCCAATAAATTAGCCGCATTACATCATTTATCCTGCATTTTTATCATTGATGAATGTAAAATGAATATTTGCATTTTAACACCCATAATTGCATTCATAATCATATTCACATTTTCATCCAGCTTCACGCATTTTTAACTAATTCATGCTAAATCCAAATCACCTAAAACCAACTCCATCATGTACATATTACTAACAAGATTAAAAAATTATTAAAAATTTACTAACTCAAATAATTGACCTGTGAGACAAAACTCCAATTTCAGACCAGAAAGACTAAAATGCTCATATCTTCGTCATGCAATGTCCGATTTAGGTCTGCTCACTTTCAAAATAATACATATTCAAAGACCTTCAAAACAAGACGAATTTCATAAAAATCGGAGCTCCTATGTGAAAGTTGGGTTTTGGGCATCTTTTGCGCATTTTGTGTTTTACCCGTTTTCGTCTTATTGTTTTATGTACAAAATAACTCCTTTCCTCTTAACTTTTTTCTTATATATTCTTTGATGAAAGTTGTAATAAAATCCACAAAAATCTAAATTAAGAATGATACTGAAATCAAAGAAACTGACGGAGACTTGGTGTTCTTTGTGAGTCTATACTAATTTATCACGTTTTCTTCTTTATTTTATTTCCCTATATTGTTATTTTAAAAAAAGAAAAAAAATATTATGTAAATATTTATCTTTGAATTTATCATTATTTTTCTTGATTTTTTACCTTAATTACATTTCTACCAATAAAAATCTCCTCACAACCCTACCAATAAAAATTCGATGTTCTATGCACATAGAGTATACCAAAAATACCATTTTGCACAGATGACCTTTTTTGCTCTTGGTCTCTTCATAAAAGTAGTAGAATTCATCGAGCGAGAAATTTTCATGTTGATCACTTTTCAATCAGAGGTCATTTGCTATTTCTTTCTTATTTATATTCGTATTTTTATTTTTGATTTTTCTAGAGTCGGCATGTGGCCGCTCTTGAAGCCGCCACGTGTTACTCATTTTTAGCAACTTTATTACTTTATTTTCATCTAAAAAATAAATAAAAATCTATTTTTCATGTCTCCTCACGTGCCATGCACGTGATGGCCCTCTTCCCATGATTCTTTATCTTCTCCAGTCAAAAGTCGTTCCTCTGCTCCTCCCCTTATCTCGTGCCGTCTGCTCCTGCGATTGCGCAACCACCAGATCCCGTAACCACATCTTTCTATCTTCTCCTTAATCTCCCCAACTCCCTATATAGTCCCACGCCTGACATGCATAGAGCTCATCCTCCAATACCCACACGAGAGGGAGAGAGCGTGAGATGGAGGACGGTGACAGGTACCTTCCATCTCAGCCTTAGTCACCCCGACGAGATCTATTGAAGCCTCCCATTCTTTCGCAATCACGATCGAGGCGAGGACCTAGGAGTGGCGTCTCACGCCATCCACTCCAGGCGAAACCCCATCCCCATCTTCTTCTTCTACCCTCTTTTCTAAATCCCTGGTTCTGTCGCATTTCCTCTATTCTACCAATCGCAACTTCTGCGCCTCCTCATCAACCACCTGTGACGGTAGCTCTGCAATCATCACAGTCCGTCGTAAACCTCACCCCACTCCTGGAGCAAAGCCCTACTCTGTCGCCTTCATCCGGTGCCCCTACACTAGATTACCAGCGCGACAGCTACCCACACAGCCTGTAGGCGCATCCATGACCTCCTCTGTAACCATCGCAATCCACCTTCCAGCACCAGTTTGATGCCCCTCAACCCTCGAAGAGCCCTCTGTCACTACAAGCGCCCACCTTCACATGTTCACAGCTAGAGGTACAATGAAGTAGCGGTCTGTGTGCCTCCGCAACATCAACCTTGATCTCCAAGCGTCGTTGACACCACGCAGGATGGGAGTAGCCCACGTCGTGCCTGCACCGTTGATCCGAGGCTAACCTCCCCCGATGCCGACATTTGCGCTCTCCGTCGCACAGACAGAAGCCCCTATCACATCTCCTACTTTCCTACACCCAACTGGATCCTATCAATCCTGGGAGGAAAAACTCCCCTATCACATCGCCCATGTAGTTCTCGGCCATCACCTCGTTGATGTCCCAGTCCCGGTTGTACACTCAGGGCAGACCCCAGCAGCCAGGACCCGTGCAATACCAGAGGATAGCACGGGTCGACGCCGGTCCTTCCAGTTCCTCCGCATTAGCAGCAGCACGGGCAGAGTCATCAGCTGCAGACATGGGCATCATTAGCGAGAAGTTGGATCGGATGGAGCTGATTGAGAAGAAGCAATGCCAGGGCATCACTCAGGTGGAGCAGATGGCACAAACTCTGAGCGACATGAAGACCCAGCTCATGTGTCTCCAGGAGGCACAGACAGCTTCCCAGCCCCGTCTTCAGTCGCGAGGCGATCACGGAAGCAGCAGCAACTCGCCCCAGTGCTCTAGCTCACTCCAGCAGCCTAGACAGGTTCACCTTGTACAGGCGGAGCCGTACCAACAGCCGCAGCCCACCTACCAGTCACCACCGTCTCCAGACTTGCAGATGGTGGTATATGAGCCAGATCGGCCTCTGGCAGTACGCCCGCCAGCCCAGTACGATGCAGAGCCGTTGATGGATGTCAACGGGATTTGGTATGACCGCCCTCAGCCCGGTATCCGACGAGACCATCCCGAATTCCGATGGGGGATCGGAGGTACCCAGCCCCAGCAGCAGCCGTCAGGACAGGGTGGCCAGTTCAACCATTAGAGAGAGCACCAGCCGCAACAGCAGCCCCCAGTGTACCCACCACCACAGCAACAGCAGTCGTCCTATGGTCCTCGTCCCTATTAGCAGGGACAATTGTGGAGGCGTGAGCAGCCTCACCAGCAGCAGCAGCATCACCCATACCCCTCTCACCCACAGCAGCAGATCCAGCAGCCTCACTACCAGAGAGGCTACCCGTCGGGTTCCCATGAGAACCCTGTCTTGGATGACATAGCTCGCCTTCTCACATATCAGCAGGCTACTTTTCGACGGGAGATGGGCGAGTTCCGCCAGGAGATGCGGGACATTGTGAGAGGGAAGGCCGCCATCCCTGTCCAGATAGAGCTAAACCCCAACAGCCTGAAGCGGAAATCTAAGCAGGTAGCTTGTACTGAGTATACCACTCCTAGTGATGCATTTGGTGATATGACTGGATATCTGTTTGATACTGATTTTGTCACACTTAGGAGCGGTACGATGCAAGCAGGCGGTGGCTCGTCTGAGCCACATCACGAGGATCCACCCAGAGCGCCCGAAGAGGAGGAGGAGAGCGGTACTGAGGCCGCCAGAGATGATGATGGTGGTGCTGATGCCGCCATTTCACCAGTTCGAGGAGGCGGTACTGATGCCACCCACAATGCCGAGCCAGAGCGCGGTACTGAGGCCGCGAGTCTTCCAACTGATCCAGCCGATGGTGGTACTGAGGCTACCCATACTTCTAAGAGACCTGTTATTTTTCCTACTTCTGATGTATCTTAGAACTCTGTTGTGAATAAAGGAAAAGGTTTGGTTTTTTCTGGTCCCACTGTGGTGCTTGATGTATGTGCAGATCCGACCGTCGAGCCGTCTAGACCTTTTCCTAGTCCTTCATCTGAGAAGGACCTAGTGATCCCCTTCCCTAGAGCCCTTCAGATGGGGAAGGGGAAGAAAACAGAAAATCCAAAAAAGAGAGATCAGGAAGAGTTCAACCAGCAGATGATAGATCGTTTTCACATACAACTGACTCTTCAGGAGGCTTTGCAGCACATCCCCCTTCTTCAGCGTTCTTTGAGAGACAGGACCACAGTCAGGAGGAAGAGGAGGAACCACCACTCTGAGATCCATGTGCTGATGAAAGCCACGTGTTTTGCGATCCAGAACCGTCTGCCGGCCAAGAGGCCAGATTCAGGAGCCCCTTATGTCAGATGCCATATCAGTGAGCAGAGGTTCGACCGTACTCTATTAGATAGTGGATCATCGATCAACCTCCTTCCAGCAGCTCTTCTCGACCGCTTCAAGTTGGACACTCTCAGACAGAGCAGAACAGTCCTTCAGTTTCTGATAGATCTGTCAAGAGGCCGAAGGGGTTGTTGGGAGACGTTGTCGTCACTATTCAGGGCCTGCAATTCCCCGTGGACTTCGTAGTGTTGGACATGGAGATCCCTGATTCAGTGACCGATACCCCCATCATTCTCGGTCGTCCGTTCTTGGCCACAGCCAAGGCGGTGACTGATCATGATAGCGGGAAGGTATACTTTCGCATCGAGGGCGAAAGTGTACAAATAGAGACGGTCGAGGACAGCAGAGCCAGAGAGAGATCATGCTCAGAGACCACTTCAGATACAGAGCAGCTGACAGATGCAAGGCTAGACATCCACCAGGACTGTGACTTTGTGATCACAGACTATGAGGCAGTTCGGGCAGACCCAGCAGCACAGGCCATCCTCTCATTTTCAAACACCGCTGATGCAGAGATGACAACAGAGGAGAGCTTGGATAGCACATTCCTGGTTCAGGATACTTTAGAGGCAGCAGAGCAGGTCCTCAACCGCGAGACATATTTTTGTGATGATGGTGATACTGATGCCACTACAAATGATGCAGATCCCTCAGAGTCAGAGTCTGATTGGGCAGATTGTGAGGATTATATGCCAGACCTGATTTCCACTGAGCCTACTGCTGAGGAAGACGTAGATGCCGAGCAGATCAGAGACAGTTCAGTTGAGCAGCCTCTTCAGATCCAGTTTGCGAGAGTACGCTCTGATTCTCCCGGGCAGATTTGGCAGCATACACGCGACTTCTTTCGAAGCCAGATTTGCCAGCACCTAGTTGTCCAGAGCAGAAGCCACTTCCTGCATCGTTGAAGTATAGATTCCTTGTGGGTGAGCATGAGATGTACACAGTCATTATCTCAGCTGATTTGACTGGAGAGCAGGAATCCCGTTTGATGGGGGTTCTTGAAAAGAACCGCAAGGCAATAGGATGGAGCGTAGCAGATCTCCAGGGGATTAGTCCGGCCCTGTGCTCCCACCATATCTATCTCGAGGATGAGGCGAAGCCGTCGCGTGAGTTCCAGTGGCGGCTGAACCCAAATCTGAGAGAGGTTGTCATGAAGGAAATTTCAAAATGGTGGAGCGCCGATTTTATCTATCCCATCTCCGACTCCAAGTGGGTCAGCCCTTTGCATGTGGTGCCCAAGAAGACAGGCATCACTACAGTGATTAGCGAGTCTGGAGAGGAGATTGCTACACGAGTACCCACTTCTTGGCGGGTTTGTGTTGACTACAGGAGACTCAACCAGGCCACCAAGAAGGATCATTTCCCCCTGCCCTTTATTGATCATATCATTGAGAGACTGGCAGGGAAAAGCCATTACTGTTTTCTGGATGGGTACTCGGGCTACAACCAGGTGGCCATCGCTCCTGAGGACCAGGAGAAGACCACCTTTTCCTGTCCCTTCGGCACATACGCCTTCCAACACATGCCATTTGGGCTATGCAATGCCCCTGTGACTTTTCAGAGATGCATGGTGTCGATCTTTTCAGACATGGTAGGGGAGTGCTTGAAGGTCTTCATGGATGATTTCTCGGTTTACGGCGACGGATTTGACTCCTATCATGACTGCCTAGATCGAGTACTTCAGCGATGCATAGAGGTTCGCTTGGTTCTATCTTGGGAGAAGAGTCACTTCATGGTGACTCAAGGGACGGTGCTTGGCCACATCATCTCCAACAGGGGCATGGAGGTTGATCCGGCCAAGGTGGATGTCATTAGAAAACTCACACCACCGTCCAACTTGCGGCAGTTACAGTCTTTCCTGGGGTACGTCGGTTTCTATCGACGATTCATTCGTGATTTCAGTAGGGTTGCCCGGCCGTTGACTGACTTGCTGACGAAAGACACCGAGTTCCTTGTCGATGACAAGTGTCTTTTGTCATTTGAGACTCTCAAGCATTGTATTGTTGAGGCTCCTGTCCTCCAGCCACCAGATTGGTCTCTCCCATTCCAGATCATGACAGACACCTCCGATTTTGCTGTGGGGGTCGTGCTGGGACAGAGGAGGGATGGAGTCCCCTTTGCTATCCACTACGCTAGCCGCACATTGGATTCTGCCCAGCGGAATTATATAGTCATAGAGAAGGAGATGCTAGCAGTGGTGTTCGCCCTAGATAATTTCAGATCTTACATCATTAGATCTAGAGAGACTTTGTATACTGATCATACCGCCATCCGATACCTCATGGCAAAGAAGGATGCCAAGGCCAGACTGACTAGATGGATCCTTCTACTCCAGGAGTTCGACATTGAGATCGAGGATAAGCCAGGAGTCAAGAACGTGGTGGCGGATCATCTCTCCCGTTTAGAGAAGCCTGAGGAGTCTGAGCAGATTGATCCCATTTGTGAGACCTTCCCAGATGAGGCGATCCTTGTTATCGCCTCACTCCCGTGGTATGCCGATATTGTGAACTTTCTTGTTGCTAAGAAAGTCCCACAAGGTTGGCCCAGGCAGAGGCTTGAGACCTTCCTCGCGAAGGCCAAGTCCTACCACTTGGAGGATCCCATCCTTTACCACGAAGGAGGGGATAGCGTCTGGCGTAGGTGCATTCCTCAGGAGGAGCACCATAGCGTCCTCACTTACTGCCACAAGCTTGAGGCAGGAGGACATCACTCTGGGAGGAGAACGGCACAGAAAGTGCTCCAATCTGGCTTGTGGTGGCCTACCCTCTTCAAGGACTCTGATGAGTTCGTGAAGAGGTGTACTGACTGTCAGAGGATGGGCACTTGTGGACAGCGTGATATGATGCCAATGCAGCCCATACACTTCTGTGAGGTTTTTGATGCATGGGGCATCGATTTCATGGGTCCATTCCCTAAGAGTCAGGGATTTGAGTACATTCTGTTGGCCGTTGACTATGTTAGTCGTTGGGTTGAGGCTATCCCCGCCCGAGCCGCTGATGCCAGGACAGTTTGTAGATTTTTGAGGAAGCACATCAGCACGCGGCTCGGGGTACCTCGAGTATTGATTTCAGATGGGGGGTCTCATTTCATCAACGACCAGGTGAAGGCACTTGCTAGCGAGTTCGGCATAGACCATCGTATTGCTACACCTTACCATCCACAGACGAATGGTCTAGCCGAGGTGTCGAACAGGGAGATCAAGACTATATTGCAGAAAGTCGTCCGCCCTGACCAAAAGGATTGGTCACAGCTTTTGGACTCGATTTTGTGGGCATATAGGACGTTTTTCAAGACACCATTGGGCACATCTCCCTTTCACCTCGTATATGGCAAGCCGTGCCATTTACCTGTTGAGTTGAGGCACAAGTCACTTTGGGCAGTCACTGAGATACTTATGGATCCAGATAGTGTAGGAGACCAGAGGAGGGCAGAGTTAGCAGCCCTGGAGGAGCTTCGTGATACCGCCTTCTCAAACAGCCTACAATATAAGGAGAGAGTGAAAGAGTGGCATGATTCTCATATCAGCCACAAGCATTTTGAGCGTGGACAGAGAGTATGGTTGTTTGATGCTAGGATTCGTCTATTTCCAGGGAAGCTACAGAGCAAATGGAAGGGACCTTATCTTGTGAGAAAGGTACACGACAACGGTAGCATTGATATATCCGAGTTGTCTTCTGAGAGTACCTTTCGATTGAACGACCAGCGGCTCAAGCCATTTCTAGATCATGAGTCGCGGGTCGTTGATGTTGCCCCGATTCATTTTGCGTGAGATGTGGTCTCTTGACTCACATCTATTGCATCTCACGCCTGATTATCACTGTTCTTCTGACCTGTATAGATCCAGTTGTCCATATCACTCTATTCTTTAGTCCCACATCCCTTTTCTGATCTTATAATTATGCTATACTTAGGGTGTACTTTACCCTATGTATAGGGGGATGTAGGACCTTCGGGTATTCTTTTCATTCTTTCTACCCCTGTTTTGTTGCCCATACTTAGGGATATTTTACCCTAAGTATAGGGGGGGCAGACTCTGTACATCCTTCACTCGGACTTCCCTTCATGTACAACTTGCTATACTTAGGATTATTTGATCCTAAGTATAGGGGGAAACCACCGAGTTCTCCTCACTCTATTCATTCATTCATCTCTGTATCTAGCCATTCCTTTTCACTTCCCTTTACTAAGCACGAGTTATGTCTTCTTCATCGCTCTTGATCACTCTGAGGACATCGTTCGAGCTAAGTATGGGGGTGTATATATTTCATATATACTTTAGCCATAACTCGTACTTTGTGTGAGTGTGTAATAAATAAAATGGCTAAAAACCCTAAAAACCCATAAAATTAAAATTTTTTTCCCTTGTATATATAAGATTAATTTTGCACATACATAGATAGTGTACAAATTATTTTTGTAAAAATGTTTTCAAAAATCTTTTGTGTAAAGTTTGTGGAAATATTTTCTTATCAAAATTATGTATTGAGTACAAAATTTTTCCAAAATGTTTTGAAAATCAAAAGTTTGCAAAAATCTTGTGTAAATGTGTGTAAATACTTTTGCAAAACTTGCATTTCATGCATTCATCCATTCATGATTTAAAAACATTTTGCAAAAATTTTGCATGATTGTGAATATTTGTAAATAGCATCTTTGTAAATATTTATATAGTTTTTCCTGGATCATAGTTGACATTTAAACTAGCCTGGAATTAAATTGGGAAATGGAGCTTGATTAAGATCTTAATCCACCTAATTCTAAGAGGAACCTTATAGGGCTTAGGGTTAAGGCTTTTCAGGTCCATTGGGACTTAATTCTTTGAGTCCACTAGGCTATGAGCATATGTCATCTTGATGAGCCTAAGTAGAGAACTTAACAACACACGCATGACTCTTAGAGACAATGGCTTGACTTGCACCAACACCTTACACATAGCTCTCCACGGATGAGGTGGTGAGGAGGCAGTTTCCTTTGGCTTGGGGTAGCATATGAGTGTAGTACTTCTAGGCGGAACCTCTCTTCTACTTCTAGTGAAGGAAGTGCGTCTCAACTTGATCTAGTGGTAATGAAGGCTAAAGACAGAAGCCGTGGGTTGCAATAAAGCTTGAAAAGAGGGATAGTCTACTGGCTCAAGAGGAAAAACTCCTTGTGTATGCTGCACCATGTAGATATGTTGTACAGTTGCACACAAAAAAAATGTGCAAAAAGAAAAGAAGTCCAAAAAAGTGGTGTCGGATTGAAAATTTAATAACCCCACCGGAGTGTATATAGTCAAATAAAGCAAAAGCTTATGGTATCCATGTTATATCTCATGATGCTTGCAGCGGGAGACTTAGCTACACTAGTTGGGATCCCCGGGATACATGGCTACACTGGCCATGGTCCATTCTTCATCTTCTTCCCCCTCTTCTTGAGCCGGTTGCACTTGAACTTAGAAGGGAATACCCCGCTTCTCGAGGAAAGAGTTGCTAGACCGAGGCATTAGAGTTACCAGGTTGGGGGAGGTTGTTTCTTTATTACTTCTGAGGTGGGGAGCTACATATCACTTACACTACATGGGAAGATTCATGGTCATTAGAGTTTACGTATGTAGACTTGTTCTGATCTGGTTTATTGAGGAGTCTTGTCCATAGATTGGTGGAACATAGAGGTTGTTGAGTTTTAAGCTTAAGTCCAAATAAGGTTCCGACATATTAATAATCCAAAGAGCTGATCGAGCTCCATATTTCAATTTAATGAAGGGGAGTTTAATAATCAGCCTTAATCCATGTATATTCTCCTCTTTTTCTTTTTCTTTCTTTCTTTTTCACTTCTTTTTCAAATAAGTGTTTGCTAAGGGACTAGCAAAGTTAAGTATAGGGGGGTGATGAATACCCATTCATCACTCTTTATTCTTATATTTTAGCTACAAAAACCTTTGCAAATACATGTATATTCATGTAAATACAAATAATTACTAAAAGCATGCATTGTATAAAGATTAATAATTAGCATGTTTTCGTGCAAAAATAAAAGAATAAAGGGACAAAAGAAAAAGAGGGAAATATTTAGAATAAATATTGAGCAACCTAACCCCAAGGGAGGGCTCAGCATGGGCCTGACCGCATAAAAGCCAAAGTAGAGAGAGATAGGGTGCTCATGTGTGTAAATATACCTGTAAATACAATAAATATATTTTCCTTCAAAAATGGAATATAATGTGCTTGTATATATTTGTATATATTTATAAATACAAAATCAAGATAAAAATGAAAAAAAATTAAAAGAAGATAAAAATCACCTACCTTGTACATATTCATCATGTACATAGTCACCTTATCTATATTTATTTCACCTTGTAAATAAATAAAATAAAATCCCTAAAAAATTGTATATATTCCATAATTTAAGTTGTAAGTAAAGAAAATAAAAATCACAGAAATAAAATAAAAACAAAAAGAAATAAAAATAAAAATCAAAGCCACCTTGTATATATACCATACATGGATATAAATAAAACTATTTATTGCAACCATGTACATAATTGATAAAAATAAAATAAAAATACCATATTATTCCTTTCATCCTATAAATAAATAAAATATAAAATTGGGATAATTTGTACAAAACTAAACAATTAAAAATTAAAAATTAAAAATACATATGTATATACATGTATATAATAATAATATTTTGTAAATACCTAAATTATATTTCAAAAAAATAAATAAAAATCACTAAAAAATAGTTTGAAAATAAATAAACATTCATCATTTTTAAAGTTTTTTGAAAATAAGTCATTTATTATTTTTAAATGATTTTATAAACAATTAAAAAAATGAAATTATCTGATTGGTCCACGGGGGATTGTGGACCTCCGGTCAACTCTCCCCCGCGGACCATTCTCTTGCGGATCCAAGCAACTGACCCGATTTCTACACATTTTCCCCGCCTAATCCGTCCTTCAAATCCTTAAACCCCGGGTCCTACTACTTCCCTGCAGATCCGAGATCAACGCCCGGAGATTCACATCAGGGTCCGCGCTCTGATCGAGTCACCCGACTCCCATCTTCTCGGACCCCTAACCCTATTTAATCCGAGCTCCGCCGCACGATTCCAGCATCTTTGGCTCCCCACCTTTGATTCCCGTGACCTCCACTGCCTTCCCTGAGGTGACAGCTCTCCGTTGGCGGTGTCGAAGAGAGGAGAAGGTGCCCGAACCTCTGATCCGGCGAGCAAGCGCCGCCGTGCTACGCCTGAAGCAGGAGCTCGAGCCTCGGGCCTCGACGACCCGCGAGGCAACGACCCAGAGCTTCCCAAGCTCACGCCCAGTCGATCCCTATGCTTAGGTAGTCTTAGTTTCCCTTCTGCTTCTGTGATTTTCCATTATGCCCAAATTGATCCCTCGCTGTTCACCGTCGATTCTGGCCACCTCCACCTTCGCCTCGATCATCGGACCTCACCATTACGATCGCCTTCTTCCCGCGCACGTTCTACGCCCCTCCATTCAACCCAGCTCGCACAGGAGCTGGGGTTTCGAGCTCCACCGTCTACCCCTCACTGGAGCTCGACCGCCCCGCCTCACCGACCACCGTCACCCCCTCTCACAGGGTGGAGGCACTTTGCCCTCGACCCGCGAGTCTGCTGGTGCACTTTGCAGGTACATCCGAGGCTTGGACCATCTGGTCCAGCAGCTTTGCCTCTGCCGAACTCTCCAGAGCTCCTCGGAGCTCCATTGAATCATCGGAGGCCGCCATACGACGCGGGAGCCCACAGAGCTTCTTATCCGATCATCAGAGTCCTGCGAGGAGGCCAGGAGTGCGCACAGCGGGCCGGCGATGGTCGCCGACCATCAGTTCTTCCTTGACCTCCAGCTATCGTCCGATACACCTCCAGCTCCAGTTTGCATCCCAGCCGTTCATCTGAGGAGCCACCAGCAGCGTCAGATCTTTGGAGGAGCGATCCAGACCGTTCGTTCGCCGAGGTTTAGCCACAGAGCCTCACGTCCGTTCGATCTTCCACGTGACGACGCCTTGGCCGTTCGATCAGTCCGAGGATTCCAGCGTTGGGCGCCACCTCTTCCCAGTCGTCGATTAGCACACGTGGTGCCCATCTGACGGTCGACTTAATAAAGGGTAATTTACCCTTAGGCCCTTATATTTTTAGTAGTTTGCTTTCAGTCATGTAAATATTTTTAGGATTTTATTTACGTAAGGTAATTTGCATGTTGGACCTTATCTTTTCTGCTATTTGCATGTATACCCCTGCCTGTAGTGTATTACGTGCGTCGACACGTGTTTATTTGGGATATTTGCATTGATAGCCTTGTAGTTCTGGGATGTTCATGAATGAATGAAAACTTTTAGATAATTGCATATATACCCCTGTGCGTGGTTTATTTGTGCATGTGCATATATTTTTGGGTATTTTACAGTAAAGCCCTCAGACTTTTGGTACATGTTGCCAATTAGTCCGAGAACTTTACTTTTATTGCAATTAGGTACCTGTATACCCCAGACACGTGCCTCGCGCATGCCTTCTTGGCATTTTTGCACCAGACCCCCTGGAGCTTCTAGTATTTACGTACAGGTCCCTGTACACTGTACCTAGGTTTTGATTTTGAATAAAATATCAAACTCACTCCAAATTCAATGAAAATTGGACCCATGGCTCTTGCCATGTTGTAAAATTTTCTAGAATTTTTGGGGACATTTTTGATTTCATTTGCTATTTTTAAAAATTCAAAAATGAGCTTTTTCTTTACTTTTTGACTTGGAAAATCACAAAAAATATTAAAACTCATCTAAAAATTACAAAAAATTAGCTAATGTGTATTTTGTCTTGTTTGATTTTCTGACCAATTTTGGTCATTTTTCATTATATAAAATTCATAAACATTGAAAAATACTTAACAAACTATAAACATTCTAATAATTATTCCAAAAATCCAAAAACAATATTTCCAGTGCCCAAATTTTCTGTAAACTTTCTAGTTTATAGGACAATTACCTCTAGGAGTTAGGAGGGCCTTTTTGCATTTTAAATTGCCCTTTTACTCCTGACTAGACAATACCTTCATCTCCTTGCCTTGTTTGATTTTTAGAAAATTAAATAAAAATAAGAAAAATACCGAAAATGACCCAAAAATAGTAAAAAACATAAAATACATAAAAATATTTTTATTTGAATTTTTGATGATTTTTGATGTATTAAATAATTGCTTGAATTGGCTTGTTTCCTTGTCTTCTTCACTTTCTCTATTAACCAAAAATCCAAAAAAAATTATAAAAATTTAAAATCCACCAAAAAAAATTCATTTGTTTATATTGCCCTATTTTTTACTACTTCGTAGGCCGCAAGGCTATCACGTGCTCCCTGAGTCCGACCCTGGTCGCTATACCAGGCTAATCTAATAGCCAAGACCGCTATCGCTTTTACTTGATTTTTCTCTGATTTTGGTGGTCTGAACTTCATTTTCTTGTTGATCCGGATTTCCCGAGCGATTAAGGTCGCAACGACCTTTGTTTATATTCCTCTACCCTAGTTGCTTGGGAATTCTGCGGTCATCAGATGACAATTGTGTCTGAACCCCCCGAGGATTCATCAATTGCGCAAGAACCCCAAGGATAAGGGTCACGTGCTTGGCACGTGACTGTTTGGTAAAATTGTAATAAATCCCCCAACAGTATATATAATTACTTTTAAATCCTTTCACTGAAATTTATTTATTTTTATACTTTGTAATATTGCAAAAAGAACCATGTGTTCTTTTGCCATTTTGAACCTCATTATCATCATTTCATTATTTAAAAATTACATGATGTTCTAAAATTAATTCTCTACAATGTGTCTTATGCTTTATATTTTTGTGCACTATGACTAATTAGTATTAATTAGTTATGTGGAAAATTTCTTGTGTTACCCACTTTGTTCTCGTAAATTCATATTTAATCAACCACAACACCAAAAATTGCAAAATATTCATTGATCATAGAATTAATTGATAGTAACATTGCGCCCAAAAAGAATTGCATTTTTCATGAATAGAATTCTCTAAAAAATCATTTTGTGCATTTCATTGTTTAATTTTTAATAGGTATTAAATCCAACATTTTTAGGGTTTATGATTTTTCTGAGATAGATCACCTAGCAACGTATCTTAGATAATTTTAATTCCTGAAATAACTAGACTTAATATTTATTATAATTAATTATTGAAAATTTAATTATCCGCATACATTTATTCATAGTAAATTCATTATGCATCCAAAAATTTCAAAAAAATATCATAGCATAATTTCACTAAATTTCACATTCTGGCCATATTTGTGCAATTTTAGACTTAGATTGATCGAAATTTGCAATTTAGCCCCTAAACATTGCTAAAATTGCTATAACACATTTATTGCATTTAAAAATACCAAAAAAATTACCTCTTTGAAAACCTAAATTCGAGATCGACTTTCAACTAACCTAAGGATACATATGCCTCCATAAGTTCGACCATGGACTTATCCAAGTAAAAAAGAAATAGACCGCTCGCTTTAATTTGAAATTAATTGAAATAATGGTTTTTTATCAATCGTGAAATTACCTGCCTACAATGAATATCTTTCAAACGCTAATTCTGGTTGAATTAAGATTGCATTTTCGTGGTTCTTCAAATGGTATCGTTGCAGGGGAGGCACAGCTTAGGTTGTTTTAAAGAAAATCAAATTTTGAGTTTTTCCATCTCGGGTAGTCTAATCCCTAGTTTTCTTGTAATTACTTCTCAATTTATTTGCAGTATTTTTTTCTCTTTAATTTTTGTATATTTTTCTACGAATCTCTCTCAAATATTCGATCTTCTATTTTTTGTGTGAGGCCCAGTGAACTTGGAGCAGTCCTCTTGGAAGCCGACACAACTCAAAGCAAATGGATATACGCTATCATTTTAGTTTCTGGAGAGAGTATTTTTGAATAGTTTCTCATTTCTAGCGGTTCCTGATCGGGATCTCACGTGTGTATAAATAAAATGAACTTATTATGTGGTGTGTCGACCTGTTTCACCCTTCGGTGAAGGTGGGGTCTGACTTGAGCGGAGAAATTAAGATAGGCACGCGATAGTGTAAATTCAAATTTCTTTGTTCATGTCATAATTTAGGATCACACTTACACTATAATTATACGCACCATAGATCAATTTCACTTAGTCAAATTCAACTCACTTCTTCCCACGAAGTAGAACTATCTGTTAGGTGCGGTTTCATCGCTTACATTTCATATAGTGTAAGAATTTCAATTCTGTTTAGCATATTGCACGATGATTGCGAGGAGGCACTGTAGGTATTTCTAACTCATCATTTATCATTGTGTTTCCTGCTGCATGACTTTTTCGGTTCTCCCTTGGTTTTCACACACATAGGAATAAAGGAAATTGGAATCCTCGCGTAGACATGCATTGTTCCCCAATAAAATTCAATTGATAACAAAATTAAAAGCTAGGGGACTGTTAACATTATTAATTAAATAAGAATTGGATAAAATTGAATATCATTGTTTTTGGGAGACTACCACGTAATTATTTGATTTCAGGCTTAGTGAGGGTACAAAGTGTATGTGCACACTAAGATAGAGCCCAAATCCCTGCCTTCCATATAAATGTACCCCGCTCTTCGCAAATATCATAGGCTGAAATATTCGAAGTTCAGCTGACCATCACCAAGTAGCCTCCGCTTGCCATAGCATGTAGATAGGGTTGAACCATCGGTGCGATGTGACAAGGTGCTTAGTAACCCCCTGGGGCGAAGTGACAAGCCTTATCAGCCTTCGCCTACTTCCGTAGGTAGATAGGGGCAAGTCCCTGAACTTCATTGGTATTAATCAAGTAAAATGAAGATAAGAGTTAATAGAGGAAGGATGTTGATATCTTAGGTGACAGGTTAAACATGGGAGACGCAACCTGCATTGAGCCGACTCCCCTTTAGGCCATCACATAATCCTAGATATCTTTGCTTGAAAATCACGCTTAAAACCAACCAAATTATATAGACACCGCTTCGGGGCCATCATTGAATTAAGTTGGTGAAATTGGGGTTTGCATTTGTGTATTGAATTGTGTGACAGTGCACTTGCACACAAAGATTGTGGTTTCGCAAATCTTTCTTCCATTCCAATCGAAGATGACAGAATATTGACATTCATACCCAGACTTCATGGGTAGAGCTCACATGATAGATTCCCAATCTTCGTTTCGATTTTCTTCTCACATAACCGAACATTTGCTATGAAAACACAATGGAGAGAGCAAACACGAGGACGAATATAGGCATAACAAACTTTGATATAGGAACACGATTCTCGATTACCTATGAAAACTCATTATTTGAACCATCCTCTACTTGGGATGACTTGCAACCCGAGTATGATTACTTTTCCATTGACCACAAAGATGACACCCAAAGTCTAGGAAATTGGACTCATGACCAAACCCTAATTACAAAAGTTGATTATATCTCAGTTCTATAGAAGATGCTAATGTTACAACATACTGAGTATAGTCACTCAAATCGAAGTCATGAGATGATAGTGGATGACATAGATCGAATCAATAAGATGATCGAGGTTTTGACTGAGCAACTTGATAATATCATTCAACTAGTCAAAGATATGATAATCAACCAAGAGGAGTCAAGAAAATAACAGAGAGAACCCGAAACTCATCAGGTGCCTGACACCCAAACACAGATACCACAAACCACTGACTCTCCTACTGTCCTTGGTGAAAATTCCTAAAAAATCAGTAAATCAGAAAATTCAAAGAAAATAGACAACATAAATATGGAAGAAATTTACAAAAGTATGATCTTAGAGCTTTCATTTATCAAGGCCACAGATTATATTCTTGATCTTCAGAGATTTGTTAAGAGTCGACTATCACCTAAGAAGATGGGAGATAAAATATTTCGAACAGAATATCATTTAATCACTATGGCCAGTTCAATAATACTGACCCAGAAAAACAAGGTCTAGAAATTTAAACGGTTGAATAAGTATACCTGTGAAATTGATAATATCGAGTTTAATAATGTTCGCATTGATGACAATTCTACACCTAATATCCATCTGAAGTCCGTGTTTGACAGACTCAAACATAGACCTCTCAAAAAGACCCGAGTGATCGTTCAATTCCCTAATCGATCCACAAAAAGATCGAGAGGAATTTTTTTCGTCGACATTAATTTCCAAGGAGTCGCACGTAGAGTGGACTTCATTATCCTGGACATTGAACACCAAGGATATGTATATGAGTCTCCCATTATTCTGGGAAAGCTGTTTCTAGCATCCGCTAGAGCGACTAGTAACTGTGAGACTCAAGATATGATATTCCCGAACCCAAACCAAATTGATCAAGTTCTCGAGGACACAACAAACCCTGAGACAACCGAATAAAAAACCGTCAGTCATGATATAGAAGAATCCTCATATGAAGGATTCTTATCACAAACACAAATGAAGGAGAGACAACTTGTGAAATAACTGACGAGCCTACAAAGGCGAATGATATCAAACGAGACACATCCAATTCACCACAATTGGAAAAGATTATGTCAGATTTCCTTGAGTCCACACAAGCAAAGCCAACAGAGAGTAAATACACAGACGCGTGTTGACCTTACAAGAATATTACTATCTATATGAAGACTCATCTCATAGGGAACTCATGGGCAGTACCTCGCAACGAATATCTCCTAAACAAACTAAAATGTCACCTTCAATATTATAGATAAATCATATCTTGAGGATTACCCATCAAATTTGGAGGATAAGAGCTGTAAGAGAGAGCTCAGTTCAGAGAATCTACAAGCTCATCATAATAAGAAGTCATATGTTGACACACGTTGGAGTTTCCCTATCCCTCTATATTATTCATCTAAGGTTGACTCCCCTGGTCCCACTCAATATAGTGGAACAATATGTTATGATCAGACCGATATTTGTTCATCATAATATTCAAAGGAAGAAATGATTGACCCGAAAAATGAGCGATCTCTGTTAATAAACCAAAAAAATAAGATTATTTGGAGTGATGTAACCTTTGATTATTATTTTAATGGCAACTCCATAGTGGTTGGGAATTGTCTGATTCATCTTCTTCTATTCAATATTACCTTCCACCACATTTCCTTAAAAAGATCATAAACCGCCTTGACCATCGGCCAACCTTTCCTATGCCCCCATCGGTACCCTTGTACATTTTATTCTACGATTTAGGCCAAGGCCTATGTATGGGGGTACCCAATGCCATCTCTATTTATTCATCATTCACTCGTCACTCCATTTGTATATTCTCCATATCTCATCGGTTCTCGCACTCACTCCTATCCTATACTTAGTCTAACAAATCTTAAGTATAGGGGTGACAGATTCCTGTCCTGTATGTATTCAACTATTTCTCCTCTTTACCTCAACTGCTACATTTCTTCGTCTTCTTCTTCTTTTTCTTCTTCTACACTTAGGCTATCCGTAGCCTAAGTATAGGGGGCGTTCGACTTCTATATTGCTTATTATTATTATTCCTCCCTACACTTACCACGAGATATTCTTCTTGTCGCTTCTTGTTGCTATGAGGACATAGCACACGCTAAGTATAGGGAGTCTTGTATATATTACAAATATACTTTACCCATAGCTTGAACTTTCACGTATTTTTGTATATATTTATGCAATAATTATGGGATGGGTAAAAGTAAAAAACAAAACAAACAAAAAATTTAAAAATGTAATAAAAGAACAAAAAATATTAAAAAGAAAAATCTCTCTTGCATATCATTCTTGCATTTATACCAAAGAGAGAGAGAGAGAGGAAATCATCTTGTAGCTCATTTTGCACCTCATTTGTATCTGCATTTCATTTTGCATACCTAGTATATGCAAAGTGGAAAAGTATTGGGTTCTGAACCAAGTTGTGAGTAGAAGTGCACAGTGGTCTTGATTTGGCCTTAATACATCATCGAGAAAGAGGATTTTTGAATCTTCAAGTCTTTTGATTTAATTCTTTGAGTTCCGCATATCAATTTGCAAACTTTGACTCTTAGTGTCTAACTTGATCTTCTGATTCTGGGTATAGCTTTTGAGTATGGAATAAATTTGCTCTCTCGCACTATGCACCTAGCTCAACTCAAATGGGGTGTTGGAAGACTACGTGGGTCTTTTTTCTTGTAGCGTAGACATCTAAAGACCAGAGTATGGGTTGAAATAAAGGTTCGGAAAAGGGATGGAGGGCTAGACACAATTTTTTCTTAGTCTCCAAAACATGTACGAAAAAAAGGAATCTATATCTGTAGGGACACAAAAAATCAATGCAATGTTACCCATAAATTCCATACCAAAAAGAGGCCAAATTACCAAATAAATATCTAAATAAAAAGATCCTAGCTTCATGAAAACCTAAAGATCTTAGTGGAGACTTGGCTAAACTGGTCGGCTTCACAAGGAGAGGTGACTACACTGGTCACCCTCCAAATCTTTTCCCGTTCTTCTCATTTTCTCCCCCTTTCAATTGTGAACACAGTGCGACAGACCTTATAAGGAAATACCTGACCCCCCGAGGATGAGTTACCAGGAGGGGCGTTCGCATGGTAGTCTGGCATTCTTGACGGGGAGAGCTAAAAACTTTCACACACATGAGATAATTTTACAATGTTCATGGGATATGCTTTGGGATAAGGACTGATCTAAGATGACTTCTGAGCTGAATCTGTTACAATGATATGTAGAACTTGAGGGTTTTTGATTTTAAAACCCTAAGTCTCACAGGAGTTCCGCCACACTATTAATCCAAAGGTCGGGTCTAACTCCATTTTAACCTCTTGTTCGTGACTTTGGTACGGAGCCTGAAATCATTTCACTTTTGCATTTCATTTTAGCTGCTCAGGGACGAGAAATGTTAACATAGGGGTTTCATGAATCCACGATTCATCATAGTAGAAGATGAAAATAGAGCTTCGTTTCCAACAAATTAGGTGCATTTAATTCTGCATTTTAATCATTCATGTATGTAAAATTGATATTTGCATTCTAACACCAATATTGCATTCATAACCATCTTCAGATTTACATCCAACTTCATGAATTTTTAACTAATTCATGATAACCCCAAATTACCTCAAACCAACTCTATTGCATACACATTACTAATAAGATTAAAAAAATATAAAAAATTACTAACTCATATAATTGGCCCATGAGATAAAACTCCAATTTCAGACCAGACAGACTAAAACACACATATCTTCCTCCTACTATGTCCGATTTTGGTCTACCTACTTTTAAAGTATTACATATTCAAAGACCTTCAAAACAAGACCAATTCCATAAAAATCAGATCTCGTATGTGAAAGTTGAGTTTTGGGCCTCTCTTGCGTGTTTTGAGTTTTACCCGTTTTGACCTATTGTTTTATGTACATATTAATTATTTTCCTCCTTTTCTTTTTCTTATATATTCTTTGATTAAAGTTTTAAAAAAATCCATAATAATCTAAATTCAGATTGAGATTGAAATCAAAGAAACTGATGGAGTCCGGGTGTCTTTTGTGAGACTGTACAAATTTCTCATGTTTTCTTCTTTATTTTATTTCCCTATTTTCTTATTTGCAAAAAATCTAAAAAAATATTATTTTGTAAAGAGCTATCTTTCAGTTTATCATTATTTTCCTTGGTTTTTTCCTAATTAAAATCACAAAAAATATAAAACCCTTAAAAATCGGTGTTCTATGCACAGAGTACCCCAAAAATATCATTTTGCACATATGACATTTTTGCTCTTGGTCACTTCATAAATTGGAGATATCATTGAGGCTAGAAATTTTCATGTTGATCACTTTTTGATACGAGATGATTTGATATTTCTTCTTATTTATCTTTGTCTTTTTATTTTTGATTTTTCTGGAGTTGACACGTTGTCGCTCCTAGATCAGCCACATGTCACTCATTTTTAGCCTCTTTATTCCTTTATTTTTGTTTTGAAAAAAATAGAATAAACAAAATAAAATATATTTTCCTCTCTCCTAATGTGCCATGCACGTGAGGGCCCTCTTCCCCTTGCTCCTTTATCTTCTCCAGTCAAAAGTCGTTCCTCTATTCCTCCCCTTACTTTCTCCTAAAGCACTGGCGGTAGTGCAACAACCAAATCCCATAACCACATCCCGCTATCTCCTCCTTCATCTCCCAAACTCCCTATATAATCCCACGCCTGACATCCATAGAGCTCCTCCGCCATTACCCACATGAGAGGGAGAGAGCGTGTGATGGAGGCCGGTGACAGGGGCCTCCCATCTCAGGCGTAGTCACCCCGACGAGATCTATCGAGGTCTCTCATGCTTCCGCCATCATGGTCGAGGCAAGGACCCATAAGCATCGTCTCACATTCTCCTCTCCAGGCGAAACCCCATCCCTATTTTCTTCTTCTACCTTCTTTTCCAAATCCCTTGTTCTGCCGCATTTCCTCCGTTCTACCAAACACACCTTCAGCACCTCCTCATCAATCACCTGCGACCTTAGCTCCACAATAATCGCAATCTATCATCAACCTCCCCCCTCTCTTGGAGGACAACCCTACTCCTCCACCTTCAATCGGTGCCATTGCACCAGATTACCAACACGACAGCACCCCGTGTGTCCTGAAGGCACATCCGCGACTTCCTCCACAACCATTGCAGTCCACCTCCCAGCACCAGTCAACCGCCCCACCTCCCTTGAAGACTCCTCCGCTCTCCAGGTGCCCGCTGCTGCTCCAGCCGGCCCGTGCACCTCTGCGCCATCAACCTCGACCTTCAGCCTCCAAGCGTCGTTTACCCCATACGGCACGTGAGCAACTCAAGTCGTGCATGCGCCTTCGATCTGAGGCTGACCTCCCCCAGCTCCACCACTTGCCCTCCCCCGCACGGCCATAAACCCCGGCTGAATCCTATCATGCTAGGGAGGAGAAAATCCCCTCATATTAGGCGCACATAAGTGGGGGTGACCATTGCGGTTGAATCCCCCGAGGATTCATCAATTCTACCAGAACCCTAAGGCCAAGGGTAACATGCTCGACACGTGACCGTTTTGTAAAATAGAAATAAATTACCTAATAGTATCAATAATTATCATTGAGTCCTTTTGCTACAGTTTACTTATTTTATATTTTGTAATATTGCAAACCCTGTGTTCCTTTGTTATTTTGAACCTCATTTTATCATCATTCTATTATTTAAAATTTGCATGATGTTCTACAATTAATTCTCTACAATGTCGTGTATGCTTTATATTTTTATGTACTATGATTAATTAATAATTGGTTCTATGGAAAATTTCTTATTTTACCCAGTGTATGCTCATAAATTCATATTCCATCAAACATAGCTCCAAAAGTTGCCAAAAAATCACGAATCATAGAATTAATTGGAAATAACCTTATTCCCAAAACTATTTGCATTTGCATGCATAATATTCTCTAAAAAATCATTTTGTGCATTTCATTTATTAATTTTTAATGGGTATTAAATCCATCATTTTTAGGGTTTAGGATTTTTCTAAGATACATAACCTAGCGACCTATCTTAGATAATTTTATTTCCTAAAAATAACTAGATTTAATACTTATTATAATTATTTATTGAAAATTTCATTTTCTGTATTCATTTATATGTAGAAAATTCATTTTGCATCCAAAAATTAAAAAAAATATTGTAGCCTAATTTCACTACATTTCACATTCTAGACAAGTTTAAGGATTTTTGGACGTAGTTTAATCAAAATGCGCAATTTAGCGCCTGTAGTTTGGCACATTTGCATATTACACATTTAGTGCATTTAAAAATACCAAAAAATTGAAAACCTAAATTCAAGATCGACTTTTAACCAACATACGTAGACAATTGCCTACTTGAGTTCGACCTTGGACTTACCCAAGTAAAAGAAAAAGAATTTGACCGCTCTCTTTAATTTAACATTATTGAAATAGCAATTTTTGACCAATTATGAAATTGCTCGCCTACAACGAGTATCTTTAAATCGTTAATTCCGATTGAATTATGAGCACATTTTCATGGTTCTTCAGTATGTGATGGTTCAGGCGGTGAATTCTCAATCATAACTAATAATTATGTTTCTTTATCAATTTTTGTTACACACATGGCCATCCTCGAGTACGCTCGTTCCATTGTGTCTACATAATAATCATTTGGTTCTATGAGCGGTTCTGTCATGAATATTCATCCAAAGAAGGAGTGGGGTGGAATGAGGGTGGAGTGTATGTTGGCTAGTGGAGAACCGACTTAGAGGGATGATCCTCCTGATATGAGAATGAGGACGGAGATAGTCGGAATTTGGTCGTGTAAGTGTGACCAACACAGTCTGGGTAAGGATACCAATATTCTGATATAATTGAAAGTAACGGCTTATGAGTGGTTCATGAAGCATGATCTTTGTATGCAAGTGAAATGAGCTTTGTAATTCAGTAAACAATGCAAACCCTTAAATTCCTCACACAATGAAGTCCGTGAAAGTTCAGTCATAGATCTGTTTGATTGTAAATTTGTGATAATTGAAATTTTGCATTCTTAAGCGAGCTATTAGGTGCCGAAAATTCTCTTAAAGAATGGCCTAAATTCGTACTCTGAGTTGCATCCACTTTCATCTCGTATGGGTATAAGTATGGACCATAATATGAATATCCATGTTAGATGAGGATGGTGTCAATCGCATTGTACTTTAACCACCTGCGCTACTATGGGAGACCGTAGTTCCCTCATTGAGAAGAAGCTAGACATTTTTAGAATCAATAGTCCAAATGAAGATTCTGGATCTTGTCTCTATCCTAAGGTGTGTCCCTTACTCACTCAGAACAATAACAAAATCCAATGACGTGGTAAAACTTCACCAAAAATTCTCAATTTTATGGGTTAATTTAAGTCCAACTTATTTAATAGTCCCAATTTTATATAGATGATCACTGAAGTTTTTGGAGTGCAGAAAATACACGTCTACCATCCAGTCCTAATTTTTTTAGATCTTAAATGACAAAATAGGGAAGGAAATCGAGAATAGTCGATGCATGCCAAAATACGATGATGAATGCTCAGTTAGAATACTTATAGTTAATCCTCACAATCTCTATGTTGGATGCAATAAAAGAATTTTAAATATATTCTATTTGAAATGCAAGCCAACAAATTCACACAAGTAGAAAGTTCTATTAGCCTATTAGAACTGATCCAACGTCTTCTTCACGAGGGAGGCGCACAGAAGGAGACGGAGATTCCTCGAGCAAATACTCCGGCAGCATAACGACTATGTTGCGGCGACGGAGACTCTCTCAATGGGTCCATGATGGACGACCATTATGATGGGGGAGAGAGAGAGAGGCTTGGCATGTGTATAAATAGAGAGGGAGAGAGAGAATTCGTAATCATGTATCATTTATCTCGAAGAACAAGCGGTGCCTCTTCTTATATAGAGTTCGGGGAGTCCACAGATCTCAATCCACAGACAACACACAATCAATGGTTGAGATTGATTTGTGTTTCTTTCAATGGCTAAGATGTTGTTGTAAAAACACAACAATAAATTATTTAATTTACATTAATTTATATTGATAAATCAACATAATTGAATCCAAATTAAATCATCTTTGACTAGAGATGAGATAATGAGGAGACTAATCTCTTTCCCAACAAAAAGAGGGACGACGACTTTTCTCCACGTGGAGAGTAGTGGCCTTCCACTCCTCTCGAGGGGAATGAGTCTCTCTCCTCTATTTATCATGATATTTAATTTTCTCATGATATCTTTTGATCTCTTGTCAAAAATATTTTTCACAAAGATAATTCCAAATTTTCTTGTAGAAAATATCAAACAAGCCATTGAATATATATGAATCTCATTCACAATCCAAATTAAAATGTAAATTATATTTTTAATTAATCATCCAATGTGAATCCAATTCATATCTATAATTAATTGACAAATATAAGTCACGATATCATGTTTCTAATATAATATAAATCCCATTTATAATATACCTGATTAACATGGATAGTGTTATCAACATTATTCATATCCATGATAATTAAATCTCATTATTCATCTTTGATCACTTTTCTCATGTACCCAAATAACATGAATCACATTCACATTATTCACATCTTTGATAATTAAAGCACATTCAGTTATCTCATAAAACTCTCCTTATAATATTAATCAAATTCATATTATTCATGATAATCAAATCACATTTAATTACCAATTTTCCTCAATGCTAGGATACATAATGTCAACAATGAAATTATCCATGAACTCTTTCAAGGATAATGCGCTTTCTCCGCGCATACTTGGAGATAAGGACTGGGCAATTGTATTGTTCCATGTATAGTGACTTGGATATTGAGATCACATCTCAAATCCAGACCTTTCGGACCACCCACAGATGTTTGATTAAATCAAAACCGTAGATCTAACCTTCTCATTGTATCTGAATCGCATTCAGATAAATGTCCAACATTTGTTCTAAGATCAGATCACTTCTCTATGAGCGGAGTCACTAAAATCCAAACCTGTTTCATAACACCCTCAGAATGGAAGTGTCATGGTTATACAATCATTTATGATCACATCACCCTCATATAATCCCAATACCTATACATCCTGCATACTGGAAGACCCAGATTAAACCTGAAGTTTTAGATCTCTTTTGGACTGTCTCCTTCAGGGTTTTATTATTAAGTTTCTCAATCGATCATTGGGAGTTGGTATCGATCATATACTTTCCAAAAGCATATAACGTACCCATGTGTGGATCATATACTTTCCAAAAGTATATATATATCAAACCTACAAATTCAGTCAAGCTTCCACAGCAAGACGACCGTGCATGGAATTTGATTCTTCCCAATATCTCATGAGTGAGCTCATGTCTTCCAGTTCAGTAATGAACCTGTATGATCCCTTTGAGAGATCATATTACTCATATGCCCTTGCATGCAGACCAACACGCCAGTATCTAGACCTTGGTTAGGTCATCAACCTATTGGTCTGCCAAATGTACATACTCAGACATATAGTAACACATCTGTCTCCGGTCAGAGGATACATGCCTATATCGTGACAACATTCAACCTAGGGCTTTGTCTATCTCGATCTCGTTAAATCAAATCTTTGATATCTAACACATTTGAATCACTATTCCTATGAAGAGGACCTATATCAAGAGGTCGGTTAGATATAAACCTTTAGAGAAAGGATTTCCATCTCCTTCTCAGGCTAGAGATCCTCACTTAACAATCATTTGTCGATGCTTGATGAGTCCTCAATCTAACTCTTTAGATATTCATCCAAGCACTATCCTCTATCATTCAGTAATTGAATCAACAACTATATGATCATTAAGATGGACATGGTATATAACCCTATTTTTACTAGGGGACCTATTATGCAAATTAATCATTCATCATTTCAGATCAGTGAATGATATTAGCAATAGCATTTATTACATAATATCTCTCCGTGGACTCGCATGTCCAACAATCTCCTAGTATCCCAAAGAGAGATTAATGGGCTAATCATTTAAACCTGCTCTCATGTGACAATCATAGGCTATTTAGAAAAATAACTAGGTAAGATGATCGACCACTCTGTTCTCGAGAGACTATGCCAAGTCCTTTTACGGCACTTGCATATCCCTTTAACAGTGCTCGCGTCCAATGCGAATGTTGCATCATATGCAACCAATACTCAATCTTTATAGTGTCCTTGACACTACAACTCAATAATTATTATAACTAGTGGTTCCATAATCCTTATCCGAATAACCTTATTCCTAGATATCTCTATCTCCTAAGGTATATGAAGTTAAGACCTTTTAGATCACTACATATAAAGTCTTAATTACGTGAAGATAAGACTTAGAGATCACTATCTCGAAAGTCTTATCATATATGAAGAGATTTTTATTACTATAATCAAGTGCTTTATTTCCATAGTAAGATTAGCAACAGTTTACTACTCGCACTTCATGGTAGACATCTGGCATTCGTTCACATCTAGTATACACTCAGCTTCTCGTAACTGATGCACAAGGTCAAGCAGTTCTAGCATTCACTTCTTTAACTCCTTGAGATGCTATCCCTTTAGATAGATCAGTACCATATCTTAAAGAAAAGAAGCCTTTCTTGGATTTTTCCAAAAAAATGGAAATGTCCAAGGTGTACTACTAATGTGACAGTCCTAATACCCTCTTCTTTTTACTTCTGAATATCTTCAGAACTAAGATCTAAGAGTTATCCTTAAGGTCATATTTCAAGGTATGGAATAGCCAGATTATAAAACACTTATTATTATCCTTATATCATTCCAAATGATCAAGATATCATCTACATTTAGCACGATGAACACAGTGGCACTCCCACTAAGCTTCACATGGTTCATCAAGATTCTATCATAACATTTATGATTACATCAAATTTGATGTTCCAACTACAAGATGCTTAATCAAGTCTACATATGGAGTTATTCAGCTTGTACAACTTGCTTTCCTCAACTATGAAGCCCTGGGGCTACTTCATATGAATATCCTCGGAGAGGTATTCATAGAGGAATGAAATCTTGACTTCCATCATAAAGATGTAAAAGTTAAGTTGTGTAGTTATAGTTAGCAATATTCTGATCGGTTTAAGCAAGGTCGTTGAAGAGCAATTCTCACCACAAGCGATGTCTTCTCTTCGTTGTGTATATTGAGGATACCGGCCATTCTTTGAAGGTCTCTACCTTCTCATCAAGTTCTCTCTTTATCTTGAAATCCGTTTACACCTTAACGGGTCTTACCTATATAGGTGGATCCTCGAGGGTCCATATACAAGGCTTGCAAATGAAATCTACATTAGACTTTATTGCTAACATCCATCTTTCGATGTCATGATCCTCAAGAGCTTCATCACATGAAGTCCGATCATTGTCGGACTTAACAGACACATGGAACACATCCTCAAAATCATTTTAAGAGGTATTAATGTTTCATCTTTAATTGTCCTTTTTGTTTCTGATTTCAAGAGCCTCATTATCTTTTCAAGATTAAATGAGATCCTTCACTTCATTTTCATCTTGTTTCTCAAGAGTCTCATCCTTGAAGAATCATATTCTCATAGATGAGATCTTTTAAGAATCTAAAGGTCATAAAGTTGGTATCCAATACCATCCTTTATTTTCCTAATGAAGTAGCACTCTTTTGTGATAGATTCTATCTTACTTGCATCCGTGACAAAGTTATGGACCAAGAAACTCTAAATCCTCAAGTGTCCAACACTAGGATAGGTTCCAAACCATAGCTTATGAGGATGTTCGTGTTTAGATTTAGATGGAACCTTTTAAGGATATATATTGTAGTCTCTACTACATATATACGTGGAAACTGAGAGGTAATTATGCTAATATTCAACATTGACCAAATCATTTCATACATGATCTAATTGTATCTCTATACAACTCCATCAAGTTTACATGTATCAGATGGAGTGAGATAGGAATGATATTCCTTTCTCCATAAGGTATTCCACGAATTCATCTAATAGGTACTGACTACCTAGATTAGATCAAATTCATTTTGATATTCCTTCAAACTTTTGGTTTTATACCAAAATTGTGAAATCTTTGAACATTTCAAAAGGTTTCAAAGGTGAAGGGAAGAAATCTTATATCATAAAGTCATCGAATGGTATCACATATCATCAATGTTTATTATGATATAGATAATCCACATACATCAATATGTATGAGATCTTGAATACCTTGGCATCTAACACCATTCCTAGAGAAGGGTGTATTGGACATTTTACTTTAAGTACAATATTCATAAGTAAGTATGTTTTGAAATTATAGACATTCTAAAGATTCATCTCTTGCTAGTCTTTTGATCAAATAAACAGGCAAATGTCTAAGGCTTAATGCTATATCATTGTCAAATGATCTTCATCCTCCTATTGATCTTATAGGGTTTAACTTTCAGTATTAGAAATCTTATTGAATCATTCATTAATTTTCTAATTTAATAGAGTCCCCTAGATGTTACATTACTATATGGAATATAGCTATCATAACTCTTTATATTAGGTTTATTCCAGAATTCATGTTTATTTCCACCATTTAGAAATAACTTATGAGTGTATTCTAAAATCTAGGTAATAGAGACATTCTCTAAGTCTAAGGTCTCTCCCACTAAAAAATATGAAGTCTATCTATCAAATAGAGATTGTTGTAACAATTGCAGCAATATCCATGTAGATGACTTATTAGACCTGAAGATTGAATTCCAGTCTTCTAATACTTATGCAACCAATTGCAAGTGTTATTAGAATAATGAGATACAATTATTAGACTTTGATCTTATCAAATGAGAAATTCAATTTGAATGATTATATGTACCTGTAAATTTTTATGATCTACTATCCGAGTCCTTCTCTAAGGATCCCGGATAATCTAGATAGTCACACTATCAGTTTGTCGACTTACTGCAATATTGGCATTCATCCAACTCCTTTGAATGTCATATGTATGGAGGCCATAGATGTATAATCAACTCTTTGACTTTCCTTCTAACTTGGGTCAGACCCATGCTTCCACTACGCTCCTTTCATCGATAAACAACAATTGCTTAAGATGAAGGATCTCTCATATTGAATTCAAAAGATTTCAATAAGAGTATTTCAACATTTTATACATGTTTTATTTAATTCATACAACTTGAATATCATGAAGCTTCATGAATGACTAGGGTATAGATAGTAGAATGATGACACTCATCGTATCTACATACATCTTAACTCTTAAAATCATTGGTTCAGATAGATACTCAAACATTTTCAATACATCTTCTCATATAGAGCCACCATTCTGCATAATGCAAAGAACCATGTCATTCGTGATTAATTGTCGAGAACACATATGTATGCCAGAACATCTTCTTAGATTTTATAAGGATTATTTGACAATTGTGATCATCATGGACATGCCACTTCAAAAGTACATTCGATGAGATCAAGACTATAGAGACACATAAACCCTAGGGTTGTAGTTCTATTGTCTATTTAATTGTCAGTCCTCATTATTATGAGGAAACTTGAACATTGCAACCACATACATTATGTGTCCAGTTGCAAGTACAATATCTTGATCATCGATCAAATCCATGATATTTTACTAATTATTATTGAGTATTGTTTTTGTGTAGGTTTAATGAAGGGTTATCTTAAACAAGAAATTTACATAAGTATATATATTTTATACATACATATTTTAGTTTGATTCAAGAGTTTTATACATCAAAGTTGTCTTGCCTTGTCAACAATGAAAGTTCATTCCCTTAATCACTTTGAATGTGAGAGATATACTTACCATTATATCTTAAGCAAGATCTGGGATCTCCTTCCTTATCTTTGTCACATCCCAATAATATGAGAACATGTGACTCCGATAAAAAGAAGCAGGAATACATTCAGCCTTGCATGTCCAACTTGCATTTTCCAATTCGGTCTTTAAGATCCAAGCCCACCACTCCTAAGGTGATGTTAACCCATTGTTAATTGAACCAACCGCCAATAGGATTAGAACTAGCTATACACAATCCAATATCGCCCCAATAATCTGAGGACCCGATATTGGAGTCACTACGTTTACGGACTTACTCTTTAAAGAAGCAAAGAGCTCGATCTAGATGTGCTTGCATACATGAGCTATCACTTTGGACAGGCATCTCCTACAAACAATCCCTGGCAACGGAACGCTTCGCCTTGACAGGAGACCATGGATATCACTTATGTGATCCTCCACCTCATATTAAAATTTAATTAATTATCATGAATCACATTCATAAAACTAATTCTTCCAAGGGAAATACACATATGTCATAATACAGTGTATTAGATTGGATATAATTAATTTAATCTCATTAAATAAATTATAAATCCTATTTAATCATCAAACTTGATTGTTACTTGAAATAATGGTATTATCTCAAAGTATGAATTATTCGAATTTCAATAATTAGAAATTACATCATGATCTCTCAAGAATCATCCATTCCCTACACGTTGTCCTGGCCAGTACCGACGAGAGTGGGACAGACCGCACACGGTGCAACTTGCTACCCAAACGCTCCCCGACTAGACACCATATCCGCATTGGGAAAAAATAGGGCCAAGTCAATCACTTTGTACTTGAGATGATCATCGGTTTTTAAACAAAATTATACTATATAGTAATAATCAAAATCATTTTGACTATTAATAAATTTGGTAAATAAATTCCCAAAACCTATTCAAGTAACAAGTTTGATGAAAGTATATCACGTAACAAATTGGTGATCTGGATCAAATCTAATCATTTATTGGTTGAGGCAATGTCATTTAAGGGAAAAACTATTTTGTAATATTTCTCAAATATTATCCATAATTATTCCAGTAAATTAACCATTAATTTCACAACATTCATAAATGACAATCACAAGGTTCATTGTTGAGTATGTAATTTTCAACAGTGACCCCTACTCACTAAAATAAACATATCTCATTCATTTTAAATCCAAATTAAATAAAATCAATTTTCAGTTTTGATAATTTGATTTAAACAGAAACATGTGATTAGAATGCATTTCTAGGCATTTTAAATCCATAAATAACTCCTTA
This sequence comes from Ottelia alismoides, assembly GCA_037367405.1. Lineage (NCBI taxonomy): Eukaryota > Viridiplantae > Streptophyta > Magnoliopsida > Alismatales > Hydrocharitaceae > Ottelia > Ottelia alismoides. The sequence continues at coordinate 301,737 of JAZKJV010007604.1, read as the reverse complement.
ATTACACCATTATTCGTCATCCCCGTAACAATGGACATATGCTTATTAAAAAGATCATATCTTCAGTCATTGGATTCCAAATCATGCAAACTAAAATCTCAATATTTCCTTATTAAATTTAGAACATTATACAAGTGATATTTTTGTGTTTAAACATTTTTAACAGGGCTGAAATTTATCACAAAAGAGCGCTGCAAAAATTGAAAAGCTAAAATATTTATGAACCCTAACGAGCACAAATTTTCTTCGATTTATGGATCCAATCCAAAACCCTTTTACATAAGGCTACTATACCACTTGAAGGATATGGAAAGATCCTCAAGCGCATCACGAAAGCTTGAGGATTGCATCGAATGCGATCGGGAGCGACTACTCGCACAAGTTGCTCCGACAACGAAATTTTAAAAAATTTAAAATGATGAAACCACATGATACAAGAACATTTCTCGGATTGTTTCATCTAAACCATAATAAGTAATTAGGGTACCTCTTGAATCGTGGTTGCGATCAAGTCCCTAAACAAAGAGACCTTCTGTCTTAAGTCCAATCTCACGGAGGAGACCCTTGCGAGAGCGTTGATGAGACGCGTCCTTCTCGCAATCCTTGTTGATGATCCAAGCAACGAATCTCCTTATCTAATCACACAAAATTCGACGTCTTATTCATGAGAGAGGTGCACCAAAGGAGACGGAGATTCCATGAGCAAATACTCCAGCAGCATAACGACAATGTTGGGTGATGGAGACTATCTGAATGGCTCCATGATGGACAACCATATGAGAGAGAGATGCTTGGTGTGTGGAGAAATAGAGAGGGATATAGAGAATTCATAATCATGTATCATGTCTCTCGAAGAGCAAGGGGGTGCCTCTTCTTGTATAGGGTTTGGGGAGTCTACGGATCTCAATCCATGGACAACACACAATCAGTGGTTGAGATTGGTGGATAAGATGTTATTGTAAAAACACAACAACAAATTATTTAATTTAAATTAATTTATATTGATAAATCAACATAATTAATTCTAAATTAAATCATTTTTGACTAGAGATGAGATAGTGAGGAGACTAACCTCTTTCCCTACAAAAGAGAAGACGACGACTCTTCTCCACATGGAGAGTAGTGGCCATACATTCCTCTCGAGGGGAATGAGTATATGTCCTCTATTTATAATGAGATATCATTTTCTCGTGATATCTCCTGATCTCTTGTCAAAAATATTTTTACAAAAATAACTACAAATTATCTTGTGGAAAATATAATTCAAGCCATTGAAATTATGTGAATCTCATTCACAACACAAAACAAAATGCAAATTATATTTTCAATTAATCATCCAATGTGAATCCAATTCACATACATAATTAATTAACAAATATAAATCACAATATGCTCTCTCTAATATATTATAAATCCCATTTATAATATACCTGATTAACATGGATGGTGCTATCAACATTATTCATATCCGTGATAATCAAATCTCAATTTCATCTTTGATATCTTTTCTCATGTGACCAAATAGCATGAATTACATTCACATTATTCACATATTTGATAAATAAAGCACATTCAATTATCTTAGAAAACTCTCCTTATAATACGAATCATATTCATATAATTCATGTTAATCAAATGACATCTAATTATCATTTTTCCTTAATTCTAGGATACATAATGTCAACAATGAAATTATCCATGAACTCTTTCAAGGATAATGTTCTTTCTCCATGGATGCTTGGAGATAAAGAAAGGCAATTGTATTGTTCCACGTATAGTGACTTGGATATTGAGATCACATCTCAAATCCAGATCTTGCGGACCACCCATAGATGTTTGATTAAATAAAAACCATAGATCTAATCTTCTCATTGTATCTAAATCACATTCAGATCGATGTACAACATTTGGACTAAGATGAGATCATTCTATATGAGAGGAGTCACTAATATCTAGACTTGTTTCATGACTCCCTCGAAATGGAAGCGTCATGGTTATACAATCGTTTATGATCACATCACCCTCAGGTATTCCCGATACATGTACATCCAGCACACTAGAAGACCCAGATTAAACCCGAAGTTTTAGATCTCTTTTGGGTTGTCTCCTTCAGGGTTTTATCATTATGTTTCTCATTCGATCATTGGGAGTTGGTATCGATCATATACTTCCAAAAGCATATATTGTACCCAAGTAATGATCATATACTTTCCAAAAGTATATATATCAAACCTACGAACTCAGTCAAGCTTCCAAAGCGAGACAACTTGCACGGAATTTGATTCTTTCCAATATCTCATGAGTGAGCTCATGTCTTCCGATTCAATAATGAACCTGTATGATCCTTTTGAGAGATGGTATTACTCACGTGCCCTTGCATGCACACCCGTGCGCTGTTGTATAATCGATAATTAGGTCATCAAGTTATTAGTCTGCCAAATGTACATACTCAGACATATATAACACATCTGTCTTTGGTCAGAGGATGCGTTCCTATATCATGACAACATAGGACACAGGACTTTGCTTATCTGGATCACGTTAAGTCAACTCTTTGACCTAACTTATCTAACACCTCCGAATCTCTATTCCTATGCAGAGGATTTACATCAAGAGGTCGGTTATATATCAACCTTTAGAGAAAGGATTGTCATCTCCTTCTCAGGCTGGAGATCCTCTCTTAACGATCATTTGACGGTGCTTAATGAGTTCTCAATCTAACTCTTTGGATATTCATCCAAGCACCAACCTCTATGATTCAATAACTGAATCAACAGTTGTATGATCATTACGGTGGCCATGGTACATAACCCTAATTGTACTAAGGGACCTATTATGCAAATTAATCATTCTTCATTTCAGATCAGGGAATGAAATTTGCAATAATATTTATTCCATAATGGATCATTGTGGCCTCTCATGTCCAACACAAATTGTGGTCCTAAGTTTAATGAGCATAAGCAATGAAGCCCTTGTATCTCTAATAATCGTATGTGTAGGTCTAACAAACGAACCACTTAAATCAGTCCCCACCCTAACCGGCTAGTGAAACAAGACTGATACACCACATGAAAAAGTCCAGTCTCTTTATACACATGAGAACACGACCGGGAACCGCTAGAAACGAGCATTTAATTTTACATTAATAAAGATGAACACTCTCTTTCTAAAAAAATTCTTCCCGTGTCCAGTCACTCCGAGTTGCATCGGCTCCAGGAAAAGCTGCTCCAAGTCTACTGCCAAAAATAAGTGCTTATATATTAGAGAGATGTTGACAAAAAATACAAAAACGAGAAAAAATGTTGAAAAAATAAATGGAGATATAATCATAAGAAATTTAGGGGCTAGACTACCCGAGGATAGAAAAACCTAAAAATTAGATTACCTAAAATTTACCCAAATCCATATACCTCCTCGGCAACCAACAATACTCGTTAAGGACTTATGTGTAAATGAAATTGGGTGCAAAAGCTCTCTACACGAAAAATGTAGATCTCAATGCAAGCTAAAATGATCATGAAGGACTTATGAGAAAACGAATCATGGTGCACAAGATATGAATATTTTTGTGATATTTTATGAATATAAAATACCATTTTTTAGTTTTGCAATTTTTATTTGATTTTCTGATGATATATAAATGCATGCAAAAATCGAAGATGCTATGAAATAGGAAATGGACTCGTTGATATTTTATTCGATTTTTATTTGTTTTCAATAGGTCAGAAAAATTAGTGTAACTCATTTTGTACAAGTGGATTAGGAATAAGCTCGTTTCAATATTGGTCTTTTTCTTTGCTTTTGGAATATTTTATTTCGATTTTTATATAATTTATAAAAGAATGATAAATTAAATAAATGAAAGAGAAAAAAGTTAGAATGAACGAACTATGCACATGAATTATTAGGTCAAAATCAACAGAAATGTACAAAGCGCAAATGAGGCCAAATCCTCAACTTTTACAAATGAGCTCTGATTTTTATGAAATTGGTCTTGTTTTCAAGGTACTTGAATATATAGTACTTTAAAAGTGAATAGAGTTAAATCAGACATTGTATGAGAAAGATATCATCATTTTAGTCCATCTACCATGAAATTAGGGTTTGGGTTTATTTTGCATACGTACAAGATAGCAATTTTTTAGTATATTTTCATGGCTTAAGGTTAGTGATATGTACACAATGTAGTTGGTTTTATTGTCAATTCTAGTAAGCATGGATTAATTAAAATTGCATGAATTTAGATAGAAATGCATGGGTGATTACAAATGCCATATGAAGTGCTAATTTATAGTGATTATTTATTGATGCCTAAAAGTTATTTTTTTAATGTTAACAAGTAAATAAACAAAAATTCTCAGGAAGAAGCTCTATTTTCAGTTAATTAGAATGATGAATGATGGATTCATCAACAAGGAGTCTGAAAGTTGGTTTCCAAAGGTCCTAACCCGATTCTCAGGAATCAACTCAAATTTTTGACGATGACGAGTCAATAGAACCGATGTAGGAGGAAGGATATGATAATCAATGAGGAATAAATGGAGTATAAAATAGTAGAAAGGCTCGAAACAAACGGGGGGTCAAAGAGGAAACCAATATAACAAAATTTGTGCAAGTGCGTTGGACTTGATCTTTGAACCTTATTCTTGATTTATACAATACACAATACAAAATCGAGTTCACCAACTCTACATGTGTTATGCCATAAAGGAACAATGGTGAATCCATGATGCATTAATATCTGGTCTGCATTTTATCTTGAAACCCTTAATTATTACATATAAATATCTATTAATCTCTATTTATTTGAAGGATATTGAGAATCCTTAAGTGCATCACGGAAGCGTGTCGATCGCATCGTATGCAATCGGAGCAACTAGTCGCACTTGATGCTAGATGCGGCGGAAATTAAAAATTTTAAATCTAAAGATGAAACCACATGATCACGAGAACACTTCTCGGATCGTTTCATCAAACCACCAAGTATAAGGAATACCTCTTGAAGCGTGGTTGTGATCGCGAGATCCCAAAGTAGAGATCCTCCTGTCTTAAGTCCGATCCACGAAGAACGCCCTTGCGGACGCGATGATGAATCACGTTCCTTCCCGCAATTCTCGATGAAGATCCAAGCGATGGCTCCCCCAATTTCGTCAAATGAAATCCGACGTCTTCCTTTAGAGTAAGCAACTCCAAAGAAGATGGAGATCCACGAGTCGTCAAAGGCGAAAGCCGAGAGTCTCTCCTTTCTCAACACAAGATGGACGACCATCTCTTGGAGGAGAGAAAAAGAGAGGGCGAGAATATGAGAGAGAGAGAGAGAGTTGTAACCTTGTACAACTCTTAATGATGTACCTTGGAAGGCTACCCTAGCCCTCCTTTTATATTAGTTTAGGATCCAATGGATCTCAATCCATGGGACACATGGATCCAACGACCATGCTTGGTCCATGTAAAATCAATGGCTATAATTATTGTTGGTTAAAACCAACAACATTTATTTATGATTAAATTAAATATATGTTGCAACATTATCAACACATTTTTAATTTAACATAAATAAGTTAGTTGAGAGATTAATCATCATAATAAAATGGAGATAATATTGCCTCCTAAATTGGTGGCTTTATTTCTCCTTTTTATTATATTATATTATCTCTCAATTATCACAAAAATATCCACCAAATTAATTCCAAATTAATTTGTGAATATTTCAATCATGCCATTGAAAATTATGTGAATCATATTCACATTCCAAACTAATTTGTAAATGTCATTTCCAGTTAATTAACAAATGTGAATCCAATCCACATTTAATAATTAACAAATGTTATTTACTAAATTTTTCTCTCTTGAATATATGTATATTATAAATCATATTTACAATACACAATTATTATGGATAATAATATCCACATTCTCTAATCCTTGATAATTAAATCCCATTTAATTATCTTCAATAATCATTCTCACAATAGAATCATATTCATATTATGCATGATAATTAAATCTCATTTAATCATCAAGTTCTTCTTGCTTGGATATGAAGTTCATCAAATGAATTATTCTTCAACCCTTTCAAGAATAATGTGCTTTCTCCGCAGATACTTGGAGATAAGGACAGGGCGATTGTATTGTTCCACGTATAGTGACTTGGATGTTGACATCTCATCTCAAATCCAGATCTTACGGACCTCCCATAGATGCTTGATTAAATAAAGACCGCAAATCTAATCTTCTCATTGAATCTGAATCTCATTCAGATCAATGTCCAACACTTGGACTAAGATCAGATTGCTTCTCTACTGAGAGGAGTCACTAAAATCCAGACATGTTTCATTACTCCCTCTGAATGGAAGCATCATGGATATACAATCGTTTATGATCACATCGCCCTCAGGTATTCCCAATACCTTTACATCCAGCATACTGGAAGACCGATGATCAACCCGAAGATCAAGATCAATTTTACATTGTCTTCTTCAGGGTTTAATCACTAAGTTTCTCATTTGATTATTGTGATTTGGTATCGATCATATACTTTCCAAAAGCATATATCATACCTAGGTCTTGATCATATACTTTCCAAAAGTATATGTCAAACCTACAAATTCAGTCAAGCTTCCAAAGCAAGACGACCGTGCACGGAATTTGATTCTTCCCAATATCTCATGAGTGAGCTCATGTCTTCCAGTTGAGTAATGAACCTGTATGATCCCTTTGAGAGATTGTATTACCCATATGCCCTTATAAGCACACCAACGCGCGAGTGTATAGCAATACATCTGTCTTTGATCAGAGGATGCGTGCCTATGCTGTGACAACATTCAGCATAGGACTTAGGTTATCTCGATCTCGTTAAGTCAACTCTTTGACCTAACTAATCTGACACCTTCGAATCTCTATTCCTATGCAGAGGACCTGCATCAAGAGGTCGGTCAGATATCAGCCTATGTGAGAAAGGATTGCCATCTCCTACTCAGGCTGGAGATCACATCTTAACAATCATTTGACGGTGCTTGATGAGTCCTCAATCTAACTCTTTAGATATTCATCCAAGCACCAACCTCTATGATTCAATAATTGAATCAACAGTTGTATGATCATTAAAATAGTCATGGTACATAACCTTAATTGTACAGAGGGACCTATTATGCAAATTATTTATTCTTCATTTCAGATCAGGGAATGATATTCACAATAACATTTATTGCATAATGGCTCGCTGTGGGCTCACATGTCCAACAATCTCCCACTAGCCCAAAGATCCATTAATGGGCTAATCATTTAAACCGACATTCATGTGACAATCATAGGCTATTTAGAAATAGCTAGGTAAGCTGATCAGTCACTCTGTTCCCAAAAGACTATGCCAAGTCCTTTTACGGCACTTGCATATCCCTAGGTACCAGTGCTCGCTTCCAATGCGAATGTTGCATCTTATGCAACCAATACTCAATCTAGTCAAAGCAGTTATAGTGTCCTTGACACTATTGCTCTGTTATTATAACCAGTATTTTTATAATCCTTATTAGAATACCTTTACTCCTGGAGATCTCTATCTCCAAAGGTATCCACAGTTAAGACCTTTTAGATCTGTATCTATAAAGTCTTAAGCTTTTGAAGATATGACTTTGAGGTCACTATCTCAAAAATCTTATCATCTATGAAGACTTTGTTATTACTGCAATCAAGTGTTTTCTCTCCATAGTAGTATTAGCAACACTTTACTACTCCCGCTGCATGGCAGATATCTGGCTTTTATACACATTTAGCATACACTTAGCTTCTCGTAATTGATGCACAAGTGCAAGCAGTTCTAGCATTCACTTCCTTAACTCTTTGAGGTGCTATCCCTTTAGATAGGTCAGTACCAAATCTCAAGGGAAGGAAGCCTTTCTTGGAATTTCCAAGAATGGAATATGTCTAAGGTGTACTACAAATGTGACAGTCCCAATACCCTCTTTTCTTTGCTTCTGAACAACTTCAAAACTAAGATCTAAGAGGTATTCTTGAGATCATATCTCACGGTATGGAATAGCCAGTATATAAAACACTTATTATCATACTTATTATCTAATGATGAACGTAATGGCACTCCCACTAAGCTTCACATGGTACATCAAGATTTTATCTGAAATCATAACATTTATAATTTCATCAAATCTTATGTTACATCTTCAAGAAGCTTATTTGAGTCCACAGATGGATTTCTTTAGCTTTCACACCTTACTTTCCCCAATCATGAAGCCCTGGGGATACTTCATGTGAATATCCTCAGAGAGGTATTCTTTAGAGGAATGCAATCTTGACTTATATCTTGAAGATGCAATAGTCAAGTTGTGTAGCTAAGGTTAGCAATATTCTGATGATTTTAAGCATGGTCACCGAAGAGCAAGTCCCATTTCAAGCAATGTCTTCTCTTCCGGTGTGTAGCTAATGGCTACGAACCGTGCTTTGAAGGTCTCTACCATCTCATCAGTTTCCCTCTTTTCTTGAAGATCCATTTACACCTTAACGAGTCTTACCCTTATAGGTGGATCCTCGAGGATCCATATACAACACTTGTATATGAATTCTACTTTAGATTTTATTGCTAATATCCATCTTTCCATGTCATGATCCTCAGGAGCTTCATGACATGAAGTCCGATCATTGTCAAACTTAACTGACACATGGAATACATCCTCAAAATCATTTGAAGAGGTATTAGTGCTTCATCTTTAATTGTCCATTCAGTTTCCGATTTCAGGAGCCTCATTATCTTCTAAAGAATAAATGAGATCCTACACTTCATTTTCATCTTGATTCTCAAGAGAGTCATCCTCTAAGAATCACATTCTCAGAGATGAGATCTTTTAAGAATCTCAAGGTCATAAATCAGGTATCCAATACCATCCTTTATTTTCCTAATGAAGTAGCACTCTCAAGTGCTAGATTCCATCTTACATACATGGAACCTTATTAAGGATATATATTGTAGTCTCTACTACGCATATATATCTGGAAACTAAGAGGAAATTATGCTAAAATTCATAGTTGACCAAATCATGTCACACATGATCCAATTCTATCTCCCTACAACTCCATTGAGTTTAGGTGTGTTAGGAGGATTGAGATAGAAATGATATTCATATTTCCATAAGGTATTCTTTGAATTTTATCCAATAGGTACTTTCTACCTTGGTTAGATCAAATTCATTTAATCTTCTTTCAAACTTTGGTTCTAAACCAAAATTGTGAAATCTTTGAACATTTCAAAGGTTTATCAGGTGAAGAGAAGAAATCTCATATCATGCATAACCATCAATAGATATCACACATCCATAATGTTTACTATGATATAGATGATCAACATACATCAATATCTATGAGATCTTGAATACCTCGACATCTAACACCATTCTCAGAGAAGGGTGTATTGGACATTTTACTTTGAATACAATATTCACAACTATGTAAGATTTGAAATTTTTAGACATTCTAAAGTTTCATCTCTTTCTAGTCTATTGATCATATCAATAGACATATGTCCACGACTTGATGCCAGATCATTGTCAAATGATCTTCATCCTTCTATTGATCTTATAAGGTTTGGTTTTCAGTATTAGAAATCTTAATGAACCATTCATTAATTTTCTAATTTTTGTGGAGTCCACTAGATGTTAGATTACTATCTGAAATATTTCCATCATAACTCTTTATGATAGTTCTATCTCAGAATTCATGTTTATTTCCGACATTTAGAAACAAACAATGAGGGTATTCTAATATCTAGGTCATAGAGACATTCTCTAAGACTAAGGGCTCTCCCACTGAGAATATGAAGTCCATTTATCCAATAGAGATTGCTGCAACAATTACATCAATATCCATGTAGATGACTACTAAATCTTAAGATCAAATTTCTAATCTTCTAATATATATGCAACCAATTGCAAATGTCATTAGAAGATTGGGATACAATTGTCAGACTTTATCTTATGAAATAATAAAGTCAGAGTCAATGATTATATGTAGATTATTCTGATGCTCTATCTGAGTCCTTCACTAAGGATTTTAGATAGATTTGATAGTCATACTATCAACACATCAACTTATTGCAGTATTGGCATTCATCCAACTCTTTGGATGTCATATGGAAGTCACAGAAGTAGGTCAACTCTTTTACTTTCCTTCTTACTAGGGTCCGACCCATGCTTCCAATGCGCTCTCTTCATCTATTAACAACCATTGTTTAAGAAAAAGAATCTCTTATGTTGAATTCCAAAGATTTCAATATAAGTGCATTTCAACATTTATACATGCTTCATTAAATTCATTCAATATGAAGCTTCATGAATGACTTGAGTATAGATAGTAGAATGATGACACTCATCATATCTACATACATCTCAACCCTTAGAGGCTTAGATTTAGGTAGATATTCAAACATTTTGAATACATCATCTCTTTCGAGCCACCATTCTACATAAAGCAGAGAACCATGTCATTCATGATTAACTGTCTAGAGCACATATGTAAGCCAAAATATCTTCTTTGATTTTATAAGGATTATTCGACAATTACGATCACCATCGACATGTCACTTCCAAAGTACACCCGATGAAAGATCAAGACTATAGAGACATACGAACCCTAAGGTGATGTCTTATTGTCTTATTTAATTGTCGTACATGATTATGTTGAGGAATCTTGCACATTGCAACCACATATATTATGTGTCCAATTGCAAGTACAATATCTGGATCATGAGTCCAATCCAAGATATTTTACTGGTTATTATTGAGTATAATATTGAGTGGATTTTATGAAATATTATCTGAAATAAGAAATTTGCATAAGGGTATATATATTATATATATACATATTTTACTTTGATTTAGGAATTTTTATATCAAAGTTGTCTTGCCTTGTCAACACTGAAAGTTCAATCCTTTAATCACTTTCAATGTAAGAGATATTCTTACCATTATATCTCAAGCAAGATCTGGGATCTCCTTTCCTATCTTTGTCACATCCCAATAATATGAGAATTTACGACTCCGATAAAAAAGAAGCGGGAACTCATTCCGCCTTGCAAGTCCAACTTGCATTCCCAATTCAGTCTTTAACACCCGGGCCCACCACCCCTAAGATGATGTTGACCTGTTGCTAATTGAACCAACCGTCAATAGGATTAGAACTCGCTATGCGCAATCCAATATCGTCCCAATAATATGTGGACTCGATATTGGGGTCACTATGCATACGGCCTTAATCTTTCGAGAAGTAAAGAATCCGATCCAATTAAATCGTATATAGGATCTGTGACTTCGGACAGGCGTCTCCTATATACAACAACTGGCGACGGAATCCTTCGCCTTGACGGGAGACCATGGATGTCACTTATGTGATCCTCCACCTAATATTCAAATTGTAATTAATTATCGTGAATCATATTCACATAATTAATTCTTCCAAGGGAAATACACATCTATTCATGATAGAGTGTTTATTGGATATAATTAATTTAATCACATTAAATTAATCATCAATCCAATCATCAATCAACAAACATGTCTTTTACTTGAATAGTAGGTATATTCTCAAAGTACATATTATTCGAATTTTAATAATTAGAAAAATACACATTGACTTTCTCCGGCATTATACAGTCCCTACCCGCTGTCATGACCAGTACCGACGAGAGTGGGATGAACCACATACGTTGCAACCTACGACCCCAATGCTCTCTGACTAGGCACCATATTCGCCTCGGGAAAGGATAATACCATATATATCATTATGTACTTTGAGATGCTCATCGGTTTTTCAATCGAAATTATACCATATAATATACATCAAAACAATTTTGATTATATTATAAGGAGATTTGCTAAACAAATCCCCAGTCCTATTCAAGCAAGAGGTTTTTTCATGTAAAAGTTATCCTACAACTATTGTAGGATAAACTAAGGTTTCATGAAATCAATGTTTGTTGATGACCCAATGATCAAGATCTAATATCTCATCATTGTGGTTTAGGCAAATGTCATTCAATGAAATAATTATCTATTTAAATATTTCACAAATATTTATCACTAATTATTCTAGAAAATAAATAATTAATTTTCATCATGATAATTGAATGACTTATCACAAGGTTCAAGATAAAAAAATGTTAATTTCCAGCAGTGACCCCCAATCACTAAAATTAACTTATCTTGATCAATTTAAATCCAACAAATGCAAACTCAGTTTCCAAAGATTGAATATTTGATTTATTAAAGAAACCAAGTGATAGTTCACGCATTTCGAGGTGGATCAAAACCGTAATTAACTCATTAATCACGTTTAAATCCTCAGTTCCCGCAACAGTGAATATAAGCATATTCAAAAGACCATATCTTGAGCAAATGAAGTCCAAATTTCACAAACTCAAATCCTATGGTTTTCTTAATTAATGGGGAACAAATTCCAATTGAAAATTTCGTGTTTAAACAATTTAAACAGTGTCGAAAAATTCAATTATACAGAGGTGCGAAAATTGAAATGCAGTAAAATCTTCGCAACTCTTTCAAGAACCAAATCGTCTAAGGTCTATGGATCATATCCAAAACCTTATTCAACCTGACTCTGATATCACTTGAAGGATATTGAGAATCTTTAAGCGCATCACGGAAGCGGGTCGATCGCATCGTATGCAATCGGAGCAACTAGTCGCACTAGATGCTAGATGCGGCGGAAATTAAAAAATTTAAATCTAAAGATGAAACCACATGATCACGAGAACACTTCTAGGATCGTTTCATCAAACCACCAAGTATAAGGAATACCTCCTAAAACATGGTTGTGATCGCGAGATCCCAAAGTAGAGATCCTCATGTCTTAAGTCTGATCCACGAAGAACGCACTTGCGGGCGCGAAGATGAGTCACGTTCCTTCCCGCAATCCTCGATGAAGATCCAAGCGATGGCTCCCCTGATTTCGTCAAACGAAATCCGTCGTCTTCCTTTAGAGTAAGCAACTCCAAAGAAGATGAAGATCCACGAGTCGTCGAAGGAGAAAGTCGAGAGTCTCTCCTTTCTCAACACAAGATGGACGACCATCTTTTGGAGTAGAGAAAGAGAGAGGGCGAGAATATGAGAGAGAGAGAGTTGTAACCTTGTACAACTCTTAATGATGTACCTCGAAAGGCTACCCTAGCCCTCCTTTTATATTAGTTTAGGATCCAATGGATCTCAATCCATGGGACACATGGATCCAACGACCAGGCTTGGTCCATGTAAAATCAATGGCTATAATTATTGTTGGTTAAAACCAACAATATTTATTTATGATTAAATTAAATATATGTTGCAACATTATCAACACATTTTTAATTTAACATAAATAAGTTAGTTGAGAGATTAATCATCATAATAAAATGGAGATAATATTGCCTCTTAAAATTGGTGGCTTTATTTCTCCCTTTTATTATATTATATTATCTCTTAATTATCACAAAAATATCCACCAAATTAATTCCAAATTAATTTGTAAATATTTCAGTCATGCCATTGAAAATTATGTGAATCATATTCACATTCCAAACTAATTTGTAAATGACATTTCCAGTTAATTAACAAATGTGAATCCAATCCACATTTAATAATTAACAAATGTTATTTACTAAATTTTTCTCTCTTGAATATATGTATATTATAAATCATATTTACAATACACAAATATTATGGATAATAATATCCACATTCTCTAATCCTTGATAATTAAATCCCATTTAATTATCTTCGATAATCATTATCACAATATGAATCATATTCATATTATGCTTGATAATTAAATCTCATTTAATCATCAAGTTCTTCTTGCTTGGATATGAAGTTCATCAAATGAATTATTCTTGAACCCTTTCTAGAATAATGTGCTTTCTCCGCAGATACTTGGAGATAAGGACAGGGCGATTGTATTGTTCCACGTATAGTGACTTGGATGTTGAGATCTCATCTCAAATCCAGATCTTACGGACCTCCCACAGATGCTTGATTAAATCAAGACCGCAAATCTAATCTTCTCATTGAATCTTAATCTCATTCAGATCAATGTCCAACACTTGGACTAAGATCAAATTACTTCTCTACTGAGAGGAGTCATAAAATCCAGACCAGTTTCATCACTCCCTCAGAATGGAAGCGTCATGGATATACAATCGTTTACGATCGCATCGCCCTCAAGTATTCCCAATACCTGTACATCCTGCATACTGGAAGACCCATGATCAACCCGAAGATCAAGATCAATTTTACACTGTCTTCTTCAGGGTTTAATCACTAAGTTTCTCATTTGATCATCGGGATTTGGTATCGATCATATACTTTCCAAAAGCATATATCATACCTAGGTCTTGATCATATACTTTCCAAAAGTATATATCAAACCTACAAATTCAGTCAAGCTTCCAAAGCGAGACGACCATGCACGGAATTTGATTTTTCCCAATATCTCATGAGTGAGCTTATGTCTTTCGGTTCAGTAATGAACCTGTATTATACCTTTGAGAGATCGTATTACTCATATGCCCTTATATTGACACCAGCTCGTCGGTGTATAGACCTTGGTTAGGTCATCAACCTATTGGTCTACCAAATGTACATACTCAGACATATAGCAATACATCTGTCTCCGGTCAGAGGATGTGTGCCTATGCTGTGACAACATTCAACATAGGACTAAGGTTATCTCGATCCCGTTAAGTCAACTCTTTGACCTAACTAATCTGACACCTCCGAATCTCTATTCCTGTGCAGAGGACCTGCAACAAGAGGTCGGTCAGATATCAGCTTATGTGAGAAAGGATTGACATCTTCTACTCAGGCTGGAGATCACATCTTAACAATCATTTGACGGTGCTCGATGAGTCCTCAATCTAACTCTTTAGATATTCATCCAAGCACCAGCCTCTGTGATTCAATAATTGAATCAACAGCTGTATGATCATTAAAATAGCCATGGTACATAACCCTAATTGTATAAAGGGACCTATTATGCAAATTATTTATTCTTCATTTCAGATCAGTGAATGATATTCGCAATAACATTTATTGCATAATGGCTCGCCGTGGGCTCACATGTCCAACATTATTAACAAAACATCATTCATTAATAATAATACACTTTATGCATTAAAAAATGTATATGAATAAAAGAATGAAATAAAGAAAACAAAAAGAAAGCAGTTGTCGACATGTATGTATGCATAATATGACCTATAGAATATAACTGTAGCAGTAAGATATATTTATCTAACCTAACCCTAAGACCTAGTCAGCATGGATTGGTCCACAAATAAATATGTTGGGGGATAAGTAAGAAAACCACAAAAAGAATCATTTATACACTCTAGTCTTTATTCATTAATTATCAAATAAATTCCAAAAATTGAAATATTTTTAATTAATTCATTTGAAAATATTTTTTATCGAACTCTTTTTAATAATTTTTAAAAAGGTTTAGAAAAATATAAAAATATGTTAAAAATATTATCTTGTATATATGCAAACAAAATCCAACTTTCAAATTGTCAATTTCTCAACATCCGAACATCATAACCTTCTCATACAAATAACAATTTCATCTACTCATATTAAAGATCAAAAAATAATATTATTTAATTAATGAAGGTGATATCACAAAAATCGAAGTCGGCTTGCAAATGTTCAGTTTTGGGTCTTAATGATAACTAGTTTTTGAGATATTTTTTTCTTCAAAACACACTATTTATATTTTTTGATATTTTATAATTTTAGTTATCTTGTTGATCTTGTATTTTAACCATGGATTATTTCAAAAAAAATTTACACTATTTAATATTTTTCAACAAATTAAAAACCCTAATTTATAGATGAAATTGAACTTTAGAGTATATACCTTTACTTAGTAACATATTTAAATTAATTTATTAAGATCTAGAAAGTTTTATATACACCTTATTTAGTACCATATTAATTAATAAAATATAATATTCATTGTTATTGATTAATTCATTGAATGAACAATACAACATCTATTTATCAAGTATTATTTGTACCTATTGGTTTAAATAATATTTATACTTCATTAAATATATATTATTTACATTTTTTTTAATTTAGGTTATTAAATTATACTCAATTTTAAATTTTATACCTATTTAATATAAAAATATTTATTATTAATTGCATAAATTATAACCTTATTTATATTTCTGGTCTACTAGGTGTTGACATGTGTCAGCACCTAGAGACTCCTACCTCAAGAAGGTTTGTTAAGCATTCCATCCCAACTATTGATATTCTCATATTTCTTCATGTGGCATCTTTCATCCTAAAACCCATCTGAATCGTTGATCATTTAATCCTAACATCTATAACAAATGCCAGCCCTAGGATCTTACCTAACCTCTTGTCGATTCACCTATAAAGTGATACAAATATCATCCATCACAACTGACTACTCATATCTCCAGAACTACATGGTTGAGAGACCATCTTCTGACCCTTGTTGCTTCCACCACTAGTGTTGATATCACTCAGTGAAGTCTTATATTTTACATCCCATGTGATTGCACTTATTTTCCTTTCGATTTCCTCAATCCTGACACCATGTTTATCTCGATTAATCATATCAATAGAATCCTTAATCATCGACCTATCCTTTTGTTGGAAATGCGAGCCCACAGCGAGCCATTATGCAATAAATGTTATTGCAATTCACTCCTTAATCTGAAATGAAGAATACATAATTTGCATAATAGGTCCCTTAGTACAATTAGGGTTATGTACCATGGCCATCTTGATGATCATACAGCTGTTGATTCAACTATTGAATCATAGAGGCTGGTGCTTGGATGAATATCTAAAGAGTTTGATTGAGGACTCATCAAGCACCGTCAAATGATTGTTAAGAGATGATCTCCAGCCTGAGTAGGAGATGGCAATCCTTATCTCTGAAGGCTGATATCTGACCAACCTCTTGATGCAGGTCCTTTGCATAGGAATAGAGATTCGGAGGTGTCAGATTAGTTAGGTCAAAGAGTTGACTTAACGAGATCGAGATAACCAAAGTCCTATATCGTATGCTGTCATGATATAGGCACACATCCTCTGATCGGAGACAGATGTGTTGCTATATGTCTAAGTATGTACATTTGGCAGACCAATAGGTTGATGACCTAATCAAGGTCTATACACCGGCGCGCTGGTGTGCATATAAGGGAATATGAGTAATACGATCTCTCAAAGGGATCATAAAGGTTCAGTTACTGAACCGGAAGACATGAGCTCACTCATGAGATATTGGGAAGAATCAAATTCCGTGCGCACGGTCGTCTCGCTTTGGAAGCTTGACTGAATTTGTAGGTTTGATATATACTTTTGGAAAGTATATGATCAAGACCTAGGTATGAAATACGCTTTTGGAAAGTGTATGATTGATACCAACTCCCAATGATCGAATGAGAAACTTAATGATAAAACCATGAAGTAGACAGTATAAAGTTGATCCAATACTTCGGGTTTAGTCTGAGTCTTCCAGTATGCAGGATGTACAGGTATTGGGAATACCTGAGGGTGATGTGATCATAAACGATTGTATAACCATGACGCTTCCATTCCTAGGGAGTGATGAAACGGGTCTGGATTTTAGTGACTCCTCTCAGTAGAGAAGTGATCTGATCTTGGTCCAAGTGTTGGACATTGATCTGAATGTGATTCAGATGCAATAAGAAGATTAGATTTACGGTCTTGATTTAATCAAGCATCTATGGGAGGCCCGCGATCTGGATTTGAGATATGATCTCAATATCCATGTCACTATACGTGGAACAATACAATCGCCCTATCCTTATCTCCAAGTATCTGCGGAGAAAGCGCATTATCCTTGAAGGAGTTCATGGATAATTCTATTGTTGATTTATGTATCCGAGCATTGAGAAAATGGACAATTAAATGTGATTTAATTATCATGAGTAATATGAATTTGATTCATATTATAAAGAGAGTTATCTGAGATAATTAAATGTGATTTGATTATCAAAGATGTGAATAATGTGAATGTGATTCATATTATTTGAGAACAAGAGAATAAAGATCCAAGATGATTAAATGTGATTTAATTATCACGGATATGAATAATGTGGATAGCAATATCTATATTAGTCATATATATTATAAATGTGATTTATAATATATAAGAGAGAGCAATTTGTGATTTACATTTGTTAATTAAATGTTAATGTGAATTGGATTCACATTGGACATTGAATTGAAAATGTATTTACATTTTGTTTTGGGTTGTGAATATGATTCACAAATTTCCAATGGCATGATTGCAATGTTCACAAAATAAATTGGATTTATTTTTGTGAAATAATTTGCAACAAATGTTGTTGCAAATATTGGAGAGAATCATGAGATAATGTAATCTCATGTAATAGGAAAAAGGAAGCTCCCTTCCTAATGAGGAGAGGGGACGGCCACAATTCCATAAGGAATGTGGTGGTCGTCTACCCTCCTTATGGAAGGAGGCTTACCTCCTTTTCTATCTCTCCAATGGAGATTGATTTGATATAAATCAAATTATATTTAATATATATTTGATTTTTATTAAATTAATTGTTGTTGTGTTTTTAGCAACAAATCATGACCATTGAAAGAAACACAAATTAATGTGGACCATTGGATTTGTGTTGACACATGGATTGAGATCCATGGATCCCAAAACCCTATAAAAGGAGAGGCACCCCATTGCTCTTCTTGGCACATAAGTGAGACAACAAGTCTCTCTCTCTTTCTTTCTCTTTCTCTCCCTCTCATGGCCGTCCACCATGGATGCCCTAGAGAGGCTCTCCATTGCCGCGGCACCGTCGTTATGTTGCCCGATGTTTTGCTCATGGAACTCCGTCTACTTCAGCATACCTTGCTCGTGAAGAAGACGTCGGATCTCGTGTGTCGAGATCAGGAGATCCACTGCTTGGATCATCAACATGGATTGCGAGAAGCACGCGGTTCATCCCCGCGCTCGAAAGCGTCTCCTCCGACGGATCGGACTTGAGACAGGAGGTCTCTTCGTTTAGATACTTGATCGCAACCACGCTTCAAGAGGTAAACCTAATACTTGGTTGTGGTTTAGACGAAACGATCCGAGAAGTGTTCTTGGATCATGTGGTTTCGTCACATGAAAATTTTTAATTTCCGCTGCATAGAACAACTAGTACGACTAGTCGTTCTTCGTCGTATTCGATACGACGATCACGCTTCCGTGATGCGCTTGAGGATCTAACCATATCCTTCAAGTGGTATCAGAGCCAGGTTGGTGGTTTTGGATACGATCCATAAACCGAGGACGACTTGGGTTCATTAGGGTTTGCGAAAGTTTTCTTGCATTTCATTTTCGCATCTCTGTTTTGATATTATTTTCGGCACTGTTTAAATTGTTTAAACACGAAAATAATATTTGGATTTTATTCCCCATTAAATAAGGAAATAGTAGGATCTGAGTTTGCGTGATTTCGATTCCGTTTGCTCTAGATATGCTCATTTTAGTGAACATGTATCCACTGTTTCGGGGACTGCGGATCATGACGTAATTAAGATGTTAATTACGGATTTAAAACGCCTTGAAATGCGTGCAAATCACTTAGGTTCTGTTGTAAATCAAGTTAGCAAACTTTAGAAATTTACTTTGCTTAATTTGGATTTAAATTGATTGAGATATGATATTTTTAGTAAGTGAGGGTCACTGCTGGAAATACTTTCCTAATCAAGAACCTAGTGATTGTCATTTAATCATTAAGTGAAATTAAATTGTTTAATTTCCTGGAATAATTATGCATAAATATTTGTGAAATATTTAATGATAATTATGTCCTTAAATGACTTTTCCCTAACCAACAAATGATTAGATGTGATCTAGATCAAGATTGGTTACATGATCTACATGATCAACATTCCAACAAACATGTTGCTTGAATAGGACTTGGGATTTGTTTAGCAAATCTCATTATAATGTTAATCAAAATTGTTTTGATTATTACTATATGGTATAATTTCGGTTGAAGAACCGATGACAATCTCAAGTACAAAATGATCTATTTTGCATTATCCTTTCCCGAGGTGGATATGGTGTCTAGTCGGAGAGCATTGGGGTTGCGGCTTGCAACGTATGTGGTCCGTCCCACTCTCGTCGGTACTGGCCATGACAGCGGGTAGGGTTAGTATAATGCTTAAGAAATCATGATGTATTTCTAATTATTAAAATTCGAAATAATACGTATTTGAGATAATACCATTATTCAAGTAATTATTAAAATGTTTGTTGGATATTAATTGGATCATTAATTTAATATGATTAGATTAATTGGAATCCAATTAAGATTAAAATACTCTATTATGAATAGAGATGTTATTTCCCTTGGAAGAATTAATCATAATGAATATGATTCATAATGATTAATTAGAATTTGAATATGATATGGAGGATCACATAAGTGACATCCATGGTCTCCCGTCAAGGCGAAGGGTTCTGTCGCCAGGGATTATATGTAGGAGACGCCTGTCCGATGTGACAGCTCCTGTATGCAAGCGCATCTGGATCGGGCTCTTTGCTTCTCGAAAGAGTAAGGCCGTATACGTAGTGACCCCAATATCGGATCCTCATATTATTGGGGCGATATTGGATTGCGTATAGCGAGTACTATTCCTGTTGATGGTTGGTTCAATTAACGACGGGTCAACATCGCCTTAGGGGTGGTGGAACCGGGTGTTAAAGATCGAATTGGGAATGCAAGTTGGACTTGCAAGGCGGAATGTGTTCCCGCTTCTTTTTATCCAAGTTGCAGATTCTCATATTATTGGGATGCAACAAAGATAAGGAAGGAGATCCCAGATCTTGTTGAGATATAATGGTAAGTATATCTCTTACATTGAAAGTGATTAAGGGAATGAACTTTCAGTGTTGACAAGACCAGACAACTTTGATATAAAAATCCTAAATCAAAGTAAAATATATATATATATATATGCAAATTTCTTATTTCAGATAATCCTTCATTAAAACCCACTCAATGTTATACTCAATAATAACCAGTAAAATATCATGGATTGGACTCATGATCCAGATATTGTACTTGCAATTGGACACATAATGTGTGTGGTTGCAATGTGCAAGTTTCCTCATAATATTGAGGAATGACAATTAAATAGATAATAGGACTACAACCCTAGGGTTTGTGTGTCTCTATAGTCTTGATCTCTCATCAGATGTACTTTGGAAGTGACATGTCGATGATGATCGTAATTGTCAAATAATCCTTATAAAATTAATGAAGATATTCTGGCATACATATGTGCTCTTGACATTTAACATGAATGAGATGGTTCACTGCATCATGCAGAATGGTGGCTCTATAAGAGATGATGTATTCAAATTGTTTGAGTACCTACTTGAACCTATGTTTTAAGAGTTTAGATGGATGTAGATGATGAGTGTCATCATTCTACTATCTATACTCTGGTCATTCATGAAGCTTCATAATATTCATATTGTATGAATTTAATGAAGCATGTATAAATGTTGAAATACTCTTACATAAGAGATCCTTAGTCTTAAGCAATGGTTTCTTATAGATAAAGGGGGCACAGTGGAAGCATGGGTTGGACCCAAGTAAGAAGGAAAGTCAAAGAGTTGACCTACTTCTCTGACTTCCATATGACATCCAAAGAGTTGGATGAATGCCAAAACTGCAATAAGTTGATGTGTTGATAGTATGACTATCAAGTCTGTCTAGAATCCTTAGAGAAGGACTCGGATAGAGCATCAAAATAATCTACATAAATCATTGAAATTGGCTTTCTTATTTAATAAGATAGAGTCTAATAATTGTATCTCAATCTTCTGATGACATTTGCAATAGGTTGCATATGTTTTAGAAGACTGGAAAATTTGATCTTAAAGGTTTATAGTTATCCACATGGATATTGATGCAATTGTTGCAACAATCTCTGTTGGATTGATAGACTTGTTAATTTCAGTGGGAGAGTCCTTAGTCTTAGAGAATGTCTCTATGACCTAGATATAAGAATACACTCATTGTTTGTTTCTAAATGTTAGAAATGAACATGAATCTGAGATAGAACTATCATAAAGAGTTATGATGTATATATTTCAGATAGTAATCTAATAATCTAGTGGACTTCACTAAATTAGAAAATTAATGAATGGTTCATTAACATTTCTAAATACTGAAATTAAACCTTAAGATTAGTAGGAGGATGAAGATCATTTGACAATGATCTAGCATCAAGCTTTGGACATTTGTTTATTGATTTGATCAATAGACTAGTAAGAGATGAAACTTTAGAATGTCTAAAATTTTAAAACTTACATACTTATGAATATTGTATTCAAAGAAAAATGTCCAATACACCCTTCTTAGAGAAAGGTGTAAGATGCCAAGGTATTCAGGATCTCATGCATATTGATGTATGTAGATCATCTATATCATAGTAAACATTATGGATATGTGATATCTTTTAATGATTATGTATGATATGACATTTCTTCTCTTCACCTAAGAAACCTTTGAAATGTTCAAAGATTTCATTATTTTTGGTTTAGAACCAAAGTTTGAAGGAAGATAAAATGAATTTGATCTAATCTAGGTAGCAAGTACCTACTAGATAAATTCAAAGAATACCTTATAGAGATATGAATATCACTTCTATCTCAATCCTCCTAACACACCTTAACTCAATAGAGTTATAGATAGATACAATTGGATCATGTGTGACATGATCTTATCAATGATGGATTTTTAGCATAATTATCCCTTAGTTTCCAGGTATATATGTGTAGAAGAGACTACAATATATATGCTTAATATGATTCCATGCATGCAAGCTGGAATCTAGCACTTGAGAGTGCTACTTCATTAGAAAAATAAAGGATGGTATTGGATACCTACTTTATGACCTTGAGATTCTTAAAATATCTCATCTCTGAGAATGTGATTCTTAGATGTTGAGACTCTTGAGAATCAAGATAAAAATGAAGTGTAGGAACTCATTTAATCTTGAGAAGATAATGAGGCTCCTGAAATTGGAAACTAAGAGGACAATTAAAAATGAAACACTAATACCTCTTCAAATGAGTTTGAGGATGGATTCCATGTGTCAGAGAAATCTGACAATGATTGAACTTCATGTGATGAAGCTTCTGAAGATCATAGCATGGATATATGGATGTTAGCAATAAAAGTCTAATGTAGACATCATATGCAAGTGTTGTATATGGAACCTCGTGGATCCACCTATATGGGTAAGACCCGTAAAGGTGTAAATGGATCTTCAAGAGAAAGGGAACCTGATGAGAAGGTACATACCTTCAAAGCATAGTTCGTTGCAATGAGCTACACATGGAAGAGAAGACATTGCTTGCAATGAGACTTACTTTTCGGTGACCATGCTTAAAATCATCAGAATATTGCTAACCTTAGCTACACAACTTGACTATTGCATCTTCAAGATGTAAGTCCAGATTGCATTCCTCTATGAATATCTCTCTGAGGATATTCACATGAAGTAGCCCCAGGGCTTCATGGTTGAGGAAAGCAAGGTGTGCAAGCTAGAGAGCTCCATCTATGGACTCAAATAAGCTTCTTGAATTTGGACCATAAGATTTGATTGAATTATAATTGTTATGATTTCAGATAGAATCTTGATGAGCCATGTGAAGTTTAGTGGGAGTGCCTTTGTGTTCATCGTGTTAAATGTAGATAAAATCCTAATCATTTGGAATGATATAAGGATGATAATAAGTGTTTTATAGGCTGGCTATTCCATATCTTGAAATATGATTTCGAAGATACCTCTTAGATCTTAGTTCTGAAGTTGTTCAGAAGCCAAGAGAAGAGAATAATTGGACTGTCACATTTGTAGTACACCTTGGACATATTCTATTCATAGAAATTCCAAGAAAGGCTTCTAACCCTTAAGATATGGTACTGACCTATCTTAAGGGATAGCACCTCAAAGAGTTGAGGAAGTAAATGCTACAACTACTTGCACTTGTGCATTAGTTATGAGAAGCTGAGTGTATACTAGATGTGTACAAAAGCCAGATATCTGCCATGCAGTGGGAGTAATAAAGTGTTACTAGTCCTACTATGTAGAGAAAACACTTGATTGCAGTAATAACTATATCTTCATAAAGGACAAGATTTTTGAGATAATGATCTCAAAGTCCTATCTTCAAAAGCTTAAGACTTTGTAGATAGAGATCTAAAAGGTCTTAACTTTTGATACCTTTGGAGATAGAGATCTCCGGGAATGAAGGTATTCTAATAAGGATTATGGGAATACTGGTTATAATAATTAATCGAGTTAAAGTGTCAAGGACACTATGACAAGATTGAGTATTGGTTGCATGAGATGCAACATTCACATTAGATGCGAGCACTGTTACTGGGGATATGCAAGTGCCGTAAAAGGACTTGGCGTAGTCTCGCGGGAACAGAGGGACTGATCAGCTTACCTAGCTATTTTCTAAATAGCCTATGATTGTCACATGAGTGCGGGTTTAAATGATTAGCCCATTAATGACTCTTTGGTCTAGTGGGAGATTGTTGGAAATGCGAGCCCACGGCGAGCCATTATGCAATAAATGTTATTGCAATTCACTCCTTAATCTGAAATGAAGAATACATAATTTGCATAATAGGTCCCTTAGTACAATTAGGGTTATGTACCATGGCCATCTTGATGATCATACAGCTGTTGATTCAACTATTGAATCATAGAGGCTGGTGCTTGGATGAATATCTAAAGAGTTAGATTGAGGACTCATCAAGCACCGTCAAATGATTGTTAAGAGATGATATCCAGCCTGAGTAGGAGATGGCAATCCTTATCTCTGAAGGCTGATATCTGACCGACCTCTTGATGCAGGTCCTCTGCATAGGAATAGAGATTCGGAGGTGTGAGATTAGTTAGGTCAAAGAGTTGACTTAACGAGATCGAGATAACCAAAGTCCTATATCGTATGCTGTCATGATATAGGCACACATCCTCTGACCGGAGACAGATGTGTTGCTATATGTCTAAGTATGTACATTTGGCAGACCAATAGGTTGATGACCTAATCAAGGTCTATACACCGGCGCGCTGGTGTGCATATAAGGGAATATGATTAATACGATCTCTCAAAGGGATCATACAGGTTCAGTTACTGAACCGGAAGACATGAGCTCACTCATGAGATATTGGGAAGAATCAAATTCCGTGCGCACGGTCGTCTCGCTTTGGAAGCTTGACTGAATTTGTTGGTTTGATATATACTTTTGGAAAGTATATGATCAAGACCTAGGTATGAAATACGCTTTTGGATAGTGTATGATTGATACCAACTCCCAATGATCGAATGAGAAACTTAATGATAAAACCATGAAGTAGACAGTATAAAGTTGATCCAATACTTCGGGTTTAGTCTGAGTCTTCTAGTATGCAGGATGTACAGGTATTGGGAATACCTGAGGGTGATGTGATCATAAACGATTGTATAACCATGACGCTTCCATTCCTAGGGAGTGATGAAACGGGTCTGGATTTTAGTGACTCTTCTCAGTAGAGAAGTGATCTGATTTTGGTCCAAGTGTTGGACATTGATCTGAATGTGATTCAGATGCAATAAGAAGATTAGATTTACGATCTTGATTTAATCAAGCATCTATGGGAGGCCCACGATCTGGATTTGAGATATGATCTCAATATCCATGTCACTATACGTGGAACAATACAATCGCCCTGTCCTTATCTCCAAGTATCTGCGGAGAAAGCGCATTATCCTTGAAGGAGTTCATGGATAATTCTATTGTTGATTTATGTATCCGAGCATTGAGAAAATGGATAATTAAATGTGATTTAATTATCATGAGTAATATGAATTTGATTCATATTATAAAGAGAGTTATCTGAGATAATTAAATGTGATTTGATTATCAAAGATGTGAATAATGTGAATGTGATTCATATTATTTGAGAAAAAGAGAATAAAGATCCAAGATGATTAAATGTGATTTAATTATCATGGATATGAATAATGTGGATAGCAATATCCATATTAGTCATATATATTATAAATGTGATTTATAATATATAAGAGAGAGCAATTTGTGATTTACATTTGTTAATTAAATGTTAATGTGAATTGGATTCACATTGGACATTGAATTGAAAATGTAATTTACATTTTGTTTTGGGTTGTGAATATGATTCACAAATTTCCAATGGCATGATTGCAATGTTCACAAAATAAATTGGATTTATTTTTGTGAAATAATTTGCAACAAATGTTGTTGCAAATATTGGAGAGAATCATGAGATAATGTAATCTCATGTAATAGGAAAAAGGAAGCTCCCTTCCTAATGAGGAGAGGGGACGGCCACAATTCCATAAGGAATGTGGTGGCCATCTACCCTCCTTATGGAAGGAGGCTTGCCTCCTTTTCTATCTCTCCAGTGGATATTGATTTGATATAAATCAAATTATATTTAATATATATTTGATTTTTATTAAATTAATTGTTGTGTTTTTAGCAACAAATCATGACCATGGAAAGAAACACAAATTAATGTGGACCATTGGATTTGTGTTGACACATGGATTGAGATCCATGGATCCCAAAATCCTATAAAAGGAGAGGCACCCCATTGCTCTTCTTGGCACATAAGTGAGACAACAAGTCTCTCTCTCTTTCTTTCTCTTTCTCTCCCTCTCATGGCCATCCAGCATGGATGCCCTAGAGAGGCTCTCCATTGCCGCGGCACTGTCGTTATGTTGCCCGATGTTTTGCTCGTGGAACTCCGTCTACTTCGGCATACCTTGCTCGTGAAGAAGACGTCGGATCTCGTGTGTCGAGATTAGGAGATCCACCGCTTGGATCATCAACATGGATTGCGAGAAGCACGTGGTTCATCCCCGCGCTCGAAAGCGTCTCCTCTGACGGATCGGACTTGAGACAGGAGGTCTCTTTGTTTAGAGACTTGATCGCAACCACGCTTCAAGAGGTAAACCTAATACTTGGTTGTGGTTTAGACGAAACGATCCCAGAAGTGTTCTTGGATCATGTGGTTTCGTCACATGAAAATTTTTAATTTCCGCTGCATAGAACAACTAGTACGACTAGTCGTTCTTTGTCGTATTCGATACGACGATCACGCTTCCGTGATGCGCTTGAGGATCTAACCATATCCTTCACCTTTGTTAATCGATTTCATCTTCAATTTGAATCAAAATCCATTCCATTGCTCTCATGTATTCATTTTTCTGGAACCCATTAGACAAGCTACAATACCTAACATTATGGTTGATTTCATTGTAAATCGTTATTATATCATTCTTTGTAGGTCATTCTAACATCTTTAGAGCATACCATTCACATCTAGGGAAGCATCTTCCTCGACACACATTTATTGAGTAGTAGCTTCTCTTCCTGCTCTAGGGTTTTGAATAGAAGGACATGGTAGGATCCTTAAGAACATCAAGGAAGCATGAGGATCACATGGTATGCGATCGGGAGTGAATAATCACATTAGTTGCTCGAGGCCATATAATTTTAAAAAAATTCATGTGACGAAACCACACGATTCAAGAACACATATCAGATCGTTTCACCTAAACCACAAATAATTAATAGGATTACCTCTTGAAGAGTGGTTGTGATCGAATCTCTAAACGAAGGGATCTCCTGTCTCAAGTTCGATCCAACAGAGGAGACGCTTATGAGCGCATTGATTAAACACATTATTCTCGCAATCCATGTTGATAATCCAAGCGGTGAATCTCCTGATCTTGTCACATGAGATTCGATGTTTCCTTCATGAGCAAGGCATATCAAAGGAGACGGATATACACGAACCAACAATATGGTAGCATAACAGCGATGCAGCAGCGATGGTGACTCTCTTTAGGGAATCATGGGGGACGATAATAAGAGAGAGAGGGAGGGATGGCATGTAGAGAGAAAGATGGAGGGAGAGATCCTTGATGATGTTGTAAACTTAATGTTGTAACTTGAAGAGCAAGGCGTGCTTCTTTTATATAGTATTTTGGGAGTCCATGGATCACAATCCATGGACTACGAAAAATCAATGGATGAGAGCGATTTGTGCTTCTTTCAATGGCCAATATTTTGTTGTAAAAAACACAACAACAATTAATTTAATTTAGATTAAATATGTATTGATAAATAAATATAACTTAATCATAAAATTAAATCAATCAAACTTGGAGATATTGGAAGGAGTTTGCCTCACCATTTCCTAATGAGAGTTGGTGGGAATCTTATGTAATATCATGAGATTACATTATTCCATGGAAATCTCCAATATTTACAACACTTGTTGTAAATCATTCTACAACAATAATTCATAATTATTCTGTGAATATGGCACTCTTTCCATTGGAAAACTGTTAATCACATTCAAAACCCAAAATAAAATGTGAATTACATTTTCAATTAATGGTCCAATGTGAATCCAATTCACATCAACAATTAATTAACAAATGTAAATTACAAACAACTCTCTCTTATATATTATAAATCACATTTATAATATTTATTTATTTATTTATATATGATTAATATGGATAGTGCATCCACATTATTCATATCAATGATAACTAAATATGAATCAAGTTCTTACTATTCATGATAATTAAATCACATTTAATTATCATTTATTTCAATGCTCGGATATATAGTATCAACAATGAAATTATTTTGAACTCTTTCAAGGATAATGCACTTTCTCCGTGGATTCTTAGAGATAAGGACAGTGTGATTGTATTGTTTTACTTATAGTGAGTTGGATATTGAGATCACATCTCAAATCCAGATCCTGTAGACCTCTCATAGATGCTTGATTAAATAAAGACCGCAGATATAATCTTCATATTGCATCTGAATCACATTCAGATCACTGTCCAATATTTGGACCAAGATCAGACCACTTTTCTATTGAGAGGAGTCACTAAAATCCATACCCGTTTCATCACTCCCTGGGATTGGGAGCATCATGCTTATACCATCATTTATGATCACATCACCCTCGGGTATTCCCAATAAATGTACATCCTGCATATTGGAAGACCTAGATAAACCCAGAGTATGAGATCTCTTTTCACAGTCTACTTCAGGGTTTTATCATTAAGTTTCTCATTCGAAAATTGGGATTTGGTATCGATCATATACTTTCCTAAAGCATATATCATACCTAGGTGTTGACAATATACATTCCAAAATCATATATCAAACCCTACAAATTCAGTCAAGCTTCCAAAGCTTGACGACCGCATACATAATTTTATTCTTCCCAATATTTCATGGGTGAGCTCACGTATTCCGGTTCAGTAATGAACATGTATGATCCCTTTGATAGATTGTATTACTCATATACATGTGGATGCACACCAGCGTGTCGATGTATATACCTTGATTAGGTCATCAACCTATTGGTCAGCTAAGTGTACATACTTAGACATGTAACACATATGTCTCCTATCAGAGGACGTGTGCCTATATCTCATCAACATAAGACATAGGTCTTTGGTTATCTCAATCTCATTAAGTAAACTCCTTAACCTAAGTTATCTAACACCTCTGAATCTCTATTCCTCTGTAGAGGGCCTGCATCAAGAGGTCGGTTAGATATTAACCATTAGAGAAAGGATTACCATCTCTTCCAGGCTGGATATCCTCTCTTAATAATCATTTGACGATGCTTGATGAGCACTCAATCTATCTCTTTAGATATTCATTCAAGCACCGGCCTTTATGATTCAACATTGAATCAACAGTTGTATGATTATTAAGATAGAACTGTTACATAACCATAATTCTACTAAGTGACCTATCATGAAAATTAATCATTCTTCATTTCAGATCAGGGAATGATATTAGCAATGACATTTATTGCATAATGGCTTGTCGTGGTCTCTCATGTCCTACAATCTCCCACTACCCCAAACAACCATCAATGGGCTAATCCTTAAAGCTGCAGTCATGTAACAATCATTTGCTATTTAGAAAAGTAGCTAGGTAAGTTGATCAGTCACTTTGTTCCCAACAGACTAAGTTAAGTTCTTTTATGGCACTTACATATCCCCCAGTAATAGTGCTCGCGTCAATGCAAATGTTGCATCTTATGCAACCAATACTCAATTTTGTTAGTTATAGTTTACTTGACACCACAACTTAATGATTAGTATAACCATTATGTAGTTTCCGCTATCCTTATCAGAAAACTCTTATTCCTGGAGATCTTTATCTCCTAATGTATCTACAGTTAAGACCTTTTAGGTCACTATCTATAAAGACTTAATTTCTTGAGGATAAGACATAGACATCACTATCTCTAAAGTCTTGTCCTCTTCGAAGACATTGTTATTATTGCAATCAAGTGTTTTATCTCCATAGTAGGATTAGTAACAATTTACTACTCCCACTGCATGACAGACAACTGGCTTTTGTACACATGTAGCATACCATGAGCTTACCAAAGTTGATGCACTATTGCATATTGCTATTCACATCCTCAAATCCTTGAGGTGCTATCCATTTAGATAGGCCATTACCATATCTTAAGGAAAGGAAGCCTTTCATGTGGTTTTCCATGAATGGAAATGTCCAAGACGTACAACTAATGTGACAGTACCAATACCCTTTTCTGTTTTCTTTTGAACACCTTTTAAACTATGAACCAAGAGGTGTCCTTGAGATCATATCTTAAGGTAAGGAACAGGCAGACTATAAAACACTTATTATCATCTTTATATCAATCCAAATGACAAGGATATTATCTACATTTCGCATGATGAGCACGATGAGACTCCCACTAAGCCTCATATGGTACATCAAGATTCTATTTGAAATCATAACATGTACAATTTCATCAAATCTTATGTTCTAGCTACAGGAAGCTTGTTTGAGTCCATATATGGAATTCTCTGGCTTGCACACCTTGCTTTCCTCAATCATGAAGCCATGTGGCTACTTCATGTGAACATCCTCAATGATGTATTCATAGAGGAAAGCAATCTTGACTCACATCTTGGAGATGACATAGTCAAGTTGTGAATCTATAGTTAGCAATATTTCGACGGACTTAAGCATGGTCACTTTGGAGCAAGTCTCATCTCGAGCGATGTCTTCTCTTTGGTTTGTAGCTCATGGCTATGAGTGTGCTTTGATGGTCTCTACCTTCTCATCAGGTTCCGTCTTTTTCTTGAAGATCAATTTACACCCAACATGTTTTACCCTTATAGGTGGATCCTCGAGGGTCCATCTACTTTATACTTTATTGCGAAAATCCATCTTTCTATGACATGTACATTAGGAGCTTTATCATATGATGTTCGATCATTTTCAAACTTAACTGACACATGGAATACATCCTCAAACTCATTTGAAGAGGTATGAGTGTTTCATCTTTAATTGTCCTCTTAGTTTCTGATTTTAGGAGAATCTTTATCTTCTCAATATTAAATGAGTTCCTTCACTTCATTTTCATCTTGATTCTCAAGACAGTCATCATCTAAGAATCACATTCTCATATATGAAATCTTTTAAGAATCACAAGGTCACAAAGTAGGTATCCAATACCATCCTTTATTTTCCTAATGAAGTAGCACTCTCTGGTGCTAGATTCCATCTTACTTGCATAGAATCACATTAATGATATATATTGTAGTCTCTGCTGCATATATACCTTGAAAAATAAGAGGAAATTATGCAAATATTAATCATTGGTCAAATCATGTCACACATGATCCAATTATATCTCCCTACAACTCTATAGAGTTTAGGTGTACCAGGAGGAGTGAAACAGGAATAATATTCCTTTCTTAATAAGGTATTCCATGAATTCAACTAATAGGCATTGACTACCTAGATTAAATCAAATTCGCTTTCATCTTCCTTCAAACCTTGGTTCTAGACCAAAATTATGAAATCTTTGAATATTTCAAAGGTTTCTAAGTTGAAGAGAAGAAATCTCAAATTGCACATAATGATCAATAGATGTCACATATCCATAATGTTTATTATGATATAGATAATCCACATATGTCAATATGCATGAGATTCTTAATACCTTGGCATATTACACCATTCCCAGAGAAGCGTGCATTGGGCAATTTGTACTTTTTAATACAATATTCGCATGTATGTAAGATTTGAAATTTGAGATACTCTAAAGCTTCATATATTACTAGTCTATTGATGTCATCAACATACATATGTCCAAGGCTTGATGCAAGATCATTGTCACATAATTTTAATCCTCCTATTGATTTTTTAAAGGTTTAACTTCTAGTATTAGAAATGTTAATGAACCATTAACTAATTTTCTAATTTAGTAGAGTCCTCCAAATGTCGGATTACTATCTGAAATATATGCATCATAACTCTTTATGATAGGTCTATTCCAGAATTTATGTTTGTTTCCAACATTTAGAAATAAGCAATGAGTGTATTCTAATATCTAGGTCATAGAGTTATTCTCTAAGACTAAGGATCTCTCACAAAAATTATGAACTCCATCTCAGTAGAGATTGTTGCAACAATTGCATCAATATCCATGTAGATGACAACGAAACCATAAGATCAAATTTGTAGTCTTCTAATACATATGCAACCAATTGCATGTGTCTTCTAGAAAAATAAGATACAATTATTGGACTTTTAATATTATCCAATAAGAAAGTCAATTTCAATGATTGTGTGTAAATGTAGATTATTTCGATGTATTATCCGAGTCCTTCTCTAAGGATCATAGATAGACTAGATAGCCACACTATCAATACATCGGCTTATTGCAGTATTGGCATTCATCCAACTCTTTGTCATATGGAGGTCATAGAAGTACAATCAACTCTTTGAATTTCCTTCTCACTTGGATCACACCCATGCTTCGGCTACGCTCTCTTCATCTATGAACAACCATTGCTTAATACAAAGGATGTCTTATGTGGAATTAAATATTTTTCAATATAAGATTAATTAAACATTTATACATGTGTCATCTAATTCATAAATATGAATATTATGATGCTTCATGAATGACTTGAGTATAGATGGTAGGATGATGACACTCATCATATCTACATACATTTTAACACTTAAACACTTAGGTTCAGGTAGGTACTCAAAAATTTTGAATACACGATCTCTTATTGAGCTACCATACATCATGATGCAGTGAACCATGTCATTCATGACTAAATATGGAGAGCACATATGCATGCCATAACATCTTCTTTGATTTTATCAGGATTATTTGACAAGTACGACATCATCAACATGTCACTTTCAAAGTACATTTGATGAGAAATTAAGACTATAGAGACATACAAACCCTAGGTTGTTGTCTTTCTATCCATTTAATTTCCATTCCTCACTAATATGAGGAAACATGAAAAATGCAACAACATACATTATGTGTTCTATTGCAAGTACAATATCTTAATTAATGAATCCAATTCATGAGAATTTACTGGGTGTTATTGAATAAGGTATTGAGTGGGTTTGATGAAGGATTATATGAAATAAGAAATTTACATAAATGTATATAAATATATATATATATATTACTTTGATATAGAAATTTTTATAACAAAGTTGTCTAGCTTTGTCAACACTGAATGTTCATTCCCCTAATCACTTTCAATGTAACATATATACTTACCAATATATCTCAAGCAAGATCTGGGATCTCCTTCCTTATCTTTATCAGAACCCAATAATATGAGAACCTGTAACTAGGATAAAAACAAACGGGAATACATTCCGCCTTGCAAGTCCAACTTGCATTCCCAATTTGGTCTTTAACACCCGAGTCCACCACCCCTAAGGTGATGTTGACCCGTCATTAATTGAACCAACCATCAACAAGAATAGTAGTGATTGGGGTCACTACGCATACGGCCTTACTCTTTTAAGATGTAAAGAGACTGATTCATATGCACTTGTATGCAGAATCTGTAACTTTGGACATGCATCTCCTACATAGAATTCCTGGCAACGGAACACTTCACCTTGATGGGAAACGATGGATGTCACTTACGTTATCCTCCATGTCAAATTAAAATTCTAATTAATCATCATGAATCGGATCCATTATGATTAATTCTTCCAAGGGAAATAAAAACTCTATTCATAATAGAGTGTTTTAATTTTAATTGGGTTCCTATTAATATAATCATATTAATTATTGATCCAATTAATATCCAACAAACATTCTTTATTGTTTCCTTAATTATGGTATTATCTCAAGTATGTATTATTCATATTTTAATAATTTGAAAAATACATCCGATCCTTCCTGCATCTTCCCATCGCTATCTACTATCATGGCCAGTACCGGCAGGAGTGAGACAGACCGCACACGGTGCAATCTGCTACCTCAACAATCCTCGACTAGACACCATGTCCACCTCGGGAAAGGATAATGCTAAATTGATCGCTTTGTACTTGAGATGATAATCGATTTTTCAACCAAAGTTATACCATATAATAATAATCAAAACAATTTTGATTTATATTATAAGAAGATTTGCTAAACAAATCTCCAATCCTATTCATTCAACTTTGTTTGTTGGAATATAGATCATGTAACAAATTTGTGATCTAGATCATATCTAATCAATTATTAGTTAAGGCAATGTCATTAAAGGAAATAATTATCATCAAATATTTCTCAAATATTTATACAAAATTATTCCATAAAATTAACCATTAATTTGACTAATTTATTAAATAACAATAACAAGGTCCTTGATTAGGAAACTAATTTCTAGTAGTGGCCCTCACTTAGCATATCTCAATCAATTTAAATCTAAATAATGCAAAAAAAGTTTCCAAAGTTTGTTAAATTGTTTTACAACAGAACCCAAATGATTTGCATGCATTTCTAGCAATTTAAAAATAGTAACTAATGAAAGATATGAGGAAATACACAAGCACATCACGAAAGCGTGAGGATCGCATCGTATGCGATCAAGAGTGACTAGTCGCACTAGTTGCTCCGGGCAGCAAAATTTAAAATTTTAAATGATCAAACCACATGATCTAAAAACACTTCTTGGATCGTTTCATCTAAACCACAAATAGGTATTAGGGTTACATCTTGAAGCGTGGTTGCGATCGAGTCTTTAAACTAAGAGACCTCCTATCTCAAGTCCGATCCAACAGAGGAGATGCTTGCGAGCGTGTTGATGAGATGCATGCTCCTCGCAATCCATGTTGATGATCCAAGAGACGGATATCCTGATCTCGTCACACGTGATCCGTCATCTTCTTTACGAGCAAGGTACACCGAAGGAGATGGAGATCCACGAGTAGATGATCCAGCAACATAACGATGATGTTGCGGCGATGACGACTCTCACAAGGATCCATAGTGGACGAGCACTAAGAGAGAGAGACATGGCATGTAGATAAAGAGAGAGAGCATTCATTAATCATGTGTTTCAAAGAGCAAGGGTGCCTCTTCTTATATAGGGTTTTGGGAATCCATGGATCCCAATCCATGGACAACACACAATCAATGGTTGAGATTGATTTGTGTTTCTTTCAATGGCTATGATCTTCTTGTAAAAACACAACAACAATTAATTTAATTCAATTTAATATATATTGATAAATCTATATATTTAATTCAAATCAAATCAATTAACTATCCTTGGAGATAACGAGGAGATAAACCATATCCCCTAAAAAGCGGGGACAACTACCAACATCTCATGAGATCTCTTTATCTCATGAGATCTCATTATCTCATGAGATACCGATATCTCATGATATATCCAAGATTTACAACAAAAATTATTGTAAATTATTTCTCAAAAATAATTCATAATTATCTTGTGAAATCTTGCAATCATGCCATTGGAAAAATGTGAATCAAATGCACTTCCCAAAACAAAATGCAAATTATATTTTAATTAATCATTCAATGTGAATCCAATTCACATATATAATTAATTAACAAATATAAATCACAATATTCTCTCTCTAATATATTATAAATCATATTTATAATATATTATTAATATGAATAGTGCTATCCATATTATTCATATCTATGATAATTAAATCGTATTTAATCATCTTGGATCTCTATTCTCATGTGCCAAAATAATATGAATCACATTCATATTATTCACATCTTTTATAATTAAATCACATTTAAATATCTCAGATAACTCTCCTTATAATATGAATCAAATTCATATTATCCGAGATAATTAAATCACATTTAATTATAAATTTTTTCGATGATTGGATACATATATCAATAATGAAATTATCCATAAACTCTTTCAAGGACAATGCGCTTTCTCCACAGATAATTGGAGATAAGGACAGGGTGATTGTATTATTCCACGTATAGTGACTTGGATATTGATATCAAATCTCAAATCCAGATCTAGCAGACCTTCCTAAGAAGCTTGATTAAATCGAGACCGTAGATCTAATCTTCTCATGGTATCTAAATCACATTCAGATCAATGTCAAACATTTGGACTAAGATTAGATCACTTCTCTACGAGAGGAGTCACTAAAATCCATATCCGTTTCTTCACTCCCTAGGAAAGGAAGCGTCATGGTTATACAATCGTTTATGATCACATCACCCGCAGGTATTCCCAATACCTGTACATCCTGCATACTGGAAGACCTAGATTAAACCTGATGTTTTAGATCTCTTTTAGTCTATCTCCATCATGGTTTTATAATTAAGTTTTCGCATTTGATCATTGGGAGTTGGTATCGATCATATACTTTCCAAAAGCATATATCATACCCAGGTGTTGATCATATACTTTCCAAAAATATATCAAACCTACAAATTTAGTCGACCTTCCAAAGCAAGATGACCGTGCACGGCATTTGATTCTTCCCAATATCTCATGAGTGAGCTAATGTCTTCCGATTCAATAATGAACCTGTATGATCCCTTTGAGAGATCGTATTAATCATATGCCCTTACATGCACACCAACGCGCTGGTGTATAGACCTTGATTAGGTCATAAACCTATTGGTTTGCCAAATGTACATACTTAGACATACAGTAACACATCTGTCTCCTGTCAGAGGATGCGTGCCTATACCGTGACAACAAATAACATAGGTCTTTGGTTATCTCGACCTCGTTAATTCAACTCTTTGACTTAACTAATCTAACACCTATGAATCTCTATTCCTATCCAGAGGACCTGCATCAAGAGGTCGGTTAGATATCAGCCTTTAGAGATAAGGATTGCCATCTCCTACTTAGGCCGGAAATAATCTCTTAACAATCATTTGACGATGCTCGGTGAGTCCTCAATCTAACTCTTTATATATTTATCCAAGCACTAGCCTCTATGATTCAATTATTGAATCAACAACTGTATCATCATTAAGAAGGCCATGGTACATAATCATAATTGTACTAAGCGACCTATTATGCATATTAGTTATTCTTCATTTCAGATTAATGAGTAAACTGCAATAACATTTATTGCATAATGGCTCGTCGTGGGCTTGCATGTCCAATAATCTCCCACTAGCCCAAAGAGCCATTAATGGGCTAATCATTAAACCCACACTCATGTGACTATCCTAGGATATTTATTATATCTAGGTAAGCTGATTAGTCACTCTGTTCCTGAGAGACTATGCCAAGTCCTTTTACGGCACTTGCATGTCCCTTAGTAACAGTGCTCGCATCCAATGCGAATGTTGCATCTAATGCAGCCAATACTCAATATTGAGGCAGTCATAATGTCTTTGACACTACAACTCGACAATCATTATAACCGGTATGTAATTTCAATTATCCGTATCCTTACTCCCAGAGATCTTTATCTTAAGGTATCTGCAGTTAAGACCTTTTAGATCACTATCTATAAAATCTTAGGTTCTTGATTATGAGACTTTTGAAGGATATGGTTAGATCCTCAAGCGCATCACGGAAGCGTGAGCGTCGTATCGAATACGACGATGAACGACTAGTCGCACTAGTTGTTCTATGCAGCAGAAATTAAAAAAATTTTATGCGACGAAATCCCATGATCCAAGAACACTTCTCGGATCGTTTCGTCTAAACCACAAACAAGTAATAGGATTACCTCTTGAAGCATGGTTGCAATCGAGTCTCTAGATGAAGAGACCTCCTGTCTCAATTCCGATCCGACGGAGGACACGCTTGTGAGCGCGGGGATGAACCGCGTGCTTCTCGCAATCCATGTTGATGATCCAAGCAGTGTATCTCCTGATCTTGACACACGAGATCAGACATCTTCGTCACGAGCAAGGCACATAGAAGTAGACGGAGATCCGCGAGAAAACCATCGGGTAGCAAAACGACGACGCCGCGGTGATGGAGAACCTCTCTAGGGCATCCTTGGTGGACGACCACATGAGAGGGAGAGAGAGAGTAGGCATGTGAAGAGAAAGAGAGAGAGATATGCTTCTCAAGCAATGTGTGAAGAAGAGCAATGGGGTGCCTCTCCTTTTATAGGGTTTAGGATCCATGGATCTCAATCTGACAACACAAATCCAATGGTCCTCATTGATTGTGTTTATTTTAATGGCTAAGATTTGGTTTGGTAAAAACCAACAACAATTAATTTAATAAAAATCAAATATATATTAAATATAATTTGATTTATATCAAATCAATCTCCATTGAAGAAATAGGAAAGGAGGCAAGCCTCCTTCCATGAAGGGAGTGGACGGCCACCACATTCCATGTAGGAAATGTGGTCGTCCACAGTCCATACAAGGAAGGTGGTTTCTTCTCCTTTTATTCCATGAGATACATTATCCCATTTATTTCTCCAATATATGCAACAACTTTTTGTTGCAAATTATTTCACAAAAATAAATCCAACTTATTTTGTGAACATTGCAATCATACCATTGAAAAATTGTGAATCACATTCACAAACCAAAATAAAATGTAAATTACATTTTTAATTTATGTCCAATGTGAATCCAATTCACATTAACATTTAATTAACAAATGTAAATTACAAACATCTCTCCCGTATATATTATAAATCACATTTATAATATATTTGATTAATATGGATATTGCTATCCACATTATTCTTATCCATGATAATTAAATCACATTTAATCATCTTGGATCTCTATTTTCTTGTGTCCAAATAATATGAATCACATTCACATTATTTATGTCTTTGATAATCAAATCACATTTAATTATTTAGACAACTCTCTTTATAATATGAATCGAATTCATATTATTCATGATAATTAAATCACATTTAGTATCCATTTTTTCTGTGCTCGGATATATATATCAACAATAGAATTATCCATGAACTCCTTCAAGGATAATGCCCTTTCTCCGCGAATACTTGGAGATAAGAACAGGGCGATTGTATTGTTCCACGTATAGTGACTTGGATATTGAGATCGTATCTCAAATCCAGATCGCGGGCCTACCATACATGCTTGATTACATCAAGACCGTAAATCTAATCTTCTCATTTCATCCGAATCACATTCAGATTAATGTCCAACATTTGAACCAAGATCAGATAACTTCTTTACTGAGAGGAGTCACTAAAATCCATATCTATTTCATCACTCCCTAGAAATGGAAGCATCATGGTTATACAATCGTTTATGATCACATCACCTTCACGTATTCCCAATACATGTACATCATGCATACTGGAAGACTTAGAATAAACCTGAAGTATTAGATCTACTTTATAATGTCTACTTTAGGGTTATATCAGTAAGATTCTCATTCGATCATTAGGAGTTGGTATCGATCATACACTTTCCAAAAGCGTATATCATACCTAGGTCTTGATCATATACTTTGCAAAAGTATATATCAAACCTACAAATTCAGTCAAGCTTCCAAAGCGAGACGACCGTGCGCACAGAATTTGATTCTTCCCAATATCTTATGAGTGAGCTTATGCCTTTCGTTTCAATAAATGAACCTGTATGATCCCTTTGAGAGATTGTATTACTCATATGCCCTTATATGCACACCAGCGTGCTGGTGTATAGACCTTGGTTAGGTCATCAACCTATTGGTCTGCCAAATGTACATACTCGGACATATAGTAATACATTTGTCTCCGGTCAGAGGATACGTGCCTGTATCGTGAC
The DNA here is from genome assembly GCA_037367405.1 of Ottelia alismoides. NCBI lineage: Eukaryota > Viridiplantae > Streptophyta > Magnoliopsida > Alismatales > Hydrocharitaceae > Ottelia > Ottelia alismoides. Next base: position 261,523 of record JAZKJV010007604.1, on the reverse strand, counting down.
AACATACTATATAGGACTTTGGTTATCTCGATCTCGTTAAGTGAACTCTTTGATCTAACTAATCTGACAACTCTGAATCTCTATTCCAATGCAGAGGACCTGCATCAAGAGTTCGGTCAGATATCGGCCTGAATGAGATAGGATTGCCATCTCCTACTCAGGCTGGAGATCATCTCTTAACAATCATTTGACGGTGCTTGATGAGTCCTCAATCTAACAATTTAGATATTCGTCCAAGCACTAGCCTCCATGATTCGACAATTGAATCAACAGATGTATGATCATTAAGATGGTCATGGTACATAACCCTAATTGTACTAAGGGACCTATTATGCAAATTATTCATTTTTCATTTCAGATCAAGGAATGATATACACAATAACATTTATTGCATAATGGCTCGCCGTGGGCTCGCATGTCCAACAATCTCCCACTAGCCCAAATAGCCATTAATAGGCTAATCATTTAAACCCACACTCATGTGACAATCATATGCTATTTAGAAAATAGCTAGGTAAGCTGATCAGTCACTCTGTTCTCGTTAGACTTTGCCAAGTCCTTTTACGGCACTTGCATATCCCCAGTAACAGTTCTCGCATCAAATGCGAATGTTGCATCTTATGCAACCAATACTCAATCTTATTAGTTATAGTGTCCTTGACACAATAGTTTAATAATAATAATAACCACTATTTCCATAATCCTTATCAGAATACCCTTATTCCTGGAGATCACTATCTCCTAAGGTATCTACAGTTAAGACCTTTTAGATCACTATCTACAAAGTCTTAAACTTTTGACGATAATACTTTTGAGATCACTATCTCAAAAATCTTGTCATCTATGAAGATTTTGTTATTACTGCAATCAAGTGTTTTCTCTCCATAGTAGATCGGTAACAGTTTACTACTCCAACTACATGGCATATATCTGGCTTTTGTACACATCTAGCATATACTTAGCTTCTCGTAATTGATGCACAAGTACAATCAGTTCTAGCATTCACTTCCTCAACTCTTTCAGGTGTTATCCCATTAGATAGGTCAGTACCATATCTTAAGGGATGGAAGCCTTTCTTGGAATTCCTAAGAATAGAATATGTCCAAGGTGTACTACAAATGTGACAGTCCCAATATCCTCTATTCTTTGCTTCTGAAAAACTTCAGAACTAAGATCCAAGAGGTATCTTTGAAATCATATTTCAAGATATGGAATAGCCGGTCTATAAAACACTTATTATTATCCTTATATCATTCCAAATGATTAGGATATTATCTACATTCAACACGATGAACACAAAGGTACTCCTACTAAGCTTCACATGGCTCATCAAGATTCTATCTGAAATCATAACATTTATAATTTCATCAAATCTTACGGTCCAACTTCAAGAAGCGTATTTGAGTCCATAGATGGATTCCTTAGCTTTCACACCTTGCTTTTCTCAACCATGAAGCCCTGGGGCTACTTCATGTGAATATCCTCAGAGAGGTATTCATAGAGGAATGCAATCTTGATTTCTTTCTCTTGAAGATCCATTTACACCTTTATGGGTCTAACCCATATAGGTGGATCCTCGAGGGTCCATATACAACACTTGTATATGAAGTCTACATTACACTTTTATTGCTAAGATCCATCCACCCATGCAATGATCTTCAGAAGCTTCATCACATGAAGTTATATCATTGTCAGATTTATCTAACACATGGAATCCTTCCTCAAACTCATTTGAAAAGGTATTAGTGTTTCATCTTTAATTGTCCTTTTAGTTTCCAATTTCAGGAGCCTCATTATCTTCTCAAGATTAAATGAGTTCCTACATCTCATTTTCATCTTGATTCTCAAGAGTCTCAACCTTAAATAATCACATTCTCAGAGGTGATATGCTTTAAGAATCTCCAGGTCATAAAGTAGGTATCCTATACCATCCTTTATTTTCCTAATGAAGTAGCACTTTCTAGTGCTTAATTCCAGCTTACTTGCATGGAATCTCATGAAGGATATATAATGTAGTCTCAAATACATATATACCTGGAAACTAAGAGGAAATTATGCTAAAATTCATCATTGATCAAATCATGTCACAGATGATCCAATTGTATCTCCCTATAACTCTATTGAGTCAAGGTGTATTAGGAGGATTGAGATAAAATGATATTCATATCTCCATAAGGTATTCTTTGAATTTATCTAGCAGGTACTTGCTACCTAGATTAGATCAAATTCATTTTATCTTCCTTCAAACTTTGGTTCTAAACCAAAAATAATGAAATCTTTGAACATTTCAAAGGTTTCACAGGTGAAGAGAAGAAATCTCATATCATACATAATCATCAACAGATATCACATATCCATAATGTTTACTATGATATAGATGATCCGCATACATCAATTTGTATGAGATCCTGAATACCTTGACATCTTACATCTTTCCCAAAGAAGGGTGTATTGGACATTTTTACTTTTGAAGACAATATTCACAAGTATGTAAGATTTGAACCTTTATATAATCTAAAGTTTCATCTCTTACTAGTCTATTGATTTCATCAACAGACATATGTCTAATGGTTGATGTCATATCATTATTGAATGATCTTTATCCTCCTATTGATCTTTTAAGGTTTAATTTCAGTATTGGAAATGTTAATGAACCATTCATTAATTTTTTAATTTAGTGGAGTCCACTAGATTTTAGATTACTATCTAAAATATCTCCATCAAAACACTTTATGATAGATTTATTACAGAATTTGTGTTTATTTCCAACATTTAGAAATAAACAATGAGTGTATTCTAATATCTAGGTCATAGAGACATTCTCTGTGACTAAGGGCTCTCCCACTGAAATTATGAAGCCTTTCAATCCAATAGAGATTGTTGCAGCAATTGCATCAATATCTATGTGGATGACTATAAGCCTTAAGATCAATTTTTCTAGTCTTCTAAAACATATGCAACCCATAGATATTGAGATACAATCACAAAACTTTATCTTATTCAATAAGCAAGTCAATATCAATGATTTATGTAGATTACTCTGATGTTCTATCCGAGTCCATCTCTAAGGAATCTAGACAGACTTGATAGTCATACTATCAACACATCAACTTATTGCAATATTGGCATTGATCCAACTCTTTGGATGTCATATGGAAGTCACAGAATTACAGTCAACTCTTTGACTATCCTTCTCACTTGGGTCCAACCCATGCTTCCACTGCGCTCGCTTTATCTATAAACAACGATTCCTTAAGAGTAAGGATCTCTTATGTTAAATTCAAAAGAATTCGATGTAAGAGCATTTCAACATTTATACATGCTTCATTAAATTCATACAATATGAATATTATGACGCTTCATGAATGACTAGAGTATAGACAGTAGAACGATGACACTCATGGTATCTACATCAATCTAAACTCTTAAAACATTGGTTCAGGTAGGTACTCAAATAATTTGAATACATCATCTCTTACAGAGCCACCATTCTGCATGATGCAGTGAACCACCTCATTCATGATAAATGTCAAGATCACATATGTATGCCAGGATATCTTCATTGATTTTATAAGGATTATTTGACAATTGTGTTCATCATTGACATGTCACTTCCAAAGTATATCTGATGAGAGATCAAGATTATAAAGACATACAAATCCTAGGGTTGTATATCTATTATCTATTTAATTGTCATTCCTTATTATTATGAGGAAACTTGCACACTGCAACCACATACATTATGTGTCCCATTGCAAGTACAATATCTGGATCATGAGTCCAATCCGTGATATTTTACTGGTTATTATTGAGTATAACATTGAGTGGGTTCAATGAAGGATTATCTGAAATAAAATATTTGCATAAGTGTATATATTTATATTTATATATATATATATACATATTTTACTTTGATTTAGGAATTTTTATATCAAAGTTGTCTTGCCTTGTCAACATTGAAAGTTCATTCCCTTAATCACTCTCAATGTAAGAGATATACTTACCATTATATCTCAAGCAAGATCTGGGATCTCCTTCCTTATCTTTGTTGCATTCCAATAATATGAGAACCTACATCTCGGATAAAAAGAAGCGGGAACACATTCCGCCTTGCAAGTCCAACTTGCATCTCCCAATTCAGTCTTTAACACACGGGCCCACCACCCCTAAGGCAATGTTGACCCGTCATTAATTGAACCAACCATCAACAGGAATACAACTCGCTATGCACAATCCAATATCGCCCCAATAATATGAGGACCCGATATTGGGGTCACTACGCATACGTCCTTACTCTTTCGAGAAGCGAAGAACCCGATCCAGATGTGCTTGCATACAGGAGCTGTCACTTCGGACAGGCGTCTCCTACATACAATCCCTGGCAACGGAACCCTCCGCCTTGACAGGAGACCATGGATGTCACTTATGTGATCCTCCACCTCATATTCAAGTTTTAATTAATCGTTATGAATCATATTCATTATGATTAATTCTTCCAAGGGAAATAACATCTCTATTCATAATAGAGTGTTTTAATTTTAATTGGATTCCAATTAATCTAATCATATTAAATTTATGATCCAATTAATATCCAACAAACATTTTTAATTGTTATTTGAAATTATGGTGTTATCTCAAATACATATTATTTCAAATTTTAATAATTAGAAATACATCATGATTTCTTAAGCATTATACTAACCCTACCTGCTGTCATGGCCAATACCGACGAGAGTGGGACGGACCACATACGTTGCAACTCACTGCCCCAATGCTCTCCGACTAGACACTATATCCACCTCGGGAAAGGATAATGCAAAATAGATCACTTTGTACTTGAGATGATCATCGGTCCTTCAACTGAAACTATACCATATAATAATAATAATAATCAAAACAATTCTTATTAACATTATAATGAGATTTGCTAAACAAATCCCAAATCCTATTCAAACAACATGTTTGTTGGAATGTAGATCATGTCACCAATTAGTGATCTAGATCACATCTAATCAAATATTGGTTAAGGAATGTCATTTAAGGAAATAATTATCATACAATATTTCACAAATATTTATATATAATTATTCCAGGAAATTAAACAATTTAATTTCAATAATTGATTAAATGACAATCGTAGGTTCTTAATTAAGAAAGTATTTCCAGCAGTGATCCTCACTTACTAAAAATACAATATCTCTATCAATTTAAATACAAATTAAGCAAAGTAAGTTCCTAAAGTTTGCTAATTTGATTTACAACAGAACCTAGTTATTTGCACGCATTTCAAGGCGTCTCAAATCCGCAATTAACTCTTTAATTACGTTGAGATTCGCAGTCCCCGAAACTGTGGATACATGTTCACTAAAATGAGCATATCTAGAGCAAACGGAATCGAAATCATGCAAACTCAGATCCTACGGTTTCCATATTTAATGAGGAACAAAATACAATTATTATTTTCGTGTTTAAAAATTTTAAACAGTGCCGAAAATAATCTCAAAACATAGATGCGAAAATGAAACGCAAGAAAACTTTCGCAAACCCTAACGAACCCAAGTCGTCCTCGGTTATTGGATCGTATCCAAAAACACCGACCTAAGGATCTGATACAATTTGAAGGATATAGTTAGATTCTCAAGTTCATCACGGAAGCGTGAGCGTCGTATCGAATACGACGAAGAATGACTAGTTGCACTAGTTGTTCTATGCAACAGAAATTAAAAAACTTTTGTGCGACGAAACCACATGATCGAAGAACACTTCTCGGATCGTTTCGTCTAAAGCACAAATAAGTAATAGGATTACCTATTGAAGTGTGGTTGCGATCGAGTGTCTAAACGAAGAGACCTCCTGTCTCAATTCTGATCCGATGGAGTAGACGCTTGCGAGCATGGGGATGAACCGCGTGCTTCTCGTAATTCATGTTGATGATCCAAGCGGTGTATCTCCTGATCTCAACACACGAGATCCGAAGTCTTCTTCATGAGCAGGGCACGCCGAAGTAGACGGAGATCCACGAGCAAACCATCGGGCAACATAACGACGACGCCGCGACGATGGAGAATCTCTCTAGGGCATCCATGGTGGATGGCCACATGAGAGGGAGAGAGAGAGTAGGCGTGTGAAGAGAAAGAGAGAGAGATATGTTTCTCAAGCACTGTGTCAAGAAGAGCAACGGGGTGTCTCTCCTTTTATAGGGTTTTGGGATCCATGGATCTCAATCCATGGGACAACACAACTCCAATGGTCCTCATTGATTGTGTTTCTTTTAATGGCTAAGATTTGTGTTGGTAAAAACCAACAACAATTAATTTAATAAAAATCAAATATATATTAAATATAATTTGATTTATATCAAATCAATCTCCATTAAAGAAATAGGAAAGGAGGCAAGCCTCCTTCCATGAAGGGAGTGGACGGCCACCACATTCCATGTAGGAAATGTGGTCGTCCACCCTCCATACAAGGCAGGTGGCTTCTTCTCCTTTTATTCCATGAGATACATTATCCCATTAATTTCTCCAATATATGCAACAACTTTTTGTTGCAAATTATTTCAAAAAAATAAATCCAATTTATTTGGTGAACATTGCAGTCATGCCATTGAAAAATTGTGAATCACATTCACAACCCAAAATAAAATATAAGTTACATTTTCAATTTAATGTCCAATGTGAATCCAATTCACATTAACATTTAATTAACAAATGTAAATTACAAACATCTCTCTCTTATATATTATAAATCATATTTATAATATATTTGATTAATATGGATATTGCTATCCACATTATTCATATCCATGATAATTAAATTACATTTAATCATCTTGGATCTCTATTCTCTTGTGTCCAAATAATATGAATCACATTCACATTATTTATGTCTTTGATAATCAAATCACATTTAATTATTTAAGACAACTCTCTTTGTAACATGAATCGAAGTCATATTATTCGTGATAATTAAATCACATTTAATTATCTATTTTTTCAGTGCTCGGATATATATATCAACAATAGAATTATCCATGAACTCCTTCAAGGATAATGTGCTTTCTCCACGAATACTTGGAGATAAGGACATGGCAATTGTATTGTTCCACGTATAGTGACATGGATATTGAGATCGTATCTCAAATCCAGATCGCGGGCCTCCCATAGATGCTTGATTAAATCAAGACCGTAAATCTAATCTTCTCATTGCATCTGAATCATATTCAGATTCATGTCCAACATTTGGACCAAGATCAGATTACTTCTTTACTAAGAGGAGTCACTAAAATCCAGACTCGTTTCATCACTCCCAAGGAATGGAAGCGTCATGTTTATACAATCGTTTATGATCACATCACCCTCTGGTATTCCCAATACCTGTACATCCTGCATACTGGAAGACATAGAATAAACCCGAAGTATTAGATCAACTTTATATTGTCTGCTTCAGGGTTATATCAGTAAGTTTCTCATTCGACCATTGGGAGTTGGTATCGATCATACACTTTCCAAAAGCGTATAGCATACGTTGGTCTTGATCATATACTTTCCAAAAGTATATATCAAACCTACAAATTCAGTCAAGCTTCCAAAGCGAGACAACCCTGTGCACGGAATTTGATTCTTCCCAATATCTTATGAGTGAGCTCATGCTTTCTGGTTCAATAAGTGAACCTGTATGATCACTTTGAGAGATCGTATTACTCATGTACCCTTATATGCACACCAGCGCGCCGGTGTATAGACCTTGGTTAGGTCATCAACCTATTGGTCTGCCAAATGTACATACTCAGACATATAGTAATACATATGTCTCCGGTCAGAGGATGCGTGCCTGTATCGTGACAGCATACGATATAGGACTTTGGTTATCTCGATCTCGTTAAGTCAACTCTTTGATCTAACTAATCTGACACCTCTGAATCTCTATTCCTATGCAGAGGACCTGCATCAAGAGGTCGATCCGATATTAGCCTAAATGGGATAGGATTGTCATCTCCTACTCAGGCTGGAGATCATCTCTTAATGATCATTGGATGGTGCTTGATGAGTTCTCAATCTAACCCTTTAGATATTCATCCAAGCACCAGCCTCTATGATTCAACAAATGAATTAAGAGCTGTATGATCATTAAGATAGCCATGGTACATAACCCTAATTGTATAAGGGACCTATTATGCAAATTATTCATTCTTCATTTCAGATCAGGGAATGATATACGCAATAACATTTATTGCATAATGGCTCGCCGTGGGCTCGCACGTCCAACAACTTTGACATCATTATTTCTATGTCTTGACATCTTTGAAGATGTTGTTTTATTACTACAATTAAGTGTCTTATCTCCATAGTAGGATTAGCAACAGTTTACTGCTCGCACTGCATGGCAGACATATACCCTTTCGTTCATATCTAGCACATACTAGGCTTCTGGCAACCGATGCACAAGGGCAAGCAGTTTTAGCATCATCAGCACTTGATATGCTATCCCTTCAGATTGGTCATTACAAAATCTTAAGGGAAAGGAGCCTTCCTTGGATAGAATATATCCAGAATATACCAATAATGTGACAATCACAATTCTCTCCATTTTCTTTGCTTCTAAACAACTTCAGAACTAAGATATAAGAGGTATCCTTTAGATCATATCTCAAGGTATGAAATAGTCATATCATAAAACACTTATTATTGTCCTCGTATCATTCTAAATGATTAGGATGCTATCTACATTTAGCTTGATGAACACATTGGTACTCCCACTAAAGTTCACATGGTTCATCAAGATTCTATTTGAAATCATAACATTTATAATTTCATCAAATCTTATGTTCCAACTACAAGAAGCATATTTGAGTCCATAGATGGAGTTATTCAACTTGTGCACCTTGCTTTCCTATGCCATGAAGCCCTGGGGCTACTACTTATGAATACTCTCGGAGAGGTATTCATAGAGGAATGCAATCTTGACTTCCATCTTGAAGATGTCAAAGTCAAGTTGTGCAGCTATAGTTAGCAATATTCTGATGGGTTTAAGCATAGTCATCGAAGAAGTCTCATCGCAAGCACTGTCTTCTCTTCATGTGTATCTTGTGGATACGAGTCGTGCTTTGAAGGTCTTTACCTTCTTATCAGGTTCTCTCTTTCTCTTGAAGATCTATTTACATCATAACGTGTCTTACCCTTATAGGTGGATCCTCGAGGGTCCATATAAAACACTTGTACATGAAGTCTACATTTAGACTTTACTGCTAACATCCATCTCTCTCTGTAAGGATCTTTAGAAGCTTCATTATATTAAGTCAAATCATTGTCAGACTTATCTGGCACATGGAATTCATCTTCAAACTCATTTAAAGAGGTATTAGTGTTTCATCCTTTAGTTGTCCTTTTAGTTCCCGACTTAAGGAGCCTCATTATCTTCTCAAGATTCAATGAGTTCCTTGACATCATTTTCATCTTGATTTTCAAGAAAGTCACCATCTTAGAATCATATTCTTAGAGAATAAATTCTTCAATAATCTCAAGGTCATAAAGTAGGCATCCAATACCATTCTTTATTTTCTAATGAAGTAGCACTCTCTGGTGCAAGATTCCATCTTACTTGCATGGATCCTTATTAAGGATATATATTGTTGTCTCTACTACATATATACCTTGGAAACTAAGAGAAAGCTATGCTAAGATTAATCATTTATCAAATCATGTCACACACGATCTGATTATATCTCCCTACAACTCCATTGAGTTTAGGTGTACTAGGAGAAGTGAGACAGGAATGGTATTCCTATCTCCATAAGGTATCCCTTGAATTCATCTAATAGGTACTTGCTACCTAGGTTAGATCAAATTCATTTCATCTTCCTTTAAACTTTGGTTCTAAACCAAAATTGTGAAATCTTTGAACATTTCTAAGGTTTCTAAGGTGAAAGGAAGGAATCTCATATTACAAATAATCATCGAATGATATCACATATCATCAGTGTTTATTATGATACAGATGATCCACATAGATCAATATGTATAAGATAATGAATACCTTGGAATCTTGCACTATTCCCAGAGAGGAGTGTATTGGACATATTTACTTTGAATACAATATTCACAAGTATGTAAGATTTGAACGTTTAGACAATCTAAAGTTCAATATTTCATTAGTCTATCGATCATATCAATAGACATATGTCCAACACTCGATGCCAGATCATTGCTGAATGATCTTTATCCTCCTATTGATCTATTAAGGTTTAATTTTCAGCACTAGAAATGTTAATGAACCCTTCATTAAAATTCTAATTTAGTAGAGTCCACTATCATAACTCTTTATGACGGGTCTATTCCAGATTACATGTTCATCTCCAACAATGAATGTATTCTAATATCTAGGTCATGGAGACATTCTCTAAGACCAAAGACTCTCCCACTGAAAATATGAAGTCTATCTATCCAACAGAGATTGTTGCAACAATTACGTCAACGTCCATGTGGATGACTATTATGCCTTAAGATCAAGTTTCTAGTCTTCTAAAACATATGCAACCAATTGCAAATGTTATTAGAAGAATGAGATAAATTATTAGACTTTTAATATTATCAAATAAGAGAATCAATTTCAATGATTATATGTAGATGTAGATTATTTCGATGCACTATCTGAGTCCTTCTCTAAGGATCCTAGATAGACTAGATAGTCACACTATCAATACATCAACTTATTGCAGTATTGACATTCATCCAACTCTTTAGATATTATATGTATAGAAATCATAGAAGTACAGTCACCTCTTTGACTTTCCTTCTAACTTGGGTCCAACCCATGCTTCCACTGCGCTCATTTCATCTCTAAACAACCATTGCTTAAGATAAAAGGATCTCCTATATTGAATTCAAAAGATTTCAATGTAAGAGTATTTTGACATTTATACATGCCTCATTTAATTCATATAATATGAATATTATGAAACTTCATGAATGACTAGAGTATAGATGGTAGGATGATGACACTCATCATATCTACATACATCTTAACTCTTGAAGACTTAGGTTCAGGTAGGTATTCAAACATTTTGAATACATCATCTCTTATAGAGCCACCATTCCGCATAATGCAGTGAACCATGTCATTCATTATTAAATGTCAATAGCACATATGTATGCCATAACATCTTCTTGGATTTTATAAGTATTATCCGACTATTACGATCATCATCGATATGTCACTTCCAAAGTACATTCGTTGAGATCAAGTCTATAGAGACACACAAACCCTAGGGTTGTAGTCCTATTATCTATTTAATTGTCATTCCTCGTTATTATGAGGAAACTTGCACATTGCAATCACATACAATATGTGTTCAATTGCAAGGATAATATCTTGATCATGATTGCGATTCATGATATTACACCGGTTATTATAGAGTATAGCTTTAAGTGAGTTTAATGAGAATTATCTGAAATAAGAAATTTGCATAAATCTATATAAATATACATATATACATATTTTACTTTAATTTAGGATGTTTTATCAAAGTTGTCTTGCCTTGTCAATATTGAGAGTTCACTCCCTTAGTCACTTTCAATATAAGAGATATTCTTACCATTATATCTCTAGCAAGATTTGAGATCTCCTTTCCCTTCTTTATTGCATCCCAATAATATGAGAAACTACAACTCGGATAAAAAGAAGCGGGAACTCATTCTGCCTTGCAAGTCTAACTTGCATTTCCCAATTCGATCTTTAACATCCGGGCCCACCACCGCTAAGGTGATGTTCACCTGTTCTTAATTGAACCAACCGTCAACAAGCTTAATACTCAGTATGTGCAATCCAATATCGCCCCAATAATATGAGGAACCGATACCGGGTCACTACGCATACGACCTCACTCTTTCAAGAAGCAAAAGGCCAGATTCAGGTGAACTTGTTTGAGGAGTTGTCTTGGGACATGCGTCTCTTATATACAACCCTGGGCGACGAAACCCTTCTCCTTGACGGGAGACCATGGATGTCACTTATGTGATCCTCGACCTCATTTTCAAATTTTAATTAATTACCATGAATCCTATTCATGTAATTAGTTCTTCCAAGGGGAATATAACTCTATTCATAATAGAGTATTTTAATTGGATATAATTAATTTAATCGCATTAAATCAATTATCCTTCCAATACAATCAACAAACTTGATTGTTACTTTAAATAGTGGTATTATCTCAAAGTATGTATTATTAGAATTTTAATAGTTAGAAAATTACATCACGGTCTCTCAAGCATCATTCCTTCCCTACCCGCTATCATGGCCGGTACGGACGGGAGTGGGACAGACCACACACGGTGCAACCTGCTACCCCAACGCTCGCCAACTAGGCACCATATCCGCCTCAGGAAAAAAGAATGCCGAGTCAATCACTTTGTACTTGAGATGTGCATCGGTTTTTCAACCGAAGTTATACCATATAATACTCATCAAAATCATTTTTATAATATTATAAGGAGATTTGCTAAACAAATTCCCAATCCTATTCATGCAACAAGGTTTTGCATGTAAAAGTTGTCCTACAACTATTGTATGATAAGCTAGAGTTTTCATGAAGAAAATATTTGTTGGAAATTTCATATTAACCAATTGTGATCAAGATCAACTATCTTATTATTTTCGTTAATGCAATGTCATTCAAGGAAATAATTATAATATTTAAATATTTCAAAAATATTTATCAATATTAATTTCATAAATATAGTTAATTTCAATTAATTTATTTTAATGACATTCACAAGGTTCATGATCAAGTTTGTTAATTTCCAGCAGTGACCCTAACTCACTAAAATCAATATAAGTCGATCAATTTAAATCCAATTAATGCAAACTAAATTTATTTTGTTCTCCAATTTAATTTAAAACAGAATCCAAATGATAATTATGTATTTCCAGCTTTTAGGACCCGTAATTAACTCTTTAATTACGTCACTAAACGCAACCCCCGAAATAGTGGACATATGGTTCTTAAAAAGATCATATGTTGAGTTATCGGATTCCAAATCACATAAACTCAAATTCCATGGTTTCCCTATTTAATGGGGAACACTATTCAAGTGACATTTTTGGTTTAAATATTTTAAACAGGGCCGAAAAATTATTAAAAAACAGGGATGCGAAAATTGAAATCCTAAAATCTTCACGAACACTATCGAGCCCAAATCTTCGTAGGTTAATGGATATCATCCAAAACTTTCGACAACCTGGCTCTGATACCACTTGAAGGATATGGTCAAATCCTCAAGCACATCATGGAAGCGTGAGGTTCGCATCGTATGCGATCGGGAGCGGCTAGTCGCACTAGTTGCTCTGGGCAGCGGAATTTAAAAATTTAAATGATGAAACCACATGATCCATGAACACTTCTTGGATCATTTCATCTAAACCAAAAATAGGTTTTAGGGTTACCTCTTGAAGCGTGGTTGTGATCGAGTCTCTAAACTATCAGACCTCCTGTTTCAGGTCCGATCCAACGAAGGAGATCCTTGCGTGCATGTTGATTTGACGCATTCTCCTCGCAATCCAGGTTGATGATCCAAGCAACAGATCTCCTGATCTTGCCACACGAGATACATCATCTTCTTAATGATTGAGTTTCACCGAAAAATACGTAGATCCACGAGTAGATGATCCGACAGCATAACGACGATGCTGCAGCGACGACGACTCTCACAAGGCTCCATGGTGGGCGACCATTGTGTGTGTGTGTGAGAGAGAGAGAGAGGCTTGGAGTGTAGAGAAATAGAGAGAGAGCATTCATTAATCTTGTGTTTCGAAGATCAAGGGGTGCCTCTTCTTATATAGGGTTTTGAGAGTCCATGGATCCCAATACATGGACAACACACAATCAATGGTTGAGATTGATTTGTGTTTCTTTCAATGGCTATGATCTTGTTGTAAAAACACAACAACAATTAATTTAATTTAGTTTATTTTAATATATATCGATAAATCAATATATTTAAATTAAAAATAAATCAATTATTTATCGTTAGAGATAATGAGGAGATAAACCACATCCCCTAAAATGGGGGGACAGCTACCAACATCTCATGAGATCTCATTATCTCATAAGATCTCATTATCTCGTGAGATACCATTATCTCATGATATCTCCAAGATTTGAAACAACAATTATTGTAAATTATTTCACAAAAATAATTCATAATTATCTTGTGAAATATTGCAATCATGTCATTGGAATAATGTGAATCAAATTCACATCATAAAACAAAATGTAAATTACATTTTAATTAATCACTAAATGTGAATCCAATTCACATCAACAATTAATTAACAAATATAAATCACAATATGCTCTCTCTAATATATTATAAATCACATTTATAATATATAAGATTAATATGGATATTGTTATCCATATTATTCATATCCACGATAATTAAATCGTATTTAATCATCTTGGATCTCTATTCTCATGTGCCAAAATAATATGAATAACATTCACGTTATTCACATCTCTTGATAATTAAATCACATTTAATTATCTCAGATAACTCTCCTTATAATATGAATTAAATTCATATTATCCATTAGAATTAAAAATCACATTTAATTATCAATTTTCTCGATGCTTGGATACATATATCAACAATGAAATTATCCATGAACTCTTTCAAGCATAATGCGCTTTCTCCGCGGATACTTGGAGATAAGGACGTGGCGATTGTATTGTTCCACGTATAGTGACTTGGATATTGATATCAAATCTCAAATGCAAATCTTGCGGACCTTCCATAGATGCTTGATTAAATCAAGACCGCAGATCTAATCTTCGCATTGTATCTAAATCGTATTCAGATCAATGTCCAATAGTTGGACTAAGATTAGATCACTTCTCTACGAGAGGAGTCACTAAAATTCAGACCTGTTTCATCACTCCCTAGGAATCAAAGTGTCATGGTTATACAATCGTTTATGATCACATCACCCTCAGGTATTCCCAATACCAGTACATCCTGCATACTAGAAGACCTAGATTAAACCCGAAGTTTTAGATCTCTTTTAGACTGTCTCCTTCAGGATTTTATCATTAACCTTTCTCATTTGATCATTCGGATTTGGTATCGATCATATACTTTCCAAAAGAATATATCAAACCCAGGTGTTGATCATATACTTTCCAAAAATATATATCAAACCTACAAATTCAGTCAAGCTTCCAAAGCGAGATGGCCGTGCACGGAATTTGATTCTTTCCAATATCTCATGAGTGAGCTCATGTGTTCCGGTTCAGTAATGAACTTGTATGATACCTTTGAGAGATCGTATTACTCATATGCCCTTATATGTACACCAGCAGAGGGTGTATAGACCTTGATTAGATCATCAACCTAAGGTCTACCGAATGTACATACTTAGACATATAGTTGCACTTTTGTCTCTGGTCAGAGATGCATGCCTATATGGTGACAGCATACGACACAGGTCTTTGGTTATCTCAGTCTTGTTAAGTCAACTTTTTGACCTAACTAATCTAACGCCTCTGAATCTCTATTCCTATGCAGAGGACCTGCATCAAGAGGTCTGTTAGATATCGGCCTTTAAAGATAAGGATTGCCATCTCCTACTCAGGCTGAAGATCATCTCTTAACAATCACTTGACGATGCTCGATGAGTCCACAATCTAACTCTTTAGATATTCATCCAAGCTCTAGCCTCTATGATTCAATTATTGAATCAATGGTTGTATCGTCATTAAGATGGCCATGGTACATAACCCTAATTGTACTAAGGGACCTAATATGCAAATTAGTTATTCTTCATTTCAGATTAAGGAGTGAATTGAAATAACATTTATTGCATAATGGATCGTTGTGGGCTCTCATGTCCAACAACTAACTCCTTAGTTATGTCAAGATTTGCAGTTCTCGAAACAGTGGATACTTGTTCACAAAATTATCATAACTTGAGGAAACCGATTTGAAATCACACAAACACAAATCCCACAGTTATCTTGTTTAATGAGAAACATAATCAAAGTGTTATTTTCGTGTTTAAACAATTTAAACAGGGCCTGAAATATTAACTAAATAGAGATACGAAAATGAAATGCAAGAAAACTTTCGCAAACCCAAATGAACCCCAATATTCCTAGGTTTATGGATCGTTTATGAAACCTACGACCTAAGGATCTAATACCACTTGAAGGATATGGTGAGATCCATAAGCACATCATGGAAGCATGAGGATCGCATCATATGAGATTGAGAGTGACTAGTCGCACTAGTTGGTTGAGACAATGGAATTGAAAAAAAAAGTCATGTGACAAAACCACATTATACCAGAACACTTCTTGGATCATTCCATCTAAACCACAAACAAGTAATAGGATTAACTATTGAAGCGTGGTTGCGATCGAGTCTCTAAACAAAGAGACCTCCTGTTTCAAGCCCGATCCATCGAAGGAGACGCTTGCGAGTGCGTTGGTGAAACGTGTGCTTCTCGCAATCCATGTTGATGATCTAAGCAACGAATCTCTTGATCTGGTCATGCGAGATCCGATGGATTCTTCACGATCGAGGTGCACCGAAGGAGACAGTATTCCACGAGCAAACAATCCGGCAGCATAACAGTGACATTACGGTGATGGCAACTCTCTTTAGGTCATCATGGTGGATGACCACTAGAGAGAGTGAAGGATGGCGTGTAGAGAGAATGAGAGAGGTAGAGAGCCTTGATGATGTCGTAAACTTAATGTTGTAACTTGAAGAGCAAGGGGTGCCTCTTTTGATATAGTATTTTGGGAGTTCGTGGATGACAATTCATGGACTACACAAAGTCAATGAATGAGGTTGATTTGTGCTATTTTCAATGGCCAAGATATTGTTGTAAAAAACACAACAACAATTAATTTAATTTATATAAAATATATATTGATAAGTCAATATAGTTTAATCCTAAAATTAAATCAATCAAACTTGGGGATATTTGAAAGGAAATTGCCTCACCCTTTCCAAATGGAATTGGTGGGATATGTAATCTCATGAGATTATATTAATCCATGGAAATCTCCAATATTTACATCAACACTTGTAAATTACTCTACAAAAAGTAATTCAAAATTATTTATGAATATTGCAATCTTGCCATTTGAAAAATATGAATCACACTCACAACACAAAATAAATTGTGAATTAGATTTTCAATTAACTGTCCAATGCGAATCCAATTCACATCAACATTTAATTAACATTGTAAATTACAAATAGCTCTCTCTTATATAATATAAATCACATTTATAATATAAATGATAAATATGGATAGTGCTATCCACATTATTCATATCCATGATAATTAAATCATATTTAATCATCTTGGATCTATGTTCTCATGTGCCCAAATAATATGAAACACATTCACATTATTTACATCTTTGATAATTAAATCACATTTAATTATCTATGATAACTCTTCCAATAATATGAATCAAATTCATATTATTCATGACAAGCAAATCATTTATCATTTTTCACAATTATCAGATTTATAGTATCAACAACGAAATTAGCATGAACTTTTTCAAGGATAATATGCTTTTTCCGCGGATAGTTGGAGATAAGCATGGGGTGATTGTATTGTTCCACGTATAGCGACTTGGATATTGAGATCACATCTCAAATCCAGATCTTGTGGACCTCTCATCCATGCTTGATTAAATCAAGACCGCAAATCTAATCTTTTATTACATATGAATCGAATTCAGATCAATGTCCAACATTTGGACCGAGATCAGATCCCTTCTCTATTTAGAGGAGTTACTAAAATCTAGTCCCATTTCATCACTCCCTAGGAATCGAAGCGTCATGGTTATACAATCATTTATAATAACATAACCCTCATATATTCCAAATACATGTACATAATTCATACTGGAGGACCCAGAATCAACTTGGAGTATTAGATCTCTTCTCACGGTCTGCTTCAAGGTTTTATCATTAACTTTATCAATCGACTATTGGGAGTTGGTATCGATCATATAGTTTCCAAATGCGTATATCATACTTATGTTGGAAATGCGAGCCCACGGCGAGCCATTATGCAATAAATGTTATTGCACATATCATTCCCTGATCTGAAATGAAGAATGAATAATTTGTATAATAGGTCCCTTAGTACAATTAGGGTTATGTACCATAGCCATCTTAATAATCATACAGCTGTTGATTCAACTATTGAATCATAGAGGCTGGTGCTTGGATGAATATCTAAAGAGTTAGATTGATGACTCATCAAGCACCGCCAAATGATTATTAAGAGATGATCTCCAGCCTGAGTAGGAGATGGCAATCCTATCTCTGAAGGCTGATATCTGACCGACCTCTTGATGCAGGTCCTCTGCATAGGAATAGAGATTCGGAGGTGTCAGATTAGTTAGGTCAAAGAGTTGACTTAATGAGATCGAGATAACCAAAGTCCTATATCATATGATGTCATGATATAGGCACGCATCCTCTGACCGGAGATAGATGTGTTACTATATGTCTGAGTGTGTACATTTGGCAGACCAATAGGTTGATGACCTAATCAAGGTCTATACACCGGCGCGCTGGTGTGCATATAAGGGCATATGAGTAATACGATCTCTCAAAGGGATCATACAAGTTCAGTTACTGAACCGGAAGACATGATCTCACTCATGAGATATTGGGAGGAATCAAATTCCATGCGCATGGTCGTCTCGCTTTGGAAGCTTGACTGAATTTGTAGGTTTGATATGTACTTTTAGTATATGATCAAGACCTAGGTATGATATACGCTTTTGGAAAGTGTATGATCGATACCAACTCCCAATGATCGAATGAGAAACTTACTGATAAAACCATGAAGTGGACAGTATAAAGTTGATCCGATATTTCGGGTTTAGTCTGAGTCTTCCAGTATGCATGATGTACAGGTATTGGGAATACCTGAGGGTAATTTGATCATAAACGATTGTATAACCATGACGCTTCCATTCCTAGGGAGTGATGAAACGGGTCTGGATTTTAGTGACTCCTCTCGGTAGAGAAGTAATCTGATCTTAGTCCAAGTGTTGGACATTGATCTGAATGTGATTCAGATACAATGAGAAGATTAGATTTACGGTCTTGATTTAATCAAGCATCTATGGGAGGCCCGCGATCTGGATTTGAGATATGATCTCAATATCCATGTCACTATACGTGGAACAATACAATCGCCCTGTCCTTATCTCCAAGTATCTGTGGAGAGATTGCATTATTCTTGAAGGGTTCAAGAATAATTCCATAAGATCTAAGCAATGAAGAAATAATGATTAAATGTGATTTAATCATCTTGATGTGTGAAGAAATTATCCAATTAAATTAAATGTGATTTAATTAATGTGGATAAGAATAATGTGGATAGAAATATCCAATTATTCATAATATATTATAAATGTGATTTATAATGTATTAGAGAGAGCTAATTATAATTTATATGTGTTGATTAATTATTATGTGTATTGGATACACATTGTGTAATTAATTAACAATATGAATTATATGTTGTTTTGGGTTGTGAATATGATTCACAATTTTTTTCCATGGCAAGAATGCAATATTCTCAAAGATAATTGTGAATTATTTTTGAAGAATAAAACCCAATAAATTTGTTGCAAATAAATAAGAGAGATTCCAAGGATATATGCAATCTCATGGATTTCCATGAGATTGCAATCTCCATGCAATCTCAAGGGGCGGCACAACATTCCTATAAGGAATGTGTGGCCGTCCACTTGGAAGGTACATGGAGATGAAATCTCCATGTATCTTCTCTCCTTATTTGTTGGGTTGATTTAGGAATAAATTATATTTGATTTTGTCAAATATATTTTGACCTAAATTTGTTGCTTTTGACAACAACAATCTTGGCCATTGGATTGACACAAATCAATCTCACCCATTGATTTTATGTGTCCCATGGATTGAGATCCATGGATCCCAAAACCCTATAAATAGAGAGGCATACTATGCTCTCTATCTACTTGCAATATTGGAGCTCTCTCTCTCTCCCTGATTTCTTCATACATGCCAGCCCTCTCTCCCTCTCTTGTTAGTGGCCGTCCACCATACCCTAGAGGAGAGAACCATCGTCGCCTTCGCCACCGCGCCGCCGCTTCGATATTCTTCAGTTATCCGTCTTCTTGGAGAGTTCCTCTCACGAAGGAGACGTTTGATCTCGTGCGACGAGATCAGGAGCAACCATGCTTGGATCATCTTCTTGGATTGCGAGGACAACGCGGTTCATCCCCACGCTCGCAAGCAGTCTCGCCGACGATCGGACTTGAGACAGAAGGTCTCTTCCTTTAGAGACTTGATCAACCACGCTTCAAGAGGTATTGCATTATACTTGTTGTGGTTATAGATGAAACGATCTGCGAATAGTTCTCGGATCATGTGGTTTCATCGAATAA
This sequence comes from Ottelia alismoides, assembly GCA_037367405.1. Lineage (NCBI taxonomy): Eukaryota > Viridiplantae > Streptophyta > Magnoliopsida > Alismatales > Hydrocharitaceae > Ottelia > Ottelia alismoides. Next base: position 241,053 of record JAZKJV010007604.1, on the reverse strand, counting down.
AAAAAAATTTAAATTCCGCTGCACCGAACAACTAGTGTGACTAGTCGTTCTTCGTCGTATCCGATACGACGATCACGCTTCCGTGATGCGCTTAAGGATAATCCCATATCCTTCAAGTGGTATCATAGCCTTAGGTCGACGGTTTCGAATATGATTCGAAAAACCGAGGACGACTTGGGTTCGTTAAGGTTGCGAAAGTTTTCATCGCATTTGATTTCGCTGATCTGTTTAGTAAATAAATTCGGCACTGTTTAAATTGTTTAAACACGAATTTAATACTTGGATTTTGTTCCCCATTAAATAAGGAAACCATAGGATCTGAGTTTACGTAAATCGGATTTCGTATGCTCTAGATATGGTTGTTTTAATGAACATGTATGCACTGTTGCGGGAACTGTAGATCTGAACGTGATTAAAATGTTAATTACTATTTAGTTGTCTCGAAATGCATGTAACATCACTTGGGTTCTGTCCTAAATCAAATTAGCAATCTATGAAAATTGTTTTTGTCTAATTTAGATTTAATATGATTGAGATATGCTAATTTTAGTAAGTAGGGGTCACTGCTGAAATTACAGTCCTAATCTAGAACCAAGTGATTGTCAATTAGTGAAATTAATTGTTAATTTCGTGAAATAATCATGAAAAATATTTGTGAAATATTTGAAGATGATTATTTACATAATTGACTTGGCCTCAACCAATTAATTGATTAGATTTGATCTAAATCTTAATTGGAAATGCATTCATCAAACTTGATGTTTGATTGGTGATTGTCATTTAATCATTTTGTGAAATTAAATTGTTTAATTACCTAGAATAATTGTGCATAAATATTTGTGAAATATTTGATGATAATTATTCCCGTAAATGACATTGCCTTAACCAATAATTGATTAAGATGTGATCTAAATCATAATTGGAAACCACAATCTTTCAAACTTGATGCTTGAATAGGATTTGGGAATTTGTCTAGCAAATTTCCTTATAATCAAAAATGTTTTGATTATTACTATATGGTACAATTTCGGTTCAAGAACCCATGATCATCTCAAGTACAAATTAATCAATTTGGCATTATCCTTTCCCGAGGCGGATATGGTGCCTAGTCGGAGAGCATTGGGGTTGCGGGTTGCAACGTATGTGGTCCGTCCCACTCTCGTCGGTACTGGCCATGACAGCGGGTAGGGCCAGGATAATGTCCGAGGGATTAAGATGTATTTTTTCCTAATTATTAAAGTTTGAATTAATACATATTTTGAGATACTACCATATATATATTCAAGTAAAATAATCAAGTTTGATTGATTGAATTGGATTGATAATTAATTTAATATGATTAAGTTGATTATGTCCAATTAAAATACTCTAATATGATTAGAGTTAATAATTCCCTTGGAAGAATTAATTATGTGAATGTGATTCACAATAATTAATTTGAATTTGAATATGATATGGAGGATCACATAAGTGACATCCATGGTCTCCCGTCAAGGCGAAGGGTTCCGTCGCCAGGGATTGTATGTGGGAGACGCCTGTCCGAAGTGACAGCTCCTGTATGCAAGCGCATTTGGATCGGGCTCTTCGCTTCTCGAAAGAGTAAGGGTGTATGCGTAGTGACCCCAATATCGGGTCCTCATATTATTGGGGCGATATTGGATTGCGCATAGCGAGTTGTATTCCTGTTGACGGTTGGTTCAATTAATGACGGGTCAACATCGCCTTAGGGGTGGTGGGCCCGGGTGTTAAAGACCGAATTGGGAGATGCAAGTTGGACTTGCAAGGCGGAATGTGTTCCCGCTTCTTTTTATCCGAGTTGTAGGTTCTCATATTATTGGGATGCAACAAAGATAAGGAAGGAGATCCCAGATCCTGCTTGAGATATAATGGTAAGTATATCTCTTACATTGAAAGTAATTAAGGGAATGAACTTTCAGTGTTGACAAGGCAAGACAACTTTGATATAAAAATTCCTAAATCAAAGTAAAATATGTATATATAAATACATACATTTATGCAAAATTCTTATTTCAGATAATCCTTCATTAAAACCCACTCAATGATATACTCAATAGTAACCAGTGAAATATCTTGGATTGGACTCATGATCCAGATATTGTACTTGCAATTGAACACATAATGTATGTGGTTGCAATGTGCAAATTTCCTCATAATATTGAGAAATGACAATTAAATATATAATAGGACTACAACCCTAGGGTTTGTATGTCTCTATAGTCTTGGTATCATCAAATGTACTTTGGAAGTGACATGTTGATGATGATCATAATTGTCATATAATCCTTATAAAATCAATGAAGATTTTCTGGCATACATATGTGCTCTTGACATTTAATCATGAGTGACATGGTTCTCTGCATCATGTAGAATGGTAGCTCTATAAAGAGATGATGTATTCAAATTGTTTGAGTACCTACCTGAACCTATGTTTTATGAGTTTAGATGGATGTAGATGATGAGTGTCATTATTCTACTGTCTATACTCTAGTCATTCATGAAGCTTCATAGTATTCATATTATGTGAATCTAATGAAGCATAAATAAATGTTGAAATACTCTTATTTTGAATTCTTTTGAATTTATTGTAAGAGATCCTTAGTCTTAAGCAATGGTTGCTTATAGATAAAGGGAGCGCAATGGAAGCATGGGTTGGACCCGGGAAAGAAGGAAAGTCAAAGAGTTGACTGGACTTCTGTGACTTCCATATGACATCCAAAGAGTTGGATGAATGCCAATACTGTAATAAGTTGATGTGTTGATAGTATGACTATCAAGTCTGTCTAGAATCCTTGGAAAAGGACTCGGATGGAGCATCAGAATAATCTACATAAATCATTGATATTGACTTACTTATTGAATAAGATAAAGTCAAATAATTGTATCTCAATCTTCTGATGACATTTGCAATGGGTTGCATATGTTTTAGAAGACTGGAAAATTTGATCTTAAAGGTTTATAGTTGTCCACATGAATATTGATGCAATTGTTGCAACAATCTCTGTTGGATTAATAGACTTGTTAATTTCAGTGGGAGAGCCCTTAGTCGTAGAGAATGTCTCTATGACCTAGATATAAGAATACACTCATTGTTTGTTTCTAAATGTTGGAAATAAACATGAATTCTGAGATAGAACTATCATAAAGAGTTATGATGAAGATATTTCAGATAGTAATCTAAAATCTAGTGAACTCCACATAAATTAGAAAAATTAATGAATGGTTCATTAACATTTCTGAATACTGAAATTAAACCTTAAGATCAATAGGAGGATGAAGATCATTTGACAATGATCTAGCATCAAGCCTTGGACATTTGTCTATTGATTTGATCAATGGAATAGTAAGAGATGAAACTTTAGAATGTCTAAAATTTCAAAACTTACATACTTATGAATATTGTCCAATACATCCTTCTTCGGGAATGGTGTAAGATGCCAAGGTATTCAGGATCTCATACATATTGATGTATGTGGATCATCTATATCATAGTAAACATTGTGGATATGTGATATCTATTGATGATTGTATGATATGAGATTTCTTCTCTTCACCTAAGAAACCTTTGAAATGTTCAAAGATTTCATTAATTTTGGTTTAGAACCAAAGTTTGAAGGAAGATAAAATGAATTTGATCTAATCTAGGTAGCAAGTACCTACTAGATAAATTCGAAGAATACCTTATGGAGATATGAATATCATTTCTATCTCAATCCTCCTAACACACCTTAACTCAAAAGAGTTATAGGTAGATACAATTGGATCATGTGTGACACGATCTTATCAATGTTGAATTTTAGCATAATTATCCCTTAGTTTCCAGGTATATATGTGTAGTAGAGACTACAATGTATATCCTTAATAAGGTTCCATGTATGTTGGAATCTAGCACTTGAGAGTGTTGCTTCATTAAGAAAATAAAGGATGGTATTGGATACCTACTTTATGACCTTGAGGTTCTTAAAATATCTCATCTCCGAGAATGTGATTCTTAGAGCTTGAGACTCTTGAGAATCAAGATGAAAATGAAGTGTAGGAACTTATTTATAATGATACTCCTGAAATTGGAAACTAAAAGGACAATTAAAGATGAAACATTAATACCTCTTCAAATGAGTTTGAGGATGGATTCCATGTGTTAGAGAAATCTGACAATGATCGAACTTCATGTGATGAAGCTTCTGAAGATCATAGCATGGATAGATGGATAGCAATAAAAGTCTAATGTAGACTTCATATACAAGTGTTGTATATGGACCCTCGAGGATCCACCTATATGGGTAAGACCTGTAAAGGTGTAAATGGATCTTCAAGAGACAGGGAACCTGATGAGAAGGTAGATATCTTCAAAGCACGGTTCGTAGCCATAAGCTACACACTGGAAGAGAAGACATTGCTTGCAATGAGACTTGCTCTTCGGTGACCATGCTTAAAACCATCAGAATATTGCTAACCTTAGCTACATAACTTGACTATTGCATCTTCAAGATGTAAGTCAATATTGCATTCCTCTACGAATGCCTCTTTGAGGATATTCATATGAAGTATCCCCAGGGCTTCATGGTTGAGGAAAGCAAGGTGTGCAAGCTAAGGAATCCATCTATGGACTCAAATAAGCTTCTTGAAGTTGGATCATAAGATTTGATGAAATTATAAATGTTATGATTTCAGATAGAATCTTGATGAACCATATGAAGCTTAGTGGGAGTGCTTTTGTGTTCATCGTGCTAAATGTAGATGATATCCTAATCATTTAAAAATGATATAAGGATAATAATTAGTGTTTTATAATCTGGTTTTTCCATAACTTGAAATATGATTTCAAAGATGCCTCTCAGATCTTAGTTCTGAAGTTGTTCAGAAGCAAAGAGAAGAGGATAATGGGACTGTCACATTTATAGTACATCTTGGACATATTCCATTTTATGGAAAATTCCAGTAATGGCTTCCATCCCTTAAGATATGGTACTGACCTATCTAAAGGGATAGCACCTCAAAGAGTTGAGGAAGTGAATGCTAGAACTACTTGCCTTTGGGCATCAGTTCTGAGAAGCCGGATGTATGCTAGAGGTGTACAAAAACCAGATGGCTGCCATGCAGTGGGAGTCGTAAACTGTTACTAGTCCTACTATGGAAATAAAACACTTGGTTGCAGTAACAACAAAATCTTCATAGATGACAAGATTTTTTGAGATAGTGATCTCAAAGTCTTATCTTCAAAAGTTTAAGACTTTATAGATAGTGATCTAAAAGGTCTTAACTAAAGATACCTTAGGAGATAGAGATCTACATAAATAAGGATATTCTTATAAGGATTATGGAAATACTTGTTATGATAATTGTTAAGATGTAGTGTCAAGGACACTATAACTAACAAGATTGAGTATTAGTTGCATAAGATGCAACATTCGCATTGGATGCGAGCACTGTTACTGGGGATATGCAAGTGCCGTAAAAGGACTTGGCGTAGTCTCACGGGAACAAAGTAACTGATCAGCTTACCTAGCTATTTTCTAAATAGCCTATGATTGTCACATGAGTGTGGGTTTAAATGATTAGCCCATTAATGGCTCTTTGGGCTAGTGGGAGATTGTTGGAAATGCGAGCCCACGACGAGCCATTATGCAATAAATGTAATTGCACATATCATTCCCTGATCTGAAATGAAGAATGAATCATTTGTATAATAGGTCCCTTAGTACAATTAGGGTTATGTACCATGGCCATCTTAATAATCATACAGCTGTTGATTCAACTATTGAATCATAGAGGCTGGTGCTTGGATGAATATCTAAAGAGTTAGATTGAGGACTCATCAAGCACCGTCAAATGATTATTAAGAGATGATCTCCAGCCTGAGTAGGAGATGGCAATCCTATCTCTGAAGGCTGATATCTGACCGACCTCTTGATGCAGGTCCTCTGCATAGGAATAGAGATTCGGAGGTGTCAGATTAGTTAGGTCAAAGAGTTGACTTAACGAGATCGAGATAACCAAAGTCCTATATCATATGATGTCATGATATAGGCACGCATCCTCTGACCGGAGATAGATGTGTTACTATATGTCTGAGTGTGTACATTTGGCAGACCAATAGGTTGATGACCTAATCAAGGTCTATACACCGGCGCGCTGGTGTGCATATAAGGGCATATGAGTAATACGATCTCTCAAAGGGATCATACAAGTTCAGTTACTGAACCGGAAGACATGAGCTCACTCATGAGATATTGGGAAAAATCAAATTCCATGCGCATGGTCGTCTCGCTTTGGAAGCTTGACTGAATTTGTATGTTTGATATGTACTTTTAGTATATGATCAAGACCTAGGTATGATATACGCTTTTGGAAAGTGTATGATCGATACCAACTCCCAATGATCGAACGAGAAACTTACTGATAAAACCATGAAGTAGACAGTATAAAGTTGATCTGATACTTCGGGTTTAGTCTGAGTCTTCCAGTATGCAGGATGTACAGGTATTGGGAATACCTGAGGGTGATTTGATCATAAACGATTGTATAACCATGACGCTTCCATTCCTAGGGAGTGATGAAACGGGTCTGGATTTTAGTGACTCCTCTCGGTAGAGAAGTAATCTGATCTTAGTCCAAGTGTTGGACATTGATCTGAATGTGATTCAGATACAATGAGAAGATTAGATTTACGGTCTTGATTTAATCAAGCATCTATGGGAGGCCCGCGATCTGGATTTGAGATATGATCTCAATATCCATGTCACTATACGTGGAACAATACAATCGCCCTGTCCTTATCTCCAAGTATCTGCGGAGAGATTGCATTATTCTTGAAGGGTTCAAGAATAATTCCATAAGATCTAAGCAATGAAGAAATAATGATTAAATGTGATTTAATCATCTTGATGTGTGAAGAAATTATCCAATTTAATTAAATGTGATTTAATTAATGTTGATAAGAATAATGTGGATAGAAATATCCAATTATTCATAATATATTATAAATGTGATTTATAATGTATTAGAGAGAGAGCTAATTATAATTTATATGTGTTGATTAATTATTATGTGTATTGGATACACATTGTGTAATTAATTAACAATATGAATTATATGTTGTTTTGGGTTGTGAATATGATTCACAATTTTTCCATGGCAAGAATGCAATATTCTCAAAGATAATTGTGAATTATTTTTGAAGAATAAAACCCAATAAATTTGTTGCAAATAAATAAGAGAGATTCCAAGGAGATATGCAATCTCATGGATTTCCATGAGATTGCAATCTCCATGCAATCTCAAGGGGCGGCACAACATTCCTGTAAGGAATGTGTGGCCATCCACTTGGAAGGTACATGGAGATGAAATCTCCATGTATCTTCTCTCCTTATTTGTTGGGTTGATTTAGGAATAAATTATATTTGATTTTGTCAAATATATTTTGACCTAAATTTGTTGCTTTTGACAACAACAATCTTGGCCATTGGATTGACACAAATCAATCTCACCCATTGATTTTATGTGTCCCATGGATTGAGATCCATGGATCCCAAAACCCTATAAATAGATAGGCATACTATGCTCTCTAATTACTTGCAATATTGGAGCTCTCTCTCTCCCTCATTTCTTCATACACGCCAGCCCTCTCTCCCTCTCTTGTTGGTGGCCGTCCACCATACCCTAGAGGAGAGAACCGTCGTCGCCTTCGCCACCGCGCCGCCGCTTCGACATTCTTCGGTTCTCCGTCTTCTTGTAGAGTTCCTCTCACGAAGGAGACGTTTGATCTCGTGCGACGAGATCAGGAGCAACCATGCTTGGATCATCTTCTTGGATTGCGAGGACAACGCGGTTCATCCCCGCGCTCGCAAGCAGTCTCGCCGACGATCGGACTTGAGACAGGAGGTCTCTTCCTTTAGAGACTTGATCAACCATGCTTCAAGAGGTATTGCATTATACTTGTTGTGGTTATAGATGAAACGATCTGAGAATGGTTCTCGGGTCATGTGGTTTCATCGAATAAAAAAAATTTTAAATTCCGCTGCACCGAACAACTAGTGCGACTAGTCGTTCTTCGTCGTATCCGATACGACGATCACACTTCCGTGATGCGCTTAAGGATAATCCCATATCCTTCAACTTATGTGTTGATCATATACTTTCCAAAAGCATATATAAAACCCTAAAAATTCAGTTAACCTTCCAAAGCGAGACAACCACACGTGGAATTTGATTCATCCCTTTATCTCTTGAGTGAGCTCATGTCTTCCTATTTAGAATGAACATGTATGATCCCTTTGATAGATCATATTACTCATATGTCCTTGCATGCACATGAACACGCTGATGTATTGACCTTGATTAGGTCATCAACCTATTGGTCTACCAAAAATACATACTTAGACATATAGTAAGTCATCTGTCTCTGGTCAGAGGATGCGTGCGTATATCACGACTGCATACGACATAAATCTTTGGTTATCACAATCTTATTAAGTCAACTCCTTGACCTAACATATCTAACACCTCTAAATCTCTATTCCTATGAAGAGGACCTCCATAAAAGGTTGATTATGCAATATGTGGTCTTCAATTTACAAAACTATTGCTCTCTCTCTCTCTCTCATTATCAAGCCCCACACAACTGCTCTCTCCGTCTTGAGTGGTAGTTCACTCTAACTCCAGAGAGAAGGTCGTCGTCGTCAACACATCGTCGTTGTGTTGTTACCTCGACTACTCGTGGATCTCCATCTCCTTTGTGCTTCTTAGTCATGAAAAAGATATTTGATCTCATGAGATGAGATTACGATACTCACAGCTTGCATCAACAACTCGGAATGCGTGAGGCACACGACTAATCTTCGTGCTCGCAAGCATCTCCTCCGATTGATCGAACTTTACACAGAAGGTCTCTTCGTTTAGAGATTCGATGATAACCATGATATAATATGTATTCCTTTATCTATTATGTAGCTTAGATGAAATGATCTGATAAGTGTTCTAGGATCATGTGGATTTATCTTTTAAAAATTTTAATTCCCCTTGCATGGAGCAACTAGTGCGACTACTCACTCCCAATCTTATATGATGCGATTCTCATGCTTATGTGATGGGCTTAAGGATTCACCCATATCATTTAGTTACTACTATTAGGAGGATTGTGAGGATTTAAATTGGGCGACAGGGTTGCACCACCTATGAGTCTACTAATACAACTGATTAATAACCAAAAATAAAATTGAAAAGTAAATACCAAACTCTTAAGGCCTTCACCATGTAATGTTAGTGAATCTGGCATTTGCATTGCATTTGTTTGCGGGGTATGCATTATTCCACGTCTTATACGCCTTCGCACTCTTGTTCCTAACTTGATATCACATTATCTTACAAACATATTTTGGCATCAAGGATAACGAAAAGATAAATTTTATGCAACAATTTACCTTTCTAGAACAGTTAAAGATGCTCAGTGGTACAACTACTTATCCAGTAGTTACATAAGAGGCTATATGCCTCAAGGACTTCCCCTTCGCTTTAGCAAGTAGGCGCTTCATTTGTTGAGACACTTGGGGAGGGATATTTCTACGTGAGGCAATCTAAAGTTTGCATTCATTCATAAATACTCTCCTTTAGTATGGCTGTGGAGTCAGATCTCGAATTTCACACCGCTTCCACATGAGTCAATCTATAAGGCATTGGATAAATTCAAGGATTTGACTGAGAGATGTAGTCATCACGAGATACCATTGAAGGTGCTTATTCAGAACTATTTTGGAGGACTCCAATTAGATGTTCAAGGCCTAGTAACCACATCTTGTAGAGACAATTATCTGAATAGAGATTTAGAGGTAGTTTCGTCCATCTTTGAGGGGATAGCTGAGAATTCACGCGCAATTGACTCCACTCAATCATTATACAAAGGTCCACAACCACCACACAAGAGAGAGCATCATAAGGTGTCATATGTTTCTGATTCTAATTCACGATCTAGCATGGGATTCATTAGAGAGAAGCTTACAGTAGTCGACATGATTCAGAAGCAAGTCCAAGAATTGTAGCTGCTATGAGAGTTGGAGAAATACTCATCACTTCCTCAACAGTTGAGTGGTCTAATGAAGAAGGTGATCAAACTACATCTTTAGTACACTTTGGTGGGCATGAGGATGCATCAAATGCCAACATGGGCCATATCACTAGCCCTGGAGATGATGATGTTGTTTCTCATTCCACTCATGAGATCAATGGGATATTGTACGCTCCTTTTTAGCCTCCGACATACTTCACTCATTAGAGCGTACACTAGCAACAACACCACATACATCTACAATAGGGACATCCTTCTACACATTTTAAGCATCGTCGGCCTTACACACAACAATTGTCTGACAACACGCCTCCACTGACCACATTCATATCAGTATCCTCCTACTCATTCACATTCCTATCAGCAACATCAGTCTTCTTTTACTCACAGAGGTCTCCTCAGCCTTATACACCACAAAAGCACACTCCTGGGTAGGAGAGAGTAGACAATTAGGGACATGACACTAAGCTACAGATATCTTCGTAGTCCCTAGCACTGAACAAGATCATGGATATGTTGAGCATGCTTTAGACAATAGATATGACTAAGATGGAGCAAATTAACCATAGTTTGGATGAGTTAGTCACACCTAAGACCACTCTCCCAACACAACCTCAAATGTAGATGAATAACAAGAGGCAACATCTAGATTAGATAGACACTGCTATAGGTGTGGTCACTTTTCCTTATTTTTTATCTAACTTCATTCATCTCAAAAGCGGTAGAGATCCACGAGCACCTGATCGAGATGTGGAGAGTGCATATGATGAGCAGTGAGAGATGATCCATGATGACAATACACATTTTAGTTTTGAGGAGGAGGACCATCATGATGAGGACATGCATGATGTAAAGGATGGAACTATTCAGGGTAGCGATGCAAACACTATCAATATGGATATTGTTGATTCAGACAATGATACCACGCCATGCCATATAAACACCCCCGATGACTATTTTTTATGGTATTCGAGAGTTTTGCATATACTTCTGACTCCCTATGTACATGTTGAGTATCATGTTGATATGAATAAAAATGAGGAATTTTTTTCGTTCTTGAGTTTGTTCATTTTTCCGATGCTTTGGATTGAAATTGAAAGAAAAAATCCACAAATAATAATGTTACTCCTGAGACTGAGAAATTGTTGAAAGATCATATATTTTTGATGATTCTGCTCCATGATGCCTTGGATCGCTTCCCTATGATTAAGCAATAGTTGAAGAATAGATGTACCACACATAGGAAGAAGAAATCACGAAAAGTGAAGCACATATTGAACAAGGCCACATTCTACACTGTACAGAACAAATTACCAAAGAAGGAGAAATCTTCAGGAGCACATTATGTCAGATGCAAGATTTCTCCTGCAGCATTTGATCACACTCAATTAGATAATGCGTCCTTGATCAATCTATTGCCATCTTGTTTACTTGACAAGATCGAGTTAGGTCCTCTTTACAAATCTTGCACGGTCCTTCATTTTGTTGAAGGATCTATAAAGAGATCTTGGGGCATTTTAAGGAATGTTATCATGACCAGGCATGGCATGTAGTTCCTAATGGACTATATTGTCATGGACATGGATTGACCTACATTGTTACACCTTACCTTTATCATTCTTGCCAGTCCTTTCTTTGAGAATGCGAAGGACCTCTTCGACTATGATACAGGGAAGTAATCTCTTCATGATGAGGGTGAAAGGGTACAAGTATAAATGGTGAGAGAATCATCCACATACAGTGCCACTTCTACAACCAGTACATATTCCATGAGTTCTTTAGCCACCTATGATTACATGGATTGGGGTTGAGAGGTATCAGGTAGATCCTAGTAGAGGATTGGTCTGAGACTACAATTGGCAGTTCTTTTTATGGTACTCTACATTTTAGTATTAATGATGAGCAGATGGAGTAAACACATGATGATTTTATTGCAAATATTTCAGATTTTGTGAGCTTACATGTTTCCTCCATTTCAGATGAGCTAGAGACTGATTTCCATTTATCTGTGTTATTTTCCTCTACTCATTCTGAGGATGAGCACAGTAGCGAGTTGGATGATGTTTTAGACATCTTCTATAGTTTGACTCTGGAGCATATTGAAATGATGGATAACCATATTGCAGACACGTCTAATACCATCATAGATCCTAGTACGGATATAGATGAGGATATAATAGAGCCAGATACCACCTTTCTAGAACTAAAGACCTTACCACCCAACGTGAAATATTCCTTCCTTGTGGGTCCACATCGACATTTTTTGGTCATTATCATCTTGTCTTTGATAGAAGAGCAAGAATCTCATGTGATGGAGATTCTTGAATCAAACCATAAGGCCATTAGGTGGATTGTATATCGTCTCTACGGGAAAAATCCTACTTTATTCTCTCACTGTATCTATCTTGATCATGACAACAGACCTTCTAGAGAGTTTCAACACCGAATGAATCTGATTTTATGAGATGTTGTCAGGACAGAGATTACGAAATGGTGTAATGCATACTTCATTTATCCCATCTTGAACTCTTAATGGATTAGCCGATTACATGTTGTCCCGAAAAAGTGGGGAATTCAGATGGTAAAGAATGAGAGTAGAGAAAAGATTCTAAGGAGAGTATCCATGTCATGGAAGGTGTGCATTAATTACAAGAAATTGAACGTTGTGCCGAATAAGGACCATATCCCTTTGCCTTTTATAGACCTGGTCATATAAAGGTTGTAGGGAAGAAGTAATTGTGTTTCCTTGAAGGTTACTCCGGATACATACAAGTTACTATAGCTTCTGAGGATCAAGAGAAGACTATCTTTACATGTCCTTTTGGAACATATGCTTTTAGAGGGATGCCCTATGGATTGTGCAGTACTCCTGATACATTCTTGAGGTGCATGTTTGCTATTTTTACAAACATGGTTGGTGATTTTTCAGAGGATTTTAGGATGATTTTTCCGTCTATGGTGAGTCTTTTAACGAATGTTTAGTACACCATGTCCGGGATCTTCAAAAATGATATGAGGTGAATCTCTTTTTGTCTTGGGAAAAGAACCATTTTACTGTTACAAATGGGATTGTGCTGGGGCATGTCATCTCCAGGTAAGGCATGGAGGTTGACCCTCCTAGGTGGAAGTCATCAAGTCTCTCGAGCCACCAACCAACATCAGACAATTACAATCTATCCTAGGGCATGTTGGTTTCTACCTACAGTTCGTTCAGGATTTCTCTAAGACTACCCGACCAATTACTGAATTAGGAAGCAAAAATGTCAACTTCTTAGTATATGAAAAATATCATAATGACTTCCTCACATTGAAGGAGGTGATTATTAGTGCTCCTATCCAGCAACCACCTGATTGGTCTATTCCCTTCAAGTTCATACCAGAAGTGTTGGATTTTGCAGTCGGGGTTGTATTAGGACATAGGAGGAATGGACTTATTGTTCCCATCTACTATGCTAGCTGGAGTTGAGATGATGGTCAATGAAATTATATAATGACAAAGAAGGAGATGCTGGAAATGGTATTTGCATTGGAGAAATTCATATCATATATTCTTGGTTTGAAAAGCACACCTTCTTATATGGATCATTTACGTCAGGAATTTGATTTGGATTTTAAGGATAAGGAGTAAAGAACATGGTAGTTTATCACCTCTACCGAATACATATACAGCAACCTTTATATGAGTACACACCAGAGATTGTAGAGAAATTTCCATACGAGAGTATCTTTGCATTTAAAGAGCTTTTGCGATATATATATATATGGTGAAAATTTCGGTTACATATAAGAGTCCACAGGGTAGACACATGATCGATTTGACACGCTAGTTTCTGAGGTGTGATACCACCATTGGGAGGATTTTATTCTTTTCCGTGATGGACTGAGTTGTGTCTACAGGTGTTGTATTCCTCATGGATAATACAATTGTGTCCTCACTTTATGTCATTCTTTAGATGTAGGGGGTTATCATTCAGGGATAAGTACAACATAGAAGGTACTCCATAACTTATTTTGGTGGCCGACCCTTACTAGAGATGCATGCACATCCATGAAGAATTGCCTAGATTGTTAGAGAGCAGTAGGGATAGTCAGTGCTAGAGATGCAATGCCAATGCAACCATTTATCATTTGTGAGATTTTTGACATATGCGGAATAGATTTCAAGGGACCATTCCCTTCAAGATGTGGTTTTGAGTTCATTCTTCTAGCTGTAGATTATGTTAGTAGATGGGTGGAGGCTATACCTGCACAAACTGCTAATAGCTAAGCAATATGAAAGTTGTTGAGGGAACTCATTATTTCATAGTTCAGTATTCCACGTGTTCTTATTTCATATTATGGTAGATAATTTATTAATAAGGAGGTGAAAAATCTAGTGGAGTTATGGCATTGATCACGGAGTAGCTTCTCCTTACCACCCATATATGAAAGACATGGATGAAGTTTCAAATAGGGAGGTGAAATACATTCTTCATAAATTAGTATGATCGAATAAGAAGAACTAGTCACAACTTCTAGACCATGTTCTTTGGGCATATGGTACAACATACAAGACTTCCTTAGGCAATTCTTCTTCCATGTCAGTTTATGGGAAGCCATGCCATTTTCGTGTAGAGATCATGCACACATGTATTTGAGCATTAGAGAGATCTTCACTTAATATACAGAGAGCAAGAACCAAGAGGAAGATAGATCTGAATGAGCTAGTGGATATTCGAAATCAGGCATACGAGGACACCCTCATTTATAAGGGCAAAGTGAAGAAATGACATGATAGACATATTAGTCACAAGATATTTGTCTGATGTAAGAAAGTCTGGGTGTTTAATGAACGATCGAGAATTTTTCTCAGCAAGTTAAAAAGCAAATGATAAGGACCTCATATACTAAGAATGGTGCACTATGGAAGTATATCTATATTAGATGTGTAACCAGTTTAGGACCATTGATGGTGAATGGGTATATGCCGAAGCACTTTGTGGAGATTACTGATCATCTGGCCTGAGCTGAGGTGATCTACTTTGTAAATGATTCATAACTACTCTTCCACTTCATTTTGTGATGTATAGAGATCTGTGAGCCTTTCAATTTTCGGACTACAACACCATTTGTATGTTCTACGTAGTCCCCAATCATCCCCATTTTTTTCTCATCTTTATACTTAGGATACCATATCCTAATTATAGCAAGACCAAATGCCCATGGATTTGCATTCTTTATTTTTTGTTTTTACTTTTCTATTGTTTTTCTTTCTTTTACAGTAATCACTATCCCAAATTTTTGGCAAAACTCTTGTCTATACTTAAGATGAATGATCCTACGTATATGGGGATCGAGTCATTTCGTTGATTTAATTTCTTTTTCTTCTTTCTTTGTTCCTTCATTTGTATATTCTTTTTCAATTGTAACCTCATTTTTGTCTTCCACTAAACTAACGATGATCAGATTGTAAGTACGAGGGGTGCATATATATTGTATATATATTTTTTACATAACTCGTACTTTAATGTATTTTCTATATCTATAAAACCCATAAAAGTAGGCAAGTGTTAATTTATTTAAAATAGACCTACTTTTTATTTATAAGATCGTTGTAAATAAGTAAAATATTTGTAAAATTCTTATTTAAAATTCTTAGTTCAAAATATGTATTTAATATGTATAATACTTATTTAAAATCCTCTTTATTTAAATATTTGTAAAAATAACTTATTTTTTGTAAAATTCTCAGTATATAAAAATTATCAAATTCATTCATTTATTATTTCAAATACAATATTGGTAATTTATCTTGTAAATTTCTTGTACATATGCATGTTTATAAAATTTATAAAATCCATAAAACTTACCTAAAATTAATAAAAGTTACAAAAGCTTCACAATCAATAAAAAATAGTAAAATTCACAAAAATACTTCACAAAGCATGGTTGTATTTGTGTTAGCTTAATAAATATGATTTCTTGAACTAAAGATTGCGAATAGTCCAAAGGATGGAGCTTGATTATGGAATTTGACTACTATTTTAAGGAGCCTACTTAGGAAATGGAATTTAGATTCTTCAAGTCAATGAATTAACTCTTTGGGTTCCATGAGACCATATTTGGGAATTCAACTTAAACATACCTAAGTAGAACACTTGGTGTCACTTGTTTAGCTCTTCATTAGTGAACCAATTTTGGATACATACACGTTACACTTAGCTCGACATATATGGGGTGGCGAAGGGTAGTTCATTTTAGTGGTGCATTGTCATCCTTTTCTAGCTGCGGGCGTCTAAAGATAGGAGCTATGGGGTTGAAATAATGCTTCAGATGAGGAAGGATCATTTGGCACAACTTTTTCTAAGACCTCAAAAAATGGATGGAATGAAAAGATGTTATATCTGTTGAGGCATAAAAAGATTGATGCAGTGCAAGCAATATTATGAAGTCTTCAAAAATTATCAAACAACCAAATACCAAATATGTCCACAATGGTTCAAGCTTCCAAAAAACCTGCACATCTTAGTGGAGACATAACTATACTAATTAGGCATCACAAGGAGATTTGACTACACTGATCACACTATAGTTCTTTTCTCATTCTCCTCTGTCTTCTCTCTACTCGATTGTGGACACAACACAACCTGACCTTAGAAGGAAATACCCCACTCCTTGAGGAAAGAGTAGCTGGATGAGGAATCAATGGGAGTGCATTATTGGGATGGGTAGTTTCTTCACTTCTTGAAGTAGAAAGAGCTAACACAATTTACACACCATATAATTTGAATTAAAGAGAGTTTGCGAGATAACTAAGTGGATCTGAGCTAGCAGTTGAGGTGAACCTAAATAAGGATTTGCGAAACTTAAGTACTGTTAAGATTAAAATCCTAATTCTAGTTAAGGTTTCAACAAATTGTGTGTTTTGGGCCCTAGAAAGTTATGTCCTTTGTTTGTTCTCATGAATTGGTTTAATAAAATAAATTCATTCTAACTTTCTTTCTTTTTTCCTTATATTTCAAATAAGTTTTTGTTGACAAACTTGCAAAGTTAGAGTATAAGGTTGTTGATGAATCCTTGATTCATTAGCGTTTATTGTATAATTATCTTAAAAACCTTAACAATTGCATGCAAATATCCATTAATTAACATTTCTTATAAAATATTCATCCACGAATATAAATGCATTTTTATTCATTAAACACCTGTAAATAAATAAAATAATAAAAAGAAGGAACCTGTAAAGTGTATATATGTATAGTATTACTAAAGAAATATAAATAGTGATGAAGGATATATTTATATAATCTAATTCTCGAGACCAAACCAACATGGATTGGTTGACAAATAAATAAGCAGGGGTAGATAATAAATAAACATCAAAAAATAATTAATTATACACCTCATGCACTATTAATTATTTATCCAATATTTATGAAAACATCAATGATTTTTAGTTAATCCGATTTTATATAATTTTCACCAAACTTCTTCTATTTAATTCTAAAAATGTAATTACAAATCTAAAAATCCTAAAAATCCAACTTTTATATATTCCTATAAATCCATCTTTTAAATTATCAATTTTTCAAATTTCAAACATCATAACTTCTTCATACAAATTACAATTTCACTCTACTCAACCATATTAAAATAATATTTTGTAATTAATGAAGGTGAATTCACTAAAATCAGAGACTGTTTGTAAAAAGTCGGTTTTGGGACCTAGTGACAATTGGGTTTGTGGGTTATCTGTTTTATTCAAAACATGATATTTATAGTTTTAGTGATTTTATAATTTTTAATTTATTTCTTCATCTTGTAGATGATGTATAAATTATTTACAAATTTTTACATATTAGTATTTAAAATAAATCAAAAACCCTAAATTATAAGTAAATTTGAATTGTGTCACTTTTACTTATATTTATCTATATATCTAAATTAATACATAAAAATTCAAGCAAATTCATACAAATCTTATTTATTATTATATTAATTAATGAAATACAGAATGATGTGTTAATTATTAATGTATTAAATTAATAAACAAAACCCTATTTATTAAGTATATTAAATACCTCTTTTATTAATATTATATTTATATTTTGTTAATTATTTATTATTTACAGATAGAAATTATATAATAATTAAGTTAATTTATTCATCTACGCCTTTTATTTATATACCTAATTACAATAAATGCCATTAGCTATTTAATATTTATTTATAAACTAATTAATTATCATTATACTGTGGGCAGACACGTGTCAACAACTGGAGGTTCTTCTTCCTAAGAATATGTTGCAGCTTCTATTGCAACTGACCCTCTTCACTTAGTTCTTCCCACAATCTTTTACATCTAGAAATCGATCTCACCCCTCCATTCAACATACCTAACCACCCTAATACACGCCAACCCATAGATTATCTCCAACAACCCTTATTATTGATCCAAAGGCCCATCATTCAACTCTCTTCTCTCACTACAGAACAAATTGGCCATCAATCCAACTTCCTCCACGGTGCACCAACACTTTCAACCATTACAGAGCCCTGTAGCTACCTCCTATGAAAGATTGATCACCAAAGAAGGATTTCAAGGGTGTGCTCCGCCTAGCAACGCTGCCACATGCAATGTCTATCTTCGAAAAGTACTACCTGTTGAGCAACCACCATAGTTCCTATATCTTAAGTCCCATGTACACTTATTCATCCTTTTTCCAATTTTCTCATATTTAGTTCATGTTTAGAGTAGTTAATCTCATCCTTAGCACATCTTAACTTATGTCTGCGAATCACAAATCAAATTCCACTTTTTCGAATCGACTCAATTATATCTATTTTTGTTTTACTATATTCTTTCCTAGAGCAAAGTTTGAACCTGCATGTAATATCATAAACCTTTGGCTGATTCATTACGAATCGAGAAAATACATCATCAATTGAGTTCTTCATAAGATCATGGAGGAATCATTTAAAGAAAAATGCCTAGAGCACCTCATAGCCATCATCAATTATATCTTAGAACTGCACGACTAATTAGGGTGTCAAACCCTAATCACTAAACCCTAGAACCATTCAATTTCCAGTTCCTGAAGATGAACATATATAGTTTTCCTCGACTCCTCTAGCAGTTGGCGTGCTCGAGAGGGTGAGGAGCACCCTCTCTTGCTCCACCTCTGATTAACCATCAACCTTGGAGCTCAACAAACACACAGATCGTCTCCGCCAACCTTTGTTTTTTGGGAAAAACTCCCCTAGAACACACGAGAAATAGTTGAATGACATGTATCCTCATCGAACAGTCGGGATCGCGTGGAAGCCTTCTCATCCAGACCATTGACGAACATATGTAATTTTTGCATGATACACCTCGAATATCCAACAAATTAATTCCTACCTTCAGAGTTTCACATAATTGCATTAAGGTCCCTGACTAAGGACATAAGTGTAACATTTCTATTAGTTTCCATACAATTAGGTCCCTGACCAGGGTCCTAACAGAAAGAAGAGCTTTTATTTTTACGTGTATTTTCTAACATACTTTTACATTGACTATGGGACATCTTTGGATATTATTGGACAATATTATATCATTGTTGTATTTTTTACTTTTTATTTTTGCATCAATTTACGAGGATTTAATCTTTCTTTTTATTTGTATTTTAATCTTTGTCTTCGAAACAATTTGATTGTTTTTTCTCTTCTTTCGTGCGACCATTGCTCGAGCGTATTATCTACTACATAGTATCACCAATATCTCATATTATTTTAAATACTATATTGTAGATAAATCTATTAAAAATATTCCATTTTAAAACTAAATAAAAATAAAAAATAAAAATCAAATAAAATGAATAAAAAATAAAAATTACAAAAAGTGTTTACTCACTAAAGAAGAAAAGAAAATAAAGAGAAAAATTATCACAAAAATATTTTCTTCACACAAAAAACACGACCACGATTTTCTACCTCCTTGTGTTCGACCCAAGCACACCTACCTGGAGAAATAAATAATGAACACCGATTTTATCTTGGTGTTTAATTTTTTGTTGATTAAATGAGTTTTGTCTCAAGCGATTTTTATACCACTGACACTTATTAACCTTTGACAATATTCAATTATCAAAATGGCATCATTGTCAGGGATCGAGGAATTGTAAAACAGTGAAATAATTGTAAAGTAGCCTTCACAACTTCCAAAAATTAAAGGCCACCTCTATTGAAACTTTTAATAACATTTAGGTCCCCTTGCAACTATCTAATAGTAAAACACCAGAGTTTTTCTTACAATTATGTCCTTGATCAACAACCTGATTGCAAGAAAGCATCATAGCTTTTACTTGTGCTTTTTTTACATACTTCTACATTGGCTTTGGGACATATTTGGACATTATTGGACATTTTTATAGCATCGTTGTTTTTTTTACATTTTACATTTGCATCGATTTTTGAGGATTTAGCTCCGCTATATGTTGGGCTTTTCATCTTTGATCTTAGATACATTTTTTATTCTTCTTTTCTTCTTTCTTAAGCCTATTGCTTGAGCATATTATCTACTATATAATAGCACCTATATTGCAAATTATTACACAAACTATATTATTGATAAATCGAATTAAAAATATCTATTTTTCTAAATTAAATTAAAAGTGAAAATCAAATAAAAAGAATAAAAATAAAAATTCCAAATAGTTTTTTCACCAAAGAAGAAAAGAAAAGAGAGATAAAAAATTATCATCAAAATATTTTCTTCTCTAGAAAATCACGAGCACGATTTTTTGCCTCCTTGTGCTCAACCAAGTCACACTTACCTGTAGAAAAATAGTAAACATAACTAATTTTATCTCGATGTTTTTTTTGCTTGATTAAATGAATTTTGTCTCGAGCGGTTTTTCTACAACTAATACTTATTAATCACGGGAAAAATTAAGTTATCATTAAGTTAACTCTTTAACCTAACTCATCTAACACATATGTATCTTTATTCCTAAGCTGAGGACCTGCATCAAGAGGTCGGTCAGATGTTTACCTTTAAAGAAAGTATTTCCATCTCCTCTTTAAGCTCGAGATTCTTTTTTGATAATCACTTCACGGTGTAGTTGAGTCCTCAATCTAACTCAGTATATATTTAACCCTACACCAGCTTTTATGATCCAACCATTGGACCAACATCTAAATGATATCAAGAAGGTCATGCAACATACCAAATTATACTAAGGAAACTATTATGTGAATTGGTTATCCTTCATTTCAGATTAAAGGGTGAATTGCAATATCATTTATTGCATAAGGGCTAACATGTCCAATAATCTCCGACTATCCTAAAGAGCCATTAATGGACAAGTATTTAAACCCACTCCCATGCTAATTATAAGCTATTTGGATAAATAGCTGGGTCAGGATATTAGTCATTTTATCCCCAAAAGACTATGCCAAGTCCTTTTAAAGACTTGCATATCTCCTAGCAACATTGCTCACATCTAATGCAAATATTACATCGTACGCTACCAATACTCCATCCTTGTTAAAGTAGTTATCGTGTCATTGACACCATAACTCAATAATTATTATAACTAGTAAGGGATATATACTTTTTAGAATACCCTTATGCTTGGAGATTTCTATCTCCTTATACTAAGACACAACCTTAAGTCAGTAGGCAAGACCTTTTATATCACTATCTATAAAGGTTTATGTTCTTAAAGATAAGACTTTGAGATCTTTCTCTCTAAAGTCTTATATCTTTGAAGATGTTGTCACTACGTCAATTAAGTGTTTAACCCCATAGTTAGGTTAGTAAATATTCACCACTCCCACTGCATGGCAGACATCTAGCCTTTATACGCATCTAGCATACACCATGCTTCTAATAGATGATGCGCAAAGGCATGCAAATTTATCATTCACATCATTAACACTTTGAGATGTTTTCCCTTCAGATAGGTCAGTACCTTATCTTAAGGGAAATATGCCTTCGTTAGAATTTTCCAAAAACAAAATATGTTCAAGATGTACCACTAATGTGATGGTAACATTGTCCTCTTCTCTTTGCTTTCGAACAACATCAGAATTAAGATCTAAGAAGAATCCTTGAGATCTTTACTCTCAACATATGGAATAAACCGATTATAAGATGATTTATTGTCATCCATATAACATTCAATTTGATTGTGATTTTATCTACATTTAACAGACGAACACACTAGCACTCCCAATAATATTCATATGGTTCATAAATATTCTGTCTGAAATCATAACCTTTATAATTTCATTAAAACAAAAGTTGCAACTATGTAAAGCTTAATTTGAGTACATAAATGTATTACTTTAACATGCACATTATGCCTTACTCAATTATGAAGCCATGGGGCTATATCGTATGAATATCTTCATTGAGATATCCATAGAGGAATGCATTTTTAACATTCTTCTTCCAGACGTCAAAGTCGTGTTGCATAACTATAGTTAGAAATATTCTGATGGGTACAATCATGATCACTCGAGAGAAAGTCTCATCACAAGTGGTCTTCTCTCCATGTATGAACCTTGCTTTGAAAGTCCCCATTCATCAGGTTCCCTCTTTCTATTGAAAGTCCATTCACACCCAATGGGTTTGACCCCTATAGATGGATCCCTGAGGTTCCATACACAACACTTGTGCATGAAGTCTACTTAAGACTTTATTGCTAACATCCTTCTCTCCATGTCACGATCCTCAGAAGCTTCATCATGCGAAGTCAGATCATTGTCAAACTTCTCTAACACGTGGAATCCATACTCTCTAAGTGGACTTACCACCCTCAAATTGATTTGAAGTTATACAAGTGCTTCATCTTTAATTACCATTCTACTATCTAATTGTAGGGACCTCATAATCCTCTTAGTATTGGATGTGTCCATTTACTTCATTCTTATCTTGACTCTTAAGGAAGTCATCCTCTAAGAATAATTTTTTTAGAGATGAAATCTTTTATGAATCTAAAGGTCACGAAGTAGGTATCCAATACCATGATTCGTATACGTAATGAAGTAGCATTATCTAGTGCTCGATCCTAGCTTACTTGCATCCATGTTTACATAATGGATTAAGAAACAAATAATCCACAAATGTTCACACTAGGCTTGGTTCCAAATTAGAGATCTCGAGGAGTTTTGAGTTTATATTGGCTTAGAATATTATTAAGGATGTATATTGTATTATCTACTACATATACTTGGAAACTAAGAGGCAATTATGCTAAGATTCATCATTGATCAAACCATGTCATACATGATCTAATTGAGTTATGGTGTACAATGAGATGTGAGATATGAATAATATTCCTTTCTCTATAATGTATTCTTATGAATTTGACAGATAGGTATTGCAAACTCCAGTAAGAACAAATTCATTTCATCTTCCTTCTAACTTTAGTTCTCAATCAAATTATGAGAAGCTTGAACATTTCAAATGTTTCTAACTGATAAGGAAGATATCTATTACAACAAATAATCATCAATGGATATCACATATCACAATGGATATTACAACAAATAATCATCAATGGTATAGATGCTCCACATACATCAATATGTATGAGATCCTGAACACCTATGCATTTTACACCATTCCCTTAGAAGGGTGTAATGGAAATTTTACTTTAAATACAATATTCACAAGTATGTATGCTTTGAACTTTTAGATGTATAAAGTTCTCTCTCTTACTAGTATATTGATGTTATCAACAAACACAAGCCTAAGTCATGATGCTCGATCATCATTAAATGAAGTCATCCTCCTTTTGAAATTTTCAAGATTTAATTTGTAGTACTAGAAATGTTAATGAACCATTAGTTGATATTATAATTTAATATAGTCATCTAGATGTTATATTACCATTTGAAATATATCTACCATAACTCTTTCTGATATATGTCAGAATGCACGTATTTTTCTAACATGTTTAGAAATGAACAATGATATATATTCAAACATCACGGTCATTGAGATATACTCTAATACTAAGGGTGCTCCATTGGAAATATGCACTCTATCTATCCAATGGATATCATCAAAACAATTGCGTCAATTTCCATGTGAATGACTATCAAACCATAAGATCAAGTTTTCTGCTCTTGTAAAACATATACAACCATATGAAATTTATATTAGAAGAACGTGATACAATTATATCACTTTAATAGTATCTAATAAGTAAGTCAATTTCAATAATAATTTGTAGATGTATTATATGATGATGCACTATCCGAGTCCTTGTCTAAGGATTCTAGATTGTCTGGATAGTCATAATATCATAATATCAGCTTGTTGCAGTATTGGCTTCCATCCAAATATTTGTATATCATATGTGTTGAAGTCATAGGAGTATTGTAAACTCTTTGACTCTCCTTCTTACATAAGTTGGACCCCAACATCCATTGTGCTTCCTTGATCTATAAACAAACATTGCTTAAGATAATGGATATCTTATATTGAACAAGACCCTAAGGGACTTCAATATAAGAATATTTTTGACATTTTACCTTGCTTTATCTTATTCAAACAATATGAAAATTATGAGGCTTCAACAAAAACTTAAGTGGAAATAGTAGAATGATGACATTCATCACATCTACATCCATATTAATTCTTAAAGACCTTGGTTCAGGCATGCACTCAAACACATTTAGTACATGATTTCTTATTAAGCTACCATCTCTTATTAAGTTTATTAATGTTTAAAATCAAAGTTGCCTTAACCAAAGTTTCGCAAGCAATATCTAGGATCTCCATTCCACCATTGTCATACCCCAATAATACGGGAAAATGCAACTCCAGTGAAAAATGTGGGAACTCTTTCCCCCTTGCAAGTACAACTTGCATTTCCAAATTCAGTATTTAATAGCCGAGCATACCAACCATAATGTGATGTTGAGCCATTGTCAACTAAGTCAACCATAAATAGGAATAGGACTCACTATGTTATGCTCCCTTAATTATGAGTGGAACAACATTACGGTCACTACACATACGGCCTTACTCTTTCAAAAAATAAAGATCTCGACCCATCTATGCTTGTATGTCAAAGATATGACTTCACATAGGCGTCTCCAATATACAATCCATGGCGATTTAACCCTTCACCTTAATGGGAGACCATGGATGTCATCTTATTATCCTCCATATCTCATTCAAATTTTGATTAATTAGTTAGAGATATATTTCATGACTAACAATTCCATGGGAAATCCAGTCTTATTAAATATAAACTATGTACTTAAATTGGATTACATTAATTTAATCACATTTAATTAATAATCAATCTAATGCAACCAACAAATAATTTAATTTGCTTTATATTACTATATGGTATACAACCTCACATAATATAAATTAATTATTCCAATTAGCTATTAGAGTTTGCCTCAACTACCCCTTGAAACTGGTCCAAACAGACACTCGAGATATATTGGGAGAGAACATTTCCCAGATATGCAAGACTATAATTAAGAAACCAAGCTAGCATATATGATCTAGACACCATCTCCATTCCAATTCAGAAAAAACAATTGGGTTTATTTGTTCTAAGAGGTCTTATCGACCATATGAAATTGATGACCAACATGATACTATATAATTATCACTCATAAATTTAGGAATATTAAAACATTTTTATTTCCCTAAAGTTCTAGTCATATAAAGCAAATAATGTTGGTGTTCGCTTGTAACAGTTGTACTACAATTATTGTAGTATGAACTAGGGTTTGTCATAAAACATTCATTCAATGGAGGGCCATGAATATCAAATATTTCTATAAATATATGAAACATCAATTAATCATGATAAATTCATAATTTACAAGGTTAACATTGGATGATAAACATATTAAAAACGTTCTTGAGATTATCCAATCATCTATTGACCCATTCCCATAAAATGTCACATATCAAGGGAAATAGACTCGGAATCATGAAAAAAAATTTTAGTGATTTTATGGTTTAATTATTAATTTAATTAATGTGTTTCTGAGATATTTCATAATGGAAAACATAAACTAAAAATCACTTAGTAATGGATCCGAGTTTACTTGCAAAAACAACAACACCGCGTGAACTTATCGATTTTAAAATTATGCCCATTTGATACCAACAATTGGCTAATATTTTGGTAACATATTTAGATATTATAAATATATATAATTATCCAAAAATTTGGTTCAAATAGGGTACAAACAATAAAATTTTTTCGTGATAAAAATTTACACGAAAAAACACATACGTAAAAACAACAAGCCCCTGTGCATCTGATAGCCAAAATAATGTTCCTTTAGGGTTTGGATCACATCCAAGACATTTTATTGAGTCTCAAGTAACACTTGAATGGAGTATATTTATGATTCATGCATCATGGACGCATGGAGATCGCATAATATGTGATCTTGGTCAACTAGTCATACTAGTCGATGTAGCAATGGAATTTAAATTATTATTGATGAAACCACTTGACATGGGAACATGATGAATTCCATATTCATCTACATTATTTATTTATATTATCTCTCTTGTTTAAGAAAACCAACAAAAATAACTATAAATTAACATTAATTAACTAGCATTGTGTTGTAAGTAATTCACTATAATTACGGTATATTAAATATTCTATTATTGTGCTATTATTTTATGTTGTTACTGTTTATTAAAAATCCAATAAAAATGTAATAATATTGTATGTAATTAAATGTAACATACTTTCTAAAATAAAAATACAAAAAAATAAGAAAAGAAATTAAAGTAAATAATTTAATAATTTAAATTGCTAGCAAAAATATATTATGTATGTGGATGACTTTTTTTCTCTTTGAGTTCTACATAAAAGTTGTAAACCTCATCGAGATCTATAACTTTCTTGTTCATGATTTTTATTGATTAAATATTCAACCATTTTATTTGCAATTAAAATTGATTTTTATTATTTCCATAATTTTATTGGGTAACAAGACGCCTTCAGATTGCACCACGTGGATCACCCCTTCTAAACACATGCTCATCTTCTCCACTGTTTGATAAAATTAGCTTAGAAGGCCCTTGATCCATCTAAAAAGCCAACAGTCCTAGCCACTTGATCGCACGATAAGGTGATACAAACTGTTGATTTACACCTCAACAATAGTCGTTGGATCACATGATGCAACAACTGACAAGTGTCTTCAACATCCATCCTTTTTACATCCAAAGGTCATGACCATTTTATTGGTCGAGATTTTTGGGGTTTTGAATTATTGAATAAATGTGATGTTGTCGCAACCCAAATAATCCCTTGATAAAAAAATTATTTATTCTCAAGCAGACATAATTAAAAAAAATGTAGCAAGATATTTTCCTTTTTTATTTACCTATATAGCAATAGGATCGAACTCAGGGAGGCTACAAATACTGAGGGTTATTCTAATAATCGAAAAATCAGTTAGTAGAAAGAGTAATCTTGGTTTTTGTGAGAGTTTTATCTTTTAAATTTTTTAAATTTTTTATTTTTTGATTTTTATTTTTTATTGGATTTTAGTTTTGAATTTTTTGTAATTTTCAAAAATGTAATTTTCGAAGGAAGTTTATACGCAAAAGAAATGCAACTTTTTGGATTTTTCAAAAATATTAAAAATAATAAAAAAGTTTAAAATAAAATTTTTTTATGTTTTATACTTTTTATAGTATTGTTGGTGACTTTTGAAAGATTTTACAAGTTATTAAGTATTTTATAAATATCAGGAATGTAAAATAATATTAAAAAGCGAAAAAGCATGAATATTTTGTAGTTTAAAAATGGTAAATAAACTTAACAAATACCAGATGTATTTCCCTAAAATCTATAAGAGATAACCACAAACACGAAGTGAAATCACTATTTTTAGAACTTTTTACATTTTTCTATAAATTTTATAAGATTTTTCGTATTTTTAAATTTTTAGAGTTATTAAAATAATTAATGCATGAAATTAGCACATGAAATAAACTTTTTTACATTTTTAGAATTTTTGATGCAATATTTGAATTGTTATGATTTTTTAGTTAGAAACAGTAAAAATGAATAGTTTTTTGTTTTCTAATAATGTTAAATGTAAATAAAATGCAATGAAAAATTTATACAATGAACGAGCACACAACAAAAGTCTAACTTAATGTTTGGAGAATTTATTGAACAATAAAATTATTTATTTCAATAATAAAAGCATGCAATTAAAGGTCTAAAATACATGGACCAACAGAACATTTTTTTAACATTTTTGCATTAGAAAATATTAAGAAAAAAATGTGATAGA
Source organism: Ottelia alismoides (assembly GCA_037367405.1). Classification (NCBI taxonomy): domain Eukaryota; kingdom Viridiplantae; phylum Streptophyta; class Magnoliopsida; order Alismatales; family Hydrocharitaceae; genus Ottelia; species Ottelia alismoides. Next base: position 212,696 of record JAZKJV010007604.1, on the reverse strand, counting down.
AAATGTAATTTACCCAATAAAGCATGCACTACACGTGTGTGTACTGGATACAGAGGCATTTTGCAAAACCAGGATCTCAGAAGGGGATTTTTTTAATTTGGCCCAAAAATTTACGATTTTCAACATGTTTGAATTTCTTTCATTCCAAGCCAAAAGGGGGAGCCTCCATTTTCCTTCTCTCCCAAGACAAAGGGGCGGTTGCAACAAGGCAAATGATGCTATGTCAGTGGTATAGTGGATCAACGGTAGTGGATAAGGTGGTTGGCAAAGTGGCGATCGTTGGACCTAGTGAAACCACGCTAGAGGTCACATCGATAGAGCTTGCGGCTGCTTCGACCGGGAGTACAGGTGAAGATATTGACGACGGGCTCACAGGTGGAGGTGGCAAGGGGCTGCGCGAGGAGTGGACAGACGTCATCTAGGTGTAACACACACCCCCGGTGGTCGGAGATGATAGGTTGAGAAGGTAACGACGGGCACATATCTAAATGACTATGATAGGATGGAGGAGTATCTACGCGAGGAGAAGGGCAATATGACCAGCGACTGAACATTGTCGGTGCTCTAGTGGAGGGCACCCTGTATGGTGGATATGTTGAGAAGGCACCGATGGGATGACTCTAGACTACATCAATGGGATGGCAGAGTAGCAGGGAAAGGAGAAGGGTGGTGCGGCCGATAATGGGGGAGGTGATATGCCTCGCAAGGAGAGGTGGTCGTGTGCGGGCATGTTATGCGTGGGTGGTGGCGGCGGGAGTGTTGTCGTCCCTAAACTAGAGAATTTTTTATTTTTTTTAAATTTTATTTATTTTTTTTAAAAAATTAACAACAACTACAATTTTTTATTTTTTTGAAGTTCACGCGTACCTGCAACAAAATAGAGATAAATTACTCAAGCACAATGACTCTGTCCAAGAAAAATCAAACATGAATTAGTGAGCGGGGACTCTCTAGCAGTTGTGATGGAAGGGAACCTTGGCTCTGGCCACTGTATGTAGCCGGAGGTGAGTGATTGTGTGAGATACAATGTGCAAAGGATCGATTGAGACTGATATGGTGACCTGTAAAGAGGCGGATCAAATCATGATAAACAATTAGGAACGATTAACAACGATTACAAATCTAATAAATGATTATGAAATTGAAATTATACTATGATTAACCTGGATGAAAGACAAGAAATAAAATGTATCTTATTATGCGGCTAGATAAACATCATGATGGCATCGACTAGGACCGACTCGCTATCATCGGACAGCTCGGAGGCTGCTAACCTTTCTACCACAAGATAGCTCTCGGAGATTAGGCTCCTCTCAGTAAACGATTGTTAAAGTTGGAATTAGGGTACAAAATTTTTGAATCACAAAAAAAGAATTAATGGAGTGGGAATAAAAGGAAAACGTTAATGGTGAAACTAAATTAAATAAATAAATTTTAAAAAATATATTAATTAAAATAATAATAAATCCCAATAACTTAATAAGCCACCTTAATGGTGGGTTAATTAAAGAATTAATTAAATTATAAACATATGGTTTATTATTTGCATAATTAAATAACTAAATATATCATTTTCATCATTTTATTAATTTAAATAATAAATATTAATTATTTTTTTATTAGTGTCTTTTTAAGTAAATTATATATATATGGTATATTATACACATAGTCAATAATGAAATTTAAGATATTTTTTATGTTTTTTTATTTTAAATAAATTACTAGAAAATATTTACAATTATTATAAAACATATTTTGTATAAGGATAAATATGAATAAATAAATACAATTAATAGGTGGTAAATTGTAAAAACAACCCCAGAAAATTGTCTTTCAAACAGTAACTCCAAAAATTATGAAAACGTTGTCATTTTAAATATAATTTAATTTAGAATACAATGGAAGTGTGATTGATTCATTTCGAGTTCATATGGAGCCGTAATTGGTCTTTTATTTACCACTTTACAGTTTTTTATGAATATGATTATTTTTATTTTGTACATCATTTTAATTTGAAAGATTTTATATTATTTAGAAAACATTTTTATTTATATCTTTCGTTTAGAAAATTATTCAATTTGATGTCAATTTATTGACAAATAAAATAGTGTAAGTTTTATACAAATATGCACAGAATAAATGGAGAATGAAAAGTATTCACAATATATATTTTTGCTTTTCTGATTAAAGAAAATATATGTCCCTACTTTATTCCAGATCGATCAGGTCTAATCTTGGCCTTTTCTTAGGTTTCAGGTCAGCATGTATCTATTACATATATATTGTATTTTATTTTCTTTATATATTATTTATTTATTTATTTTAGGTTAAAATAGTAATAAATATACAATATTTATACATTGATGTAGGTTACTGAGAATTTGGATTTAGTAATATATAAATGTGTTTTAAAAGGGATTTTAAGCTAAAATAAATGAATAAAGATTCGTTATCCCCCCTATGTTTTACTTTTGCTAGTTCCATAGCAAAAACTTATTTTGAATAATAAGTGACTAAAAGAAAAATGAAAGAAAAATAAAGGAATTAGAATAATATTGAGTCTTAAATGTATCTTGATAAAGTTATCGTACGGTGATCTGTTAGACCTCCGGATTATGTTGTGATGGAACCATAATGGGAAATGGATTTAACACCTAACAACCATTAAGTTCCAAAAGACTTCTATTGAGGTCGCATCAACAGTCAGGTTAGAACATGTTTACAAGCATAAATTCTTTTGACTATGAATCTTTACTGTACTGTGCAAGTTAGTTATAGATTCCCATCTCAAAAGTAGCAAAGAAACAACCTCTCTAAATAAGGTAATCTAGAGACCTGCTTTAACAACTCTTTCCTTGATGAGCGGGGATATTCTCATCTACGTTCAAGTACAACCCGCTCAAGAAGAGGAGATGGAGAAAAGAATGGACGGTAACCAGTGTAGCTACATATCCCTAGAAGCATGAACAGTGTAGCCAAGTCTTCCAGCTGCAAGCTTACAAAAATGTTACTTTGAACCTCTTCTTCTTCTTTTCTTTATACTTGTATATATAATTCAGTAGACATTTTAGCTTTCACTCAAACCTACCCACTTTTGGAGATTTTGTATTTTTTTCTTTTTCTTCTTTTAATATATACAAGGTGAAACATGTACATAAGAAGTTTTTCCTCTTGACCAAGTTGACTATCCCTCTTTTGAAGCATTATTGAAACCCACAACATCCTGTCTTTAGACCTCAATACTACTAGATTAGGTTGAAATGCACTACTATCCTCCCTATAGGAAGATAGATATTCCCACTAGTAGTTACATACATGTGTGCTACCCAAGCCAAAAAAATTCTACCTCCTCACTACCTCCTCCATGAAAGCTACGTGTAGAGTGCTTATCCAAGATAAGCCATGATATAGAAGAACCATGCTTGTGTTGTTAAATATTCTACTTAGACTAATCAAGATGGCATGCGAAAATAGTGTTATGGACTCAAAGAATTAAGTCGCTTGGACTTGAAAAGTCTTAAATCTATTTCTTATAATGTTCCTCTAAAATTAAGTGGATTAAGATCCAACTAAGCTCCATTCTTCAATTTTATTCCAGACTTAGTGTAAACGTCAATATTATCCTAAAAATGTATATGAAAATGAAATAAATATATACAAAGAAAATAATAAAGGGGTTTCTTTTAAGAGAAAAAGGGTTAGTAAAAAATATGCAAGTATATACACGGTTTATATAATATTTTTTATAAGAGATTTTTTTCATCATTTTTTCCTTTTTTCCCTTTTTCCCTATTCTTTTAAGAAGGATGGTCAACATAGTTTATATACACATAAATTTTACACTTTCATCTACATATCCCAATAATATACAAAAAATAATCAAATTGTTTAACCATCTAGAAGTATGAGTTATGGCTAAAGTATATATTCAATACATACGACACCCCCTATACATAGCTCGAACTATGTCTTCTTAGTGATCAAAGAACTGTAAAGGAAGACATAACTCATGCAAAGTATAGAAAATGAAGAGAACACTATACAACAACGACTCAAAGAATTAATCAAAGTCTGTGATCTCCTATTGTGATGCCTCTAAGATCCGGGTACTCGGCAAACCAATCCCACACATACATATTCCACATTCGAATACTTGACCTTCACAAAAGTAGGAGAAAACTAGCAATATGCACAGGAATGTAAATGTTTGCTTCTCATTCAACTTGTTCACATTCCATGCATTCCATTCATTGCATACATCAATTCTATCTCATTCCATTGATCATTTTCATGTCCACAAAAATACACTTGTAAACATACATATATATGTCAACAATTATACATTACACGTCATGTCTTTCAACAAAAATGCTACATGTGAAGAAGGTAGTACTGCTAGGACCTGTGGATTATCATGTAGGTACGTTGTGAGCCAAGTTTCCCAATACGAATTCAACAAGCTATACAACAACAAGCAGGATATAATTTAAATGTGTGCAAAGAACAAATATGTAACTCATCTCATAAAAATTATATTTTTTTGTTGATCTGGATATGGATATAAGTAACCAAGCTTCGTGGATAGTCTATGGTCTTGGTCTGGATGAGACCTCACACTATGACTCTAAGGTAAAAGAAAACACCTTAGGGTTGGGGTGCCTACGTAGGAATGTGGTGGGTTACAATGCATCCTAACTAAGTTCCCAACACGTCCACTTAGCCTTACTTCACAATTGTACTTCCGAATCACAATTTAGATTCCAACCTGTGAATCATCGCGACAATCCAATCCTCCTTACGCACAGGAGATTCACGTCCCATTACCAACTTCATTAACCACATTTCTCGGAACTCCCCTCATAGCGCTCCCACTCGAAATACCGACCAATGTGGCCTACATGGCCTGTACACGAGTGTTAACTCTAAGTGACAAGTGAAACACTAGCCGATCAATCATGAATACTTGGCCCGCGATCGAGCACCAGGCTAAAGCATGCAAGTGCCAAGGCTAACACCATCAGATTAGCACCTTGGTGTGCCAAGCAACATGTCCCCCAACCATCGTGATAAATCTCGGATTCATCACTCTAAATCTCATTTATTAAAGCTCAATTTCCTCAAAAACATCAACATTTCTGCATTTATTCTGCATAATTAGCATTCATACATGTTTTCATAAGAATTGCATTTTATCCATAATTTCTGCACAAAATAAGAAGCAAAAAATCTCAGCCAAAACCTGACCTGTAATAGCCTGACTTCCTTGATTTTTAACTCATTTATGCTAACTCCGAATGATACAAGACCACCTCCACTGTATACATATAGCTAACAAGAATGAATGAAAAATACAAAAAAATCACTAATCCAAATAAGTGGACCAAAAACCCTAACCCTAGTTTCAGGATTTTCGGACTAAAAACCACATATCTTCCCCATCCAGTGTCCAATTTGATCCTACTCACTTTTGAAGTAATATACATTCAATTACCTTCAAAACAAGACCAAGTTCAAGTGAATCGGAGCTCATATGTGAAAGTTGGGTTTTGGGACTCTTTTGTACATTGTGTATTTTACCGGTTTTTTGACCTAATATTTTATGTACATATTTTCTTAATTAATAAAAATCCAAAAAAATAGATTTAGGTGTCTTTATTTATCTTTGATTTCTCCATATTTTTTACAGATTTTTTAACTGATTTAAAAATGACAAAAAATTATAAAACCCAAAAATCAAGGTATTCTATGTACATGGGATACCCCAAAAATATCACTTTATGCATTTGATCGATTTTGGCTTTGATGTCTTCATAAAGGTTGTAGATCACATCGAGATGAGAAATTTTTGTGAAGAAACTTTTTCGATCCGAGGTCATTTATTATTTCTTTTTTATTTTACAAAGTCTTTTTCTTCGATTTTTCTGGTAATGACGCGTGGTGGCCTCTGGGGCCGCCACGTGTCATTGTTTTTTGGGCTTTTTATAATTCTTTTTATTAAAAAAAATTAATAAATAAAGACTCCGAACGTGTGTCGCACGTGCCTCCCAGGCACGTACTCCGCACATGTCCCGGCCCTCTCTCCAACCAAATCGCGCACGTGGCACCTACATGGTCGTTTGATCAACGGCCGATCGAACGATCGCTGTGCATCTTCCTTCCGCACCTCCCCCTTCCGCAATGGCCACCGCTTCTCTCCGCAACCATCGCCCTCGCTTTCGTCGCAACCGGCTGCCACTCCTTTGACCTCGCCGCCGCCAAACTCGCATCGACCTTCCAACCTCTCCGTTATCTTCGCCCAGCCAACAACCACCCTCGCTCCTATATAAACGACGTTGTCGCCTCCTCATCCCCTCATCCGGTGGCTGCACCTCAACTCCCCCTCCGGGCGGTGCCATTGCCTCGAAGCCCTCTGTCTCTAGCGCGATCCGGCCACATCCCTAGTGGTCGTTGCAGTAGCGACCACTGCCGCACTTGCTTCCCTACTCCGACCATCTTCGATCGCCATCGAGCCTAGTTAGCCACTCCACCCGCAATCGACTTCGACAACGTTTCGTCCATCGACTACAGCCGCAGCTTCGAATCACCAACAACAGCTCCTTCAACTTTACCACTGTCAACGACATCGACGGATTTTGCACCATCAGCAAGCCACCTCCGACCACACCATCGATGACCACCTGAGGTTCCTCCGCCTTCATATCTCCTCTGTCACCTCTAACGTGTCGCCTTCCTCTTCGTCTCCAGTCGCCAGGAGCTCCCCCCTTGTCGACAACGCCTCGCCGCCCACATCTTCCGCTCCACCGCACGTCGGGGCTCAAACCCGAGACCCCCCGCGCACGTGCAAGGCACGTGCGCCCGGGGTGAACATTAGGCTTACGTCATCACCCAGGTCACGTGCTCTGCACGTGACCCTAGGGAAATTGCGAGGAGAACCGAAGATTACTCCATATTGCCGCCAAGTCCAGCACTCCAAGGGCACGTGCGCAGCTTGTGCCCCCTCTGGAAATATTACAGTTTGCCACCTCCATTATCGGTAAATTCAAATTAGGTCCCCTGCATTTTATTCGCTTCATTTATTTTATTGCACTAATATCCTTGTGTTCCCCCTCTGTTTCGAACCTCTTCCTATCATTATTTTATCATTCAAAAAATAGCATGATGTTCTTCCATTAACTCTCTATATTTTGACATAGTGTGGGCATTTTTGTGATTAATTGTTAATTCATAAGTAAATATTTTGTGGAAATTTGCATGTTTTGCCCATTCCTTGCTCTAAAATTCATAATTGATTAATCGTTGCTCTAAAAATTCCCGAAAAATCACATTTTGTAGAGTTAATTGTGTTTGCTATTGTGCCCAAAAAAATTTGCATTTGCATGCATAAATTGCTCTATAAAAATCATCTTGCATATTTTAGTATTTAATTTTTAATAGGTAATAAACCACATTTTTTAGGTTTAGCATTTTGCTAAGATCAATTACCTCGTGATCGATCTTAGATAATTTTATACCCTGAAAGTAAGTAGGTTTAATATATATTATAATTAAATATTAAAAATCCTTTTTTGTATTTGAAAATTCATAAAAAAATTCATATTGCATCCAAAACTTCCAAAAAAATTACAGTGCATTCATTTCATCATAATCTACATTGTGGCCAAGTTTCGTATTTTTCGGACATCGTTTGAACATAGTGGATATTTTAGTCCCTAAAATAGGCCAAAATTGCATTTTGCATCCTTCATTTGCATTAAAAATACCAAAAAAAAGACTGCCTTGAAAACCGTGCACGAATTTTGACAAACACAATTATAGGTTGTTCCTTTGCCTCCTTATGATCGACCTTGGGACTTGCCCAAGTAAAATAACATAAAACCACTTGATTAAAATTGACGAATAATTTTCTGTTTATTTCTTGATCGATTCCGATCGCCGCCTACAACGAACGATAAATTACTCTTTTAGCACGAACATTATAAAATCCACCTTTTAAAGTCGCGATTTCCAGACTCGTCACATCGCGGCTACAATAGCAGTTGGGATCGCGGTCATCTAGGCTTCTACCCGGGGACCCAAGGGTCCATGCCTCTCCCTTGGTGGCGACTAACTCCACTACCCATAATTTCCTGAGTTTGGATCAACATCAATCAATGTTATTGCACCGTGTCATAACCTTCAAGATATACAACCATTAGATATCCTTCATGAGATAGGATCAAGGAAACAATTGCAATATGCAACATTGACACTTACACAAGATGGTCTCGGTGAAGTGACACTTTGCTATTTTATTTACTACGGAGAATGTCACGTTTCGAGCACAAATTGGGTTTTTGTGCTAAATCCTGAAACATTCAATGGTCATGTACAATGCTGATGCGAAGTCTTCTATTAATTGGAGGACACATAACGTCAAAATTATCCATCATAAGATAAAATCAAAGGAACAAATGATGTACAACAGATTGATCTCTGATCAGGGACTTTTACTTTCAGATCTATTTTTAAGGGTTGTTGCACAGTAGGGTTTTTCATGGACTGACTTCCAATAAGAGGAGAGAATATGTTTCGGGGATTATTTCAGTATCTGTGCAAATATGATGAAGCAACTACTTGAGGTTAATCCCTTCCTAAATCACCCTAGGTGGAAGATATGCATCATGGGAAAAAAGACGACAACTAATAAATAAGGACATTGAAATTGAGGCCGATATGTGTCTAACGCAATATCTACATCTACCACCCAAAACCATTCCACAAGCTTCTCGATGGAAACGTGTACAATAAAATATGGAAGAAAGGTGTTTCATTTGAGATCAAGTTATTTCTCTTCACTAGAAATGTCTGAATTTACAATACCTACCACAGTGGCGTTTAGAATCCAGTTTTTCACTAGTTATTTCCAACAAAATCTTTGGAAATAGCATTTGCTAATTTCTACAATGATCTCAATATTTTTCTGGTATCATCCTTCCAATTTCAGCCCCCAGATCACTTCTCATGTAATAGCTTGGCATATTTTTTGAAACCTTCTAAATTGCTGCGAATTAAAGGTCTAAACAGGGGTTGGACACATCCAGCACAAGTTGGCATGTTGCCTTGTGAATTAAATGGGAGACTCTGTGTTAGTCATGATTTGTGAACCTTCTGTTTACTGTGTAAGAAGGGAAACAACTATTTTAAATATGGTCCACATGTCCCTCCTAAGGAAGTACTTGCTATATCTCTTGCAACGGTTTAATGACTTGAATATGGAAAGTCCTCTCCCCGTCAATTTACTCTTCTTCCAAACTACCATGACACCAAGCTTCTTATCCTCATACTTGAGGGGTTGAAATCACAGTGCGGCTATTCATGGAAATCAACTGTTGAGAGAATGGATTGGGTTTAATTGAACATGCATATGATTATTAAGAACTTACAGGGAACGGTGTTTACAGATAATGTCATCTCAGTCATTAGCAGCCTAACCTCTAGTTCCTAGACAGATTCTTGAGGATCGAATCATATTTAAGCTTAGAGGAGAATCCACCATGAAATTTCCATAGCAACACTCAGCATCTCAGGTTTTGATGGACTAAGAGAACTGGGAGACGAAGGAAGCCCTTAGGACTCGTATCTTCTTAGGTTAGATGGGGGAGAATCTAGGCAACCGTTGTCTAGGAGAATTCTTACCATACCCATCCGCAAATGGAATTTGAACATAAAATATTAGACACATCACAACCCCGGTTAGCTCATAGTTTTCGTAGCTTGAGATGGTAGAGGATGCTCAAAACAACACCAACCCTCACCGTAACATACGATGAGAAATCTACGACTCTACTGAGTTTGGAGTATACATGTTCAATGAAAATGCGTGGAATCTACAACAAGATGAGGGGGACATCGTACCTCAAGAAGACCCAATTCCTTGGAATCTTCACCCACGAACAATGGCACGATTGGTGTCATGATGATGATGCAAAACCATATATGGAGATGCCTTGGACCTTCTCTACGCGGGCATTGTCTCGGATCGTCGATCCAAGACGATCCGGTGAGCTCCGACGGAGCTCCGGCGAGGGAAAATGGGGAGGAGGGAGGGCTGGTCAAATGGGAAGAGAGTTGGGGTGTTTTGGATGAGGGGAGGGTTGGGGTTTAAGGGTAATCCCGGATTCGGATCCGGATGCGAATCCGAATAGGATCTGGACCCCTCCTCGCTAAAATGGCCATAACTCGGGCTCCTGATGTCGGAATTCGGCGTTCATGGACTCGTTAGAAAGCTATCGACAGGATACACACAATGGAGTACTCAAATAATTTTTTTTGAATATGGGAATAAAATAAGATTTGTAATTAATCCCTGATCTAGCTGGATTTTGCATTTTAGTCCCTGTACGGTTTTTGGGGTTTTCACATCATAAAATCTCAAAGGAAGTCTCGTCCCCGAGACTTAAGATGATTGTGGTGGATTTCGACACCGAACCTCATGGAATCCTAGTCTCACAGGGAAACGAAAACATAAAAATTTCAAAGAGAGCAATCCCAATGAAAATCTCGAAGGGAACATGACTAAGATTTCAATCCCATACCTGTGAACAACTGAGGGTATTTCTCCCTCATGTCCACCTATGATTCCCATGTCGCTTCCTCGACCCCTTGACTTTGCCATAAGACCTTGACCAAAGGGATCTCCTTCCACCTCTGCCTCTTGACCGCGTGATCCAAAATGTGTACCAGCTCTTCTAGGAAGGAGAGGTTTGGCTCCACCGCCAATTCCTCGTAGCTGATCATGTGTCGGGGATTTCGGATGTACTTCCGCAGATTCGACACGTAAAATACATCATGGATTCCCTCGAGGTGTGGGGGAAGGGCCCCCCTGTAGGCTACTTTCCCAATACAGGAAAAAATCTCGAATGGCCCCACAAAACGCGGTGCTAGCTTGCCCCTTGCAACGAAATGTTGTATGCCCCTCGTTGGGGAAATGTGTAAGAACATGAAGTCCCCAACCTCGAATCATGAGAAATGACTAGTCACACAGGATTGACTAAAAATTGCCCATTAGGGCACGAATGCAAGACAACGTACCTGAAACTTGAGGTCTCTACGCCGGTGGTCGGCATAACTCTTCTGGCGGTTCTACACAGTTAACAATTTCCTCCTAGCACTTTCCACTATTCTGGAGGTCTGTGCACCGCCTCCCGAACAATGCCTCAAACAGTGCCATGCCTATACTAATGTGGTAGCTATTGTTGTATGTAAACTCAACCAGTGGGAGATAATCTTTCCATGATCCCTTCCACTCAACCGTGCAGGCTCGTAGTAGATCCTCCAAGGTCTGAATGGTCCTCTCAGACTGCCCATCTGTCTGTAGATTATAGGCTGAACTCATATGTAGCTCTATCCTCAAGGCTCTCGTGAATTCTCCCCAATAGTACGATGTGAAACGAGAATCTCTGTCTGACACTATTTCCTTGGGAATCCCATGCAACCGAATGATGTACTGAACAAATAGCTTGGCTAGCTGTACTGTTGTATAGGTGATGAATCTGTGATCCATCACTCCAAAAGTAAAAAATAGATCCTTGTTCCCGAGAAAATAGAGGCATATTTTCTCTTATATTGCATAAATAGCATTCATGCATATATTAGAATATTGCCGCTTAAAATTAACTTCATATTAATCCATAAGTGGTTTTTGATTAACCCCTCGTATCCGACTACAACGAATCACTTTAATTAATTTGGACATTTAATTGACCGATTTAACTAAGGGTGCGGGGCGGACATCAATAGGTCATGTTGACCGGGATGAAATGTGTTGACTTGGTCAACCGGTCAATAATGACCCATATCGCATCATGCCCTCCAGGGGTGTGCGGTAATGATGTGACAAAATCTACGGAGATGCTCTCCCATTTCTATACCGAGATGGGAAGAGGCTGCAGTAAACCAAGAGGCCTTTGGTGTTCTGCCTTCACCATCAGGTACGACATCTGCTAACATGTTCCTTCTTCGTGCCTTCCCACCAAAAGTGTTGGCGGAGGTCTCTGTACATCTTGGTTCCACCTGGATGTATATAAATTCTCGAGCTATGCGCCTCATCCAGGATCTCTTTCCTCAGCTCCTTGACGAGCCCGGAAATGCCGCTTTAAGAAATTATTTTTAATCTTCGTTCGAGAAAATAATCAAAGTCGTTGTTCGTGTCGTTCGTTGTAGGCGGCAATCGGAATCAGTCAAGAAATAACCACAAATAATAATCAATGTCAAACAAGTGGTTTTATGTTTATTTTACTTGGGCAAGTCCCAAGGTCGATCGCAAGGAGGCAAAGGAACAACCTAGAGATATGTCTATCCAAATTCGTATTTGGTTTTCAATGCGGTCTTCTTTTGGAATTTTTCAATGCAATAAGGGATACGAAATGCGGTTTTGGCCTATTTTAGGGACTAAAATGTAAATTTCAAACAACCGATGTCCGAAAAATACGAAACTTGGCCATTATGCGAATGATGATGAAATGAATGCACTGTAATTTTTTTGGAATTTTCGGATACAAAATGAATTTTTTATGGATTTTTAAATGCAAACAAAATGAATTTCAATATTTAATTATAATAAATATCAAACCTATTTATTTTCGAAAACCAAAATTATCTAAGATCTATCACTAGGTGATGGATCTCAGAAAAATCCTAACTCTCGAAAATGTGGGGCCCTAATACCTATTAAAAATTAAACAATGAAATATGCAAAATGATTTTTACAGAGCAAATTATGCATGCAAATGCAAAGATTTTTGGGCACAATGTTAATCAAAATAATCTCTACAATGGATGATTTTTCAGGGATTTTTAAAGCAATGGTTAATCAAGGAAAATTTTAAGAGCATAAAATGGGTAAAGTTTGGAATTTTCCACAGAATAATTGATAATTAATTAACCACTAATCACAAAAACATCCGCGATATGTACGAACGTAGAGAATTAAGTGAGAAACAAAATGCTAATTTTTGATAAATAAAATGATGCAATGTAGAGGTCTAAAATGAATGACAAAGACAGGGGTACAGATGCAAACAAAATAAATAACAAAACTGTTGTGGGGGACCTAAAAGTAATTACCGGAAGTGAAGGGGGCGTGACTGCAAATTTCCCAGGGGGTCACGTGCATGGCACGTGCCCTCTGGAGGCAGGGGGTTGGCGGCAATATGGAGAAGGACCCGAGGGCGATCTGCAATTTGACCACGCGGTCACGTGCTGAGCATGTGACCCGTGGGTAGCGGAAGTTCCCTCCGAGCGCGGAGGGCCTCGGGCTCCGAGCCCGGCCGCTGGCGGTTTGACAAGGCGGAGGGGGAGCCTTCCTCCGGCCAAGGCTGTGAAGGCTGGGGCGGAGCACCTGGCTGATGCGGTGGAGACGAAGGGCGGTGGAGCTTTGTCGGGTGGAGTTGCGAAGGCGGATGCGGCGTAGTCGAAGGAGCTCCAGATGGCGGAGGCGGGTTGAAGCTGCTGCGGAGGAGCCGCTGATGATGATGGCGATGCGGTGGTCGTCGGGGAAGATGGTGACGGCGGTGCGAAAGCTTGAAGAAGACGTTGGCGGTGGGGGCCGGTGATGTCGATGAAGAACATCGGTCGTAGGCTCGATGGAGCTCAAGCTCGGAGCGAAGCAGAAGAGTCGACGATGGTCGCTGCTGCAACGGCCACGGGGTGTGGTCGGATCTCGCCGGAGAAGGAGGGCTCGCCGGGCTGTCACCACCGGCGAGGCTAGAAGCTAGGGCTATCGGAGGATAGTCGGGAAGGGTGCGTCGTGTTTCTTAAATAGGATGAGAGCGGAGGTGGTTTGGCGGCGCGGTGGTTGCGAGGACAAAGGAGAAAACCCGGGGTGTCGTTGGGCGTCGTGACGAGAGGAGCGGAGGGCCGGTGCGGGCGGTCAGCGGAGGCGGTTGGTAGCTGGCGAGATGTGCGGCAGAAGTTACGGAGGGGGGCGCGGGAGGTAGGAGATGCGGGCGAATGGCCGAGATCGGACGGCCAAGGAGGAGCCACGTGGCGAGGGCCTGGGGAGGCCCAGCACGTGCGGAGCACGTGCCTGGGGGCACGTGCGATGCACGTGCGGTCGATTTTTTTTAATAAAAACGGAAAAATAAAAGGCTTAAAAACGATGACACGTGGCGGCCTCTGAGGCCGCCACGTGTCAGCACCATAAAAATCAAAGCAATATTCTTTTGTAAAATCAGAAAGAAATAACAAAATACCTCGTATCGAAAAAATTCCTTCACGAAAAATGCTCGTCTCGATGAGATCTACAACTTTCATGAAGACATCAAAACCAAATTCGATCAAATGTAAAAAGTGAATTTTTGGGGTATCTTATGTGCATAGAATACCTTGATTTTTGAATTTTCTAATTTTTTATCATTTTTAAACAAGATAAAAATCCAGAAAAATATGGAAAATTCAAAGATAAATAAAAGACATCTAAATCTATTTTTTTTATTTTATTAATAAAGAAAATATATACATAAAATAAAGGTCAGAAAACCGCGAAAATATACATGTACAAAAGAGGCCCAAAACCCAAATTTTACATACGAGCTCCGATTCACTTGAACTTGGTCTTGTTTTGAAGGTAATTGAATGTGCATTAGTTCAAAAGTGAGTAGGATCAAATTGGACACTGGATGGGGAAGAGATGTGGTTTTTAGTTCGAAAATCCTGAAACTAGGGTTTGGGTTTTTGGTCCACTTATTTTGGTTAGTGATTTTTTTGTATTTTTCATTTATTCTTGTGAATGATATGTACACAATGGAAGTGGTTTTGGGTTATTCGGAGTTAGCATGAAGGAGTTAAAAATCTGGGAAGTTAGGCTATTTATAGGTCAAATTTCGCTTTGATTTTTGGCTCTTATTTTGTGCAGAAATTATGGATAAAATGCCATTTTTATGAAAACATGCATGAATGCTAATTATGCAGAATAAATACAAATATGTTGTTGATTTTTAGGGACTTAAGCTTAATAAATGAGATTTAGAGTGATGAATCCGAGATTCATCATCCCCCTATACTTAAACCATGCTCGTCCCTGAGCATCAAAAAGACATGCCATGAAGTGAAATGAGACTGGGTTCCATACCAAGACCATGAGCTGAAGGTGAAAGTGAAACTAAACTCGACCTTTGGATTAATAATGTGGCGGAACTTCTGTGAGACTTAGAATTTTTAAATCAACAGCCCTCATATTCTACACATCATTGTTACAGTTTCGGCTCAGAAGTCATCTTAGATCAATCCTCTTCCCAAAGTATACCCTAAGAACATTGAATAACCGACTCGTGTGTGTGAAGGGTTTTAGCTCTTCCCATCCAGAATACCGGACTACCATGCTCCTCTCCTCTCCAGTAACTCGTCCTCGGGGAGTCAGGTATTTCCTTCTAAGGTCTGTCGTGCTGTGTTCACAATCGAAATGGGGGAGAAGCTAGAAGAAAGAGAAAAGAACTGGAGGGGGTGGTAAGTGTAGTCACTTCTCCTTGTGAAGATGGCCAGTGTAGCCAAGTCTCCACCAAGATCTGCAGGTTTCTTGAAGCTTGGACCTTTTTGGTCGAATTTTTATTTGGTAGACTGCTTCTTTGTATTTGGAATTTTTGGTGGTTCTGCTTGGATCTTATTTTGCCCCTACGGATATAGCATCTTTTTATTCCGTACATTTTTCAGGTCTTGGAAAAAATTGTGCCCAGCCGTCCATCCCTTTTTCGAAGCTTTATTTCAACCCGAACTCCAGTCTTTAGATTTCCACTCTACCAGAAAAGAAACTCATATAGTCTTCCAACATCCCGTCTGGGTTGAGCTAAGTGCATAGTGCGAGAGTACAAATTAATTCCCTATTCCAGAGTTGTACCCAGAATGAAAAGATCAGGTTAGACACTAAGAGTCAAACGCTGCACATTGTCATGTGGAACTTAAAGAATTAAGTCCAAAGACCTGAAGCTCTTAAAATCCTATTTCTCGGTGAAGTTCCTCTAAAAATTAGGTGGATTAAGGGCAAGTTCAGACCACTCTCGGTTTCGACTCACAACTTGGTTCAGAACCCAATGACTTTTCACAAATGCAAATGCATGTGATGTTGGATGAAGTGCAAGTGTGTGAAATGCAGAATTTTTTTTTGCGTGTGTGTGTGCAAAGATGAAATAAGAAGACATTTTTTTCAAAAATTTTGGGCAAGTCAGTGTTAGTAGAAAAACTCTTTTTTTTTAAGTTAGTACCCACCCCGTAAATACATATAGACTTACGCGAAAGTACGAGATATGGGTAAAATATATACAAAGTATATATACAGACCCCCCTATACTTAGCGAGTGTTGTGTATCCAAAGCACAAAAAGCGTAATGAAGAGAGTGGAAAATTTATATACAATGGGTTAGGAAGTAGAGTGGAAAAGAGTGAATGAGGAGAGTATATACAGGTGGATGTCGGCTCCCCCTATACTTAGGCTCTGGACAGCCTAAGTATGGAAGAAGGGTGGAAATGGAGCGGTTGGGAGGATGAGAAGGATGGTATAAATAGATGGCATCGGTCCCCCCTATACTTAGGCCTTGGCCTAAGTAGAGGAAGAAGCTGTATAAGGAGACCGATGTGGTCGGGAGGGAGGTTGAGTAGCCGAATGATTAAGGCGGTTTTCGGCTGATCTTCTTGTGAGCCTGCGGTGGGAGATCATAATGATGAGGTGAAGATGGAGCATATGATTCCCAACTATGATCAGAGTTATCCTCAGAAAAATCATGATGGATAATAGATGAACTGTTTGAGTCAGATGAAAGATATCCATCATCAGAGTTATCCTCAGAGGAGTAGTATTTGAAAGTGGACATACTCCAAGTATGCATATCTCTTTGTTTCTTTAATTGTTTCCTCAGAATTTGTTCCTTCTTGGGGTCAATCAATTTGTCCTCAGATGATAGCTCAGAAGCACCGGTCTCAGTCAGCTCATACGAAAGAATTCCAGTGTACTTGAAGAGGGCAGGAGCATCAGCTTTGGATGAGTAGTAGTTAGGAACGGGAGTTGTCCAATGAGAATTGAATTTTGGATCCTTACGAAGATATGGCTTTAGGGCTGCCGAACAGACTTCACTCGTGTAGACAACCTTTTCCGGACCTGATGAGGGACCATCAGACGATACCTCTTCCGGAAGGTCAAAGGTGACTCTCTTTTTATTTCGTCGTGAAGGTGTCGGTTCACTTGAGTATCAAGATGAATAGCCATTTGAAGTTTCCTTGGTCGGTGCTCGATCTGCGTGCTTGTTCTTAGTCTCCCGAATGTTTGAGCATTCTCGATTTGGGATGATTTGGTCAAGATATTCAGAGAATGTTGCTCCCGGGTGTGACCATGCATATGTCTCAGGATCGTAGTAGAAAGATTTGTCTATTTTGAGATCCTCGGGGATTTGAATATTGGGGAGAGTCTCTGCATGTTCTTTCTCCATTGATTCGATGTTGGTGCATTCCTGAGTCGAGTTGATGTAATCCATGTAGTCAGAGTAGGTTGACACAGGGTGTGCCCATGCATAAGTCTCCGAATCATATGATTCATATACATGATTCTCCCTGGTGAGAGCGTCTGGGAATGGAGCATGGGGGAGATTTTCTAAACCAGTAGTCTCATCAACAACCGCTATCTCAGGTGTGGCTGCGGGGTAGGGCTCTTCTACCGCTTCATGGTTACGGTTGTCGGGGACTTCGTGGGTTGCCTCAGGAGATCGTGGTTCCTCAAAGACATGGTCAGATCTAAGTGCTTCCAATGCTGTGAAATTGATTTCCCGAGTCTCACTATCAATACTCGCCTTGGCCAATGCCAAGAATGGCTTTCCGAGAATGATTGGAGACTGGGTGAATTCTCCTTGATGCTCAATATCAATGATCGTAAATTCTACTTGGAGCGGGGCACCTTGGAATTTAATGATGACAGAAATGGTTCCTCTCGGCCGTTTTATCGATCGGTCCGCTAATTGAACAATCTCTCGTATCTTTCAAATCGGTCCGAGTTTGAGTTCATGGAATACATAGGTCGGGAGGATATTAATTGGTGAATCGTCATCAATCCGAGCATGGGTGAAAATCATGTTTTTGAGTACACATTCAAATATGGGCAACCGCTTCACTATGCGGCAACCGCTTCAACACCAAGGAGGAGGCCATTGACAATATATGTCTCTCGATTTTTGTTGAGGAGAAAAACCAAGAGCCGCATAGTGAAGCGGTTGCCCATATTTGAATGTGTACTCAAAAACATGATTTTCACCCATGCTCGGATTGATGACGATTCACCAATTAATATCCTCCCGACCTATGTATTCCATGAACTCAAACTCGGACCGATTTGAAAGATACGAGAGATTGTTCAATTAGCGGACCGATCGATAAAACGGCCGAGAGGAACCATTTCTGTCATCATTAAATTCCAAGGTGCCCCGCTCAAAGTAGAATTTACGATCATTGATATTGAGCATCAAGGAGAATTCACCCAGTCTCCAATCATTCTCGGAAAGCCATTCTTGGCATTGGCCAAGGTGAGTATTGATTGTGAGACTCGGGAAATCAATTTCACAGCATTGGAAGCACTTAGATCTGACCATGTCTTTGAGGAACCACGATCTCCTGAGGCAACCCACGAAGTCCCCGACAACCGTAACCATGAAGCGGTAGAAGAGCCCTACCCCGCAGCCACACCTGAGATAGCGGTTGTTGATGAGACTACTGGTTTAGAAAATCTCCCCCATGCTCCATTCCCAGCCGCTCTCACCAGGGAGAATCATGTATATGAATCATATGATCCGGAGACTTATGCATGGGCACACCCTGGGTCAACCTACTCTGACTACATGGATTACATCAACTCGACTCTGGAATGCACCAACATCGAATCAATGGAGAAAGAACATGCAGAGACTCTCCCCAATATTCAAATCCCCGAGGATCTCAAAATAGACAAATCTTTCTACTACGATCCTGAGACATATGCATGGTCACACCCGGGAGCAACATTCTCTGAATATCTTGACCAAATCATCCCAAATCGAGAATGCTCAAACATTCGGGAGACTAAGAACAAGCACGCAGATCGAGCACCGACCAAGGAAACTTCAAATGGCTATTCATCTGGATACTCAAGTGAACCGACACCTTCACGACGAAATAAAAAGAGAGTCACCTTTGACCTTCCGGAAGAGGTATCGTCTGATGGTCCCTCATCAGATCCGGAAAAGGTTGTCTACACGAGTGAAGTCTGTTCGGCAACCCTAAAGCCATATCTTCGTAAGGATCCAAAATTCAATTCTCATTGGACAACACCCGTTCCTAACTACTACTCATCCAAAGCTGATGCTCTTGCCCTCTTCAAGTACACTGGAATTCTTTCGTATGAGCTGACTGAGACCGGTGCTTCTGAGCTATCATCTGAGGACAAATTGATTGACCCCAAGAAGGAACGAATTCTGAGGAAACAATTAAAGAAACAAAGAGATATGCATACTTGGAGTATGTCCACTTTCAAATACTACTCCTCTGAGGATAACTCTGATGATGGATATCTTTCATCTGACTCAAACAGTTCATCTATTATCCATCATGATTTTTCTGAGGATAACTCTGATCATAGTTGGGAATCATATGCTCCATCTTCACCTCATCATTATGATCTCCCACCGCAGGCTCACAAGAAGATCAGCCGAAAACCGCCTTAATCATTCGGCTACTCAACCTCCCTCCCGACCACATCGGTCTCCTTATACAGCTTCTTCCTCTACTTAGGCCAAGGCCTAAGTATAGGGGGGACCGATGCCATCTATTTATACCATCCTTCTCATCCTCCCAACCGCTCCATTTCCACCCTTCTTCCATACTTAGGCTGTCCAGAGCCTAAGTATAGGGGGAGCCGACATCCACCTGTATATACTCTCCTCATTCACTCTTAAGATGTGGTTTTTAGTTCGAAAATCCTGAAACTAGGGATTGGGTTTTTGGTCCACTTATTTGGGTTAGTGATTGTTTTTGTATTTTTCATTTATTCTTGTGAATGATATGTACACAATGGAAGTGGTTTTGGGTTATTCGGAGTTAGCAAAAGGAGTTAAAACTCTGGGAAGTTAGGCTATTTACAGGTCAAATTTCGCTTTGATTTTTGGCTCTTATTTTGAGCAGAAATTATGGATAAAATGCCATTTTTATGAAAACATGCATGAATGCTAATTATGCAGAATAAATGCAAATATGTTGTTGATTTTTAGGGACTTAAGCTTAATAAATGAGATTTAGAGTGATGAATCCGAGATTCATCACTCCTCATCATCTGGGACATGCACACGTCCCCCTTCCATACGATGGATTCACAGACTCGAAATTCATTGAACTCATCCTTTAAGCATCTGTGGTATAAGTCTTGGATCCTCTGATATGTCTTTTGACCCTAAACAATCATGTCCCACAAGCTGCTATACTTGGTTGGCACTGTCACTACATCAGATGTGCCATAAAATGGATGCCAGTTACTAAGTGTAGTGAGCACATCCTAGTTCTGCAACCAGGCTGTCAAACCCTCAGTGTATGATCGTCTACTCAAGGCGTCTGCTACCACATTCCCCTAATCAGGATGGTAGGAGATGGTATAATTATAATATTTTAGTAGGTCCATCCACCGCCTTTGCCTCATATTCAGCTCCTTCTGATCAAAATATATTTGAGGCTCCTGTATTCTGTGAAAATCTCAAATGTCACCCCATACAAATAGTGATGTCATATCTTTAATGCAAAGGCTATGGTCGCCAACTCCATGTCATGAGTGGGGTAGTTGTATTCATAGTTCTTTAGTTGCCGTGACGTGTACGCCACAACTTGTCCTCGTTGCATTAGTATTGCACCCAAGCCCTTCTTCGAAACATCTGTGTACACGGTGAAGTCCAAGGTGCCAGAAGGAAGGGTGAGGATGGGTATAGAAGTCAATCGCTCCTTGAGTGTTTGAAATCTCAACTCGAATTTGTCGCTCCAAACAAATGGGACATCCTTCTGCGTTAATCGGTGAGGAGTAGAGCCAGCTGAGAGAACCCACTGACAAACCTCCTATAGTACCCTATGAGGCTAAGGAAGCTGTGAATCTCTATAACCGTCTTGGGTCGCTCCCAAGACATCATTGCCTCTATCTTGGTGGGGTCAAGTGGCACCCTCGCTCTTGAAACCACGTGGCCAACAAAAGCCACCTCAGAAAGCCAAAACTCACACTTGATATATTTAGCACACAACTGGTGCTCTCAAAGTGTCTCCATCACAATGTGAAGATGGGACTCGTGCTTGTATTCATCGTGAGAGTTGGCGACAACATCATCAATGAATATGATCACGAACTTGTCCAAATACGGACGGAAAACTTGATTCATCAAATCCGTGAATGCAGCAGGTGCATTCGCAAGTCTAAATAATATTACCAAAAATTCATAGTGACCATATCTAGTGCGAAATGCAGACTTCATCACATTTTCCTCCTTGATTCTCAATTGATGGTATCCTGACCATAGGTCAATCTTGGAGAACACTGCTACTCCATGCATCTGGTCAAAATGGTCATCAATTCGTGGAAGTGGGTAATGGTTCTTGACTGTTCTCTTGTTCAATCACATGCAGTCTATGCATAGCCTTAAGGATAAATCCTTCTTCACAAAGGGGATCGGTGCTCCATATGGTGATGTACTGGGGTGGATGAATTCCTTCTCCAATAGTTCATGCAACTGTACTTCGATCTCCTTGAGCTTTGCTGCTTTCAATCTATATGGAGGGACGACTGAGTAGTATGATCTCGAATTCTATCTCCCACACTGGTGGTAATCCAGGTAATTCATATGGAAACGCATCAGAAAACTCTCGCACAACTCTAACACCCTCTATCATCTAGTCCTGTGCCGCTGAGTCTACTACATAGGCGAGGGACTCTACACAACTCTAACTGAGAAATTGGTTTGTCCTTAAGGCGGAGATGAACTCGATCCCACCATAAGATGAGCTTCTTGACTCAAGAGAGACATAAGAGTCATATAGACATGGATGTAAGCATGTTATTCTCATGTGGACTCGTGTTGGGTCAGAAGACTTCCAACACAATCCAATATTCAACTACCAATGAGGAATGATATGTGTGAAATGGAATGGAGTACCACTGCTCTGATACCAAACTGTGACGCCCCTAGGATCTTGGTACTTGTCAAACCAACCCCACACATACATATTCCACATTCGAATACCTTCACAAAAGCAGGAGAAAATGAGCAACATGCACAGGAATTAAAATTTTTGCTTCTCATTCAACTTGTTCACATTCCATGCATTCCATTCATTGCATACACCAATTATATTTCATTCCATTGATCATTTTCATGTCCAAAAAAATATATCTATAAGCATACATATAGATGTCCACAATTATATATTACACGTCATGTCTTTCAACAAAAATGCTACATGTGAAGAAGGTAGTAAAAGTACCGACAATTGTACCACAAAAGTGTCATGAAGCTGCACAAAATGGTGATGTCCCCAAAGCTACTCACTGCTGCGGACGTGCGGATTCACACGTAGGTACGTTATGAGCAAAGTTGCCCAATATGAATTAAACAATCTATACAACAATAAGCAGAATATAATTTAAATGTGTGCAAAAGAACAACTGTGTAACTCATCTCACAAAGAATTATATTTTTTTTGTTGATCTGGATATGGATATGAATAACCAAGCTTCTTGGATAGTGTGTGGTCTTGGTCTGGATGAGACCTCACACTATGCCTCTAAGGTAAAAGAAAACACCTTAGGGTTGGGGTACCTCCGTAGGCATGCGGTGGGGTACAATGCATCCTAACTAAGTTCCCAACATGTTCACTTAGCCTTACTTCACAATTGTACTTTTGATTCACAATTTAGATTCCAACCCGTGAATCATTGCGACAATACAATCCTCCTTATGCACAGGAGATTCGTGTCCCATTACCAACTACATTAACCACATTTCCCAGAACTCCCCTCTTAGCGCTCCCACTCGGATTGCCGACCAATGTGGCCTACATGGCATGTACACGAGTGTTAACTCTAAGTGACAAGCGAAACACTAGCCGACCAATCATGACTACTTGGCCCGCGCTCGAGCATCGGGCTAAAGCATGCAAGTGTCGAGGCCAACACCGTCAGATCAGCACCTTGGTGTGCCGAGCAACATGTCCCCCAACCATCGCAGCTACAATATGTAACGGCCTGATTTTTTTAAGAAATTCTAATGCTTACATTAATTCCATTATTAGCAGAATTCATTAGGAAATTAAATGGATTTTAATGGTACAATTACACCTACAATTACACCTCTAAATGATGTAGCCATAAAAAGCCATCTCCCTTAATCCTATATCACCCTTTTCCAACGTCACTAGTCTTTGCATTTTAAGAGAGGAGAAGAGAGAGAAAGAGAGAGTTAGAGAGAGGGAGAGAGATCATATGGGACATCCTTCTTCATCATAGGAGACGACGACAAAGGATTGGAAAAGGAGGGAACGTGAGTATGTAATCGAAGGAGGCGACGACCACGTCAGGGAGAGTTACGCGTCGGAATTAAGGTATGCATCGGTCTAGGTTTTCGTATAAATATTGATTATATTAAAATAGATCTCTCGTATGTGTCGGTTAGGATTGCGATCTATAATTGTACGTATTGGTATAGGATTTTTCATATGACTAATGACCATGTTCGAAATAAGATCTATTATTGTATGTATAGTTAGGATTTTACATAAAAAAAGTCATCTCCGAATTGCAATCTCTAAATGTATATGTTGTCTTAGGATTACCTATGAGCAAAGTCCATCCCTGATACATGGCATATAAATGAATATGTTGATTTCATAGGATGATACATTTAACTATTCATTTGTTTTGATGAAGACACTTTAAGGTATGCATCGGATCCGTGGATTATATTATTTCTAGAACGATAGATATGCATATTCAATTCTGATCCATCAATTGTTCCCTTATTGAAAATATTTAAGATTTAGTAACCTTAAACTTTGTCATATCGCTTATTCAAGTATATAAGTAACATCATCTTCCTAAAATCCTTAGCTTAGAAATCTTGATCACGCAACAGAACCCATAAATAATTGTTGAAGGAAATAATGATCTTCTTACTATTTGTTTATCACTATAAGTGCAACGGATGTATGGTTCAAATTTTGTTTAAGTTACAATGATATTTCATTTTTAACACAACTAGATTTTCTGGTAGTTAACGTCTTCCTTTTACATCAAAAATACAGCTTCAAATCTTTTGATGATAATAATACAACATACTATCAAAGTTGTTGTGTATTAGGTGAAGTTCCATCTGGACAACTAATTATATGGCGAACCCGAACTAAGATAAACAAAAGGTTCGCAATGAATTAATCTTGTGTTACTTCTCCAATAGAATGATGGTTCATGGCTAATAAATAAAACAAAACAAAATAATATAATATTGCTAAAGTAGGCACATTTGGAATCTGACCATGAAACATATACATACGTAAATAAGTTTTGATACTAAATACTACAGTATTACACTTAAGGGAAGATTATATGGCTATTTCATTGTTAAAAAAATATACAAGCAACAATGAATTAGTAATAGCCATTATTAAATAGCAATTACTTTATGGACCGTAGATGTGAGGAAAAACGAGGAGTAATGCAAATTAGGAATAGGAAAAAAAACACTCATACACACATATAGTCAACTCATTGAACAAACAAAACATTGAATTAATAATTTTGGTTTGGGTCCAATGATCTAATGTGTATAATTTTTTTATTAGTCTGGCTGAGATACTGGTAAAAAGAAATATCTACATATACATGCTTGAAATGTCTTCATAATTATAAGCTAAAGAGATGTAAGGCACAAGACTGATAAAGAGTTTCATGGACGATCGCAAGGGATCGTATTAGCCGCAAGGGGTAACGCCGCAAGGGGCAACGCCGCAAGGGGCGTATGGTTGCAAGGAACCACAGAGGCAAAAGCTAAGTCATCTACAGTTGTACCTACACTGCCATGTTAATGCCGCAAGGGGCGTATGGTTGCAAGGAACCACAGAGGCAAAAGCTAAGTCCTCTACAGTTGTAGCTACACTGTCATGTTATGTTATGGACCGCTAGTGCCAGCGGTAAAGCCAGCAAAGCCATCAAATCCGCCTAAGAATCTAACAATTAAGACAACCCTAAATATTGAGAATGTTATGGGCATATGTGAAATTAAGTTAGAATATGTGCAATTATATTAATTTCATGGGTGTACGTACAGTGATGCTAATGTTAAAGTATGTGCACTTAATGTCTTGGAAGAAAATGGTTTAAAGAAAGAATAAACCATTACAAGTTATGAAGGAAATGGTTTAGAAAGGCAAGCCATTACATGTTATGAAAGAAATGGTTTGCAATGGTGAACCATCACATGCTATGAAAGAAATGGTTTAGAAAGGTAAGCCATTACATGTTGTGAAAGAAATTGTTTACAATGGTAAGCCATTACATGTTATGCAAGGAAATGATTTAATCAAAGATAAATCATTATATGTTAGAAGAGAAATGGTTTAAGAATAATAAACCGTCGCAAGTCATGCAAAAGCTATTTTAAGGTGTTAATCCTAAAGAATGATACATGATAAAGAATGCATAAACATATCATGAATTTCAAAAACATACCCCTTATGATGAAAAATGATAGCTTATATATTTTTTATATGTATTACACATGTATATTCATGTCGAATTCAATATGCAACTTGTTAGAGAACGGACTTAGACATGCATGGGACAATTAGGCACGTAATGATGTTATTCCATTGAGAGTTAAGTACAATTATAACATGTTAACAGGCCGTTAGAATCCCCATGCATGGACCCCGATACATACTGGGCATTAGGCTCATGCAAATTATGTTTATTTATTTCAGGTGAAAGAGCAAGTTTGATCAAGCATTCACATTCATGCCACAAACTCAATAAGACATTCAACACGGTATGGATATTGCATGGTTTATGGTGGATATCTGTATGCCCACTGGAACATGGGTCCATGTTGTGAAATTATTTAGATTCTTTTGCAAGTATACCCTTTATAGATGTTGTAATAATGGAACTCTCGGTTGAATTGGATTTTATGGATCTCATAAGTAGAATGATTTTTGTATGCTCAATGATTACCATGCATGTATCGGTAACGGTTCAATCGTGCAAATTCAAGTTGCACTCTTCCGCCAGTCATCGTGATCCGTTCTGTTACAAATGGTATCAGAGCTAAAGTTCCTCTGGGCATATGATATCCATAATAGATAGTGACCCAAGACTGAGATGAACAGAGTCAATCATATGTATTACACGCATGTAGTTGACCCTTTGGTTTAAATTGGACGGCCCATCATTGTTGGATTTTTGGTGTTCAGAGACCACAAATCGTCATTGAATAATGAGATTACTAAGGACACACATCATTAATTACTAGAGTTGAAGACAGTTATGACTCAACAGTGAGAGGTTGAACATGTAATGGATAAATTTAAGTATTTGATACATTAGAACATGGTCTTTTGAGGTGACACACCATCGTAAAGAGAGGAATGCATTTTTGAACAATTTGCGTAAGACATGGATCAGAGGAGTGATGAACTAAATCGAAAGAAATCAATTTTCTTTAATATCTGACCTTAAGCGATGCGATTATGTGGAACTCCCGATTGACTACACATTCTTGAAAATGATAATATTACTAAGAGATCGAAATTCTTAGACCTTCAATTTTGTAAAAAAAAAATAATCGAAGTGTATGCGATAAAGTTATGGAGAGAAAAAAAATAATCTACATTTGAGTCACCATTATCATGGAATAGAGGAGGAACACATCCTATAAATAGCTTCCAGATTAAGGTTTGACCATTGTAAATTGTGTTATCAGATATTTTGATCTCACAATGCTCTTGCAGCTTTTATAAAGCTTACGAATAGGATTTTTCGAGAAGATCATGGTAAATTTATGATCGTATTTCTGGATGATATTGTTATATACTCGGTGATCTGAAGAAATACCAACTACATCTTTATATTGTGTTCGAAACCTTTTATTAGCATTACCTCAATGCAAAGTGCTCTAAATATAATTTTTGATTGGATAAAATCATATTCTTAGTATTGACATGTTTAATGATGCCATTAAAGCTGGCTGAATTAAGATGAAAGACATATTACCTTGGAGTCTGTTGAAAAAAATAGAGATCCATAGACTTCAAGGGTAACAAGGTATATTGGTGATCCATATAGAGCTTTCCCATATATTGCAATAATAAACATCATTAGAAAGGATGCAAATTTTGTACATTCGAAGGAATGTGAATGAACTTTTCAAAGATTAAAGTAAGAATTGATTATGACTCTGTTTTGAAGCTTACTATTATAATATACATTAGAAGATTAGTGGTTCACATTTATTCATTTGATACAAAATATGGGAGTACCTTATGTGAAATGAAAATGTTGTTAGTTTTACATTGTGCCAACAAGAATCTTAAGAGTGTAACTAGCAGACTCTTGGCTTGGAGTTAGCAGTAGTAATCTTTACATAAAAAGTTTGACGATATCACCGACACAGTGGGAAAAGGTTGGGGTAATTAGAAGGATTAAGATCACATAAAAAGATGACAACCTCAAAAAAATGATTGAAACATCCAAGAAGGAAGATTCTGATTTATTTAATGGAGTCGATGAAAATGTGATATACCATGATAGAGTTTGAGTTCTAGATGGCAACGAGTTAAGAAAAGAGATCTTAAATGATGCTCATAGGTAATGTTACACTATTCACCCATGCATAATAAAAAAATGAATAAGAGATTTATAGCAAAGTTTATGGAGAAGATGAAGATAGACATTATAGAACTTGTTCTCGAACGCCTGACTATATGGGGTTCCTATATTAGTGGAGGTTGCTTATAATAATAGCTACACTTTGAGCATCAAGACAAATCCCTACGAAACAATGTGTAGAAGACTTTCTAGGTCACCCACATATTGGAGTGATGTTGACGAGGAATATATTTTGGGACCATAGCTAGTTTAGACTAGTATGAAAGGTGTTGATTCAATTAAAGAAGATTGTTGACAACATAAAGTAGACAGAAATCTTATGATGATTTTCATGGAAGAGATCTGAGTTACGTAGTTGGAGAACAAGTATCTATGAAAATTTTCTAAATCAAAGGTATTTCTTTTTGGATCTTTTGAGATATAAAAGAAAAAGTTCATGAGGTGAATTTCGGTATTGCATTGTTACATGAATATTCGAAGGTACATAATGTGTTCCACGTGTTGATGCTTAGAAAGTAGGGTACTAACTCTTCACATGTGATCGATTACAAAGTTCATTGATGATTCGTTCTAATTTGACTTTCGAAGAGAAGTTGAACATTTTGTTGATTGAGAAGATGACCAACCCTATCTCTGTACAGTATATATGGTCAAAATCCTTTGATAGCATAATCAAAAGAATGAGTATATTTGGAGATAGAAAGTTTGATGCAAAGGTATATCCCCACCTTCTCGTCGAATTCATTCACTAAGAGATTTCGAGGACGAAATTTTTTTTAAGGGTGGTACATTGTAACGGCCTGATTTTTTTAAGAAATTCTAATGCTTACATTAATTCCATTATTAGCAGAATTCATTAGGAAATTAAATGGATTTTAATGGTACAATTACACCTACAATTACACCTCTAAATGATGTAGCCATAAAAAGCCATCTCCCTTAATCCTATATCACCCTTTTCCAACGTCACTAGTCTTTGCATTTTAAGAGAGGAGAAGAGAGAGAAAGAGAGAGTTAGAGAGAGGGAGAGAGATCATATGGGACATCCTTCTTCATCATAGGAGACGACGACAAAGGATTGGAAAAGGAGGGAACGTGAGTATGTAATCGAAGGAGGCGACGACCACGTCAGGGAGAGTTACGCGTCGGAATTAAGGTATGTATTGGTCTAGGTTTTCGTATAAATATTGATTATATTAAAATAGATCTCTCGTATGTGTCGGTTAGGATTGCGATCTATAATTGTACGTATTGGTATAGGATTTTTCATATGACTAATGACCATGTTCGAAATAAGATCTATTATTGTATGTATAGTTAGGATTTTACATAAAAAAAGTCATCTCCGAATTGCAATCTCTAAATGTATATGTTGTCTTAGGATTACCTATGAGCAAAGTCCATCCCTGATACATGGCATATAAATGAATATGTTGATTTCATAGGATGATACATTTAACTATTCATTTGTTTTGATGAAGACACTTTAACGTATGCATCGGATCCGTGGATTATATTATTTCTAGAACGATAGATATGCATATTCAATTCTGATCCATCAATTGTTCCCTTATTGAAAATATTTAAGATTTAGTAACCTTAAACTTTGTCATATCGCTTATTCAAGTACTATATAAGTAACATCATCTTCCTAAAATCCTTAGCTTAGAAATATTGATCACGCAACAGAACCCATAAATAATTGTTGAAGGAAATAATGATCTTCTTACTATTTGTTTATCACTATAAGTGCAACGGATGTATGGTTCAAATTTTGTTTAAGTTACAATGATATTTCATTTTTAACACAACTAGATTTTCTGGTAGTTAACGTCTTCCTTTTACATCAAAAATACAGCTTCAAATCTTTTGATGATAATAATACAACATACTATCAAAGTTGTTGTGTATTAGGTGAAGTTCCATCTGGACAACTAATTATATGGCGAACCCGAACTAAGATAAACAAAAGGTTCACAATGAATTAATCTTGTGTTACTTCTCCAATAGAATGATGGCTCATGGCTAATAAATAAAACAAAACAAAATAATATAATATTGCTAAAGTAGGCACATTTGGAATCTGACCATGAAACATATACATACGTAAATAAGTTTTGATACTAAATACTACAGTATTACACTTAAGGGAAGATTATATGGCTATTTTCATTGTTAAAAAAATATACAAGCAACAATGAATTAGTAATAGCCATTATTAAATAGCAATTACTTTATGGACCGTAGATGTGAGGAAAAACGAGGAGTAATGCAAATTAGGAATAGGAAAAAAAAACACTCATACACACATATAGTCAACTCATTGAACAAACAAAACATTGAATTAATAATTTTGGTTTGGGTCCAATGATCTAATGTGTATATTTTTTTTATTAGTCTGGCTGAGATACTGGTAAAAAGAAATATCTACATATACATGCTTGAAATGTCTTCATAATTATAAACTAAAGAGATGTAAGGCACAAGACTCATAAAGAGTTTCATGGACGATCGCAAGGGATCGTATTAGCCGCAAGGGGCAACGCCGCAAGGGGCAACGCCGCAAGGGGCGTATGGTTGCAAGGAACCACAGAGGCAAAAGCTAAGTCCTCTACAGTTGTACCTACACTGCCATGTTAATGCCGCACGGGGCAGCGCCGCAAGGGGCGTATGGTTGCAAGGAACCACAGAGGCAAAAGTTAAGTCCTCTACAGTTGTGGCTACACTGTCATGTTATGTTATGGACCGCTAGTGCCAGCGGTAAAGCCAGCAAAGCCATCAAAGCCGCCTAAGAATCTAACAATTAAGACAACCCTAAACATTGAGAATGTTATGGGCATATGTGAAATTAAGTAAGAATATGTGCAATTATATTAATTTCATGGGTATACGTACAGTGATGCTAATGTTAAAGTATGTGCATTTAGTGTCTTGCAAGAAAATGGTTTAAAGAAAGAATAAACCATTACAAGTTATGAAGGAAATGGTTTAGAAAGGCAAGCCATTACATATTATGAAAGAAATGGTTGCAATGGTGAACCATCACATGCTATGAAAGAAATGGTTTAGAAAGGTAAGCCATTACATGTTGCGAAAGAAATTGTTTACAATGGTAAGCCATTACATGTTATGCAAGGAAATGATTTAATCAAAGATAAATCATTATATGTTAGAAGAGAAATGGTTTAAGAATAATAAACCGTCGCAAGTCATGCAAAAGTTATTTTAAGGGGTTAATCCGAAAGAATGATAAATGATAAAGGATGCATAAACATATCATGAATTTCAAAAACATACCCCTTATGATGAAAAATGATAGCTTATATATTTTTTATATGTATTACACATGTATATTCATGTCGAATTCAATATGCAACTTGTTAGAGAACGGACTTAGACATGCATGGGACAATTAGGCACGTAATGATGTTATTCCATTGAGAGTTAAGTACAATTATAACATGTTAACAGGCCGTTAGAATCCCCATGCATGGACCCCGATACATACTGGGCATTAGGCTCATGCAAATTATGTTTATTTATTTCAGGTGAAAGAGCAAGTTTGATCAAGCATTCACGTTCATGCCACAAACTCAATAAGACATTCAACACGGTATGGATATTGCATGGTTTATGGTGGATATCTGTATGCCCACTGGAACATGGGTCAATGTTGTGAAATTATTTAGATTCTTTTGCAAGTATACCCTTTATAGATGTTGTAATAATGGAACTCTCAGTTGAATTGGATTTTATGGATCTCTTAAGTAGAATGATTTTTGTATGCTCAATGATTACCATGCATGTATCGGTAACGGTTCAATCGTGCAAATTCAAATTGCACGCTTCCGCCAGTCATCGTGATCCGTTCTGTTACACAATAGCAGTTGGGATCGCGGTCATCTAGGCTTCTACCCGAGGACCCAATGACGACTAACTCCACTACCCATAATTTCCTGAGTTTGGATCAACATCAAACAATGTTATTGCACCGTGTCATAACCTTCGAGATATACAACCATTAGATATCCTTCATGAGATAGGATCAAGGAAACAATTGTAATATGAAACATTGACACTTACACAAGATGGTCTTGGTGAAGTCACACTTTGCTATTTTATTTACTACGGAGAATGTCACGTTTCTAGCACAAATTGGGTTTTTTTGTGCTAAATCCTGAAACATTCAAAGGTCATGTACAACGCTGATGCGAGTCTTCTATTAACTGGAAGACACATAACGTCAATATTATCCATCATGAGATAAAATCAAAGGAACAAAATGATGTACAACAGATTGATCTCTGATTCGGGACTTTTCCTTTCAGATCTATTTTTAAGGGTTGTTGTACAGTAGGGTTTTTCATGGACTGACTTCCAAAAAGAGGATAGAATATGTTTCAGGGATTATTTCAGTATCTGTGCAAATTTGATGAAGCAACTACTTGAGGTTAATCCCTTCCTAATATCACCCTAGGTGGAAGATATGCTTCATGGGAAAAAAAGATAACAACTAATAAATTAGGACACTGAAATTGAGGCCGATATTTGTCTAATGCAATTGTAACAGCCCGGATCCACGGTAACCAGCGGAAGCATATCAAATGTCACGTCGGATCCGAATGTTACTCACAAATATCAATGATATCACAAATAACAAGAGGAACCATCTTAACCATCCTTTATCCATAAAAAATATAACATCTCTATTACAAAACCAAGATCCTTTGTTCCAGTGGGCACAATGATATCCTTCCTTTAGCCCTCGCAACAAGTCTCGAACAGCCACTAAATTTGTCCTTACTCCGACCTGCAATAAAAATACAAAAATACATGGTATGAGCTTAACGCTCAGTATGTGTCGAGATAGGGTCAAGCCAGCTAACGAAACATCAAGTCTCCTTATGCTATTTCAAACAATTCCATGCATAATATAGTTAGTCTGGATAAGTATTTCCCACAATGGATCCTTATGAATTTTCTATATTCCCCAACCTGGAATAATATTCACAACATACGTTATCCACGGATTCGTTCCGTGAATATGATCTTAATCATAACATAATATGCATGGATTTCACTATTTTCTTCTTATATAATTTATAGTATCAATAATTACATAAACATGATTACATATATGAAATTGTGTGTTATACCCATGCACCTATTGCTATGAATTTTCACATATATACCCTTATTTTATCCTAACAATGACATTTACTTTATTCCCATTTCCGTTATCATAACTATATACTTTTTCAGAGAACATATCATACACAAAAGTAGTGTCATGGCATATTCATTCCCAAAATACCCTTATGTTAGTTAATAAAATACTCGACTATTGTCATACAATAGCATCATATGGATCACTCATAAACATAAGTATGCAGGCAAAGGATGTTCTTTTTATATACATGCATGTCTTACCATACTTTCATATATGCCCTTAGGATTTAATCGTATTTACACTTATGTCCTTAACATTAACATTATTGCACATATGCCCATAACAATAACATAATCACATGTAGGCACTTAGTATTTCACATAAATGCACATAGACACTCAACATTTGACATAAATGCATATTTACACTTAACATTTTACGTGAATACACCTATACACTTAACATTCACATAATTGCACATATGCACTTGGCATTTCACATAAGCACTTAGCTTCCTTATAAGCACTTAGCTTATTCATAATGGATTTGTCTTATCTCATAATTTATTGGGTGGCTTTGGTGGCTTTTACCGCCGGCACAAGCGGTCACTCAATCATTACATAGAACATGATGACATCAGCGCTGAGTCAATATGTGGACTTTCCACTAGGTTCTACTGAACCCGACACCCCCGGAAGGTGTTGCCCTTTAGGCCATCGATAAACGGACTCTAGAGGTGGCTCCCACCTTAGGTGTAGCACTTAGCTCCGCCTACCACTTAAGTGCCATTATTTATTTAAAGAAATTTCATTTCTTTAAATACAATTTCCTTTTTTTTCATACAATAGTAGTTCATGTGAATATTTTGGTTCCACTGACCAAAGAGGTTTTCATTGTACAAATACATAATGTATACACACACATATATACATACGTATACATTCCTTCCTTTTCACCAACCGATCTTTCGGTATAAAAGAGAGAGTAACTCTCTTTAATTTAAGTCGATCTCGATATTTATAAACAACTTTAATGACTTACTGATATTAAAGATCAATTTAAATAATATGTTTAGGATGGAATCTTGTTAATGATAACCATGACCTTTCTCAACACCCCACTAACAACAAGAACAAAATCAAAAACTATAATAATGGTATATAAATATATATTTGGAGTTTCAGACCATAACGTACCATAGTTTTTGCTATTATAACTTCTTATATGCGATGTTTCTGCCACATACAGAATAAGTTGTCGTCTCAATGTTATATCATAAAAAGAAATTAGAAGCACGATGCCCATACATCATTATAGTCAATTATTATCTTAGTAATGATAGTAACAGATAAATCATAAAAGAGTTTCTTTGATTACGGGGAAATGTTATATCTCATAATATAAACATACAACTTTCAGCCTATCCAATCTTTGTACTTAATATGGCATATCACTCAAGTGGAAATCTTGCACTGACTATATTATAGAAGATTATATATGTAAAGATTCAATTAACTTCTTAATGACGAGTATAATCGGTTAAGACTTATAGCCCAAAGATTAGGAATACATTAACAATTGATACAACGTCATCAACTGTATATTTAGTAATTCGTTTAGATTGAATCTAACAAAAATAGAGAACACATATAAACGATTTACTTGTTTTTATTTTGCTACCAATATAAATCACATGATTTGTGGAATTGTAACTATACGTGTAGCATAATATAGATTTGCAAATAATCTTTCAGAAAAATATTAATCTCTTTTCTATAATTCACATAAATAACTTAAGATATTTATTTCAATATCAATTGAAAGGGGTCATACTACAATATGCATGGAGATGTTTGCACGTAAGGAAACTAACAAATGTTAATATAATAATCATCAAAACATATCCATCGTTTAGATTCACATTGACATTTCATGGAATAGATCAAAATTAAACTTGTATAAACGATAATCTATTATGTGATTAGTTGCTTATGTACATCTGAAATTAGACTTTTCAAAACTATAATTTCCTATGGCATACATACAAGCCAACCCTTTTGTCACCGATTCTTATATTTGTGAGAATGTTCTGGAAACAAGAAAAACGATAACGTCAACCAAATCTGAAAGATCTTTTTCTCTTTCGTTAGTTAAGTAAGCGACAAGACAATCACACATATTTGATGTAATCCACATTTTATGAACGAGAATTGATCGATTACCTAAGGGGGGTCGACACATACCTCGAAGGTGCCGGAAATCCATTCAGGAAGATGACTTGACTGCATCACTCCAACTCGTCGCCAGCCACGTTGCACGCCTCCAATTTTTTTTTTGCCGGATCAAATTCAGGGTCGACAATAAGGTGGGCATTGTCGGATTCTAAAGCAACATTCACCACGTCTCTCTGTATTAATCTCATGCACTCACGCACATTCTCTCTCTATCTTCATTCTCTCTAATATCTCTCCTTCTCTCTCTCACTCTAAATAGATCCAATCCAAAAATAAAGGATAGAGGAGGATTATTTGGTCTATGCAGTAACTGTCAATCCTAAAATAGGACTCACGATTTAACAAGAGAACAATTCCAAAACCCACTTTGCACAAGCACACCCTCTCCCTCCATAACCGTCCATTTATTTCTTAGTTTATTCTTTTTTTTTATTTCTGTTATTGATACGGGTCGTTACAATCTACCCCACTTAAAAAAAGAATTTCGTCCCGAAATTTACTGGTCAAGAGACTAAAAAAATCTCATGGTATTCGACACATATCTTATTCCTCCGTTCTTCTATTTGCTCTGCACATTTTATGAAACCGGCTTTAATTTCTCATTGTCTTACTTTAAAGTTATTCCCTTGTTTCCATATCTTCTCTGATAATAGGATAATTGCCTCCTTCAAGATCGTAATTGTAAGATAACAAATCCATGACAATATATCTTCACCTAAGAGATAAGAGTAACCAACCCAACTAAAATTTGATAAGAAATTGTAAGGGTTGTCACTCACTGAAAATAGTCTATCAAGGTTCATAACATTGCTATATACAAAGAAAGACATTCTAACTCAAGTTGGTATAGACAATATGGAAAAAAAATGTGCATATTGCTAGCATTTAACCTATCTCAAAATCAATATTCATTATATTAACTTATATATATTGTAATAGCCATAATTAAGCAAGAATCTTGACCAACATTCATATTGTATCCAACAAAATTAATTGGATCCAGTTACCATAATCATGTATCTCAAATAATCTAAGCGGCTCATGTTCTAAAGTCAAACCTAATCATACATGCTAGATCATAAGCCTAGTTTAACATCATCGATATCGTTTAATAGCTATATCAATAAATTGACTGGCAGTGTTTATGGAATCTAAGATATCAATAATACCAAATAATACAGACTTTCCTAAGTAAACTCAATATACCTGACTCATCGACTTAATGTAGCTAACACATTTGAGAGGTCAAAAGGTATCACTAAGAATTCTTAGTAGTCTTTGGTATATCTACACTCTTAATAGTAACTAAGGGTAATCTAACTAAAGGTCAATCTTGGAGAATATGGTTGCTTGTTACAATTGATCATCTATGAAGAAGAAAATATCTTTATCTTTATGACAACCTTATTCAATAATCAATAGAGTCTAAATAATGAAAGCACTCCAAGGGAAAACCAAGCCTTACCTATTCCTTATCTAATTGTCCTTTCCATTTATTTTTCAGCTCATCCAACTCATGTGGGTGTAGTTTCTAGTATGACATTGATAACGGAGTCAATATCTCTCTCAGGTGGATGGTAATAAAATCAACAACAATTTTATCCAAAAAAAAGATTTCCAGATCCCCAAGTTTCACATGAAAAACCTTTTATTGTTGTCAAATAGGTCATACACCTGATTGTTGTTATCGACAATAAATAATCATCTGACTCTCTTTCTTTGGTCCCCACAATAATCAATTTAGTGTATCTGATCCACTAATCCACTTTCTCCTCCTTAGAACAATATGTAATCTTCAAAACTAGATCTATCTTTCTATTGGTTAGCCTTCTAATATTCATATTATGTTCTAAATACAAGTAAGTCATTCTAAATTTTCCGCTCATCTACCTATTATTTTTCTATTCTAAAGGTCTTACATCACCTATAATAGGATATCTCATGCCCAGAGGAACTACTGCTCTGATACCACCTGTAACAGCCCGGATCCACGGTAACCAGCGGAAGCATATCAAATGTCACGTCGGATCCGAATGTTACTCACAAATATCAATGATATCACAAATAACAAGAGGAACCATCTTAACCATCCTTTATCCATAAAAAATATAACATCTCTATTACAAAACCAAGATCCTTTGTTCCAGTGGGCACAATGATATCCTTCCTTTAGCCCTCGCAACAAGTCTCGAACAGCCACTAAATTTGTCCTTACTCCGACCTGCAATAAAAATATAAAAATACATGGTATGAGCTTAACGCTCAGTATGTGTTGAGATAGGGTCAAGCCAGCTAACGAAACATCAAGTCTCCTTATGCTATTTCAAACAATTCCATGCATAATATAGTTAGTCTGGATAAGTATTTCCCACAATGGATCCTTATGAATTTTCTATATTCCCCAACCTGGAATAATATTCACAACATACGTTATCCACGGATTCGTTCCGTGAATATGATCTTAATCATAACATAATATGCATGGATTTCACTATTTTCTTCTTATATAATTTATAGTATCAATAATTACATAAACATGATTACATATATGAAATTGTGTGTTACACCCATGCACCTATTGCTATGAATTTTCACATATATACCCTTATTTTATCCTAACAATGACATTTACTTTATTCTCATTTCCGTTATCATAACTATATACTTTTTCAGAGAACATATCATACACAAAAGTAGTGTCATGGCATATTCATTCCCAAAATACCCTTATGTTAGTTAATAAAATACTCGACTATTGTCATACAATAGCATCATATGGATCACTCATAAACATAAGTATGCAGGCAAAGGATGTTCTTTTTATATACATGCATGTCATACCATACTTTCATATATGCCCTTAGGATTTAATCGTATTTACACTTATGTCCTTAACATTAACATTATTGCACATATGCCCATAACAATAACATAATCACATGTAGGCACTTAGTATTTCACATAAATGCACATAGACACTCAACATTTGACATAAATGCATATTTACACTTAACATTTTACGTGAATACACCTATACACTTAACATTCACATAATTGCACATATGCACTTGGCATTTCACATAAGCACTTAGCTTCCTTATAAGCACTTAGCTTATTCATAATGGATTTGTCTTATCTCATAATTTATTGGGTGGCTTTGGTGGCTTTTACCGCCGGCACAAGCGGTCACTCAATCATTACATAGAACATGATGACATCAGCGCTGAGTCAATATGTGGACTTTCCACTAGGTTCTACTGAACCCGACACCCCCGGAAGGTGTTGCCCTTTAGGCCATCGATAAACGGACTCTAGAGGTGGCTCCCACATTAGGTGTAGCACTTAGCTCCGCCTACCACTTAAGTGCCATTATTTATTTAAAGAAATTTCATTTCTTTAAATACAATTTCCTTTTTTTTCATACAATAGTAGTTCATGTGAACATTTTGGTTCCACTGACCAAAGAGGTTTTCATTGTACAAATACATAATGTATACACACACATATATACATACGTATACATTCCTTCCTTTTCACCAACCGATCTTTCGGTATAAAAGAGAGAGTAACTCTCTTTAATTTAAGTCGATCTCGATATTTATAAACAACTTTAATGACTTACTGATATTAAAGATCAATTTAAATAATATGTTTAGGATGGAATCTTGTTAATGATAACCATGACCTTTCTCAACACCCCACTAACAACAAGAACAAAATCAAAAACTATAATAATGGTATATAAATATATATTTGGAGTTTCAGACCATAACGTACCATAGTTTTTGCTATTATAACTTCTTATATGCGATGTTTCTGCCACATACAGAATAAGTTGTCGTCTCAATGTTATATCATAAAAAGAAATTAGAAGCACGATGCCCATACATCATTATAGTCAATTATTATCTTAGTAATGATAGTAACAGATAAATCATAAAAGAGTTTCTTTGATTACGGGGAAATGTTATATCTCATAATATAAACATACAACTTTCAGCCTATCCAATCTTTGTACTTAATATGGCATATCACTCAAGTGGAAATCTTGCACTGACTATATTATAGAAGATTATATATGTAAAGATTCAATTAACTTCTTAATGACGAGTATAATCGGTTAAGACTTATAGCCCAAAGATTAGGAATACATTAACAATTGATACAACGTCATCAACTGTATATTTAGTAATTCGTTTAGATTGAATCTAACAAAAATAGAGAACACATATAAACGATTTACTTGTTTTTATTTTGCTACCAATATAAATCACATGATTTGTGGAATTGTAACTATACGTGTAGCATAATATAGATTTGCAAATAATCTTTCAGAAAAATATTAATCTCTTTTCTATAATTCACATAAATAACTTAAGATATTTATTTCAATATCAATTGAAAGGGGTCATACTACAATATGCATGGAGATGTTTGCACGTAAGGAAACTAACAAATGTTAATATAATAATCATCAAAACATATCCATCGTTTAGATTCACATTGACATTTCATGGAATAGATCAAAATTAAACTTGTATAAACGATAATCTATTATGTGATTAGTTGCTTATGTACATCTGAAATTAGACTTTTCAAAACTATAATTTCCTATGGCATACATACAAGCCAACCCTTTTGTCACCGATTCTTATATTTGTGAGAATGTTCTGGAAACAAGAAAAACGATAACGTCAACCAAATCTGAAAGATCTTTTTCTCTTTCGTTAGTTAAGTAAGCGACAAGACAATCACACATATTTGATGTAATCCACATTTTATGAACGAGAATTGATCGATTACCTAAGGGGGGTCGACACATACCTCGAAGGTGCCGGAAATCCATTCAGGAAGATGACTTGACTGCATCACTCCAACTCGTCGCCAGCCACGTTGCACGCCTCCAATTTTTTTTTTGCCGGATCAAATTCAGGGTCGACAATAAGGTGGGCATTGTCGGATTCTAAAGCAACATTCACCACGTCTCTCTGTATTAATCTCATGCACTCACGCACATTCTCTCTCTATCTTCATTCTCTCTAATATCTCTCCTTCTCTCTCTCACTCTAAATAGATCCAATCCAAAAATAAAGGATAGAGGAGGATTATTTGGTCTATGCAGTAACTGTCAATCCTAAAATAGGACTCACGATTTAACAAGAGAACAATTCCAAAACCCACTTTGCACAAGCACACCCTCTCCCTCCATAACCGTCCATTTATTTCTTAGTTTATTCTTTTTTTTTTATTTCTGTTATTGATACGGGTCGTTACAGCAATATCTACATCTACCACCCAAAACCATTCCACAATCTTCTCCATGGAAACATGTACAATAAAATAAGGAAGAAAGGTGTTTCATTTGAGATCAAGTTATTTCTCTTGACTAGAAATTTCTGAATTTGCAATACCTACCACAGTGGCGTTTAGAATCCAGTGTTTCTCTAGTTATTTCCAACAAAATCTTTGGCAATACCATTCTCTAATTTCTACAAATCTCTCAATATTTTTCTGGTATTATCCTTCCAATTTCAGCCCCCAGATCACTTCTCATGTAATAGCTTGGCACATTTTTTTGAAACCTTCTAAACTGCTGCGAATTAAAGGTCTAAACTGGGGCTGGATACATCCAGCACAAGTTGGCATGTTGTCTTGTAAATTTAAATGGGAGCCTTTGCATTAGTCATGATTTGTCAACCTTCTGTTTACTGTGTAAGAAGGGCAACAACTATTTTAAATATGGTCCAGATGTCGCTCCTAAGGAAGCAGTTGCTATATCTCTTGCAACGGTTTAATGGCTTGAATCTTGAAAGTCCTCTCCCCGTAAATTTACTCTTTTGCCATACTACCATAACACCAAGCTTCTTATCCTCGTACCTGAGTGGTTGAAATCATAGTACGGCTATTCAAGAAAATCAACCGCTGACAGAATGGATTGGGTTTAATTGAACAGGCATATGATTATTAAGAACTTACAGGGAACGGTGTTTACAGCTAATGTCATCTCAGTCATTAGCAGCCTAACCTCTAGTTCCTAGATAGATTCTTGACGATCGAATCATATTTAATCTTAGAGGAGAATCCACCCTGAAATTTCCACAGCAGCATTCTCAGCATCTCAGTTTTTGATGGAGTAAGAGAACTGGGAGACGAAGGAAGCCCTTAGGACTCATATCTTCTTAGGTTAGATGGGGAAGAATCTAGGCAACTGCTGTCCAGGAGCATTCTTACCACACCCATCCTCAAATGGCATTTGAACATAACATATTAGACACATCACGGCCCTGGTTAGCTCATGGTTTTCATAGCTTGAGATGGTAGAGGATGCTCAAAACAACACCAACCCTCACCCTAACATACGATGAGAATCCTACAGCTCTACTGAGTTTGGAGCATACATGTTCAATGAAAATGCATGGAATCTGCAGGAAGAGGAGGGGGACATCGTACCTCAAGAAGACTCGATTACTTGGAATCTTCACCCACGAAGAATGGCACGATCAGTGTCATGATGACGATGCAAAATCGTATATGGAGATGCCATGGACCTTCTCTACGTGGGGATGGTCTCGGATCGTCGATCCGAGACGCTTCGGTGAGCTCTGACGGAGCTCCGGCGAGGGAAAATGGGGAGGAGGGAGGGCTGGTCGAATGGGAAGAGAGTTGGGGCGTTTTGGATGAGGAGAGGGTTGGGGTTTCAGGGTAAACCCGGATTCGGATCCGGGTGCGGATCTGAATAGGATCCGGACCCCTCCTCGCTAAAATGGCCATAACTCAGGTTCCCGAAGTCTGAATTTGGCATTCCATGACTCGTTAGAAAGATATTGAAGAGCTCTACACAATGGACTACTCAAATATTTTTTTTGAACATGGGAATAAAATCAGATTTGCAATTAATCCCAGATCTAGCTGGATTTGCATTTTAGTCCATGTTCGGTTTTCGGGGTTTTCACACCTATCTACTTAGGATTATTTAATACTAATTATATAAGACTGTACAAAAGGGAAAAATCGAGGAAAAGACTTGACAGACTCACGGTTTGTCTTGCCCCCAATACTTTGTGTAGAATAGCCCTAAGTGTAGAATATCAACAAGTTGGGGAACAAGCGAGAGATCAGAAGGAAAAAAACATAAAAAGAGACTATATGAACACCATCACTCATCCTATACTTAGGGTAGCATTTCCCTACATAGAAGAAACAACATAGTGATGAACAAGACAATATGAATAACACAAATCATTCACCCCCCATACTTAGGATATAGTACAACCTAAGTATAACACAAATATACAGACAAGAGGTGAACGATAACATAGAAGAAGGAGCAAATACAAGGTAGACATTATTGAGGTGCCTCTTAATAAGTATTAGAGTTTATGCCCCTGGCTAGGTGCAAAGGCTAGGACAATGAAGTATCAAGGTTCAAGATGGCATCTTTAATGCGAATACCATATTGTACATGTTGTCTTGGTGTGAGAAAAACAACGTGGTAAACAGTGTGAATGATGACACCTAGATTAGCAATCAGGCGGGTGTCTGCTACTGAGTAAATAGAAGAGAAAGTCAAGTCAAGCACTAATAGCACAAATGGGATCTTCGGCTCAATGTCAGAATGGAGTGAATGTGTAGAGTCGGAAAAATGGAATGTGGAGAATGAATGATCAATCATCGAATGCTCCACATCAATTACCTTCTTGAAAATGTTTAATAGGTCAAGATCAAGAGACTCAATAAGATATAAGATGTTTGATATATGTAATGGAGAGATATCATGTATAGCATATAATGACTTAAGGGTTGTCTCATCCTTGCGACGGTTGTCATGGAAAGAATAAAGATCAAGCTCAGAAATCATAAGACTCGATCTCGTGATCTGAAAGATCGGATGCACAACCAAGGACTGAAATCGAATACCAAGAACACACAGCCCACAGATAACCCTCAGTGAGATGTTAGAAATCTGGATGATTCTAAAACGAAAACGAATTATCATACCTAAATAATGAGTTCTCTCTTGATGTCAATGAAAATATGCCCAATGGATCCTGAGATGCAAGCTTATAGAAATCTTCGTCAAGATCAAAGAGATCATTTTTCTGCCAAATTGAAGAGATATGAACTGCATACAAAGGACTAATGTGTTCCGAAGGAAGAGATCCTAGAGCTCCTACGATGATGAGGAACTAAATCAGATTGGAGTGGGAGGGAGGGAGGGACTAAGGGGAATGTGACTACTAATGATCTAGAGAGATAAGATTATAACTAGCTCAACATCAAGTATAAACAGACATAATGTAAACCCCCATTTAACCAACTCAATGCAATGTGAAGACCGTGAAGGTTAGGTCAATTATCATGTCAATTTTAGAGTTAGGTGATCAAACACAAAGTTGTACAAACAAGTAGGAAGGCTTGGGTTTGGGACACTAATCCTTAGTGTGTACGTCTCAAAAAATATGAATACAATGAGGGGATTGCTCTCCCAAGATAATGATATGAATTAATTACAATTAATTTGAAGGGTTCAAGTGTTATATTAGAAGTCCCAATTATTAATTTTTCAATTTTCACTTTTTTGATATTTTTGAATAAAAACACATCAAGATGTTTTTCTATTTCATTTATTTCTATATCTACAAAATTTAGGGAGGAGAATGACAAAGCCGATGCACAAGAATATATGAGATGCAAATGTTAGAGATAGAAGTGCGTACTCGACTCCAGCACTCTACATGCAATATGATCCACACATAAACAATAAAACTAAACTATACGCAAATGAATCGAGAATTGTCCTAAGTAGTAACTTCTATTCGAGAAGAATCAAATTATTATTTGCTTAAGTCCAAACAACAAATATGAACATATATTTTTTAGGGCTCTACACCTGATAACTACCTGGCTCAACCAAATAATACCTAAGTCTAGAGGATTCACTCATATAAATAAATAAATAAAATAAAGTCAGAAAACATAAATCCGTAAGAATTAAATAAAAATAAAATCGATAAAATAACTAGAAAACAATGGTGCGGTCCCCCAAGTACACCAACACTAGGCATAACATACCCAAAATAATAGTGGTTAAGTGTCTCTACTAAAATAGCAAAAAGACAAGTGTCGAAATTATTTCTAAATTAAATACAAGAATTTTTTTGGAATAATAAATTTTATGCTAAATGTGTTTCCTCTTCAAGAATCTCTTGCCCTCCTTGATGCTCTCTCCTACCGGTCAGTAAAGAACGTAAAGCCTCTATTTTTCTTAGGTTCTTCAGCTCTCCTAAGATAGCCTCCTTCGCTTCGTGAGTCCTCACAAGGAATTGAAAGAATGAATGTGTAAGAGATACGAGTATAATTAACAAATATTTGCAAGAAAAAATGAATTTGAACAAACACAATGAATATGAACTGTGAATAACTGTAGAAAAATATAAACATAAATTTAGAACCAAGAATAGCAGGTCAAATGAAAAACCTAACTACCCTTACCGTGCCTCCCCGACAATGGTGCCATTTTGTTGTTCAAGATT
Organism: Ottelia alismoides; assembly: GCA_037367405.1. NCBI lineage: Eukaryota > Viridiplantae > Streptophyta > Magnoliopsida > Alismatales > Hydrocharitaceae > Ottelia > Ottelia alismoides. The sequence goes on along the minus strand of JAZKJV010007604.1, from coordinate 167,873 downwards.
TCTGGGGTTATAATTACTGAATAAATGTGATGTCATTGCAACCCAAATAATCCCTAAACAAAAATATTTATTTATTCTCAAGTTTAAATAATTACAAAAAATGTTCCAAGGGAATTTTGCTATTTAATTTACCTGTATAGCAACAAGATTGAACTTAGGAAGGCTACGATCCTGAGGGTTATATTAATAATTGAAACATCAATTAATAGAAAGAGGGAATTCAAATGCTAACTATGTTGGTTTTTGTGAGAGTTTTATCGAATTAATTTTTTATTTTTTTCAATTTTTATTTTTTTAGTTTTAATTTTACAATTTTTAAATTCTCAAAAAATTAATTTTCAAAGAAAGTTTATGCATAAAAGAAATGCACTTTTTGGATTTTTGAAATATACTAAAATTATAAAAAAAAGTCAAAATAAATATTTTTGTGTTATATTATATACTTTTTATAGTGTTTTGGTGATTTTCAAAGATTTTTCAAGTTTTTTACGTATTTTATAAAAATAAGGAATAGAAAATAATATTAAATAGTAAACAAGAGAGAATATCTTGAAGTTTAAAAATATCAAATAAAATAGATATTATTGTATTTATTTTTCTTAAGAAATAAAACAAAATATCTACAAATACGAAGTGAAATAACTATTTTTAGAATTTACTACAATTTCCTATAATTTTTTATAAAATTCTATATATTTTGTAAATTTTTAGAGTTTTAAAAATAATTAATGCATGAAATTTGCATAGGAAATAAAGTATACAGAAATAAAACTATCCTATTTTTAACAATTATTGACACAATATTTGTTATGAATTTTCTAATTACGAACAATGAAAATTGAAATTTTTTATTTTATGATAATGTTAAATGTTAATAAAATGCAATGAAAAAAATAAACAATAAATGGGCACATAGTAGGAGACTAACTTAACTTTTGAAGAATTTATTGAACATAAATAATATTTATTTCAACAAAAAAACCATGAAATTCAAGGTATGGAATACATGGAGCTAAATAACATTTATTTAATATTTTTGCATCAGAAAATAACAAGATATAAAATGTGAGAAAAAAGTGATTTACCTAAGAAAGCATGTACTACATGCGCATGTACAGGAAACACGTGATTTTAACAATCAGGAACACCAGAGAGGCTTTTTGATATTTTCCCAAAAAATTAGCGTTTTCAACTGGCTTCTATTTCCTTCATTCCAAACAAAAGGGGGGCACAACCATTTTACTTCTCTCCTAAGACAGAGGTGTGGTTGTGAATGAGATGGTAGACGGAGTGTCGATCGATGGGTGTGGTTAAACAACGACGGAGGTCAGTGCAGTGGAGCTTGCAGCTGCTCCGCATGAGGGCGCCCGTGTATATGTCGACGACAGGCTCGCAGGTAGAGGTGGCAAGGGAGATGCACGAGGGGCGGCCAAGCGTCGGTAAGGAGCGACACACTCCCCCGATGGTCGACAGCAATAGGTTGTGAAGGTGCCGACGGACACAACTTAAAACAGCAATGACAGGATAGCAGAGTAGCTGAGCAAGAATAAGGGCAGTGCTCCTGATGACTGAATGTCGACGGAGCACAACCTGGATTGTGGATAGCTTGAGAAGGCGCCCACGGGCATGGCTCTATACGACAATGACATGATGGCAGAGTAGCTGCATGAGAAGAAAGGCGGTGCGACCCGCGATGGGGGGGGTGTTAGGCCTCGCATAGAGAGGTGGTTGCGTGCAAGCTTGCTGAGCGCGGGTGGCAGCGGGAGTGCTTCCGCTCCCAAACTAGAGAATTTTTTATTTTTTGTTTTTTTGAACGAACAACAACTATAATTTTTTGTAATTTTTTTGTAAATTCATATGTACCTACAATAAAATAAGGATAAATAACTCGAGCATGCCATCTCAGTCCAAGAAAAATCAAACAGGAATTAGTGGGCATGGAGGATTTGGCGATTGTGATGAAGGGAACCGTCGCTTCGGCCACCGTACGTAGCCGGAGGTGAGAGTTCATACGTGATAGAATGGGAAACAAATAGATTGAGAATGATATGGCGATCGATAATCAAAGGCAGATCAAATTGTGAATAAAAATTAGGAACGATTAACTACGATTATCGATCACAATAAATTGATTATGAAATTAAAACTACAAATTACACTACGATTAACCTATATGAAAGACTATAAAAAATGTAACTCACCATGGGAGTGTATGAATGATGTGATTGTCATGAAGAGAACTGACTCGTTGTCACCGAACGGCTCGGAGGTTGGGCGTTTTTTTACCACGAGATTACTCTTGGAGATTAGGCTCCTCTCACCAAAGGATTGATCTAGTTGAAATGAGGGAGGAGTATCCAAATAAATAGAAAACAAAATTTGAATTTCAAAAAATGAATTAATGGAGAGGGAGTACAGAAAGATGTTAGTGATGGAATTAAATTAAATAAATAAAATAAATAAATCTCGAAATTATATTAATTAAAATAAAAGTAAATCCCAATAATTTAATGAATCATCTAAATGGTAGGTTAATTAAGGAATTAATTAAATTATATACATGTGGTATGTTATTTACATAAAAAATGAAATAAATAAATTATTTTTTATAATTTTATTAATTAAATATTAAATGTTAATTATTTAATTTTTTAGTGGTGGTTATTTAAGGAAATTAATTATATACATATAATATACCTATGGTACGTTATACACATAGTTAAATATGGAATTTATGTGTTTTATGTTATATATTTTTATATTTTATTTAAAATAATTATCAAAAAGTATTTATAATTATTTAAAATACATTATGTGCAAGAATAAGTATGAATAAATAAATACAATAAATAAGTGGTGAAATTGCAAAAACAACCCAAAAAATCTTCTTTCAAATTGTAACTCCAAACATTATAAAACCACTACTGTTTTAAATATAATTTAGTTTATTAAACGATTGAAATGAGTTTGATTCATTTCGAGTTCGTATGGAACTAGAATATGTCTTTCAATTATCGCTTTATGGCTTTTTCCGAATGTGGTTATTTTTATTCTATTTATAATTTATATTACAAGCATTTTTATTTTTTAGAAAGCATTTTTATTTAAAACTTCCATTTAGAAAAATATTTTATATGAGGTTAATTTATGGACAAATAAAAAAATGTAAGTTTTATACATATATATATACATAATAAATAAAGAATGAAAAGTATTCACAACATATTTTGTTATTTATGATTAAAGACATCATAACCCCCTACTTTCTTCCTGGGTGATCACGTCATCTCTTGACCTTCTATCGGGATTCGGGTCAACCTGTTTCTATTATAGATATACAACCTTTTATTTTCTGTATTTTCCCTTTAGTTCTTTATTTATTTTTATTTTATGTTAAAATAGTAATAAATGTACAATTTTTACGGACATATGCATGTTTGTATATACATGTGTTTTATAAGGGATTTTATGCAAAAAAAATTAATAGAGATGATGAAATGTAGATTCATCACCTTCATTGCTCCCGACTTCTCCACCTTCCAGGAACAACCTTACATGTCCAGGACACTTTCGACACCATTCTATTCCATGTTTGCCCAACCTCCATTGTTCATTGTTTTCCTTACGTGCTTCACCTTTGCGCTTGTTTACCTTAAGTGATAGTTAGTGAAAGCTATGAGTGTTATGACAGAGCACGTCACCAGTGAGATCCAAGTCCATTTAGCATTGTCGCATACCTGTTCAGGTAATGCTTGCACTTCAAGGATTTTCCTACTTTGTTCACCGATGATGTGAGGACCTTTCAACGTGTCTTTAGACCAAAAGTCTTGTTCAATACATTATTCTTCATTTATTCCATCTTCTAGGTTTAGAAGATTCTTTCATGATGCCTCCAAAGAGATAGAATGGAGAGGAGTAAGAGAGTAAAGATCCGATGTAAATGGTACAACTAGGCTAGCAACCTCAGAGCAGAATGCACCATTATTGAGAGTGCAAATTGGAGAGATAAACATGGGATTATATGCACCTATAGATGCAACAAATAACACTCGATAATATCAAATGATGAATTGGTTATGTCTAGTAGAGTCGGAAGTAAAGTATGAGTTAAATTTGCATTTTCTTAGTTTGTTGCCTCATTTTCACATGAATGCACATGAGGAGCCTAATGCATTCAAAGGGGACTTTGAGTTGTTCTGTACTAACCTTAGGAATCATAGGGTTAGCTAAGACAACATTAGGCTCAAAGCCCTTCCTTTTGCCTTGAAAGATAAGGTTTATTATTGGATGAAGAAACTGGAGGTGTTGTAACTACAAATGTGTTGTTCAATGACCTATTATTGAATAAGTTATACCCTTTGAGTAGAATAAACTTTATGTGATCATGCATCAATAGTTTCTCCTAAATCCCTAATGAAGCATTCTATGATACATGGGAGAAATTCAAAGATTTCTTACACAAGTGTCCTTGTCACAGATTAGAGACTATTGTCTTGGTTGACTCAGTGTATTCCAATCGAAACTATGAGGTTCATGGTTTAGTTAGTGTTGCTTGTGGAGGTGGGTACACTTCATATGGTGCAGACACCATCTGGAAGGTGTTCGAGAGTATGGCCGAGACCAGCTGAGCATAGACAATGAAGAGAGCTAAGACAGACAACTCACTACCACTTTTACCAAGAGTAGGAGTGAGGGCTAATATCGATCCTTCTAACATCAGTATTATAGTATTGGACATTCAAGCCCATGACGAGCCATTACCATGGCCATCTTAATTATCATACATTTGTTGATTCAATTGTTGAATCACATATGTTGTCGCTTGGATGAATATCTAAAGAGTTAGATTGAGGACTTATCAAGTTTCGTCAAACGGTTGTTAAGAGAGAATCTCAAGTCTGAGAAGGAGATGGCAATCCTTTCTCTAAAGGCTAATATCTAACCAACCTCTTGATGCAAGTCCTCTTCATAGAAATAGAGATTCAGAGGTGTTAGATAAGTTAGGTCAAAGATTTGACTTAACAAGATCGAGATAACCAAAGACCTATGTCATATGTTATCACGATATAGGCACACATCCTCTAACTGGAGACAAATGTGTTACTATATGTCTGAGTATGTACATTTGGCAAAGCGATAGGTGGATGACTTAATCAAGGTCTATACACGGACGTGTTGGTGTTCATACAAGGGCATATGAGTAATATGATCCCTAAAAGAGAATATACATGTTCGTTACTAAACGGAAAGACATTTGCTCATTCACAAGATTTTAGGAAGGATCAAATTTCGTGCGCAGTTGCCTTGCTTTGGAAGCTTGACTGAATTTGTATGGTTTGTTATATGTTTTTGGAATGTATATAATCAACACAAAGGTATGATATAAGCTTTTGGAAAGTATACAATCAATACTGACTCCCAATAATCAAATGAGAAACTAAATGATAAAATCCTGAAGAAGACAATCTAAAAGAGATCTAAAACTTCGAGTTTATTATAGGTCTTTGAGTATGCAAGATGTAGAAGTATTAGAAAAAGCTAAGGGTGATGAGATCATGAACGATTGTATAACCACGACGCTTCCATTCCGAGGGAGTGATAAAACGGGTTCATATTTTAGTGACTCTTCTCAATAAAGAAGTAATCTAATCTTGGTTTAAATGTTGGACAGTGATTTGAATGTGTAGATTTGCGGTTTCGATTTAATCAAACATCTAAGAGAGGTTCTTGAGATCTGAATTTGAGATATGATCTCATTATCCAAGTTACTATAAGTGGAACAGTTCAATCACCCTATCATTATCTCCAAGTATAAATGGAGACAATGCATTATCCTTGAAACAGTTCAAGGATAATTTCACGGTTGACATATGTATCCGAGCATTGAGAAAATAGATAATTAAATGTGATTCAATTATCATAAATAATGTGAATTGGATTTGTATTATTTGGACATATAAAGAGAGTTATCTAGGATAATTAAATGTGATTTAATTATCAGTGATGCGAATAATGTGAATGTGATTCGTATTTTTTGGTCACATGAGAATAGAGATCCAAGATGATTAAATATTATTTAGTTTTCAAGGACGAATAATGTGGATATCACTATCCACAATAATCATGGATATTATAAAGATGATTTATATATGATGGAGATATTGATTTGTAAATATAATTACAAATTATATGTTTTTGTGAATTGGATTCACAATAAACAATTATTTGTAAATCTAATATACATATTATAATGGATATATGAACGTAATTCGTATTTATCCTTGGCATGATTGGTGTTTTTCAAAAATTTAATTAGAATTTTTTATGTGAAGATAAATGCAATAACCGTTGTTGCATTTTATCTAATATAATAAATATATATTAATGAAGGAAACCCGAACAACAAGATGGTCGTCCACCATGACCAAGTTGAAGGGGGGTATTGCTGGACATGTAAGCCCACGACGAGCCTTTATGCAATAAAAGTTATTGCAAATATCATTCCCTGATCTGAAATGAAGAATAACTAATTTGCATAATAGGTCCCTCAGTACTATTAAGGTTATGTACCATGTCCATCTTAATAATCATACAACTGTTGATTCAATAATTGAATCATAGAGGCTGGTGCTTGGAAGAATATCTAAAGCGTTAGATTGAGGACTCATCAAGCACCGTCAAATGATTGTTAAAAGATGATCTTCAACCTGAGTAGGAGATGGCAATCCTTTCTCATTTGGGCTGATATCTGCATAGGAATAGAGATTCGGAGGTGTTAGACTAGTTAGGTTAAAGACTTGACTTAACAAGATCGAGATAACCAAAATCCTATATCATATGCTGTCATGATATAGGCACACATCCTCTGACCGGAGATAGATCTATTACTATATGTCTGAGTATGTACATTTGGCAGACCAATAGGTTGATGACCTAATCAAGGTCTATACACAGGCATGCTTGTGTGCATATAAGGGCATATGAGTAATACGATCTCTAAAAGGGATCATACAGGTTAATTACTGATCCAGAAGATATAAGCTCACTCATGAGATATTGCGAAGAATCAAATTTCGTGCACGGTCGTCTTGCTTTGGAAGCTTGACTGAATTTGTAGGTTTGATATATACTTTTGGAAAGTATATGATCAAGACCTAGGTATGATATATGCTTTTGGAAAGTATATGATCGATACTAACTCCCAATGATCAAATGAGAAACTTGCTGATAAAACCCTGAAGTAGACAGTGTAAAATAGATCTTATACTTTGGGTTTATTATGGGTCTTCCAATATGCAGGATCTACAGGTATTAGGAATACCTGAGGGTGATGTGATCATAAATGATTGTATATCCATGATGCTTCCATTCCTAGGGAGTGATAAAATGGGTCTGGATTTTAGCGACTCCTCTTAGTAGACAAGTAATCTGATCTGGGTCCAATTGTTGGACATTGATCTGAATGTGATTCAGATACAATGAGAAGAATAGATTTGCAGTCTTGATTTAATCAAGCATCTACGAGAGGTCCGCAAGATCTGGATTTGAGATGTGATCTCAATATCCACGTCACTATATGTGGAACAATGCAATCGCCTTGTCCTTATCTCCAAGTATCCACGGAGAAAGTGCATTATCCTTGAAAGAGTTCATGGATAATTTCATTGTTGATATATGTATCCGAGCATTGAGAAAATTGATAATTAAATATGATTTAACTATCATGGATAATATGTATTTGATACATATTATGAGGAGAGTTATCTGATATAATTAAATATGATTTAATTATCAAAGATGTGAATAATGTGACTAGGATTCATATTATTTTGGCACATGAGAATAAAGATCCAAGATGATTATATACGATTTAATTATCATGGGTATGAATAATATGGATAACACTATCCATATTAATCATATATACTATAAATTTGATTTATAATATATTAGAGAGAGCATATTGTGATTTATATTTGTTAATTGATTATTGATGTGAATTGAATTCACATTAGATGATTAATTAAAATATAATTTACATTTTGTTTTGGGATGTGAATTTGATTCACATTTTTCCAATGGCATGATTACAATATTTCACAACATATTTATGAATTATTGTTTGTGAAATAATTCATGACAATTGTTGTTGGTAGCCATCCCCCCTTTTTAGGAGATATGGTTTATCTCCTCATTATCTCCAAGGATAATTAATTGATTTGATTTGAATTTAAATATATTGATTTAGCGATATATATTAAATTAAATTAAATTAATTGTTGTTTTGTTTTACAACAACATCATAGCCATTGAAAGAAACACAAATCAATCTCAACCATTGATTGTGTCTTGTCCATGGATTGGGATCCATGGACTCCCAAAACCCTATATAAGAAGAGGCATCCATTGCTCTCCAAGAAATACAAAATTAAATGCTCTATTTCTCTCTTTTCTCTATACGCCAAGCCCCTCTCTCTCTCTCTTATAATGGCCGTCCACCATGGAGCAATTGTGAGATTCGTCATCGACGTAGCATCGTCGTTATGCTGCCGGATCATCTACTCATTGATCTCCATCTTCTTCGGTGTGTCTCGCTCGTGAAGAAGATGTTGAATCTTGTGTGACGAAATAAGGAGATATGCCGCTTAAATCATCAACATGAATTGTGAGGAGCACGCGATTCATCCCCGCGCTTGCAAGCGTCTCCTCCGTTGGATCGGACTCGAGACATGAGGTCTCTTGGTTTAGAGACTCGATCACAACCACGCTTCAAGAGGTAACCCAAGTACCTATTTGTGGTTTAGATGAAACGATCCAAGAAGTATTCTTGGATCATCTGGTTTCATCATATGAATTTTTTTTAATTCTGTTGCATCGAGCGACTAGTACGACTAGTCGCTCCCGATCGCATAAGATGCGATCCTCACTCTTCCGTGATGCGCTTGAGGATTTATAACCATATCCTTCAAGTGGTATCAGAGCCAAGGTTATCGAAGCTTTTGTATGAGATCCATGAACCTGCGAAGATTTGGGCTCGTTTGGGTTCGTCAAGATTTTAGCATTTTAATTTTCGCAGTCCTATTATGTGATAAAATTTAGGCCCTTTTAAAAATGTTTAAACATGAATTTTTAAATTGTATAATGTTTCCCGTTAATTAAGGAAACAATAGGATTTGAGTTTGCATGATTTAGAATCTGATAACTCAAGTTATGATGTTTTTAATAACCATATATCCATTGTTTCGGGGATGGTGATCAGTGACGTAATTAAAGAGTTAATTATGGGTTCTAAACACATGGAAATACATAATATCAATTGGGTTCTATTTTAGATCAAATTGGTGAATAAAATAAATTTAGTTTAAATAAATTGGATTTAAATTGATCGAGTTATATTGATTTTAGTGAGTAGGGGTCACTGTTGGAAGTTAACAAACTTGATCATGAACCTTGTGATTGTCATTCAAATAAATTACTAGAAATTAATTGTTAATTTTATGAAATAATTATTGATAAATATTTGTGAAATATTTAAAGATTATAATTATTTCCTTGAATGACATTGCATTAACCAAAATGATAAGATAGTTGATCTCGATCACAATTGGTTAATATGAATTTCCAACGAACATTGTTTTCTTAAAAACTCCAGTTTATCCTACAATAGTTGTTGTACAACTTTTACATGCAAAACCTTGTTTGTTGAATAGGATTTGATTTGTTTAGCAAATCTCCTTATAATATTATCAAAATGGTTTTGACGAATATTATTATAGTATAATTTTTATTGAAAAACCCATCATCATCTCTAGTACAAAGTGATCTATTTTGCATTATCCTTTCCTGAGGCGGATATGGTGTCTAGTCGTGGACCGTTGGGGGTAGCAGGTGCACCATGTGCGGTCTGTCCCACTCCCTTCGGTATTGGCCATGACAACGGGTAGGGTTGGTATAATGCTTAAGAAATCATGATGTATTTCTAATTATTAAAATTTGAAATAATATATATTTGAGATAATACCATAATTCAAGTAACAACTAAGAATGTTTGTTGGATATTAATTGGAACATTAGTTTAATTGGTTTCCAATTAAAATCAAGACACTTTATTATAAATAGATGTGTTAGTTTCCTTGAAAGAATTAATTGTTATAAATATGATTCATAATGACTAATTAGAATTTGAATATGATATGGAGGATCACATAAGCGACATCCATGGTCTCCCGTCAAGGCGAAGGGTTCCGTCGCCAGATATTGTATGTAGGAGATGCATGTCCGAAGTGACAGCTCCTGCATACATTCCATTTGGATCGGGCTCTTCGCTCCTCGAAAAAGTAAGGTCGTATACGTAGGGACCCCAATATAGGGTCCTGATACTATTGGGGCAATATTGGATTGCGTATAGCGAGTATTAAGCATGTTGACGGTTGGTTCAATTAATGACGTGTCAACGTCACCTTAGGGGTGGTGGGCTCGGGTTTCAAAGATCGAATTGGGAGATGCAAGTTGGACTTGCAAGGAGGAATGTTTCCGCTTCTTTTTATCCGAGTTACAGGTTCTCATATTATTGGGATGTAACAAAGATATGGAAGGAGACCCTAGATCTTACTTGAGATATAATGGTAAGTATATCTCTTACATTGAATGTAATTAAGGGAATGAACTTTCAGTGTTGACAAGACAAGACAACTTTGATATAAAAAATCTTAAATCAAAGTAAAATATGTATATATATACACTTATGCAAATTTCTTATTTCAGATAATCCTTCATTAAACCGACTCAATGTTATACTCAATAATAACCGGTAAAATATCTTGGATTGGACTCATGATCTAGATATTGTACTTGCAGTTGGACACATAGTGTATGTGGCTGCAATGTGCAAGTTTCCTCATAATAATGAGGAATGACAATTAAATAAACAATAGATCTACAACCCCTAGGGTTTGTATGTCTCTATAGTCTTGATATCATCAAATGTACTTTGGAAAGTGACATGTCGATGATGATCATAATTGTCAATTAATCCTTATAAAATCTAAGAAGATATTATGGCATACATATGTGCTCTTGACATTTATCATGAATGACATGGTTCACTGCATCATGTAGAACGGTAGATCTATAAGAGATAATGTATTCAAAATGTTTGAATACCTACCTTAACCAATGTTTTAAGAGTATAGATGGATGTAGACATGATGAGTGTCATCATTCTACTGTTTATACTCTAGTCATTCATGAAGCTTTATAATATTAATATTGTATGAATTTAATGAAGCATGTAAAAATGTTGGAATGCTCATTGAATTCTTTTGAATTTAACATAAGAGATCCTTAGTCATCAGCAATGGTTGTTTATAGATAATGGGAGCACAGTGGAAGCATGGGTCAGACCCAAGATGAGAAGGATATTCAAAGAGTTGATCGTACTTCTATGACTTCCATAAGATGAATGCCAATACTGCAATAAGTTGGTGTGTTGATAGTATGACTATCAAGTCTGTATAGAATCCTTAGAGGACTTGGATAGAGCATCAGAATAATCTACATAAATCATTGATATTGACTTGTTTATTGAATAAGATAAAGCCTTATAATTGTATCTCAATCTTCTAACAACACTTTCAATGGGTTGCATTTGTTTTAGAAGACTGGAGAATTTGATCTTCATGTTTAATAGTCATCTACATGGATTTTGATGCAATTGTTGTAACAATCTCTATTGGATATATGGACTTCATATTTTCAGTGGGAGAGCCCTTTGTCTTAGAGAATGTCTCTATGATCTAGATATAAGAATACACTCATAGTTTATTTCTAAATGTTGGAAATAGACATGAATTCTGGAATAAACCTATCATAAAGAGCTATGATGGATATATTTCATATAGTAATCTAGCATCTAGTGGACTATACTAAATTATAATATTAATGAGAGGTTCATTAAACCTTTAAAAGATCATTATGAGGATGAAGATCATTTAACAATGATCTGGCATCAAACCTTGGATATTTATCTGTTGATTTAATCAATAGACTTGTAAGAGTTGAAAATTTATAATGTCTAAAATTTCAAAGCTTACATACTTATGAATATTGTATTCAAAGTAAAATTTCCAATACACCCTTCTATGGGAATGGTGTTAGATGTCGAGGAATTCAGGATCTCATACATATTGATGTATGCAGATCATCTATATCATAGTAAACATTATGGATATGTGATATCTATTGATGATTATGTATGATATGAGATTTCTTCTCTTCACCTAAGAAATCTTTGAAGTGTTCAAAGATCTCACAATTTTGGTTTAGAACCAAAGTTTGAAGAAAGATGAAATGAATTTGATGTAACCTAGGTAGCTTGTACATGTTAGGTAAACTCAAAGAATACGTTATGGAGATATGCATATCATTTCTATCTCACTCCTCCTGATAAACCTAAACTCAATAGAGTTGTAGGGAGATACAATTGGATCATGTGTGACATGATTTGATCAATGATGAATTTTAGAATAATTATCTCTTAGTTTCCAGGTATGTATGTAGTAGAGACTACATTTTATATCCTTAATAAGATTCCATGCAAGTAAGATGAAATTGAGCAATAAAGAGTGCTACTTCATTATGAAAATAAAGGATGGTATTGGATACCTACTTTTTTATGACCTTGAGATTCTTAAAGGATCTCGACTCTGAGAATGTTATTCTTAGAGGATTGAGATTCTTGAGAATCAGGATAAAAAATGAAGTAAAGGAACTCATTGAATCTTGAGATGATAATGAGTCTCCTGAAATCGGAGACCAAAAGGACAATTAAAGATGAAACATTAATACATCTTCAAATGAGTTTGAGGATGTATTCCATGTGTCAGTTAAGTTTGACAATGATCGGATTTCATGTGATGAAGTTCTTGAGGATCATGACATGGAAAGATAGATTTTAGCAATAAAGTCTAAAGTATACTTCATACAAAAGTGTCGTATATGGACCCTCGAGGATCCACCTATAAGGGTAAGACCCGTTAAGGTCTAAATGGATCTTCGAGAGAAAGAGGGAATCTGATGAGAAGATAGAGACCTTCAAAGCATGGTTCGCAGCCATGAGCTACACACCAGAAGGGAAGACATTACTTGCAATGATACTTGCTCTTCAGTAACCATGCTTAAACCCATCGGATTATTTCTCATTGTAGCTACACAACTTGGCTTTGACATCTTCAAGATGGAAGTCAAGACTACATTCCTCTCTGAGGATATTCACATGAAATAGCCCCATGGCTTCATAGTTGAGGAAAGCAAGATGTGCAAGCTAAAGAAATCCATCTATGGACTCAAAAAAGCTTCTTGTAGCTGGAACATAAGATTTAATGAAATTATAAATGTTATGATTTCAGATAGAATCTTGATGGACCATATGAAGCTTAGTGTGAGTGCCATTGTGTTCATCATGCTAAATGTAGATAATATCCTAATCATTTAAAATGAGATAGATAATAATAAGTGTTTTATTATATGGTTGTTCCATAACTTGAGATATGATCTCAAGGATGCCTCTTGGATCTTAATTCTGAAGGTGTTCAGAAGCATAGAGAAGAGGGTATTCGGACTGTCACATTAGTAGTACACCTTGAACATATTCCATTTTCTGGAATATTCTAAGAAAGGCTTCCATCCCTTAAGATATGCTACTGACCTATCTGAAGGGTTAGCACCTCAAGGAGTTGAGGAAGTGAATGCTAAAACTAGTTGCCCTTGTGCATCAGTTACGAGAAGCCGAGAGTATGCTAGATGTATACAAAAGCCAAATACCTGCCATGCAGTGGGAGTAGCAAAGTGTTGCTATTCCTACTATGGAGATAAAAACACTTGATTGCAGTAATAACAAAATCTTCAAAGGTGATGAGACTTAGAGATAGTGATATCTAAGTCTTATCTTCAAGAAGTTTAAGACATTGTAAGATAGTGACCTATAAGGGTCTTAACTGTAGATACCTTAGGAGATGGAGATCTCCAGGAATAAGGGTATTCTGATAAGGATTATGGAAATACTGGTTATAATAATGATTGAGCAATAGTGTCAAGGACACTATAATTGCTTTAACAAGATTGAGTATTGGTTGCATAAAATGCAACATTCGCATTGCATGCGAGCACTATTGCTAGGAGATATGCAAGTGCCGTAAAAGGACTTGGCGTAGTCTTTTGGAACAGAATGATTGATCAACTTACCTATTATTTCTCTAAATAGACTATGATTATCACATGAGTGTGGGTTTAAAGATTAGCCCATTAATGGATCTTTGGGCTAGTGGGAGATTGTTGGACATGTGAGACCATGGTGAGCCATTATGCAATAAATGTTACTGCAAATATCATTCCCTGATCTGAAATGAAGAATAACTAATTTGCATAATAGGTCCCTTAGTACAACTAGGGTAATTTTCCATGGTCATCTTAATAATCATACAACTATTGATTCAATAATTGAATCATAGAGGCTGGTGCTTGGATGAATATCTAAAGAGCTAGATTGAGGACTTATCAAGCACCGTCAAATGATTGTTAAGAGATGATCTCCATCCTGAGTAGAAGATGGCAATCCTTTTTCATTTAGGCTGATATCTAACCGACCTCTTGATACATGTCCTCTGCATATGAATAAAGATTCGGAGGTGTTAGATGAGTTAGGTCAAAGAGTTGACTTAACAAGATCGAGATAACCAAAGTCCTATATCATATGCTGTCATGATATAGGCACACATCCTCTGACCGGAGACAGATCTATTACTATATGTCTGAGTATGTACATTTGGCAGACCAATAGGTTGATGACCTAATCATGGTCTATACATCGGCGTGCTGGTGTGCATACAATGGCATATGAGTAATACGATCTCTCAAAGGGATCATATAGTTTCATTACTGAATCGGAAAATATGAGCTCACCCATGAGATATTGGGAAGAATCAAATTCTGTACACGGTCGTCTAGCTTTGGAAGCTTGACTGAATTTGTAGGTTTTATATATACTTTTGGAAAGTATATGATCAAGACCTAGGTATGATATATGCTTTTGGAAAGTATATGATCTATACCAACTCCCGATTATCAAATGAGAAACTTACTTATATAACCCTGAAGTAGACACTGTAAAATAGATCTTATACTTTGGGTTTATTCTGGGTCTTCCAGTATGTAGGATGTACAGGTATTAGGAATACCTGAGGGTGATGTGATCATAAATGATTGTATAACCATGATGCTTCCATTCCTAGGGAGTGATGAAACGGGTCTGGATTTCAGTGACTCCTCTTAGTAGAAAAGTGATCTGATCTTGGTCAAATTGTTGGACATTGATCTGAATGTGATTCAGATACAATGAGAAGATTAGATTTGCGGTCTTAATTTAATCAATGATCTATGAGAGGTCCACAAGATCTGGATTTGAGATGTGATCTCAATATCCAAGTCACTATACGTGGAACAATACAATCGTCTTGTCCTTATATCCAAGTATCCGCGGAGAAAGCGCATTATCCTTGAATGAGTTCATGGATAATTTCATTGTTGATATATGTATCTGAGCATGGAGAAATTTGATAATTAAATATTATTTAACTATCATAAATAATATGTATTTTATTCACATTAAAAGGAGAGTTATCTAAGATAATTAAATATGATTTAATTATCAAAGATGTGAATAATGTGAATGCGATTCATATATTTTGGCACATGAAAATAAAGATCCAAGATGATTAAATACAATTTAATTATCATGGGTATGTATAATGTGGATAACACTATCCATATTAATCATATATATTATAAATGCGATTTATAATATATTAGAGAGAGCATATTGTGATTTACATTTGTTAATTAATTATTGATGTGAATTCGATTCCCATTGGATGATTAATAAAAATATAATTTACATTTTTTTTGGGATGTGAATTCGATTCACTTTTTTTCAATGGCATGATTACAATATTTCACAAGATATTTATGAATTATTGTTTGTGAAATAATTCACAACAATTGTTGTTGTAAATCCTGGAGATATCATGAGATAAGAGTATCTCCTGAGATAATGAGATCTCACGAGATAATGATATCTCATGAGATGTTGATAGCCATTCCCCCCTTTTTAGGGGATATGGTTTATCTCCTCATTATCTCCAAGAATAATTAATTGATTTGATTTAAATTTAAATATATTGATTTGTCGATATATATAAAATTAAATTTATTTAATTTTTGTTGTATTTTTACAACAAGATTATAGCCATTGAAAGAAACACAAATCAATCTCAACCATTGATTGTGTGTTGTCTATGGATTGGGATCCATGGATTCCTGAAACCCTATATAAGAAGAGGCATCCATTGGTCTTCATGAAATACAAAATTAATGAATGCTCTATTTCTCTCTTTTTTCTACATGCCAAGCCTCTCTCTCTCTCTCTCTCTCTCTCTTTCTTATAGTGGCCGTCCACCATGGAGCCATTGCGAGAGTCGTCATCGACGCAACATCGTCGTTATGTTGCTGGATCATCTACTCATGGATCTCTATCTTCTTTATTGTGTCTTGCTCGTGAAGAATATGTTGAATCTCATGTCACGAGATATGGAGATCCGCCGCTTGGATCATCAACATGAATTGTGAGGAGCACGCGATTCAACCCCGCGCTCGCAAGCATCTCCTCCGTTGGATCGGACTTGAGACAGGGGGTCTCTTGGTTTAGAGACTCGATCGCAATCACAATTGAAGAGGTAACCCTAGTATCTATTTGTGGTTTAGATGAAACGATCCAAGAAATGTTCTTGGATCATGCGGTTTCATCATATGAAATTTTTTTTAATTCCGTTGCATCGAGCGAGTAGTGCGACTAGTCGCTCGCGATCGCATACGATGCAATCCTCATGCTTCCGTGATGCGCTTGAGGATCTCTCACCATATCCTTCATGTATGATTGATAAACCTAAAATTTGCTAATAGTGTGGAATTAATTTTTGAATTTTATTGCAGTCAGGAAAAGTCAGAGTTAATAAAAAACTACGTAATTCTCAATTAAACACAAGCGATCTTTTTTTTAACTTGCAAGCCCAAGGTCGAACTCAGGGAGGCCACTGTCTCCATAGGTTTATTTAAAGTCGATATGGAGATTAGGTCTTCAAATATGCAATTTTTTAATTTTTAAATATAATTAAAAATGCAACGCAAATTTCAGACTAGTTTAAGGGTTAAAATGCAAATTATGTTCAATTCAAGTCAAAAAATCCTCAATCGTATCCAGAAGTTGAATAATGACGAAATTAAGCTACAACATTGATTTAGAATTTTTCAATGCAAAATAAATTAATTATGAATTAAACTATGTAGACCAGGCGAATTTGAGTAAATTATTTTTAATAAATACCTAACATCAATATTTTCCAAAAATTAAGTTATCGTAGACATGTGTATTTGAGAGGAATCCATGATAACTTTTAACTCATAAAAATACTATGTGAGGAATAAATTAAAAATCAATTAATAATTTCACCATGACCTTTATATGCTTGCTAAAGTGATAATTTTTTGGCACAACGTAAAACAACCAAAAATCTAGCTACTGCGAATGTTTTATAATTTTTTGAGGAGCGAGTAATTTAACAGTAACTAAATAGCATGTATTCGATAATGATACAATTTCCCCTAGGATAATGATATTAATCAAAACACAGCTTATAAAAATATATCAAATTTCCATAGTTACAGAGCATGAATGGTTCTATGATGAGCACTTTTTAAAATTATAGAATGATAATGAATGAGAGTTCGAATTAAAATGCAAATACAAGGTTCTATATGCAAACATAGGGATAAAATCAATAAAAAATGCAAATAGGACATATATGAAATTACCTACACCTGCACACGTATTTTATGTAATTTTCTCAAGCATGCGCATGTGTCACCCGTTACTTTAATGGAGAGGACTTGTACGTAATTTCTAGGAACATCAAGGGATAGGTGCATTTTTTATCCTTCTCGCATGCCACACGTGTTCTCCAAGCAGGGACTTCTTTGTAAATGCGGAGAAGGGCAGGGAATGCCTTGCAAATAATCCACGCCCCATGTGCTCCTCACGTGGGGGGAGATAAGGTCAAGGCAAGGCACACGTTGGGCACGTGAGGGGGTATTGAGACCCTCTCCCTCTTCGTTCCTCCTGTTGCGATGGAAGGTGGTGGAGGCCTGGTCGCAGGCGTCCGCGAGGAGCTGGCGGCATCCCACCAACAGGAGAAGGCGCAGCTCCAACGAGTATAGTGGATGGAGTGGTGCCTGGCTGGAGCTGCGGTTGTGGCCGGTGCATGGGGGCGTTGGATGCAAGGGCAGATGGACAGCCGTCTGGATGGAGTGGTCGGTGAAGAGCAACGATGGCACTCCGGGTTTCTTTGATGGTGATCCAGCTGCTGGTGAGGCTGATTGAGGCCTATGAGCACGTGGAGGGCGAAAGGTCGACACACGACCTTGCTCGTCAGAGCTGCTCCTGAGTACACGAAGGTCAAGGGTGCGGAGGTAGGCTACGTGTTAGCTGCAGATGTCGATGGTGATACAATCAGTGGGTGGACGGAATGTACGGAGGAGTTGGAACTCCGAGTTGGAGGGCGATGATGTTAGAGTTCCAGTTGCTGATGGTGGAGCAAATATTCCCTCGGTTGTTGATGGATGCGGGCCGACGGTTGGGTTGACAATACTGGAAGTGAGCGAGCGGAGTACAACCAATGTGATCAACGGGGGTGTAAGGAGAGAGGTGAAGTATGCGCTATAGGTGAAAATAGGGGAAGTTAGCCTCTGAACAGGGGGATCTAATCTATTTGTTTAATCTATTTGTTTTGCTGGAGTGAATTCTCAAATAATTGTTAAAAAAATTAAATTAGATAAAAAATAGCTTTACCTTCGCAATAGGTGATTTATCCATGAAAGTGCAATTGCTTTTGCGATTTGATGGATGGAGGACAGGGAATCCAGGAGGGAGAAACTATTAAGAGAAATGGAGAAGAAAGGAAATGAAGGAGGGAGAAGAACAAGGCAAGGAGAAGAATAGAGAAGGAGAAGGAGAGAGGAAAAGGAGTCTACCTGCTACTGGAGGAAGATGCCTAGGAGGAGAAGGCTCTCGTAGAGAGCCCTCGTCGTCGCTCTAGAGTCGGTAAATGCCTGAGCTCGAGTAGTCGTGTTTATCCGCTGCAGCAAGGGGTGACTCCCTTGGATCTCACCTGAAGTCGGGGGCTCGTCGCACGAGCCTTGCAACCTACTGTTGTCACCTGGAGGTAGCGGCAAGCTCGCTCCTTTCCTTTTAAAAATGGCGTATGATGTGCAAGGAGGTGGTGGAGCCCCTTTTATAGTCGGTTGCGGTCAAGCAAGAAAGGCAAAGTAGAGATGGGATTGCGGGGAGAAAGGAGGAGAACGATGAGGAGTCATGCGCAAGGGAGTGGGCGACGTCTGCTTGTCAGTCGTGGGATGATGCGGATGAGTGGGCAGTTTCGTGCGAGAAGCGAGTTGGGGGGGCTGGAAGATGCTTGGAAATGCAGGTACGTGGGGAGGGAGAGACGTGTGTGGAAGGAGTTACGTGAGTGGCATGGTGTAGAGAAAAGAGGAGGGAGAATGAGGGAAGATGGTGCCACGTGGCATGCGTGGAAGGAGGGCACTTGGCGAGTAGTTTTTTAAAAAATAAATAATATGAATAAAATATAAAATAATAATAATAATAAGAATTAGTAAATAATAAATATTGAAGTAATTAAATTTATTAAAATAATTAAAATAAAGATAAAAATTAAGTAGAGTAAATAACTAAAATGAATAATAATTACAATAAATAAATAATAAGTAAATAAAATAAATAAATACATGTGACACGTGGAGGTTTCAGGAGTTGTCACGTATCTCTCCCAAAAAAAATGAAAATTAAATATAAATAAAAATAAAAAGAAATAACAAAAGTGGTCAAATCAAAAAGTACCTACATGAAAGTTACTCTTCTTGACGAGATATAAAACTTTTGTGAAGGATTAAAAATAAAATGAAATCATATACAAAAAAAGTTTTTTAAGTGGTATCTTGTACGTATTAAACACCGTATTTTTATCTTTTGCATATTTTTTAGTCAATTTTAAAATAAAAATCCAAATAAAATAGATATTATACGAGGCAAATAATTACAACTTAATGTAAGTTTTTCTGATAATAAAATAATAACAGTGAAGGGTATTTTCGTCAATATATAGAACATACAATAGGGGCCCAAAACCCAAGTTTCACATCCGATCTCTGATTTTTTTGAAATTGGTCTTGTTTTGAAGGTCGTCGAATGTATTTTACTTTAAAAATGAGTAAACCAAAATTGTACATAGTATGAGAGAGATATGTGCATTTTAAGGTTCTTAATCTCAAACTTGGATTTGGGTTTTATTGGTTCATTTTACAAGTCATTATTTTTTAGTATTTTTCTTTATTGATGTTAGTAATGTATACACTATAGAGTTGATTTTATTGGATTTGGAGTTAGTATCAAATAAGTGAATTTAGCTAATATACAGGTGAATATGTACAAGGGTGATGAATCACAAATTCATCAACCCCTTATACTTATACCTTGCTCGTCCCGAACAACTAAAATTGAGTGCAAACGTAAAATGGTTTTGGGCTCACCAAGGACATAAAAAGGTGAAAATGGAGCTTGACTCAACCTTTGGATTAATAATGTGGCGGGACCTTATTAGGAATTGAATTCAAGTCGCTTCAATAGTCAGATCATAACAGATCCTCATATGCAAATTCTGATAACTATGAATCTTACTTGTACCTTTCTAAGGCAAATTTATCTCTACACATTAAAAAGGCAAAGAAATAGCCTCCTCTAACAAGGTAACTCTAATTCCCCGGTCTAATAACTCTTTCCTCGAGGAGTGGGGTATTTCCTTCTATGTTCAAGTGCAATCGGCTCAAGAAGAAGGGGGTAGATAGAAGAATGGATGGTAGCCAGTGTAGCTACCTATCCTAGGATGCTTGACCAGTGTAGCTAAGTCATACTGGTGCAAACTTATAAAACTTTGAAGCTCTTTTTTTGATGTACTTGTATATACAATACGGTAGACATTTTACTTTTCAATCAAAGCTGTCCACTTTTGGAGACTCCGCATTTTTTCTTTTCTTTTTTTGACATATATATACAAGGTGCAACATATACATAAGGAGTTTTTCTTCTTGATCCAGCAGACTATCCCTCTTTTGAAGCTATATCGCAACCCACGACATCCCGTCGTTAGACATCAACGCCACTAGACTAGGTTGAGATGCACTACTCTCCTTAGAGGAGGATGGATGCTTCCACCCGTATGCTACTCCAAGAAAAAAATATTCTACATCCTCACCACCTCATAAATGAAGATCTACGTGCATGGTGCTTGTCCAAGTTAGGTCACTGTCTAAAAGAATCGTCCATGTGTACGAAATATTCTAATTAGTGCAATCAAGATGACATGTGAACATAGACTTGTGGACTCAAAAAATTAAGTCACTCAACCTGACATGCAATGTGTATGAATGAAGTACATGAAGTTTTTTTTGAATGCACTGATGATATGTAGAATAAATAAGGAGATTTTTTCATTTTTTTGGATACCTCATATTTTACAACAAATTTTTACAAAGGTATTATTTACAAGAATTTTATACGTATTATACAAAGTATACAATACTATATAAGTATACATGTATTTTACAAAAAGTTTTTTTTCAATTTTTATACATCATGTAATTATTGCATAATATATACAAAAATATGTGATAGTACGAGTTATGGATAAAGTATATATATAATATATACACACTCCTATACTTAGTGTATGTTATGTCCTCAGAGCACGAAAAGCGAGGAAAAAGACATAGCTCGTGCTAAGCGTAGGAGAGCTAAAATAACAAAAGTATAGAAGTAGACCTCCCCCCCCCTAAACTTAGGCTCTAGTCAGCCTAAAGTGTAGAAGAAGAACAAAAATGGGGTGGACAAGGTTAAAAGGGGAAATGGATGAGTATACACAGGACGGGCATCGGTTCCCCCTATACATAGGTTCTTATCAGCCTAAAGCAAAGGAAAGGTTTGGGAATGAGAACAGATGGGATCTAGAGAATATTCAAACAGATTGTGATCTGAATCTTTTTGATGTTGATGATGGCTAGAGATCACTGGTGCAAGGCTTCATGTGTGGCTCTATGTGTATCTCCTCAACGGACTAACTATTCATTTGGTTCAACAAAGTTTTTCAGAAGTTGTCCATTCACTAGGGATGTATGTGCTACATCTATAAGATCTGAGATCTCTATACATCCACTTTCACACACAAAATGAACTATAAATGTACTCGTCCACTTGTATTTGAGATTCCCTTGGAAAACCTTCAGCCTCGCATTGAACAACCATACCTACCTTGTAACTGTACACCAGACTGTTATTGTATGCTTGGTTTCTAATCTCCACATGTTCATTCAGATCCATCTCTTACTGTTTTTACCCTAGGTGTTAGTTCTAATTGACATTTTTTTCCCATGCTGATTTGTTCACTAACAGTGAGGGAAATGGCACGGATTCCCAAATACCATCCTGAATGGGGAGGTTACTAATGGTGTCATGTAAGCTTTCTCGTAGGCCCAAAGGACTTGATCAAAGATCTTAGACCAGTCCTTCCTGTTAGGGTGGACAAGTTTCTACAATATGGTCTTAACCTCCCTACTACCATGCCATCGGTCTGTGGATGGTAAGGACTAGCGACATGGTTCTCGATGCCCCCATCAGATATCAACACTTTGGGGACCCCGAACTATAAATGATATGATTTCTGATAAACTTACATATAGTCTTGTTGTCTACAGTTCGGGTCAGGATAGCCTCCACCCAAAACCATGGCTAACCGGGAATGGACCCATGAAGTGGATGCCTCGGGTGTCAAAGAGATCACAAATGATGACATGCCGCATTGACATCTCATCTTGGAACCAACTATTCCTTTCATTCTATGGCATACTGGGCACGACTTGACAAAGGTGAGAGCATTGCAAAATAGTGTCAATCAATATAAGCCACACTCAATACCTTCCATGCAATCCTCTTTTCGGATTGGTATCCTCCTGTCTCCAGACTATTGCAAAAAGTAAGGACACTCTGGTATTCCTCCTGATGAATACACCTCCTCCAGACACAATCTTGTCCTTCAAAGAAAAGGATTGGGTCTTCCCAATGTTAGTGTCTCATATCTGACATGAGAAAGTCTATACTGATCTTAGGCTAATCTTTGAGAACTTTCTTGGAGACAAGATAGTTCACTATATTGGCATACCATATGATTGAGTCGATAACAAAAATCGACACTTTAGGGATGGAGTCTCAAATAGGTGTATCATCAGATGCATCAAGAATCTTGAGACAGGAGAGGAGATCGACTACTACATTCTTCTTTCCATGTATATCTCTGACGTCCAAGTTAAACTCCAGGATAAGTAAAATCCACCTAAGAAGACCCGCCTTCACATCCTTCTTTTCCATGAGGTACCATAGTTTTGTATGGTATGTGAACACAAAAACCTTGGATCCAATGAGATGAGATCTGAACTTATCCAAGGCGAACACTATTGCAAGCATCTCGTTTTTTGTAACTATATAGTTGCATTGAGTAGGATCAAGAACTTTGCTTGCATAGTGTGTAGTGAACAACACACCATCCCTTCTCAGTCCCAACACAACCCCAACAGCAAATTTTGAGGCGTCCATCATGAACTGAAAAGGAAGACACCAATTTCGGGATTGTAGTATGGGGGCATGCATGATCATACCTTGAAGTACTTTAAAAGCATCAAGACATTTGCGATCGGCAATAAACTCCATGTCGTTACCTAAAAGCTTAGTTAGTGGTCAGGCGATCTTTATAAATCTTTCGTGAATCTCTTGTAAAATCCAACACACCTGAGGAACAACCGCAACTATTTTAATTTGGTTGGTGGTTGGAGTTGTGTGATCACGTCCACCTTGTCTAGGTCAACCTCCATTCCTCTATTGGAGATGATGCCCCAATAGAATCCCTCTGTCACAGTGAAGCGACTTTTCTCCTAGGAGAGCATCATATTTACCTCACAACATCGTTTGAGGACTCGGTCTAAATTTCTACGTCAGGAATTGAAGGAATTACCGTGGACTGAGAAGTTATCTGTGAAGACTTCCAGTAATTCACTGACCATCTCGGTGAATACAACAATCATGCACCTTTGAAACATACCGGAAGCATTGCAGAACCAAAGGGCATGCGCCTGAAAGCATAGGTACAAAGGGGGCATGTGAATATAGTTTTCTCCTAGTACTCAGGAGCAATAGCTACTTGGGTGTAGCTCGAGAACCCATTTAAGAAGTAGAAGAATTCCTTTCTCGCTAATCTTTCTAAGATATGATCTATAAATGGTGGGGGAAAATGATCCTTCTTCATTGCGTGATTCAAACATCTATAGTCCACACAAACACACAATGACATGGGTACTCGTGTCACAATCTCCTCTCCATACTCATTGGTGGTCGTTTGAATTCCCGACTTCTTCGGGACAACATGGATAGGCGCCTCCCACTCGGAATCAAAGATGGGATAAATAAAACCCGCATCGCACCATTTCTCGATTTCTTTCTTCACGACCTCCCGTAAATTTGGATTCAACATGCGATGTAATTCATGAGAAGGTTTGGCTTCATTCACAATGTAGATAAGATGCAAACACAAAGCGGGATTTATCCCGTGGAGATTGTAGATGCTCCAACCTATTGCCTTGTGGGTTTTCTCCGGGATCTCTAACAAGCAAGATTCCTGCTCCTCAATCAATCGTGAAGTGATGATGATTGAAAACTTCCTCTCTTGTCAAGCAATAAAGGAATATTTTAGTGTTTAGGGTAGTGGTTTGAGCTCAGGTAAAGTCTGTTCATTGTGAAAGTCTGGCTCAATCCATTATGGCTATGTGTAGATAGTGTCTAGATCTGTCTCTATGGTAACTACCACCAATTAATACGGCTCTAGAGTCAGATTGTCAAAAGTTAACAAGCACTCGGCAAAGCCACGTCCAACTCATCATCCTCAACTTTTGATTTCCTTAAGAGGGAATGACTGACAAGCCCAACTAGGCCTCTATGTCATCGAAGATGTAGGGGTGTGCACTCTCTGTATAATCTGTGCATGTTCTTACCTAAGTATCTTACAAATTGTCTCATGTACAAGGTTCTCTCCAGTGGATAGGGACTCATCGATGCTCGCTAGGTTCCCTCTCCATAGCCCTATGGTGTCTACTTGAACACAATTTACTTCTGAAGAAATGTACTCGGTGCTAGATTTGGAATATGGCCTATGGAACCTTATCTACTTCATCTCTAGTTCCTCATCTTGCATGGAGTTTGGAACTAAATTTTCACAACCTTATAGTAAAATAAGGCCCCTACTATCCTCATGAAGGCCCTTCCAATAATGATCTAGGAATCTCTCCAATTTTGAGGGGTCTCCATACCTATGACTGTAAAGTCCACCATGTAATCCCATCCCTCTGCATTGATGATAATGTTCCTCAATTCTCCCTTAGATCTCTTAGTGGATTTGTCTACACACCGAAGTAGGTCTCTCGATTTCCTAAGAGGTCCTAGATTTAGCTGCTCATAAAGGACAATTGGCATCAGATTATTTGAGGATCCATTATCTATGAGAGTGCATGCAAACGCAGTGTCATCGACATTACTCACCAAGTAATGGTCACCCATGTCGCTTTGGTTCCATGGAAACACGTTCTTAATGGTGCAAGTAGTAGCTAATGACAAAACGTGTTTCCCAACATTATCATAAAAAAGGATCTGACGTTCCAATAGGGAATATTTTGAATAGTACACCTGATTTCATGTCACTGTTGACCATGATTCAGGCAATTAAGGTTAGACTAAACCTGGGTGGGAATTGGAGTCCTTGGTACCATATGCTGATCCTGATGGTGTGAGACACAGTTCAGATATATCCTTATGTCATGGTAATCATTCTGTTTCTGCTGAACCATATCCGTTAAAAACTGGATGGCCAAGGTAAGGGACCCCAGATCACTCGTAGGTGGGGTATACTGCTGCTGACTAGTGGATGGGTGGTTATGTTTTCTATATTGGCCCTGTTGGCCCTACCAATATTGCAGTGGGTGGGACTCTGAGGTGTAAGGTGGTGGTGGGCCCTTCTGGCCCGAGTGGAATGTATGTTGTTGTTGATGCTGTTGTGGCTGGTATCCTTGTCCTGAATGAGATTACACAAAATGCAGTAAGGGATGGAGCTGGTTTCCGGGTAAGCTAGGGGGGATCGATGTGGTTGACCATTCCCTATCTCCAACTGTCTGTAGATGGGGTAATGGTTGTACCACATCCTGTTAATCTCAAACACCTGCGGAAGCTCCTCGTAGACTGAGTCCACCTATAGGTGTGAGTGTTGCTCATGATGGATGTATTGCTGCTCCTCAACCCAGCTGCTCTGACGCCCTTGTACATGATCCTATACTAGGTGAACTCGATGTGTAGGTGCATATGGTGCAGAAGGGCCAGGTAGTCATATCTTGGCTACCTTATCAGTTAATTCCTCCACTTTTTTTGGCAATCATGAAATCGCCTCTATGTGAGTGAACCTCCTGTGGATCTTCTCTACAATAGTGAGCTTATCGGCTATTATCCCCATGCTAGGGATTCGATCATCTATCAGATCTGCTAGAGTCCTCCTAGGTGACTCATGAGATAGGCCCAAGGGAGACACCTGATAAACCCTGGTGGCCTGAGATCTACCTGTTTCTACCATCTACTCTAGGATCCATCATATAACATCTTCATTCTTATTCAGATAGCTACCTCCATAGGTTGCATTCACTAACCCTTGCATTTCAGGGTCATGCCACAGAAAAGGTCTGGACTAGATCTCCTTGGTAATGCCCTGACAAGGGAATTTTTATGTTAAATCATTGAATCTATCACAGGCTTCATGAAACGGCTCATGGGGACCCTAGGAAAAACTAGTGATCCTTGTCCTAATCAGTTTAGGCCTACTGAGTGGGTATAACTTCTTCAAAAATATGTCTTTGAATTGCAATGTGGTTGCACATCTAACCTCGAGATTCTTCAACAAATGGGATGCCTTATCTCATAAGGCAAACGAGGTAGCCTTTATCCTGATGTAATCTTGTCCAACCTTAGGATGGCTAAGGTTGTTACACACAAAATTGAAGTCTTTCAAGAAAGCAATTGACTCTTTTGTTGCATTTCCATTAAACTTCGGTAGCAGCCCAAGGAATTGGGGCTTCAACTCAAATGCCTCTGGTGGTACCTCAGGTATGAGCCAATTGTGTAACTCATTCTCTGCTGGGTTATAGGCATCTACCATCGGTCTATCTATTCCAGCCACATCAATCAACTGTCCAATCCTAGCCATAAGATATGCATTAAGCTCCTCAACTCTAGCTAAACGGGCAAGGATTTGCTACATGGGGTCATCTCTATGTTCCTCTTCAACATGGTTTCTCTTAGGAGGCATCTTGGTCTTGGGTTTTTATCTTCTTCTCCTAATTCAACAGTGTGGTCAATATTAGAAGAAGATTTAGGAATGAAGATATTCTCACTAAGGCGAAGGTCTTCCTCGGTGATATGACATGGGAGAAAAGGACTAGTTTAAGGGTGATCATCTAGAGAATGAGAGATCCTGAACTTGAGAGGGTCATGAGATTGGGTTGGCCCAAGTTGCGCTCGGGACGATGAAGACGTACTTATTGAGGGGTTCAATGAGAGGTTCATGAATCCAGAGTATATATCCCACTAGTCAATCATCTTTGATGGCAAAAGAATAGATGAGAGCAAGGTATTCAATGAGGCGCTAGTTATACGATGCATGCAAATGTGAAGAGTAGACTCACACGATACATAACCCTGAGATTCTCCAACTCAACTCATAATGGTCGTAAAGGTTCGACCTAATTATCTTGTTAATTTTAGTTGGTGATAAATGCAAGTCTTGAATGATTAACTAGCTATTAGGTGCATGTACTTCCCTACAAGCTGTCCTGATTCTCACGGAAAATCCCCTTTCAGCCAGTATAGGAGTAAGTGCAGACTGTATAAATACTACCACATATTTCTTTAGGACAAAGCCTTATAAGGTGTCCTCTAAACCTCCCACTCTGCCAATTTATTTTTAATTCCTGATTTATAGAAATGGGAGGAGTTGGAAATCGGAATGTAAACGTAAACAATGATGCATGCTCAGAAGAAGGTATACCTACAGTGACTCACAACACTCTTCATGTGTTATGCATAACTGAATTTGTAAAATTTACACTAAATGAATGCATATTGAGAAAACAACACCTAAGAAATATACTATTAGTGCAGAAGAAATGATTTTGATTTGTCTAAGTTATACATTACTATGTGTGTATCATTAAAAATATCAGAAGATGTGATTCTCCCAAGATGTGTGGCCAAAACTACGATTGACGCAAACAATTTGGAATTAAATAGCAAGGTCCCTATCCTAATTTCGTCACTCATGTCGCCCCCCACCCTTAGTAGCGAGTAAGACATGCCCGACACACCACTAAATATTGTCCAAGTTTCAAAATACACAACCAAGATCCCAAACAGAATCCCCTAAAATTGTGCAATTATTACATATTAATTGAGATGCAGAAAAATAATCCTAAACACTACACTCTCTCATGACTCCACTCGATATTAATTTTTTTGTGTTCCTTCAATCGCCTTATCACTAGAAAAACCAGCCTCTAATGCTCTTGAGATGCTCGACCACCTAAGTAGTCGCTCTATCGTGTTGGGTTCCTTGCACAAAAACAAGACAGTGGTTCGAGAGATAGAAAGAAAATAAAGAAAATAATTAAATAAATATTGGAGAAATATTCAGAAGAAAAATCGGGGACTAGACTACCCGGGGATAAAAAAATCTAAGTCAAGATTTTCGGAAAATTAACATAAATCATGCCTCCTGACAATAATGCAATCTGATAAATCCTAAAATTGCCCATTAATAGTGTCGAAATAATGTTCGAATTTTGTTGCAGTCAGGCAAATTCAAAATTAATCAAAAACCACGTAATTAATATCTCAATTAAACATAAGTGGTCAATTTTTTTACTTGGGCAATCCCAAGGTCGAACTTAGGGAGGCCAAAGTTTCCTTAGGTTTATTTAAAGTCTATATAGATATTAGGTTTTAAAAGTAATAAATTTTTTAATTTTTAAATGCAGTTAAAAATGCAATGCAAATTTTATTCCAGTTTAAGGGTTAAAATGCAAATTACAATCAATTCAATCTCAAAATACTCAAACAAAGACATAAGTTGAATAATCATGAAATGAAGCTACTATAAATTTTTTATAATTTTTGGATGTAAAATAAATTAATTATGAATTAAACAATGAAGATTTTGAGTAACTTAATTTTAATAAATATGAAACGTCAATATTATCCAGAATTAAATTATCCTAGATATGTCTATGTGAGAGGAATCCATGATAATTTTTAACTCCTAAAAATATTAAATGAGGTATTAATAAAAAATAAATTACTAATTTCACCATAACCACTGTATGCATGCAAATGGGATATTTTTGGGCATGGTGTAAAACAACTCAAAATCCAACTAGTATGAATTTTTGATATTTTTTTGAATTGCGAGTAATGTAATATGAACTAAATAGCACGTGGTGGGTAAATTATACATTTCCCCCAGAATAATGATATTAAATAAAACACAACTCATAAAATTTTAATTAATTTCCACAGCGATAGAGCATGAATTATCCTACGATGAGCAATTTTTGAAATAGTAAAATAATAATGAACGAGTTTTCAAATTAAAATGCAAATGTAGGGTTCTATATGCAAATACATATATAAAATCGATAAAAATATGCGGACGTGACTTAGATAAAATTAACTACACATGCATAGGTACTTATGTAGTATTCTCAAGCACTTGTGTGCGTCGCACGTGACTTTTTTGGCGTAAACATGCATGCAATTTCTAAGAACATCGAGGGGTAGGAAAAATTGTTCTCCTTCCCACATGTCGCACACGTGTTCTCAAGGTAGGGAATTCTCTATAAATGCAGAGAAGGGAAGGGAAGGCCTTGCAAATAATCCATGCCCCAAATGATCCTCACGTGGGGGGAGATATGGTCATGGCAGGCGTTGGGAATGTGAGGGGGGCTGGAGACCCCCTCCTCCTTTATTCCTCTTGATGCGATGGAAGGCAGTAGAGGCATTGTCGTGGGCGTCCGTGAGAAGCTAGAGGCGCCTACTAACGGGAGAAGGTGTAGCTCCAACAAGTGCAGTGGATGGAGTTGTGCCTAGCTGAACCTATGCTCGTTGGTAGTGCACGAGGGCATTGGAGGGAAGGGTAGATGGGCAGTCACGCCTGGATGGCATGGTAGGTGAAGAGCAATAACAACGCACATGGTTTCTTTGATGGTGATCGAGCTGTTGGTGAGGTTGATCAAGGCCTATGAGTGCGTTGAGGGTGAAAGGTCGAGACACGACCTTGCTCGTCAGAGCAGCTCTTAAGTATGCAGAGGTCGAGAGTACTGAGGTGGGCTATTCGTTGGCTGCATATGTCGACGACACAACCAGTGGCTGGGCGAAAGGTGCGGAGGAGTCGGATCTCTGACCTGGAGGGTGACAGCATGGAAGTTCCAGCTGCCAACAATGGAGCAGATATTCTCTCAGTTATCGATGGATGCAGGCCGAGGGCGGGGTCGACGCGATCGATGATCGGAGTACGGCCGATGTGATCGGCAGGGATGGAAGGAGAGAGTTCAAGTTGGTGTTGTAGGTGAAATTGGGTAAGTTCCCTTGTGAACAAGGGATTCTAATATATTTGTTTTGTTGGAGTGAATTTTCAATTAATTGGTTTGAAAAAAACATCAAAAAATCAATGAAAATCACCATTACGTTCACAATATATGATTTGTCCGTGAAAGTTCTATTGCTTTTGCAATTTGATGGATAGAGGATGGGGAATTAAGGAGAGAAAAACTATTAAGAGAAATGGAGAAGAAAGGAAATGAAGGAGGAAGAAGAACAAGGCAAGAAGAATAGAGAAGGAGAAGGAGAGAAAAAAGGAGTCTACATGTTATTGGAGGGGGATGCCTAAGAAGAGAAGGCTCTCGAAGAGAGCCCTCATTGTCGTTCTAGGGTTGGAAAATTCCAGAGCTCGAGTAGCCGCGTTCAGAAAATACAACTAGGGTTGGCCCCCTTGGATCTCTCCTGAAGTCGTGGGGTCATCGCTTGAACTTTGAAACCTACTGCAGTCACTTGGAGGTAGTGGTGCGCTCGCTCCTTTCCTTCAAGTCGTGGGGCTGCTTGCAAGTCATGGGGCGATGGGGATGAGTGGGCAGTTTCATGCGAGAAGCGGGGGTGGGCTGGAAGTTTCATGGAAACGCTTGGACGTGGGGAGAGAGAGAGAGATGTGTGTGGAGGGAGTTACGTGAGTTGCATGGTGTGGACAGAAAGGAGGGAAACATGGGAAAGATGGTGCCACGTGACGCACGGGGGAACGACTATGTGGCAGGTAGTTTTTTTTAGGTAAATAATATATATAATATAAAATATTAATAATAAGAATTAGTAAATAATAATAATTAAAGTAATTAAAATAAATCAAATGAAGATAAATAAAATAAGTATAATAAATAATAAAAATATATAACAAATAAAATAAATAAATAGTAAGTAAATAAAATAAAAATAAATGGAGGTGACACGTGGCGGATCCAGGAGCAGACACGTGTCTCTCCCTGGAAATCCAAATATTAGATGTAAATAAAAATAAAAAGAAATAACAAAAAGGGATCAAATCAAAAAGAGGTGAACATGAAAGTTTCTCTTCTTGACGAGATGTACAACTTTTGTGAAGGACAAAAATCAAATGAAATCATCTGTAAAAAAAGTATTTTTGGGTGATATCTTATAGGAATAAAACAAGGTATTTTTATGTTTTGCATATTTTGTTGTCATCTTAAAAATAACAAAAATTAAAAAAAATGTGGAAAATATGAGGGAAATATTAATAACTTAATATAAGTTTTTTTGATAATAAAAGAATAAAAATTAAGGGTATTTTGGTAAATATTTAAATATACAATAGGGGCCCAAAACACGAGTTTTAGATACGATCTCTGATTTTTATGAAATTAGTCTTGTTTTGAAGGTCTTTGAATGAGTATTACTTTAATAGTGAGTAGACAGAAATCAAACACACTATGAGAGAGATATGTGCAATTTAAAATTCTTAATCTCAAAGTTGGATTTGGGTTTTATTGGTCAGTTTTATAGGTTAGTATTTTTTAATATTTTTCCATTATTGTTGTCAGTAATAGATACAAAAAAGAGTTGATTTTAATTGATTTGGAGTTAGTGTAAAACATATACAAATGGATGAATTTAGCTAATATACAACTGAATATGTACAAGGAATTTAGGTTCTTATTTTAATATTATTTTGATTGCTAAAATGAAGATTTTATTTATAAGTGCATGAATGGCAATTATGCAGAATAAATAGAGAAATGAAGCTAATTATTTCGGGATGGATCTCTATTTTCAACTTTTAGAGTGATGAATCACATATAAAAAATCAACGACCACCCTCTTTACAGGGTGGTGGTTGCCTCACCTATTATCTATTTATTGTAATTGAAATTAAAATGAAATAATTTGTATCTTGGTGAAGGGATATAATAAATTTAATTTTAATTAAATGTGTTGTTGCAAATTCGTAGAAACAAATCATGATTATTGATTAACAACCTCTTAATATAAACTGTTGGATGGGCACATGCATTAAGATACATATACATCCAACTTGTATAAAAGGAATGGTAGCCCTTGCCTTTTAGAATACACAAATAATTCCAAGAGGAATTAAACTCTCTCCATCTCTCTCTCCATATGTGCCATCTCTCGCTCTCTATCTCTCTATCTTACTGTGTCCATCCACCATGGATCCATGGAGAGAGTATCCATGATCGTTGCATTGTCGTTATGTTACCGAATCATTTGCTCGTGGCTCTCTGTCTCCTTCGGTGTGCCTCACTTGTGAAGAAGATGTTGGATGCCGTGTTATGCGATCAGGAGATTTTCCGCTTAGATCATCAACATGGATTGTGAGGAGCATGCATTTCATCAACGTGCTTGCAAGCGACTCCTCTGTGGGATTGGACTTAGGAAAGGAGGTCTCCCCATTTAATGACTCAATCACAACCATGGTTCAAGAGATAAACGTAATACTTGTTTGTGGTTTAGATGAAATGATTTGAGAATTGTTAATGGATCACGTGGTTTAAATGATTTAGATTATAAATTCCACTACCCCAACCAATGCAACTAGTTGCTCCCAATCGCATATGATGTGATCCTCATGCTTCCGTGATGATATTAAGGATTTTCACATATCCTTCATATAGTGGATAAATTGATAGTCATAGAGAGGATGATTAAGAGGATGGATGAGTTAGACAACAACTTCTCCAAATTACTAAAGAAAATGGTAGTATTGTGTTGATCACTAAACTCATGGTTTTTTTTCAATGAATTATTCACAAGCGTCATCGAAACACAATGAAGCATCAAGTGAAAAATTATTAATTCTCAAGAAAAATAATACAAAAATGTAGCAAGAGAATTTCCAATTTTATTGTATAGCTAACATGATTGAATTAAGGGAGGCTACAAAAATCATGAGGGTTATTCTATGCACTAAAAATCAATGAAATAATGAAGGTATTTCTACGCACACTACGATTGGTTTTGCGTTTTTAAAATTATTTTTTTAAATTTTAATTATATTTTTTCAATTGGTTTTTTGTTTTTATATTTTTAAATTTTGTAAATAGATATTTTTTATTTTCAAAAAAATAGATGATTAAAGAAAAATACAAAACACAAACATTCACCTTTTTTGTATTTTTTAATTATATCAAATATATTAAAAAAATTAAACAAACTTTAATTTGGGTTTTTTAAAGTTTTTCTTATGTTTTTATGTATTTTCCAGAATGTGCATTTTTAAAACTTTTAAATAAATCAAAAATATAAAATAAAGTAAACAAAAATCAACTGAATGATTTTTTAAAATTTTCAAAATAACAAATGAAATAGAAATGAACAACTTGGAGCTAGGCCTTCTTTTCGTACTATTTATTACAGATACTAAAATAATTATTACAGATAGTAAAATAATGGAAAAATGGGATTCAATTGTCAACTGCTCCCATCGGAAATAGGATTGACTATGGATTCGAGCCATAACACATTCAAAAAATTCATACGATTTTTCCGATCTCAATCGAGCAGGTTTTACATGAAGAAGATTTTGTTCAGCATGTTCTATTCGATACTGGTAGGAGAAGAACCCGACCCGGTATTGTTAAAAAAAAGGGAGAGGAAGCAGAACCAAGTCAATACGGATCACCCCCTTCTTCTTGCGCCAAAGATCTTACCATTTCCGACGAAACTGGAGCTACATCTCTTTTCAATTTCCACTCAAGAGTTCTATTCTATGTGTTTCCATGCCCCTTTGATACCTCGAAAAATGAAATGGACAAATCATATTCATATTAAGCTTGATAATTAAATCTCATTTAATCATCAAGTTCTTCTTGCTTGGATATGAATTTCATCAAATGAATTATTCTCGAACCCTTTCAAGAATAATGTGCTTTCTGCGCAGATACTTGGAGATAAGGACAGGGCGATTTTATTATTTCACTTATAGTGACTTGGATGTTGAG
Source organism: Ottelia alismoides (assembly GCA_037367405.1). Taxonomy (NCBI): domain Eukaryota; kingdom Viridiplantae; phylum Streptophyta; class Magnoliopsida; order Alismatales; family Hydrocharitaceae; genus Ottelia; species Ottelia alismoides. The sequence goes on along the minus strand of JAZKJV010007604.1, from coordinate 132,986 downwards.
ATCTTATCTCAAATCCAGATCTTATGAACCTCCCATGGATGCTTGATTAAATCAAGACCGCAAATCTAATCTTCTGATTGCATCTAAATCTCATTCAGACCAATGTTCAACACTTGGACTAAGATCATATTACTTCTCTACTGAAAGGAGTCACTAAAATCCAGACTTGTTTCATCACTCCCTCGAAATGGAAGCGTCATGGGTATACAATCGTTTATGATCACATCACCCTCAGGTATTCCCAATACCTGTACATCCTGCATACTAGAAGACCTATGATCAACCCGAAGATCAAGATCAATTTTATATTGTCTTCTTCATGGTTTTATCAGTATGTTTCTCATTTGATCATTGTGATTTGATATCGATCATATACTTTCCAAAAACATATATCATACCTAGGTCTTGATCATATACTTTCCAAAAGTATATATCAAACCTACAAATTCAGTCAAGCTTCCAAAGCGAGATGACCATGCACGGAATTTGATTCTTCCCAATATCTCATGAGTGAGCTGATGTCTTCCGGTTCAATAGTGAACCTGTATGATCCCTTTAAGAGATCATATTACTCATATGCCCTTACATGCACATCAACGCGCCGATGTATAGACCTTGGTTAGATCATCAACCTATTGGTCTGCCAAATGTACACACTCAAACCTATAGTGATACATCTGTCTCTGGTCAGAGGATGCATGCCTATGCTGTGACAACATTCAACATAGGACTTAGGTTATCTCGATCTCGTTAAGTCAACTCATTGACCTAACTAATCTGACACCTCCTAATCACTATTCCCATGCAGAGGACCTGCATCAAGTGGTCGGTCAAATATCAGCCTATGTGAGAAAGGATTGCTATCTCCTACTCAGGCTGGAGATCATCTCTTAACAATCATTTGACAGTGCTTGATAAGTCCTCAATCTAACTCTTTAGATATTCATCCAAGCACCAGCCTCTATGATTCAATAATTGAATCAACAGCTGTATGATCATTAAGATAGCCATGGTACATAACCCTAATTGTATAGAGGGACCTATTATGCAAATTATTTATTATTCATTTCAGATCAGGGAATGATATTTGCAATAACATTTATTGCATAATGGCTCGCCGTGGGCTCACATGTCCAACACTGGTGCGTCCTCCTCAGATGGAGGTGTGGGCTCTTCATCAGACTCACTTGATTTATTATTGGTGCTTCTCTCTATATTTTTGTTCTTTTTGCTTTGGTGTTTTGAAGACTTTGAAATCCTCTTATTCTGCTGCTGAAGGTGATGGTGGTGGTGATGCTGCTTCTCTGCCTCAAAGTTCTCCTCATGTAAAGACTTGGTGGCATCTTCCTCATGCTCTCGTGCCCGATCATGTATGGTTACGATCCTTTTACTCTCGATTGACATATTTTTAACATTATCGTATGAAAGGACCTCTGTTCAGATAGAGAATACTCTGAATAATATATTTGATCTCTTAGTCGATGCTGACTCTGATTCAGGCTGTTGTGATTGGCCTAATCCTGGGTGGGAATTGAGGTCTTTAGTGCCATATGCTGATCTTGGTGGCGTGAGACACATTTTAGATATGTTCTTATGTCATGGTGATCGTTCTGCATCTGCTGAACCCTATTAGTCAAAGTCTAGATGGTCAAGGTGAGGGACTCCAAATAACTAGTGGGTGGGGTCTGCTGCTGCATACTAGAGGATGAGTGATTATGCTATCTTTATTGGCCCTACTAGCCATGTCGGTACTATTGTGGGTGGGACTGTGAGGTGTAAGGCAGTCGGGGCCCTACAGGCTCGAGTGGAATGTGCATGGGTGCAGGTGCTGCTGACGCTAGTATCCTTGTCCTGGCTAGGACTGCACAAAGCGCGGTGTAGGGACATAGATGGTTTCATGGTAAGCTAGGGTGGGTCGCTGTGGCTAACCACTCCCTATCCCTGATTGTTTGTCGACGGGGTCATGGATGTACCACAGCCCGTTGATCTCAACACCTACGGAGGCTCCTCGTAGACTTACTCTATCTGTGGGGGTGCATGATGCTCCTACTAAGTGTACTGTTTCTCCTCAATCCAGTTGCTTGGAGTCCCTTGTACCTGCTCCTGTATGAGGTGGACTCGATGTATAGGTGCAGGTGGTGCAAAAGGGGCAAGCAGTCGTATCTTGGCTACCTACTTTGTCAATTCCTCCACTTGTTTCGGCAATAGTGAAAGTGCCTTAAGGTCAATGACCCTCTTGTGGATTTGTTCTACTATTGTAAGCTTATCAGCTATTATCCCAATGCTAAGGATTAGGTCATCTGTCTGATCCGCTATAGTCCTCCTAGGTGTATCATTAGATATGCTTAAGGGAGACACCTGATAGGCCCTTGTGGCATGAGATATGTCTGTTTTTGCCATCTGCTCTTGGATTTTCCATATGCCATCTTCATTCATATTCAGATAGCTACCTCCACAAGATGCACTCACTAACCCCTGCATTTCAAAGGTCATACCGCAGAACAAGGTCTGGACTAAGATCGCATTGGTAATGCAATGGCTAGGGCATTTTTGTCTCACATCATTGAATATATCCCAGGCTTCATGGAATGGCTCATGGTTACCTGGGAAAAACTAGAAGTCTTTGTCCTCATCTGGTTAGTCCTACTGAATGGGTAGAACTTCTTCAAAAATAAGTCTCTAAATTCCATCCAGGTCATACGTCTAAGCCTGATATTCATCATCCAATGGGAAATCCTATCAACTCAGGAAAACGGGGTAGCCTTCAGCCTGATTTAATGTTGTCCAACCCCAAGATGACTAAGGTTGTTACACACCAACTCGAAGTCTCTCAGGAAAGCATATGATTCTTCTATGGCATTTTCAAGACGGGGCTTCAACTCAAATGCCTCTGGTGGTACCTCAGGTACGAGCCAACTATGTATCTCATTTTCAGTTGAGTTGTCGGCATCTACCATCAGTCTGTCTATTCCGCCCACCTCAATTACCTATCTCATCCTTTCCATAAGATCTTCATTCAACTGCTAAGCTCTAGCTAAACAGGGAAGGATTTGCTGCATGGGGTCATCTCTGTGCTCCTCTTCATCATGGTTTATTTTGGGAGGCATCTTGGTTTTGGGTTTATCTTCTTCACCTGCTACAACAATGTGGTTTAGATTAGAAGAAGATTTAGGAATGAAGATATGCTCATCGAGGCGAAGGTCTTCCTCAGTGAGATGAGAGGAGAGAAAAGGGATGACTTGAGGGTGACTATCTTGAGAGTGAGAGATCCTGAACTCAAGACGATCATGAGCTCGGATTGTCCCAAGGTGTGCTCGGGCCGATGAAGACACACTTAGTGAGGGGTTCAATGAGATATTTGCGAAGCTTGAGTAAAGATCCCACCAGTCAGTCATCTTCGATGGAAAAAAGAATCAGGAGCACAAGTGTGTAAAGATAGGATTTTACTCCTACCTAAAGGAAGAAATTAAATCACAAACCTTGAGATCACACTCAAGACAGTGAAGGACCCAAAGCCGGGTCCGATTAATCTGGTTAATTTTAAGTGTGATTTTCAAGAAAATAGCAATGATTACGTGATGACCTAAAGGGAAGTCAGCTCAATGCTGGATGCATCTACCCTATTTAACCTGTCGCCTAAGATGCCAACGCCCATCCTCTCTTCTCTCCTATCACCAGTTTACTCGGTTAAAACCGATGAAATTCAGGGACCTGCCCCTATTTACCTACTGAAGTAGGCGGAGGCTGACAAGGCTTGTCACTTCACCCATGGGGTCAATAATCAACTTGTCACGTTGCACCACTGCTTCACTCATATCTACTTGTCGAAGAAAGCAGAGGCTACTTGGTGCTGGTCAGTTGAATTTTGACTGGTTCAACCTTTCATATTCACTAGGAGTGGGTACGTTGATATGGAAGGCGTGGATTTGGGCTCTATCTTAGGGTGTGCACACAAACTCTTTACCCTCACTCAGCCTGAAATCAAGGTCGGGGTTACTCTCCCGCAAATAGAATTTCCAATTTAAGTTGATTTTTTGGTCAACTTGTTTTGTACTCCCAATTTTAAGTTAGATGACCGCTTTATTAGTCCAACAAACAAGGAAGACTTATCATCTGATCCCAATTACCTTTAATCCTAATTTATAAAACCAAGGGGGAGGTAGTTGAGAAAAGCCGATGCAATGAAAAATCAATGATGCATGCCCAGTTTAAAAGATTTACAGTGATGTTCACGCTCTACACGTGGGATGCAAAACAGAATTGAAGTTTTTTACATTAAACGAATGCAAGTGATGAAAAGTATCTCCGAGATAGGTACTTTTATTAGCGAGTGAAGAACGAATTTAAATTTAGCTAAAGTCATGCGGTCTAAGTGTGTCTTTTAATGGTGAAGTGTAGTCCTAAATATTACAAGCACAAACAGTCCTAGGAAGCTCTAAGAGTTGTGAGTGCATGATCTATTCTACGTCAAGAAACCACACAATAGAGAGAGTCTTTTTATTTCTGTTACACAAGAGGGAACCTGTTGTGCACGAAATCGCGAGGACAGATAATATTGGTAAGTCTAGTGTTGTTGCTATCCCCAAATATCCCGTGACAAACGAAAATATTTTTTTTTATTTTTTCTACTTATTAACCTGTATAGCGGCCATGGTTGAACTCAAGGAGGCTACAATTCCAGAGGGTTATTCAATTAATCAAGAATTAATTAAGAGAAAACAAGAATCTCAAAAAACAACTATCCTTGGTTTTTATGAGTTTTTATCTTTTTAATTTTTTTATTTACATTTTTTTGCATTTTCTGATTTTCAATTTTTTAATGATTTTGATTTTGCATTTTTTAATTTTAAAAAACGAACAATATGCACAAGCACAAGAAATATGCACACCAACTCTTTTTGTAATTTTTCAGTACATCAAAAATGTTCAATAAAATCCAGAGAATATATTTTTGTGTTTTAAAAATTTTGAAATATTTTTGAGAATTTTTGTGGAATTTTCATTTTTTTGCATTTTTTCTAAAAATCAAACAGTGAGAAAATACGAAAATATGCACAGCATGGAGTAATTTGCAACTTAAAAATAAATGCCCAAAACTCCTGCAAATAATTTTTAAGACAAACTAGAAGCCAATATCTACAAGCAGGAACTGAAATCTTAATTTTTGTATTTTGTGGAATTTTTTTATAAAATTTACAAGATTTTTGATGTTTTCAAATTTTTGGGGTTTTATAAATAATTAATGCGTGAAATTTGTACATAAATTAAAAGACAATTAAATGAAACTATCCTAATTTTTTTGGAATTTTTGGAACATTATTTGAATTTTTATGAATTTTTGAATTTTAGGAAGACAAAATGGCACTATTTTTGATTTTTTAATAATAATAAATGAAGGCAAAATGCAATGAAAATTTTATGCTAAGAAGATACTCACATCAGGAGTATAGCATAATTTTTACAAGAATTTGAGATCCCAAATAACATTTATTTCATTCAAATAGAGCATGCAAGTTTTTGTTCTGCAGTTCAGGGACTAAAATATAATTTTGAAAAGTTTTGCACTAAAAATAAAAATAAAAATCAAACAGAGGACACAAAATGTAAATTAGCCAGTATTGCATGTGCTGGGCACGTGACTTGCTTGTAGGCGTGGACGTTTCTGCAAATCTGAAGACTTTGGGTCACAAATGTAATTTCCCCCTTTTTATTCCCACAAGAACCCTAGGGAGGTTCTTCTTTCTTCTGTTTCACGAAACCAATAGGGGGCCGTCGCCGCCCAAGGAGATGGAGGCGACCGCGATTACCGGCGGATGGGCTTAGCGTAAGGACGGGAGACCGATTCTCGCGCGCAGGCTTGCGCTAAGAACGCGAGGGCGTGGATCGGTGGTTGCTGGAGGTCGGGCTAGGAGCGTCGCACGCGGTGCTGCGGCTTGCGCGTAGGAGTAGGACGGGGCGCGAGTTGGTGGCGCCAGGCGGTGGCAGGATTTACGAAACTCGACGGGCACGGGGGACGAAGGCTACAGGCGGCCGGGGCTCGGGGCGGTGCCTCCGCGCTGATGGAGGTCTGCGTCGCAGTGGTGGTCCACGCTGGGGTGACGCGCATCTCTGCTGGAAGGAGGGGGTCGTAGGTTGGACGAGTGCGGTGCGTGGGCGGCGCCCGACGGGGGTGCGACGGGCTTAGGGCGGCGCCGACAGGCGCGATAGGAGTTTGGAGGCGGCGTGGGATGGCACTGCCTTTTTTTTATTTTAATTTTCTTTTTGTAATTTTTTGCAATGTAAATAGTAATAAAAAAATATTTTTTATTATAAATCCTAAATAATAAATAAAAAAGAAAATGGAATTTTTTATCATTTTCTTTTTAATGTTCCTGCAAAACAGACATTAGAGAAAAATAAAACAAATTTTTTTATTTATTCACAAATCAGAAAATGAATGGGGATTCGACGTGAAATGGAAGAATCGAATCCGATCTCTGGCCACCGTGCGTGGTCAGAGTTGATAGTTCATGGAAGATAGAATAGAACACGTGGAGATCGAGAAAGTGAGATGAAAATTCGGAATCGATGGCGGAATAAATCGAGGCAGATTTTAAGATCTAGATAAACAAAAAATGACAACGAGATAAAAATATGAGAAATAAACTACGATTATCCAAGATAAAAGTACGAAGAAAAATGTGCATCTCACCTTAGGAGAGGAAAATGAACCGTGATCGCCTCGACAAGGCCGACTCGCTGTCATCGGACGGCTTAGAGACTAGGCAACTTTCTTAACGAAAATTTCTCTCGGAGATCAGGCTCCTCTCTCTAAAGATTGATCAAGTTGGAATGAGGGAGAAGAGGCCATATAAATAAAAAAGATAATGGAGATGAAATTTTGAATTTTTGGCTTTTTTGTATAAAGAGATAAGATGGATGCAAAAATTGAAATGAGATAAAGATAAAGAGATAAAACTATTTAGAAAATTATCTAATTTTTTTGAATTTTCGTCACTTTTTTTATTTGCATTAAAAAATGTTATTTTTTTATTTTTTTATGGTGGTTAATTAAAAATAGCAACTATATACATATACTTTATACATATATGACATTATATACAAGGGTAAATGAGGATTTTGTTTTACTTTTTCTTATTTTTTATTTTTATTTGAAATAATTATTAAGAATAATTTATAAATATATACAAATACAATATTTACAAAATGCATGGGAAAATTGTACAAAGCAACCCGGAAAACCAACTATTTACTCGTAACTCAAAAAAATTATGAAATCACAACCATTTTAAAGATAATTTAATTTAGAATCCAATGAAAGTGAGATTGGTTCAATTTGAATTCATATGGAGCTGGAATTGATTTTTCAATTAGTGCTTAGTGGCTTTTTTCCAAGTTTGGCTACTTTTATTATGTACATAATTTAATTTTGCAATTATTTTTATTATTAGGAACACATTTTTATTTACATCTTTGGTTTTGAAAGTTATTTGATTTGAGGTCAATTAAGGCATAAATAAATTAGTGTTAGTTTTATACAGATATACACAAAACAAATTTTTTTGGATTTTTCTGCTTAAGGATCCTATCTCCTCCTACTTTATTCCTGGTGGATCAGGTCAAGTCTTGACCTTCTCTCGGGGTTTGGGTCAGCCTGTATATTGTCTTCCTTTTTTATTTTCTTTTCTTTATTTTTCCTTTCTTTCTTTCTTTATTTATTTTAGGTTAAAATTAGTAAGAAGTGTACAATGTTTACTTACAGATGCAAGTTAGTAAGAATATGGAGTTTGTGGTATATGCTGGTGTTTTATAAGGGATTTTAAGCTAAAATAAATGAATAAAGACGATGAATCGCAGATTCATCAGAACCCAAATGGGAACCGCTTTGAATGTGGACTTTCTTACAAGTTCTCTCTCAATCTCGTAGTTCAATTCAATGCAGCTTCTTGGGCTCGCCAGACGAGTCACCTTTGATGAATCATATTACTCGCACAAAAAAAACAATGGTCAGAGAGAATGACACAAAATAGATGAATGCTAAAAAATAAACAGAGAAATATTCACAAGAAAAATTGGGGATCGGACAACCCGGGGATGGAAGGCCTAAAATCTAGATTTTCTAAAAATCAGCCAGAGTTGTGCCTCCCAGGCAACGACGCCATTTGAAGGGTCATGAATATACTCTTTTAATTATGTCCTCTTAATGAATGGTAGTCAGATAAATTCAGATAGATAAAAGTCACTTCTTTACCTTATAGTACAAATAAAAGTGAGCGATTATATTTTTTACTTTGGTTAGACCTAGGTCGAACTCAGGGAGGCCATTGTCTCCATAGATCAATTTCCTGTCTATTTATATCCACATTTTCAGAGAGGAATATTTTTGGTATTTTTAAATTCAATGAATGAATGTAGATAGTTTTTAGGCTAGCTCGAGGGATAAAACATAAATTTCAATCGAAACACTTCCAAAAATCCTCAAACTTAGCCAGAAGACAAATAGCGATGAAATGAAGCTACTATAATTTTTTTGGAATTTTTTGACTCAATATGAATTGATTCAAAATTAAAAATTGATGCAATGTGATTTTTGCAAATTTAATTTTAATAAAATACCAAACGTCAATATTTTCTAGAAATCAATCTGTCCTTGATTTGTCTATAAAGAAATATCTAGAAAATTTTTAATTCCTAAAATCATTAAGTGATGAATGGATTAAAAATTAATCACTCAAATCAATAATTTATTTATTAAGACCTCGTTATGCGTGCATTAGGTGATGATTTTTAGGCAAAAAATAGAAAACACTAAAATCTATCTATTTAGAATTTTCGAGAATTTTTAGAGAAATAGATAATTTAATATTAATTAAAGTTCACATAGAGGAAAAAATATGCTATTTTTCTCCAAAATAATTAGATTAATGATAGAAATCAGTAGTTCTACCATGATCCATTTTTGGAAATAATAAAATGATTGAAATGGACATTCAAATAAATATGCGAACACAGGGTTGTAAATACAATACATAATTAAAATTGATTAAAGGAAATATGTTGACTGGACTAAAATGCAGTTATCTATACCTGCGAGGGTATTATTGCATTTTTTCATGTGCGGGCTTGCGTCGCACATGCTCTCCAGCTAGCGGGGATATGGGCATGAACAGTTGTAACTCTAAGGGGCCTTCTCATATTTTTCTGCACATGCACGTGCACCACGCGTGAGGTCCAATGGGCAGGGTATGCACGGCACGTGTGTCCTGCTGGTTGAATGCTGAAGATCAGAGGGTGGAGGTACGTAAATGACCCAGCCCTCACATGCCTTGCACATGAGGTGGGGTTGATTTCTGAGGTGGACGTGCGTAAAGCCTGAGCCAATCAACTGGGCTCCAAGGCAGGGCAGTGGCAAGCAAAGCGTGCAACGACGCCTGGAGCGAGGTTGATGGCTGCTCGTGCTGGAGGAGGCACGACGTGGACGTGGGCCTTCTCCTGCCGACGACGAAAGCTCAACCAGTTGACACACGACCGACTGAGATGCAGGTGGCAGTGACGCTGAGCCTCTTGATGAAGCGAGGCTTTGAGATGACGGCGAGAGGCTAGTGGATGGCCGAGCGACTCCAGACGATGCGAGGCTTGTAGGATCCGACTGAAGTCCAGTCGCTGATGGAGATAGAGCTCCTCGGGATGTAGAGGCTCTCTGATGGGCGGTGCATCTCTGAAGGAGGCTAGTGTGTGGCTGAGGATAGGTGCGACAGACACGCACTACTGTAGGTGGCTGCATGAGTGGAGGGCTCGACCGACACACTGTCGAGCAATGGAGCGACGATGCTAATAGGTGAGGTAGTTCGGCGATGAGGTGGCCATGAGTCAGTGCTTCGGCTGAGGTGATCTATGCCATAGTGGCACTGCTACCCATGCACGTTGAGTTGTTGATTGAAGGTGAAAGGTTGCACAATTGTGGGACGAACCCACTATAGGTGTGGATGGACATGCACGAGGTGATGGTTGCGATGGTATTAAGATGCAAGGTGTGAAGGATATTGTGAATCCTCAAGCGCATCACGGAAGCGTGTTGATCACATCGTATGCAATCGGAGCAACTAGTTGCACTAGATGCTAGATGCAGCGGAAATTAAAATTTCTAAACTAAAGATGAAACCACATGATCACGAGAACACTTCTCGGATCGTTTCATCAAACCACCAAGTATAAAAAATACCTCTTGGAGCGTGGTTGTGATCGCGAGATCCCAAAGTAGAGATCCTCCTATCTTAAGTCCGATCCACGAAGAACGCACTTGCGGGCGTGATGATGAGTCACGTTCCTTCCCGCAATCCTCGATGAAGATCCAAGCGATGGCTCCCCCCTATTTCATCAAACGAAATTCATCGTCTTTCTTTAGAGTAAGAAACTCCACAGAAGAAGGAGATCCTCGAGTCGTCGAAGAAGAAGCCGAGAGTCTCTCCTTTCTCAACACAAAGTGGACGGCCACTTAATGGAGAAGAGAAAGAGAGAGGGCGAGAATGAGAAAGAGAGAGAGAGAGAGTTGTCACCTTGTACAACTCTTAATGATGTTTCTTGGAAGGCTACCCTAGCCCTCCTTTTATATTAGTTTGGATCCATTGGATCTCAATCCATGGACTCATAGATCCAACGGCTAGGCTTGGTCTATGTAAGATCAATGGTTATGATTGTTGTTGGTTAAAACCAACAACATATATTTATGATTAAATTAAATATATGTTGCAATAATATCAACACATTTTTAATTTAACATAAATAAATTAGTTGAGAGATTAATCATCATAATAAAATGGAGTCAATACAGCCTCATAAAATTAAGGGGCGTCACCCATGACTCTTTCATGGGTGACACCACCTCTAAATTTGGTGGCTCTGTTTCTCCTTTTTATTATATTACATTATCTCTCAATTATCACAAAAAATATCCAGCAAATTAATTCCAAATTAATTTGTGAATATTTCAATCATGCCATTGAAAATTATGTGAATCATATTCACATCCCAAACTAATTTGTAAATTACATTTCCAATTAATTAATCAATGTGAATCCTATCCACATTATTAATTAACAAATGTTATTTACATAAATTTCTCTCTCTTGAATATATGTATATTATCAATCACATTTACAATACACAAATATTATGGATAATAATATCCAGATTCTCCAATCCTTGATAATTAAATCCCGTTTAATTATCTTGGACAAACATTCTCACAATATGAATCATATTCATATTAAGCTTGATAAATAAATCTCATTTAATCATCAAGTTCTTCTTGCTTGGATATGAATTTCATCAAATGAATTATTCTCGAACCCTTTCAAGAATAATGTGCTTTCTCCGCAAATACTTGGAGATAAGGACAGGGCGATTGTATTGTTCCACGTATAGTGACTTGGATATTGAGATCTTATCTCAAATCCAGATCTTACGAACCTCCCATAGATGCTTGATTAAATCAAGACCGCAAATCTAATCTTCTTATTGTATCTGAATCTACTTCAGACAAATGTCCAACACTTGGACTAAGATCAGATTGCTTCTCTGCTAAAAGGAGTCACTAAAATCCAGACCAGTTTCATCACTCCCTCGGAATGGAAGCGTCATGGATATACAATCGTTTATGATCACATCACCCTCAGGTATTCCCAATACCTGTACATCCTGCATACTGGAAGACCCATGGCCAACCCGAAGATCAAGATCTAATTTACACTGTCTTCTTCAGGGTTTGATCACTAGGTTTCTCATTTGATCATTGGGATTTGGTATCGATCATATACTTTCCAAAAGAATATATCATACCTAGGTCTTGATCATATACTTTCCAAAAGTATATATCAAACCTACAAATTCAGTCAAGCTTCCAAAGCGAGACGACCGTGCACGGAATTTGATTCTTCCCAATATCTCATGAGTGAGCTCATGTCTTCTGGTTCAGTAGTGAACCTGTATGATCCCTTTGAGAGATCAAATTACTCATATGCCCTTATATGCACACTAGCGCGCCGGTGTATAGACCTTGGTTAGGTCATCAACCTATTTGTCTGCCAAATGTACACACTCAGACATATAGTAACACATCTGTCTCAGGTCAGAGGATGCGTGCCTATGTTGTGACAGCATTCAACATAGGACTTAGGTTATCTCGATCTCGTTAAGTCAACCCATTGACCTAACTAATCTGACACCTCTGAATCTCTATTCATATGCAGAGGACCTGCATCAAGAGGTCGGTCATATATCAACCTATGTGAGAAAGGATTGCCATCTCCTACTCAGGCTGGAGATCACATCTTAACAATCATTTGACGGTGCTTGATGAGTCCTCAATCTAACCCTTTAGATATTCATCCAAGCACCAACCTCTATGATTCAATAATTGAATCAATAGTTGTATGATCATTAAGATAGCCATGGTACATAACCCTAATTGTACAGAGGGACCTATTATGCAAATTATTTATTCTTCATTTCAGATCAGGGAATGATATTTGCAATAACATTTATTGCATAATGGCTCGTCGTGGGCTCACATGTCCAACAATCTCCCACTAGCCCAAAGAGCCATTAATGGGCTAATCATTTAAACCCACACTCATGTGACAATCATAGGCTATATAGAAATAGCTAGGTAAGCTGATCAGTCACTCTGTTCCCAAAAGACTATGCCAAGTCCTTTTACGGCACTTGCATATCCCTAGGTAACAGTGCTCGCATCCAATGCGAATGGTACATCTAATGCAACCAATACTCAATCTAGTCAAAGTAGTTATAGTGTCCTTGACACTATTGCTCAATAACTATTATAACCAGTATTTCCATAATCCTTATCAAAATACCCTTATTCCGGGAGATCGCTATCTCTTAAGGTATCCATAGTTAAGACCTTTTAGATCTCTATAAAGTCTTAAGCTTTTGAAGATAAGAATTATAAATCACTATCTCTAAAGCCTTGTCATCTTTGAAGAATTTGTTATTATTGCAATCAAGTGTTCTTTCTCCATAGTAGGATTAGCAACACTTTGCTACTCCCACTGCATGGCAGATATCTGGCTTTTGTAGATATTTAGCACACTTTCAGCTTCTCGTAACTGATGCACAAAAGAGCAACCAGTTCTAGCATTCACTCCTCAACTCTTTGAGGTGCTATCCCTTTAGATAGGTCAGTACCAAATCTCAAGGGAAGGAAGCCTTTCTTGGAATTTCCAAGAATGGAACATGTCCAAGGTGTACTACAAATGCGACAGCCCCAATACCCTCTTTTCTTTGCTTCTGAACAACTTCAGAACTAAGATCTAAGAGGTATTCTTGAGATCATATCTCAAGGTATGGAATAGCCAGTCTATAAAACACATATTATCATCCTTATATCATTCCAAATGATTAGGATATTATCTACATTTAGCACGATGAGCACAATGGCAATCCCACTAAGCTTCACATGGTACATCAAGATTCTATTTGAAATCATAACATTTATAATTTCATCAAATCTTATGTTCCAACAACAAGAAGCTTATTTGAGTCCACAAATGGATCTCTTTAGCTTTCACACCTTACTTTCCCCAATCATGAAGCCCTGGGGCTACTTCATGTGAACATCCTCAGAGAGGTATTCTTAGAGGAATGCAATCTTGAATTACATCCTGAAGATGCAATAGTCAAGTTGTGTAGCTAATTTTAGCAATATTCTGATGAGTTCAAGCATGGTTTCCGAAGAGCAAGTCTCATTGCAAGCAATGTCTTCTCTTATGGTGTGTAGCTCATGGCTACGAACCGAGCTTTGAAGGTCTCTACCTTCTCATCAGGTTCCCTTTCTCTTGAAGATCCATTTACACCTTAAGGGGTCTTACCCTTATAGGTGGATCCTTGAGGGTTCATATAAAACACTTGTATATGAAGTCTACTTTAGACTTTATTGCTAATATCCATCATTCCATGTCATGATCCTTAGGAGCTTCATCACATGAAGCCCGATCATTGTCAGACTTGACTGACACATGGAAAACATCCTCAAACTCATTTGAAGAGGTATTAGTGCTTCATCTTTAATTATCCTTTTAGTTCCCGATTCAGGAGCCTCATTATCTTCTCAAGATCAAATGAGTTCCTACACTTCATTTTTGTCTTGCTTCTCAAGAGAGTCATCCTCTAAGAATCACATTCTCAGAGATGATGTCTTTTAAGAATCTCAAGGTCATAAAGTTGGTATCCAATACCATCCTTATTTTCCTAATGAAGTAGCACTCTCTAGTGCTTAATTCCAGCTTACTTGCATGGAATCTTATTAAGGATATATATTGTAGTCTCTACTACACATATATACCAGGAAACTAAGAGGATAATTATGCTAAAATTCATCGACCAAATCATGTCACACATGATCCAATTGTATCTCCCTATAACTCCATTGAGTTTAGGTGTGTTAGGAGGATTGAGATAGAAATGATATTCATATCTTCATAAGGTATTCTTTGAATTTTATCTAACAGGTACAAGCTACCTAGGTTAGATCAAATTCATTTTATCTTTCTTTAAACTTTGGTTCTAAACCAAAATTGTGAAATCTTTGAACATTTCAAAGGTTTCTCAGGTGAAGAGAAGAAATCTCATATCATACATAATCATCAATAGATATCACATATCCATAATGTTTACTATGATATAGATGATCTACATACATCAATATGTATGAGATCTTGAATACCTCGACATCTAACACCATTCCTAGAGAAGGGCGTATTGGACATTTTACTTTGAATACAATATTCACAAGTATGTAAGATTTGAAATTTTAGACATTTTAAAGTTTCATATCTTACTAGTCTATTGATCAAATCAACAGACAAATGTCCAAGGCTTGATGCCAGATCATTGTCAAATGATCTTCATCCTCCTATTGATCTTATAAGGTTTGATTTTCAGTATTAGAAATCTTAATGAACCATTCATTAAATTTCTAAATTTGTGGAGTCCACTAGATGTTAGATTACTATCTGAAATATTTCCATCATAACTCTTTATGATAGTTCTATCTCAGAATTCATGTTTATTTCCAACATTTAGAAACAAACAATGAGTGTACTCTATTATCTAGGTCATAGAGACATTCTCCAAGACTAAGGGCTCTCCCACTGAGAATATGAAGTCCATCTATCCAACAGAGATTGTTGCAATAATTACATCAATATCCATGTAGATGACTACTAAACCTTAAGATCAAATTTCTAATCTTCTAATATATATATATATATATGCAACCAATTGCAAATGTCATTAGAAGATTTGGAAACAATTGTCAGACTTTATCTTATGAAATAAGAAAGTCACAATCAATGATTATATGTAGATTATTCTGATGCTCTATCTTAGTCCTTCACTAAGGCTTTTAGACAGACTTGTTAGTCATACTATCAACACATCAACTTATTGCAGTATTGGCATTCATCCAACTCTTTTGATGTGATATGGAAGTCACAGAAGTACGTCAACTCTTTGACTTTCCTTCTTACTCAGGTCTGACCCATGCTTCCACTATGCTCTCTTCATCTATAAACTACTATTGTTCAAGACAAAGAATCTCTTATTTAAATTCAAAAGAATTCAATGTAAGAGCAGTTCAACAATTACACATGCTTCATTAAATTCATTCAATATGAATATCCTGAAGCTTCATGAATGACTTGAGTACAGATAGTCGAATGATGACTCTCATCATATCTACATACATCTTAACTCTTTGAGACTTAGGTTCAGGTAGGTATTCAAACATTTTGAATACATCATCACTTTCGAGCCACCATTCTGCATAATGCAGAGAACCATGTCATTCATGATTAAATGTCTAGAGCACATATGTATGCCAAAATATCTTCTTTTATTTTATAAGGATTATTTGACAATTACGATCACCATCGATATGTGACTTCTAAAGTACACTCGATGAAAGATCAAGAACATAGAGACATACAAACCCTAAGGTGATGTCTTATTGTCTTATTTAATTGTCATTCCTCATTATATTGAGGAAACTTGCACATTGCAACCACATACACTATGTGTCCAATTGCAAGTACAATATCTGGATCATGAGTCCAATCCTAGATATTTTACTGGTTATTATTGAGTATAACATTGAGTGGGTTTAATGAAGGATTATCTGAAATAAGAAATTTGCATAAGTGTATATATATTATATATACATGTTTTACTTTGATTTAGGAATTTTTATATCAAAGTTGTCTTGCCTTGTCAACACTGAAAGTTCATTCCCTCAATCACTTTCAATGTAAGAGATATTCTTACCATTATATCTCTAGCAATATCTGGGATCTCCTTTCCTATCTTTGTCGCATCCCAATAATATGAGAACTTACGACTCCAATAAAAAGAAGCGGGAACTCATTCCGCCTTGCAAGTCCAACTTGCATTCCCAATCGGTCTTTAACACCCGGGCCCACCACCCCTAAGATGATGTTGACCCGTTGCTAATTGAACCAACCGTCAACAGGATTAGCACTCGCTATGCGTAATCCAATATCGCCCCAATAATATGAGGACTCGATATTGGGGTCACTACGCATACGGCCTTACTCTTTCGAGAAGCAAAGAGCCCGATCCAGATGCGCTTGCATATAGGATCTGTCACTTCGGACAGGCATCTCCTACATACAATCCCTGGCGACGGAAACCCTTCGCCTTGACGGGAGACCATGGATGTCACTTATATGATCCTCCACCTCATATTCAAATTGTAATTAACTATCGTGAATCATATTCACATAATTAATTCTTCCACGGGAAATACACATCTATTCAAAAATAGAGTGTTCATTGGATATAATTAATTTAATCATATTAAATTAATCATTAATCCAATCATCAATCAACAAACATGTCTTTTACTTGAATAGTAGGTATATTCTCAAAGTACGTATTATTCGAATTTTAATAATTAGAAAAAATACACATTGACTTTCTTCAGCATTATATAATCCCTACCCGTTGTCATGGCCAGTACCGACGAGAGTGGGACGGACCACATACGTTGCAACCCGCAACCCCAATGCTCTCCGACTAGGCACCACATCCGCCTCGGGAAAAGATAATACCAGATAGATCATCATGTACTTTGAGATGCTCATCGGTTTTTCAACCGAAATTATACCGAAATTATACCATATAATATACATCAAAACAATTTTGATTATATTATAAGGAGATTTGCTAAACAAATCCCCAATCCTATTCAAGCAAGAGGGTTTTTCATGTAAAAGTTGTTTGTTGATGAACCAATGATCAAGATCTAATATCTCATCATTGTGGTTTAGGCAAGTGTCATTCAATGAAATAATTATCTCTTTAAATATTTCACAAATATTTATCACTAATTGTTCCAGAAAATTAACAATTAATTTTCACCATGACAATTGAATGACTTATCACAAGGTTCAAGATCAAAAAATGTTAATTTCCAGCAGTGACCCCCAATCACTAAAATTAACTTATCTTGATCATTTTAAATCCAAAAAATGCAAACTCAGTTTCCAAAGATTGCCTATTTGATTTATTAAAGAACCCAGGTGATAATGCATGCATTTAGAGCGGATTAAAACCGTAATTATCTCATTAATCACGTTTAAATCCGCAGTTCCCGCAACAGTGAATATAGTCATATTCAAAAAGCCATATCTTGAGCAAATGAAGTTCAAATTTAGTAAACTCAAGTCCTATGGTTTTCTTGTTTAATGGGGAACAAAATCCAATTGAAAATTTTGTGTTTAAAAAATTTAAACAGTGCCGAAAAATTCAATTATACAGAGGTGCGAAAATTGAAATGCAGTAAAAATTTCGCAACCCTTTCAAGAACACAATCGTCTAAGGTCTATGGATCGTATCCAAAACCTTATTCAACCTGACTCTGATACCACTTGAAAGATATTGTGAATCCTCAAGCGCATCACGGAAGCGTGTTGATCGCATCGTATGCAATCGGAGCAACTAGTCGCACTAGATGCTAGGTGCAGCGGAAATTAAAATTTTAAAACTAAAGATGAAACCACATGATCACGAGAACACTTCTCGGATCATTTCATCAAACCACCAAGTATAAGGAATACCTCTTGGAGCGTGGTTGTGATCGCAAGATCCCAAAGTAGAGATCCTCCTATCTTAAGTCCGATCCACGAAGAACGCACTTGCAGGCGTGATGATGAGTCATGTTCCTTCCCGCAATCCTCGATGAAGATCCAAGCGATGGCTCCCCCCGATTTCATCAAATTAAATCTGTCGTCTTTCTTTAGAGTAAGAAACTCCAAAGAAGAAGGAGATCCTCGAGTCGTCGAAGAAGAAGCCGAGAGTCTCTCCTTTCTCAACACAAAGTGGACGGCCACTTAATGGAGAAGAGAAAGAGAGAGGGCGAGAATGAGAAAGAGAGAGAGAGAGTTGTCATCTTGTACAACTCTTAATGATGTTTCTTGGAAGGCTACCCTAGCCCTCCTTTTATATTAGTTTAGGATCCATTGGATCTCAATCCATGGACTCATAGATCCAACGGCTAGGCTTGGTCTATGTAAGATCAATGGTTATGATTGTTGTTGGTTAAAACCAACAACATTTATTTATGATTAAATTAAATATATGTTGCAACATTATCAACACATTTTTAATTTAACATAAATAAATTAGTTGAGAGATTAATCATCATAATAAAATGGAGTCAATACAGCCTCCTAAAATTAAGGGGCGTCACCCATGACTCTTTCATGGGTGACGCCACCGCTAAATTTGGTGGCTCTATTTCTCCTTTTTATTATATTACATTATCTCTCAATTATCACAAAAAATATCCAGCAAATTAATTCCAAATTAATTTGTGAATATTTCGATCATGCCATTGAAAATTATGTGAATCATATTCACATCCCAAACTAATTTGTAAATTACATTTTCAATTAATTAATCAATGTGAATCCAATCCACATTATTAATTAACAAATGTTATTTACATAAATTTCTCTCTCTTGAATATATGTATATTATAAATCACATTTACAATACACAAATATTATGGATAATAATATCCACATTCTCCAATCCTTGATAATTAAATGCCGTTTAATTATCTTGGACAAACATTCTCACAATATGAATCATATTCATATTAAGCTTGATAAATAAATCTCATTTAATCATCAAGTTCTTCTTGCTTGGATATGAATTTCATCAAACGAATTATTCTCGAACCCTTTCAAGAATAATGTGCTTTCTCCGCAAATACTTGGAGATAAGGACAGGGCGATTGTATTGTTCCACGTATAGTGACTTGGATATTGAGATCTTATCTCAAATCCAGATCTTACGAACCTCCCATAGATGCTTGATTAAATCAAGACCGCAAATCTAATATTCTCATTATATCTGAATCTCATTCAGACCAATGTCCAACACTTGGACTAAGTTCAGATTGCTTCTCTACTGAAAGGAGTCACTAAAATCCAGACCTGTTTCATGACACCCTCGGAATGGAAGCATCATGGATATACAATCGTTTATGATCACATCACCCTCTGGTATTCCCAATACCTGTACATCCTGCATACTGGAAGACCCATGGTCAACCCGAAGATCAAGATCTAATTTACACTGTCTTCTTCAGGGTTTGATCACTAGGTTTCTCATTTGATCATTGGGATTTGGTATTGATCATATACTTTCCAAAAGCATATATCATACCTAGGTCTTGATCATATACTTTCCAAAAGTATATATCAAACCTACAAATTCAGTGAAGCTTCCAAAGGGAGACGACCGTGCACGGAATTTGATTCTTCCCAATATCTCATGAGTGAGCTCATGTCTTCCGGTTCAGTAGTGAACCTGTATGATCCCTTTGAGAGATCGAATTACTCATATGCCCTTATATGCACACTAGAGCGCCGGTGTATAGACCTTGGTTAGGTCATCAACCTATTGTTCTGCCAAATGTACACACTCAGACATATAGTAACACATCTGTCTCCGGTCAGAGGACGCGTTCCTATGCTGTGACAGCATTCAACATAGGACTTAGGTTATCTCGATCTCGTTAAGTCAACCCATTGACCTAACTAATCTGACACCTCCGAATCTCTATTCCTATGCAGAGGACCTGCATCAAGAGGTCGGACAGATATCAACCTATGTGAGAAAGGATTGTCATCTCCTACTCAGGCTGGAGATCACATCTTAACAATCATTTGACGGTGCTTGATGAGTCCTCAATCTAACCCTTTAGATATTCATCCAAGCACCAACCTCTATCATTCAATAATTGAATCAACAGTTGTATGATCATTAAGATAGCCATGGTACATAACCCTAATTGTACAGAGGGACCTATTATGAAAATTATTTATTCTTCATTTCAGATTAGGGAATGATATTTGCAATAACATTTATTGCATAATGGCTCGCCGTGGGATCACATGTCCAACAAGGTGCAACGGATCGATGTGAGGATTTAGTGATGGATGTCGAAAGGTGGAGTGATGAAGGACATATTCGTAGTAGAGGTATACTTGGATCGAAGTTGGTGGTTGTTTCAAACTGAGTTTCAACAGTGACTAGGGGAAAAAGGAAGAATAAAGGAACAAGAGAAAAACAGAGGAGAAGAAAGAAGGATATATAGGAGGATGAGAAATTATCTAGAGTTTTATCAAGAAAGATTTAGATTAGTGGAGCTCTGTCATTGCCCCAACAACCATGGCGGAGTGCGGCTCAAAGCTCGGCAGCTGATAGGAGCGGTTGCAATGCAGAATCACCTCTCCTGTGGATCTCGCCTGAGATAGAAGGTTTCGAGTCATCCTTGCTCGACTATTCACCTCACTGTTGTAACCGACTATGTCAAGGAGCTGGGCTCTCTTTCTCCCTCTCGTTTGGCGGATGATCAAATCAGGTGGTGGGGATCGGGATTTTTATGCTAGTTGGAGGAGGATTGGGTCGTGAGCGAGTGCGTCAGATGGGAAGTGGCGGAGTACGTGGGCATAGGCGTGCGCACAGGATGGGAAGTGGGTTGCGGGCGATGGTTGTAGCTTGACCGAAAAATGCGGAGATGGGTGCATGACCTAGGTGGAGGATGTTGGGCTGTGCATGGATGGAAAGAAAGGTAGAGGACACGAGCGTAGGCACACGCACCGTGGGAGGAGGCAGGGACGTGGTCACGTGCTAGGCAAGTGACCAGGCGGAAGAAGGAGGCATCATGTGGCTCTCCCAGGAGCGGCCACATGGGGGACTATTTTCAATAATTAAAATAAATAAATAAAATAATAAATAAAATAAAATAAAATAAAAATGGGTGACATGTGGCAGCTCTAGGAGCAGCCACAAGTCGCTCCTAGAAAAATTATAAATAAAATGTAGTTAAAAAACAAAAAGAAATAACAAGAGGGGTCAAATAAAAAAGTAGTCAACATGAAAGTTTCTCGTCTCAATAAGATATACAATTTTTGTGAAGTATAAAAAACCGAAAGAGGTCATCTATACAAAAAGTATTTTTGGGTGGTATCTCATAGGTAAAAAATACTGCATTTCTGTCTTTTGCATTTATTGTTAATTTTTAATTAAGAGAAAATGAAAATAAAAATATAGAAAATATGAAAGAAATATTTACAACTTAATCTATTTTTTGATTTTTAATAGTTAAGAAAACTAACAAATAAAATAGAAGGGTATTTTGGTCAATGTGTATAGTATACAATAGGGGCCCAAAACCCAAGTTTCGCATTCAATCTTCGATTTTTATTAAATTAGTCTTGTTTTGAAGGTCCTTGAATGTATATTACTTTAAAAGAAAATAGACCTAAATCATACATTGTATGAGAGAGATATGTGCATTTTAAGGTTCATAGTTTCAAACTTGGATTTGGGTTTATTGGACAATTTTACTAGTGGGTTTTTTTGATATTTTTTCGTAATTAGTGTTAGTAATATACACACTATAAAGTTAATTTTATTGGATTTGGAGTTAGTATAAAATATATACAAAAAGGTGAATTTGGCTACAATAAAGTGAATATTTACACGTGAAGTTGGCTCCTTATTAAATGCAAATATGAATGCTAAAATGCAGATATTATTTACACATGCATGAAAGCTAATATGCAATATAAGTGATGAAATTCAACTAATTACTTGGTAACAAAGCTCTATTTTCAACGTTTAAAGTGATGAACCACATATTCATTAGTCATTTCTAGAGCATGTGAGATTTTATAGACGATTTATTCAAGATTTTTCAATGATTGCCCGACCATTAACTGAGGTCTTAGGAAAGGATACTGAATTTTTTGTTGTTCACAAGTGTCTTGAGGCCTTCAAGCTCCTTAAGAAAAAGATTTGCGACTCACCTATTTTGCACGTTCCTGATTGGTGTCTTCCTCTTGAGATCATGACGGATACCCCAAATTTCACTATAGTTGCCATATTAGAGTAGAGGCGAGATGATATCACATTTGCTATGCACTATGCTAGCAAAGTTTTAGATCCAACATAGCGGAATTATACAATGATCGAAAATGAGGTCCTTGTCGTAGTCTTTGCTTTAGAGAAGTTCAGGTATGTGATTATTGGCTCAAAAGTGACAGTTTATATGAATCATTCCGCCATTAGTTATCTTATGGAAAAGAAGTATGTAAAGGAGCATCTTCTTAGGTGGATATTATTACATCAGGAGTTTGATCTGGAAATTGTGGATAAACCTTGAGTAAAAAATATAGTGGTTGATCATCTTTCAAAGATTGAAACAATGGATTCCCAAGATACTGAGCCTAGTTGAAAGACCTCTCCAGATGAGTCTATTTGTGTTGTTGTCTCCCTTCGATAATATGCCAATATGGTGAACTTTCTTGTCTCCAAGCAAGTTTCTCATGGTTGGACTAGGAGTTGTAGAAACTGACTCAAGTCAGATTCGAGGAAATACCATTGGGAAGATCTGTTCCTTTTCTTTGAAGGACCAGATTGTATCTGGAGAAGGTGTATTCCTAATAAGGAAAGTAGAGTCTCCTCATGTATTATCATTCGTTTGAAGCTGGAGGACACAATTTCGAAAAGAGTATCGCTCACAAGGTTAAAGGATATGGAAAGATCTTAAGCGCATTACGGAAGCGTGAGGATCACATCGTATGCGATCAGGAGAGACTAGTCGCACTAGTTGCTCGATGCAATGAAAATTATTTTTTTTTCATGCGATGAAACGACATGATTCAAGAACGATTCTTGGATCATTTCATCTAAACCAAAAACAAGTACTTGGGTTAGCTCTTGAAGCATGGTTGCCATCGAGTATCTAAACGAAGAGACCTCCTGTCTCATGTCTGATCCATCGAAGGAGACACTTGCGATCATGTTGATGAAACACGTGCTTCTCGCAATCCATGTTGATGATCCAAGCGACAAATCTCCTAATCTCTTCATACGATATCCAATGTCTTCTTCATGAGTGAGGCGCATCGAATGAGATAGAGATCCATGAGGAAACGAATCGATAGCATAACGACGACCCTGCGACGAAGGCAACTCTCTCTAGGGCTCCATGGTGGACGGCCACAAGAGAGAGAGAGGAGGCAAGTAGAGAATGAGAGAGAGAGAGAGAGTTGTTGTCTCCAACTTGTGTTGTGTGTCTAAGGAAGAGCAAAGGGGATTCCTCTCCTTTTATAATATTTTGGGAACAATGGATCTCAATCCATGGACAACACAAATGCAATAGCTCACATTGATTTGGGTTTCTTTTAATGGCTACGATCATGTTGTTAAAAACACAATAATAATTTGTTGTCTTTGAAATAAAGTAAATATATTGAAAATCAGTCAATGCATTTCAATATAAATAAAAGCAACAAACATGGAGTATTTTGGAAATAAATGAAGCCTCCGTCCATGTATAGCGTGGACGACCACCAACTTGGAGAGTCCAAGTTGGCTGTCCACTCCATGTATGGAATGGATGCTTTTTCATTACTATTATGTATAGATCTTTTATCTCACATAATATTCCACATATGCAACAACTTTTGTTGCAAAAATTATTCGCCAAAACTAATTCCAAATTATTTTGTGAACATTGCAATCATGCTATTGGAGACTTGTGAATCACATTTACAACCTAAAATAAAAATGTAAATTATATTTTCAATTTAATGTTCAATGTGAATCCAATTCACATCAACATTTAATTAACAAATGTAGATTACAAATAGCTCTCTCTTATATATTATAAATCATATTTATAATATATATGATTAATATAGCGCTATCTACATTATTCATATCCATGATAACTAAATCACATTTAATATCTTGGATCTCAATTCTCATGTTCCCAAATAATATGAATCTCCTTCACATTGACAATTAAATCACATTTAATTATCTTAAATATCTCTCTTTACAATATGAATCAAATTCATATTATTCATGATAATTAAATCACATTCAATTATCAAAATTTTCAATGCTCGGATACATGTATCAACAACAAAATTATCTTGAACTCTTTTAAGGATAATACGCTTTCTTCGAGGATACTTGGAGATAAGGACAGAGCGATTGTATTGTTCCGCATATAGCGACTTGGAAATTGAGATCACATCTCAAATACAGATATTGCAGACCTCTCATAGATGCTTTATTAAATCAAGACCGCAAATCTAATCTTTTCATTGCATCTGAATCATATTCAGATCAATGTGACCAAGATCAGATTACTTCTCTACTAAGAGGAGTCACTAAAATCCAAACCTGTTTCATCACTCTCTAGGAATGGAAGCATCATGGTTATACAATCGTTTATGATCACATCACCCTCCAGTATTCCCAATACCTGTACATCCTGCATACTAGAAGGCCCATGAGAAACATGAAGTATTAAATTAATTTTACACTATCTACTTCATGGTTTTATCATTAAGTTTCTCATTTGATCATCGGGGGTCAGTATCTAGCATATACTTTCCAAAATCAGATATCATACCTAGGTCTTGATCATATACTTTCCAAAAGTATATATCAAACGTAAAAATTCAGTTAAGCTTCCAAAGAGAGACGATCGTGCAGGGAATTAGATTCTTCCCTATATCTCATGAGTGAGCTCATGTCTTCTGGTTCAGTAATTGAACCTGTATGATCCCTTTGAGAGATCATATTACTCATATGCCCTTGTATGCACACCAACACATCGGTGTATAGACCTTTATTGAATCATCAACCTATTGGTCTGCCAAATTTACATACTTAGACATATAGTAACTCATCTATCTCCAGTCAGATTATGCATCCCTATATCGTGACAACATACGATATATAACTTTGGTTATCTTGATCTCGTTCAGTCAATTCTTTGACCTAACTTATCTAACACCTCCAAATCTCTATTCCTATGAAGAGGACCTGCATCAAGAGGTCCGTTAGATATCAACCCTCAGAGAAAGGATTTCCATCTCCTTCTTAAGCTGGAGATCATCTTTTAATATCATTTGACGGTGCTTGATGAGTACTCAATCTAACTCCTTAGATATTCATCCAAGCACCAACCTCTATGATTCAATTACTGAATCAACAGTTGTATGATTACTAAGATGGCCATGGTACGTAACCCTAATTGTACTAAGGGACCTATTATGTAAATCATTCATTCTTCATTTCAGATCAGGTAATGATATTTACAATAACATCTATTGCATAATGGCTCGCAGTGGGCTCGCATGTCCAACGAAGGTATTATAGTGTGATTTCTTTTGGTCAACCTTATTTAGAGATGCCTTTAATTTTGTACTATCATACCGTGTTTGCTAGAAGATAGTTGATGAATCCATGATTCATTAGCATTATATCTGCATTTTATCTTAAAACCCTTAACAAATACATACAAATACTCATTAAATTAAATCTTTTAACAAAACTATACTCATGAATAAAAATGCACTTTTATACATGAAAATCATGTAAGTATATAAAAGAATAAAAATAAAGAAAAATAATAGGATGGTAAATTGTAGATATGTATATATGTACAATCTGACTTAGAAGTAAATATAGTAGAAAGATATATTTATAACATAACCCCCATGATTAAGTCAACATGGATTGGTCGACAAACAAATAAGTAGGGGGAGATAAGGAAAGAAAAAATAAAAATAATTATTTTCACACTTCACACACTCTTCATTTTTTATCTAATAAATACCAAAACTTCAATTATTTTAAATTAATTCACATGAATATATTTTTCACCAACCTCTTTTTCTATATATTTCTAAAAATGCATAGAAAAATATAAAAATAAGTTTAAATTAGTATCTTATATATATGCCAAGAAATCCAACTTGTAAATTGTCAAAATCTCAGCTTTCGAACATCATAACTTTTTCATAGGAACTCCAATATCACTTTACTCATATTTAAAATTCATAAAATAATATTCTCTAATTAATGGAGGATATTTCACTAAAATCAGAGACTGTTTGCAAAAAGTGGTTATAGGACCTATCCCCAAGTGACTTTCTGGGCTATTTATTTTATCTAGAACATATTATTTATTGTTCTAATGATTTTATAATTTTAATTATTTTCTTGATATTTTAGTTTAATCATGATTTATTTCTAATTTTTTGGAGCTTATTTATTATTTTAAATAAATAAAAACACTAAATTTAGGTAGATGCATAACTTATATCCATATTTATTAATATTCTTAAATTAATTATTAAAATCTACAAAAACATCATACATACTCTATTTATTATCCTAATAACTTAATAAGATATTAAAATGGTATAGTATTTATTAACTTATTAAATTAAAATCAATTACTTATTTATCAAGTAATAACTATACCAATTTATTAAATATTTGTATTTCGTAAAATATTTATTATCTACAAAAAATAATTATACGATAATTAAGATAAATTAATTATCTATACCTTTGTTTTTATACATATTTATAATAACATTATTTACTATTTAATATATATTTTATGAAGTATTTATTAGAACTAGCCAACCAGAGGTTGACACATGTCAACACGTGGTTCCTTCTTCTTCTTCTTCTTCTTCAAGAAGGCAGACCAATGCTTCTATTCTAACAACCTCTCTTCTCTAATTTCTACCCGATATCTTCCACTACCTCCGTACAATCCAAACCATCCAACTCCTCCTAACCACCTAGATTCACGCCCACCTTTCCAAGCTCCTTAGATCGTTTCTCAATTATGTCCACTTTGGATAGGTGATTTCCTATAATGGTCAGATCTTAATTGTCCACCCTATCCACATAATATGATGTCATCATGTTGACAACCTTGTGGCGTACTAAAGGAGAGGTAACATGGTGCTTCTAAAAATCACATGAAGAAGAAAGAACTACAAAGATCTCCTCTATCTTCTCAAAAATCTGATAAAGGACATCCTCACCCTTGTTGAAGTGGGACCCCCCACAAGTGGCATCTACCAACTTATGATTCTCAATGCTCAAACCCCAAAAGAAGTGATGCACGAGGCTCATTTTTGGAATATCATTTGAAGGATATGGAAAGATCTTCAAGTGCATCACGAAAGGGTGGAGACCGTATCATATGCGATCAAGAGTGACTAGTCGTACTAGTTTCTTTGGGCAGCAGAGTTTAAAAAACGATGAAACCACATGATCCGAGAGCAATTCTCTTATCGTTTTACCTAAACCACCAATAGATATTAAGGTTACCTCTTGAATCATGGTTACGATCGAGTCTCTAAATGAAGAGGCATCCTATCTCATGTCTTATCCAACAGAGGAGACATTTGGGAGTGCGTTGATGAAAAGCGTGCTCCTCTTAGTCCATGTTGATGATCCAAGCGAAGAATCTCCTAATCTCGTCTCACAAGATCTGACATCTTCTTCACAAGTGTGATGCAACGAAGGAGATGGAGATCCATGAGGGGTCAAAGCAGCGATACAACAGCATGGCGACGATGATTATGATCTCTCTCTAGGGCACAATAATGGATGGCCACAATGAGAGAGAGAGAGATAGAGACTTGACATGTGGAGAGAGAGCACGCATTACATTTGTGTAAAGAACTAGGGTTGCCTCTCCTTTTATAATATTTTGGGAGTCCATGGATCTCAATCCATAGACAACACAAATCCAATGTTTCACATTTATTTGTATTTCTTTCAATGGCCATGATTTTGTTGCTAAAAACACAACGATAATTAATTTAAATTAATTAATTATATTCAATATAAATTGATTTTTATTAAATCAATTTGCCTTGGAGAAATAGGAAGGAGGCTAGCCTCCTTCCATATGAAGGGGAGATGGCCACTTATTCCCATAAGGAGTGGGTGTCCGTCCACCTTTTTCATAAGAAAAGGTGGCTCCGCCTTCCTATTACATGAGGTTGCATATCTCATGTGAATCTCCAACTTTTGCAACAACTTTGTTGAAAATTATTTCACAAAAACAAATCTAACCTATTTTGTGAACATTACAATCACACCATTGCATATTTGTGAGTTACAATCACAACCTAAAGTAAAATGTAATTACATTTTCAATTAACTGTCCATTGTGAATCCAATTCACATCAACATTTAAATCGTAAATGTTATTTACAAATATCTCTCTCTTATATATATTATAAATCATATTTATAATATATGATTAATGTGGATAGTGCTATACACATTGCTCATATAAAGTATAATTGAATCACATTTAATATTCTTGGATCTCTATTCTCAGGTGCCCATATAATACGAATGGCATTCATATTATTCACATTTTTTGTAATTAAGTCATATTTAATTATCTTATAACTCTCCATATATGTCCAAATAATATGAATCAAATCCAGGTTAATTGTGATAAATAAATCACATTTAATTATCCATTTTTCTCAATGCTCGGATTCGTTGTCAATAATGAAATTATCGTTGAATTTTTTAAAGGATAACAAGCTTTCTCCACGGATACTTGAACATAAGGATAGGCGATGGTATGTTCCATGTATAGTGACTTGAATATTTGAGATTACATCTCAAATCTAGATCTCAGGGACCTCCCACAGTTGCCTGATTAAATCAAGGCCGTAGATCCAATCTTCTCATTACATATGAATCTCATTTATATCAATGTCCAACATTTGGACTATGATTAGATTACTTCTCTACTGAGAGGAGTGACGAATCTGTGATTCATCACTCTAAAAGTCGAAAATAGAGCTTTGTTCCGGAGTAATTAGATGCATATTTCCATCTATTGTGTATTATTAGCATTTATGCATGCGTATATAATATATGCATTTTATCATTCATATTTGCATTAAAAAAGAAGCCAAATTCACGTATACATATTCACCTATATATTAGCAAAAATCGCCTACTTGTATATATTTTATACTAAATCCAAATCAAATAAAAATAACTTTATATTATGTATATTACAAACACTTAATGGAAAAATATAATAAAAATACTAACTTGTAAAATTATCCAATAAAACCAAAATCCAAGTTTTAGACTATGAACCTTAAAATGTGAATATCTCTCTCATCCAACGTCTGATTTAGGTCTACTCACATTTAAAGTGATATACATTCAAAGACCTTCAAAAAAGACCAAATTCATAAAAATCGGAGATCGTATGTGAAACTTGGGTTTTGGTCCCCTATTGTATATTGTACATATTGACGAGAATACCCTCTTTTTTTATATTCTATCTTCTTAATTATTAAAAATCCACAATATTAGAGTTGTTTGTAAATATTAATTTCATATTTGTTCTAACTTTATTTTGATTTTTATTATTTAAAAATGATAAAAAATCTACAAGACACAAAACATGGTATTTTATAACTATAAGGTACCCCCAAAATACATTTTGTACATATGACTTCTTTTGTTTTTCAATCTTCACAGAAGTTGTAGATCTCGTTGAGACAAGAAACTTTCATGCTGGCTACTTTCTGATTTGACCCCTTTTGTTTTTTATTTTTATTTTCATTTAATTATTGATTTTTCTAGGAACGACACGTGGCAGCGCTTGGAGCTGCTACGTGTCACCCATTTATTTATTCGCCGCAGGACCCGCCTCCTCCAGCAGTTGCAACTGCACCCCTGCCTTGCGTGGCCACTCCTGCCTTTCTCATCTTCCCTTCTCATGCTCCCCTCCTTCTCTTTTTTGACAACAGCCCCACAGGACCCATCCGTCCTCGCTCTCCCCATTTCCTCCACCCCTCTGAGTGTGACTCGCCCCTCCAACTTGCGCAATGCACGGAGCACTCCAGCTCACTCTGCCACTTCCTCTACATACCTCAGCCCTTCTTGCCCTTCTCTCCCAACAACCTTTAAAGCAATCCCCTACACCCCTCATCAACATCATCCGCCAACCAAGAGAGGAGGCCCAGATCTAAGCTCCCTACAGGTGACAGATCCAGAAGCCACTTTTGCGCTACGATGACTACTTCTTGGCGAGATCCAGTCCATGTCGACGTGTTTCTGCGAGCTACTAAGTTCTCTTGAGCTTAGGTTCGGCGACCTTTGAGCGAAGACCGGAGCGGCTACTATCTTCATCACACAGGCTTCGATCCACCTTTAGGTAAACTTTCTCCTCTCCTTTCAATTTCCTTTGTTTTGTTGTTTTTCCTCTGTTCTCTCATTTTCCCACCTTCTCCTCCTATCGTCGTTCACACTCTTCCCCATCCCGTTCGCAATTAATCTCTCCAACCATTTCCACATCACCTGCAACTCTACCTCGATCTCCACGTTCAAACCCCAACTGCCTTTCATGTTTCATCATTACCTTCCACATCGACTTCACCCACAGTCGTTATTCATCGCCATCGCCTCCCCCTTAAAAGCACCAAGCGTGGTTGCATGCACCTCATGCCGCCACACAACAACCGTGCACCTCAGTCCTTCTGCTGAGCTTCGGGCGTGTGTCATCTGGAGCAAGAAGATCCCTTCGCGACCAGTCTCCAACCCACGCTGCCTTGCACCCTTGGCCTCAAGTTCACCTACCTATAGCGAAGCCGCTTCGCTCGCTCCATTTCCAATGTTCATGACAATCACTCTAACTCTTCCAGCAGCTCGATCTCTAACATCAACTTGTGCTCTAGTAGCCTGCACATCATCGATGGAGCTCCTATTTCTCTGCCCACTTCGCATCACCTCAGGTTGCGGGCTCTTCCTCCTTTGGTCCACTGTCACCCCTTATCCCCCTACACGTGCTCAGCACGTAAGGGAGGGGGTAAACATCACCCATTCCCCTTTGGTCTTTGCATATTCCAGAGAACTCGCACAACCATGAGCCATGTGAGGAAAGTGTGCACTTGTTGAAAATTTATGCCAATGCCCTCACATTCTCTAGAAATTGCCCCGACGTTCTCGCTACTGGAGATCACGTGCATAACACGCACCAACAGGTTAATTTGCATTTACCCCCTCCCCCAGCGTATATGTAATTGCATAATAGTCCTTATCAGCATATTCTATCTTTATCAATTTTATTTCTGTACTTGCTATAGAACCTTGTGTTTACATGTTAATTTAAACATTTGTTTAGCTCCTTTTCTTTATTCTAAAAATTGCATATTGTAGAACGCTATATGCTTTATCATGATGAATGTTTTTTAATTTTTGTGAGCTATGGATTATTTAATATAATTATTTTTATGGATAATTGAATATTTTTCCCATTGCTTGCAATAATTCAATCCTAAATTAATCATTGTCTAAAAATTATGAAAACTTCATAGTAGTTAGGGATTGAGTCATTTTATTTTGTGAATGAAAATCTTCTTATTTACACGTACATCGAGTTCAGAATAAATTGCTTGGAGGATCGCTTACTTTATTTTTAATAGGACACATATCAATTATTTTTAGGATCTTATAATTTTCCTAGATTCATTCACATAAACTAATCTAGGATTATTTTATTTTTGCAAAATAAATTGGTTTGTTATTTATAAAAATTAACTTTTAGAAAATTACCGAGTCTTCTTATTTAAATCACAGGAAATTCATTTTACCTCCAAAAATTCTAAAAAACTACAGTAGCTTAATTTCATCCTTGTTCAATTTTTGGCCACGTTTGAGGATTTTTGGACTTGAATTTATTGAAACTTACATTTTAGTGCCTCAACTTAGTCAAATTTGCATTACATTTATCACTTGAATTCAAGAATACCAAAAGAGTGCTCTCTTAAAAACATAATTTCGTGATTGACTTCAAATAAATCTAAGGAGACAGTGGCCTCCGTGAGTTCGGGCTTTCCCAAGTAAAGAAAATTAGATCACTCACTTTAATTAATTAATTAATTAATTAGCAATTTTTACAAATCCAAAATTGCCCACCTACAATGAAATCAATGTTAATTCTTCCAAATTATCTAGGGTATTTTTGGCTTCTTCAAATGGTGTTGTTACTGGGGAGGCACGGCTTAGGTACACCTTTTTAGAAAATCTAGATTTTAGGTTTTCCATACTCGCGTAGTCAGATCCCCAAAATTTCTTGTGAATAACTCTCTATTTATTTTCATTATTTATTTTTTTTGTATCTATCTCTTTGACCATTGTCTTATTTATGTGAGAGGAACATGTGACAATGAAAGCGACTCGTTAGGAGAGCTGAAGAACCAGCACTGAATTAAACTAAATGGCTTTGAGAGAACTTGTAAAAAAAAGTCTGCATTTAAAGTGGTTCTCATTTGGGTTCTCACGTATGTAACCAAAATAAAAACACTCTCTATGTTGTGTGCTAGCACGACGTAGAATAGATCCTACACTCACAGCTCTTAGAGCTTCCTAGGTCTGTCTAAACTCGTATTATCTAGGACCACACTTCACCATTAAAAGATGCACTTAGATCATAGGGATTTAGCTAGATTTAAATCCATTCTTCACTCTTTAATATAACTGCATGTCTAGGAGCAGCTTTTTATCGCCTGCATTCATTTAGCGTAAAATTTCAATTCTATTTTGCATCCCGCATGTAGAGAAAGAGGATCACTATAAGTCTTCTGAACTGGGCATGCATCATTAATTTTTCATTGCATCAGCTTTTCTCGACTCCCTGCCCCTCATTTCTACAACTTAGGATTAAAGGAAATTGGGACTGGACGATAAGTGTGCCTTATGTGTTGGACAAATCAAGTGGTTATCTAAATGAAAATCATGACTGCTAAACAAACTGACCAAAAAATTAACTTAAAACTAGAAATTTTCTTTGCGGGAGAGTAACCCCAACCTTGATTTCAAGCTGAGTAAAGGTAGAGAGAGAGTGTGCACACACTAAGACATAGCCCAAATCCCCACCTTCCATATCAATGTACCATGCTCTTATTAAATATCACAGACTGAAGTATTCGAAGATCGACTGACCAGCACCAAGTAGCCTCCGCTTGCTTCAACAAGTTGATAGGGGTGAAGCAGGGGTGCCACGTGACAAGTTTCCTACTAATCCCCCTCAAGGCGAAGTGACAATCCTTCTCAGCCTCCGCCTACTTTGGTAGGTAGATAAGGGCAGGTCCATGAAATTCATTGATATTAACCGAGTAAGCTGGTGATAGGAGCTATGAGAAGAAGGGCGTTGGTATCTTTGGCGACATGTTAAACATGGGAGATGCAACCGGTATTGAGCCAACTTCCCTATAGGCCATCGTGTAATCCTTGCTAACTTTGCTTGAAAATCACACTTAAAGTCAACAATGTTAATCAGACCTGGCTTCGGGTCCCTCACCATGTTGAGTGTGAACTCAGGGTTTTTAACTCAATTGTTTGCTTCAGGTAGGAGTCAAATCCTATCTTCGTACACTTGAGCTCCCAACATTGCTTCCCTTTGCCATCGAAGATGACTGACTTGCGGGATATTTATTCAAGATTCATGAATCTCTCATTGAACCCCTCATGAAGTGCGTCTTCGAAGGTCCAAGCGCAACGTAATCCAACGTGGACTCATGACCCTCTTGAACTCGGGATCTCTCAATCTTGGGATGATCACCTTCAAACAATTCCCTTTCTCTCCTCCCACCCCACCAAGGAAGACCTTCGCCTCGTGAGAATATTTTCATTCCTAAATCCTCTTCTAATCAAGAGCACGTCGTTGATCCAGGATCTTCAGAAGATTCAAGCACAATGCCTGCTAAACAGAAAGAAGAGGAAGAAGAACACCCCAAGGACCCCATGGGATGATAATAGCTAGATTCGCCGCATTTGAGCAACATCACACTTTACTCTGAGCTCAACTAGGACAACTGAATGTTGGGGTAGAACTACCAATGGACACGACATACAACCTTATACTCTATAGAATTCAGAATTATCTGAGTCTTGTTGAACCAGAAGTTGATTTTGAGTTGAAACCGCAATTCCTGAACCTGTTGCCACACTTTGATGGAAACACTTATGGGGAATTCTATGCATTAAGGGACTTCGAGCTCGTCTTTGATAACCATAGACATCCTAATGTTATCTAGGACTTATATCAGGCTCACAACCCTTCCATTTGCCTTGGGTGGGAAGGATGACTACTGGGTGAAGAATTTAGGAGTTATGGTCAACACTTATGCCCTGTTCAAGGACCTATTTTTGAAGAAGTTCTACACCCTAAGTAGGACTAATATGATGAGGACACACATCACTTGCTTTTCCCAAATACCCCATTAATCCTTTTGTGATGCCTGATAGTGGTATAAGGACATCCTACAGAAATGTCCCTGTCATGGTCTGAATGACAACATCTTGGTCCACTCATTCTTCACTGGTATCAACCCTAATATGCAGGGTTTAGTGAGCATTTCCTGTGGAGGTAGTTACACTTCATGCAGAGCGGATATTGTCAGGAAGGTATTCGAGAAGATGGTTGAGACTAGCAACTCACATACTACAAGCAGGGCATACACATAGTCCCTTAGTTCACTTTCACCTGGAGGGGGAGAATCAGTTGTAGTTAATCTCTTTGAGGACGTGATCCCTAGCATGAGACACATTTACTGCAATCGAGAGGATCTATAGGTGGATTGATGAATTAGATCGGAGCATCTCCAAATTTCCCAAATAGAAGGAGGAGTTGACTGAAAAAGTATCTAAGATAAAGATACATGTTGTGAATGTACCCTCTACTCATGTATATCGAGTTCACCATGTTTAGGAGCAGCTGTGGTGTCAGGGCAACCCTAGCCGAGGGAGTAGGACAAGTCCTACACCCACTCATCCCAGCAACAACCCCCATCCATGGATACAATTCAGGAGAACCACCACTAGTTTGGGAGGTGAATGGAGTATAGTATATTCTGGACCCTGCCAGGCAATGAAGTATGTGGGATCGACAATCCTACCAATGTCCCCCGACTTTTCACAACACCACATTCACCTCTGTACCTCCTCCTTCATAGCAGAGCCCTGGATTTCAGCTACTCCAACAACAACGGCAACAATATCAGCAATCCGGCTAATAGGGCTAGTACCAGCAGGGCCAGCAGTTCCAACAACACCAACATCAGCAGAGGCACCACCCTGGACAATAGAGCCAGTCTTCTTTTTCTTCTCAGCCTTTCCCACTTCCTTCTTTGTCTTGTCCCACAGACTCACAATTTCAACAGATACTCGATACCCTTTGTTCTTATCAGTGCGAAATGCAGAATGAAATTCATGATTTGTGTGTGGATGCCAACCACCTATCTAGATGGAGAGATGAGCAATCTGTACACTCTACCTCGATCCCAACCCAAGTTCAAGATAATAGCCTGAACCATTCTAATTCTCAGAAGCATCTTGTTCAGGTATACTCTTCAACATCTCTTAAATCTAAACATGAGATTCTTTCATGTGACGAAGCTAACCAGATGCCACTCAATAGAGGAAGGACCGTGACCATACCTGATCGATTTAGGGACACAAGGAGGGGCCTCTCTGGAGATCTGTCTGGAACATGTATGAAGTACTCTATTTCAATTAATTCCAAGAATGATCTTTCAATTTCCGATTCAGATTCTTCATCTTCTATGTCCCTTCCTTCCATCCTTTCCCCCATGCTCTTACGAGAGGAAATCACAGTAAAAAGATTCAGAAGGATGACCCCAATATGGCATGATTTTGCAAGTAGAATATCACAGTCAAAGTGCCATTCAATGAGTATATAGCTAACCATCCTACATATTAAAAATACCTTAAGGTAAGATGCACACCAGACCAATATGTAAATACCCATGTTTTGTCAATTGCGACAACCTATTTTCTCAAGAATCGACAATTACCAAGGAATAAAAGAGATAAGGGTGCCCACTACATGGAGAGTTGTATCAACGACATTACGTTTGCCAGCACTTTCTTAGATAATCGGACTTCAATCAACCAACTTCCCTTAGCATTATATCACAAATTGGAGTTAGGAGCATTTCACAAATCCAAAGATCTACTTAAATTCACTGATTATTCAATGAAAAGATCTAAGGAGAGGTGAAGAACATTGTTATCACGATTGAGGGGTAGTACTATAAGGTTGACTTCACAATCTTAGAAATGGAGACCGCTAATCATTGGAAAGAATCTCATATCATTCTGGAGCGGCCCTTCCTTAGGACCACAGGCGCAGCTTTCAACTATGGTACGGGAATGATAAAGTTTCATTCTCCTAATGGAAAATTGAACCTTGAGATGAAGCAGAAAATATGGCAGCTACCCGACTCAGAAAGTAGTACCGAGTACTCATCTTTAGAGGCAGATTGTGGAATGATCAGCACCGTTGGGATTTGGAAACAGCTTCCTTCAAAACAGTGCGAGAACATTTCATCTGGAAAGGATATATTGCATGATGCAGTTTGCTAGGTGTTGCTTGATCTTATGAGAAATGCATCCTCCTATTCCCATGATGACATAGTGATCCATTAAGATCTATTTGTTCCATCTCCCTCGGAACAATCATGGGACATAGATGATGGGTCGGACGTGGCTTTGGCCGAATTACCGTGTTTCTCTGGCGATTCGACTCATGATACTTCTAAGTTGGTGGTGAGTGCCACGCATCTTATCCCACTTTCATAGAGTACACAACCAGAAACATACTTAGTTCAGCTCGATATGCTTGATTACACTGCCATAGTTAAAGTCCCTTCTTCCTACACTGAAGTATGCT
Source organism: Ottelia alismoides (assembly GCA_037367405.1). NCBI lineage: Eukaryota > Viridiplantae > Streptophyta > Magnoliopsida > Alismatales > Hydrocharitaceae > Ottelia > Ottelia alismoides. The sequence goes on along the minus strand of JAZKJV010007604.1, from coordinate 95,800 downwards.
TCTCATGCGGGACCCAAAGAGAGATATCCTGTTATCATTAGTTCATACTTAACTTTAGAATATGAGTCTAGGTTGTTAGAAGTCTTAAAGAGGAACCGTACAACAATAGTTTGGACAATATCGGATCTCGTGGGGATCAACCCCGCTCTCTCCTCACACCATATTTATACTGAGGATAATGTGAGGCCTTCCGTGAATTCCAGAGGAGACTTAATCCCATCTATGGGAAGTAGTGAATAATGAGATAGAAAAATGGTGCAAGGCAGGGTTATATACCCTATATTTGAGTCCAAGTAGGTTGTCCCACTTCATGTCGTCCCAAAGAAGTCATGGATTCAGATGGTCTCCATTGAGGAGGGGGTAGAGATCGTGACATAAGTACCCACCTCGTAGTATGTCTGTGTCGACTATAGGCACCTGAATGTCGCAACCAAGAAAGACCACTTTCCCTTTCCAATCATCGATCATATATTGGAAAGACTCACAAGGAAAGCATTCTTCTGTTTTCATAACGGGTATTCAGGCTACAATCAAGGGGACATAGACCTTGAGGACCCAAAAAGACAACATTCACATGTTCATTCATCATTTACGCATTCAGGCGCATGCCATTTGGGATTTGCAATGCCCCTAGATTTTTCAACACTACATGATCGCCATATTTGCCGATATGGTTGGGGATTTCTAGGAAGTGTTCATGGATGACCTCTCTATTCATGGTGATTCCTATGACAAATGTTTAGTGCACTTGGACCGAGTCCTCAAGAAGTGTAGGGAGGTGAATCTTGTACTCTCCTGGGAAAAGAGTCAATTTATGATGACATAAGGTATTGTGTTTTGGCATGTCATCTCCAAAAGGGGAATGGAGGTTGACCCTGCCAAGGTGCAAGTGATCAAGAAACTTGATCCACCGACCAACATGAAGTTAGTGAGGTCATTCCTGTGGCATGTTGGATTTTATAGGAGATTTATTCAAGATTTTTCAAAGATTTCCGGCCCACTGACTGATCTCTTAGGGAAGGACACAGAGTTCATTGTAGATCACAAGTGTCTGGAGGCCTTTGAGCTCCTGAAGATGAAGATTTGTGCCTTGCCTATCCTACAAGCTCCTGACTTGTCTCTACCCTTTGAGATCATGACCGACGCTTCAGTTGTAGGAGCAGTGTTAGGACAACAACAAGATGGGATTCTGTTTGCTATCCACTAGTCGAGCAAAGTATTAGACCCTACATAGAAAAATTATGCCATGACTGAAAAGGAAATGCTCGCTAAAGTACGGGCCCTCAAGAAGTTCAGGTCGCATGTTTTGGGCTCTAAGGTGACAATTTACATTGATCATATAGCCATTCTATATTTACAAGAAAAGAAGGATGTGAAGACACGTCTTCTTAGGTGGATTTTGCTCCTACAAGATTTTGATTTGGAGATAAAAGATAAATCTAGAGTGAAGAATGTTGTGGCTGATCATCTTTCTCGGATTAAGATATCAGAGAGACTTTTCTAGATGAGTCAATTTGTGTTAGTGACTCACTCCAGTGGTATGCCAACAAGGTTAACTTCTTTATCTCCAAGCAAGTTCCCCAAGGTTGGAGTAGGAGCAGCATTGACCGACTGAAGTCAGATTCGAGGAGATACCATTGGGACGATCCATTCCTTTTCTTTGAGGGGTCGGATTGTGTTTGGACAACTTGTATTCCTTAGGAGGAATACCAGAGCATCCTCACGTATTGTCATTCTCTTTAGGTCGGAGGACACCATTTGGGGAATAATACCGCCCACAAGGTACTCCAATATGGATTATATTAGACGACCCAATTCAGAGATGCTAATGATTTTGCTTGGTCGTGCCTGATTTATCAGAGGATGGGAGGGATAGTTACTCAAAGAGAAGATATGCCCATGCAGCCCTTGATCATTTGTGATGTATTTGATGCATGGGTCATAGGTTTTATGAGTCCCTTTCCCAATAGCCAATGATACGAGTACATCTTATTGGTGATTGATTATCTATCTAGGTGGGTGGAGGCTATCCCAACCCGAATTGCATACAACAAGACAGTCTGTAGGTTTTTAAAAGATCATATTATTGCTAGGTTCGGGGAGCCAAAAGTTTTGATATCAAATGAGGTAGCCACTTCATGAATCGAGATGTGAGATCTCTAGCTAAGGACTATGGATTTGAGCACAAAGTCATTGGTTCTTACCACCCACAGACCAATGGCTTGGCAGAGGTTTCGAATAGATAGGTGAAGAGTATATAGCTAAAGTTAGTTCGTACTGATTGGAAGAACTGGTCCCAGCTCTTGGACCATAATCTTTGGGCCTATACGACACCCAACAAGACACCTTCGGGCACTTTACCATTCAGAATTATCTACGGCAAGTCACGCCATTTGCTCGTAGAGCTGATTCACAAATCTGAATGGGCAATTAAGAAAATTAATTGGAGTTGTCACCTAGGGAAGCTTTGTCAAGAGTTGGACTTGAATGAGCTCATGGAAATCCGAAACATGGCATACAATAATAGTCTGATTTATAAGGACAAAGTAAACATATGGCATGATCAACACATTAGGTGAAAAGACTTTGTCAAATGGTAAAAGGTATGGTTGTTTAATGCCTGGTTAAAGATGTTCCATGTGAAGCTCAAATCTAAGTAGACGGGTACCTTTATTTTCAAGAAAGTACACAGAAATGGAAGTGTAGAGATAGCCAATCTCATAGACGATGCACAATCTCACGTTGTGAATGGACAACTGTTGAAGCATTTTGTCGATTCCAAGGAATAGCTAGTCCAACTCGAGGTCATCAACTTCATGCAGAGTGACAAATAGAAGATACATCCAATTCCTCTCCATGAAGATGTAGCATCAATATTCAGTCACTCATGTACATCCCTCACTCATCGTATATTCTCTTGATCTCATCGATTCTCACACTCACTCTCGTCCTAGACTTAGGCTGACTAGAGCCTAAGTATACGGGGGGCCGATGCCCATCACGTATATATACTCATCCATTTTTCCTCTCAACCTCGCCCGCCCCATTCTTGATCTTCTTCTATGCTTAGGCTACCGGATCCTAAGTATAGAGGGGCAGATCAACTTCCATACAATTTGTTATTTTAGCTCTATGTTAGCACGTTATCTTCGAGGATTGAAAATTAATGATATACAAGTCTTTGTTATCCCCAAAAATCCCACGACAAACAAACAATTTTTTTGCTACTTATTAACCTGTATAGAGGACAAGATCGAACTCAGGGAGGTTACAATTTCCGAGGGTTATTCGATTAATAAAAAACCCAATTAAAAGAACAAGCAAGAACCTCAAAGGTAAACTATCCTTGGTTTTCGTAGAATTTTTCTCTTTGTATTTTTTTTTAAATTTTTAAATATATTTTATGTTTTCAGATTTTTAAATTTTTAGTTATTTTAATTTTTAATTTTTTTAAATTTTTAAATTTCGATTAAAAAAACTATGTGCACTAAATAAGAACTACGCACACCAACTCTATTTGTATTTTTTGAAATATACAAAAAAATGATAAAAAAATCCATAGAAAATATTTTTGGGTTTTCAAGACATTGAATTTTTTGAGATTTTTTTTAAATTTCCGATGTTTTTTATGTTTTTTTAAAAATCAAACAATGTCAAAAATGAGGAACAATGCACAGCATGGAGTAATTTGCAACTTAAAAATGTTTAAGTGCCCAAAACTCCTAGAAATTTTTTTTATAATAAAGTAGAGATAAATATCTAAAACTAGGAAGTGAAATGATGATTTTTAGATTTTTGTAGATTTTTTATGATTTTTATAATATTTTTAGTTTTTTTTCAATTATTTTGGGTTTTATAAATAATCTAAGCACAAAATTGGATAGATATTAAAAGACAATGAAGTAAAGCTAATCTATTTTTTTGGGAATTTTTGGAACAATATTCAAATTTTATGAATTTTATAATTTCTAGAAGAGAAAAAGACATTGTTTTTTTACTTTTAAATAATAAGAAATGATGACCAAATTCAATGCAAAATTTATGCATATAAGAACTATAGCAGAAACATTATACAATTTTTTAAAGAACTTTTCGGATAATAAAAATATTTATTTAAATACAAGAAAGGCCAATAAATACTTGGAAGTGTGTGTACGAAATAAATAACAAAAATAAAATGCGGGGAAAGAATTGGAAATTACCCAGTTGTTGCATGCCGAACACGTGATTTGTGTTGTCTGGAGATTTATTGCAAATATGGAAACTTTAATGGGTTGATATGTAATTTGACCAAATAATTTTTTTATTTTAAAGTTAGGGTTCCCTTGATTATTCGTTTCTTTCTTCAAGCACAAGACAGGGGGTACGGAGCGACGAGCCATCGCGCGGAGTGGCTGGCGGAGCGCGGGTGGCGCTTGTTCCTGGAGGATCGGCGGAGGTGGCACGCGCGACTGGGAGGAGGGAAGCCGTGGGCTCGTACGGAGAGACGCAACCGCGGTGGTGTGAGCTTGAGCATCGAGGCGGATGACGCCGCGTTGCTATACGGTAGAGGGATTACGGGATGGTGGAGGTCGAAGACGGCCAAGTGCGGTTGAACGTGTCCAGGCGCAAGTGGGCACGCACTGGCAGGAGGAGGGGGGGTTGCGGGTGATCCGCGCGCGCCGCCCCGTGGTCCGGGACAGGGAGCAGGGGGGAAATGCTGCCATCTGGCTTGGCTGAGGTCGGTGGACCATCGGTGGGCGGTGGGCGGGCACAGCGAAGCTGCTATTTTTTTAGAAAATATTTTTTTTTATTTTTTTAATAAATAGAAAACTATAATAAAGATTTTTTATATATTTTATTATAGAAAATGTAAACAAAGACAACAGTTTTTGTTTTATGTTTTTTTTATTTTGCTGCAAAACAAAGATTAGATAGAAAAGAAAACAAAATAAATATTTATTTTATTTTTTTAATTTATTTATGCACAAAAATGGGATGCGTGAATGAGCGGATCTTGCGATATGATGGAATCGGATCCGAGTGTCCAGCTACCGTGCGTGGCCAGAGTTGGGAGATCGTGCGAGGTAGAAAAGAATGTGAATAGATCGAGAGATGAAACGGAAAATCGAGTCGGTGATGTATCAAATCATAGTGATTTTTGATGTCTAGATAAAAAGATCTGACGACAAAAATGCACGAAAATAGACTACGATTAACATAGAGTAAAAATACGAAGAAAATGATGTGGATCTCACCTTAGAAACAGAAAAGACCTTAATCACCTCGACGAAGGCCGACGCACTATCACCGGACGGCTCAGAGGCTAGGCACCCTTGTGCGACAAGAAGATTCTCGGAGATCATGCTCCTCTCACCAAAGATCGATCAAGTTGAAAAGATGGAGAAAGAGCCTTATTAATAGATAGAATGAGATAGAAGTTCAAAAATTTGAAATGAGATTAAGAGATTAGGAAAAAATTAAAATGAGATGGAGATAAAAAGATAAGTATAAAAAATATTTACAAAAAATAACTATTTTTTATTTTCATTAATTTATTTATTGGAAAACTAAATGTTAATTTTTTTATTTTTTTACGATAGTAAGTTAAGAAAATTAACTATGTACATATGCTATATACAAATATGACATTATCTACAAGGGTAACTAAGCAAATTAGTTATTTTTGTTTTAAAATTTATTTTTTATTTTCTTATTTTTTTAAATTATTAGCGAAAATATCTACAAATATCTACAAATACAATATGTACAAAAGACATGGGAAAATTGCACTGACCACCCTAAAAACCCAACTTTTCACCTGTAACTCCCAAAAATATGAAATTACATCCATTTTAAAGATAGTTTAATTTAGAATACAATAGAAGTGAGTTTGGTTCAATTTGAGTTCATATGGAGCTGGAATTGATCTTTTAATTATCGCTTAATGACGTTTTCCATGTGTGGTGGCTTTTATTCTATATATGATTTTATTGTACAATTATTTTTATTATTTAGCCCACATTTTTATCTCCAACTTTTTTATGAAAATTATTTTTTTGAGGTCAATTAATATACAAATAAAATAATGAAGTATACAAATATACACAGCACACAAAATTTTTTTGGGCTTTATGATCGAGGACCTTATCTCCCCCTACTTTATTCCTAGCCGATCAGGTCAAGTCTTGACATTCTCTTGGGTTCGGGTCAGCCTGTATTTATTACATATATACAATCTTCTTTTCTTTATTTTTCCTTTCTTTCTTTATTTATTTATTTTAGGTTAAAATAATATACAAATATACACTATTTACACATAGATGCAAGCTAGTAAGAATATGAAGTTAGTATTATGTACATGTGTTTTATAAGATATTTTAAGCTAAAATAAATGACTAAAGATGACGAATCGCAGATTCATCACTCTCCTACTCTTAGCACGAGCTATGTCTTTTTCCTCACTTCTCGTGCTATGAGGACATAGCACACACTAAGTATATTGGGGCGTGTATATATTACATATATACTTTACCGATAGCTCGTACTTTCTGGTAACAATTGAATTTTTTTTTTTGTAAAATACATGTATACTTGTATAATAGTATATGGTAGAATACTTGTAAAATTCTCGTAAAAAATCTGTAAAATTTGAAGTATACCAAAGAAAGACTTATTATTTACTCTTGCATATCATCCTTGCATTTTTTAAAAATGTGTGTCTTGCACTTCCTGCATTTGCATAGGATGTCATTCTCATCTCATCTGCATATCTAGCATATTGATAAGCCCTATTGTTAAGCGGTCTTGTATTCCACACAAGGCAGGAACACAGTCGAAGTGTTGACCTCTCAAAATCCGGATTTAATCAACAATTAACCCACAATAAAGAATAAATCAATTAAGTTCTAAAATTTGTGAATTAACATTTAACTCTACCACAAATTGTATAGTGAATAAGCATGTATAGTGAATAAGCAATACAAAAAAATTAAGTAGCCTACAATGTTCCTGTACAACAGAGTCATCGATGTATGAATCCTATTTTTGTGGTTTTTTGGGTTTTATAATAATTTTTTTAAATTTAATTTTTTTTATTAATATTTTTTATGTATTATTTTTTTATTAATATATATTTATATATTATATAATATAGATATATAAATACATAGGCACATGTTTTATATAGATATAGAATTATATGCACCCCTAAAGAGTTATGTATAGAGAATATAATACATATAGATATATGGATATATTATATATATTTTTTATTTTCTTTTTCAAGATTGGAATATATAAACTCCATAATAAAAGAGGTACTAAAATATTTATAAGAATATGCAAAAATAGCCAAAAAAATCAGAAATAAAATGATTTTGGCCTTTTTAAATTTTTTACTATTTTTGTGATTTTGGGCATTTTTCCAAATATTTTTGACATTTTTAAGAAATAAAATAATAGAAAATAGATACTTAAGCTACTGGACAGCATTGAAATGAGGTTTAAAAATAGAAAATGATCTCCAAAAATCCTCAAATCAATTTTAAATGATAGGTAATAGAAGAAGGAAACTATAGGAACTTAATTTGTATTTTTAGGATTTTTCAAGGATTTTTTAGATTTTTATGTAGCTTTTGAGGGTTTTCTTATTTTTAAGGTTTTTGTTTTGAATATTTTTAGTGATTTTTGGACTGACACTAAAGTAGGATAAAATAGACAATAGGTGATTTTTTTGGAATTTTTCTAGGTATTTTACTATTTTTTTGGTATTTTCTAAGCTAGACAGTAGATAAAATGCATGTTTTTTATTTTTAATAAATATTAAAATGCAACAAAAATAAAATGCAAAAACGGAACAAGCAAGCAACAATATATGGCCTGGTAGGGGCATTTTTGCAAATAAAAATAAAGTCAGGGGCTTCAGTGCAAAAACATCAAAATATATGAACGTATTCTGCAATTTTAAGGACCAAATCCAAATAAGCAAACCCGCCAGGGCCCCCTTGAAATTTGACCATCACGTGGGACTACACGTGATCCGCACCCACAGGGACCAAAATGTAATATCAACAAAGTTAGGGGTCCTGGTTGAAATTTTTACAAAAAATAATACACTTAAAATTTTATTTTATGGACTAAAGATAAATATACAAACATACAGGGGGTCTTGTGCAATTTAACCACCCCACGTGGGAGGACACGTGAGGTGACGTGGACTGGACCTAAAAGAAATATCACAAACGTACAGGGGGTCCATGCAAAATATCCACAATAAAATGAACTTCGACTTTTATTTACAAGACTAGACAATAAATACAAAAACACTGAGATTAAGATCTGCAAATTACCCATAAGTGCGCGCTGGTGGACGACGATGATGATCTCACTTGGACACGCGTCGCGCATCCAACGGTCGGTACCGCTTCGCCGATGAAGGGCTGAGATTAGATCAGCCGAGCTGATCTGACGGTGATGGCGATGCTTCATCTGATGGCTCTGGTGGAATCTGGGGCGTCCCTCCTGATCGGACGACGATGGAGGGGTCAGGAGGAACAGGGGAAGAACTCGCGCTAGGCGAGCTTCGATCTTGGAGCATGGGCTCCTCCGGGCTTCTCCCTCGCGTCTGAGGTGTTTTGAACGTAGCTGGAGGTCTCCCGCGTTTACTAGGGGTCTTGGCATGGCTACTGGAGGTCCAAGGAGCTCAGACGAGGTCGATGAAGGTCGGGACCTCCAGGAGCCTCTTCCTGCTTCGAATCGAGTCCAAAGGGGCTCCTTGCGTCGTTTGACCTGCATAGGAAGAACCAGGGGAACGAGGGCTATCTCCTCGCCCCTGGGTTCTGAAGCTTTGGTGCAAGATGAGGTGAGGCGGAGGAGCTCCGGCGATAGGCGGAGGTGAAGCTCCGATTCGCAAGGACTGGGGGTCCTTGGTTGAACAAAAATGTTCGGGAGAGGGAACACGCGATGAGGAACGAAGTGAGGTGAAGATGGCAGTCGGAAACCGGGGGTATCACAGTGAAGAAGTCGCCGGAGCGGGGCTCCGGCGAACTTCGATTTCACGATTTTACGCTATGCCATCGATCTAAAGACTAAACTAAGCACAGAATTGAAATGCTAGAATTAAAATCTACCTAAAAAATGAGAAAGGACAACTCTTATACCTGGGGGCCGCCAGGGAGCAGGACGGACGCCGGAGCTCCGCCGCGACAAAATTGATCCCTCCTCCGGCCGATTTGAGTCGCTGAAATGCTGCCCTTGTCACGAGGAACCTCCCAGGAACAAATTCGAGGCTTTTGGGTGGATGTAAATTGGCCAAATTTGTGGAGGAGGCCGAGGGCTCTTATTTATAGACATTCTGGGCTCCCTACTTGGCTTGCGTATTCCGACGAGTACAATGATTGTTTTCTCGATCCAACAAGCATGCACGATAGATGGATGATCCCTCTACAGATCCCGTGAAGGCAGCGAGCGGGATTAAGGGACGAGACACCCAGGAAAAATGGTGCAAGTCATGGAAACAACCAGGTTCAGAGGTGCCAGGTCCCGATGGGACAGTTGACCAGAGGTCAACAAAGGTCGCGCCCTCATTGGTCCACCTCGGACGCTAGAGGACAAAATATGGGACCTTATTTTAAAATGAATTATTTAACATAATAATTGATTTTATTAGATTTTACTTATAAAATGAAAAATGTGTATTAATTCATGTAGTATTTATTTATGATTTTTATTTAATTTTTTTGATGTATTCTATCATGGTTTTATTTTAATAACGTATTTATGCATGTATTTATATGTATTTTGTATATTTTATTTTTATTTTGTTTATTTTATTTTATTATTTTATTTTTCTTATTTTATAAATTTATAATTTATTTTTGTGAGTGTGAGGATATTTTTATTTAATTTTTATGAGTTGATTTTCATATTGAAATAAATAGTTGTTTGTAGGCATACTTAGAGGTATTTTACCTGTATTTTATATATACTTTATTCATTTAATGTATTTTATTTGTTTTTATTTTAGATTTGTATTTTCGATATATTATATGTAATATTTACAATATTATAAGATTATGAAAGAATAAAAAAATTAAAGAATGTCTTCCCTTTTTATTTATGTGCATACTTATCATAGGTATTTTGCCTATATCCTGCATAGACTTATTTTATTTTACAAATTATTTTTGGTTTTATTCTAATTTCAATATGTGCATGTATTATATACATTATTTACAAAATTCTAAAAATACAATTTTGTAAAAATAATGAACACTGAATAAATTGAATATTTTAATCCGTATTAAGTACAATAGGGGCCCAAAACCTAACGTTCACAGATAAACTCCAAAAATTCTGAAACCAATTTTATTAAATAGTTCTTGGAAAGCTATATACAATTAAAGGTGAGTTTGATGGTTTTAGAGTTTTTATTTGCAAGATATGGGTCTGTGAAGTTGAGATTCTGGCTTTTTATTCTGTGTATAAAATGTACACTGTATATTATTTTTGCACAAACTTAATTTTGTATTTTTATTTACATTATTATCTACAACTTTCATGTACAAAATATTTTTATTTGATGAACAAATAATTAAATATAAAATGGATGTCAAAATGCATAAATGAATGATTAAATAATTGAGGTATCTATTGTATTATTGGCCCTTATCTCCCCCTGCTTTATTCCTTGTCGACCAATTCCATTCTGGCCTTGGTCTCAGGGTTAGGGTCATAAATATTTGCAATATTTTATTCCTTTTTCTTTTCTTCTCTTTATTCTATAATTTTGGCATTAAAAACCTTATTTTATGTACAATAAATTCAATAAATAATGAATGCTATTATGTACAAATTGATGTCATTTACATGCATTTACTAGGGTTTTTAAGGCCAAAATGATAGAATAAAGGTGATGAAATGGAGATTCATCACCCCCTATACTTGCCTTTACTAGTCCCTAGCAAATACTTATGCAATAAGAAGAAGAAAAAGAATAAAGAAGAAAAGAAAAAAGGAAATTGAAGAAGATAGAGTGAATAGGATAGCTTTTCAGTGCAATACCTTATCCTTACAAAATCAGAGTTTGGAGCTCGGTTAATCCTTGATGTGAAAGTGTGTGAAACCTAGTCGGGAACCAAGTTTAAAACACAACAGCCTTCGAGAGTCAAAGAACTCGGTTCAAACCACCTCAATAGCCAGGTCAGAACTAGCCTACGTCATACACAAACCCTTATGACTATGAAGCTGACTTGTACAGTGTAAGTGATAGTGGCTCTCCCCAATTGAAATGACAAAGGAACTGACTTCTTCAGAGTGACAACCCAATGATTCCCCAATCCAGCCCTCTACCGTCGAGGAGCGGGGTATTCCCTTCTAAGTTCAAGTGACATCCAACTCTAAAGGAGGGGGTGAAGAAGAGAATGGATGGTATCCAGTGTAGCTACCTATCCGGGGATGCAAGACCAGTGTAGTCAAGTCATCCAGCTGCAGGCTCACATGGTATAACTTTGATGCTCCAGCTTGCTTATTTTCTATACAACACATCTACATACTCCGGCGGGCACTTTTATTTTTATTTACAAGCCTGCCCACTTTTTTGGAGTTTTTTCAATATACTATTTACAGTAGCATTTACATAAGGACTTTTTCCTCATGAGCGAGAAGACTATCCCTCTTTTGAAGCTTTATTGCAACCCGCACTCACCTGTCATTCGACTTCATTGAAACTGGACCAGGTTGGGGTGCACTTCCCTCCCTAGACGAGGACGAATGTTTCCACCCGTGTGCGTCTCAGACTGGCAAATCCAACCCCCTCACCACCCCAACTGAGTTGAGCCAAGTGAAAGGTGCAAGTATCCAAGTGAGGCCACGGTCGATAAGAGTCATGCGTGTGTCTCGAAAAGTTCTAATTAGTCCACTGAGGTGACTTGAACCCAGCCCTGATTTCTTAAAGAATTAAGTCTGAACAGACCTGAAGTACCCTAAACCTAGTTCCCGTAAGGTTCTAGTGCAGTTAGGTGCGGTAAGGTCCAACCAAGCTCCAATCTTTGACTTTATTGGACTAGTTCAATCATCAAGCTTAGTAAAAGAATATGAATGCTATGCAAATGCTATTTACAAATATGCAAAGAATAATGCAATTTTTCAAAGAATTTGAAAACAAAGAGAAGAATTTTTACACAGAATTTTTGCAAATAATTTTTTGCACTCAAAGTATATGTACAACTATTTACACGGGCGTGCCATTTTATTTTACAAGACTTAAAGTATTTACATGTTTTAACAAAGCGATTTATTTAGGTGTATGTACAATTTATAACGAATTTTATGTATTTCATTTTTCATTTATTTTATTTATTATAGTGCTCTTATTCCTCAAATTTGTTTAAAAATCATTTTGAAAACTATAGTACAAAATACTTTTTACATATTTTTTCAAACATTTGAAAGCTATTTCGCAAAGATTTTGCAAACACTATATACATTTTCAAAATATTTTTGCAAACATTTTCAAAATCTTTTGCAAATAGGTTTTCAAATCCTTTATTTCACAAAAATAAAAGAATTTTGCAATCAAAATATTTTTACAAAGGTTGAAATCGTTTCACAAAAAGTTTTCCAAACAGTACACACCATTTTTCAAATCATTTTGCAAAACTATTTAACTTGATTTATTAATCAGTGTATACAAAGAGCAGCAACTTATTTGGGCTCTTATAAGTTGTATTTGGAATTTGTTGCTTGTTTTTGTATGAGAGATTTCTGTGTATACTCCTCAGCCTTATTTTGAAAATCGTTTGAAAAAGATTTTGAAAACTATAGTCCAAATTATTTTTACAAACCTGTACACACATTTGCAAATCATTTTGCAACGGTTTTCCAAACAACATAAATAGATTTTTCAAATAATTTTGCAACCATTTTTCAAACCATTTGTAAATCATTTTTCAAACATTTTTATTTCACGCAAAGAAAATAAATTTTTGCAATCGAAAATATTTACAAAGGTTGAATACTTTTTACAAACCTTTTGAAATGTTTTCACTAAGAGTTTCAAATCTTTTACAAAGCTACTTTGCCTGATTTATTAATCAGTCTGTAAGAATCTGAGGAGCTCACAGTCATCTTTTATTATAGTAATAATGATACTTTTATTTACAGTATGAGTTATGGCTTAAAGTATATACAAGGTATATACGACCCCCCTATACTTAGCTTGAGCTATGTCCTCATAGATCGAAGAGAAAAGCAAAGACATAACTCGTACTGAGTATAGACAAGTCGAAAGAACATATGAATAAGAAATGAATGAATGAGAAGTTGACCGTCCCCCCTATACTTAGGATCAAGTAATCCTAAGTATAGCAGACTGGACATAAAGCGGGGAGGGTCAAGGGTGAGAATACACAGATCGTACTCAGATTGTCTCCCCCTATACTTAGGGTAAGATACTCCTAAGTATAGACAAGAAGAGGAGACAATGGAGGGGATCAAAGAATAAAAGAACTCGAGGTGCACATCCCCCTATACTAAGGACAAAGTGCGTCCTAATTATAGAAAACAGACAAAAAGGGACATCACCTTTTGATAAAATAGAAGAGAAGAGAAGAAGAGAAGAAGAAAATTAAATGAACAATTTTTGAGGCGCAGTGTCTGAATCTTCTGATGCTGTGGAGATGTCGTCGTGGTGCATAAGCTGGATCGAATAGACAACGGCCAAGAATGTATCTGGTTCGAGGTAAGGCTTCAGGATTTGACCGTTGACGACGAATGGTTGTGCGTCAGGAGACAATTCTGATATGTCAATGCTTCCATTGTCATGCACTTTACGAACTTGGAATGGCCCTGTCCACTTACTCTTTATTTTGCCCGAGAATATCCGCAACTTTACATCAAATAGCCATACCTTGTCCAACTACAAAGGTCTTTCGTCTGATGTGCCGGTCATGCTAGCGTTTCACCTTGTCTTTATACATCAATGTGTTATCGTATGCATAGTCTCGGAATTCCAGGAGTCTGTTCAGATCATCCTTTCTTTTTTGACCACTTTTTCGTGAGTCCAAATTGCACATGTTGATTTCCCATAAAGACTTGTGAATTAATTCGACGGGTAGATGGCACAGTTTCCCATACACAAGACGATAGGGCAACATGCCCAAGGGGGACTTGTAAGCGGTTCTGTAAGCCCAGAGAACTGAGTCCAAGAGTTGAGACCAGTTCTTTCTATCCGGCCGTACAAGTTTCTGCAAGATCGTCTTGATTTCTCTGTTTGATAATTCTGCCATGCCATTGGTCTGAGGATGGTAAGGAGACACGATGTGATGGTCGATGCCGTACTCCTTCGTTAGTTTCTTGACCTCTTTATTTATGAAATGGCTACCCCCATCTGATATGAGAACCTTCGGAATCCCAAACCGCGAATGATGTTCTTTTTCAGGAACTGACATACTGTTTTGCTATCGGCGGCTCGAGCGGGAATAGCCTCAACCCAACGACTCACGTAGTCGACAGCAAGAAGGATGTACTCAAAACATTGACTGTTAGGGTAAGGTCCCATGAAATCAATGCCCCATGCATCAAAAACATCTGCTATCTGAATGATTTTTAGGGGCATCGAATCTTTTGTAGTGAGTGTAACTTTCAATCTCTGACAGTCAATGCATCGTTTGACAAATTCTGTTGCATCCTTGAATAATGTCGGCCACCAGAAGCCGCATTGAAGTACCTTGGCTGTCGTACGATCTCCAGAGTGATGTCCACCAGATTCGAGCGAGTGACAATGCTCAAGGACACTAGAATACTCCTCCCGAGGAATGCACCTGCACCAAATGCAATCTGCTCCTTCCCTGAATAAAAGAGGATCCTCCCATTGATAGAACCAGATGGTCGACATGAATTTGTTCTTCTGATTCTTCGTCCAATCCGCAGGTGTTACCCCAGAGGTGAGGTAATTGACTATATCAGCATACCAAGGAAGGGAATCCACTGCTAAGATTGATTCATCAGGAAAGGTTTCTGTAATGGGTGCACTGTTCAGAGGAGGCTCGTGCTTCTCAGTTCTGGAGAGATGGTCTGCTACCACATTCTGAACTCCAGGCTTGTCTTTGATTTTAAAATCAAACTTTTGGAGGAGAAGGATCCATCAAATCAGTCTTGGCTTGGCATCCTTCTTCTGTTGGAGGTACCGGATAGCAGAGTGGTCTGTAAAAATTGTGACTTTCGATCCAAGCAAAAAGGATCTGAACTTCTCAAGGGCGAAAACCACGGCCAGCAACTCTTTATCTGTCACAGTGTAATTTCTTTGCGCCTCATCTAATGTTCTGCTGGCGTAGTGAATGGCATAGGGCGCTCTTTCTTTCCTCTGTCCAAGAACAACCCCGACTGCAAAGTCTAACGCATCGGTCATGATCTCAAAGGGAAGAGACCAGTCAGGCGGCTGTAGGATTGGAGCCTGAGTAATAAGCTCCTTCAGCTGATTGAAAGCAAGGAGAACCTGCTAATCCACATTGAACTCAGTTCCCTTGCACAGAAGTTCTGTCAAAGGTCGGGCAATGCGACTGAAATCCTTGATGAAGCGTCTGTAAAATCCCACATGCACCAGGAATGATCTTACGTTTTTCACTGACTGAGGTGGCTCTAGATTAGCAATGACATCCACCTTCGCCGGGTCAACTTCCATGCCACGTTTGGAAACGACGTGACCCAGCACAATGCCTTCCGTGACCATGAAGTGGCTCTTTTCCCATGAAAGCACTAAATTAACTTCGCTGCATTTCTAAAGCACTCAGTCCAGGTGCTCGAGACAAGAATCAAAAGTATCACCATAGACAGAGAAGTCGTCCATGCACACATCAAGAAAACTGCCTACCATCTCGGCGAAGACTGCTAGCATGCATCTTTGGAATGTTGCAGGTGCATTACATAACCCAATGGGCATTCTCTTGAAGGCGTAGGTGCCGAACGGGCAAGTGAAGGTAGTCTTCTCTTGATCTTCAGGAGCGATAGCCACTTGGTTGTACCCGGAATACCCATCCAAAAAGCAGAAGAACTCCTTGCCTGCTAGTATTTCCAGAACTTGATCAATGAAGGGCAAGGGGAAGTGGTCCTTCTTAGTTGATGCATTGAGACGACGGTAGTCAACACACAACCGCCAGGATGTTGGTACCCGAGTGGATATTTCCTCTCCTTTGTCATTGGTAACCACGGTTAGCCCGGATTTCTTTGGAACTACATGCAGTGGGCTTACCCATTTTGAATCGAAGATGGGATAGATAAAGCCTGCATCACACCATTTGGTTATCTCTTTCATGGCGACGTCCCGGAGGTTAGGGTTCAACCTTCTTTGGAATTCGCGGGACGTCTTGGCATCTTCTTCCAGATAGATGTGGTGTGAACACAAAGCTGGATTTATCCCTCGGAGATCTGATACGCACCAACCAAGTGCCTTGCAGTTCTTTTCTAGAACCTCGAGAAGACGAGATTCCCGATCCGGATTCAGCCTTCTGATGATGATGATGACCGGATACATTTGTTCTTCACCTGCAAGGAAAGCATACTTCAGGCCTGCAGGAAGTGGCTTGAGTTCTGGTTTTGACCTGTCCAACTTGTTGGTTACTTCAGACACTATGCTGGTGGTGGGATGTACTTGCTTGAGGGGGCTACCATCCTCATCATTCTGTTGAGATCCTAGTGAGGTGCCGAACGGTTCTGCGCTAGGCTGATCGTGTTCGGTCTGGAGTGAATGATCAAAGAGATGCGCCTGCATCTGAGAATCTGTCTCCCAAGAATCATCGGAGAATAAGGTAACTGTGCTTTCCAAGTCCTCCTCAAGTGTGAGGATTTCTCGAGTCCATGAATCATTTAATGACAAGGATGAATCTCTGATCTCTGCAATAAAGTCACAGTCTTCCTTGGAGGCTGCATGCCTTTCATCAGTCGTGGCGTTCGGCTCTCTGCTCATGTTTATAGTGATATGCTTGGTATTCAAGCTATAAGTAATCTTGCCAGACCCATAATCAACCATGGCACCTGAGGTACGTAAGAACGGTCGGCCAAGGATGATAGGGGTCTGAAGTAGAGGTGCTGGTGAGTCCATATCAAGGACTACGAAATCAGCTGGGAATTGCATCTCCTGCACTTTAACTACAACGTCTTCCAAAAGACCCCGGGGCTGCTTGATGATCGGTCAGCAAACTGAAGGATCATTCGTGTCTGCTTGAGCGGACCCAACCCGAATTCTTGCATTATTGATGATGGCAAAAGGTTGATGGAAGACCCACTGTCTAGAAGAGTACGCTCGATGACCTGATCAAAAATCTCACAACTGATAAGAGGTGCTCCTGTGTCTTGTTTCTTTTGTGGGAAGTTGCTGATGGCTGCAACAGTGGCCATGGAGAGTACGTGCTTTTCTACATCGCTGCGTCTGTTCTCTTGTGCTGGGCGACGCTTGTTGGTACATGCCTCCTTTAGTCCTTTCTTCACAGCTGGCATGTACTCCACGACCTTCAATAAGGGAATCTCAACAGTCAACTTGTCTAGTATTTCTACAACTCCAGGATCAGACAATGCATTTTTTCGTTTTGCAATTTTTTGGTTTTTTCTATTGCATGAAGAAAAGGAATATGTACATTCCTAGCGGGAAAAACAGAGTTCTTATTTACATCAAAATTATTGCCCACAGACTGTTGTACATCTGGACTACAAAAACGAGTACAAACTGGATTTTGACATGCTGGTGCTGAGGGATGAGCACAAAATGAGGCATCTGTGACGTCAGCTGGTGAGGCATCGGCTGCTGGCGGCTCCTCCAATGCTGGTGTGGCTGTGCTTTGACGGCGCCCTTCTTTTTGTTCTTTTTGCTTTTGCTTATTTTTTTGTGATTTTTGTTGGTGAAGACGATGGTGGCTGACAGCAGGAATGGCTTCTCCTTCTTCTTCCTCCTCACCCGCCCCTATAGCTGGCACGACTGATGCAGAAGATGACGATCTACATGTTTCTGTGTTCACCCCATTCTTGGTAGCAGGCGGAGGCAAGGCCCTACCGCTCCTGAGAGTAACATCATTAGAATAAACACTAATATCATTTTCAGACACGGCCGGGACATCACATTCTACCAGCTCTTTCTTTTTGAAGTTATTGGGGTTGGCCTCTAACTGAGATGGAATGGTGGTCTTTGTGCCAGTTAGCTCGTCGAGCCTCTTGGTCATATCTGCTAGCCCTTTGACAAGTTGGGTCAAGCAATCCATGGTCGGGTTCACTGGAGTTGCCTCGGTGGATTCAACGTACAGACCACGTTGTTGTTGCATATGCTGGTGCTGAGGTTGTTGTTGGTAGTGCTGAGGTGGTGCAGGATGCTGAAGCTGCTGATAAGAAGGAGGAGGATACTGTTGGTACTGCTGAGGTGGCGCAGCTGCATACTGATGGAAAGGCTGTGGGTGACGGTATGGCTGCTGCTGATACTGCTGGTTCTGCCTCCATTGATTTGCATACTGGGGAGGCTGATGATACGGTGGTGGCTGCTTGAGGACTGCCCGAAACGACCACCCTGAGGCTGGTGGTATTGTCGGTTGGCTGGTGGCTGACCCTGAGGTTGTCCCATAGGACAGGTCGGCTGTGCTTCGTGACTCCATACCCCGTTCACTTCCTGAACCAGGGGTGGTGATGGGAATACCAAATCAGATCCTGATACAAACTCTGGTTGATACACAACCATCTGCTGCTGCGGCTGGCCCTGGTCGGGTGCCTGCACGTAGTACACGTGCTGGACTACAGGTGACTGCTGGCTCGGCTGAGGCTGGTGTAGCGGTGGTTGCTCGTCTTTCCTCTCAACTGGAGCTTCTAATGGTGCTGCCGACTGAACAAAATTGATGGTGCCCACCAGCAGTTCTAGTTGTTTGGTGATCTGATCAAGCTTGTCAAGGTTTTGAGTCCTCTTTTCGATCACCGAAAGTTTTTCGAGATCCTGTGATCGTTTCTCAATAATATCAACCATCGAGAGATGGCCCCCGATGATGTTGAGGTTGGAGCTCTCATCTCTCTCCGCCTCTCCGGACGCTGCCATGTGTACTTGTTTCTGGAGGATCTGGGGCTACTTCTGGTATGCTTTTGATAAAGAGAGGGCGGCCTCTCCTTCGGCCATTTCTTCGAATATCTGCCAGACTACATCTTCATCCTTGTTGAAGTGTGAACCCCCACACGCTGCGTCAACGAGCCTTTGGCTCTCAATGTTCAGACCCCCAAAGAAGTGCTGGACCAAGCTGGTCTTCGGGATCTCATGATGGGGACATTTCTCCTGCAGATCGGTGAATCTCTCCCATGCTTCATGTATGGACTCGTGGGCTCCTTGGGAGAAGTTGCTGATACATGCTCGCATCTGGTTGAGCTGACCGAAAGGATAATATTTATGCAGGAAGGCAGACTTCAGTTCCTCCCAAGTGGTTACAACCTTCCCCAGATGATTGACCCTATAAAGGGCCTTATCTTGCAGGCTGAAGGGGAATGCCATCATTTTGACAATGTCCAGAGGGACATTCGGATAGTGTGTGGTTCGGCAGATGCGTGAGAATTGTTGCAGGTGGATATATGGCTCTTCATTGGTGTTTCCATGGAAAGCTGGAAGAAGAGCAAGGAACTGGGGCTTCAGCTCAAAGTGAGCGTGCACCGGTGGAATGAGAATCCACTCGGTCATCTGGCTGTCTCCAGGATTATAGGTCTCCTTTAGTGTAGGCTTTTGTCCCCTAATTTCTGGCTCTCCGTCGTCATCAGGTGGACCACCACCTCCTCCTCTGCCTCCTCCTCCCTCGGCTTTGTTCATCACATCATTCAGCATATCCTGAAAAGCGGTTTGGGCTAGGGCTTGCTCTGTCAGCTGCTGTTGGATTTCCTGGATAGATGCCAATAGTTGTGCATTAACTTGATTCTGATCTGGCAACTGTCCTTCTGGTTGAGGTGGCTGCTGACCCTTGCCTTTCCTTGAGGAGCCATATCTGGGTCTGAGTCGGACAAAATGAATTCTGGAGTAGAAGCCAGGGCTCAGTCTGCCCTTTTATCTGCAGAATGAAAGAATCCGGATCAGACCACTTGCATTATTGTTCTGCTGTCATGATAATCTTTGGAGGTAAGGTCAACCCCAACACGTTTTGAACGGAACAAGATGTGACTGTAATCGACTTCCATTCACAACGGCGAAAGTGGGACAAAAGTGATCCCTGTTTATTGGGTGGTCAAAAGGGAGGTAGAAGACGAGGAGTCTAGAGATCGATTCGCAAAGTCCGGATCAGGTTCTCGGGAATCGCCTCGAATTTATTGGCGAAATCGAGTCCATGGAATCGATGTGGGTGTCGGCAAGGTCCCGACGGAAACCATCCATGGATCGAATTCGCAAAGCAAGAGAGGACTGGATGTTGGAGGAAGGATACGATGGTCAACAAGGAGTAAAAAGGAGTGCAAAACAGTAGAAAGTCTCAAACTGAGCGGGGGTCAAAAAGGAGTGACACAACAAAATTTGCGCAAAGGCGTGGGACTTGATCTTTGAACCTTAATCTAGATCCATACAAACACAATACAAGATTGGGTTCACCAACTCACACCATGTGAAGCCGTAAAGGTTCCGCTACTTATTATCTTTTCAGTTTTAGAGTTGTTATTTCAGGCATATCTTTTAACAAGTCCTTAGCACACTACCCCTATAGGAGAGAGTACTGTCAGAAGAGTATCCCGTACTTGTCCTCCCCCTTTGTAACCTGTAGTTTGTACTTTTTGAGGTCCTTGTAACCCTTCCTGGATCCCTACTCAGCCAAAGAAATAGAGAGAGGAAGCCAATAGGCAAAACCGATACTTCGGTTCTCGCTCGCAATAGAATCACCTGTGAGCGTGCAAGAACCTACTCGGATGCAAGACGATGAGACAGACACCCCCGTGAAAGCGTGACCTATACTCTATACTTCGGACATGGTCGATGCTCTACACAACAGAGAGTCATCACTGGTGACCAAGCCCTACTCGCCCACGTACGATAGAAGCGCCAATACTTTGGAAATCTAGGTGATACACAAGGCAGTTGCAGACTGGGATTTTGGCTCTATTCCTTATGGGACGTGCCTCGCTCAAGGGAGTAGGGTTTTGGTCCCCCTCCAAAGGTACCTGAAAACAATGAGGGCTTTATGAACCCAGTACAATGATAGTCCTTTACAAATTTTAATTAAGGTCAAAGTTTATTTAGCAGTCCCCTTGTTTTAGTTTTTTGGGTTTTTACTTTTTTTTGAGTCTGTTTCATACCAGCGCCTAACGTTTTTGTAGATTTTCATTTATGTCCTAGGTGCTCAAAATCAGAGAGAGATAGCAGAAAAGCCGTGCAAGTTGGTTCTATGATGGAAATCTCACCATTGAACCGAATGATGCATGTTGAGTTAGAAGACTTACAGTGCATCCCAGCTCTCTCCATGTGGTATGCAAAACAGAATTTTTAAACCTATCTACACGGCGGTGTGCATTCGACAAAATCGCCCTAAACATTAGCTGCTATTAACGTGAAGAACCACAAGTTGGTCACTTATCTCTAACCTAAGGGTCCGATCATGGCTTACCCCTCCTCTTCTCGACACACTCGAGTTCAGGAGTAGCGCTTGATGGGGCTCGCTCACGGCACACGGGTTGAGAGATAAATGATCGAACTGTTTAAATTTGACTAGATCCATACGAAGTAGACTATAGGAACATGCATTTTTATTAAGGTTTGGACCTAGCTACCGGATCAAGCAACCTATATCTAGGCGCTCCAAGCACACAAAACAACATGAAATAAAGGCGGAAAGGACAAAACAATGGAAAACAAAGAAAAGAAAGCGGAAGAAAACATGGGAAACAACGATGAGGCCCCCAAGTGAACAGACACCCGGGCACTGGACCTCATTGTGAAGAGTAGAGTCCTATTAATTATTACATGCCAAAATATCTCTCTCTCACCATAAATTACAAAAATAGTCCTAATAGCTCTAGACCTATCTAATTCCCATCCCTTTGCACCCTTGGTGCTCTCTCCAGTTGGTCATGAAGTGAAGACCAACCTCCTCCAAGCTCGTTTGCCTTGGCTCCCTAAGAAACCATCCTCGCGTGGCGGGCCCTCGCAACAAAGTCACAAAGAGATTGAATTAGTACAAGCTCAATCAATGAAATAAAGCAGATAGGAATTAATCACAACAAATAAATAAATCAGGCATGGTGATCAATTGCAAAGAAATAACTGCTCACAAAAGCAATGATAAATCAATTTCTAAACAAGAATGACAAAATATGATAGGCTACGCTCATTGCTCCCCAGCAACGGCGCCATTTGATAAGCCCGAATGTTAAGCGGTCTTGTATTCCACACAAGGCGGGAACACAGTCGAAGTGTTGACCTCTCAAAATCCGGATTTAATCAACAATTAACCCACAATAAAGAATAAATCAATTAAGTCCCCAAATTTGTGAATTAACATTTAATTCTACCACAAATTGTATAGTGAATAAGCATGTAGAGGTCGAACCACAGAGAGCAATACACAAAAATTAAGAGCCTACAGTGTTCCTGTACAACAGAGTCATCCTTGTATGAATCCTATTTTTGTGGGTTTTTTGGGGTTTTATAATAATTTTTTTAATTTAATTTTTTTATTATTTTTTTATGTCTTATTATTTTTTATTAATATATATATTTATATATTATATAATATAGATATATAAATACATAGGCACATGTTTTATATAGATATAAAATTATATGCACCCCTAAAGAGTTATGTATAGAGAATATAATACATATAGATATATATGGATATATTATATATTTTTTATTTTATTTTTTCAAGATTGGAATATATAAATTCCATAATAAAAGAGGTGCTAAAATATTTATAAGAATATGCAAAAATAGCCAAAAAATTCAGAAACAAAATATTTTTGGTCTTTTTAACTTTTTTTACTGTTTTTGTGATTTTTGGGCATTTTTTCAAATATTTTTGACATTTTTAAGAAATAAAATAATAGAAAACAGGGACTTAAGCTACTCGACAGCATTGAAATGAGATTTAAAAATAGAAAATAATCTCCAAAAATCCTCAAATCAATTTTAAATGACAGATAATAGAAGAAGGAAATACGTGAACTTAATTTGTATTTTTAGGCTTTTTCAAGGATTTTTTAGATTTTTATGTAGTTTTTGAGGGTTTTCTTATTTTTAAGGTTTTTGTTTTGAATTTTTTAGTGATTTTTGAACTGACACTAAAGTAGGATAAAATAGACAACATGTGATTTTTTTGGAATTTTTCTAGGTATTTTACTATTTTTTGGTATTTTCTAAGCTAGACAATGGATAAAATGCATGTTTTCGATTTTTAGTAAATATTAAACAAAAATAAAATGCAAAGCTATGGCGTGAAAGTACAAGTTAACAGAAGCTTGGCGTGATTTTTGTGGAATTTTTCAAGTTAATATGATGCATGACAAAAATGGAACAAGCAAGCAACAATATATGGCATGGCAGGGGCATTTTTGCAAATAAAAATAAAGTCAGGGGCTTCAGTGAAAAAACACCAAAATATATGAATGTATTCTGCAATTTTAAGGACCAAATCCAATTTTAAGGACAAAAACACTGGGGGTTAAGATCTCCAAATTACACATAAGTGCGCGCTGGTGGACGGCAATGATGATCTCACTTGGACACGCGTCGCGCATCCAACGGCCGGTACCGCTTCGCCGATGAAGGGCTGAGATTAGATCAGCCGAGCTGATCTGACGGTGATGGTGATGCTTCATCTGATGGCTCTGGTGGAATCTGGGGTGTCCCTCCTGATCGGACGGCGATGGAGGGGTCTGGAGGAACAGGGGAAGAACTCGCGCCAGGCGAGCTTCGATCTTGGAGCATGGGCTCCTCCGGGCTTCTCCCTCACGTCTGAGGTGTTCTGAACGTAGCTGGAGGTCTCCCGCATCTGCTAGTGGTCTTGGCATGGCTCCTGGAGGTCCAAGGAGCTCAGGCGAGGTCGATGAAGGTCGGGACCTCCAGGAGCCTCTTCCTGGTTCGAATCGAATCCAAAGGGGCTCTTTGCGTCGTTTGACCAACATAGGAAGAACCAGGGGAATGAGGGCTATCTCCTCGACCCTGGGTTTTGAAGCTTTGGTGCAAGATGAGGTGAGGCAGAGGAGCTCCGACGATAGGCGGAGGTGGAGCTCCGATTCGCAAGGACTGGGGGTCCTTGGTTGAACAAAAATGATCGAGAGATGGAGCACGCGGTGAGGAACGACGTGAGGTGAAGATGGCGGTCGGAAACCGGGGGTATCACAGTGAAGAAGTCACCGGAGCGGGGCTCCGGCGAACTTCGATTTTGCGATTTTACGCTACGCTATCGATTTAAAAGCTAAGCACGGAATTGAAATGCTAGAATTAAAATCTACCTAAAAATGAGAAAGGACAACTCTTATACCTGGGGGCCGCCAGGGAGCAGGACGGACATCGGAGCTCTTCCGCGACAAAATTGATCCCTCCTCCGGCCGATTCGAGTCGCTGAAATGCTCCCCCTGTCACGAGGAACCTCCCAGGAATAAATTCGAGGATTTTGGGTGGATGTAAATTGGCCAAATTTGTGGAGGAGGCCGAGGGCTCTTATTTATAGATATTCTGGGCACCCTACTTGGCCCGCGTATTCCGGCGAGTACAATGATTGTTTTCTCGATCCAATAAGCATGCGTGATAGATGGATGATCCCTCTACAGATCTTGTGAAGGCGGCGAGCGGGATTAAGGGACGAGACACCCGGGAAAAATGGCGCAAGTCATGGAAACAACCAGGTTCAGAGGCGCCAGGTCCCGATGGGACAGTTGACCAGAGGTCAACAAAGGCCGCGCCCTCATTGGTCCACCTCGGACGCTAGAGGACAAAATAGGGGACCTTATTCTAAAATGAATTATTTAACATAATAATTGATTTTATTAGATTTTACTTATAAAATGAAAAATGTGTATTAAATCATGTAGTATTTCTTTATGATTTTTATTTATTTTTTTGATGTATTCTATCATGGTTTTATTTTAATAATGTATTTATGCATGTATTTACATGTATTTTGTATATTTTATTTTTATTTTGTTTATTTTATTTTATTATTTTATTTTCTTATTTTATAAATTTATAATTTATTTTTGTGAGTGCGAGGATATTTTTATTTAATTTTTATGAGTTGATTTTCATATTTAAATAAATAGTTGTATGTTGTATGCAGGCATACTTATAGGTATTTTACCTGTATTTTATATATACTTTATTCATTTAATGTATTTTATTTGTTTTTCTTTTAGATTTGTATTTTTGATATATTATATGTAATATTTACAATATTATAAGATTATGAAAGAATAAAATAATTAAAGAATGTCTTCCCTTTTTATTTATGTGCATACTTATCATAGGTATTTTGCCTATATCTTACATAGACTTATTTTATTTTACAAATTATTTTTTGTTTTATTCTAATTTAAATATGTGCATGTATTTTATACATTATTTACAAAATTCTAAAAATACAATTTTGTAAAAATAATGAACACTAGATAAATTGAATATTTTAATCGGTATTATGTACAATAGGGGCCCAAAACCTAACTTTCATAGATAAACTCCAAAAATTCTGAAACCAATTTTATTAAATAGTTCTTGGAAAGCTATATACAATTAAAGGTGAGTTTGGTGGTTTTTGAGTTTTTATTTGCAAGATATGGGTCTGTGAAGTTGAGATTCTGGCTTTTTATTCTGTGTATAAAATGTACACTGTATATTATTTTTACACAAACTTAATTTTGTATTTTTATGAGGTTGTTTCTTTGCCATTTCTGATATAGAGAGCATATTTCACTTACACAATACAAGCAAAATTCATAGTCATCAGAATTTGTGTATGGGGATCTATTCTAACCTGACTATTAAGGGCAACTTGAATAAAAGACTTGTGGAACTTAAAGGTTGTTAGGTTTTAAATTCAGATTCCGATAAGGTTCCTCAAGACTATTAATCCAAAGGTTAAGTCAAGCTCCATTTTCACCTTTTGTTCATGACCTTGGTATGGAATCCAAAATCATTTCACTTTTGCATTTCATTTTAGTTGCTCAGGGACGAGAAAAGGTTTAAGTAGGGTTGATGAATATGTGATTCCTCACTCTAAAAGTCGAAAATAGAACTTTGTTCCTGAGTAATTAGATGCATATTTCCATCTATAGTGCATTATTAGAATTTATCCATGCGTAAATAATATATGTATTTTAACAATCATATTTGCATTAAATAAGAAGCCAAATTCACGTGTACATATCACCTGTATATTAGCAAAAATCACCTATTTGTATATATTTTATACTAACTACAAATCCAATAAAATTGACTTTATAGTGCACATATTACTAACACTAATAAAGGAAAAATATCAAAAAAATAGTAACTTGTAAAATTGTCCAATAAAACCCAAATCTGAATTTTAGATTATGAATCGTAAAATGTGAATATCTCCGATACAACATCCAATTTAGGTTTAGTCCCTTTTATTGTAATATATATTCAAATACCTTTAAGATAATACAAATTTCATAAAAATTGGAGATCGTATGTGAAACTTGGGTTTTGGGCCACTATTATATATTCTACATATTACCAGAATACCCTTTATTTTATCTTTTATTTTTTAATTATAAAAATATAAAAAAATAGATTTGTTGTAAATATTCATTTCATATTTATTCTAACTTTTTTATTTTTATTACTTAAAAATGACATATTGCAAAACACAAAGCACGGTATTTTATACCTATAAGGTACCCCCAAAAATACGTACGTTTTCTACCGATGACTTTTGTTGATTTTTCATCAGTCACAAAAGTTGTAGATATCATCGAGATGAGCAACCCTCATGTTGACTACTTTTTTATTTGACTCTTTTTTTATTTTTTAGTTTTTATTTATATTTAATTGTTGATTTTTCTAGGAGCGAAACGTGGCTGCTCCTCGAGCGACCATGGATAACCTATTTATTTTATGATTTATTATTAATTTATTTTAATTATTACTATTTAGTTAATTTAATAAATTATTTTAAATAATAATAATATTATATTCTCTACCACGTGGCCGCACCTACGCACGCTATGTGGCAACCCCCTCTCATTCTCTCCCGTCCACTCCCACTCCATGTAGGACCCGGCTCCTAATAATAATAATCAAAACAACTTTGATTAACATTATAATGATATTTGCTAAACAAATCTCAAATCCTATTCAAGCAACATGTTTGTTGGAATGTAGATCTTGTAACCAATTAGTGATCTAGATCACATCTAATCAAATATTGGTTAAGGTAATGCCATTCAAGGAAATAATTATCATCAAATATTTCATAAATATTTATGTATAATTATTCCAGGAAATTAAACAATTTAATTTCACTAATTGATTAAATGACAATCACTAGGTTCTTGATTAGGAAAGTATTTCCAGCAGTGACCTTCACTTACTAAAAATACCATATCTCAATCAATTTAAATCCAAATTAAACAAAGTAAGTTCCTAAAGTTTGATAATTTGATTTAAAACAGAACTTAAGTGATTTGCACGCATTTCAAGGCATCTCAAATCCGCAATCAACTCTTTAATTACGTTGAGATTTGCAGTCCCCGAAACTGTGGATACATGTTCACTAAAATGAGCATATCTAGAGCAAACGGAATCGAAATCACGCAAACTCAGATCCTACGGTTTCCTTATTTAATGAGAAACAAAATCCAATTATTATTTTTCGTGTTTAAAAAATTTAAACAGTGCCGAAAACAGTCACTAAACATAGATGCGAAAATGAAATGCAGAAAAAACTTTCGCAAACCCTAATGAACCCTAGTCGTCCTGAGTTAATGGATCGTATCCAAAACCACCGATCTAAGGCTCCGATACCACTTGAAGGATACGGTGAGAATCCTCAAGCGCATCACGGAAGCGTAAGCGTAGTATCGAATACGATGAAGAACGACTAGTCACACTAGTTGTTCTATGCAGCGGAAATTAAAAAAAATTTATGCGACGAAACCACATGATCCAAGAGCACTTCTCAGATCATTTCTTCTAAACCACAGACAAGTAATAGGGTTACCTCTTGAAGCGTGGTTGCGATTGAGTCTCTAAATGAAGAGACCTCCTGTCTCAAGTCCGATTCGACGGAGGAGACGCTTGCGAGCACGGGGATGAACCACGTGCTTCTCGCAATCCATGTTGATGATCCAAGCGGCAGATCTCTTGATCTCGACACACGAGATCGGATGTCTTCTTCACGAGCAGGGCACGTCGAAGTAGACGGAGATCCACGAGCAAACTATCGGGCAACACAACGACGACGCTGCGGCGATGGAGAACCTCTCTAGGGCATCCATGGTGGATGGCCACATGAGAGGGATAGAGAGAGTAGGTGTGTGAAGAGAAAGAGAGAGAGAGAGAGAGAGAGAGAGAGAGAGAGAGAGATATGCTTCTCAAGCATTGTGTACAGAAGAGCAAAAGGGTGCCTCTCTTTTTATAATATTTCGAGATCCATGGATCTCAATCCATGGGACAACACAAATCCAATGGTTCTCATTAATTGTGTTTCTTTCAATGTCTAAGATTTATGTTGGTAAAAACCAACAACAACTAATTTAATAAAAAATCAAATATATATAGAATATAATTTGATCTATATCAAATCAATCTCAATTAGAGAAATAGGAAAGGAGCCAAGCCTCCTTCCATAAGGAGGGTGGACGACCACCACATTCTTTATGGGAATTGTGGCCATCCACTCTTCCTATATGAAATGTGGATGCCCTCCTATTATAAGAGATTGCATTATCTCATAATTCTCTCTAATATCTTCAACAACTTTTGTTGTATATTATTTCACAAAAAATAAATCCAGTTTATTTTGTGAACATTGCAATCATACCATTGGAAATTTTGTGAATCACATTCACAACCCAAAATAAAATGTAAATTACATTTTCAATTTAATGTCCAATGTGAATCCAATTCACATCAACATTTAATTAACAAATGTAAATTAAAATAGCTCTCTCTTATATATTATAAATCACATTTATATATATGACTAATATGGATATTGCTATCCACATTATTTATATCCATGATAATTAAATCATATTTAATCATCCTGGATCTCTATTCTCATCTGCCCAAATAATATGAATCACATTCACATTATTCACATTTTTGATAATTAAATCTCATTCAATTATCTTAGATAACTCTCTTCATAATATGAATCAGATTCATATTACTCACGATAATTAAATCACATTTAATTATCCATTTTTCTCAATGCTCGGATATATTTATTAACAATAGAATTATCCATGAACTCTTTCAAGGATAATGTGCTTTCTCCGCGAATACTTGGAGATAAGGACAGTGCGATTGTATTGTTCCACGTATAGTGACTTGGGTATTGAGATCGTATCTCAAATCCAGATTGCGGACCTCCCATAGATGCTTGATTAAATCAAGACCGCAAATCTAATCTTCTCATTGCATCCAAATCACATTCAGATCAATGTCCAACATTTGGACTAAGATCAGATTACTTCTCTACCGAGAGGAGTCACTAAAATCCAGACCCGTTTCATCACTCCCTAGGAATGGAAGAGTCATGGTTATACAATCATTTATGATCACATCATGAACCAAGTGATTGTCAATTAGTGAAATTAATTGTTAATTTAATGAAATAATTATGAAAAATATTTGTGAAATATTAGAAGATGATTATTTCCTTAATTGACTTGGCCTCAACCAATTAATTGATTAGATTTGATCTAAATCATAATTGGAAACACAATCATCAAACTTGATGCTTGAATAGGATTGGGGATTTGTGTAGCAAATTTTCGTATAATAAAAAATGTTTTGATTATTACTATATGGTATAATTTCGGTTGAAGAACCGATGATCATCTCAAGTACAAATTGATATATCTGGCATTATCCTTTCCTGAGGTGGATATGGTATCTAGTCGGAGAGCATTGGGGTTGCGGGTTGCAACGTTTGTAGTTCGTCCCACTCTCGTCGGTACTGGCCATGACAGCAGGTAGGGACTCGATAATGCCGGAGAAAATCAAGATGTATTTTCTAATTATTAAAATTCGAATTAATACGTACTTTGAGATATTATCACATATATATTCAAGTAAAATAATCAAGTTTGTTGATTGAATTGGATTGATAATTAATTTAATATGATAAAATTGATTATATCCAATTGAGACACTCTATTATGAACAGAATTGTCATTTCCTTGGAAAGAATTGATTATATGGATGGGATTCATGATAATTAATTAAAATTTGAATATGAGATGGAGGATCACATAAGTGACATCCATGGTCTCCCGTCAAGGCGAAGGGTTCCGTCGCTAGGGATTGCATGTGGGAGATGCTTGTCTGAAGTGACAGCTCCTGTATGCAAGCGCATCTGGATTGGGCTCGTCGC
This sequence comes from Ottelia alismoides, assembly GCA_037367405.1. Classification (NCBI taxonomy): domain Eukaryota; kingdom Viridiplantae; phylum Streptophyta; class Magnoliopsida; order Alismatales; family Hydrocharitaceae; genus Ottelia; species Ottelia alismoides. Next base: position 65,276 of record JAZKJV010007604.1, on the reverse strand, counting down.
TTCTCGAAAGAGTAAGGACGTATGCGTAGTGATCCCAATATCGTGTCCTCATATTATTGGGGCGATATTGGATTGCGCATAGCGAGTTGTATTCATGTTGACGGTTCGTTCAATTAATGATGGGTCAACATCACCTTAGGGGTGGTGGGCCCGGGTATTAAAGACCGAATTGGGAGATGCAAGTTGGACTTGCAAGGTGGAATGTGTTCCCGCTTCTCTTTATTGGAGTCATAGGTTCTCATATTATTGGGATATGACAAAGATAAGGAGGAGATCACAGTTCTTGCTTCAGATATAATGTAAGCATATCTCTTACTTTGAAAGTGATTAAGGGAATAAACTTTCAAGGTTGACAAAGCAAGAACATTTTGATTTAAAATGCCTGTATCAAATATCATAAATATGAATATATGATTATATGTTCTAATATAGTGCATTCTTAATTTCAGAAAATGAAGTCCTTGAACCCATTAAGTAGGCTTCTTGAGGTCAACCAATTGACCGGCCCAAATTACTCGGATTATATCCGTAATTTGGAGCTTGTTCTCTCTGTAGAGAGCTTAAGTTATGTGCTCTCCGCGGACAAGCATGAGATTCCTAAATCCAAGGAAGAAAATGCATATAATGACAAGTATGATGAAGATCATGTCTTGGCTAGATGCTATATCCTAGGTTCTCTCTCCAATGTTCTGTAGAAGCAACATGTGGAGATGAGCACATGCCAGGAGATAATGCAGAATCTGAAAGATATGTTTGGTGACATCAACCGCACCCAGCGTCACAATATTATGAAAGAACTCGTTCGCTGCAAGATGCATGAAGGAACTTCGGTTCGAGAGCACGTGCTCAAAATGTTTGGGTACTTGTCTGAACTGGAGACTCTTGGGGTCAACATGGATGCAGACATGCAAGCTGACTTCATTCTGCTGTCCCTATCCAAGTCTTTTAATAATTTTGTGGTTTCATTCCACATGAACAAGTTGGACTTGTCAAACACTGGTCTTCTTGTTGCATTAAAGTCTGCAGAAGACGTAATGAAGAAAGATGGTCCCGTTGGCAGTGCAATGGTTTCTCAGGTCAGAGGGAAGCGTGGTCGGAAGCAAGGTTCTCGGACGGGCCCAACCCAGAAGATAAAGAAGAAGAGTCAAGGCGTAGGATCATCTTCGAGTGCATCCACACTGATAGTGTCGAAGAAATCCGACGTTTGTCACCACTGCAAAAAGTCGGGGCACTGGAGGCGTAACTACCTGGAATACCTGAAGTCGTCAGACAAAGGTAAAGCCCCAGCAGGTATGAAATCTATTTTCATCATTGAAACTAGCTTTCTCGTTGGACGAGAAGGAAGTTGGATTGTAGACTCTGGTGCTTCTATTCATGTATGCAATTTGTTGCATTTGTTTCAGGAAACTAGAAGTCTTGAAGAAGGGGAGATAGTCATCCAGATGGGATCTGATGCAAGTGTTGCAGTAGTCGTCGTCGGGACATGTCGACTATCATTATCTAATGGTAGAGTCCTAGTACTTAAAGAGTGTCTTTATGTACCTGAAGTTAGAAGGAATTTAATATCTGTATCTAAGATAGTTAGAAGTGGATATTCATTCTTGTTCTGTAATAAATATATTGCAGAGGGTATTTTAACTTCTGGAGGACTCTGTGAATTGTGCATCAATGAGAATATCATGAATGTTATAACCACTAATAAAAACCCTAATAGATCCAGGGAGAATAAAAATCATTCGAATATTAAGCATCAAAGGCTTGGTCATTTGTCTGTTGATAGGATCAACAGATTGATAAAGGATGGACCTTTAGATTTTCTACAGGTTCAATCTTTGCCTACATGTGAACATTGTATTCGAGGTAAAATGACTAGGATGCCTTACCGTAACAAGGTTACAAGATGCGAAGGTATTATTGACCTAATACATACCGATGTATGTGGTCCCTTCAGTACCGTGACTCGAAATGGATATCGATATTATTTGACGTTTATCGATGACCATTCACGATACGGGTTTGTCTTCCTATTACGTCATAAATCTGAAACCTTTGAAAAGTTCAAAGAGTCCAAGGCTTTGGTTGAGAACCAAACCGATAGGAAGATTAAATGGATTCGATCAGATCGAGGTGGCGAGTACCTATCAGATGAATTCAAGGAATATCTTAAGGAGAATGGAATTGTTTCCAATATCACTCCTCCTAGAACTCCCCAAATTAATGGTGTTGCTGAAAGACGCAACAGGACCATCATGGACATGGTCCGTTCAATGATGAGCAAAGCACATTTACCTCTTAGTTTCAGGGGATATGCAGTAGAGACTGCAATTTATTTCCTAAATAAGATTCCTAGCAAATCTGTGCCTAAGACTCCTCAAGAGCTATGGTATGGAACCAAACCTAGTGTTAATCACTTGAGGGTTTGGGGTTGCTTGGTCCATGCGAAGAACGTAGATGCAAGTAAGCTAGAATCTCGCACTCGTGAATGTTACTTCATTGGGTATGTTAAAGATGGTATTGGATACCATCTCTATGACCCTGAGACCCAAAAGGTTTTTGTCTCTAGAGATGTGAAGTTTCTGGAGGATGATTTCCTTAAAGGTCAAGACAAAAATGAAGTAGAGGAACTCATTGAATCCCCTGAGGATTCTGAGCTTCTTAGACTAGAAATTGAAGAGATAAATAAAGATGAAACACCCATACCTCTTCGAAGGAGTTCAAGGGTGGTTGCACCACCTGAAAGGTATGGATTCCATGTGTCAAGTGAGACTGACATTGATCCTACTTCATTTGATGAAGCACTCACGGATCAAGACATGGATAGATGGATGCTAGCAATGAAGTCAGAGATTGACTCCATGCATAAGAATCGTGTATGGACCCTAGAGGATCCACCTAAAGGGGTAAAACTCATTGGGGGTAAATGGATCTTCAAGAGAAAGAGGGGACCTGATGGGAAAGTAGAGACTTCCAAGGCACGGCTCGTAGCCAAGGGCTACACACAGAGAGAAGGCATCGATTACGATGAGACGTTCTCTCCTGTGGCTATGCTTAAATCCATCAGGACACTGCTAGCTATAGCTGCATATCTTGACTACGACATCTGGCAGATGGATGTCAAGACAACTTTCCTCAATGGATAACTCGAGGAGGATATCTATGGGCTTCATAACTGAGGATGGCAAAGTGTGCAAGATGAAGAAATCCATATATGGGCTCAAGCAAGCTTCTCGTAGCTGGAACATCAGATTTGACGAAACCATAAAGAGTTATGATTCTGTGCAGAATCCTGATGAACCTTGTGTGTACAAGAAGCTTAGTGGGAGCGCCATTGTGTTCATTGTGCTTTACGTAGATAACATCCTTATCATTGGGAATGATACAGGGATGATGACCAGTGTGAAGATTTGGCTATCCCATACCTTTGAGATGAAAGATCTTGAAGAAGCCTCTTACATCTTAGGCTTGAAGTTGTTCAGAAATTGAGAAAAGAGGATTTTAGGATTGTGACAACATGGATACATTAAGAAGATTCTTGAACGATTCCGTATGGATAGTTCCAAAAAGGATTCCTACCTTTAGACATGGTATCCACTTGTCTAAAGGAATATCTCCTCAAACTGTTGAGGAAAAGAAGGCCATGGCTGGATGTCCTTATGCATCAGCTGTAGGAAGATTAATGTATGCCATGATGTGTACTAGGCCAGATATCTGCCATACAGTGGGAATGGTAAGTCGTTACCAATCCTGCTATGGAGAGCAACACTGGAATGCAGTAAAGAACATATTCAAATATCTAAGATGGATGCAAGATTACATCTTGGTCTATGGAGATGGTGATCTCCAAGTCTTGGGATATACAGATTCTGACTTCCAATCAGATGTAGATGATCGAAAGTCGACATCAGGGTTTGCGTTCTTGTTGAATGGTGGTGCTGTGAGCTGGAGAAGCAAGAAGCAGGACACTACTGCAGATTCAACAACAGAAGCCGAATACATTGCCACATCGGATGCTGCAAAGGAGGTGGTGTGGTTGCGCAAGTTCGTCCTGGAGCTTGGTGTAGTTTCCTCTGATACTCCCATTACTCTGCGATAACACGGGAGACATTGCCCAGGCAAAGGAACCCAGATGGCATCAGAAGAGCAAGCACGTGGATAGGAAATACCACATCATACGGGAGATACAAAAGCGTGGTGACATCATCATCACTAAGGTGGACTCTACCGACAACATTGCTGATCCTCTTACCAAACCTCTGACACAGAAGGTTTTCAACCAGCATGTAATGAGTATGGGTTTAAGGATTGTACCTAAATGGTTCTGAGGGCTAGTGGGAGATTGTTAGCAATGTGAGCCTCGGGCGAACCATTCCTATAATAAATGTTATTGTAATAAATGATTCATCAATAAAAGTTATTGATTATTTTTCACTCCCTTTCTGAGATTGAATGGATGAATGCACTATAAGGTCCCTCTGTACAATAAGGGTTATGTACCATGGCCAACTTGATGATCATACAACTATTGATTCACTAAATGAATCATAGAGGTTGATGCTTGGATGAATATCTAAGGATTTGGATAGAGGACTCAACAAGCATCATCAAATGATTGTTAAGTGATGATCTCCAGCCTGAGTAGGAGATGGCAATCCTTTCTCAAATGGCTGATACCTGATTGACCTCTTGATGCAGGCCCTCTACATGGGAATAGTGATTCGGGGTTGTCAGATTAGTTGAGTCAATGGGTTGACTTAACGAGATCGAGATAACCAAAGACCTATGTTGAATGCTGTCACAACATAGTCATGCATCCTCTGACCAGAGACAGATGTGTTGCTATATGTCTGAGTATGTACATTTGGCAGACCAATATGTTGATGACCTAACCAAGGTCTATACATCGGCGAGCTGGTGTGCATGTAAGGGCATATGAGTAATACGATCTCTCAAAGGGATCATACATGTTCACTTATGAACTGAGACACATGAGCTCACTCATGAGGTATTGGGACTGAATAAATTCCATGCATGGTCGTCATGCTTTGGAAGCATGACATGAATTTGAAGGTAAGATATATGCTTTGTGAAAGCATATCATCTGTACCAAATCCCAGTGATCAAGAGTGAGAAACTTAATGATCAAACCCTAAAGATGACAGTATAAAAGTGATCTTTATCTTCAGAATGATCATAGGTATTCCAGTATGTAGGATGTACATGTAATGGGAATACCAGAGGGTGATGTGATCATAAACGATTATTTAACCATGACGCTTCCATTCCGAGGGAGTGATGAAACAGGTTTGGATTTTAGTGACTCCTCTCATTAAAGAAGTGACCTAATCTTATTCCATGTACTGGACATTGATTCGAATGAGATTCAGATGCAATGAGAAGATTAGGTCTACGGTCTTGATTTGATCAAGCATCAGTGGGAGGTTCATGAGATCTGGATTTGAGATATGATCTCAACATCCAAGTCACTATACGTGGAACAATTCAATCACCCTGTCCTTGTCTCCAAGTATCTGAGGAGAAATAGCATTGTTCTTGAATGGTTCAATAATTTTCCATAAGATCTAAGCATTTAGAAATTGATAATTAATGTGATTTAATTATCATGATGTATGAGGAATTATCCAAAATAATTAAATGTGATTTAATTATCATGGATAAGAATAATGTGGATAGAAATATCTTATTATTCATAATATATTATAAATGTGATTTATAATGTATTAGAGAGAGATAATATATTATTCATAATTTATATTTGTTAATTAATTATTAATGTGTATTGGATACACATTGTCTAATTAATTGAAAATGTAAATTATTTTTTTTTGGGTTGTGAATGTGATTCACAATTTTCCAATGTCAAGATTGCAATATTCCTAAAATTAATTGTGAATTATTTTGGTGAATAAATCCCAACAAAAGTTGTTGGAAATAAATAATGGAGAAATTCAAGAAGACATGCAATCTCATGGAAATCCATGAGATTGCCCCACTTGGAAGGTGGTGGGCGGCACCCAATTCCTATATGGAATGGGAGGCCGTCCCCCTTGAATGTACATGGAGATGTAATATCCATGTATATTCTCTCCTTTTTTGTTGGTGTAATTTAGGATTGATTTATATTTGATTTTTTCAAATATATTTTAATCTAAATTAAATCACAAGTTGTTGGCTTTTACCAACAACAATCTTGACCATTGGATTGACATAAATCAATCTCATCCATTATTTTTATATGCCCCATGGATTGAGATCCATGGATCCCAAAACCCTATAAATAGAGAGGCATACCTTGCTCTCTTGTACATGCTATTGGTAGCACATCTCTCTCTCTCTCTCTCTCTCTCTCTCTCTCTCTCTCTTTTCTCCTCACACTTCAACCCTCTCCCTCTCTCTCTTGGTGGCCGACCACCATAACCCTAGGGGAGGATCTCGTCGTCGCCTATGCCACCGCGCTGCCACTTTGACACTCTGCAGTTCTCCGTCTTCTTGGAGTACTACGCTCACAAAATAGACGTTCGATCTCGTACGATGAGATCTGTAGATCACCGCGCTTGGATCAACTTGTTGGATTGCGAGGACAACGCGATTCATCTCCGCGCTCGCAAGTCGCTTCTCTGACGACCGGACTTGAGACAGGAGGTCTCTCTTCGTAGAGACTTGATCAACCATGCTTCAAGAGGTATTGCATTATACTTGTTGTGGTTATAGATGAAACGATCCGAGAATCGTTCTTGGATCATGTGGTTTCATCACATGAAAAAATTTTAAATTCCGCTGCACAGAACAACTAGTATGACTAGTCGTTCTGCATCGTATTTGATACGACGATCACACTTCCGTGATGCGCTTGTTCAATTGCACCCCAACCTCGTGTGGCCGCTCGCACCTTTCTCATTTTTCCATATCACGCACCCCTCCATCTCTCTCCTCACAACAGCCCCATAGGATCCGACCGTCATCGCTCTCCCCATTTCCTCCACCCCTCTACGCATGACTCGCTCCTCCTCCTTGCGCAGTGCATGGAAAACACCACCTCTCTCTCCCACTTACTCTACACACCTCCTCCCTTCTCGCCCTTCACTCCCAACAACTTTTAAAGCAATCCCCTCCACCCTCGTCAACGCCATATGCCAACCAAGAGTGGAGACCCAGCTCTAAGTTCCTTGTAGATGACAACTCTAGGAGCCACTATCGAGCGACGACGACTACTTCTTGGTGAGATCCACTCCACAACGGTGTGCTGCTATGATCTTCTAAGCTCGCTTGAGCTCAAGTTCACTGACTTTTGAGGGAAGATCAGAGCTGCTACCAGCTCCATCTCACAAGCATTCGATCCACATTCAGGTAACCTTTCTCCTCTCCTTTCGATTTTCATTTGTTTTGAATTTTCCCTATGTTCTCTCATTTTCCCACCTTCTCCTCCGATCCTCGTTCATGCTCCGTGCCATCCCCTCTGCAATTCATCTCTTCACACATTTCCACTCACCTGCAACACTACCTCGATCTCCACTTTCAAACCCCCACCACCTCCCTCGTTCCATCATCACCTTCCACCCTGACTTCACCTATTGATGTGCTTCATCACCATCACCTCCCCCCATAGAAGCACCAAGCATGGTTGCACGCATCTCACGCCTCCTCATAGTAGCCGTGTACCTCAATCCATCCACTGAGCTCCGGGCGTGTGTCTCCTGGAGAAAGAAGATCCCTTCACGACCAGCCTCTGTCGTCCCCAGTGGCACGCCGCACCCCGCTTCACCGACCCAGGCGCCTTCGACGGAGTTCCTGCTCTTCAACGCCTCCGACGTGCATTGCCTTGAGCCCTTGACTTCGAGTGTGCCTGCACGCTAGCAGAGCCACCTTTCTCGCTCCCTCTCCAGCTCCACTACGATCGCTCTAGCTCCGCCAGCAGCTCGATCTCCAACCTCAACTCATGCTCCAGCAACATGCACGCCTTCGACGGAGCCCATGCTCCTCCGCCCACTTCGCACAAACTCGGGCCCTGGGCTCTTCCTCCTTTGGTCAACCCATCAACCCATATCCCCCATGCACATGCTCAACACGTTAGGGAGTGGGTAAATATCACTCGTGCCCATCTGGTCTTCGCATAACCCCCGAAGCCAAGAGCCACGTGAGGAGAACGTGCACTTGAGGAAAATTTATGCCAAGGCCTTCAAATTCTCTAGAATTTCCCCAACATTCTCACTCCTAGACATCACATGCATAACATATGCAAACATGGACATTTGCATTCCCCCCCCCCCCCCCCCGCCTAGATAATTGCATAACAAACCTTGTCAACATATTTTGTCTTTATCAATTTTATTTATGTATTTGCATACCTTGTGTTTGCAAGCTAATTTGAACATTCATTTAACTCATTTTCTTTATTCTAAAAACTGCATATTGTAGAACACTTTATGCTGTATCATTGTTAATTTTGTTTAATTTTTTGTGAGATATGGATTATCCAATATAATTATTTTTGTTGATAACTGACTATTTTCCCACTGCTTGTTAATAATTCAATATTAAATTAATCCTTGTTGTAAATATTGCAAAAAAATCACAGTATGTACAAATTGAGAGGTCTATTTTGTGCCTAAAAATTGTGTTATTTGCACACACATCGAGGTCAAAATAAATTGCTTGGAGATTCACGTAATTTTTTTAATAGGCCACGTATCAATTATTTTTAGCATCTTATAATTTTCCTGTATTTGCCTCACATAGACTAATCTAGGATGATTTTGATTTCTCAAAAATAATTTGGTTTGTTATTTATTAAAACTAACTTTACGAAAATCACATAGTCTGCATATTTAATTCACAAGAAATTCATTTTACCTACAAAGATTCAAAAAAATACAGTAGCCTAATTTCATACTTATTCAAATTTTGGCCAAGTTTGGGGATTTTTTACTTGAATTTATAGAAATTTATATTTTAGTCCCTCTACATAGTATAATTTACATTGCATTTATCATTTGCATTCAAAAATACCAAAACATGCTATCCTGAAAACCAGATTTCTTGATTGACTTGAAATAAACCTAAGGAGATAGTGGCCTCCCTGAGTTCGACCTTGGGCTTTCTCAACTAAAAAAAATTAGATCGCTTGGATTAATTCATTAATTAGCGGTTTTTGATAAAACTAAAATTACCCATCTACAATGAAAATCAACGTTAAATCTTCCAAATTAACTACGACACTTTAGGGTTCTTCAATGAGTCACTAAAATCCAGACATGTTTCATCACTCCCTCAGAATGGAAGAATCTTGGTTATACACTCATTTATGATCACAACAGCCTCAAGTATTCCTAATACTTGTTCATCCTGCATAGTGGAAAACCTAGAATATACCTGAAATTTTATATAAATTTAGACTGTCTCTTTCAAGGTTTTGTAATTAAGTTTCACATCTGATCATTGGAAATTGATATTGATCGTTTGCTTTCCAAAAGCATATATCATACCTTAGTATTGATCACATATTTTCGAAAAGTATATATAAAACCTATAAATTCTACCAAGATTTCAAAGCGAGACAACTGTGCATGGAATTTGGTCCTAATATCTCATAAGTGAGCTCATGCCTTCTGGTTCAGTAAATGAACCTGTATGATACCTTTAAGAGATCGTATTACTCATATACCCTTGTATGCACACGAGCACGTCGATGTATAGACCTTGATTCAGCCATCAACATATCGGTATGACAAAATATACATACTCAAACATATTAACACTATCTCCGGTCAGAGGATGCGTACCTATATCGTGACAACAGACGATATAGGTCTTTGGTTATATCGTTCTTGTTAAGGCAACTCTTTGACCTAATTTATCTAACACCTCCGAATCTCTATTTCTATGCATAGGACCTGCATCAAGAGGTCGGTTAGATATGAGCCCATGAGAGAAAGGATTGTTATCTCCTACTCTGGCTAGAGATCATCTGTATCATTTGATGGTGCTTTATGAGTCCTCAATGTAACTCTTTAGATATTCGTCCAAGCAACAACCTCTATGATTCAACAATTGAATCATCAGTTGTATGATTATTAAAATATCCATGGTCCATAACCCTAACTGTACTATGGGGTCTATTATGCAAATTAATTGTTCTTCATTTCAAATCAGGGAATGATATTTGCAATAACATTTATTGCATAATGGCTCACAGTGGGCTCACATGGAAAGAAATCTCCCACTAGCCCAAAGATCCATTAATGGGCTAACTTTTAACCCACACTCATGTGACAATCATAAGCTATTTAATATAGCAAGGTATGATGATCATACATTCTATTTCCGAGAGACTAAGGAAAGTTTTTTTACATTACTTTCATTTCCCCAATAATAGTGCTCACATCCAATGCGAATATTGCATCTTATGCAACCAATACTCAATTGTAAGGTAGTTATAGTGTTTCTTGCACTACAACATAATAATGGTTATAACCAACATGTAATTTATATAATCCTTATTAGAATGCCTCAAAGTTCTCTATCTCGTAAGACTAAGACCCAGACTGATGTCTTATAATGCATCTTATGTTAAGACTTTTAGATCACTATCTATATAGTCTTGAGTTCTTAAAGATAAGATTTTGAGATCACTATCTCAATAATATTTTCATATTTTGAAGGTGTTTTATTTCTACAATCGAGTGTTTTATCTTCGTAGTTGGATTAGTATCATTTACTACTCCCACTACATGGCAGACATCTGGCTTTGGTACACATCAAGCATACACTGAGCTTCCCAAAGCTGATGCAGTAGGGCATGTAGCTTTGGTATTCACATCCTCAATTCTTTGTGGTGTTATACCTTTTGATAGGTCAGTACCATATCTTAAGGTAAATAGTATTCCTTAGAGTTCTCCCAAAATGGAATACATCCAAAATGTCTTACCAATGTTATGGCCCCAATGCCCTCTTTCTTTTCATTTGAACAACTTTAGACCTAAGAGATACGAGATATCCTAGAGATCTCATCTCAATTTATAGAACAACCATATTATAAAACACTTATTATTATCATTATATCATTCCAAATGATTAGTATATCATCTACATTTATCACGATGAACACAATGTCACTCTCACTAAGCTTCACACAATTCATCGAGATTCTATTTGAAATCATAACTTTTATAATTCCAATGAATCTAAAGTTCCAGCTACAAGAAGCTTATTTGAGTTTCTGGATGAAGTTCTAAGATTGCAAACCATGCTTTCCTTAACCATAAAGCTCTAGGGGTACTCCATGTGAATATCCTCAAAGAGGTATTCATAGAGGAATGCAGTATTGACTTTTATCTTGAAGATGTCATAGTCAAGTTATGCATGAAGTCAGATCATTGTCAGATTTATCTGATAAATGCAATCCATGCTCAAACTAATTTTGAAGAGTTATGAGTGTTCCATCTTTAATTGTCCTTTTAGTTTCCAATTTTAGGAGCCTTATCATCTTCTCAAGATTCAATGAGTTCCTTTAATTCATTTTCGTCTTCATTCTCAAGAAAGTCATCATCTAAGAATCACAATCCCAGATATGAAATCTTTTGAGATACTCAAAGTCATAAAGTAGGTATCCAATACCATCCTTTATTTTCCTAATGAAGCAGCACTCTCTGGTGCTAGATTCCAGCTTACTTACATCCATGACAAAGTTATGGACCAAAGCTTATGAGGATGTTTGTATTTATATTTGAATGGATTCTTATTAAGGATATATATAGTAGTCTTTGCTACATATATACTTTGAAACTAAGAGGTAATTATGCTAATATTCATCATTGATCACATCATGTCACACATGATCCAATTCTAACTCCCTAAATCTCTATTGAGTTTAGGTGTATTAGGAGCAGTGGGAGAGGAATGATATTCCTTTCTCCATAACATATTCCTTTAATTCATCTAACATGTACTTGCTACCAAGATTACATCAACTTTATTTTATCTTCCTTTAGACTTTGGTTCTAAACCAAAAAAATGTGAATTTTTTTGAATATTCCAGAGGGTTCTAAGGTGAAGGGAAGAAATCTCACATCACAAATAATCATTGAATGATATCACATATCATCAATATTTATTATCATACAGATTATCTACAAACATCTATTTGTATAAGATCTTGAATATCGTGACATCTTAAACCATTCCTAGAGAAGGGCACATTGGATATTTTTAATTTAAATACAATATTAACAAGTATGCAAGATTTGAAATTTTAGACATTCTAAAGTTTTATCTCTTACCAGTCTTTTGATCTCATCAACAAACATGTGTCTAAAGCTTGATGCCAGATCATTGTCAAATGATCTCCATCCTCCAATTAATCTTAAAAAATGGTTTAATTTCCAATATTAGAAATCTTAATGAACCGTTCATTAATTTTCTAATTTAGTAGAGTCCTTTAGATGTTAGACTACTATCTGAAATATATCCATCATAACTCTTTATCATAGGTCTATTTCAGAATTCATTTTTATTTCCAATATTTATAAATAAACTATGAGTGTATTCTAAAATCCATTTCATAGAGAAATTCTCTAAGACTAAAGGCTCTCCAACTGAAAGTTTCAAGTCTATCTATCGAATAGAGATTGCTTCAACAATTGCATCAATATCCATGTGGATGACTATTAAACCTTATGATTATATTTTCTAGTCTACCAAAAATACGTATGCAACCAATCACAAGTGTTATTAGAAAAATGACATGAAATTGTTATACACTGATCTTATCTAATAAGTAAGTTGATCTCAATGATTATATGTAGATGTATATTATTCTGATGCACTATTTGAGTCCTCTTCTAAGGATCGTGGATAGTCCAGATAGTCACACTATCAATACGTCAACTAATTACAGTATTGGCATTCTTCCAACTCTTTGGATGTCATATGTATGGAAACCATAGAAGTATAGTCAACTCATTGACTTTCCTTCTAACTTCGGTCCAGCCCATGCTTCCACTATGCTCCCTTCGTTTATAAACAACCATTTCTTATGACAAGGGATCTCTTATGTTGAATTCGAATGATTTCAATATAAGAGTATTTCAATATTTATACATGCTTCGTTCAATTCACACGATATGAATATTATGAAGCTTTATGAATGACTTGAGTATAGACTGTAGAATGATAACACTCATAGTATCTACATCCCTCTAAACTCTAAACTACTTTGGATCTGGAAGGTACTCAAACATTTTTAGTACATCATCTCATATTGAGCCGCCATTATACATAATGGAGTGGACCATGTCATTCATGATTAAATGTAGAGATCACATAAATTTGCCAAAATATCTTCTTGTATTTTATAACGATTATTTGACAATTACGATCATCATTGACATATTACTTGCAAAACACACTCAATGAGAGATCAAAATTATAAAGACACACAACTTGTTTTCTTATTATCTATTAAATTATTATTCCTCATTATTATGAGCAAATTGCACATTGCAACCACATATATTATGTATCCAACGGCAAGCAGATTGTCGTGATCATGAATCCAATTCATGAGAATTTACTAGTTATAATTGAGTATAGTATTGAGTGGTTATTGAGGATTATCTGAAATAAGATATTTGCATAAATACATATTTTACATTGATTTAGGAATTTTTATATCAAAGTTATCTTTCCTTGTCAATACTGAAAGTTCATTCCCTTAATCACTTTCAATGTAAGAGATATACTTACCATTATATCTCAAACAAGGTTTGGGATCACATATCTTATCTTTGTTACATACCAATAATTTGAGAACTTGTAACTCGGAAAAAAATAAGTGGGAACTCATTCCTCCATGCAAGACCAACTTGCATTTTCCAAATCGGTCTTTAACATCCGGGCCCACCACTCCTATGGCAATGTTAACCCATTGTTAATCGAATCAATCATCGACAAGAATAACACTCACTATATGCAATTCAATATCATCCCCACAATATGAGGAATCGATATTGGGGTCACTACGTATATGCCATTACTCTTTTGAGAAGTAAAGAGTCCGATCTGGATGCGCTTATATGTAGGGGTTGTAATTCGGATAGGTGTCTCCTACATACAATCCTTGGCGACGGAACCCTTTGCCTTGATATGAGACCATCCATGTCACTTACGTGATCCACCATATCAAGTTCAAATTTTAGTTAATTATTATGAATCATAGTCACTTAATTAACTATTGTAATTGAATTTCTACTCTATTCATAATAGAGAGTTCAAATTTAATGTAATCTAATTCCTTTAATCATATTAAATCAATTTGAAAAATATATCAAGATCATTTTGATTGTTACTTGAAGGATGGTATAATATCAAACTATATATTATTATAATTATAATAATTAGAAAATACATCAAGATCATTTCAAGCATTATCTTTTCCTTACCCGATATCATGGCCAGTACCGACAGGAGTGCGACAGACTGCTCACTGAGCATCCTGCTACCCCAACGATCCCTAACTAGACACCATATCTTCCTCATGTCAAGATAATGTGATTTGATCTTTTTATATATGAGATGATAATCGGTCTTTCAAGTGAATTTATACTCTACAATATTTATCAAAATAATTTTTATTAGTATTATAAGGAGATTTGCTAAAAAAAGTCCCCTATTCTATTCAAGTAACTATGTTTGTTGTAATTGATGTAACCAATTATGATCAAGATCAATTATTTTATCAATTTGGTTACGGAAATGTCATTCAAGGAAATAATCATCATCACTAAATAGTTCACAAACATCCATGAATAACTATTTTATGAAACTAAACATTAATTTCCATTTATTTAATTGAATGATAATAGCAAGTTTTATGATCAAGTATGTAATTTCCAGCAGTGTCCCATACTTACCAAATTAGCATAACTCGATCAAATAAAATCCAAATTACACAAATTACATTATTTGATTTGAACATTTGATTTATAACATAAATAAACAGATAGACATACATTTCTAGGTGTTTTAAAACTGTGGTTTTCTCTTGATTACATTCTAAAATACCATTCCTGCAACAATGGATATATGTCCACTAAAACAATAATAGCCTAAGCAAATGGATTCGAAATAATGCAACCTCAAGTCATGCGATTTTCTAATTTAATGGGGAACATAATTCAAGTGATAAGCTCACATTTTAAGTTATTCAAGTAGGGTGAAAATATAACACAAAATAGGATTGCGTGAACAAAATGCAATGAAACTTCACACTAAAAAATGCTTGTGCCATCTTAGGTTTATGGATCATATATAAAACCTCCTACTATGTCTTTGATACCACTTGAAGGTTATGGAAAGATCCTCAAGTGCATCACAGTAGCGTGGAGACTGCATCATATGTGATCAAGAGGGACTAGTCGTACTAGTTTCTTGGGGCTGCAAAATTTAAAATTTCTAAAACGATGAAACCACAGAACCAAGAACACTTCTCGGATCGTTTCATCTAATCCACCAATAGGTATTAGGTTACGTCTTAAATCATGGTCACGATCGAGTCTCTAAACAAAGAGACCTCCTGTCTCAAGTTGGATCCAACGGAGGAGACGATTGCGAGAGAGTTGATGAAACACATGCTCCTCGCAATCCATGTTGATGATCCAAGAGGCGAATCTTCTAATCTCGTCTCATGAGGTACAATGTCTTCTTCACGAGAGTAATGCACCGAAGGAGACAGATACACGAGTGGTCAAACTGGCAACACAATGGTATCTCTCTAGGGAATTAAGATGGACGACCACAACGAGAGAGGGGGGAGACTTGGCATGTAGAGAGATAGATGTAACGAGCATATTTTGTGTGTGTAAAGAAGAGCTTGGGTTGCCTCTCTTTTTATAATATTTTGGGAGTCCATGGATCTCAATCCATGGACAACACAAATCCAATGATTCACATTGATTTGTGTTTCATTTAGTGGACATGATTTTATTGCTAAAAACACAACAATAATTTATTTAAATAAATTAAATATATTAAATAATAATCAATAAAAAATTTAAATCATTTTTACCTTGGATAAATAGTAAGGAGGCAAGCCTCTATCCATGTGAAGGGGACAATCACGTATTCCCATAAGAAGTGGTTGGCCGTCCACTCTCTTCATAAGGAAAGGTGGTTCCATCTTCCTATTACTTGAGTTTGCATATCTCATGTGAATTTCCAACATTTGCAACATCATTTGTTGCAAATTATTTGACAAAAATAAATCCAATTTTTTTGTCAATATTGAAACCGTACCATTGGAAATTTGTGAGTTACAATTATCACAAAGAATAAAATGTAAATTATATTTCCAATTAATTGTCTAATGTAAATCCAATTCACATCAACATTTAAATTATAAATGTTATTTACATATAGCTCTCTCCGATATATGTTATAAATCACATTTATAACATATATGATTAGTATTGATAATGATATCCAAATTATTCAAATAATTAATAATTAAATCACATTTAATCATCTTGGATCTCTATTCTTGTGTGCCCAAATAATATGAATCTCAATTATATTATTCACATATTTGATAATTAAATCACATTTAATTATCTTAGATAACTCTCCTTATATTTCAAAATAATATAAGTCAAATTCATATTATTCGCAATACATTCATTTTTCTCAATGTTCACATTCATTATCAACAATGAAATTGTCGTTTAATCTTTCAAGGATAATGCTCTTTCTCCACGGATACATGAAGATAAGGATGGGGTAATTGTATGTTCCATATATAGTGACTTGGATATTGAGATCACATCTCAAATCCTGGTCTTGGGGACCTTCAACAGATGCTTGATTAAATTAATGTCGTAGATCTAATCTTCTCATTGCATCTGAATCACATTCAAATCAATGTCCAACATTTGGACTATGATTAGATTATTTCTCTACTGAAAGGAGTCACTAAAATACAGACATGTTTCACCATTCACTCGGAATAGAAGCGTCATGGTTATACAATCATTTATGATCACAGCACCCTCGGGTAATCCTATGACCTATACATCCTAAATACTGGAAGACCAAGAATAAACTCAAAGTATAAGATCAATTTAAATTGTCTCAATTTGGATTTTATCATTATGTTTCTCAATTGATAATTGGGAATCGGTATCGATCATATCCTTAATTTCCAAAAGCATATATCATACCTAGGTATTGATCACATACTTTTCAAAAGTATATATCAAACTTACTAATTCAATCAAGCTTCCAAAGAGAGTTGACCATGCACATACTTTGATCCCAATGGCTTATGAGTGAGATCATGTTTTTCGATTCAGTAATTGAACCTGTATGAACCCTTGGAGAGATCGTGTTACTCATATGCCCTTGTATGCACACGAGCACGTCAGTGTATAGACCTTGATTATGCCATCAACCTATCTGTTGTCAAATGTATATACTCAAAATATAGTAACATATTTGACTCTGGTCAAATGATGCCTGACTATACCATGATAGCATACGACATAGGTCTTTGGTTATCTTGATCTCGTTAAGTCAACTCTTTTACCTAACTTATCTAGCACCTTTGAAACTCTACTCCTATGCAAAGGACCTGCATCAAGTGGTCGCCTAGATATCATCACATGAGAGAAAGGATTGTCATCTCCTACTCATGTTGTAGATCATCTTTTAATAATCATTTGAAGGTGTGCTTGATGAGTCCTCAATCTAACTCTTTAGATATTCATACAAGCACCAACCTACCAATTCAATAATTGGATTAACAGTTGTCTGATCATTAAGATGGTCATGGTACATAGCCCTAATTGTACTAAGGGACCTATTATGCAAATTAATTATTCTTCATTTCAGATCATGGAATGATATTTGCAATAGGATTTATTGCATAATGACTCGTCATGGGCTTGCATGTCCAACATCATTATGGGTTCACTTCTTAGTTAAATCCTTGAATATTTCCCATGCCTTGCGAATAGTCTCATGGGACATTTTGGAGAAGTTAGTTATCAAATATCATATTTGGTTGTGGCATCCAATTGGATAATATTTGCTTAAGAAAGCAGACCTCAACTCTTCCCAAGATGTAACAACCCTATTAGAATGGTTAAATTAATATAATGCCATTTCCAAAAGAGTGAACTGGAAGGTTGTCATCTTCACACCCTCTAATGGAACATTCGGGTAGTGTATAGTGTCTCATATGCGGTCAAACTGTTGATGGTGCACATATGATTCTTCATTGATGTATCCATGTAATATTGGGAAATGTAGTAAAATTGTGGGCTTTAGGTCAAAATGCCTTTGAATCGCAAGGATCCTAATCCATGTGTTCCTCTTTCCTGCCCCTATATTATAGGAATACTTTAGTGTAAGCTTAGCCACATGTCCAATGAGTGGATCTCCTCCTCCTGTATTACCATCTCCATTTTGGTGCTCATCCTCCACTCTCTTATCTTGTCTATCATTCCTCATATCTAAGATCGTATCTCTCAATCCTTCTTGGATGTCAACTTGTTCAGTCAATTGTGCATGAATGGCCTGTAAGGAAGCTAACATCGTATTGTTGATCTCACTCTACTCTGCCATGGAACCCTTACCCTTTGGTGGCATCAAGTGCTCCAATTTTGACTCTGAAAATCCATATGGCACAAGAATAGTCCTAAAAAATATGGAGTCTCATATGATGGTTTGAGATTAGAGTCAAACTCAAAAAATAGGTTAGATGAGTAGATGGGTGATGTGGAGAAAGAGGGGTATTCGGAGAATGAGTCTTTCTGAATAGAAGACGATCGAACCAGAGTATGAAATGAACTCGCAGAGTCCGAACATAAAATACCCAATCCAACATCTTCGATGTTAATAGGATGGATGCAAACAAAATGGTCAACATAAGAAGAAAAAGGAAGAGAAGGCCCAAAGGATGCGAAAGGATCTTTACATTAACAAACAAACATAATACAAACCCCTAATTCATCAACTATACACAAGCATAGACCGTAAGAGTTCGATCATTTATCTTTTCAAGTTTAAGTTTAGTGAATCTAAATGAAGTTACTTATTACTAAGCACATGGGGGTGAATCGTCCCTATCACCCAGCATACATTCTCAATCCTCTCCAATTGATGGAACTATCCGCCAGAGCTACCAGGTTCAATATCAAGCTCAAAGGAAGAATGGAGAATGATCATACCAAAACAATTTTCTATAGTCGAAAGAAAGTGTCTGCATCTAAACCATGCACCAAAGAGTAATGCATAGGAGCATATGGCAGAAGTCCAAGGACTTGACCTCTATCCTTATGGTTGTGTCCTAACCCACTCTAACTGAAGGTAAGTACATGGAAATAATGAGGGGTTTACTCTCCCCACAACAAAGATTTTGTCCTTACGTTTCTTTTAGGGTCGAGTTTTCTTTAGCAATACCAATTTTATACAATTATAACTTTTTTTAGTTTTTTTCAAGTAAACAACCTAACGATTTTTCCAATTCCTTTTCATCTATGAGTGAAAATAGGGAAAGAAATTGAAAAGGTCAATGCGGGATGAAATCAATGATACAGGCAAAGAAACATACCTTTTGCTAGCATTCTACATGCAAGGTGATCCGTGCATAAAATAAATCCAGAATAAATAATAACCTAAATGATTCATGAAAACCATACTTACAATAATTTCTATTAGAGGGAAAGAACCAATTAATTTGACCAAGTCCAATCCTATGATCTAGCCTATAGGAACAAATATTCTTTTGAGGGATTTGGTCCTAATCGATTACTTTGCTAAAGAAAGATAATAAAATCTACTTCTAAGGGTTGAAGCACACGGAACCACGAGAAAACAAATAAAAATAAAATCGATGGAAACTAAAATTGGTGATGTTCTCCAAGTGCACATGCTCTTGATGAAACAGACCTGCATACACAAGGTATATAATTACCTTTTAGAAAACAAAAAAAGTGGAAAATGCTAAAAAGAAATTCTTACAAAATTTTATTAAATAACGTGAAATAAAATGCTAAAACGAAAAAATGTGCTCCAAACATTCTGCTTCTTCCAAATCTTCTACTCCTGCTATGCTTAGTTGTAGATAGGTTAAGAAATCAGTTGCCTCCTCTTTACTTGAATGCGTCGGTGCTCCTAGGAATGCCTCCCTCGCTCGTCCGACCCTCTCAAGAAAGATGAAACATGAGAATATGTATGAAATACAATTATGATAATATGATAAAAATATAAGAAGAAAATAAAACATATAATACAGACAAATGAACAAGACACATAGAGGTGGATAACAAGAAAAATGAGAGAAGCAAGTGAAATAGATTTGAAATGAGTCCTTAAGTCTGATCTTGGAGAGCTTTTGGTATCTAATGAATAAGATCATGCAAGTGTTCTGCAAGCTCCTTCACGACACACATAATTCGAAGCGAGTGATTACTTCTCAACATGATACAATCCACACATTATATATATCAAGTATATAGACAAAAAATAAAATTAATAAAGGAAAAGAAATAGAAGACACAAAATATTAACATGTGGCGTAAAATATGTGACAAAATGAAAAAGACATATAAATAGGAAATAAACATGTATAAACAACCAAGGATATCATGCTAAAAGGAAAACCTAGATACCCCCTGTCGTGCCTCCCTAACAACGACACCATTTGTTGAGACAATGAATGATGAAAATGGAAAAATCCAATGGAGGAAAATAGTTGTTTTATGGAAGAACTTTTGAGAGGAGAAGAATAAAGAGGAGAATACACTAGGTGCACAGGGTTGTGGAGGTGAATTGCGAAGATCACAGAGAGAGAGAGAGAGAGAGAGAGAGAGAGAGAGACAAAGAGATAATGAGAGACATAGATAAACTCAATTTTCATTTATGAACTAATTGTAGTTTCATTGCAATCCTAAAATACCCTCTACAAATATTTATTGAACTCTAAAGCAAAAATAAAATGAAGAAATGTAGCAAAAGTGTTTTTCTATTTATTTACTTTAATAGCAGACAATAATGAACTTAAGCAGGCTACAAAAATCTCGAAGGTTATTTAAATCAATGATAAACAATGAGATAAATAGAAAATTCTATGCATATTGTTCTTGATTTTTGAGTTTTTTTTGTATTTTTCAGTTTTTTATCAATTTTTTTATTTTTATATATTTATATGATTTTTCAATTTTATAAATTATAATGTTTTTAAAGTTTTTCAATTGTTTTAATTTTTTGATAATAATAGAAAATAAAAACAATTAAAAGAAAAAAGGAAATAAGTAATATAAACGAAAGTTTTTGAATTCTTAAAGTGTAGTAAAGTATACATAAAATTAAATTAATTTTTTTGAGATTTTGATTATTTACAATGTTTTTGTAATTTTTTCAGAATTTTAAAAAGCTTTCAATTAAGTAAGAAATAGGAAATAAAGCAAACATAAAATAATGCAGATCTTTTTTTATTTTTAAAATAGAAATAGAAATGAAAAGTAAAGAAATAAGAACAAACAAAAAGATAAATTTTTAAAGTTTCCAGAAATCATTTTTGTAAATTTATTCGATTTGTTTGATTTAATAAGAATTTTTAAGTGTTTAAATGTTTTTCTAATTTTTGGTTTTTCTATGTATTAGTCATAAAATTAGTTAAACAAAAGAAACAAATGGGTTTTTTGGGTATTTGTAAATTTTTTTTATATTTTTCTATTGATTTTTTGTGATTTTTCATTTATGACAAATAATAAAAATGAGAAAAATGCAAAATAAAAACTAGTGTGGATAGATGAGATCAGGAAGAGGTTAATATATTTTCTATGATTTTTAGTGATGTATTATTATTTTTAATTCATTAACTTTCAAAATAATATGTAGGCTCATGGGGGTATGCATGCAAAGAAAAATATTTTCTAATCTAAATGAAGAATAAATAAAGAAATGCAAGGACCCAATGTGTAAGTTAACCAAAAAATGTGTGCCAACGCACGTAAGGTGTGCAAGATTGAACTTGAATGCAATTTACTTGTTTCTAGGATCTAAATAATAACACAAAAGCATGTAGATTTTTATTACAATATTCATACAAAACACATGTGTAACACATTAGGCGGTTCAAGCGAGACAAAAAATGAAATAAATAAACGTTAGGTTAAAAATGCAATTATTCAATTAACGACAAGCAATCACGTGTCCCAGATGACTTTTTTCGAAAATTGAAAATCCATCGGGGCTCTAGTGAAATATTACCCTTAATACATGTGGACTGATCAATGGCTACCATGCGTCTGGATGCTCATCGAATGGCTGAGAAAGAAAGCATGTGGACGTCTCGGATCTTATGTGGGCCTTTGATCCACAACTTCAAATTGGGGATTCACATACGACAATGATTTCATATGAGGGTCCAGTTCTTTATCAGATGATGTTGGGCAGCTGTGGAAGAACACAAAAGGAAGGGGCACTCGGGAGAAACATGATCAAGGATATCTTGCTTGATTTTTGCCCAAATCATCTCTAGTAAGTCTTCACACGTTACTAGGATGATGCTCTATCGATTTGAAGCTTCAAATATGTTCGGGTCTGCTTGGATCTGGATCTGCTGTTCTAGATGGTCTGAGGGTAGAAGACTACTCCATATCGTGAATCCTATCTCCAGCTCCACACAGATCCCCTTCAATAGATTTATACATTCAAAACAGAATCATTGGCTCAGTTATGTATTGAAAACACAAAAAAATGGGAGGGGAATGAGGACTTCGGTGAGGATGAACGCATTAGAGTCGGACCTTGGATATGGAGCAATATAAGGGGGGTCAGATCGAGAAGATTGTGGAGAAGGGTCGTGCGATGGTAAAGGTCAAGATAGAGATGGATACCGGTGATGGTGGAGTTCTGATCAGGAAGATCAGAGCAACTATGAAAGATGAATGAAATTAAATCTAAGGAACATGTAAGGTGCCAACTGGTGTAATGAGAGTGTAAATCACCTCGATTTGAAGATGGAAACTCGAATAAGCGGAACACAACTGAGATTCAACCACATTAGTAGATCTTGAAATCCAACCAATCTCGTGCATTCCCTATCGTGGGTGAAGGTAGCTGTCACCTTGCTTCGACTCCAGAGACCATCTTTACATGCAAATATGGTGGAAAACCAATCAACCAACAAAGGTTGGAGTTTGGGTGTATAAATAAGCAGAGGGATTTGGCGACATTTTGAAACTGAAATGCACATAATCCGATGTCACGGTGATGGAATTGATGTGCTGGCAATAGAGTCAGTTGTTAGAGCTACAAATTAGGAAAAGAAATCAAGAGGGGTTAATACATGAGGTATGAATGAAAAATCCAAGAAAGAAGTGTGGGTGTGTGGAAAAAGCATGGGGGTTGTTGACCGAAGAGTTGACCCAAATCAATGGACGCGTGCTCTCCAATCAGAGGTTGTGCAGAATGAGACAAAATAGGCTACACGATAAAACATGAAGACACATAAGAAATAAATGGAAATAAAATAGAAATGAATTTAAAAAAATACATAAAAAGTATAAATAAATAAAATTTGTTATTTAAAAGTGTGTATACCTATATTAATCACACCATTATGGTTAATAAATTATTTTTACAAATATAAATATAAATTATCAATTTACAATATTTTACAAGGGTTTTAATGATATTTTTATTGTATTTTTTTAATTAAATACATTAGGGTAAATAAATAGGTTTACAATATATACAAAGTGTTACATATATAATATATATGTGATTCTATTTTTTTTGATTTTATGATTTATTTATTTCATATAAGTTAAATACAACATATAATCATATTAATGATACAATATATACAAAACTACAAAGAAAATAAATTTATAAATTACATACAAACAATATACATATGTATAATATACAATAGCACCCCTTAACTCTGATTTTTATGGAAACACCTGAAAAACTCAGATTGCGAGGGTCTAATGTAGTCTACACAAGACGAGAACTACACTGTCGCTGAAACGACCTCTCACGAAACATGAATAATTCAACAATTAAGCCACAATAGATATATCATTGAAAAATAAAATAAATGTGTAGTTAAAATTTATTATAACTATGCAAATGATGTATATAGTAAGTATGTGTAGAGTATCGAACACAGGGAACAAATGTTAGATTGTGAAATTGAATCAGAAATTTCCCATTCTTCTTGTCTTTTTATTTTCTTTTTGTGTTGGTTTTAATTTTACAATTTTTATGAATTTTATTTTTCAAATATTTATTTTAATTATTTAGTTTATATTTTTATTTTTTTATATTATCTATTTTTATTTTTCTTTTTTATTATATCATATAAGCTTATATATAACTATATATACAATATAGAGTAATATAATTATAAATGCAACTAAGCATAAATAAAAACTCTAAATCAAATTTTTATTTTTTATGTTTTCTAATGTTTTTATAAATTTTTAGAGATTTTTGTTAATTTTTTGGATTTTCAGGTTAAAATAACCTAAAACGGCGATTTAATAAGTATGTCGAAATGATTTGAAGATGAAAAATAACAAAAAGAGTTAAAAAATCCCCAAATTAAGTTTAATATAGAAATAAATATAAATGAAATTTATTGATAGAAATAAATAATTTTGGGATATTTACTGATTTTTAAAATTTTAAAAATGATTTTGGAGACTTTTAATATTTAGTCTTTTTTCTCTATTTTTTGGGATTTTTGGTCCGAACACTCAAAATACTAAAATAACCAAATTTTTCAAAAAGGATTTATATTTTGTATGGGTTTTTTTAATTCAAATTGTGATTTTTTTTCAAAAAATGTTAAAATGCATAAAATGCAAAAAAAACTATACGTAAAATCATAAACTAGCAAACACTTAACCTTATTTTTGCATACTTTTTGGTGCACGGATGGTACTTTTAATAAACATAAATCATGCATAAAAAGATATAGAATTAAAAAGGGTATTTTTGCAAATTAAAATAAATGTGAGAGTAATTATGCAAAATACCCAAAATTCATTAACTGTAATAGGAAATTTATAAACTAAATATAAATACAAGACCTTGCTGGTTGTTGCATGTAAAATGGTCAGCTCACGTGGGGCCGTACGTCAAATGACCTGGCATGGACCCAAAAGCAATATTAAAGGGGTACAGGGGTCTACTGTAATTTCTACTGACGGTTTTAAAGTAAATAAAATAATATAAGGACCTAATGAAAAAAACAAAATGGTGGGGTAGGTTTTTGCAATTCACCCCTAACACACATGATGAGACGATGATGAGCTTCTCACTTGGACATGTGGCATGCCCATACCTCACGATGATACTTTGTCTTTGATGACAGAAAATTGAACTCCCAAGAGAGATCGACGGTGAGGGCTTGATCAATCGAACGATCTTTCTACGCCCTAGCAGCTGCTCTTAATCTCATGGTGGCCGAGGATGGAGGAAGAACTAAAGATCAACTCATCGTGGGTGAGTTTGGATCTCGTGTAGAGGACTCCTCCAACAACCTTGTGCACCTCTGGCTTGCTCTACATGCTCCTACAGCTCCAGCAAAGCTCCTAGATGTCACAAAGTTTCCAGGGGCTACTGATAGGCACATGGAGGTTGATGGCTTTCCGACAGAGATGAAGAAAGTTCTTGAGACCAATGGGGCTCAAAAAACCCTTTAATACCTACAAAGTTTATTAATATGATCAGTATGTAAATGACAGGATCATGGTCTTTATTTGGTGGAGCTCGGAGGCGAAATTGTGAAGGGGCAATGAGGTCTGGTGATGTGTGGATAAGAGGACCTCGTATTGGCCAAATTTGATGGGATTTTGGTTGCTGGTGAAGGGCAAAAAAGAAGCAAAAGGAGAAGAAGTGAGGTGTCTGTGATTGGATGGAAAAGGAAGGTTTATAGTGACAAACGGTGACCAAAGCTCCAGCTCTCCATCGAAAATAATCCTTAGATCCAAGTACGTAATAAAAACACCTAATAAAAAGCATAAATGAAACTAGAACAAAACCTACCATACAAAAGTGAAGGAAAATTACCTCAAATTATCAGAGCTCATGAGATGGAACCATGACGACCAGTGTGGTCAGAGATAGTGGGAACCATCCTCTCAACAGCTCTCCAAGCTGCAAGATGGCAGGGCGAAGTCGTTGTCACCGAGGTCGAGCCTTGGGACATGATTTGAGGGGAAGAATCGAGGCTCACGGGAACCAAACAACAAAAATGGCAAGAGGGTAACGATATACACACGAGGGAATAGGAAAGGAAGAACAAGACGAAATGCTCGATTTAGCAATGCACTCCTAGAGGAATCAATGTCGCGTGAAAGGGAAATGAATGAGGAGAAAAAATAGTACAGGAATCAATCCAAATCAATGCTTATATCAATTGGAGAAAAAGGGTGAAGGTAGGTCAAAGTGCAGTTCTGATAATCCTAGGCCAAGGGAGAAGAGTTGACCTGGGGTCAACATGCGACTCAATCTGGTTGGTCCACATTGACCAACCAGGAAAAAGCTGACAGGAAATTATTTCTAAAATAATTAATAAATAGTAAATTATTCAATAAAATTTAAGTTTCAAAATAAAAAATGTTTATTTTTTTGTTGTATCTTAATATAGTTTTTATATATTTTTACAAGTTTATTTATTACAAGTTACTTTTTATAAATATATTTATAGGTATATTGACCTATGTTTTGTATTTTATTTTTATTTGATATTTTATTATTTTATTTTCTTAATTTATATATTTATAACATATTTTAATATACATAAAGTTATTTTTATTTATTTTTTTATATCATATATACACTTAAAAAATAAGCATGTGTACTATGTAAATAGGAGTATAATACATTCGTCTATGCATTTTGTATAATATTTTATTTTATTATGATGATATTTTATTTTTATATTTTTAATAGAATGCCAATAATATTTACAAGGGTTTAAAATGATAAAATCAATGAAATAATTTAATGAATAAAAGGATAATGTCTCCTTTTTGTTTTATATACATGTATATTGTATGATAGGGGTCCAAAACCTGACTTTTGCAACTTAACTACAAATCGAGTGAAATCACATTCATTAAATAGACAATAAAAAGTTAAATACAATTAAAGTGATTTTGATCCATTTTTAGTCCATATGGAGCAGATGAGTCAGATAAGTTTGGGTTTGGGACTTTTATTCATAGTATAAAATGTACACATTGTATTATGTTTGTGTGAATTGATTTTATATTTCTCTTTGTATATTTATCTACATCTTTCTTGTACGAAGTTTCTTTTTTGAGGTATAAATAAAAAAGAATAAATTGGGTACCAAAAATGCATTATTGGAGAATAAAAGTTAGGGTTTTATTAAGTTTTCTGACCCTTATCTCCCCCTACTTTATTCTTAGTCGACTTAGTCATCAAGATGTCTAGGTCTCAAAGATTAGGGTCATAAAATACGTTTTTAATTTTATTTCTTTTTCTATACTTTCCTTTATTCTTTTAGTTTGGCCTTAAACAATGTATTTTATAGAATATATATACAATAAATAATGAATGTTAATTTGTACAAAATAATGATATTTACATGCATTTATATAGGATTTAATGACCTAAATGAAAGAATAAATATTATGAAATGGAGATTCATCACCTCCCATACATGCCTTTGCTAGACCCTAGCAAACATTTACAGAATAAGTGTAGAAAATTAAAAATAAAGAAACAAAAAATAAAGAACTTAGATTGATTTTAATTATTAAATTTGTCTTATTAAATTCAAAGTTTAGATCTCAAGTCCGACCTTTGGATTTTAGGTGTGGTCGAGACCTTATTGGAATTAGATTTGGAACACAACTATCTCTGAGATCCATAAAATACTCAAGTCTACTAAATGGTCAGGTTAGAACAAATCAACTCATATGAAAACCCTTATGACTATGAATCTATCTTGGACTGTGTGTGTGATATGTAGGTCTCCTCAACTAAAGTGGTAAAAGTTAATCTTCCTAACATGGTGACCCTAATTCCCCAATACACCAAATCTTTCCTCGATAAGCGGGGTATTCCCTTCTAAGTTCAAGTGCAACCAGCTCAAGAAGAAGAGGTTGAGAGAAGAGTGGATGGTACCCAATGTAGCTTCCTATCCTAGGATGCTTAACGAGTGTAGCCAAGCCATCCGGTTGCAGTCTCACAAATATCTAACTTTAAATCTCAAGCTTGCTTATTTGACTATACATCTATATATATATACTCCGACAAGCATTTTATTTTAAATTAGGCCTATCCACTTTTTTGGAATTTTTTATTTTTTATTTTTTGAATACTATATACAATAGAAATTACATATGGAATTCTTCCTTGTGTACTAGTAGACTTTTCATCTTTTGAAGTTTTATTTCAACCCACACCTTCTGTCTCAATACATCATGGCCACTGGATTTGGTTTAGGTACAATCGCCAAAAATGTTTGACTTCTGATATTTCCATTATCTTGTGTCTCATGGCGACAATCCAGCTCTCTACTACTTCAACTAAGGTAAGCAAAGTGTAAAGTGTAGGTGTGAGAGATAGGTTATTAGCAACAAGATTCATGCATGTGCATATTATACTTAGGCAGTCAAGACGACTTTGAACCAAGTCTCGATATCTCAAAGAATTAAGTCTAGCAAACTAAGTGCCTCAATTCCAGTTCCTATAAGGTTCCTGTGATTAAGGAGATTTAAGGTCCAACCAAGCTCCAATATTCAGATTTTATTTACACATGTTCAATTATCAGCTTCAATCCAAAAAATGCAAATGCCATGTATGATGCGAATAAAATATTTTTGTGATGTAATTTTCTAATTTTGAACTTTTAATTTTTTTGAAAATGGTTTTGCAAATTTTTTTGCATTTTTTAAAAATGTTTTTCCAATTGTTTTAGGTTTTTAAATTTTTTAAAATTTTAGGATTTTTTTAAAACAAAATGTGTTTTAGAAAAAGGGAATATGTACAGTTATTTAGAAAGAAGTGCTTCTTATTATTTCCATGAATTGGGTTTTAGTAAGTACATATAGTATTTATATAACGTTTGTATGCATTTTATTTGTTTTAATTATGTGCATTGTTCTCAAAATAGTTTGAAAAGATTTTGCAAACATTTTGAAAACATTATTTTACAAACTAATTTGACAATAATTTTACAAAATTTGAAAATCATTTTGCAAATGTTTTTCAAACAATATATGCAGATTTTTCAAAATGTTATTGCAACCATTTTCCAAACCAAATGCAAATATATTTTCAAAATATTTTATTTCACACAAAGAAAAGTAATTTTTTAAAGACAAAACATTTTTACAAAGGTTGAAAATATTTTAGAAAATATTTTCTAAATAGTTTTCAAAAGAATCTTCAAACTATTTTTTAGACATTTTCCAAAAAACATAATCTGATTTATTAACAAGTATATTAGAAGAATTTTAATGAATGTTATATAATTGTATAATTTATTGTATTTTAGTCATACCTATTGAAAATACAAAAGTACGAGTTATGGCTAAAGAATATACAAAGTATATATGACTCCTCTATACTTGGCTTGATCAGTCCTCGTAGATCAGAGAGAAAAAGAGAAGACAAAACTCGTACTGAGTATAGAAACGCCTATACTATGACGATGGAATAAAGAATGAACAAATGAATGAATGAGAAGTAGATCGTCCTACCTATACTTACGATGAAATAACCCTAAGTATAGCAGGATGTATCTACATGCAGGAAGGGTCAAGGGTGGGAGAGAGAAAATCATAACTTGGTCTATCTCCCCCTATACTTAGAGTAAGATATCCTTATGTATAGACAGAAAATGAACAAGAGAGGAGACAGTGGAGGTAATGAAATAAATAAAAAGAAAAGAAAATATGTGAGGAGAATGTACACATCTCTCCCCCTATACTTAGGGTAAAAGAACTCTATGTATAGGAAACAATAAAAGTGATGAACAAAACGAATAAAGAACACTTGACTCGTCCACCTCCCTTATACTTAGGACAAAGTATGTCCTAAGAAATAAAAACACATGCAATTAGGTGGATGAGCAAAAACAGTAGGAAGATAAATAAAATGAAAGCAAATATAATAAGAGGTGGATATATAGAGATAAAGAAGGTAGAAAGTGATCCTTCTTGCATAACCATTGAGGAATGGATCTGACAAGGTTCTTGTAGATATTAGGGTCATCAACAAACAGAAACTGATCAAGATCGACCTGATGAAGGTCCTCTATTGTATAAAAGCAAAAAGGCATGAATTGGTCAGTGGAAGTAGTGTTATTGTGTTTGGTTGGGGAAGTCTCCGCTAGGTTAAAACCGAAAAGCTTGTGTTCCTTGATGAAAGTAGTGAGGTCAATTTCGGTATATGCAATATCTACTAAGTCTACCCGCTACTCTATGCTGTCTATAGTATGAATGTTGCTATGTCATTAATGCATCGCCACTAACCAGAAGGGGGAACTCCGAGGTCTATTCTTTCCGAGTTTCCTCCCTAAAGAGGAATTCTCGAGTCTCAGTATCATATAATATAAAGCAAACCTCACTGATATCAACATCAAGTTCATAGTCATTGGGTTCTACTAACACAGTTACACTCTCGTCGGATGCTGATCTCTGGTCAGTGGTGGGTGCGGTGATAAACATATCGCTTTAAATAATAGAATTGATGCGAATATCTCCAGATCCATAAATCAATAAAGTCTGTCGCAGAGGATAAAAATGGTCATCCCAGATGGGGCACTAGAAAAAAGTAAACAGTGAATCTTGTGCCTTAAATTTGAATGACAACATTTTCTAGAATACCCTTTGGCCACTTTTTTGATCTATCAACAAACTGGAAACTCATCATGGTCTTCTTGAGAGGCCTTAGATGAAGAGACTTAACCAATGAGGAGGGTATTATATTGATCGAAGCACCTCTGTCAAGGAGAGTGTGATCACATGAATAGCCTAAAGGACATGGGAAGATCCTTAAGCACGAAGATGGAAACGTGAGGGTCACATCGTATGCGATCAGGAGCGACTAGTCACACTAGTTACTTAAGGCAACAGAATTTAAAATTTTAATCTGATGAAACCACATGATTCGATAACACTTCCCAGATTGTTTCATATACACCACAAACATGTATTAGGTTTACCTCTTGTAGCATTGTTGCGATCGACTCTCTAAACGAAGAAACCTTCTGTCTCAAGTCCAATCCGACGGAGGAGATGCTTGCGAGCGCTTTAATGAAACACGTGATTCTCACACTCCCTGTTGATAATCCAAGCGAGCAATCTCTTGATCTCGTCGCACGAGATCCGACGTCTTCTTCACGAGCAAGATACACCGATGGAGACAGAGATCCACAAGAAAATCATTCGGCAGCATAATGGTGATGTTGTGGTGATGACGACTCTCTATAGAGCTCCATGGTGGATGGACACAATGAGAGAGAGAGAGGGTTGGCATGTAGAGAGAGCATATGGATATTGTAATTTTTGTCACTAGAAGAGCTAGGGTGCCTCTACTTATATAGTACTTTGGGAGTCCATGGATCACAATCCATGGACTACACAAAATCAATGGATAAGATTGATTTGTTGCCTTTTTGAATGGCCAATATATAGTTGTAAAGACACAACAATCAATTTAATTTAAATTAAATATATATTGATAAATCAATATAAATTAATTTCAAATTAAATCAATCACGCATGGAGATAATTGGAAGGAAGATTGCCTCCTTCCATTAAGAAGGGGGATGGCCAACCTTTCCTAATGGGACCCAGTAGGAATGTGCAATCTTCATGTAATCTCATGAGATTACATCATTCCATCAAAATATTCGATATTTTCAACAACACTTGTTGTAAAGTTTCCATAAAAAAATCATAATTATTTTTTGAATATTGCAATCTTGCCACTAGAAACTTGTAAATCTCATTCACAATCCAAAATAAAATATAAATTACATTTTCAATTGATTGTCTTATGTTAATCCAATTCACAAAAACATTTAATTAACAAATGTAAAGTACAAACGTATCTCTCTTATATAATATAAATCACATTTATAATATATACGATTAATATAGATAATGATATACACATTATTCATATCATTGATAATTAAATAATAATTAATCATCTTGGATCTCTATTCTCATATGCCCAGATAATATGAATCACATTCGCATTTCACATCCTTGACAATTAAATCACATTTAATCATCTAAGATAATCCTGCTTAAAATAAGAATCAAATTTATATTATTCTCGATAATTAAATCACATCTAATTATCAATTTTCTCAATGCTCGGATACATCTATTAATAATGAAATTACACTTGTACTCTTCTAAGGATAATGCACTTTCTCCGTAGATACTTTGAGCTAAGTATAGGGCGATTGTACTATTTCACATATAGTGACTTGGATATTGAGATCACATCAGAAAACTCTCAATAGTTCAAGCGTAAAGAAATCGCCTATCCCTGATTTGATAAGCGCTCTTTCTGTGTGAGCTGCTAAGCTTTGAGAAAGAAGGACTTGATAAGCGACTAAGCGATGGGGCTAAGCCAGGTCAGCTAGGCAAGTGGTGTGCATCGGGTGACTGCCGAGAAGAATAGAGAGAGGGGAAAGAAGACCTAGTCCTCTGAAAGACCGCTCCTTCTTTTCTCAACTAGATCAAAGGGGGAATATATAGTCAGGAGAGAGTTTGAGAAGTTCTCGAGACAGAGCAGATAGGCAGTCCACATGTCTTTACAGACCCCAGAAAAAAGAGTAGGGTTTGAGATTATTCAAGATCTGATTCTCATCTTATCAAGTCAGAACCCCGGGTGAAAGTCCCGCATTAGAAATCCTGACGATAAGG
Source organism: Ottelia alismoides (assembly GCA_037367405.1). Taxonomy (NCBI): domain Eukaryota; kingdom Viridiplantae; phylum Streptophyta; class Magnoliopsida; order Alismatales; family Hydrocharitaceae; genus Ottelia; species Ottelia alismoides. The sequence continues at coordinate 32,325 of JAZKJV010007604.1, read as the reverse complement.
TGTGAAAAACTACATTTCCCAACTTCTATACTCCAAAGGAAGAGAGCGAGGAGAAGAGCTAAGGCCAGATCAGCAGCGATATTCCGCAGTTCACTCTTCCCTCTCTACTCCACTTCGCCTCCTCGCTCGCTCACCGACTATAGATCTTACAGACCTCCCAAAGATGCTTGATTAAATCAAGTTTTTTGATCTAATCTTCTCATTGCATCTTAATCACATTCAAATCAATGTCCAACATTTGAATTAAGATCAAATCACTTATCTACTCAGAGGAGTCACTAAAATCCAGACCCATTTCATCACTCCCTATGAATGAAAGTGTCATGGTTATATAATCGTTTATGACCACATCACCCTTAGTTTCCTAAAACCAATACATCTGCATACTGGAAGGCCCAAAATTAAAATTAAAGTTTAAATCTATTAAGAATTTCTCTTTCAGGTTTTTATAATTAAGTTTCTCATTTTACAATTTGGATTTGGTATCAATCATATGCTTTCAAATATCATATATCATACCCAGATGTTGATCATATACTTACCAAAAGAATATATCAAACCTACAAATTCATTCAAGCTTCCAAAAGATCATTCAAGTAATTTGATCCTTTCCAATATCTTATGTGTGAGCTCATGTCTTTTGGTTCAATAATGAACTCGTATTATCCCTTTGAGAGTCGTATTACTCATGTGCACTTGCATGCACACCAGTGCATCGATGTATAGACCATGGTTAGGTCATCAACCTATTGGTATGTAAAATATACTTACTCAGACTTATAGTTACACATATGTCTTCGATTAGAGGATGTGTGCCTATATCATGAAAGCATACGACATAGGTCTTTGGTTATCTCGATCTCGTTAAGTCAACTCTTTGACCTAACTAATCTGACACATCGAAATATCTCTTTCTATGCAGTAGACCGACGTCAATAAGTCAGTTAGATATTCTCCATTAGATAAAGGATATTCATTTCCTTCTCAGGCAGGAGATGCTCTCTTAATAATCATTTGATGGTGCTTGAAGAGTCCTCAATTGAACTCTATAGATATTCATCGATGTACTAACCTTAATTATTCAACAATTGAATCAATAACTGTAGGATCATTATGATGGGCATTATACATAACCCTAATTGTACTAAGTGACCAATTATGAAAATTAATTATTCTTTATTTCAGATCAGGGATAGATATTTGCAATAACGTTTATTGCATCGTTGGTTCACATGTCCAAGAATCTCCCAAGTTCTCAAAGAGTCATTAATGGGCTAATCTTAAAACCCACACTCATGTGACAATCATAAGCTATTTATAAAAATAGTCAGGTAAGTTGATCAGTCACTCTGTTCCAAAGAGACTACACCATGTCCTTTTACGATACTTGCCCATCTCTTTGTAACAGTGCCCGCATCCAATGTAAATGTTGCATCTTATGCAACCAATACCTAATATTGTCAATTATAGAGTACTTGACACTACTCCTCAATAATCATTATAACCAGTTTGTAATTTCTATTATACTTATAAGAGTACCCTTATTCCAGGTGATCTCTATCATCTAAGGTATATGCAGCTAAGACATTTTAGATCACCAATTATAAAGTCTAAAGATATTGATTATAAGACTTTGAGATCACTATCTAAAAAAACTTTTCATCTTTAAAGATGTTATTAATGCAATCTAGTATTTTATCTCATGAGTAGGATTAGTAACAATTTACTACTCCCACAACATGGCAGACATCTGGCTTTTGTAGACATCTAGCGTACACCGAGCCTCCCAAAGACGATGCACTAGGGCATATAGCTTTTGTATTTACATCCTCAACTCTTTGAGGTGCTATCCATTCAGATAGGTCAGTACTATATCTTAAGGGAAAAAGACATTCTTGGAATTTTCTAGAAAATGAAACATGTCCAAGGTGTAGCACTTATTTAATGGTCCTAATATAATCATCTATTTTCTTCTGAACAACTTGAGAACTAAGATCTAAGAGGTATCCTTGAGATCATATATCAAGGTATGGTATATCCACTTTCTAAAACGCTTATTATTATGGTCATATCCATTCCAAGTGATTAGTATATTATCTACATTTAGCATTATGAACACATTGGCACACCCACTAAGCTAAAATGGTTCATCAAGATTCTAGTTCAAATCATAACCTTTATAATTTCATCAAATCTTATATTAGAACTAAAAGAAGCTTATTTGAGTATATAGATGGAGTTCCTTATCTTGCATACATTGCTTTCCTCAGCTATGAAGCCCTAGGGCTACTACATATGAATATCCTTGGTGAGGAATTTATAAAGGAAGGCAATATTGACTTCCTTCTTGTAGATGTCAAAGTCAAGTTGCATAGTTATAGTTAGCAATTTTCTTATGATTTAATCATGATCACTAAATAGTAAGTATCTTCTTAAGCGATCTCTTCTCTTCGGTGTGTATCTTGAGGATACAAGCCGCTCTTTGAAGGTCTCTACCTTCTCATCATGTTCCCTCTTTCTTTTGTAGATCCGTTTACACCTAATAGGTTTTACCCTTATAGGTGAATCCTTGAGGTCTATATATAACACTTGTATATGAGGTCTACTTTAAACATTATTTCTAACATCCATCATTCCATGATTTGATCTTCAGAAGCTTCATCATATGAAATTCGATCATTGTTAGATTTCTTTGAAACATAGAATCCATCCTCAAACTCATTAAGATGTATAAGTATTTCATCTTAAATTGTCCTTTTAGTTTCCGATTTTAGGAGCCTCGTCATCTTCTCAAGATTAAATGAGTTCCTTCACTTCATTTTCATCTTTATTCTTAAAAGAGCCATCCTATAAAAATCACATTCTTAGAGATGAAACCTTTCAAGAATCTCAAGGTTATAAATTAGGTATAAAATACCATCCTTTATTTTCCTAATGAAGCAATACTCTCTGTGCTAGATTCCATCATACTTGCATCCATGACAACTTTATGGACTAAGAAACCCCAAATCCTCATGTGTCCAACACAAGGATAGGTTCCAAACCATGGCTTATGAGGGTGTTTGGGTTTAGATTTGCATGTAATATTATTAAAGATATATATTGTAATCTCTACTACATAAATATCTGGAAACTAAGAGGCAATTATGCTAAGATTCATCATTGACCAAATCATGTCACACATGATCTAATTGCATCACCCTACAACTCTATTGAGTTTAGGTGTATTAGGTGGAGTGAGATAGGAATAATATTCATATCTCCATAAGGTATTCCTTGAACTTATCTAATACATGTGGGATACCTAGGTCATATCAAATTCCTTTCATATTCCTTCAAACTTTGGTTCTAAACTAAAATTGTGTAATTTGTAAATATTTCAGTAAAACCCTGAAACCTAAAAATGGACTAAATTGCAAAAAAAATGTAGTCTTGGATTAATTGCAAATAATATACTTGTAAAATGTTCAAAAAATTCAAGTGATCAGCCCATCGCGTAGCTCTCGTCGAGACCTTTCCAACAGTACCAAGAACGTCCAAATCCGATATCGGATGAGGAAGTTATGATCATTCTACGACATGGATCAGAAATCAGACCCACGTTTATCTGAATCGGGGTATAAAATGAACATGATTAGGGCTTGGACAACCAGACAACTTTTTCCCCACCCAGACCGCCGGACTCCGCATGGAGCATGCCGGAACGCCGCCAAGGTTGCCGGAGGTCGCCAAAGACGTCGGATCGCGGTGACGAAGGTACCAACGCGAAGATCTCTCTACGAGGGCCTCATTCTTCACCTCGATAAGGTACGAATCCTCACTCTTGCTACCATATTCACACCATTTTCTGGTCATTTTCATTTTTCCTCTTTGGGTATCTTTGTGGAGTGGGGTTTCGATCTGCGGGAGCGTGCCTGATTTCATGCATGCGAGCTCGTGGATTTGGTCTTCGGTGCTTGATTTCCTTAAAAGTTCGATCCCCTTCCGTCCAATCACCCACAGAGTCTTCGCTTCGTAACTTTTTTTGTGTTCTTGTAATCTGGTGAGTCTTTCCTCTCATTATGTTTATTTTGATTCAGTCACGTCTACTCACCACTAATTATTGTATGAATAATCAGAACTTTTGCACTAGTGTTTTCATTATTCTCACACCATTTGGTATTTACCCTCATGGAACAAAAGTCTTCGTGTAATTTGTTACTTCAACTAATGATGTATTCTCTTAAAAAATTGTTACGAGCGTCATGTTTTTGCATAAATTATGAACTTCAAGATTGTAGCTCACGTACTCTAATACATAGCAAATTTAATTCCAAAACTTTACATTTAATATTTACTTTAAAATCAAAGAGGGCATCCTTTGGATTCAAATTAGTTTATATTCATGGATGGAGTAAGCTGGCAATGACAATAAGTTTACAACATACTGACATGTAGAGTTTGAATGTGATATATCATTGTTAAAGTTTTTCTTGGCCTTGGAAGATTCATGTTTTATCATATGTATTAGCATACATAGGAAACTACTGTGTAAATTTCATGTGTAGCTATTTTATGATCAAGGAATGCGTGTGTGACTTCACGGCCCATAGTTCAATAGATAATATCGGAAGGGTATTCTACCTGAGGAATTAGAGTAATTCGTCGGAGATATGAAGAATCAATTCAAATAGTAATCCACAATAGATGTTTCTTGCAAGGTGTCAATCACCAGAAGGCCATTATTGTCGAGGGATCCGTTCATCAAGTATGCATGTTTTTTTTTTTGGGGGGGGGGGGGGGGGACAAATGTTGGAGCTGATTGTGTGGGTTGGGCATATGTGCTTCAAATATTTTGCAAGATTGATTCGGGTATGATTTGGAAGAGAGAAGCAACCCGTCTCTCCTGTTAAGCAGGGTTTGCTACAAGGATCCTCTATTGAAAACATAACATTCTTTCCCACTGAATGATAGTATGGGCATGGGGAATGGGATCCCTGCCATGTACACTTAGGTTACGCTTAGGCCACATTGGGATTGTCGTAATGTATAAGTGATTTCATGCTATCCTTATCTGTGGAATTCGATTTTAGTATTTCACATTAATGATAACCTACTATTTGTTTATACAATCAAATTGTTTTAAGTAAAGGTCACTCTATCAATTTATCAATTTTATACTTCTTAAATATCTTGACCTTTATGCAATTTAGTCATCATTGTATGATCCTATGTTACACATATTTGGTAAATTATCACAACCACCATTTCTGAATCTCATGCTTCAACACAATTTAAATCATGCCCATTGTTATAAGTTTCTCAAGCATTGAGGGCAATTTATCCCCAGCTTCCAAATCCAAACATGCAACATGGAAGACGTTCTTGTTTGACTTCTTATTTACTACAATGTGAATTGTAACTAAAGTCAAATTTTAACTGTGTGCTGGATGTACCTTTCTGCTGTAATCAACACAACTAATTAGTTGTCCGTTGTCTTAAAAACATACCTTATCCACATAACAATTCATCTGTAAATGTTTTTAGACATATTGTATAAGGTGACCATGACTATTTTGTCAAGTTAGTGTTAATAGAGTATCAGAGTTTGGGAGAGTGGATTTTTCTTTAAAGAACCTTCGCATATTATTTGATAAGAAAGATGCATTGAATGTTTTGGTAATGTCATTTTTCCAACTTAAACTCACAATGATACTTGTAGTGTTGTCATGCATTTGATATAAAGGGTAAAGTATTCATTTTTTTTCAATGAAATGAGAAAGAAGTTACCTGTATGCACCAATATGTGTTGATAGGATGCTGTTTAATTTGTGTATCTTTTAAATGTTACTTGCCAGTAGAAAGTGGAGGTTGTAGGATATTGTTCCTTTATTTCTTTTTGTAAACAGTTGTGCATGTCAATGTAAGTTTTGATTAGTGCATCGACAGACTTGTCAAGTCTTTTGTTATCTTGTCTTAATGGCTTGATTAAGTACATAATGTAATGAAATTTTGAATAGCCATGAGAATACGACTTTTCGAGTATTGTTGGCTTAGTGCTTAAATGATCTTACATGAATCAACTCGTGATTAAATCTAAGGATAAAAAGAAATATCCTCCATGGAAAAGTTCTTGGAAACTCGGATAGAGTTTGGACAACCGTAAATAACTGGTAGAGAGGTTAATTCTACTTTAGCTTACAGTGTGTTGTGTGCACAGCTTAGCACTCTTTTGGTGTCTTGGTGATTTTTTTCCTCCATGCCATTGAGTGGGTTACGCCTTGTGCTTTGTGAAGCGCTTTATGTCTATGTGTTCTCCACCTAGCGATGAGGCCTACGGGCACTATGTGATCCTCTTGCGATGTGTACTACTAACATGGTGTGTATGTGGTGATCGTAAGCAGCATTAAATTACAATCCAAGCTCATCTATCCATACCGATGTAACTTCTAGGTACTTATATGTGTTGGCCCATGTATATGTACCGAGACACACCTTTGTGAGGAAAGACATCGAGACTTTTAAATAAAAAGCTATCAAACTATGTGATTAATAGTAATAATCCAGGATCAAATGTATTGAATCATATCATTTCCATTTATCGGGAACTCTATCGATAGAATGTGGAATTGGATGGTTAACGACGAGTCGTGAGTTGAAATTTTGAATTGGGAATCACAACTTTAGTTTGTTAAGTGAAGCTAGTGGATGTGTTGGGAACTTAGTTATAATGCATTGTACCTCACTGCATGTCTATGGAGGCACCCCAACCCTAAGGTATTCTTATTACCTTAGAGTCATAGTGTGAGGTCCCACATGGACAAAGATCACAGACTATCCATAAAGCTTAGTTTATAATTCTATTATGATCCTACTCTCTTGTAAGTTAGTATTGTTGTTCAATACATATTCATATGTGGATTGGAAATAAAAGTCATGTTGTTACAAGTCGGTTTGCGTGTCGTGGTTATTCTTTGTGAGGTGTCGTTTCTTTGTGAGGTGTCGTTTCTTAGTAGATGTTAGAAATATGGAAGTTGTTTATACTTTGTGAGTTTTCACAACTGCTTCTTGTACACTTTTTATTTATCTTTCTTGTTGTTATTTGACATCCGTATTGGGCGCTTTTCTCATAAACCTATTTGTGTGAATTCGGCAAGTTTGCAGGAGCAGTAACTACAATGGTAGGTGGTACGTGGTTGACTTTTTGTAGCCCTCTATTGTGGTACAATAGGTTCCTATTATTTTGAATTTTACTTGCACATGTAATTCTTTTTAAAGACATGATGGTGATATATGCACATGACTATAAGTGCATGGTGATGTATACTTGTTGCTACAATTTTAAAGCACGTTGTATAATTTTCTGTGGACATGATGTATGAATGGAATGAAAAAAGATGCAGCTCTCCTTTTGTTACTATTCTCCTGCAAGTTTGGTACATCTTGGTATTTCTAATAAGGAATCGTATGTGTGGATGTGTCGCTGAGTATCTGGACCCTGGGGGATGTCACAACATGGTATCAGAGCAATGATACTCCAATACACTTCACAAATATAATTCTTATGTGGTATTCGAAATACAGATGGTTTATGGATCTTGAGCATACATAAGTTCGCGGAGACTAGTAGATTCAGTCCCATATCCACATGTCTCTCAAAGGTACAAGGATAAAAAAATATACATTAATGCTATAGGTCTCGTTCAGGACCATGCCACTACGAGTCAATCAAGATTTGGCACAATAGTTGACCCTACTAGTTCATGCCATTTAGGGCATCCAACAACGCCAGGAGCAGGTAGAGCAGAGGCTCCAAGAGCAGTCTGACCCCTCCTATATACTTTCTAGGGAGGAGTCCATTGTACATCCGGTGCCATCACTAGATTAAAAACAAGATGAGGATCTGGATGCTTTGCAGAAGCATCATACTACATACACTGCTTACTAGAGATCCCAGGCACCACATTTCTTGGGCACTAGTACACCACTAGATGTGGAGTTGTGGATGGAGCATGTGTCCATGGTGCTACGAATTATACATGCTCCAGCAGATAGTTGGCTCACATTTGTGGAATTTTCATTGGATGGATATGCTGAGAGATGGTGGAATGCCATCAAGGAGCATCTCATAGAGCCGATTACTTGGGATGTATTCGTGGATGAGTTTCACGAAGAGTTCTATCCAGACGATTGGGTTGAATAGCGAAGGAGAGAGTTTGTAGAGCTGAAACAGAATTCCACAACAACTCAAGAGTATATAATCCGCTATATGGAACTTAAAAGCCACTCTCCTGCCACTACAACCTACCCACGAGAGAATTTGCAGAATTTCATCCGCAGTATGAGAGAAGAAGTACAAGACCGTTTGTCTACCTTGGACATCACCTCTATCACTGAGGTGACAACAAAGGTAACAAGGTGGGAGGCTACTCAGAGAAGATAGTCTGTAAGACAAACACAATCCCATACTAAACACTAAAATAGAACATTATATCGAGATTCACACCGCACTCGCGGAAATAATCGTTTGCACCAAATTTGTGGCGGCCCCAACTATCACAGGTTCTACTTCGTCTCACACTTTGGGACAAGTTTTGGCTAGTCATGGTGCATCATCTTTCCAACCTCCAGTACACCCACAAGGCCGCCAATTGCAAGGAAACAGTATCGCTTCGAAAGGATTGTTCTCACCATGAGGGTGTTTCCATTGCCGACAACCTGATCATTTATAGCACATTGTCCCCAACGGGCTAGTGGTTCGGATACAGTTCAACAGACTGTAAGGCCCAACAATTCATCATATACACATTGGTCAGGTTTTCGTCGTAGGGGCGGAGGTTACCAGCATCCTCCACCACAACAGACACATAGTGCACCATGATCCACTTTTGTACCGACACAACGAGGGCAGTTGAATGTCGTCACCCACGAGCAGACCCATGCCTCTGTTTAGTTGTCCAAGGTATGATTTTCATATATAGAATTTTATTTCCCAAATTGTTTCACCTTTCGTCATGCTCTTGTTTTGTGTTGGGAACCTACGGACCGATATCAGGGATAAATTACCACACTTACTCACTAGTATAGAAGTCCGAAAGCCTGAGTTTGGCTCTCTTTGAGATTTTTATAGGTTTCATCCTTTTCATTGAGATTTTTATAGAGCACACGAGTACGAGATTGATAAGATCACACATCAAATCTCGAAGACGAGACTTCCTTTGAGATTTTTATGATGTAAAACCTCAAAACCCAAACATGGACTAAATTGCAAAAAATTACTGCATTCTGGGTTTAATTGCAAATATTGTACGTATACATTATCCAAAAAATTCAAATGAGAATCCCATCTTGTCGAGATCTTTTCAATGGTACTAAGAACGTCCAAATCCAATATCAGACGAGGACGTTATGATCATTTTACGACCATGGGTCAGAAATCGGAACTGTATCCGAATCCGGATCCATTTATTCGAACCTGAGTATAAAATGAACATGATTAGGGCTGGGCAAAGCAGAAAATATTTTCCCCCACCTAGGCCGCCGGAGCTCCGCCCCGGAGCTCGCCAGAACACCGCCAAAGATGCCAAAGGTCGCCGGAGATGTCGGATCGCAAAACCGAAGGTACCAACGCGAAGATCTCTCAGCGAGGGACTCGTTCCTCACATTGATAAGATACGGATCCTCCTTCTTGTTGTCGTATTCACGCCATTTTCTGGTCATTCTCGTTTTTCCTCTTTGGGTATCTTTGCGTAGCGGGGTTTCGATCTGCGTGAGCGTGCCTGATTTTATGCATGCGAGCTCGTGGATTTGGTCTTCGGTGCTTGATTTCTTTAGAAGTTCGATCCTCTTCCCTCCAATCACCCATAGATTCTTCTCTTCGAAACCTTTTTTTTGTCTTCTTGTAATCTGATGAGTCTTTCCTCGCATTATGTCTATTGTGATTCAGTCACGTCTGCTCACCACCAATTTCTGTATGCATAATCACAACTTTTGCACTAGTGTTTTCATTGTTCTCACACCATCTGATATTTACCCGCAAGGAACAAAAGTCTTCGTGAAATTTGTTACTTCAACTATTGATGTATTCTCTTAAAATGTTATGAGAATCAAGTTTTTGCATAAATTATGAACTTCAAGATTGTTGCTCACGTATTTTCATACATGTGAAATTTAATTCCAAAACTTTACATTTAATATTCACTTTAAAATCTAGGGATATTTACCCAGCGAACCCTGAAATCATTTGAAATTACCTCTACGACCTTTGAAACATTGATATTCCTCCGTAGACCATGTAATCTTGCTAACCATTACTGCGTAGACCCTGTGGTTTAGGGTCGTCAATTTTTCCTTTGACGGACGTTAAGTCTCGATTGAAAGCCCTATTTTACCCCCATTCTCTGGGCCGTTGGAGGTGGATGTCCAAAAATACCCCTCCATTTCCAACGGCTATTTACCCAGCATGAACCACTTATTTTAAGGGCTGAAATTGTGACATTGGCTCCAAGCTGCTCGGACCTGGAGAGTTCTCCAAAGAAAATTTCTTGCTGCACGCACGCCCTAGAGGTAAGAACACTTTGAATTAATGCACATTGGGAGAAAATAATGGCTGGTTTTGAGTGTTTCATAGATTATATGAATGTTTATATCACGAAGACATGTTTATATTACGCGTAATTGCTGGGAGTAATGCACATCTGACATGTTTTGTAGACTACGAGATGGATCAGCTCTCGAACTCTAGTGTCTCCGGCGATGATCGAGTCAGATGTCAATGTCGAAGCCTTGCTGCGGTGAAGACATCAGGAAGACCATGGAGTAAGGGGAAGAAATTCTATACATGTCCCGATCGAAGCTGTGAATTTTTTGGCTGGGTCGACGACGACACACCCAATTATCAGAACTCACAAGAAGAAAAGAAAATGGAGTTACGAACATTGCAAGAGTTAGGAAAGCTGGGCGAGGAATTGAAGATGATAAAAGCTGAACTTGCAAATACAAGGGTCCAAATTAAGAAGCTATGCTTTCATGTCAAGATCCTGTCACTTTGTGGTCTTCTGTTCCTCGCAAGTAAAGTCATGTAGTATGTATTGTGAAGAACTGAATGACCTGCAAATTATCAAGAATATGGAAAGCAATCCAAACAAAATAGATCTCTGTAGTCACATGCATTCATCGAAGATTATGACATCAACATGATATGTCCTTGTTCTTCAAACCGCAAAAGTCGTAGCTGCTGTTTACATACAATTTTTAAACAAAAACCACACAAAATACACAGCAAGTAGATCAAACTAAACAAACTTTCCAAGTGAAGAAGAAATTTATATTCTGTATGTCTTGTCCAGAACTTCAAGCTTTACAAATCTTCCAAAAAAAACGTTTTTCCCTTCCCAAAAAAAAGCTTTAGGCCTACACAGAAACAAATAATCCAATTAACATCCGTGATATCTATAGTCACAACAATGCAATTGACAAATTTAAAATTGTAAGGAAGCAGACCTTCAAAATTTACTTGCTGGATCTTCATAGCAATGTGGATAGACAGTGTTCTTGATCATCTGAAACATGTATATTGGACACTTTAACCACCTAGAAACTCGTAGCATCTTGTAGTAGGGTAATTCAAAAAGTTAGGGAAGTTTTACATCATTTGGTAATGGGGGCCTCATCCACTCCCATTCGAGCAGCCTTCTTTGGTCGACCCCTCTTTGAGGTGCTTGGACCAGCCTCCCTAGCAACGTTTGCCGTCCTCTTGAAGGCGCTTGCCCTAACAGCCACTCCACTGCAAGGGACAAGGAATCATGAAGAAGTGAATACCCAAAGTAGAAGACTCATGAGTAAAGATCGTAAAATACCTTCGAGCTCCCAATGTAGAAGATTGCTGAGAACAATTTCTAGGATCCTCCATGGATGGCCACAGCGGGGTTCCATGTTGAGATTCATTTCCAGCAGCCATGGTTGGAGGATTTATAGGATTTTTGCAAGTATTTTTGTGGTGGCCAAAAGAACCACATCTCGTGCATTTGTGGTGGGTTTTCTTCTCCTCATCTCTCGCCCTTATTCTATTCTTCTTTGGCCTACCTGGAGGCCTCAAGGAGTGTGGAGGCAACACCTTATATGCCAATTTAACCGGTGTCCAGCATGACTTATCGGGTAAGGGGGAGATTGACTCCGCATAGGTAGTTCGATAACGCGAAATGCTGAAGTAATTGGATAAGTAATCATCCCAATTCACGTTTCGCAAAGTTGATATGGCGGCACAAGCATGTGTGCATGGCAATCCAGACACCCGCCAGCGCCTACACGTGCATTGCTTTGCCGCTAGGTCACATACATTACAACTAGTAGGACATTCCACCTCCATGCTAGTCTCGTTTGATCTCCTTACAATGAACCCCTGTAGATTCTAGGTGGAGGTCCTCACGTAGTCTAATGCTGATGACACCATGACACCGCGCATCTTTGAACCTCTCAATCTCCGCTCGTCTAAAGTGGTCATCATCTTCTGTCGAATCCAATCGACTAGTTCACAGATTGGAAGTTGGCGTGCCTCATTAATCCAAGAATTAAAGGACTCACTCAAATTATTGGTTATGTAGTGACAGTGTGCAAACGTGCTGAATTGCGATCTCGACCACTTCTGTTTAATTCCCATCATGTAATCAAATGCCCTTGTATTGGTTTTTTGCAGCTCTTTCATCCAATGTAGGTATTGCTTTGATTCAAAAGCTCTGGCGGCTGACCAAACTAAATGCTCCAAATCGGTGCCTGGGAACTTCATCTTGAAGTTTTTGTATACGTGACGCATACACCCCCTGTGCTCCGCATATGGGAAATTTTCCTTGACTGCACCCTCCAGACCCTTTTGACCATCTGAGATAATGGTTAGACCCTTTCCTTCACCACATTGGACAGCCTCGTCCAAATGTTTCAAGAACCAACTCCATGTAATTGAGGACTCATTCTCCACGACAGCGAAGGCTACAGGAAAGAGGCCATTTGCTGCGTCGAGGGCAGTTGCAGACAACAAGGTACCCAAGTACTTACCCTTCAAATGGCATCCATCCAAACCCATGAAGGGTCTACATCCAAACATGTACCTATCCCTGTTGGCTTTAAATGAAACAAAAATTCTGAGGAAGGAGTCATCTTCCTCCAAGAAGTAGTGGATGACACTTGTAGGATTTCGCTTCTTCAACTCCGCAACAAGGGATGGGACCTTTGCATATGACTCCTCAATGGTCCCAAATAGTGCATCTGAAGCCCTCCTCTTTGCTTTGTAGATGGTCATATAAGGTAGATGAAGCTTATATGCCTCCCAGATTCTATCAGACAGCTGCTTCACTGTAATTGAGGGGTTCTGCACCACCCAAGTTGAAATCTGATTCGCTACCCAATGCTGGGTAGCCATTGTGTTCCCAGCCAGATTGTTCGATTCGCAAGTGTGTTCGGCTACCAAGGTTCTAAGTTTGAACCTGTTGCTGTTTCGAATCAACGAAGCATGTATCCTCCAAGGACATCCCTCTTCCCTACAAGCTGCTGTGACTCTGGTGCTCTCGCTCTTAATGAATCTGGCTGCAAACTCCTTCGTGATGCAATGGGATGCAAGTGCGGATCGAAAGGATTCCTGGCTTTCGAATTCTACTCCAACTTCAAATGATGGAGCATCCAAATCCACGTTGGCCTCAGGGCCATCGTAATCGCCCACATTCTCCACATCAGAATCCAGGAGGAGATGATAGCTATTCTCAGATACAAGGCCATCCATGTCAGCTGAAGAGTCACTATCCTCCTCAGCCTCGTCAACTACACAGTAATTGGAATCAGAGAAATCAGAGGAATCTGAATTGGTTGTTGTTTGGTTCACACCAGTAGCCCTCTGTGCAGCCATCGATCTTGTATTTCTTTGGTTGGATGGTCTCCGGTGTGACCTGTGCACGCACACTCTTGTGCGCTTGATGCGTGTATCTGCTTCAGCCATCGCCACACCTCTAGTCCCACGATTAGCCTCCTGCACACCCTCACTCCCTCGATCAGCCACCGGCACTCCCTCACTCCCTCGATCAGCCTCCTGGACACCCCCACTCCCTCGATCAGCCACCGACACACCCTCACTCCCTCGATGATCCGCCTGCGCACCCTCACTCCCTCGATCAGCCACCGGCACACCCTCTGTGCCACCCTCACCTGCAGACTCGCCAGGATGAGTACCCTCCGTAATACCCTCGCCGGGAAGAGCACCTTGTGTTCCACTCTCTCCCACAGCCACACCCTCCGAACCACCCTCACCCCCAGGCACACCCTCTCGTCCACCCTCATGAGAGTTGCCTCCTTCCGAATTAAGCCAATGCCAGACCTTCTCACCTGCACCCTCCTCGCCCATGTTCCAGTCTAACATCTCATATGCAAACGAGAAGGACATCTTAGAGGCTCCTACGCCACCATGTTCGACATCATGGGGATGTGCCTCCGTGGTGCCGCGGGAGTTCTCCGTAGGTGGTATGGGATCCACTGTTACTCTCGCGTCCTCCGCAGTCGATACGGGAATGGCCACCGGACTTGCGTTCTTCTTTCTATTAGACTCCTCTGCTTGGATGCTACACAGAGCCTCCACGTCTGTCATTTCCACCACCAGCTCAATCTCAGATCCATCATTGTGCGAATTACACATTTCCATCATCTCTCTTTCATTCCTAATCTCTGCAAACTTACTCCCTCTTATGTGGGGGATCTTGTACTTCAAACTGATGGTACACCTTGGCTCCCAAGGTACCACCTCGGAGATTGCTTCCATGAGATCGAACCAAGAGGTTGTGTCCGGATCGATCCCGATCCTCTCTTCGGTCCCAAGCAAGTACTTTTCACCCTTCATCCCTCGGGTCCATTTGAAGTACCCACCATGCCTAACGCACACCGTCAGGATGCCTTCATGTCCACCGAACCACCCCATAACACCTGCATGTTCGAAATCAAGATAAAAGAAGCCATCAGTTAGAAGCCCTAACCCGTTTAGCCTTCAATCGATCATCCGATGAAACCCTAACCCAGCTTCACCTTGATGCGGTCGCCGAAACCACCGATGCGATTGACTCCAAAGGGAAAGGGTGACGGAGATGGAGGGCAGCGAAAGAGAAGAGGTCGACGGAGTGGAGCAGGAGAAGGGGATAGGTCGATGGAGTGAGCTTGATGCAGTCGCCGAAACCACTGATGCGATTGACTCCAAAGGGAAAGGATGACGGAGATGGAGGGCAGCGAAAGAGAAGAGGTCGGCGGAGTGGAGCAGGAGAAGGGGATAGGTCGATGGAGGCGAGGTGGAATGGGAGGGGACGAACTCGGATTCCCGCCATAAACACCCCCGACGACACGTGGCATGCTATGGACATTTTTACCGTACAAGGGTTACTCAGACAACCCTGGTTAGGTTAGGAATGAGACGGTGCGCTGACGGAGGGTTCACGTGGTAAGACGGAGCAAGATTACAGGGTCTACGGAGGAATATCAATGTTTCAAAGGTCGTAGAGGTAATTTCAAAAGATTTCAGGGTTCGCTGGGTAAATATCCCTAAAATCTAAGAGGGCATCCGTTGGATTCAAATTAGTTTATATTATAACGGATGGAGTATGCTGGTAATGGCAGTAAGTTTACAACATATTGACATGCAGAGATTTAATGCGATGTATCGTTGTTAAAGTTTTTCTTGGTCTGGAAGATTCATGTTTCATCCTCACTATTAGCATACACAGGAAAATACTGTGTAAATTTCATGTGTGGCTATTTTATGATCATGGAATGCTTGTGTGACTTCACAGCCCATAGTTCAGTAGATAATATCGGAGGGGTATTCTCCCTGGGGAATTAGAGTAATTCGTCGAAGATAGGAAGAATCAGTTCAAATACTAGTCCACAATAGATGTTTCTTGCAAGATATCAATCACCAGAATGCCACATGTTTTGTTTTTTTTTTGAGGGGGGGGGGGGGGGGCAAATGTTGGAGCTGATCCTGTTAAGCAGGGTTTGCTATAGGGATCCTCTATTGCAAACATAACATTCTTTCCCACTTAATGATATAGTATGGGCATGGGGAATGGGATCCATGCCATGTACACTTAGGTTACCCTTAGGCCTCATTGGGATTGTCGTAATGTATAAGTGATATCATGCTATCCATGTCTGTGGAATTCGATTTTAGTATTTCACATTTAAGATAACCTACTATTTGTTTATACAATCAAATTGTTTTAAACAAAGGTCACTCCATTAAATTATAAATTCTATACTTCTTTAATATCTTGACCATTATGCATTTTAGTCATCATTGTAAGATCTTATGTTACACGCATATTTGGGAAATTCTCCCAGCCTCCATTTCTGAATCGCATGCTTCAACACAATTTAAATCATGTCCATTGTTATAAGTTCCTCCAGCACTAAGGGCAAAATATCCCCGTCTGCCAAATCCAAACATGCAACATGGAAGATGTTCTTGTTTGACTTCTTGTTTGTTACACTGTGAATTGTATTTAAAGTTAAATTCTGACAGTGCGATGGATGTACGTTTCTGTGGTAATCAACACAACTGATTAGTTGCCCATTGTCTTAAAATCTACCTTATCCACATAACAGTTCTTCTGTCAATGTTTTTAGACATATTAGATAAGGTGGTCATGACTATTTTGTTAAGTTAGTGTTAATAGAGTTTTATTGTTTAGGAGAGCGGATTTTTCTTTAAAGAACCTTAACATATTATTTGATAAGAAAGATGCCTTGAATGTTTTGGTAATTCTGTTTTTCCAAGTTAAAATCACAGTAATACTTATACTTTTGTCATGCATTCGATATAAAGGGTAAAGTATTCATTTTTTTCAATGCAATGAGAAAGCGGTTACCTGTATGCAACAATATGTGTCGATAGGATATGGTTTTATTTGTGTAACTTTTAAATATTACATGTCTGCAGAAAGTGGAGGTTGTAGGCTACTGTTCCTTGATTTCTTTTTGTAAACAGTTGTGCATCTTAATGTCAGTTTTGATTAGTGCATCGACGGACTTTTCAAGTTTTATGTTATCTTGGCTTAATGGCTCGATTTTGTACATAATGTGGTGAAATTTTTAATAGCCATGAGAATACGACTTTTCGACTCTTGTTGGCTTAGTGCTTAAATGATCTTATATGAATCAACTCATGGTTAAATCTAAGGATAAAAGGAAATATCCTCCATGGAGAAGCATGCCTCCTTGGAACTCGGATAGAGTTTGGAGATCCGTAAATAACCCAGTAGAGAGATTAATACTGCTTCAACTTACCATGTGTTGTGTGCACTGCTAAGCTCTCCTTTTGGCGTCTTAGTGAATTTTTTTGTGCCATGGCGTCGAGTGGGTTGCACCCTGAGCTTTGTGCTGTGCTTTGTGTCTGTGTTCTCCACCTGGCGATGAGGCCTACGGGATCAATGGGATCCTCTTGAGATGTGTACTATTAACATGGTGTGTGTGTGGTGATCGTAAGCAGCATTAAACTACAGTCCAAGCTTATCTTTCCTTACCAACGTGTCTTCTAGGTACTTATAGATGTTGGCCCGCTGTATAAGTACCTAGATGTACCTTTGTGAGGAAAGACATCAAGACTTTTAAATAAAAAGACATAAAACTATGTGATTAGTAGTAATAATCCAGGATCAAATGTATTGAGTCATATCATTTCCATTTATCGGGAACTCTATTGCTGGAATGTGAACTTGGATGGTTAACGGCTAGTCATGGGTCGAAATTTTGAATTGAGAATTGGAACTTTTTTGTTATTTGAAGCTAGTGGAAGTGTTAGGAACTTAGTTAGGATGCATTGTACACCACCGCATGCCTACAGAGGCAACCCAACCTTAAGGTCTTCTTATTACTTAGAGTTGTAGTGTGAGGTCCCACATGGACCAAGACTACAGACTATCAACGAAGCTTGGTTTATAATTCTATTATGATTCCGCTCTCTTATAAGTTAGTATTGGTTTACAATACATATTCATATATGGATTGGAAATATAAGTCAAGTTGTTACATGTCGCTTTGCGTGTGATGGTTGTTCTTTGTGAAGTGTCGTTTCTTATTGGATATCGGAAGTAAGGAAGTTGTTTATACTTTGTGAGTTTTCACAACTGCTTCTTGTACACTTTCTATTTATCTTTCTAGTTATTATTTTACATTAGTATTGGGCGTTTTGCTCATAAACCTATTTACGTGAATTCAGCAAGTTTACAGGAGTAGCATCCGCAATGGTAGGCGGTACGTGGTTGACTTTTTGCAGCCCTCTTTTGTGGTACAGTAGGTTCCTGTTATTTTGAGTTTTACTTGCACATGTACTTCTTTTAGATAGACATGATGGTGGTGTATGCACGTGACTATAAGTGTACTTGTTGGACATGTGAGCCCTGAGCAAACCATTCCTACAATAAATGCTATTGTAATATTTGATAAATCAATAAAAGTTATTGGTTTATTTCACTCCCTGTCTGAAATTAAGTGAATAAATGCACTATAAGGTCCCTCTGTACAAATAGGGTTATGTACCATGGATGTCTTGACATCATAAAGCTGTTGATTCAATTGTTGAATCATAGAGGCTGCTGCTTGGATGAATATCTAAAGAGTTAGATTGAGGACCATCAAGCAATGTCAAAGGATCATCAAGATGTGATATCCAGCCTGAGGTGGAGATGGCAATCCCATCTCTAAAGGCTGATATCTGACCGACTCTTGATGCAGGTCCTCTACATAGGAATAGAGATTCGGAGGTGTAAGATTAGTTAGGTCAAAGAGTTGACTTAACGAGATCGAGATAACTAAATTCCTACATCATATGTTGTCGTGATATAGGTACGCATCCTCTGACCAGAAACAGATGTGTTACTATATGTCTTAGTATGTACATTTGGTAGACCAATAAGTTGATGACCTAACCAAGATCTATATACTGCGAGCTCGTGTGCATATGAGGGCATATGAGTAATACGATCTCTTAAAGGGATCATACAGGTTCACTTCTGAACCGGAAGACATGAGCTCACTCAAGAGATATTTAGGAACGATAAATTCCATGCATGGTCATCTATCTTATGAAGCTTGACATAATTTAAAGGTATGATATGAAGGATATTGTGAATCGTTAAGCGCATCACGAAAGCGTGTCGATCGCATCATATGCAATCGGGGCAACTAGTCGCACTAGTCGCTAGAAGCGGCGGAAATTAAAATTTTTAAATCTAAAGATGAAACCACATGATCACGCGAACACTTCTCGGATCGTTTCATCAAACCACAAAGTATAAGGAATACCTCTTGGAGCGTGGTTGTGATCGTGAGATCCCAAACAAGAGATCCTCCTGTCTTAAGTCCGATCCACGAAGAACACACTTGCGGGCACATTGATGAGACACGTTCCCCCGCAATCCTCGATGAAGATCCAAGCAATGATCCCTTGATTTCGTCAAACAAAATCCGTCGTCTTCCTCTAGAGCAAGAAACCCCAACGAAGATGGAGATCCTCGAGGCGTTGAAGGCGAAGACGAGAAACTCTCCTTCTCAACACAAAAGTGGATGGCCACTTCTTGGAGAAGAGAAAGAGAGGGCGAGAATGAGAAAGAGAGAGAAAGAGAGTAGTAGGCTTCTACAACTCTTAGTAATGTCCCATGAAAGGCTAGGTTAGCCCTCCTTTTATATTAGTTTATGGATCTCAATCCAGGGACGCATAGATCCAACGACCAAGTTGGTCTATGTATTAATCAATGGCCAATATTGTTTGTTGGTTAAAAACCAACAATACTAATTTATATTTAAATTAAATATATGTTCCAACATTATGAATATAATTTAATTTAATATAAATCAATTAATTAAGAGATTAATCAAGATAATAAGAAGAAGATAATGTTGCCTCCCTAAAAAATGGGGCATCACCCATGACTTTTTCATGGGTGACGCCACCTCATCAAAGGTGGCTATTATCTCCCTTTTATTATGTTATATATCTCTTAATAATATGTAATAACCATTATCACATATAATCCACAAATTAATTCCAAATTAATTTGTGAATTTTTTTCAATCATGCCATTGAAAATATGTGAATCACATTCACAACCCAAACTAATTTGTAAATTACATTTCAAATTAATTACTTAATGTGAATCCAATTCACAATAATAATTAGCAAATGCTATTTACATAGTTTCTCTCTCTCCTCTCTAATATATTGTAGATCATATTTATAAATATATAATTAATATGGATAGTTCTATCCACATTGTTCATATCCATGATAATTAAATCACATTTAATCATGTTGGATATCTTTTCTCATGTGCCCAAATAACATGAATCACATTCAAGTTATTCATATCTTCGATATTTAAATCATATTTAACTATCTAGATATCTCTTCTTATAATATGAATCAAATTCATATTATTCATGATAATTAAGTCATATTTAGTTATCCATTTTCTCGATGCTTGGATACATAATTCATCAATGAATTACAGAATTCATCAAATGAATTATTCTTGAACTCCTTCAAGAATAATGTGCTTTCTCTGCAGATACTTGGAGATAGGACAGGGCGATTGTATTGTTCCACGTATAGAGACTTGGATGTTGAGATCTCGTCTCAAATCCAGATCGTACGAACCTCCCACAGATGCGTGATTAAATTCAAGACCGCAAATCTAATCTTCTCATTGCATCATTCAGACCAATTTGCAACACTTGGACAAAGATCAGATTGCTTCTCTACTGAGAGGAGTCACTAAATCCAGACCTGTTTCATCACTCCCTCGGAATGGAAGCGTCATGGTTATACAATCGTTTATGATCCCATCACCCTCAGGTATTCCCAATACTTGTACATCCTGCATACTGGAAGAACTATGATCAACCCGAAGATCAAGATCAATTTTATACTGTCTTCTTCAGGGTTTGATCAATAAGTTTCTCATTTGATCATTGAGATTCGGTATCGATCATATACTTTCCAAAAGCATATATCATACCTAGGTCTTGATCATATACATTCCAAAAGTATATATCAAACCTACAAATTCAGTCAAGCTTCCAAGCCGAGACGACTGTGCACAGAACTTGATTCTTCCCAATATCTCATGAGTGAGCTCATGTCTTCCGGTTCAGTAGTGAACCTGTATGATCCCTTTGAGAGATCGTATTACTCATATGTTCCTTACATGCACACCATTGGCGCCGGGTGTATAGACCTTTGTTAGGTCATCAACCTATTGGTCTGCCAAAATGTACACATTCAGACATATAGTAACATATCTGTCTCCGGTCAGAGGATGCGTGCCTATGCTGTGACAACATCAACATAGGACTTATGTTATCTCGATATCGTTAAGTAAACCCATTGACCTAACTAATCTGACACCTCCGAATCTCTATTCCTATGCAGAGGACCTGTATCAAGAGGTCGGTCAGATATCAACCTATGTGAGAAAGGATAGCCATCTCCTACTCAGACTGGAGATCACATCTTAACAATCATTTAACGGTGCTTGATGAGTCCTCAATCTAACTCTTTAGATATTCATCCAAGCCACCAGCCTCTGTGATTCAATAATTGAAATCAACAACTGTATGACCATTAAGATAGCCATGGTACATAACCCTAATTGTACTAAGGGCCTATTATGCAAATTAATTATTCTTCATTTCAGATCAGGGAATGATATTCGCAATAACATTTATTGCATAATGGCTCGCCGTGGGCTCACATGGCCAACAATATCCCACTAGCCCAAAGAGACATTAAAGGACGAATCATTTTAAACCCACATTCATGTGACAATCATAGGCTATTTCGAAATAGCTAGGTAAGCTGATCAGTCACTCTGTTCCCAAAAGACAATGCCAAGTCCTTTTACAGCACATGCATATCTCTAGGAAACAGTCTCCGCATCCAATGCGAATGTTGCATCTTATGCAACCAATACTCAATCTAGTCAAAGCAGTTATAGTGTCCTTGACACTATTGCTCAATTATTATAACCAGTATTTCCAAAATCCTTATCAGAATACCCTTATTCCCTGGGAGATAACTATCTCTCAAGGTATCCATAGTTAAGACCTTTTAGATCTCTATCTATAAAGTCTTAGCTTTTGAAGATATGACTTTGAGATCACTATCTCATAAATCTTGTCATCCATGAAGATTTTGTTATTACTGCAATCAAGTGTTTTCTCTTCATAGTAGGATTAGCAACACTTTGCTACTCCCACTGCATGTCAGATATCTGGCTTTTGTACACATCTAGCATACACTTAGCTTTCCATAACTGATGCACAAGCGCATGCAGTTCTAGCATTCATTTCCTCAACTCTTAGAGGTGCTATACCTCTAGATAGGTCAGTACCAAATCTTAAGAGAAGGAGGCTTTCTTGGAATTTCCAAAAGTAGAATATGTCCAAGGTGTACTACAAATGTGACAGTCCCAATACTCTCTTTTCTTTGCTTCTGAACACCTTCAGAACTAAGATCCAAGAGGCATCTTTTGAGATCATATCTCAAGGTATGGAATAGCCAGATTATAAAACACTTATTATCATCTTTTAGGATATTATCTACATTTAGCATGATGAACACAATGACACTCCCACTAAGCTTCACATGGTACACTAGATTTTATCTGAAATCATAACACTTATGATTTCATCAAATCTGATGTTCCAACTACAAGAAGCTTATTTGAGTCCATATGATGGAGTTTCTTCAGCTTGCATACCTTTCTTTCCTCAATCATGAATCCCTGGGGCTACTTCATGTGTATCCTTAGAGAGGTATTCTTAGAGGAATGCAATCTTGACTTACATCTTGAAGATGCAATAGTCAAGTTGTGTAGCTAAGGTTGGCAAATTCTGATGATTTTAAGCTGGTTACCGAAGAGCAAGTCTCATTGCAAGCAATGTCTTCTCTTCGGTGTGTCGCTTTATGGCTACGAACCGAGCTTTGAAGGTCTCTACCTTCTCATCAGGTCCCTTCTCTTGAAGATCCATTTATCACCTTAATGGGTCTAACCCTTATAGCTGGATCCTCGAGGTCCATATATAACACTTGTATATGAAGTCTACTTTAGACTTTATTGCCAATATCCATCTTTCCATGTCATGATCCTCAGGAGCTTCATCACATGAAGTCCGATTACTGTTAGACTTAATCGACACATGGAATACATCCTCAAACTCATTTGAAGAGGTATTAGTGTTTCATCTTTAATTGTCCTTTTAGTTCCCGATTTCAGGAGCCTCATTATCTTCTCAAGATTAAATGAGTCCCTTCACTTCATTTTCATCTAGACTCTCAAGAGTCTCAATCCTCCAAGAATCACATTCTTAGAGATGACATCTTTTAAAAATCTTAAGGTCATAAAGTAGGAATATGATGAACCCGATTTCATCATCATAATTTCCCATTATTAACCCCCTTGCTTAAGCTTGGTGTCAATAAAACCCAGTTAGTGTCCTGTAATTATCAGAGTCTCTAATAAATTAAATACCACAAAAAATTGCAAAACAAAAAGCTGTGGTATTTTAATCTTAAAAATACCTTCAAAAAAATTTTCGAGTCTTTGTTTGATCTCTTTTCCAGTTTTGGTCAACATAAAACTTGTAGATCTCACTAAGATCTAAACTTCATGTTTTGAGTTTTCTCAAATTCGACCATCTAGCCCTTCAAAAATCAACTAAAAGGTCTGAATAATCTGATTGGCCACGTGACCCATTCTGGGGGCGCCACGTGGCCCGCCTCCCTTGTCTTCTTCCGCCTTCACCTCCAACCGTCGGATCATCTTCATATCCAACGGTCAGGCCTTCTCCACGTGCGCTTATGTCCCCAGCCATCAGATCATCATCAGAACTCCATCATCACCGCACGTTAGCGCCCTAAGCCAGAAGTCGCCACGTGTCACGTTGTGGGCCACTCGATCCCACTCTCGTTCAGCCATCTCCACCATCTCATTGCTGACGGGACCTCCCACCATCCGATCGCAGGTCCTAATGTTAATCTAAACCGTCTGCCAACGCCCTTCTCACAGCTCGACACGTGGCACAACCGTGGTCCGTTGATCGCATCGCCCTCGATTTAATCTACGCCGTTCTTCCGCGCATAGCTTTCCACCGTTGGATCTCCAGATCCAACGGTCAGAGGTCATCGTCAACCTCTGACCCCCCCTCTCTCTCCCACGATCTAGCTCGCGCACACCTCTCCCCCTTTCCATTTTCTCGACCTCACCAGCCACTACTTCCATTCGCCAACTACCCCATGGTCTTCCCCATCATCCCTCTACCTCGCGCATCACTCCATGACCCACAAACCTCCTCCACCTCGCTCCATGTTCCTCACGAAACCCACGACTTCCAGCACTTGCACAGCCGGCTACTTCTTCAAATACACCGCTCCCCCTCCGTTTGCCGGTGTCCGCCTTTACGTGGGAGATCTCCCAGCCCTCCTCCGTCTCCCTGTGACAAGGGGAGGCGGAGGATTGAGCGAAGACGGCGAACCTCCCCGGTGTCGACCCTCCGCCATCCATGGCGGTGCTGCGGCGCGCTCGGCCCGCTTGAGCTGCTCCAGTTGCTGCGGCAGTTCAGCGAAGACAGAGTTCCTCCTTGGAGCTCGAGCTCAAGCTTCCACTTCACCTCCGACCAGGTAAGTCTCCTCTTCCTTCTTCGCATTTTTTTTAATTTTCTTCCACCTAATTAGGTTCCCTCATTTGAGTTCAATCTCCATTAGTCACCTCTTAAGCTCCGTTACGCAACCCCCTTTCACGCAAAGCCCTCGGATCATCTCCTTCTACTTCCAAATTTTGTTGCCATCCGACCCACTGCTCTGCTGTTCTCGGCAGAGGAGCTCCGAGCTGACGCCTTCTCCACTCAGATAGCTCGCCATTCCACCCACCTCCATGTCACTACGCTTCGGGCACGTCACTAATCATGCAGGTCATCAAGATCTTTCAATGGTCGGAGAGATCGTCGAAGCACTCTTCTTCGAGCTCGCATCTGACATCTCTGCTCCGCCTGCCTCCTCCAAAGCGACCGGCACCGTCGCCATGCTTCAACGAGTCAACCTAACTATCCAGGAGCGACTATGGGCCTTTGACGAGCATCAGCAACGGTGGCGGAGTTGGAGGTCTTTCACCGGGAGCTCGGTTCTCACCGCCAGTCGCGGATGAAGACGAGGGAGCAGACGCCGTTGGATGGGCATACTCCGATGTCCATCTGATGGTACGATGCGGCCACGTCGCCCATCAGAACCTTCTTCAGAAACCGTTGGATACTTTCGATCCAACGGCCTTCATTCGGCCAAGCGGCAGTCAACGAGCCATCTCCGAGCCTTAGCACCATACCAGGAGGTTCGGATGCTCCGAACCTAGCCAAGCCTGCATCGAAACCCGAACCAGCGAACGAGCCTAGCCGAAGCTATACCGACCCTCTGCCGTGCCTGACTTGCCTTCCGAGCCTGGATCACACGCGCGTCGCACGCGCTACTCTGGGAAATTTGTAGAGACGCCCACAAAAATCTTCATATTGCAAACAGGTCCTGAAATCACGTGAAGCACCTGCGCGCCTGGGGTTAATTGCAATCATACTCTTGCGGGTTTCAAAATTGCAGATAGGCCACCACGCGTATGGTTTATTTACAGAGAAGGAACTCGTCTTTACTTTTATTGCATTTTAGTCCCTTCAGGGACCTGGTTGTAGTTATCTTTTTATGTTTTATTTCAGTTATGCCCTTAGCTTCTTTATTGCATATCTTGAGCTACATATCTCCAATCGAGTTGATTTCACTTCATTTTAAAGCTGGTTTGATGAACTTTCTAATGGCATGTTTAATTTTCATTTTGGACACAGTAATCTTGATGTATTATTTTACAGCCATGTGTCTCTTATTTCTTAACTTATGCCTGGTTTAAATCAAGTTTATCATTTCGATAAAAGCTGAGATTGATACCTTGTGTAGTTGGCTCATTACTTTTATTGAGGGTATATTTGCATTGCATTTCCTTGCATTTATTTGCATAATAAAAATTGGTAAAAAAAATGCATGTTTATTTTTAATGCATTGTCTTGTCATTCCTTGTTTGCCTTGGCCTATATGCGATTCAACTCAACACTTAGCTAAATAAACTAAAATCTGACTTATATAAGAGGCTCGTGTCCCTGTGTTCTGACCTTGGTTTCTTGCCAAGTAAAAAAATATAAATTTCGACCATCTCATTCTTATTTTAAATATATGCAATAAGATGGTCTCTTTGATGAGCCCATTTCGGCCCGACTGCTAGGACAATTTGAAGTGCTAATTTTGCACTCTTAAAGGGTCAATTTTGCGGTTCGTCAAATGGCGCTGTTGCCGGGGACACGACTCATTTCTTGTATTTTTGGATTTTTGTTTATTTAATTTCGTGTTTCTTTTATAGGTCAATTTGTTCATCCATTTTGCATCCAAAAATTTTCTTTCTTATTTTGATCGCTAACCTTCGTTTTTGTGGCAGGGCCCTTGATCACTCAAGGAGGCGAGGAGCTGGTGCTTCCCGCTGCGAGGAGCCGTAGAAACCTGCTTGGAGCAAATAGGGAAGAAAAGAAAAAAAATGTGTGTCTCGCATTTTATTTTTTCTTGTAATAAACTCGTCTTTTACAGCGGTCTTCGATCGAAGACTCGCGAATGTAATCGAACTATCGTGGTTGTGTGGGGAGCTCCCCACTTGAGTGTCGACTTAGGACAGGCACACGACTCTTTGAGCGGTTTTTCATTTTTTATCTTTTACGTGCTTGTTCGTAGGTAGGACACACCTTAAATAAAGATGCATGTAGCATCGCCTCACTTAGCCAAATTAAAAGAAAATTTTTTTCCCGCTAATAAAAGCATGTTAGGTGCAACTTTTTGATCGACTTGCATACTTTATTCTTGGTTTTCAAAACAGCCCAAGTTTCACGTGTTTTCGTCAAATCACTGCATGTTTTCTCGCTTAGCCTAGATCGTGGTTTTTATCGAATACACGGCTTTTCTTGATTTCTTTTTCCTAGCTTGATCACCTAGGATTAATGGAAAATGGGAATGAACGGTAGACGATGATTGCTTGATTTTATGCTAACCATAATTCAGTGATAACTTAAAATAAAATTGGGACTGTTAATTGCAAGTCAACCAAAATGGAGTAAAATTCGGTTTTGGGAGAGCAACACCCCTCGGTTACGCTATTGTTTTTCAATTCACATTTTTCTCTGTGTAAAATCAATTGTTTTATCACCAATATAACCGACAAGATAATAAACCAACCTCGGGTTGGTTTCATGTGTGTGTTGGTGAACCTGAGGGTCTTGCTTGCTTGATTGAGCCATTATTGCTTCGTTGCACACCCCAAATCCTTAGTCACTCCATTCATCTCCGCAGAATTCAAACCGCTCACTTGAATATCTATCCTTCTTCTTCGTTCACCTTGGGTTCCTTCCAACATCAATTTCCATCTTAATACTTAGGCTAATCTCAGCCTATGTATGGGCGCCCAAGTCCTTGTGATTTCTTTCTACTCATCTTTCCTTGCCTTTATACTTAGGTTATTTCTAACCTAAGTATAGGGGAGCCCCTCTTAGCTCCCGTATATTTCTCTGCACTTAAGTGGACCTATGTACTTGTATCATCTAGTGCTATGAGGACATAGCAAAGTTTAAGGATAGGGGGGTATACCGTATATACCAAGTATACTTACTTTAGCTATAATCTGAAAAATTTGAAAAATTTAAAACTTTTTTGCTAAAGTAAAATCCTTGGACTAAGAGAACTCAAATATTTTCACGGCTTTTCTATACTATTTTACACTATTTTCATAAAAATATTTTCGAAAATGATTTGAAAAAATGAGATTTTCCTGTTTTGAAAATCTTTGAAAAATGTTTTGAAAATTTTATTTGTGTGACTTGTTATGAAAAGCTTTCTATCTCTTTCAAGGAAAGTTGAGTCTAACCCATGTTCTAACCTTTAAATTAACCCATAAAAATGAGAAAAAATCAAAAGAAATGAAAAAAAAATGTGTGTTTTTGAATGAAGGAGTTGGATTAATCTCTACTTTTACACCTTCCACCTAGGATTTGAAATGTTCAAGGAAGCTTGATTTTTAAGGTCTTTGAGATTTGGGGTTAACCAACCTTAGCCACCAAGGTCAAAGACTTAATCATCCATATTTCCCTAGGTCTCTAGATTTGCATGCTATATTCCATGCTTAATCTCAGACATAAAGAATATGATCAACACATCTCATGCACAAATGCAGTTTTTGATTGAGATGAGTTGACTTTTCACCTGAGGAATTGGGATGAGGGATTCGAGTTTGGATTTGATCTAATGATGCTCGAGGATGGGATAAAATCTTTGAAGGCTTCAGGAGACCTGAGTGTCACCAATTTTGCCAGTATGAGAACTTGGTTCTTATACTAATCTCTTGATAAATTGACCTAAGTGCCTGGGTGTGAAATAAATGAAAAAAATTGTTGATCAGTGTGCCCAACTCTTGGTAAAAGTAGTGGAAGCTAGCCACAATCTATACAAGTCAATGAATTTCAAATAAAAGCGGCTCATTCCACAAAGTCAAACATCAAAGAGCTTCCACCAAAGGCGAGCGCTCCCAAACTTTTCAAAGTGTCCACTTGGACCACCGCTATTAGGACCCAGGAGTCAGGCTTGCACCAAAAAAGGGCTCTACATCGTAAATGCTACAAGTCTGGGTGTCGAAGGTACGATAGGTACTCAAAAGAGACACACCCCGGTGTACTCCCAGGAAACAAGTGCAGACGACTCCAACTTCTCTTGACGGACGCACTGATCAACACAAAAAAAATACGTTGCGTAAAAGGCACTAGAGAGAATCCTTGTTCCAATGAGAGGGAGAGAAGAAATGACACAATCCCATGCCCTTCATTACTGGGCCTGCCATCTACATTTTCTAAGTCTGACAACTAAAGAGACGTGGAATGGATGTCAAGATTGGATTTATTCCCTAGTGTTGAGGATTGGGTCCTTAGGAGAATTTTTTGGACCAAGACTTTGGGTGAGGATTTGACTCTACTCTCAGAATTGCAGTCTACATTAAATGTCATATCCTTTAGATTATATGTATATCAGAGAGAGTCCAGAGAATTAGAGAAATTGGGTACCTCTTGGTTAAGGCTGGGTTGAACTCGAGAAATTTGGACCTCTAAAATTGAGACGACTTGAGCAGATTAGATCCTGTACTCACATGCACAAGGGGTTAATCCATCTTATTCATTCTTTTTGATGCTCGAGGACGAGCATAGTTTAAGTATAGGGGGGTGATGAAACCCGATTTCATCATCATAATTTCCCATTATTAACCCCCTTTCTTAAGCTTGGTGTCAATAAACCCAGTTAGTGTCCTGTAATTATCAGAGTCTCTAATAAATTAAAAACCACAAAAAAATCGCAAAACAAAAAGCTATGGTATTTTTAACCTTAAAAATACCTTAAAAAATTGTTTGATAACTTTTCCAGTTTTGGTCAACATAAAACTTGTAGATCTCACTAAGATCTACAACTTTCATGTTTTGAGTTTCTCAAATTCGACCATCTAGCCCTTCAAAAATCAACTAAAAGGTCTGAATAATCTGATTGGGCCACATGGCCCATTCTGGGGGCGCCACGTGGCCCGCTTCCCTTGTCTTCTTCCGCCTTCACCTCAACTGTCGGATCATCTTCATATCAACGGTCCAGGCCTGTCCACGCGCGCTTATGTTCCCAGCCATCAGATCATCATCAGAACTCCATCATCACCGCACGTTAGCGCCTAAGCCAGAAGCCGCCATGTGTCACGTTGTGGGCCCACTCGATCCCGCTCTCTTTCAGCCATCTCCACCATCCATTGCCCTCCACCATCCGATCGTAGGTCCTAATTTTATCTAAACCGTCTGCCAGCGCCCTTCTCGTAGCTCGACACGTGGCACAACCGTGGTCCGTTGATCGCATCGCCCTCGATTTAATCTACGCCGTTCTTCCGCGCATAGCTTCCACCGTTGGATCTCCAGATCCAACGGTCAGAGGTCATCGTCAACCTCCGACCCCCCCTCCTCTCCCACGATCCAGCTCGCGCACACCTCTCCCCCTTTCCATTTTCTCGACCTCACCAACCACTACTTCCATTCGCCAACTACCCATGGTCTTCCCCCATTATCCCTCTACCTCGCGCATCACTCCACGACCCACAAAACCTCCTCCCACTCGCTCCATGTTCCTCACGAAACCCACGACTTCCAGCACTGGCACCACTGGCTACTTCTTCAAATACACCGCTCCCCCTCCGTTTGCCGGTGTCCGCCTTTACGTGGGAGATCGCCCAGCCCTCCTCCGTCTCCCTATGA
Organism: Ottelia alismoides; assembly: GCA_037367405.1. NCBI lineage: Eukaryota > Viridiplantae > Streptophyta > Magnoliopsida > Alismatales > Hydrocharitaceae > Ottelia > Ottelia alismoides. The sequence goes on along the minus strand of JAZKJV010007604.1, from coordinate 1,932 downwards.
CAAGGGGAGGCAGAGGATTGAGCGAAGATGACGAACCTCCCTGGTGTCGACCCTCCGCCATCCATGGCGGTGCTGCGGCGCGCTCCGCCCGCTTGAGCTACCTCCAGTTGCTACGGAGGTTCAGCGAAGACCAGAGTTCCTCCTTGGAGCTCGAGCCCAAGCTTCCACTCCGCCTCCGACCAGGTAAGTCTCCTCTTCCTTCTTCACAATTTTTTTTAATTTTCTTCCACCTAATTAGGTTCCCTCATCTGAGTTCAATCTCCATTAGTCACCTCTTAAGTTCCGTTACGCAACCCCCTTTCACGCAAAGCCCTCGGATCATCTCCTTCTTCTTCCAAACCTTGCCGCCATCCAACCCACTGCTCCGCCGTTCTCGGCGGAGGAGCTCCGAGCTGACGCCTTCTCCACTCAGACAGCTCGCCATTCCACCCACCTCCATGTCACTACGCTTCGGGCACGTCACTAATCATGCAGGTCATCAAGATCTTTCAATGGCCGGAGAGATCGTCGAAGCACTCTTCTTCGAGATCGCATCTGACATCTCTGCTCCGCCTGCCTCGTCCAAAGGGACCGGCACCGTCGCCATGCTTCAACGAGTCAACCTAACTATCCAGGAGCGACTATGGGCCTTCAACGAGCATCAACAATGGCGGCGGAGTTGGAGTCTTTCGCCGGAGCTCGGTTCTCGCCGCCAGTCGCGGATGAAGACGAGGGAGAAGACTCCGTTGGATGGGCGTACTCCGATATCCATCTGATGGTCCGGATGCAGCCACGTCGCCCATCAGACCCTTCTTCAGAAACCGTTGGATACTTTCGATCCAACAACCTTCATTCGGCCACGCGGTAGTCAACGAGCCATCTCTGAGCCTTAGCACCATACCAGGAGGTTCGGATGCTCCGAACCTAGCCCGAGCCTGCATCGAACCCGAACCAGCGAACGAGCCTAGCCGAAGCTATACCGACCCTCTGCCGAGCCTGACTTGCCTTCCGAGCCTGGATCGCACGTGCATCGCACGTGCTACTCTAGGCAATTTGCAGAGACGCCCACATAAATCTTCAATATTGCAAATAGGTCCTGAAGGTCACGTGAGCACCTACACGCCTGGGGTTAATTGCAATCAAACCCTTGCGGCTTTCAAAAATTGCAGATAGGCCCCCGCGCGTATGGTTTATTTACAGAGAAGGACTCCGTCTTTACTTTTATTGCATTTTAGTCCCTTCTAGGACCTGGTTGTAAATTATCTTTTTATGTTTTATTTCAGTTATGCCCTTAGCTTCTTTATTGCATATCTTGAGCTACATATCTCCAATCGAGTTGATTTCAGTTTCTTTTAAAGCTGGTTTGATGAACTTTCTAATGGCATGTTTAATTTTCATTTTGGACACAGTACTCTTGATGTATTATTTTATAGCCATGTGTCTCTTATTTCTTAACTTATGCCTGGTTTTAAATAAAGTTTATCATTTCGATAAAAGCTGAGATTGATACCTTGTGTAGTTGGCTCATTACTTTTATTGAGGGCATATTTGCATTGCATTTCCTTGCATTTATTTGCATAATAAAAATTGGTAAAAGAAATGCCATGTTTATTTTTAATGCATTATCTTGTCATTCCTTGTTTGCCTCTTCCTATATGCGATTCAACTCAACACTTAGCTAAATAAACTAAAATCCGACTTATATAAGAGGGGCTCGTGTCCCTGTGTTCGACCTTGGTTTCTTGCCAAGTAAAAAAAATATAAATTTCGACCATCTCATTCTTATTTGAAATATATCAATAAGATGGTCTCTTTGATGAGCCCATTTCGGCTCGCGTGCTACGACAATTTGAAGTGCTAATTTTGCACTCTAAAAGGGCTGATTTTGCGGTTCGTCAAATGGCGCCGTTGCCGGGGACACGGCTCATTTCTTGTATTTTTGGATTTTTGTTA